>CM077003.1:12543946-13815919 GCA_039090855.1 Macrothele yani | reverse complement strand
CAGTGTTGGTGGCCGTGGGGCGTCCTGACCTTGGCTTTCCTTCGGGATTGGTGTCAGTGTTGGTGGTCGTTGGACGTCCTGACATCGGCTTTTCTCCTGGACTGGTGTCAGTGTTGGTTGTCATTGGACGTCCTGAGCTCGGCTTTTTATCCAGATTGGTGTTCCCGGCATTGAATTAAAAAGAAGAACCATTTTCGTCCAGTGCGGCTGTCTACTGTTTGCTCGCATTAAACTGTACAAAATTTTCTCATTGCTGCTATCGTGTTTAAACTCTTTTCCAATAATGGCCAAGGAGCAGCTGCACAGCATGTTAATCAACCTCCATCTCACCTGATAACGCAATGTGCACGTCACCAGACTGTACGTCATCACAGTCCCCAGCCGACAGTGGCACGCGTTTAGCACAGAGATGCAAGCTCAACGTGTAGCTCAAAATGGGACGCGTTTTGACTCCCTTTGTACATACCTCATTGTTTTGTTCATGCAAGTCGATGAGGCGAACGAAATAAAGGAAACGAAACTTTTAACAGCTATCCTGCTCAACAAAAACTATTTCATAGAATAGAAAATTGGGGCAGAATGGAAAATGAAATCCATAAACCGAGCTTCTGACTGAGAAACGTCGTAGGAATCTGTAATGTGCTTCAGAGTCTCAACGGGCACATAAAACTGATCAGCTACACTCTTTACGAAGAATGAAAAGCGAATATCATCAGCTTTAGGTTTCCTAGATCTTAAAAAAATTTGGAGTTAAAATTTCTGGACCTGACCACTATTCACACATACGGACCATTTTCTTTCCATTGAAAAGGAGTAATTCCCGATTCCGAAAGTGGGAGATTTTGCCTGGGGTTTGCAGGAAGCACATTACACTACTTTCTCCGAGCGCAGCTCAGAAGCGTCTGGAGAAATCTATAGAGCGTTGGTCATGAGCTGAGAAAAAAGAGATTATATGTATGAACACACACACACACTCACCACACGAAGCAGTAAGGATAGAAAAGGGTTTTTTTTTTTGGCAAAACTTACTGCACACAACTGATCAGAGTCCCTGAGCAAGGACCTGAGGAGGTACGCTATTAAAAGTTTAGAAGGTATAAAGTTCCAGAACATCTTTACAGTGACTTATTACCATTCTGTGAAACTAGCCTTGAAAAGCATAGTACTAACTATTTCGAGAAATACTACTCTTTTTCCTGCATTGATATTTTTATGCGTTTTACTGCCAAAACCCTTAAGTTAGCATTACAAAATGGAATACATGCTTTCACAGATAGAAACTTTTACTGATATCTCAGTGCAGTTTTTGTTCCACGTTTATTACATTCACTGTAGAGGAGTGAGCAATTTCGTGTCTTCTTGTTTTCACTCACTAAACTTTAGCATTTTCATATGAGTAGATAACCACACTGCTTGACATAAAAATTGCCAGACTAGGATGCAAATTTCTGGGTATGTGATGACAGTTGGGTTAAATAAATGACAGTCAGACAGCCATGCAAATTTCTGGGTATGTGATGACAGTTGGGTTAAAAACTGACTGCAGTTGCGAACCAATCATGTGATATGTGAGGATGATAAAAGGGCAAAACGGCTCGGCGTAGGTCAGTTTTGTCGTCCTCAACTAGGTGGGTCGATCACTACATCGGAGTGATCTCGGTGACGAAAGCACGCGTAAGGAGTGAGAATACCATGTAAATACATGTGAGAATACCATGTATTCCATAATCGTCGTCATCCGGAATCCTACCATCACACGGACGCCTTACCCAGAGGTTTCGTCATAGGGTTACGTATGGGTAGTTTGCCCCTTCGTCGCATTGCGAAGGAAATGCGACGAAATGCAAAGCTGGCGAATGTGGTGACAGTGAATGGTGAACATCTTCCAAATACGTGGAGACCATAAATAGAGAAAGTCATACCCACGTTTATCTTTAACTAGCGTATAGCCCGTCCTAGGACGGCTGTTTTTAAGCTTTAAATAAATATTAATATATAGGGGATACAAATTTTGAAGATGATAATCCGATTTTTGGCGTAAATGTGACAAGGATGGTAAGTCAGATAATATCCGAAAACTTGAAAATCTGACTTACCATCCTTGTCACATTTACGACAAAAATCGGATTATCATCTTCAAAATTTGTATTATATGGCGTAATCCCGTATTTCTTTCATGATATATATAGGAGGTGTTGCCCGTCCTGTGACAGAGTGAAATTTTTAATTGAAGTAGATTAAAAACAAATCAAATAGACTCCGGATTTCTGTAAGGAAATATAGTAAAAAAACTTATATAGTAAGAACTCATTCATGTTAGAACTAAAAATTATATGCCATTTATTCTCGTTTTTCAAAAGACCTCGAGATAAATAATTGTTGTTTAAAAATTGTAGATTAGAGCGTTTAAATAGATCGATATTTTGCAAAATGTCTAATATAATCAGCACTATATCGATTGATGGAGAAAAACTGGAGATAACAGACACGTATGTTTATCTTGGACAGCAGATATCAAGTGAGGGTCACATTGATGAAGAAATTAATCGGCGTACAAAACTTGCCTGGAGAGCTTTTGGAAGAAACAGCATAATTTTCAAGAGCAATATGCCATTATGTCTTAAAAGAAAAGTGTTTGATCAATGCATCCTTCCAATGCTTACGTATGGTGCAGAGACGTGGACCTTAACTAAAAGAGACATACAAAGGCTGCAGACAACTCAAAGAAGCATGGAGAGGTGCATGCTTGGTATAACCAGGAGAGATAAGAAGAGGAACTCGTGGATCCGAAAAATGACGAG
Organism: Macrothele yani; assembly: GCA_039090855.1. Lineage (NCBI taxonomy): Eukaryota > Metazoa > Arthropoda > Arachnida > Araneae > Macrothelidae > Macrothele > Macrothele yani. Next base: position 13,813,118 of record CM077003.1, on the reverse strand, counting down.
AGTGGAAGACATCATGATCAGAGTTAAATCCCTGAAATGGCAATGGGCTGGACATACTGCCAGAAGGACAGACCATAGATGGACAGCCGAAATTTTAGATTGGATTCCAAGGGACAGGAAAAGACCCAGAAAAAGACCACATGGGAGATGGGTGGATGAAATTCGTAAATATGCGGGAGTGACATGGAGGAGACTGGCACAAGACAGACCGTTGTGGAGGAAACTTGGGGAGACCTTCGTCCAGCAGTGGATTGATAATGGTTGACAATGATGATGATGATACTCGGTAAGTTTATAATGAATAAAGTTTTCCGCTGGACGTGTAGTGCAGGAAAGTTTACGTTAAGTCACGTTAGGGTTATTGGAAGGTTACGTGACGTAGCTAAAGTGTACCTAATCTTCAAAGTGCTAGAGTTTGTTTAGGTAAGACTCGCACGTGCAATAAATTCATTGAATATGGAACTTCTTTTTACTCAGCGTTCCTCATTATCTTGAATATCAGTACTATAACTTCGGTTTTAGTACATTAGTACCTTGAAGGCTCCTTATTAGAGCGGTAAACACAATATACCCTGGACTTAATGGAGACACTTAATGAAAGAGACTTAACGGCCAGACAGAGGTCTGACAATAATATGAACTGAGAAAAACGTACTCACTTTAAACCTTTTATTGGAGAACTCCTGGTATTATCAAACACACTCTCAACAAATCACACTACTACTGAATATCCGAACTTTCGTAGACTCGCATAACAATAATTAAGAAGAACCTATCACATAAAACGAAGCTCCCTTGGTATAGTTGAGCGCGCCTATATATACTGCATACCACCACGTCATGACTTACACTCGTTGCCACATATGATTCAGCGGGAGAAATAACATCTCGTTAAGTGAGAAGATAATTTGCATAGGAAAATACAATAAAAAGAGATAGTAAAATCAAAAGGAAACTGAATCTAGAGTATACGTTACATGTTGTTTTCGTGTAAATTTACCTTAATAACTTTTATTTTGATTTTTCGGGTTAGATTACTTTTTCGCCGGCACACTTGTTATTCCCTTCACGGCTTGTTTTAGACTGTCCTATTCGACAGTTAGTTTGAAACTTCGTAACAAAGCTTTTTCTAAAAAATAATGCAACATCTGATATTACAAATCGGACCTATGTAAATTCTCGACAATGTGCTACTGGGGCGACATCTGTTTTTAGATGCAATCTTGTTCATTTTGACATCTCAAGATCTCAGTTTTTATTGTAGGTTAGAGCTTTTAGATAGATCGATATTTTGCAAAATGTTTAGTATGATCAGCACTAAACTCGGAAAGTTAGTTAAATTAAAAAAGTAAAACTAATTAAAGCGTACAAATTAATATTCAAATTGTGCTAAATTAAATTAATATGCAAACGCAACTTGCTGTGTTATTAAGAATTCAGTTCGCATTTTGTAGATCGGAAAAATAGAACTTGAGTCATTGATAATCCACTGTTTTTAAATTGGCACGCGATCACCTTGACATCTCAACGTGATCGTGTGCAAACTCAACTTGCTGTGATATTAAGAATTCAATTCGAATTTTCGAGTCATTTATAATCCACTGTTTTTAAATTAGCACGGGATCCCTTTGTCATTTAAGAGTGATCGCGTGCTATTATATAGCAGGCAATCATTTCCACATCGCGAGAAAACACACGAATTTATCGATAAGTGATGGCCAACGATGCAGACGTTGCTGTGACGTCAAGCGTTCCAGAGAGATAAACCGATCTGCGTGTTTATATTATTAATTAACACACAGCAACCGAAAAATTGCTATCCGGACACCGCTGTGTGGTGACAGTAGTTGGAAGAAGGTAATGTATGTCACAGGCGCGATTCTACAGGTGGGCTGGGGTTCAGCCCACGCAACTTTTCTTTGAGCACACCCTTTAGCTCCCCCCAAATATTTAAGCTGTTAGAACATATGGCTGGTGCAGTCGTGTAAGATTTTAGAGAACTTGGACAAACGTACGTGAATTTTTCGAATTCACAGAAATTTTGTTATATAAAATGAATTTACTGTTTTTACTTGTGGGAACGGAAGGACTCCTTTGAGCGAAATTCTAAGAAAGTAACAGAAACACACCATTTTTATAATTGTAGTTTAAAAGATGAGAGAGAGAGAGAGAGAGAGAGAGAGAGAGAGAGAGAGAGAGACAGAAAGAAAGACGGAGAGTGAGTGAGAGAGAGAGAGAGAGAGAGAGAGACAAAGTGAGAGAAAGAGACAGATAGAGCGAGAGTGAGACAGAGAGAATGAGAGAGACAGAGAGTGAGAGAGAAGAGAGAGAGACAGAGAGTGAGGAGAAGAGAGAGAGACAGAGAGAATGAGAGAGACAGAGGGAATGAGAGAGAGAGACAGAGAGAATGAGAGAGACAAAGGGAATGAGAGAGACAAAAATAGAGACAGAGAGTGAGAGAGAGAAGAGAGAGAGAGACAGAGAGAGACAGAAAGGAAGACGGAGAGTGAGAGAGAGACAGATAGAGCGAGAGAGAAACAGAGAGAATGAGAGAGACAGAGAGTGAGAGAGACAGATAGAGCGAGAGAGAATGAGAGAGACAGTGAGTGAGAGAGAAGAGAGAGAGAGAGAGACAGAAAGAATGAGAGAGACAGAGAGAGATAGAGAGTGAGAGAGAGAGAAGAAAAAGAGAGACAGAGAGTGAGAGAGAAAAAGAGAGTGAGAGAGAGAGAAGACAGAGAGAGAATGAGAGAGAGAGAAGAAAAAGAGAGACAGAGTGAGAGAGAGAAAGAGAGTGAGAGAGAGAAGAAAAAGAGAGACAGAGTGAGAGAGAGAAAGAGAGTGAGAGAGAGAAGAGAGAGAGAGAGACAGAGATTCTTTGACAGGTTACTAACTATACCGTTAAAAACTTTGTGGTAGGCCGCACCAAAAAGTGGTGCTACACCAGCTGCACTACTTTTTGGAAAAACAATACACCATCACTGTGTAGTGCAAACAAAACCAAAAACATGGTGCAAGATGTGGTACAACCTTGTTCCATAGCGTGGTGTAAAGTTGCATTATGTTGTTGGGTTTTGTTTGCATCAAACAAGGGTGTATTTTTTTCTCAGAAAGTGGCGCAGCTGGTGTAACACCACTTATTGGTGTAACTTACGCAAAAAAATTTTAACAGTGCATTTCTTCATTTTTCCTTTATAGGGGATGATTTATCGTCCGTGATGAATAAACTAAATCCTTCTAAGTGTGCTGTACCTGACGATGTTCACCCGGGGCTAGTGAAATTTGTTATCTTCTGAATTACTGATTCCACTAATAAATATTTTTAATAGTATTCTAAGTACGGGTATTATTCCTGAATCGCTAAAACTCAATAGAGTCAGTGTAATTCACAAAAAGGTATCCAGAAGTGATGTTTCAAATTATAGTCCTATTTCGGTCATTTCTACACTGCTGGCCACCCAAATTGCAGCACCAAGAAGGAAGCGTCCGATTGGCCTGAAATTCGCAGCATGCGTCGCCCGCGAGAGGACATGCAAACGATTAGCATTGCAGGGCATATTCAAATCATGTGCGCCCGACACGCCACGGAGAACCACTATAAGAAGGGTGCACAGAAGGCGGGGTGTAAGTAGCGGAAGTGTTTTGTGGTACCGGACCTGTGCGTGGGAAGCTTCCTGATGCCTCGTCGCAGAATACGGCAGTCATTCCAGCACGTTTCGGAGTTCGACAGAGGACGAATAGTGGCTTATCGCGACAGCGGTTTATCGTACCGAGACATCGGCGCCCGTGTGGGACGACATCCAGCCACAGTGAGGCGAGCATGGATTCGGTGGGTGCAGGAGAGACGGACGGACCGACGTGAGCGATTGCCGCAGCCGCGGCACACCACCGAACGAGAGGACCGGCATGTTGTGCGGCGGGCATTGACGGCTCGCACCGCCACATCACGAACGTTAGCGCAGGAATTAGGGTGTGTTGCGCAACAACCTGTGTCAGTACGTACCGTTCGACGTCGTCTGCAGGAGTGGGGACTTGTTGCACGGCGCCCATTGCTCCGATTACCATTGACGTTTCACCACCGGCGAGTGCGGCGACAGTGGGCCGTTGAACGTCGCACGTGGACTACGGAATGGCACGATATTGTCTTCTCCGACGAATCCCACTTCTGCCTGCAACACCACGATGGCCGGATCCGCGTGTGGCGACACCGCGGCGAGAGACTGTATGACGCCTGCATTATGCATCGCCATACCGATCCGTCGGCTGGCGTTATGGTTTGGGGCGCAATTGGATATGACACCCGCACCCCTCGGTACGCATCGCCGGTACACTCAACAGCCACCACACCATCTCCGATGTTTTGGAGCCTATAATCCTCCCTTACCTGCAGGACCTGCCAGCGGCCAAGTTTCAACAGGACAATGCGCGCTCGCACGTGGCACGCATCGTGCAACAATTCTTCACGGCCCACCAGGTGTCACTGCCGCCGTGGCCCGCCTGTTCTCCCGATATGTCGCCCATCGAACACGTCTGGTCGCTGATCGGTAACCGAGTGGCCCGGCAAGTACCACCCGCGGCTACGCCTGATGAACTGTGGCAACGTGTGGAAGCAAGCTGGACCAACATACCCCAAGCCCACATCCAAAGCCTCTTTCGTTTGATTCCGTGGCGTGTAGCGGCCGTTATTGCCAGCCATGGGGGCCAAACGAACTATTGAAGTCTTCGTGTTCCGCAAGTCGCACGGGCCTGTAAGCTCAATCGTTTCATCTATGTATCTGTTGTTATGTGTCCAGTAAATCTGGCTTTGCTATCTCGTGTCCTTCTTGGTGTTGCATTTTGGGTGGCCAGCAGTGTATAATTGCAAAAAGTTAAAATTATATTTTAGAATATAAAACTGTTTTATAGATTTAAATATAGTTTTTTTTAAAACTATATTTTAACTATAAAACTGTTCTTTGAGCTCCACAGCACTCGGTACTAGGGCCATTACTACAGTATCTACCAACAAGTAATTGGACACCCCTGCAATCGACGATATCTGCGGTCCTGATACACGTCACGGCCGCCGCCGTTAAATATCGTGTGGGAACCACCAACGCAACCAGTCGCATGCAAGAAGCCACGCAGTTCGGAGCTCTCTGATTTCGAGAAAGGTGTAATCGTCAGGTATCACAGAAATCGCCGATCCATACGTGACATATCCAGCGAGTTGAAGTACCCAAAATCGACAGTGGCCTACGTGATTGGCAAGTGGAAGATGAGAGGTGACTGTCGGAATGTGCCCCGACCCGGCAGACCCACAAAACTGGGAGTTAGAGACCGACGGGTGCTGGTCAGAGAAATTCGGAAGAACCGCACCAAATCGATGGGCCACATCCGCGAAGAGTTTCAACAGACATCCGGGAGTGTTCTTTTGATGAATACCATCCGTAAGGAAGCCCATCTGCTCGGTTATCATGGACGTGCTGCCGCCCACAAGCCTTTGATCACCAAGTCCAATAGTGCTGCTCGGCTAACGTGGTGGAAAGAACGTCGACAGTGGACCGTTGAACAGTGAAAACAGGTTCTCTGGAGCGACGAATCAAGGTTCACTCTCTACCGTTCGGATGGCAGGGTCTGGGTTTGGCGTCTGCCTGGAGAACGCCTCCTGCCGGAATGTACTGTGCCAACTGTGAAGTTCGGCGGCGGTGGAACTATGCTATGGGGTGTTTCTCCTGGTATGGCTCGGGACCCTTGGTCGCAATTCCTGGTAGACTCAACGCCGAGACCTATTGCACCATTTTGGATGACCATGCGCTTCCTACGTTCTGTCAGTTTTACGGAGTGGACCCATGTTACTTTCAGGATAACAATGCCACCTGTCATGTTTCGAAGTCCACCATGGCTTGATATGGTGACAATGGGGTTAATCGAATGGACTGGCCTGTGCAGAGCCCGGGCCTTAACCCTATCGAGCACCTCTGGGACGAGTTAGAGCGTCGACTTAAGGGGTGCTCCCACCGTCCAAAATCGGTGAAGGAACTGACCTGTCTTCTCCAAGCCGAGTGGAAGAAAATACCGCTAGTCGTCGTACCACGCCTGGTTGAGAGTATGCCCCGGAAGTACGGATCCACGACCTCTGAACAAGCTCCCACAGTTCACGAAGATTTGATGGAGGGGGTCAGAGCCTCGAACATCTGTCTCGATGGCATCCCAGATGTGCTCGATGGGATTGAGGTCAGGTGACCTAGCTGGCCACGGAAGCTAGGTTACGTCGGTGGAGTGTACATCCAACCATTCGGATACAATTCGGGAGCGATGGCACGGTGCATTGTCTTGTTGCACGATGAGGTCACCAGTGGGATGTTGAAGACGCACAAACGGGAGCAAATGGTCGTCCAGGATATCCCAGTAACGTTGACCTGTGAGGGACGATGTCACACGTACCAGGGATCCCATTTCAGTCCACGTAAACAGTCTCCAGACGAGAATGCCACCCTACCAGCTTGAAGGGTACTCTGCTAGCGAGAAGGATCCATCGCTTCATGTGGTTTGTGCCGTACTCGTATCATGCCATCCGCATTTAGCAACGTGAATCTCGACTCATCAGTCCAAGCAACATTTTTCCACATGTCTAGGGTCCAGTGGCGATGTTCCCGCGCCCATGCTAATATTTGCACCCTGTGATGTGCGGTCAGCAGCGGTACCCTCGTGGGACGATGTCTTCTGTACCCCATAGCAAGGAGATGGTTCTGGATGGTGTGGCTGCTTACACGTTTTTGTGCACCAGCGTTAAATTGCCGAGGTATTTCTTGCACTGTGGCCCGTCTATCCGCTGTTACAATGCGAGCTAGCCGACGATGACCCCGCTCATCCACACGCTGTTGTCCACGACAGTTGGCCCTTGCAGGGATGGTTTTACCGGATTCGATGTACTCACGGTGCACCCGTGACACAGTGGCTCGTGAAAATCCCAGTGCCTGCACAACTTCCGAGATGGAGTGACCCATTCGTCGGGCCCCGACAATTTGCCCACGATCATATGCGCTTAGATCCTTCGTCTTACCCATACTGCGTCCGACTCTTACTGATTCCCGTCGAATCACTCCTTATATTGTCGAATCGCTGCATACGTCCTGTCGTTTCCGTTTACAGGGCCGCCCACAGCGCCACATTTGCATAACGCCAGCTGTCTCTAATTCAATTGTTCTTCAGTGTATAGTAGATGTCTACCACTTCAGTGCAATAATCTTGAATATTTGCTTTTGAAACATCTAATTTGAAAGTGCAACTCACATGACAAAGAATGTTTCCAGAATAAGATTCCGATGGTTAGGTGATATAGCAGAGTAACAGCACATTCCCAATCTGTTTTTAAGTAAGGGAACGAGGAGACTCCAAGTGTACAAAAATTCACATACATTAGCAGCCTTTCTTATATGTTTTATTTTTTGGGGTTTAGTTACCTTTTTCTTATTTAGTCTTATTGCTCGTCCCATCTACTGTTTATGAAGTTAGCTTTAGTTCCCCATTGAACACTGTTTTATGTGAATTGTTCTTTTGAAAAAAATACCCTCACGCATCCAATTGACTTCCTCTGCTAGTGTGTTTTCTTGGGGCAGAAACAAAAACTGGCTTGTGTTTAGTATCTGCTGCATTCAGTAGGGTGAGTGAATCCAAGGAAGAGCAGGTCGTTTATTTTGCTTACTTTGGCTTATTACAATTGGTGGGGAAAAAATTTAAGAAAAAACCGCTGTTGCCATTACAAGACAAGGACTGGAAAACTGTCTTTCTGTATTTATTGTTTCTCTCACTCTTTACAAATCACGAGGGATTGTAACGTACCAGGAGATGTGACGTACCTGCCAGAAGGACGCACACGACATAAAGGCAGATAGGAATCAGAATAAAATGTCCGCGTAGCTCAACTGGTAGAGTGACTTATTCCGGAATGAGGGGATCCGGGTTCGAATACTGGCGTGCACAGAAATGACGGAGAAATTTGCTTCGTTATAATGGCGCCCGAACTATCCGGATGACCCGACCGTTCAAAATCTCGCATTGGTGTGATGTTATTTCCACACCGCGAGATAGGAAAAATAAGAGAATCCCATCTCCAGCACTTCGAAAAAAAAAAAAATAAGGGGGAGATGATGTAACGTACCAGGAGATGTGACGTACCTGCCAGAAGGACGCACACGACATAAAGGCAGATAGGAATCAGAATAAAATGTCCGCGTAGCTCAACTGGTAGAGTGACTTATTCCGGAATGAGGGGACCCGGGTTCGAATCCCGGCGTGGACAGAAATGACGGAGAAATTTACTTCGTTATAATGGCGCCCGAACTATCCGGGTGACCCGACCGTTCAAAATCTCGCATTGGTGTGATGTTATTTCCACACCGCGAGATAGGAAAAATAAGAGAATCCCATCTCCAGCACTTCGAAAAATAAATAAATAAATAAGGGGGAGATGATGTAACGTACCAGGAGATGTGACGTACCTGCCAGAAGGACGCACACGACATAAAGGCAGATAGGAATCAGAATAAAATGTCCGCGTAGCTCAACTGGTAGAGTGACTTATTCCGGAATGAGGGGACCCGGGTTCGAATCCCGGCGTGGACAGAAATGACGGAGAAATTTACGTCGTTATAGGATACAAAAAAGTAGTTGTTATTCAATAGCATTTCATGAACCTATCACCAGTTTGCAGCCTAAAAGGAAAACCGTACAACAAGGTAAAAGAAGCAGAAATTCATTTTTTAACTTGTGAAAAATTAGAAAAAATAATTTTACTGGCCATTTGGGCCAGCAAAATCAATAGTTCAGTGGTCCGACAGAAGTTTAACTGGCCGATGGCCAGCGAACCACTGGGTAATTCGAACATTGAGTACGGTGATGTACACGGTCGTATCAGAAAAATATGACCACCCCGGAATCACAGTGTACCCGCCCAGGGGCGTCACAGAACGCACTTGACAAGGTCGACTACAGGGAGATATAAGCGGTCGTCCAGGACAGATGAGCGATAGTGTGTCACGTGATCGCAATGGGTAGTGATTTGACGGACGTTCAAAAAGGAATGATCATCGGCTACCGCGACATAGGAGGAAGCACCTCATAAATAGCAGACTTTGTGGGCTGTTCGCGAGGTGCTATATAGTAAGGATGTTCCAAGAATGTACCACTGGTACACCGAATACCTCCGGACGTCATAACTGTGGAGACCCAAAGGCCATCGACCCCAAAGGAGAACGTCGCCTCCGTCGACTGGTAAAGGGCAATCGACGCGCAACACTGCAGCGATTCACCACGCAAATGAGCTCTGGGGCACCCAGGTATGTGTCCCCGATAACAATAGAGAGAACCCTGTTGCGCTTGGGTCTCGCCAGTCTACGCTGCGCCAAGGCGCCCATGTTAACCCAGGTCCATTGGTAACGTCGCCTTCAGTGCGCATGGGACTGCCGTCATTCGACAGTGGAAGAGTGGGAAAAGTTTGCCTTCTCCGACAAATCGAAGTTTCCACTCCATAGAAGTGACGGGCGGTGGCGGATACGACGTCACACACACGAGAACCAACACGCGGACACGTTGTCGGTCAAGTACAGGACGGAGGTGGCAGTGCGCATGTCTGCGGGGATTTTTTTCTGGTATGGCCTGGGACAGCTGGTGCCACTGGATGTGTACCTGGACGCCAATGCTTACCTTTGCATTTTCGCTTGCCACATGCATCCTTTCATGTTGGACGTTTACCGTGGTGGTGATGGTGTCTACCAATAGGACAATGCGCCGTGCCACGTCACTAGGGGGGTGCGTAACTAGTTGCAGGAACACGACAGCGATATGTCTCCGTTTTCCATTGGGAGGCGAAATCTCTTGCCCTCAGTCCCATAGAGCACTTGTAGGACAATTTGCGACGTGTGGCCCCCTAACCGCGTCCATGCCGTCTCGCCGCTGTCATGCAGACCAAGGGTAGGGTTTCCCATTATTAGGTAGGTGGTCATACTATTCTGATACGGCTGTGTATATGTCGATGAGGTGCTACAGCCTGTTTTGTTGCCGCATCTCCATGGTATCCCTGATACCCATTTACAGCAAGATAACTCCCGCTCTCTCGCTTCGAGCATCAGCGGACTGTACCTACGAGGTCCAGATACTGGAATAAGGTACTGTAACCGGTGCACGCTACTATAATGAAGTAATCGTTCCACATGTTCGTCTGTTCTGAGGTATCATTGGCCAGTGGTTCGTCTTCAAGGACGATAACACCACACCGCAGCATACGGTGGCTGTTGATGAACTGTTGATGTGACATTCAGCAGATGAACTGACCAGCTGTTCCCTTGATAAATCTCATAGAGCACGTGTGGAACGCGCTGGGGAGATCCGTTGCGGCTTGCCAACGCACACCGGAAACTGTCCGACATCCAAAGACCGCGCTGACGGGTATGGGTGATGTTACCCGAAGAGCTCATCAACAACCTAGTGCGAAGTATGGACTGAAGGTGCAAATCATGCGTTGACTTTAGGGGTGATCATATACCCTACTGAGAACCTCCTCTTCCCTTCGTACCGTCTTTAGCAGTGATGCATCTGCATCATAGTACCCAGTACTGTGTAGCCAATTCTGAATAAAGTTCCACTATATTCTTTAGTCTGCAGTTGTGTGTCGGTGTTGTTTCCGTCTTCATTTCAGTAAGTAATGGAGCTCCTATAGTTTGAATTTCACATATCCAGGACGTTCTTGTTCGACGCTGCAAGTCAAAACCTGGGTCGTCCTTAAGTTTTGCACACCAGTGTATAAATAAATCTCTATTGGAAGTCTATTAGTATGTTCGTCATAATAGAAAAAAATCTAACAATGATTGAAGCCGAAATCTGATCAAAATATCAAAATTATTTGCAGTGCAAGAAAAGTGATCCAATAATTCAATGAAAGATGAACTAAATTTTGTGCTGCTCCACATATCTTTCATGAAGGTTAAGCGGCTAGAAGACTAACTTCTCGCTTAGAAAACTAGGTTCGAATCTCGAGTGGGGTGTGACCAGGATGAGTCAAGGATTCGTCTTGTTTTGAGCTACAAATAATGTTTTCTCCAATTCTGTGTGAAACGCCCGCCAACGTCAACTGGGTACTGCAGTGACGTGGAACACACAGGGCGGATGGCGTATATTTCGCACGGAGTCACATTATATTATCAAGCGAGCAATGTATGGAGGTCGATAAACGTGCTGTTAGGGTGCTCCTAGGACATCATTGGAAAAAAGGGTTAAGCATCTCGGTATGCTGTTGAAGGCGAGGAAACAGTGGATAGCAGCACTGCACGAAAATGGTTCCGCCTTTCAATACTAGGGGCAACAGTCTCGAAAACAAGCCGAGGTCAGGAAATCGAACGACCACTAACACTGATATCCTGGTCGAAGCTGTGAATAGGAACCCTGATATTAACACACGAAAATTGGCAGCTGAGGTGGGATCTTCCCAATCCACCATCATTCGTCACCTGGCGGTACAGTGTGTCACTCTTTGTCGCAGATTGCTGTCAGATCCACAGGACGATAAGTTTTGCAGTTGTATCGTCATTGGTGATGAAGAGTAGATATTCATACGTTATCCTACAACTGGGAACCAATGGCTGAGGTCACTCCAGGTAGTACAAACAGTAGTGAAAAAAGGGTGGTTCAAGAATAGAGTTATTCTGTCCATTTCGTGGAATTGTGAAGGTTTTGTGCACTGGGAGCAAGAACTAGATGGTCAGGCTGTGGGAAGAGCTTTTGCAAGTGAATAACGCCCAAGCCACACCTCCAGGTTGATCATCCCCATACTACAGGAATTGGATGGGGTTGAGATCCTACACCATCCACCGTACATTTAGGACCTTGCCCCATTCCACTACCATCTGTTTCACACCATGGCCCATTTTCTTCAAGGACAGTACTTTGCTTCATAAATGGAGTTGGAACCTGGCATCAAGTAATTTCTGTCCTCAAAACCTACTGAGAGGTACCATCGTGGGATCAAGTATCTGGTGGGACGTTGGCAAAAGACTATAGAAAACAACGGCCTGTACTTTGCAGAATGAGGTGAGTATGTATGGCTTTCTTGCATCATTAAACTATCAAGCTTCAAATGGAACGAACTTTTGCCTCACCCTGGTAATATTGTGCTTGTTGCACTGACTCTACTCAGGTGAACCTAAAGTAGAAATAGGCCATTACTCTGTTTCATACGGCAAGCGAATTTGAAGTAGAAATGGGACATCGCCTCATGTGGCAGGTGAACCTACAGCAGAAATGAGACATTATTCTGCTGCATACGACAGGTGAACCTAAAGTAGAAATTGGACATTACTCTTCTCCGTACGACAGATGAACCTAAAGTAGAAATGGGGCATTATTCTGTCCCAAACGGTAGGTTAACTTAAAGTGAAAATGGAACATTATCCCAGCCTCAAACGGCAGGTGAACCTAAAGTAGAAATCGGGCATTACTCTTCTCCATACGACACGTGAACCTAAAGTGGAAATGAGACATTATTCTGCCCCATACGGTAGGTGAACCAAGAGTAGAAATAGGACATTACTCTGCCCCATACAGCAGGTCAACCTAAAGCAAAAATGGGACATTACTTTGACCTACACGGCAGGTGAACCTAAAGTAGAAATTGGACATTACTCTTCTCCGTACGACAGATGAACCTAAAGTAGAAATGGGGCATCATTCTGCCCCATACGGCTGATGAACCTGAAGTAGAAATGGGACATTGCTCTACCCCATACGACGAGTGAACATAAAGTAGAAATGGGCCATTACTCTGCCCGATACAGCAGGTCAACCTAAAGCAGAAATGGGACATTACTTTGACCTATACAGCAGATGAAACTAAAGTAAAAATGGGACATTATTCTGCCCTATACGACAAGTGAACCTAAACTAGAAATAGGGCATTACTCGGCCCCATGCGGCAGGTGAACCTAAAGTAAATGGGGCATTACTCGGCCCCATGCGGCAGGTGAACCTAAAGTAAATGGGGTATTATTCTGCCCCATAACGCAGGTGAACCTAAAATGGAAATGAAACATTACTCTGCCTCATACAGCAGGTGAACCTAAAATGGAAATGAAACATTACTCTACCTCATACAGCAGGTGAACCTAAAATGGAAATGAAACATTACTCTGCCTCATACAGCAGGTGAACCTAAAATGGAAATGAAACATTACTCTGCCTCATACAGCAGGTGAGCCTAAAGTAGAAATGGGACATTACTCCTATCCTAGAACCACATGGGACTAAAAAGTTTTAATAAAAGTTTGGAAGCATATTTTAACACAGACATCACTCACACACAGATTTGCAAAGGGAGATGAATCAGAGCAAAATATATTAATAGTAATGATCTAAACTGTAAAAGCGTCATAATAATCTGGATTATTTAAATTCATTAATACGGAAACGAGGCAGGCGAAGATAAAAAAAAATCCTTGATATTAATTTCTTTAATGGTAAAACAGATCATCAGAAATACGTAGTTGCGTTTCCCTCTGCTGTCCTTAAGTAAATTGCAAATCTTTTGTTGCGATAAGGGAGAAGAAAGAAACCCCGAAGAAGTGGGGGAAACAAATGGCGCAACATAATGTTTTTTTATGCGCCATCATTTATTTCCACTCACATCCTCTCGGTATCATGTTGAATTTAGTAAAGCCGGAGAAACAATTTCCGCTATGAGATGCTGAAACGTTTCAAGGCTGTCTGCTAGCTACAGCGCTTTGGAGGAGGGAGAGAGGCTCATTAGAGTCGTGGGGCCGATTGTTTCGCGTCTGCTTCATTCTGACGCCATAATAAAATTAATTTCAATAAATACTAGTCTGTCTCTGAAACTACAAAAAAAAAAAAAAGTACCAAAAAAAAAAAAAAAAAAAGAGCACGTGCGTGAGGGCGACAGAGAAATCGTTAAAATAAATGGTCCACGAGCAATACATCTGCATTTCCCATGATATCCTCTTACATTAGACAGCGTTAGGAGCTTTTTATTCCATTAGGATTTTGGTCAGGCTTGTGGCTTAGATGATGATTTTATAGCTCAAAACATGTGTACCGAGCTGCATATAAATCACAACTTTCCGACAGTATTTTTAATAAGCAAATCCCGTGGTTCGCAAAGCAGATCAGCTACTTTCTCTAGTTTCAAGGGGGAGGAGGGGGGAGGGGAGCTCGTAACCGAAATTTATGCTCACTGCACAATGCTGATACCTATTTCATTCAGAAAAGTCTGATTTTATGACCTAAATATCGCTGTACAAATATTTTCCTTTATCTTACAAAAACAGCTGTTTTCTTAATGTTTATTAGATAGTAGCTTTCTTTTCTTATGAGTCGGTCGCGTTAAAAAAGAAAAGAATTAAATTTTCGAGCTTTGATTTCTGTAAACGTTCATTTTCTCTGACAAGAAATGATATGCTTTAAATATACACAAGGAAAAGTATACACTCATTTGCAAAAGTTTAAGACCACCAGTTGGTATTAGGAGATTTCTGACAATTGCGTCAGCTACTGTCTGTATTACTCAACTTCCTGTCGGTGTTGCATCATCCTACAGCGGCAGCTGTTGATTAGAGTGGGCCGAAAAAAGCCTTTTTTTTTTATTTGCATATCGCCTAGTGCGGAAAAGTTGCCATTTGGGTTAACAAGAATAACAAAAGAATTTTTTCTGAAATCGACCAATATCTTACGTCTCTGCAAGGCACACTAAGTTCGCGTTTTTTCGACCGCATTGGGCCATAAGCAAAAACGGATGGAATTTTTTTGTAATTGAAATCGAGTAACCCCTAGTAAGGAAAAGTGTCCTTTAGTGTTCCCAATAATAGTGAATTTTTTTTTAAAGTTGATCAATATGCTATGTCTCCGCACTGCACGCAAATGTCACCATTTTCTACCCACATTTGGCCTGTAGGCCTGGGATAGGAAAAGGCATCCTGGCATGTAGGGTATCGGAAAAATCCGTAGGAAATTGCACTGTTCTAAGTGCACTATGCGTATGCATATGTAGTACACTCAGTTTGCTTTGCAATGTGTGGCATGTAGCTCTTCGCTTGCTTCCAATGTCACATATGGAAACAACCCAGAACTCACCACGAGGAGGTGGCTACACGTCTAGTTCCGTCCACCCTTCCTCCAGCTCAGAATTTTATATCTTGTTCGGTAATCCGCTTTACTCGAAAAATGTGGCATTAATTGCCGTGATGTAATTGTTGCTCTTATGAACGAATCTGTAGCTTCAAATCCACACACTGAGGCAGCTGCTTCGGTCACCAGTTTTACGCAATATTCCATAGCTTGCGTGTGGCAGGGAAACTTAGTTATTTCTTCGCCAGCTGCGGCAGAAGTTCCGATTAGTAGATCCAGATCTTCGTCTGAGATGTGTTTTGTCAGGGGTGGTTTGGTAAGACGTGTTTTAGTCCGATCGATCATCTCATAATATTCATTTGCATCCAAATTTAAATGCGGCACCTTGAATTCTCTTATGACATTCATTTGTGTTTGTCTAGCTTTCTTTGTTCTTCTCCATCCAAGAGCTCTAACGTGGGTGCGTTCGTCTGCAGTCATACTTAGCAATATATTCTCTGGGTGACTGAAGAACGCGTTTCTCTTGATCTCGGCATCGTTGATTACTTTGCACTTCAAATCCATGAAGCGCGATAAGTTGATCAGTTTCCAAAAGTGTTTGGCCCCTTCTGTGCACGGAGGCTTCTTCTTTATGGAAAACCAGACATGGACATATAACTTCATTATGTAGTTGGCAACACAGATCAAAGTTTGCGATGGGTTTTGAGTGACGACATAGAGGCGTATGACTCAGTTAGCTGTCCTCAGCCACCACGAATGTGACAGTGGTCCTGGATTTCTTCTAGAAAGGCTGGCATCACAGTCTCCCTCTGACATGGCGTAACAGATTTCTAGTAAATACCGCTGATCGGTACTCAGTTCACGTGTATCCTGCAATTCTTTCATGTGTTCTGTCCATTCTACATGAATAGCTGCAAAGTCAACTACTGGGAGGTTTTCACAGCCGTCGAGAGCTGCCACAATCTCTCCTGAACGAGTTGTAGGACCTGTTGATTTACCATCGAGTTCATCAAGCAAACGGCGAAATGGAAGTTCATTGAAATGGAACAAGCACACCAGCCACTGCAAAAAAACGTTGCAACTAAAGTTCCAGTGTACGTATAGCACCGTTTTTCCTGCCAGTATTTATGACAGTTCCATCGCACTGTAAAGCAACGATAAAACTTGAGTCAATGCCATTAACTTCTAAAATATTAGTGATGCTGTTTACGATGCTTCTGCTATGACCAGAAGTGGGGGTCACATGGCCGAGGTACTTCGATCCAGGCTGCTCCAAGAGAGTAATGTGCTCTTCTTTCTTCTCGTAACGAAAATATTTATCATCTTTTTTATCTAGGAACAGAGTTGAGTCATTCCTTCCATCAAAATAGAGTCCGTGAGCGACTTTTCTGTCTGTCTGGACCGTTTCCTTTACATCCTGAGAGAGCTTAATTACTTCACAGCGTTTTTATCGATGACCTCGAAACTATGGACTGTAAAACGATGCCCATGTCTTCTAGAACATATGTTGCAATAAAAGCCGCTTTCCTCGTTGGGACTGCAGTACGGTACACTGCTGACGCTAAGCTAGGGAGAGCTACTCTCATTTGTGACTTTGAACGTGATGTCGAGGGTCCTGCTGGATCAAAAGTCGAGTCTTCAACACGCTTACGGCTACGTTTTTCAGGAGATGAACAAGAGGCTCTGTCATAATCGTCCAAATGTGCCCCCGTCTCATCATAATCTAACGCACCGCTTTCCTTTTTCCGCTTATTTTCCTTTCCTCTCTTTTCTTGAATTTTTCTGTCACTATCTTGTTTACTTTTCCAATCACCATTTTCTTTTCAGTTCTTTGATTTATCAAAAAAGAAACTTCTCGAATAGGTATTTTCCGTGAACGCTCACAAGAGCATGAATTTTCCAGTATATTTTAATATTTACAAGTACAAACGTCAAAAAGCGTTCTCTGGGCATCTGCAAGAAAAGACGACATTTTCGCCGTCTGGACACATCACGTCGACTGGCTGATTTCAAAATGCATGGATATCTCTTGTGGTACGCTTCAATCATTGCCACAATACGCTGATGTGATATGACGCTTAAAGAAGCTTTTTGCCATATTTCAACAACTCTCGTTGCGACAGAACGTGCAATATCACGAACTGCTGGGTTTTAACCTTTTCTATCCTCCTTCATTTGTATTCTTAGCCATAAGAAATGTCTGATCATACTTTCGTACGTCGGCAGTTGCAAATCGCCCATTTCTTGGGAAGCACCAAATGTTGGGCTCTTAACAGCCGTCCTGCTTGCAATATTTTTGTTTTTCATGAATGCATACCGATTATTCCAACGTTGTTTAATGTTTATATGGCACTGAGTCAGATAGTAATGAGAAGATTTAGAATAACAAAACGAATTAACGATAATGGAAAACGAACAACGAACAGTAAAACCACAAGCACTTTCTGTAAAACTAAGTATGAAAACACAATATCGCTAACAAAGCGTGACTCGTTGATTTATCGACTCGAAAAATGTGTAGTGACTACTGACTAGGGCGGAAATTCTGTCCGGGTTCAAGCAACCTTTCAAGGCCAAATAACGTCAGATCAACAAATAGTTCCGCAGTGCGTAGTTGTCAACTATGCGCGAGCTCAAAGATTTGAGATGACCCAAAGTGAACTTTATTCTCACCAGCTGTTATGGGAAAAAATGCAGCCAAAGCTCTTTCTCTCCATGGTTGTCTACTGGCACTGGTCCAACGCAGTAAGAAAAATGCAGCCAAAGCTCTTTCTCTCCAGGGTTGTCAACTGGCACTGGTCCAACGCAGTAAGAAAAATGCAGCCAAAGCTCTTTCTCTCCAGGGTTGTCTACTGGCATTGGTTCAACGCAGTAAGAAAAATGCAGCCAAAGCTCTTTTTCTCCAGGGTTGTCTACTGGCATTGGTTCAACGCAGTAAGAAAAATGCAGCCAAAGCTCTTTCTCTCCAGGGTTGTCTACTGGCACTGGTCCAACGCAGTAAGAAAAATGCAGCCAAAGCTCTTTCTCTCCAGGGTTGTCTACTGGCATTGGTTCAACGCAGTAAGAAAAATGCAGCCAAAGCTCTTTCTCTCCAGGGTTGTCTACTGGCCCTGGTCCAACGCAGTAAGAAAAATGCAGCCAAAGCTCTTTCTCTCCAGGGTTGTCTACTGGCATTGGTTCAACGCAGTAAGAAAAATGCAGCCAAAGCTCTTTCTCTCCAGGGTTGTCTACTGGCACTGGTCCAACGCAGTAAGAAAAATGCAGCCAAAGCTCTTTCTCTCCAGGGTTGTCTACTGGCATTGGTTCAACGCAGTAAGAAAAATGCAGCCAAAGCTCTTTCTCTCCAGGGTTGTCTACTGGCATTGGTTCAACGCAGTAAGAAAAATGCAGCCAAAGCTCTTTTTCTCCAGGGTTGTCTACTGGCATTGGTTCAACGCAGTAAGAAAAATGCAGCCAAAGCTCTTTCTCTCCAGGGTTGTCTACTGGCACTGGTCCAACGCAGTAAGAAAAATGCAGCCAAAGCTCTTTCTCTCCAGGGTTGTCTACTGGCATTGGTTCAACGCAGTAAGAAAAATGCAGCCAAAGCTCTTTCTCTCCAGGGTTGTCTACTGGCATTGGTTCAACGCAGTAAGAAAAATGCAGCCAAAGCTCTTTCTCTCCAGGGTTGTCTACTGGCACTGGTCCAACGCAGTAAGAAAAATGCAGCCAAAGCTCTTTCTCTCCAGGGTTGTCTACTGGCATTGGTTCAACGCAGTAAGAAAAATGCAGCCAAAGCTCTTTCTCTCCAGGGTTGTCTACTGGCACTGGTCCAACGCAGTAAGAAAAATGCAGCCAAAGCTCTTTCTCTCCAGGGTTGTCTACTGGCATTGGTTCAACGCAGTAAGAAAAATGCAGCCAAAGCTCTTTCTCTCCAGGGTTGTCTACTGGCCCTGGTCCAACGCAGTAAGAAAAATGCAGCCAAAGCTCTTTCTCTCCAGGGTTGTCTACTGGCATTGGTTCAACGCAGTAAGAAAAATGCAGCCAAAGCTCTTTCTCTCCAGGGTTGTCTACTGGCACTGGTCCAACGCAGTAAGAAAAATGCAGCCAAAGCTCTTTCTCTCCAGGGTTGTCTACTGGCACTGGTCCAACGCAGTAAGAAAAATGCAGCCAAAGCTCTTTCTCTCCAGGGTTGTCTACTGGCATTGGTTCAACGCAGTAAGAAAAATGCAGCCAAAGCTCTTTCTCTCCAGGGTTGTCTACTGGCACTGGTCCAACGCAGTAAGAAAAATGCAGCCAAAGCTCTTTCTCTCCAGGGTTGTCTACTGGCATTGGTTCAACGCAGTAAGAAAAATGCAGCCAAAGCTCTTTCTCTCCAGGGTTGTCTACTGGCACTGGTCCAACGCAGTAAGAAAAATGCAGCCAAAGCTCTTTCTCTCCAGGGTTGTCTACTGGCATTGGTTCAACGCAGTAAGAAAAATGCAGCCAAAGCTCTTTCTCTCCAGGGTTGTCTACTGGCGCTGGTCCAACGCAGTAAGAAAAATGCAGCCAAAGCTCTTTCTCTCCAGGGTTGTCTACTGGCACTGGTCCAACGCAGTAAGAAAATGATGAGCCTCGCGTGCAGTGCGGAGACATAACATATTGATCAACTTCAAAAACAATTTTTCACTGTTATTGGGAACACACCCACTAAAGGACACTTTTCCGCACTAGGGGTTACTCGATTTCTATTACAAAAAAATTCCATCCGTTTTTGTTTGCGGCCCAATGCGGTCGGAAAAACACGAACTTAGTGTGCATTGCTGAGACGTAAGATATTGGTCGATTTCAAAAAAAAAAAAAAAAAAAAAAAAAAAACACTAGGCAAACAACTTTTCTACACTAGGCGAAATGCAAATAAAAAAAAAGTTTTTTCCTGCCCACCCTACTGTTAATAGAGTTGGGGGAAGCTTGCGAACGTCAGTTTGGTTCTGGTTTTCATACTGAGAGGTTTTGTACGTATTTTCTGTATAGCGAAATATGAGCAAAAAAGCGTCATTAAGTGTTACTCAACGGGCGCTGAAATAGTGACTTTATATAATGAAGGATACTCCGAAGTGACATAAGCAGAAAGGTGAATGTGAGCAAGATACGAGCATGATATATCAAGACACAAGTGAATTTAACGACCGAAAGACAAACGGAAGTCTAAGGAAAACAACCCCACCTGATTACAATACCATAAGGCGAATAGTTATGCGTTCTCCGAGGAGTTCGTGCAAGAAAATCAAGGCCTTTGTACATTCAAAGGGTCTAGCATTAGTATCAGTACTGTTTCCCGACGTCTTAGCAAAGATTTTGGATTAAAGTCTTATAAACCTGCACATAAACCTCTGTCATGAAAACGAAGAGACTCCAGTTTGCGAAGCGTCATCAATCGTGGACTGCTGAAAATTGGAGCCAAGTTCTTTTTTCCGATGAATCAACGGTGTGCCAACTTGAAGCATGTAAATCACATGTTCGACGACCATAAGACAAAAGGTTTGATGAAAAATACACCGTTAGCACCGTGAGACCCGCCTAGTTAGATGATATGCGGTGCTATATCAGCATCCAGTACTGCTTCATTATCCTTTTTGCCGACAGGCACTGCCATGACTGGTCTTTTTTATATGGAAATGTTACGTGAGAAGCTGTTAACTCATATGCAAGTGCACAGATGCAAAATCTTTGTTCATGATGGGCTCCATGCCACAGACCAAAGACAGCAAAGGACTACCTGCAGAGGAAAAACAAAACCGTGCTTGGCTGACCCGGAAATGGTCCCGACATTAACCCCATCGAAAATTTGTGGACCTTTTTATAAGACAAGGTAGCAGAAAAACAGAAATCAAATTTCCAAGCTTTGATTGATGTGATAAAGTACGTGTGGTGGAAAGACATTTCAAGTGACTACTGCAAATCCCTCATTGAGAGTATGCCACATCGTATTCTGTCCGTTATCAAAAACAAAGGTGGCCACACAAAGTACTGATTTCAGTCTTTTTGTGTTCTAAAGAATGTAAGTATTTATTTGTGGTGTTATTTTTTCATATATCTCTGACTTAGTTGTTTCTTTGAAAATCTTAATTTTTCAATAAATTGACAGGTGGTCTTGAACTTTTGCAAATGACTGTATTAACAGATCCTGAAGAAAACAAAGGGACATCTCAGTACTGGAAGAAAACAGATTATGTAAAGGTGATACGGTAACAAGAAACAGAAGTGGAACTCTGAGGAGAGCTAAAGAGCTCTACAGAAAAGCATGAAACATCGACTGTATTACACACATGAAGAATTTATAAGCACCAAAATTCTTCCTGCCCTTCCGGTAGAAGTTGCCCATACAATTAAGAACATGAAACGGAGAAGAGCTCCAGGCGAAGGTGGAACTACCGTGGACACTGTACAAGAAGCCAATGGAGAAATGCACGGTCGAGTCACATTATTGTGACCACCAGCTAATATCCAGAGTAACCGCCGTATTCAGCGCTGACAGCAGCTAGACGGGATGGGGGTGACCCAATAAGGTGATGGAAGGTGTTCACAGGAATGTGGAGCCATGCTGACTGCAGTGCATCTGACAGCTGCTGGAGGGTACGTGGTGGAGAATCCATAGAGCAAACAACACGATCGAGGTGGTCCCACAGATGCTCGATTGGGTTTAATTCTGGAGAATTAGGGGACCAGAGAAGTACTTTGAAATCTCCATTGTGCTCTTCCAACCACTCTCTAACATTTCTAGCTGTGTGACACGTCGCACTGTCGTGCTGGAAGATACCATCCGTCCCAGGGAAAACAATCAGCATGAATGGATGTACGTGGTCTACAAGGATGGATTCATAACGAATTCGGTCCATGTGCTTTCCACAAGGACCCAGCGAATGCCACGAAAATGTTCCCCAGACCATAACGCTGCCCCCACCAGTTTGTGTTCTTTCAGCAATGGTTGAATAGTGCTTGTTCTCTGATGTTTCTCGCCTTATACATCAACGTCCATCCGTTCGATGAAGCAGAAAACGTGACTCATCGTAGAAGACAATTCTTTGCAAATCAGCGGAGGTCCAATTCCGATACTGCCGTGCAAATGTAAGCCTTTTCTGCCGATGCACCTTCGTTAGCATAGGTGCAGTGACCATCCCCGTCTGCAGCAGAGCCACATACGCAGCAGGGTTCGCTGAACTGTCGTTTTAGGCACATTTTCTTTAGCCCCTTGTTCATTCGGCCAGTGAGTTGCTCCACTGTAACGTGTCGATCGGCCCTCCCGCACCTTAGCAGCCAACGTTCACCTCTTACGTTAATGGCACGTGCTGCTCTGCAGTTTCCACGTCGCTCATTCGCAATTGTTCCATTTCTCCAATCACGATACACTTTAACCACAGCAGCACGCGAACAGTTCGCAAACTGAGCTATTGCAGAAACACTGCCACCCTTGGCATAAAAGCCGATAATCATACCGTTTTGCAAATCTGATAAATCGCTCCTTTTATCCATGACAGCAACGAGTGAGATATTTTCAGAATGTCTACAGCACATCTTATATACCTTCCAAGCCAGCTCACGACACGGGCCTTCTTCATTGGCTACGCGCTGTTGACGTCAAAAGTAGGAGGTGGTCACTATAATGCGACTCGACTGTGTAGAAACTAGACTCACCCAAGTTTTCACTAGATGCTTCAATAAAGATCTAAATGCTTCAATAAATCTGGACTGGAACAACGCAGTTGTGATCCTGATGCATAAAAAGGTGATCTTGAAGACCTCAGGAACTATAAACCCCAATAACCCCTATTAGTTGCTTACAAAAGTTTCACTAAGGTACTGTCATATCGCTTGAAGGAAACATTGAGCATGGCTCAATCAAGAAAACAAGCCGGATTCATGAGTGGCTACAGCATTATTGATCATATCCATGTACTGAGAGAACTAATTGAAAGAACGACTGAATATGATTTTCCATTATATATGGTATAGCGTAAAAGTCTTTTCTACTTCTACGTTGTTTTAACACATCAACATACTAAGAAATAGTTCCTAAATGAAAGAAACCTTAACGGCCAGACGAAACATGTAAACAACAGAAGTCCACTTACGGGAAAGATGCTTTATTCAGGATGTATCAAACACATCGTAGCATAGAATATTGCACTAAACTCTCTACACACCACACATTATCACAACACTCCTATCAATAATCAGTTTACAACCCAACGCTCTCTCTTACAACGCTCTCAAGCAATAGATCAGTCGTCGTTTTTATCTCTTGTTCTTATCAAAACTCAGGCATACGTCACGTGCATTCAACCTCAATTGTGTTGCCAAACGTATTCGTTTGAGAGAAAGATATCACGTTAAGAGTGAAGAATAACAGAATAAACTCAAGATTTGCATAGGGAAAGAAACTAAAAAGGAAAGTTAATTTAGATTATACGTCACAATGGCTTTTAGTGATTATGAAAAGGCTTTTTATTCTGTGAAACCATAAGGACTTTGAGATACTGCGGTATTGAAGAAGCATACACCAACAACATTAATATCATCTATTAAAATGCAAGTGCAAAGGTTGGACTATATCAGAATACAGTACGTGAAAAAATTGGAAAGGGAGTGATGTAGCTTTGTTTGCTATTTGAAACGAGTATATCATAAGGGAGAAACAGGGAGCTTCCGCCCAGCAAAAACAGTCTTGCTGGCCCAGCACTATGTTGCCGCTGCCGAACCATCAATAAAATATCCGGGCGGCCAACAGAAGGGCCAGCAGTTCAACCCAACAGCTGGCCAACAGTTGGCACCCCATCAGTTGTCATATGTCACAACAGGGCCATCAGTGGTCTATCACAGGCAGTAGCTGTCACAAGTGGCCCTTCAGTGGTCCTGCAAGCACGTGCCAGAAATGATGGCTAGCCTAATGTGGTCCTCTAGTGGGCCGTTAGTGGCAGCCAGCAACCACGTGACGTAACTGGTGGCTTGCCGAATCTTGTCCGCCAATTTCCCAGTAGTAGTCATTATAATAAAAAAAAAAAAAAAGCAAGGATAACCGCAGTTTCCAAAAGCTACAATTCTTTTTTCGACCCTTACGAAGCTTGGGAATTAACGCTCTGCGCTGGGGAAATATTCTCAACAGACCGGAAAAACGCCCGTTTGCATCTGACTAGATTTGATCCTGGGCCGTTTGCGTGGAAGCCGCGCTCGCTACCGACCGGACTAATTCACTACACTCGGACATGTGCTGGAAGCTATCTGTTTGGTATGCAATTTGCAATCGGAATGCTTCCCTCTTTCATTTTACAATATTGCGAGGTATTTTTCATAAAAGTCAGTTTCATATAATTGATAAATTAAATTTTTCAACGTAACGATAGTTTTTTTTTTTTTTACCTTAAGGGAACTTCACTCATTTTCAAGGCGTGTACATACTTAGAGTCGCTTTCCAAAGTTTTGTACTGTCCTTGCCGTCTTGAAAAGGGATTGTTGAATAAATATATATTTACCCGGGTTCATGTCACATTCTGTTACATTTTTAACGTTGTGTCTTTCTTTTCCGTTGTCCGAAGCTACATTTGTTTTAAAGAGTACAAAATATTTTATTTTACTTCTCGTTATTTTTAGAAGCGAATTTCTCCCAGTCTTGTGTATTCAACCCATGGATGAGTACACCACATAGCGTTGCTTTTTTTTTCTTTCAAATAATTAATAAATTTTGTACGCGTATAATTCTTTTTTTTTTCCCAACAAACGCTGTTTTAATGGTTTTCCAGGATATGTGTTTCAAGCGGTTTCAAATTTTTTCTTGTTATTCATCCACTCCATTCCATGAATTGTTATTCATGGGAATGGAGTGGGTGTATTTCATGGCTGTAATCTAGTATTTCACGGCTTAATCTGATATCTTCGTCGACGTAAAATTTCATTAGGAAATTAATTCGCCTCTCCACATATGGATTTTTTTCTTAACATCCACTAAAATAACACGATGGCGATAGCGTCGTTTTCAACTAACTGGTACCATGAGAGACACAGCAAGTGTTGCTTCTGCGCATGCGCAGTCCCGATGCTTCCACCTGCTGTTGGGGGTTGCATTGGTTGCCAGCAACGGGCCACTAGTGGCACTTGCTTGGAGGCCCACAATTCACGGCGATGCTGCAGGGCCATCAATGGCTAGCCAACTGATATCGCTGCCACCAACGGACCACTACCGGGCAGTGAGCGGCAGATTTCAGCCAGAAGTGACCCATCACTGCCAGCTGGTGGCCAGCAGTTTCCCAGCACTTGTGTTTTTGCTGGGCGGCCTAAGATGCTCTCTGCTGGACAATGTGCCACCGACTCTTTGCAAAACAGTAGTGTGGCTGCATTGCATCATTCTTCAGACAGCGATTACAGAGGTAACATGGAGTTTATGTATAGCCAAAGAGGGAAAAAAACTATTGATACATTCAGGACACAAATTCTATAAAGTTATAGAAACAGAAATAGGGTGGAAGTGGCGTTGTACAGAACGCAAATGCTTGGCAAAAGTGTACCTGGATACTAGTGCCTCGATTATTTTACACGATTTGTGTCACAACCACGACCCACCAAAACTGCTGTCTCGTCAAATCATACTAAATAGTGTTAAGCGAAAAGCAGTAACAGAGGATATTTCGGAACGCCCATTAAAACATACTACTGCGGGAAATGACTGTTTAATAATTGAAAAAATAAATAGCAACAATGGAATATTAGTGCTAAGAAAAGGAAACGAATTTGAAAAATAAAATAAAAAATGAATAAAAAAATTTTTAATGAGAGATAAAAAAATAAGAAAACTAAGAAAAGAATAAAAAAAATTAAAATGAGAGAAAAAAAAAAAAACTTTTTGGGGGTTGAAGTGTCAACCTCCACATGGTAATCCCCTGGGTAACGCTAATAGACTCTGTCGAGGTTAGCTGTTCCAGAAAATGTTTCCTCAGATTCCACAACTAGTAAAAACATCAATGTACTTTATTGCAACAGACTTATCAATAGTTCAAGGCATGTCCAATCTTTAAAAATATAAAGCATGCAGTAATAAATAATGAAAGTACCGGAAGTTTGTTAAGCGGAAAAAAGGCAAAGAAATCCGTGTATTTTTCTGTGAACCGTATGCTAAGTTTTGATAGATCTTTAAATATATAAAATATGCAGTAATAAATAATGAAAGTACCGGAAGTTCGCTAAGCGGGAAAAGGCAAAAAAAATCCGCGTATTTTTTTGTGAACTGTATGCTAAGTTTTGATAAGCAGTGAACCTCTTAATATGAAGTTTACTTTCCGGGAATTGCTCTCAAATCACAATGTTCGTCCTAAATCAAAAGAAGAACGCAGACTCCCAAGAAAAGGTAATTGAAACACACCTCAAATTCGGTGGTCTCTGAGTGCAGTACTCTCTGGAGGAGGGGGTTGGGGTGGGTTGGAGTAGGGGAGTAGGGTCATGGGCGCCAACACGGGGACGGGGGGGGTGTCACGGGAGTCACTTGACCTCCCCTGTAGAATTACTTTTCTCTTCATTTTTTTTTCTTTTTTTTTTTTAACACTCACAGAACTGGACCACAAGGAAAGATGGAGTTTGAGGCGTTTAATTTAATATCCCAATTTTATTGGAAATTTGGAATCGGAAAACTATAACGTTAAAGCGGAAAACCTAGCAAACCGTAAGGTAGTACGCACAAACAAGTTCCGCTCAGGGTGGTGTGTGCTGAACTTAAAAGGCTTGGCGTGGCCCTGCTCAACACTGTTCATTATTTTAAAAACAGTTACCAATGTACATGATAATACATGACTATTACTAACATACACTTTTTTCAAGAGAAGCATCAATTAATAATAATAATAATAATAATAGTAGTAGTGTTCTAGTGTAGTAAGTAAGCAGTAGTAATAGTGCTAATCTTTCATTTTCACAAATTACTGTTTTCTACATATTAGCCAAACCTTAATTAATTACACTTGACCCCCATGAAAATTTTCCTGCAGGAGCCCATGAGCTGAGTGGATGTGTCCAGGGCAGTTAGCCCATTAACCGGTACAGGTTGGGAGGGCAGCTGACTCTTTTCGTAATGGGGTCAGTGCAGTTGACCAACACCCGAAGAGACATTAGTAAGAACCAGGCTGACCACCACTAACCTACTCACTGGGACCTGAGATGTACCCTGAGTTTCGCGGATTACTGATGGTTTACTTAAAAAAAAAAACTCTAAAAAAACATTTCTAACACACTACAAAGATTTTTACAGCTATCATTGTAATATCGTACAATAAAGGGCGAAAACGTTAATGAAAAGCAAGTTAAATTTTAATGAACTTATAACGAAGTAAATTTCTCCGTCATTTTTGGTCTACGCCGGGATTCGAACCCGGATCCCCTCATTCCGGAACAAGTCACTCTACCAATTGAGCTACGCGGACGTTTGTTCTGACTACTATCTGCCTTTATGTCGTGTGCGTCCTGCTGGCAGATACGTCACATCTCCTGGTACGTTACATCATCTCCCTCTTTTTTTTTTTTTTTTTTCGAAGTGCTGGAGAAGAGATTCTCTTATTTTTCCTATCTCGCGGTGTGGAAATAACATCACACCATTGCGAGATTTTGAACGGTCGGGTCATCCGGATAGTTCGGGCTCCATTATAACGAAGTGAATTTCTCAGTCATTTTTGTCCACGCTAGGATTCGAACCCGGGTCCCCTCATTCCGGAATAAGTTGCTCTACCAATTGAGCTACGCGGACGTTTTATTCTGATTCCTATCTGCCTTTATGTCGTGTGCGTCCTGCTGGCAGGTACGTCACATCTCCTGGTACGTTACAAACTGAGTTCTAAGTAGCACAGCTTGTACACCATATCACCTGAGAGTTCCACACCATCACTTCCGCCGAGCTTAAACCATGTTAACAGTACTTTACCTAGCTATGAACTTTTTGCATCTTTCACAGTTTCCCTTATGTACATCTGTTTCTTTAACTGATTGTCAGCAAAGTACTGAAGCAACTGTTCTTTATGTTTTGTTTCTATGAGTACACTGTGGAAGATCCAATGTAATACAAGCCACATAAGCTTCTCATACAGTAGATATGTTACCGCTAAAGTGCCGAAATCAGTTATTCTACAGATTATCTAGGTAATGTGCAGATTAACTAGGGTGATCCGTTAAAGTGCCGAAAATTGTTTCATTTTTCAAATTACCTAGGCAATCTGCAAATTACCTGTGTAATCTGCAAATTACCTAGGTAATCTGCAAATTACCTACATAATCTGCACATTACCTACTAGGCACTCGTTAAAGTGAAAATAAGATATTTGCTGGAACAACAGCAACGCTTCTATACGCTTAAATTAACATAATGTTATTTATTTATTTTTCGATATATAAAGAATCAAGTTAATACAATCAAACAATCAACAAATTAGTTGATAGAATCAATCATCAATCAATTAAAAAACTATAATAGAAAGAATCAAACGGTTTAAAATATTATTATAATTAAGGAAATGAATTTGCAAAACATATAAAATTATGCTTACTTATTAGTGCAATCTAAAGATTGCTGACACTTTGAATTACATAGCAATTGGTTTTTTGCGACAAGCACACCTATTTGTGGTACATTTAGATTTGCAGTCACATTTTCTGAAACCCTGCCCAGTACCAAGGGATTGTTTTATTGCTGTTTGACGTAAAGATATTTCTACAGCAGGGACA
Source organism: Macrothele yani (assembly GCA_039090855.1). NCBI lineage: Eukaryota > Metazoa > Arthropoda > Arachnida > Araneae > Macrothelidae > Macrothele > Macrothele yani. Next base: position 13,784,303 of record CM077003.1, on the reverse strand, counting down.
TCTTCTTTCGTTAAAAATCTCTCTTTACAAACACTGAATTCAGATTTTGCATACAATTGTTTTAAAATACCCGTTTTAGTACCAAGTTTATAAAAGCCATCCTCTGTTTTACTGAGAACCACAGCTAAAATCGAGCGGGCACGAATTTGAAAACAGAATTAGGTATGCTATGCACTGGCAGCCGACGCCAATTATGAGAAATAAAAAGAACTGGCGACGACTAGACGCTGGCGAAACGAAACTAAAAGAGGAGGGAGAGGGGGAAGTGTAGGAAAAGGAAATGAGAGAAACAGGCGAAACCAAACTAAAAGTGGAGGGACAGGGGGAAGGTGTAGGGAAAGGAAATGAGAGAAACAAACTTTTGAACTTTAACGATACGGAAGCCGTTAATGCGCACATTACCTAGGTAAAATGCGGAAAACTCTTGATTCCGCACGTTAACGGAGCAAATCAGTTAATCTGCAGATTAGCTAGGTAATGTGCACATTAACGGCTTTCGAGCTTTAGCGGTAACAGATACACCATTTTTCAAAAGCTCATTTTTTTTATGGACAATATTATGATGTTTATACATTCCACCAATAGATGCATTTCCATTATTCACTGAAGACATGACAAACAGTGAATGTTACTCGTGACGTCCAAAATAAAATAATAATAAAAAAAAACCCTTGCGGCAGGCATGGTAGATTTGCTTGGCTGCAATCCGGGAAATTTGAAATTACGTTGGCCAAATTACATCGCTAGGCATACAAAATGCCACAACAGGAAATATTTGTCTAAGCTTCATTCAAATTTGTGAGCATGTGTTGACAGTTGGGTTATACCGAAAATTGCAGTTGCGAACCAATAACGTCATAGGTGAAGGTAAATAAAAGGGAAAAACGGCTCGGCATAGCTAAGGTTGGTCGCATTCACCTGGGCTTGTAGGCCACTACATCGGAGTGATCTGGGTGGCGAAAGCACGTGAGAATACGTGGGAGACGCCATCCGGGAATTCTACCATCACACACAGACACATTTACCAGAGGCTGCACCATACGGCTATGTACGGCTGGTTGGTCCCTGCCACAGAGGAGAACAGATGGAGGTTCAACTCTCGTTTTTTTACTAACGCCCCAATGGTCGGACATGAAACTACGTTAATGCCTGTCACGTGATACGATATCAGTAGCTATATAAGCAGCATCACGGAGAGACTTGTAACTCTTGAAAAAAAGCTAAACTTTCATTGTTGCGGTTACGTGCATTAGTACCCTGTCCGCCCATTGGGACGCTGTTTCTGTTGATATCTTCGGGGGCAACCTTTGGTCAACCTCTTTCCATTGGCCTCTATTGGAGATTTACCTGCGATTCTTCTCCTATTGGGTCCCTGTGTCCCATCGTAATGCGATAACAATAAGCCGAATGTGGCGATATTGATTAGAGGAAGTTAACGTGCGTCACCGTACTGAGACTAGTGCAGGTAGACAGGCGTTCGGACGCCACAATCACCGCACTGTCCACAGCGAACGACATAGACAGATGTCCATAGCAGCCCCACTGTCCACAGCGAACCACATTAGACGAGGTGTACAGGCAGTAGTGGACATCCCCGTATAGACACAGACTGTTAATTGCAGAATAGTTGAGGCACACTTGCATTCTCCCTATTCATTGCGACGACTGACACTCACCTCAAAACATCGTCGTGCAACATTGCAGTAATGACAAACCAGACATGCGTGACGAGACGAATGGGACCATGTCTTAGTCACCGACGAGTTTTGAATCTGTCTCGGCGCCGGAGTTGGACGTTTGGGGTCTGAAGACGTTGTCACCGAGCTGAGATGTTTGCCACCGGGCAGACAAGAAGCTTTGTTGAGGTTAATGCTACTGACGGTAAATTGTATGGATTCCTGCAGCAGGTTCGTTTCGTCTAGATTGGTCAGACATGCTTAGAAATTTGGGCACAACTTACAGCGCAGCAGACAAGAAGCTTTGTTGAGGTTCGTGTTACTGACGGTAAACTGTATGGATTCCTGCAGTAGATCCGTTTCGTCTGGACTGGTCAGACATGCTTAAAAATTTGGGTACAAGTTTCACCCAAGTAGACAAAAAGCTTTGTTGAAGTTCGTGTTACTGACGGTAAACTGTATGGATTCCTGCAGTAGATCCGTTTCGTCTGGACTGGTCAGACATGCTTAGAAATGTGGGTACAACTTTCAGCGAAGTAAACAAGAAGCTTTGTTGAAGTTCGTGTTACTGACGGTAAACTGTATGGCTTCCTGCAGTAGACAGACATGCTTAAAAATTTGGGTACAAGTTTCAGCGAAGTAGACAAGAAGCTTCGTTGAGGTTAGTGCTACTCCCGGTAAATTGTATGGATTCCTGCAGCAGATCTGTTTCGTCTGGTCTGGTCAGACATGCTTAGAAATGTGGGTACAAGTTTCAGCGAAGTAGACAAGAAGCTCTGTTGAGGTTCGTGCTACTGACAGTAAACTGTATAGATTCCTGCAATAGATCCGTTTCGTCTGGACTGGACAGGCATGCTTAGAAATTTGGGAACTGCTTACAGTGAAGTGGATAGACGTGTTGCTGAGATTAGGTGCTACTTTTTTATGAATACTATAGAGGCCTTCAGCGAATCTGTTTGATGAGACAACAGACTGGATGTACACATTCTAGAGGTTCGATTTATTCTAATGATCTGTACAGTCGCACCCACTCCGGTGTTAATTTGTACATACAATGAAATGCTCAGACGTAGGTTAATGACTGATGAATTTGGGGATGTGTTTTGTATCTCTAAATTCCCAGTTACGGTAAAGAGAGTAGATGTAGTCCAGAGATTCTCTGCTGCTTATGAAGGATAGGAAAGATGCATTGGGAAGGTTTAAGCTCAGATACAGTGAGCTGAACATGCGCGCTTCGGAGATTCAGTACTGCTGAGGGAGGAAGAAACCTACGCTCTAAACTTCTGGTACTACTGTACTTACAAATGCCAGAACAGATTTCATGTTATTTCCAGCGTAGCACTGTTCAGAGAGTCTATCCTACTTTCAGTAAATTAGATGGCTGTATTTACCCGTTCAACATTGCTTTTGTTGAACTGGAATGGTGCGTTCTGAAGATCCGACGGTACTTGAGAAGAGCGTTCTTGATTGATGATTGATACTTGGTAGAATACAGTACCGACATTAAGTGATTTTAAGTAGTGAGACGTACTACAGAGATAAAGCACATTCCAAGACGACAAATCTGCAGCGCTACATTCCATCCGTGTAGCTTAGTTGGGAGAGCAACTCACTCCAGAGCGAAGGGGAGCCGGTTCGGTTCACGGACAAATTTGTTTTTTCACAGTAGTTCAAAAATGTTATTTTGGAGTTACATTTGTCTTTTCCCACGTGTTTAATCGGAATCGGTTATATTAGACCATAAGCAGTTATCATAAGGATTATTTTCCCATTTGTTTCTCATAAAATGGATTTCCTCAGAGTACCATTACCTTAGAACATTGACGAATCATAAGGCTTCTTGTTTTCATTTTAGATCACTTTTTAGTTCCATAAAACTGTTTTATCTATTATTGTGTTTCTTTAACGTTTGAAACCTGCCTGTCAGAATACATTTTTAAGCAGTGTTTTGCCATAAGGTCTGGACAAACATATGTAACTGCGACTGCCATTCGTATGAAGCATACAACGTATTACGAAAAGAGAACTTGAGTATCCGGAATGGAGCAGCTGAAATATTGAGGCCGAGCCATGCAAAACCTGCATGTATACTAGTAGATAGAGAGCGTGTTAAATTTTCGCCCTTGGCATAGACCATTCCAGTCCATTCCCTGTTGCTGCTGCGCTATGAAAATTTGAACACTGCTCGGGGCATCGGTAAAGTTCATCATAACAACAACAACAACAATAGCAGGAAGGAAGGAACAAAATAACACAAGCACTGTCAAGAGAGTGATTCAGAAATGCTCGCCCGGGCATTTCATTCATATTTCATCACTCAGCTGGTAGTTACTCGCCAACCGCTGCTGGCTATAAAACGCGGGACCACTCCAAGAAGATCTGAGACCCTCGTCAGAGTTCGGACTGTGGAATCCCATAGGAATCCCGGTGTCTACCTCAGCCGCGGCGAGGAGGATCTTCTCATCGTGCTCTCTGGCGCAACAGGCATGACTAAGGAATCCCCACTGGGACCTCCTCACGTCCCTACTAATGTCATCTTGATGGACACTGGAATCCGTTCTTGCTTTTCTTTAGGTTTGTGCCTGTGCGCGTTTCTCCCTGTTTTATTACGAGCGATTATGCTGTCCTCAGGGAATCGTATGTAGCTGTATCAATAGGATAACTGCAAAAGATCTGGATAGCCCGTTGCCATTAGTAGGGTTAAAGCTTTTGTTGAAGTCACCGGAGTTAATAAGACGAGACGCAGAATTTCCGTTTTGATGATGTTAAAACAGCAGATACTGTTAGAAGACTTATTGAATAGTCGTTCCACAGAAGGATTTTCTTTTCTTTTGGTGTTCAAAAGAGGCCATTTTGTTCTAAAAGTCAGAGAAATTTTAAGTTTGGGAAAACTCTCCGGTATATTAAACACTAATCAACCCGTGACGCATCCTTTTAATTTAACCTTCTTTCTGAGTTTCTGTTTATGTAAATTTTGCTACTCTCAATTAGTTTCTTTATTTCGATTGGGGGTTTAACCGCCACCGTGAACAACTCAATGGGTTATAAGCTGTCACCCGTGCCTAATTTAGGGCCACTGATCCCAGGAAAGGGAGAGCGCCAGTGCTGTAAGACAAACACAACATCCATACTTCACTGGGATTCGAACCCGGACCCATCTCGGAAGAATGATCAGAAGCAATCGCTTAGACCACTGCGCCAACCGGGCGGCCTATTAGATTTTTCCTACCGAACAGCAAGTTACTTCCCTGAAACTCTTTGTACGTTTGCCGACGCTGACAGTGAGCCAAAATTATATAAAAATCTACGTCGAACGGAAACATGGTAGAAAGAGACACGGGCTTCGGGGAGTGAACAGCACGGCGCGTTACTTCTCCGAATTTCCTTGTACGTTTGGCAACGCTGACAGTGAGTCAAAATTATATCAAAATCTCCGTCGAATGGAAATAGGGTATATAGAAAGAGGGAACGGGGGGGGGTGAACGGCACGTTACGTCTCCGAATTTCCTTGTACGTTTGGCAGCGCTGACAGTGAGTCAAAATTATATGAAAATCTCCGTCGAATGGAAACATGGTAGAGAGAAAGAGAGAATTCGGGGAGTGAACGGTACGTTACTTCTCCGATTTTCCTTGTACGTTTGTTAGCGCTGACAGTGAGTCAAAATTATATGAAAATCTACGTCGAATGGATACATGGTAGAGAGAAAGAGAGAACTCGGGGAGTGAACGGTACGTTACTTCTCCGAATTTCCTTGTGCGTTTGGCAGCGCTGACAGTGAGTCAAAGTTATATAAAAATCTACGCCGAACGGAAACATGTCATAGAGAGCTTAGTTTGTGAAGAGAGTAGAGATTATTAAGATTTTAAGATCTTGTTATTGTCAGAGAATTACGGATTATGCTTGCCAACTAGAAGGTACTCAAGCATACAACGTATCTGTGATTGCTATTTCATGTACGTGTGACTGCCACAAGTTAGAAGAATAAAACGTTTTGGACTTGCTACGTAAGCTGACCATTCTATGATCTCTGGCCGTTTTAATTTTAGTCAGAGTTGATATTCTGCACTGAGTGGACAGATATCATGGGATGTATACAGTAACAGGTACGACCACCTTTCACCCGGAAAAGAGCAGTTACACGGCGAGGCATTGAATCCACGAGTCCTAAATCGTTCCACGGGTATCCCTACCAATGCTTGATGTACCGCTGTCCATAATTCCTTCGCATTCCTAGGTGGGGCTGTGAAAGAAGGAATTTGTCGGTGACGGAAATCGAGCCTGCGTCTCCTCACCCCGGAGTGAGTTGCTCTAACCGACTAAGTTACACCGACGGAATGTACCGCTGCAGATTTGTCATCTTGACACGTGATTCACCTCTGAAGTATGTCACAACTCTTTGCTCTGGAGTGAGTTGCTCTAACCGACTAAGCTACACCGACCGAATGTACCGCTGTAGATTTGTCGTTTTGACACGTGATTCACCTCTGTAGTACGTCACAGGGGATCCAAAGCTATAATGGACCTTTCCACGGAATCCCAAAGATTTTCCACAGGGGTTATGTTCGGTAAATGGAAAGGACATTTCAAAGTGAGGACTTCTGCGAAATTTTCTTGTAACTAACACCATAGATCTATGGGGAGGCCCATCGTCCTGCTGGAAGATTCCATTGATCTGGGAGTGCATGACGGCCATTAACGGATGCACGATTCGTCCAACGACGATTGGTCCAATGCAGATTCGTCCAAAGGGACAATTTGTCCAGTTGCACAACTCGTCCAATGGTACGACTGGTCCAATGGTACGATTAATCCAATTCCGTTCGATTTGTTCGAAGTGCTAATCGTGCGAAAAAATCTCATTCGTTCTGATCCTATCTTCAGCGTTGTACGAAAGTACCAGTAGTCCGAATAATGTAAAACAATATTACATTTCATGCGTAATATTGTGATTATAGATTTTTTTATCGGAATCGCTTGTTTCTTGTTATACTGTCCTCGCTGCAGTATAAAGTTGCTGATGTGCGAACCGTTCAATCAATTTTGATGTTTCTCTTTTGCATTAAATAATAGAAATGACTACTTTCCCGTTTCTGTTTGTAGTATGCACTGGGGTTCGGCCAGATGGCCACTGGACAAACGGACAGGGTTCAGGCCTAGGACTTTTTAACAGTTTTTATTCTACCGATATCATATTCATAAAGTTTACATATCAAGTCAAATTAGCAATATTGCACTTTTACTTAGACACTAAATATTAATTCATAGGCCAGAGGCCTAGGTGACTTATAAAGAGCTAAGAAATGATCCGTTGAGTGCCTTTTTTTTCCTTTTGGTTTTACAAAATATTTACAAATACCAAATATCTAAGTTGTAACTTAAAATCTTCTAAACAGGCCCGCCGCCTAGGCACCTTGTAAAGAGCTATGACGTACCTGCCAGCAGGACGCACACGACATAAAGGCAGATAGGAGTCAGAATGAACGTCTGCGTAGCTCAGTTGGTAGAGCGACTTGTTCCGGAATAAGCGGACTCAGGTTCGATTCCCGGCGTAGACCAAAAATGACGGAGAAATTTACTTCGTTATAAAGGCGCCCGAACTATCCGGATGACCCGACCGTTCAAAATCTCGCAATGGTGTGATGTTATTTCCACACCGCAAGAAAGGAAAAATCAGAGAATCCCTTCTCCAGCGCTTCGAAAAATAAATGTGTGACCTTGCATTCCACACACCAGATTGACTGGGAGTTCTCAAGTGCACGTTCTACAGTGGATGGCTGCCTGCAACGATTCATGGTCACGGATGACCCGTGGGCCATGCCTCCGGCCCTCTTTCGGGGGGGGGGACATGTGACGTACCTGCCAGCAGGACGCACACGACATAAAGGCAGATAGGAGTCAGAATGAACGTCTGCGTAGCTCAGTTGGTAGAGCGACTTGTTCCGGAATAAGCGGACTCGGGTTCGATTCCCGGCGTAGACCAAAAATGACGGAGAAATTTACTTCGTTATGGAGCTTAGAAATGATCCGTTGAGTGCCTTTTACTTAGTTTTATAAAATGTTTACAAACACCAAATATGTGGAAATCATTTTTGGAAAAAATATAAAGAGGAGAGTAATTTAAATTATTATTCCTTCCTTAGAAAAAAAAATAGGCCGTTGGTAGGATAAAACCATTGGACGAATCGGTATTGGACCAATCGTACCATTGAATGAATCGGCATTGGGCTAATCGTACCATTGGAGAAATCGGCATTGGACTAATCGTACCATTGGATGAATAGTCCATCGGACCAAACGGCATTGGACTAATTGTCTCTTTGGACGAATCGGCATTGGAGGAATAGTCCATTGTACCAAACTGCACTGGACCAATTGTCTCTTTTGACGAATCGGTATTGGACCAATCGTACCATTGGAGGAATTGCACTGGACGAATTGGCATTGGACTAATCGTACCATTGGACCAAACGGCATTGGACCAATTGTTTCTTTGGGCGAATCGGTATTCGACCAAACGGCATTGGGCCAATTGTTTCTTTGGGCGAATCGGTATTGGAATAATCGTACCATTGGAGGAATCTGCAGTGGACGAATCGGCATTGGACTAATCGTACCATTGGAGGAATAGTCCATTGGACCAAACGACACTGGACCAATTGTCTCTTTGGACGAATCGGTATTGGACCAATCGTACCATTCGAGGAATCTGCATTGGACGAATCGGCATTGGACAAATTGTACCATTGGACCAAACGGAATTGGATCATATCAGATAAGGTTCAACCTACATAATTTGAACCATTTATTATGTGGGACGAAAAATCTAGTAAATTGGGGATATACCGTCACATATACTGTTACACACATATACATATAAAAGATACACACCGATCCACCAAAGTAGGTGTAGAACAGTCCTGAATCTTTTATTTACTACTGCCATATGTTATATACGCATGTCGCAATCAGAAGATGAAACGAAATATTAATTAAAAAACAATATGTAATGTTTGCAACAATACAACAATCTGGACCAATTCGGAATTTTGATGGCAAGATATTACATCAGAGTACTTCGGAAGTCCCGATGCACGGGCAGGCACTATAAATGTGCATAATTCCCCAAAATCTTCAGCAGTAAAACATACGAGCGCTTGTATATCCTAAAAGTGAAATCAGTCCAGTCTTACCGTCATAAAATGTTCTATCATACAAGCCGCGAAGTTTAGGTTCATCGTAGCATCGAGGATACGAAACACTAGAAACCAGGTAATTAAAAACAAACTTTCGGTATTGCGATATTTCTAAAATACCTTAAAATGTTGATATTTGCCAGGTATAGGTTCATCAATGGACCAAACATCTAACCAGTCCAGCAGACCGCCCCGCACTTCATAACGGACATGTTTCTTGCAAAAATACGTTGTCCATCATCAGCGGTGAATTGTATTAAACATCTGTGCGTTCTTATACATGACTACCCCAGTCCGGTCCGTCCGTCACTTCGTCATTAATTGGTTCAAGATCATCACGTGTGAACTATCGTCATTTAAGGTTGAAGAAGTGCCATCTTGCGACTGTACAGCATACTCGTAAATATTAACATTTTCCGCCAATCTTGTAGTTACATAATTTTTTTCTATTCTTATTTTTATTTTTAATTTCCCTTTCCGTATTTATAACAAATTGCCATGCGAATGGCAGTTCGAGTGGTGATTGTATATTAGAATTGTAGGCACGAGTTTTCTCAATCATTATTGACTCGGAGAACAAGATTTTCTTATGTGTATTATTATGTGTAGAAAAAATCTTCGTATCATTCCAGCAGGGGTTGAGTTATTATCTTGACAATAAGTTACAAGGGGGTTCTTTTCTCACTTAATCTCCAATTCTTTTCATGCGCCTCGAGTTTAATTTGTAAACGTCGCTTAGTACTACCGATATACTGTATATGCGTTCTAAGTCCCCAGTATCGTTATTTCGGATAGCAATGCCATATACTCCTCTTCTGTGTATATTCACATGTTTATACATATGAATATATTTTGTGTATAATCATATCTTCATTTCTTTATAGATATGAATATATTTTAAAGATATGAACATACACAGAGCAGGAGTATATGGTATTCCTATCCGGAACAACGATACTGGTGACTTAGAACGCATATACAATATATCGGTAGTACTAAGCGACGTTTACAAACTAGATTCGAGGAACATAAAAAGAATTGGAGATTAGGTGAGAAAAGAACCCCCTTGTAACTTATTGTCAAGATAATAACTCAACCCCTTGCTGGAATGATACGAAGATTTTTTTAAAGATTCTTCCAATTGTACGATTGAACAAATCGTACCCTTGAACGAATAGTACATTGGACCAATTGTTCCTTTGGAAGAATGGGCATTGGATTGATCGGCAATGGACCAATCGTCATTGGTCGGATTGTCCGGAACCGAGCTGATGCAGATGGTCTGCAGGAATGGCCACCTTGTGTGCACTGTTCAGAGATTGGATTTTTTTTTTTTGGATTGGAATTTTAACGACCACCGTGAGCAACTCAATGGGCTATAAGCAGTCGCCCGTCCCTAATTTAGGGTCACTGGTTCCAGGTAAGGGAGAGAGCCAGTGCCGTAAGACAAACACAACATCCATGCCTCACCGGGATTCGAACCCGGACCCCGTTCGGACGAATGATCAGAGGCCATCGCTTAGACCACTGCGCCACCGGGGCGGTTGTTCAGAGATGCATCCAGTCGTACCAGAAATCCCAACATATACCAGTTGAACACGCTCCAGACCATAACCGAGTCTTGATCAGCCTGAACATTTTTTGGATTACATACCGGGTCCATGGCTACGTGTGGTTTCCTAGATTCGATCCCTTCTATTTGCGCGAAATAACTGGAAATCGCAAAATAACTCAACGTAGCATAATATCCATCTCCATTAATCTAAGGTACACTGACAATGCTCTGTTGCCCTGAGACGTACAGTCCGGTCATGTGACGCTAGTAGGACTCCAGTAGATTAGCGGCTCCCACAACCTTCACACAAAGGTCGAACAGAAGCAGGGCGCATTTCATCATAATCGAAGTATGCTCCTCCGTGAACTATGACATTGTGCTGCAGAATGTCGTCGTGAAAAAAAGACCATGGTTTCAATGCGATAAAGTCGTTGTTTCATTTTTTTTTTTTTTTTTTGATTGGAGATTTTAACGACCACCGTGAGCAACTCAATGGGCTATAAGCAGTCGCCCGTTCCTAATTTAGGGTCACTGGTTCCAGGGAAGGGAGAGAGCCAGTGCCGTAAGACAAACAATACATCCATGCCTCACCGAGATTCGAACCCGGACCCCTTACGGACGAATGATCAAAGGCCAGCGCCTTAGACCACTGCGCCACCGGGGCGGCATTTCATTTTTGCAAATCCCCATGTTTGGCGAACCGCTGGCCGGCCAAGAGATGTTGCTTCGAGCGAAAGAAGGGGAAATCCGACGGGATAAGTGTGGGGGAGAACGTCATGCGGCTTACTTAGCATGACGTTCTCTCCTCCGCAGACTTAATCCAGCTGCGTATTGGTTTTTTGGGGTCGCTGGCAGAAATGGAAACGGGTCACGGGTCACCGTGTTGAAAATTTCTTGCGAGTCAAATGGGTCGGGTCAAGGTCTCCCTGACCCAATTTCGACCCGGATTTATTTCAGTTTTATTTTTGAATAGAAAAAGATAGTTCAAAGAAGCCTTCAGAGGTCTTGAAATAACAATTCAGAGCTTCAGAGTGTGAGCCAGGAACTTACTGGGAAGGGTAAAGAAATGGGGACTGAAAATGAACTGTCAGAAGGCAAAACTAATGTAGAAGACAAAACGTTTAGACGCCCAGGTGGAGCAGAGGTCTAAGCGATGGCCTCTGATCATTCGTCCGAAAGGGGTCCGGATTCGAATCCCGGTTAGGCATGGATGTTGTGGTTGTCTTACGGCACTGGCTCTCTCTCTTCCCTGGAACCAGTGACCCTAAATTATTGACGGGCGACTGCTTATCGCCCATTGAGTTGCTCACGGTAGTCGTTAAACCACCAATAAAAAAAAAAATGCTGTTACAAGGAATGAAGATTTGTCAGTTGATGGCGAAAAGCTGGAGCCGCCCCGGTGGCGCAGTGGTCTAAGCGATGGGCTCTGATCATTCGTCCGGAAGGGGTCTGGGTTCGAGTCCCGGTGAGGCATGTATGTCATGTTTGTATTACGACACTGGCTCTCTCCCTTCCCTGGAACCAGTGACCCTAAATTAGGGACGGGCGACTGCTTATAGGCTGTTGAGTTGCTCACGGTGGTCGTTAAACCTCCAATTTAAAAAAAAAATAGGCTGGATATAACTAATTCCTACGTTTACCTTGGACAGCAGATATCAAGCGAGTTTCACATCAATGAAGAAATTAATCGGCGTTTAAAACTTGGCTGGAGAGTTCGATAGGGCAGCCAATACCCATAGCAAAATTCAGCTGGGAAGAAACGCACACTCCATTCCGGCTTATGTTTATTATGCCTGTGTAAATACAAGTTTAAAATTATGAGACCTTTCGGGTCCACACTGGATCCATCCTCAGATAAACGACTACATTGAGAGAATCTCCAAAATATACTGATGTAATGCGCGTGTGACATATCGCGCACATTACATAGTAGTGTTTACATGTTTCTATGTAATCTTTTGTTCATCTGAGGATGCGTCCAATGTGGATCTGATAGGACTCATAATTTTAAATTGGTATTTATAGAGGAATAATAAACATAAGCCGGAATGGAGTGTGTGTTTCTTCCCAGCTGGACTTGACACATCGTACTATGGGTATTGGCTGCCCTGTCATCTTCGAATTCACGTCTGCACGATATATATAATAATACTGACATCGGTTGGAGAGTTTATGGAAGGATCAGTACAAATTTTAGGTGGTCTCGTTCATTTCGTCGACAGGTACATATCGTCGACACTATATATGCAAAGGGATGTAAGGTCAGGTGATGCGTAACATCACAGCCTCTCCTTGACAAATGTCAACCCCGCCTTCTCGTGGTGCATCCTGTTCCCACTAAGGGGCTCTGACGACCCCCAATAGCGGTATAACTATACCATCGGGATCAGAGAAATGCTATCCCACACTCACCAACCCGCTTGGCCAGCGTGGTGAGTTATGGCCAAACACCTCCAAAATGACTCTACAACTTAAATCTTGGCCCTCAGTCTCCGGCAGCTGGAATGTACCTGGCCAAGGCAGCGGCCAGTGCGACATGAAGGCAGAGGGTGCTAAGAATCCCCGGAGGACCGGACTAGGCTGCCATTTGATGCTGACCTTGGCTACCTATAACGGACGCTCCCTATCTTCTGATTCAAGGCTTCTTGAATTGGAAGAGGAACTACAAAGGATCAAGTGGGACATCGTGGGGCTAAGTGAGGTAAGGAGAAAAGGAGAAGATCTCATTGAACTGAAAAGTGGACATCTCTTCTATTATCGTGGGACAGATACTGGCAGGACTAGTGGTGTTGGATTTATAATAAACAAGAAACTGAAGGATAAAGTTGTAGAAGTTGAAAGTTCCTCTGACAGAGCTGCACGACTCGTTATCCAACTATCGAGAAGATACCAGGCTCAGATTATTCAAACTTATGCACCCACCACAAGTCATCCTGAAGAAGAAATTGAAGAATTTTATGAGGAAATTCGTCATCTAAATAATAAAGGTAAGCAGCACTTGAAGATAATTATGGGAGATTTCAATGCAAAAATAGGGCACCGACAACAGAATGAAACTTCAGTAGGTAAATTCGGTCACGGCAACAGAAACCAGCGTGGAAATACTCTCGTTGAGTTTGCAGAGGCAGAAGGATTTTTCATCTTGAACTCCTTTTTCAAGAAAAAGCCACACAGGAAATGGACATGGAGACATCCAATTGGGACGACAAGTGAAATTGATTTTATTATGTGTAACAAAAAATTCGTCGTCGAAGACTGCAGTGTGCTGAACAAGTTCAACACAGGTAGTGACCATAGATTGGTGAGATGTAAGATGCACCTCAACACTAAACTGGAACGTGGCAAGCTCATAAGACAAACAAAATGTATTGACATAACCAACCTTAAAAAATACCATAATACTTTCAAGTTGGAACTGAAGAACAGATTCTCTGCTTTAGAAGGCCTAACATCGGAAGAAGTGGATATTTCGGAAGTTAACAGAAAAGTAACCAAAGCTCTTATGGAAACAGCAACAAAATTAGCTGGGTCTAAGAACAAGTTGCATGTGAACAAATTATCAGGAAAAACCAAAATGTTGATGCAAAAAAGAAGAGAGATGAGGACAACTAAAGAAGATGTGACTTCCAAAGTGGAATATATAGAGCTATGCAAGACAGCACGAAAAAGTATCACTGAAGACGTAAGGAAATTCAACTGTGAGCTAGTGAGGAAAGCAATTGAAAACAACCAAAGCCTAAAGATAGCAAAGGGACATCTCAGTAAGGGAAGAAAACAGATTATGGCTCTGAGAAAAGAAGATGGTTCTATAACAAGAAATAGAGGCAGAAATTTTGACAAGAATGAAAGATTTCTACTCCAAATTATATGAAAGGGATGATATATGTACTCCAGACATCATGAAAGGTACCAGAGTTCTTCCAGTACTCCCAGCAGAAGTTGCTTATGCAATCAAGAACATGAAGCGGGGGAAAGCTCCAGGAGAAGATGGAATTACTATAGACATCATACAAGAAGCAAGTGGAGAAATTGAAACAGTACTCGCCCAAATTTTCACTCGATGCCTTAATGAAGGGAAGATTCCTGAGGATTGGAACAATGCTACAATGATCCTGCTACATAAAAAAGGTGACATTGAGGATCTCAGGAACTACAGACCTATCAGCCTCCTATCAGTGGTTTATAAAATCTTCACTAAAGTTCTTTCACACCGCTTGAAGGTAACACTGGACATGGCTCAACCGAGAGAACAAGCTGGATTCAGGAGTGGCTACAGCACAATAGATCATATCCACGTACTGAGAGAACTAATTGAAAGAGCGAGGGAATATGAACTTCCATTGTGCATAGCTTTTATCGATTATGAAAAAGCCTTTGATTCGGTGAAACCATCAGCAGTTACCACGGCTCTGAAATCCTGCGGTATTGAAGATGCATACATTAATATTATTAATAACATCTATGAAAATGCAAGTGCAAAGATTAGGCTGTTTGAAAATACAACACACATAAAAATTGGAAAGGGAGTGAGACAAGGTGACACCATATCTCCGAAGCTCTTTAATGCCACATTGGAAAATGTCTTTCAATCATTGAACTGGGAAAACAAAGGGATAAAGATTAATGGAGATTATCTAACCCACCTTCGTTTTGCTGATGACGTAGTCATTTTTGCAACTACCCCATCAGAGCTGCAGAGTATGATCCAGGAACTTGCTGACAAGAGTAAAGAAGTGGGATTAAAAATGAACTTTCAGAAGACAAAAGTGATGTTCAATGCTTTTACAAGAAATGAAGATTTATCGATTGATGGAGAAAAACTGGAGATAACAGATACGTATGTTTATCTTGGACAGCAGATATCAAGTGAGGGTCACATTGATGAAGAAATTAATAGGCGTACAAAACTTGCCTGGAGAGCTTTTGGAAGAAACAGCATAATTTTCAAGAGCAATATGCCATTATGTCTTAAAAGAAAAGTGTTTGATCAATGCATCCTTCCAGTGCTTACGTATGGTGCAGAGACGTGGACCTTAACTAAAAGAGACATACAAAGGCTGCAAACAACTCAAAGCAGCATGGAGAGGTGCATGCTTGGTATAACCAGGAGAGATAAGAAGAGAGAAACTCGTGGATCCGAAAAATGACGAGAGTGGAAGACATCATGATCAGAGTTAAATCCCTGAAATGGCAATGGGCTGGACATACTGCCAGAAGGACAGACCATAGATGGACAGCCGAAATTTTAGATTGGATTCCAAGGGACAGGAAAAGACCCAGAAAAAGACCACATGGGAGATGGGTGGATGAAATTCGTAAATATGCGGGAGTGACATGGAGGAGACTGGCACAAGACAGACCGTTGTGGAGGAAACTTGGGGAGACCTTCGTCCAGCAGTGGATTGATAATGGTTGAAATGATGATGATGATGATATATGCAAATAGTCGATTCCTAAAAAAACGAAAAAAAAGTTCAGAACCACCAAATTTGGTATACTATCTCATGGTACTCTAACTTAAACTGTACACGGTTTTTGGAAGGAGTCGGGGCCCGGGGTCAAGGGGGCCCCATACAACATTTTCGTAAAATCTACAGTTTTCAATGTAGAACCACCAAATTTGGTATACTATCTCATGGTACTCTAACTTAAACCGCAGATAGGGTATTGGAGTGCAGAATTGTGTTGCAGTTCTTAATTGTGTTGCAGTTCTCCCTTTATCTCGGGTCCCGACCCCTTTCAAAAACCATGTACGGTGTAAGTTAGGGTACCATGAGATAGTATACCAAATTTGGTGGTTCTAAATTGAAAACTGTAGATTTTACGAAAATGTTGTATGGGATCCCCTTGACCCCGAGCCCCGACCCCATCCAAAAACCGTGTACGGTCTGAAAGAGTACCATGAGATAGTATAACAGATTTGGTGGTTCTGAACTTTTTTCGGTTTTTTAGGAATCGACTGTTTGCATATATTGTGTCGAAAAATGGAGTGTCGACGAAGTGGCGTCGACGAAATGAGTTATCGACGAAGAGGCGTCGACGGAATGAGTTATCGACGAAGTGAACCAGACCCTTTTTAAGAGCAATATGCCATTATACACTCGCGTAAAGTGAAAAAAGAACACCAAGAAGGAGACGTCTGATACCAACGAAATTTATACAGCATAATAACGGAATACAGAGGATAACGTGATCAAAACACCATGGCAAAATACAGCTGTATTTGCTGGTAAACTGAAAAATAACATTTCTATATACCATGGTTAGTACGAGGTTGAACCGCCATGAACTGCGTCACACTGTACAATCCTGTCATGGAGTTTGTCGTACAGATGTTGGATGTAAGTTTGGGGTATTGAGTTCCAAGCATCCTCAACCTGGACGCGTAAATTGGGGATGGTCGTGGCTGACCGTGGAGACCGGATAAGTCGTTGTCCCATAAAATCCCACACGTGCTCAGTGGGGGACAAATCCGGTGAACGTGCAGGCCATGGGAGTTGTCTCACACCCTGAAGTGCATGTTGCGTTGCACGTGCCGTGTGTGGGCGTGCGTTATCTTGCTGGAAAACACCACGATGGACCGACCTTACAAATGGAAGAACAACGGGCTGAATGATGTTGTTGATGTAGGAGGTGCTGTTTAACGTACCCGGTACAAACACTAGTTGTGTACGGGAGTGATAGCTGATCGCACCCCACACCAGGAGACCAGGTGTAAGCCCTGTGTGTCGCTGGCGGATGCAAGAAGAGCAGAGACGCTCCCTTGTGCGTCTGCGAACACGCATACGGTCATCGGAGGCTCCCAAGCAGAATCTGCTTTCATCGCTGAACACGACAGATCGCCATTGCGTTCTACAGTGCAGGCGTTGGCGACACCACTGCAGCCGTTCCTGACGGTGGGCTGGAGTCAGAGGTACACATGCCAGAGGCACACGTGCACGTAGTCCTGCATCCAGTAGACGGTTGCGGATTGTTCGCACAGTAACCTCAGGTGCAACGGCAGCTCGGATTTGCGTCGCAGTGGATATTCTGCTTGACAACGCCGCTCTTCTTATGCGTCGATCGGTCCGCTCATCAGACCGTCTGTGACTCCCGGTTCAACATCTTCTCGTGTGGGAATATTCCTCGGACCATCTACGCCACCATCGTACCACCACCGATACTTCCCGTCCAATTTGCTCCGCAATACGACGATACGACCACCCGGCCTCGCGGAGTCCGACAAGACGACCTCGCTCAAAGTCCGATAACTGCTGAAATTGTACACGTCTTCCATCTCCAGGCATTGCAGCTTCTTCAGGGTCTTCGCACGTGTCCGTACGCCGACGACTGATTACATTCACTTCGCCGTACTCCTTAAATACCACCGACGATAATTTGCATACTATGCCGTGCTGTGGCGTAAGCGCTCTCCGGTTGGTCCCGAAATTAACACCACACCTTGGTAAACTAAACCCCTTTAACATATGTAAATTTCATGATCGTCCGCCAATTCCTTCTTGGTATTCTTTTTTCACTTTCCGTCAGTGTATTTTAAAAGATAAATGTTTAATCGATGCATCCTTCCAATGCTTAGGTACGCATCAGAGACGTGGACCTTAACTAAAAAATACATACAAAGACTGCAGAGAACTGAAAGAAGCATGGAGAGATGCATGCTCGGTGCAACCAGAAGAGATAAGAAGAGAAACTCATGGATAAGGAAAACAACAAGAGTGGAAGACATCACGATCAGAGTACAATCCCTGAAATGGCAATGGTTTTGGTTTTAGTAACTGTGGGCACCAAAGCGGTATCCAATTTATTGCTATAATGGGATTACAAAGATAGGAGATATCGCTGAATTGTGCAGGACAGAAAATGTAAAGAGGAAATACAGGCATATTCACAATGCAACACAAACTGGAGAGCAAACATAAAGAGCACATTACCACGGCGCAGGGACATCGGTATCAACAGAGGCGGAATCAGTTGGATAACACAAATGCTAGGGAAAAGTTCAGCGGGAAAGATAAACAAGGGGTCGGACCATAACATCAGGGAGCTGACAGTGTGAGGCAATGCCGGCAAAACATCAATTTGCACATATAGTAAAAATACGATGCACACACAAAAAAAGGAATACATAACGGCATATTTTTTTTTTTATTGTAGGTTTAACGACCACCGTGAGCAACTCAATGGGCTATAAGCAGTCGCCTGTCCCTAATTTAGGGTCACTGGTTCCAGGGAAGGGAGAGAGCCAGTGCCGCAAGACAAACACAACATCCATGCCTCACCGGGATTCGAACCCGGACCCCGTTCGGACGAATGATCAGAGGCCATCGCTTAGACCACTGCGCCACCGGGGCGGCCATAACGGCATATCATTCGATACGAAGTAACCCAAGTACAACACATGTACAAAGGGATGACAAAACACCAACTGAGTAAAACATAACGACGGTCAAAATGCAAGGCACAGTACAGAAGTACTCCAACTACATTATGAGAAAAAAGTTAACAATGGTAGCACTAATATAATTCAGCGGGAAAGATAAACAAGGGGTCGACGTAGGAAAACGCTAGTACAGCAAGGAAATAGAATGAGAGCAAAAGAAGAACACAAGGCACAATAACAAAATCAGGAAATAACATTGCAGTGCGAGAGTGATAACATGAAGGCACACAGTTAGCGAAACAGTAAATGAAGAAACGCAAAACCAGAAAATTAAAGGCTACCACAAGGTGGAAAACGTCGCCGGAGAGAACGAAAAGTGTTGGGTTACGAAGGAGCGCTAAAGTTCATCGGTTTGAGGAAGTAAGGTATCACAAAATTGTTTCTCAGCGAGGTCTTTCAAGGAGGAGAGACGGTGAGTGTATCATCTCATAAAAACCTGGTACCTAGGATCTGTGACACTCAGGGATTTGAAAAAAGGACACGTAAGCTTCAAATTGCATCACCGCTGCACATAGGTCAAGATCAGGTGAATGGAGAAATTCTTCAGTATAGAGAACCGTACGAGCAGATTGGAAGGGGCGTAAAAGTTACTGTCTGGACAGTGGTCCAGGAACTAGAGGAAACTTATCAGTGGCCTGTATAACCTCATCAGCTGAGAATGGATTGACAGGACCAGAACAGAGATGCATAGTGTTTGAAGAGTCATCAGGTGGAGAAACATCTGTAACGTACCAGGAGATGTGACGTACCTGCCAGAAGGACGCACACGACATAAAGGTAGATAGTAGTCAGAACAAACGTCAGCGTAGCTCAATTGGTAGAGCAACTTATTCCGGAATGAGGGGACCCGGGTTCGAATCCTGGCGCTGATAGAAATGACGGAGAAATTTACTTCGTTATACATCTGAACAAGAAACATCGAGAACACTAGATAAGGCCACAGAAGGAGTAACAAAAAGATGTTTTACTTTTTTCTGTTTCACAGAGCCTGTGGAAGCTCCAGTCCGTTTCGAGACGAAGTTGAGGCAGACGAATCCATTGGCGAATCTGGAAGAACACCCGAAACGGGAGACGAGAACACAAGTTGCGCCGACGAATCAGTATGTGAGCAATCAGCATCGGTGAACACTGGAACATCAGCCAAAGCAGCAGGAAGGTGCGGCAACAGAGAAACAGCAGCATGTTCGTTGTTGGGGATCCAATTTGAGAGAGACACGGAGGAGAGCCAGTCAGCTGGAGTGCCGAAGCACCACTCAACACATTCGAGTCAGAACACTCCGTAGTGGAAGACACCGCTGCTAACCCCAAAGGAGGATGCACTACCAGAATGGCACTACCGTACGGTACGGAAGAGCAGGAAATGGATCGTTGTCTTTGACTGGAAGGTGCGTTTGACGGAGAGAAGAAGAGGTCGCGTCAGACAAAACACTGGAAGAGGGGATGGTAGAAAGACCAGTGTGTTCGGAGTTGGGAGGCGAGCTGTTAGGAAAACGATGGCGTGTGCGCACACAAGAGACACTTGTATGATCCTGTGTAAGACAGTGAGTACAATAGTGAGAGGAGGAAACATTGAAACTGTACGTGCGTGAGCCAATTTCAACAGTAGCGTCTGTAGGACAATACGCCAAGGCATTCTCAGTGGGAAATACGACCAACAACTGACGGAGAGATCCTGTAGCATGTGCAAATCGAGATCCTCGTGGAGCGTCAGAAAGGCGACGGACCTTGCCAACAATTTTACAAACATGACTGATAAGGAGAGGAAGTGTAGTATCAGGCACTTCCTGTGGAACAGCATAGAATGTGATGTTCACCGGAAGCTTGGAAAGAGGCGAAGGGACGAGATGATTTGTTCCAATCGAAAGTCCGTGTGCAAAAAGGTCAGCATCCTCCTTGTGCTTGAATTGCACTGAGATACCCCGAAGGGTACGAGGCATTCTGGCAATAGACGCAGACGACACATGACTTGAGAGGGCATTCATGCAGAATGGCAAAGTAGTATTTGGTAAGGCACGAAAGAGCATACCTCGATCCAGGATGTTATGGAACTCACGGCCAATCTGCGAATTTTCATGAATAGTTACCTTCACTTTGTGGTTGGATACCTGAATAATTGGCGTTGATTGCAAGAGGCCATCAGGTTGAGAAGAAGTTGACGTAGAAGTAGCACCTCGTTGCACTGTAGAGGCAAATGACATCCTCGGAGGAGAAGTTTGTGCTGAGCAGGCAGCGCAGAAGGCAGTGAGGGAAGAGGAGCACAGGCAGAAGGCAAGGCAGTAGTAGTAGTACCCAGGGAGGGCACCGAGGCTAAAGCTGAAGGAGGAGATGCAGCCAAGACCAGTGAAGGCATCGGAGCAGGAGTGCCAGGAAGCTGGGAAGGCACCTGAGCAGGCACATCTGAGGACGAGAGTACGTCAAATTCCAAGGACGAGGGAAGTGCGACGTGTCGTACATCCGCCACGCCAAGAGATGATAAGGAGAGACCGGAAGCCGCAATGTTGGCACACTTCAAACATAAACAAATGAGCTAGCGATAGGAAAACAGAGGAATATGAGCAAATACAAGGACGATATCGCCAGAAAAGTAGCTCAAAATGTACACAGCACCTTTAAATAGGCGGGGCACGCATCAGGTGAGTACGGAACGAGGTATATCACACTAGTAACCATAAAATGTAGGAGCCACCAACACAACGTCTGTCAAAAACGAGCAATGAATAGGCTAGACATATTGCCAGGAGAATGGATCACCGACGAACAACCGAAATTTTAGACTTGATTCCAAGGGACAGGAAAAGACCCAGAAGAAGACCACGTGGGAGATGAGTGGGTGGACGAGACTGTCCCAAGACTGTCCATTGTGGAAGAACTTGGGGTGACCTTCATCCAGCAGTGGATTGATAATGACTGACAATGATGATGATGGTATATTCGAGTTTATAGCCCAAAGAAGATTTATCCAGGCTGAGTCCAATTATGTGACGCCGGGTCCTGGTCGGGTCCGCGTCCGAAATTTTAGACCAGTTTCCAACTCTGGTCACTGCAACAGGGACGGGCTGGGGCGACGAAAGCAGGCCGAGAATTTTAATCTTGCTGTTACACGCATCTATCCTCATAAATTCCTTCATGAAAGTAATTCTGATAGATCCTGGTTTAAGGAGAACTGTTGAAATATGCAAGCTGCCCCGGTGGCGCAGTGGTCTAAGCGATGGCCTCTGATCATTCGTCTGAAAGGGGTCAGGGTTGGAATCCCGGTGAGGCATGGACGTTGTGTTTGTCTTACGGAACTGGCTCCCTTCCTTCCCTGGAACCAGTGACCCTAAATTAGGGACGGGCGACTGCTTATAGCCCATTGAGTTGCTCACGGTGGTCGTTAAACCTCCGACCAAAAAAAAAATAATAATAAATAAAAAAAGTATGCAATATGAAACGTATTCAGTCTTTAACAGTTTAACGGAGAAATAATTTTAAAAATCCGCTTATGATTGAGTGAAGCCTCAAACCACGTTCTGCTCAAAACGCGGTGTCGCACAAGGTAATTATTCTCTTTTGAAAAATTTGGTATTGACAAAAAACAAACAAGCAAAACCAGTCTGTTGAAGACCCCATTGTCGTTCCGGTGGCGCAGTAGTCTAAGCGATGGCTTCTGATCATTCGTCTGAGAGGGGTCAGGGTTCGAATCGCCCGGTGAGGCATGGATGTTGTGTTTGTCTTACGGCACTGGCTCTTTTTTTTTTTTTTTTTAATTGGAGGTTTAACGACCACTGTGAGCAACTCAATGAGCTATAAGCAGTCGCCCTACCTAATTTAGGGTCACTGGTTCCAGGGAAGGGAGAGAGCCAGTGCCGTAAGACAAACACAACATCCATGCCTGACCGGGATTCGAACCCGGACCCCTTACGGACGAATGATCAGATGCCAACGCCTTAGACCACTGCGCCACCGGGGCGGCGGCACTGGCTCTCTCCATTCCCTGGAACCAGTGACCCTAAATTAGGGACGGGCGACTGCTTATAGCCCATTGAGTTGCTCACGGTGGTCGTTAAACCTCCAATCAAAAAAAAAAAAAAAAATAGACCTCATTTCTAATTTAATCACCATAAATATCATTCCGATGGTTGAAATATGCATATCGTACATTTTTTTACGCAACTAATATTTATATTCATTTGGTCACTGATCACTTACTGCACAATGGGCCTGAGGAATCCCTTCCTTGACTGGACGCCTTTTTTAAGTGTACCCATTATTTTAACATATTTACCAATACTGATAAGTTATTGTTTCTTTTAAGATGAGCGTGGGTGGGAAACGGATTTCAAAACATCTCTGCGAGATAATCGTTCTGTGCTATGCGTCAGTCGGCGGATGAAGAAGTGAGGATGACGAGCCATCAGAATAGGTACTATGTGTTTCCTACAAGATAACAAAAGGAGTGTAGGGTATACCAATGATCCTGGGTTCCAAGTCCAACGACCTACATCTAAGTGCAGTTAGCTTTATCGGAATTAATTTAAGACAGCGAGTTTGGTCCGGCGGCACTTTTTTTACATACGTAAAGAGAATCTTGTTATGTCATCTCAGAGCGAACGCCGATCCGCCCATACGTTGTCATGCAGATTAGTGACCTTCCAACGCCCATATGCTAAAAATGTTGTTTTGGTTGCATTCTCGATTTTTTTTTGGATTGGAGGTTTAACGACCACCGTGAGCAACTCAATGGGCTATAAGTAGTCGCCCGTCCCTAATTTAGGGTCACTGGTTCCAGGTAACGGATACAGCCAGTTCCGTAAGACAAACACAACATCCATGCCTCACCGGGATTCGAACCCGGATCCACATCGAACGAATGGTCAGAAGCCAGCGCTTAGGTCACTGCACCACCGGGACGGCTGTTCTCTCATTCAAAAGCGGTAGTTGACAACTTTAGTGTTCCACAGTCACTCTTAGCCCTGGTGACATCATACACCACACGTTGTGTGTCCCACCAGATACAGAGAATAACTTTCTTATCGCGAATGTTGTGCTTAGCTGTTTATTTTCTACACATGACTGGGGTCTATCTACAAAGATGACATTTGTGCTGCTGGCTGTCATCGTGAAGCAATGTTTCATCACCCGTAATGATTTTCCCCAGGAAGTCCTATGCCTGGCACACAGTGAAAGGCATTCAGGATCTGACCAATGTTGCGCTCTGTGAATTCGTGTGGGTCCCAATTCCTCATTTTATGAATCTGCAACTGCCGAATCACCGTCGACTGATTCACATCTAACCATATTGCTAGTTCTGTGGTCGACTGGGTGGCATATTCGTCTAGGAGAGCTCGCAGAACAGCTCTCTGCATCTCCTTCGGCCTTTTCCTTAGCTGCTTCTGCTCCACGCTGCAATCACCACTTTTGAACATTACAAACTACTCACGGAACGTACTTGCACCTATAACTTCCTCGCCGTATTCCGAACAAATCGCGCTTCTCTAGAGGTTTTCTCGAGATGAAACGTTAACAACAGACAGTGACCGATATGCATCTTGTCGGTAGCCATGTCCTGACTTAACTAACTGCACTTCGGGGCTATCCGCCAACACTTGTCGTTCGACACAGTGTTGCCAACTTAATTAACTTCACAGCACAAAATTCTTACAAAAATTCAACGGTTTCACTTTCACAGCCTGTTACGTGGAGCGTAGGAAATTTATGGATAGTATTAATACTATATTCAAGAAACGACCCATGGATCAGATGAACAACGTAGTACAGTGATATTTTTTTCATTAAAATAAAGCACACAATAAAACAACGTTTAAGTGAAATGATCATTTCGATGAAACGACGCTTTACATTTTTCGTAGAAATGATCCTTCACTAAGCGAATCTTTCAGAAAAACGGCCCTTCGGTAAAATGAATGTTTCGGTTTAAAGATTCTTCGGAAAAATGAACATTTCGGTTAAAATACTTTTTAGTAAAATGAATGTTTCGGTTAAAAGA
Source organism: Macrothele yani (assembly GCA_039090855.1). Classification (NCBI taxonomy): domain Eukaryota; kingdom Metazoa; phylum Arthropoda; class Arachnida; order Araneae; family Macrothelidae; genus Macrothele; species Macrothele yani. The sequence goes on along the minus strand of CM077003.1, from coordinate 13,759,452 downwards.
CTCTTAGGTAAAACGAACATTTCGATTAAAAGACTCTTCGGTTAAATGAATGTTTCGGTTAAAAGATTCTTAGGTAAAATGAACATTTTGATTAAAAGACTCTTCGGTGAAATTAATGTTTCGGTTAAAAGATTCTTCTGTAAAATGAATATTTTGGTCAAAAGACTTCTGTGAAATGAATGTTTCGATTAAAAAATTATTCGGTAATACGAACATTTCGGTTAAAAGACTCTTCGATTAAATGCATGTTTTGGTTTGAAGATTCTTCGGTAAAATGAACATTTCGGTTAAAAGAATTTTCGGTGAAATGAATATTTCGGTTAAAAGATTCTTAGGTAAAACAAACATTTCGATTAAAAGACTGGTGAAATGAATGTTTCGGTTAAAAGATTCTTCTGTAAAATGAATATTTTGGTCAAAAGACCTGTGAAATGAATGTTTCGATTAAAATTTTGTCGGTAAAACGAACATTTCGGTTAAAAGACTCTTCGGTTAAATGTATGTTTTGGGTTGGAGATCCTTCGGTAAAATGAACATTTCGGTTAAATGCAAGTTTTGGTTTGAAGATTCTTCGGTAAAATGAGCATTTCGGTTAAAAGACTCTTCGGTGAAATGAATGTCAAGTGAGTTTCGACGAAGCTACCGCCCCTGAAGTGATAATAGAAAAATGAGCGATACTCGTGATGTGATTATTCCACTAAGTCGGTTGTATTCCTTTCCTGGTAACAATGATTCCCTAATTTAGGGATGGGAAAATTCTAATAGCTTCAGATGATCAAGAGATCGTTAAACCTCGAAAAAATAATCATGCTGTAACACTTCCGTGGATTTGTCGACATAAAATCTAGTGTCTTTATTACTTTTTTCGCCCTTACGCGTATTCACTTTTCCATACATTTATTCCACGGGTTCGTGTTCCATGCAGTTCGCAATCTAAAAATCTAATTTTTTTTCTCGAAGAACTGAAATGCTAAGAGGCCAGCTTCAAGATCACATTCGATTTCAGAACGTTGAAATTAATCGGAGTGACCTACTTTCTTTTCAAAGAAAAACAAAAATCTTCAATTTGTAGGTCAGAGAAGTCAGTATTGTGTTGTTGTGTTTCGCTGAATAATTTTCTTATCTTTTTAGTTCTAGACGTCAGTACAAGGCGTAAAGTAGGGCCAGAAATAAGCTGATTTCTTTGCTTGCGTTTCACTATCGTCGCTGAAGAAAAAAGCCGATTCACCTAAGTTTTACCAAACAACCGCTTTATTGCCTCTCTGCGGAGAGATACCTAGCTTTGTTATCAGCTAAAACTGAGTTATATTCATGGAATTAAGTTCTTATCGTAAGCCCAATATTATTAGTTGGGTTGGATGTTTCATAAAGAGATTAGTAATGTACATATTTACCAAAGTCCTTTTGTGAAACAAAGAAGTCATTTCAGAAAAAGAAAAAATGTGATAAATAACGGTTATGATGAAAATTTGATGAATCTGTGCAATTAGAGAAATTTGGCTGCACCAAACAACGATTCTCTGGTGTTAGCAGCAAATAAATGCTAAATCTTTGTTTCAAAATATTGGTTTGTCCACGTTTCCACATGAGTAATATTAAAAAGAGCGTCATAACTCCGCAGTAGAAATAGTGCTGTGGAGAATCAAATAAAGTTAACTTATAATGGGAAGATATCCAATAAAAATGAATGAACGTTACAATCCATCCTACACAAAAAAATGTTCGGCAGAAACCAGATTTTTAGCATGTCTCTAGATTAAAAAACAAAACAAAACAAAACAAACGTGCTTATGTTATCATCGTGTCAGTCCGTCCGTTCCTGCGGAAACCATATATCTGCACTAACAGTTCTAAATAAAAAAGTTCCTTAGCGATGAAGAGATCAGTTGAAAACCCCGAAAAGAAGATCCCAAAAGTTTCAAAAGCTTATTAAAGTCTGACTTGTTTTTTATTACTTAGCATTTTAATTAAATTTCATTATTAATTATTTTTGCCAATTTTGATTAAAATTGCTTAATTTAAGTAGTTTAAAGCAAAAGAAAGAATGTTACGTGGGAGTTACATGCTAAGAATAACGATTTGTTTTTATTTCTTTAAGGAAAGAAGTGCCTTCGCGCTAAACGTCATTCTAAACGATTTTAAATACGTAGGTCAACGATACGAATCAGGTACATTGCAGACGTGTGACTGACAAAACGTTTTCCCTGCGTTTTTGTGGTGGAAGTTATGGATATATTTTTGTTGTTGTTGTTGTTGTTTTTGTATGTTTCGGAGTTAGACGAGCATCGTGAGCATCTAGAGCCATAGGCAGTCGCCCGCCCTTATTTGGGGCTGCTGATTCTGTGACAGGAGAGGGACAGCACCGTGGGGCAGGCACCCTGGACATGCTTCTGTCTGTTTTGGTGTCTGAGATCAGCTTCATCGATTAGCCAAAATCCAGCGCCTCTGACCACTCGTCAGCAGGGGCTTCCCTTCATGTTATCTGTAAGGAACCAAATGATTGGCTCAGGGAATTGCTTCATTCAAGTCCGTGGCGACTTTTGTAGAAATGTCCGTTGCAACCAGAAAACACTTGTCAGACAGCATACACGCCTGTTTCATTTTACTGTGTTGATTTCTCTCGTATCAGTGAAATATTAGTATACGGAGAAGCTACCTCCTTTATCGACATTTTTAAAGCTGAGGTCTTGATAAAGTAGTTACTATTCTCTTCACCGCAGAACTCTTGTGATTCTTTTTTTTTTTTTTTTTTTTTTGATTGGAGGTTTAACGACTATCGTGAGCAACTCATTGGGCTATAAGCTGTCGCTCGTCCCTAATTTCGGGCCACTGGTTACAGGGAAGAGAGAGAATCAGAGCCATAAGACAAACACAACATCCATGCCTCACCGGGATTCGAACCCAGACCCATCCCGGACTGTTGTGATTCATCAAACATCCTATCGCGTGAACAGACTGTTTAGCCCCCATCCTGTAATACGAACATTTGTTTTATTTTTGCATACAGGGTTATCGAAAAAAATCTTCTTTGTCCTGCTTCGCTTGCAATGTAACCATGAAATGTGCCTTAACCACGCTAGGCCGCGCTAAAGCCCTTCTAAGCTGCTCCCGGTGGCGTGGTGGGCTAAACGCTGGCTTGTGACCATTCGTCCGTGAAGCGTCCGGGTTCGAAGCCCGGTGAGGCATGTATGTTGTGTTTGTCTTACGGTACCGGCTCTCTCCCTTTCCTGGAGTCAGTGCTCTTAAATTAGGGACGGGCTATTGCTTATAGCTCATTGAGTTTATAACGAAGTAAATTTCTCCGTCATTTTTGTCCACGCCAGGATTCGAACCCGGATCCCCTCATTCCGGAATAAGTCACTCTACCAATTGAGCTACGCTGACGTTTTATTCTGATTCCTATCTGCCTTTATGTCGTGTGCGTCCTTCTGGCAGGTACGTCACATCTCCTGGTACGTTACATCATCTCCCCCTTATTTATTTATTAATTTTTTTTTTCGAAGTGCTGGAGAAAGGATTCTCTTATTTTTTCTATCTCGCGGTGTGGAAAGAACATCACACCAACCCGAGATTTTGAACGGTCGGGTCATCCGGATAGTTCGGGCGCCATTATAACGAAGTAAATTTCTCCGTCATTTCTGTCCACGCCAGGATTTGAACCCGGATCCCCTCATTCCGGAACAAGTCACTCTACCAATTGAGCTACGCGGACGTTTATTCTGATTGCTATCTGCCTTTATGTCGTGTGCGTCCTTCTGGCAGGTACGTCACATCTCCTGGTACGTTACAAGTTGCTCACGGTGGTCGTTAAACTTCCAATAATAATAATAAAAAAAAAAACCTTCTACATTATTGCTCTGCACTGTAAAAAAAATCTTTTAATGTTGAGAAGCCTAAAAAGTGGAAATGATGATGCTTTTCTTTTGTTTTTTATTTTATGGTTGCCTAACTTCACAATAATTTAAAATAAAAAATATATATTTTATCCCATAACATGCTTCTAAAATCTGATTGAGGCAGTTCTTTTTTTTCTATACCTTTTACCACGAAGGCCATTTTGCATACAGTTTTTTCTTCAAATAATTCCCAGTTTTTCCGCTAGAAACTTCGGTATCTTTGCTGCTGGCAGTACTATTTAAAAAAGTTCATTTTACGTTGGATAGAGTTCCTGGTGAAAAATAGGTTACACATATCTCCAAATCCTTTTGATTAAACGATTTCAATATACGATAGGGTCATCCAAAAAATCTTTATAATGCTTCTCTTACAATGTAATCACGAAAAGTGTCTTAACCAAGCTAAGCCGCGCTACGGCAGTTCTACGTCATTGCTCTACACCTATAAGAAATTCTTTTAGTGTTGGGAAGTCTAAAAAGGGGAAATGATGATGCTCTTTCTTTTGTTTTTCTTTCCGTTGCCTTCACAATAATTTAAAATAAAATAAATATATTTTATTCCATAACATTGCTTCTAAAATCTGACAGAAGCGGTTCTTTTTGTTTTCTCCTGTACCTTTTACCGCGAAAGCCGTTTTGCATACAGTTTTTTATTCGATACCTTTTACCACGAAGGGCATTTTGTATACAGGTTTTTCTTCTATATCGTTTATCACGATTGCATGCAGTTTTTTCTTCGATACCTTTCACCACGAAGGCCATTTTGCATATAGTTATTTATTCAAATAATGCGCAGTTTTTCCACTAGGAACTTCGTCTCGTATCTCTGCTTCTGACAGTACTATTTAAAAAAATTCATTTTACGTCTGGTAGAGGTTCCGGTGGAAAATAGTTTACACATAACTTCAAATCCTTTTCATTATACGATTTACCTACAAGGGGGGGGATGAGGAGGCGTAAGTGCATATTTCTTTTTCCGATATTTTTACAGTAGTACGTGCGTTCCTAAAAACTTAGATGAAAAAATATTTTTCGGTGAGATACTACTCACAACAGAAATATTTCGCGCGCATTTCTTTTCAAAAGAATGCACAGTTTTTCAGCTAGGGGGGGGGGCTTAAATGTATATCTTAGTTTTCGCGATTTCTTTGTCTCTTACAATCCGCTTTAAAAGATTTATTTTGAGTTGGATAGAGTTTATAGTAAAGAATGGTCTGCATATAACTTCGAATTTTTCTTAATCCACGATTTTTCCCGCTGGAGAGCCTAAGAGCGCATTTTTTGTTTGCAATATATTTTCGTGTCCAAAAACTGCGTTGGAAACGTTCTTCGAACATATTTACGCATATTTTTTTCCTGCCCGCAATAGCGTACAGTTACCCGCTTGGAAGCGTAAAAGTACAGGGTGATTCATAAAGAAGTATACAGTTTCCAGATGCTGTAAAACAGTAACAGTTGAAGATACGGACCACAACTGCGAACCGTTAGGTAGATGTACTCATAAAGTTTGTGTCCCGCTACTGCGGGAAGTCGCCTAACAGCACTGGTTAGGCGACGTGCGAGATTATCTGGATGAACATCTTCCTCACCGATGGATTGGACGAGACTTAACGCCTTGTGACTTTTTCCTGTGGGGGTACGTAAAGGACAAGGTATTCGCCCCTCCCCTTCCTGTTGATCTAGCGGAGCTGAAACAGCGTATCACAGCCACTATCACTGCACTTGATTCATATATCTTACCTTGCGTTTGAGCGGAAATGGATTACCGGCTCGACGTGTGTCGTGTGACTAAGGGTGCACACACAGAACATCTGCGACTGTCTCTAAAAAAACTTGAAACGTTCCCCTACAATTCTGTTACAGGTAACAAATATTATAGTGCATTGAAACTGTGTACTTCTTTATGAATCACCTTGTATATTATATTTTTCTCATTCTCTCTGCTACGAAAAGTCCGATTTGAAAAATTCCTTTACCATCGAATATCATTCACCATTCAACTTGTAAAATATTATGCACCTACTTTTGGACTTTTCGTATCGCATAGTGTTAGGTAACGTAAGTGTGAATCTCTATTTCCAACTGTAGCTCCGCTTCAAAAAAAACTTAATTGTAAAATTTAGTTTTGTATTCTGTAATATCCGTTACGGAATTACCCTCTTTAAATAATTATTGCGGAAATAATGAAGAGATTTCCCGCTAGGGGATATATGTTTAAACTTTTTTCTTGCTATCTCTGTTTGAAGAAGTATTAAAAAATATTTTCCATTGTGTAGATTTCTTTAAAAAAATTAAACATTTTGCGCATATTTGCTGATTTTTCTAATATGGAAATTATGTCGCCAGAGAGTGTTAGCGGGTAACTCCATTTTTGAGAGATTAACTCCGATTCTGTAAATCCATTGAATATTTTTTTTTTTTTTTTTTTTTTTGAATGGAATACCCTTCATGATAACAAAAACCATTTTGCGCCCGTTTTTTTCTTAAAATTAGGTACAGCTTTCCCGCTAAGGGGAGTAAAGTTACATCACGTTTTCCTTCACATATCCCTTATTCTAATTGCTAAATTTGTAAAATTATTTTGGGTTCGATATCATCCTCTACATTTGTGTTTTTAAACAACAAACTTATCACGCAGCTAGCAGGAGTAAGAAGCTTTTTCTACTTGTAGATATTTTACCGATTCTAGAAAACCGGTTGAATGTTTTTTTCTTTCTTTTGGAATTGGTTCCATTGACTAAAAACAACACTGCGCGCATTATTCCACTTTAAATGATGCTCAATTTTCTCACAAAGGGTGAAAATGCATTCTTATTTTCTAAGATTTTTTTCTAAAAATCTGTTTCAAAAGATGTGCTCATTACACTCGAGAAGTCGGTGTCATCTAGTTTTAAATTTGTAAAGTTTAAGTAAAAAAGACAATTAGCAATTATAAGTTTTTCGTAGAGAGGTTCTTTTGTTTTTTTTTTCTTGATTGGGGGTTTAACGATCATTGTGAACAATTCAGTGGTCTATAAGCAGTCGCCTGTCCCTAATTTAGAGACACTAGTTCCAGGGAAGGGAGAGAACCAGTGCCGTAAGATGAACCCAACATCCATGTTCAACGAGATTCGAACTTGGACCCATCTTGGATGAATGGCCATTAGGCAGTGCTTAGACCACTACACCGCGACGGCGGCTTCGTAGAGAAGAAGATTTTAACTTTTTCTTTTTCCTTTTTTTATCAGTTGTAATGGAACACCTTTTGAGCATGTATTTTACAAATTCGTTTCAGACTAACTTATTACAGATTCCTAATCTTAGAGTAGAAGATATATACAGTCGAGTCACATTGTGACTAACCTCCTACTTTTGACGTCAACAGCGCGTAGCCAATGAAAGATGGCACGTGTTGTGAGCTGGCTCGGAGGGTATATAAGGTGTGCTGTAGGCATTCTGGAAACATATCACTCGTTGCTGTCATGGATAAAAGAAGCGATTTATCAGATTTGCAAAAAGGGATGATTATCGGCTTTCGGGGCAAGGGTGGCAGTATTTCTGAAACAGCGTAGTTTGTGAACTGTTCGCGTGCGGCTGTGGTTGAAGTGTATCGTGCTTGGAGAAATGGCACCATTGCGAATAAGCGATGTGGAACCTGCGCAGCACCACGTGCCATTGATGTGAGAGGTGAATGCCGGCTTCGAAGGCGCTTGAGGACCGATTGACACGCTACAGTGGAGCAACTCACTGGCCGAATGAACCAGGGGGAATACCGGAAGTGTGTCTAAAGCGACAGTTAAGCGAACCCTGCAGCGTATGGAGCTCCGATGCAGACAGATGGTCACTGCACCTATGCTAACGAAGGTGCAACGGCAGAAAAGGCTTACATTTGCACGGCAGTATCGGAATTGGACCTCCGCTGATTGGCAAAGGATTGCCATCTCCGATGAGTCACGTTTTCTGCTGCATCGAACGGATGGACGTTGGCGCAAAAGGCGAGAAACATCGGAGAACAAACACTCTTCAACCACTGCTGGAAGAGCACAAGCTGGTGGAAACAGCGTTATGGTCTGGGGAATGTTTTCGTGGCATTCATTCCGTGGGTCCACACATACCTGTGGAAGGCACTATGGACCGATTTCGTTATGAACTCATCCTTGCAGACCACGTATACCCATGCATGCTGATTGTCTTCCCTGGGGCAGATCGGATCTTCCAGCACGACAATGCGACGTGTCACATAGCTAGAAATAACCGAGATTGGTTGGAAGAGCACGATGAAGACTTCAAAGTACTTCCCTGGCTCCCTTAATTCCCCAGACTTAAACCCTATTGAGCATCTGTGGGACCACATCGATCGTGTTATTCGCTCTATGGGTCCTCCACCACGCAGCCTCCAGTAGCTGTCAGATGCACTGCAGTCAGCATAGCTCCACATACCTGTGAACACCTTCCATCACCTTATTGAGTAACTCCCAGCCCGTCCAGCTGCTGTCCGCGCTGCACACGGCGGTTACTCTGGATAGTAGCTAGTGGTCACAATAATGTGACTCGACCGTGTATATGCGACTTATGAAAAATTACAATATTTCTTCTATTATTCATCGGAGAAGACCACAGCCTAGAAGACCAGGTACTGCTTATAACATTGCTAACAATATTCTGACTTAGTATCTAGCTTATATTTACTTATTGACACTACAAGTGGAGTAGTTTATAGGATATATTATAGAGTTATGTACTGATCCAAAACACGATAGTGTCACAGGCTTGGTAATGATCTCTTTTCCGGTTGTATTAGATAATTTATTGAACGAATTTTTTAAGTAACAATTTCTATTTTGTCCAAATTTCGCTCCTTTTGTGTTTCCTTCAATTTTGTCTTCAAAATGAGATTCAGAAGTGAGATGCATAGTTTTGTGTAGCAAGTCTGTCTAAATTAAGAAAAACGTAAACAATGTCCATTGGAAAGACTGCAATTTATTATAAAATTAAGATAAATGAACAAAAATAAAACCAAAAAATTGCAAACAAAACTGGAATTAAGATTGAATAGATAAAAGTGATGATTAATGAATCTGCATAAAGGAGGCAGAATTTATCAAAACTGTTCAACAGACGAAATCTCCCTTTCAATGCAAGATTTAGGATTAGAAATTCAATTAGTGGCTACATATACGTAAAAGATTCTTAAATGAACAAGAAAAATGAAAAGTAAACGATCGTTTAAGAAACAAGTGACTACATATCATTAAAGAATGACAAAAACGAGAAAAAACGTGAAAGAGTTTTGGAATCTCGTATATGAAAATTACGTATTTCTCATTTATTATACATTGAAGTTGCAAACTATTAAGACCAGCCAATCGTAATCAGTTACGTGCCGTACGCACGTATGTACGCAACTATGATGTTGAAGTAGCTTTATAAGCAGCTTACTCGCAATCTCCCGGTTATAAAATAATAGCGACGTCTGTTTTTTTTTTTTTTTTTATTGGAGGTTTAACGACCACCATGAGCAACTCAATGGGCTATAAGCAGTCGCCCGTCCCTAATTTAGGGTCACTGGTTCCAGGGAAGGGAGAAAGCCAGTGCCGTAAGACAAACACAACATCCATGCCTCACCGGGAATCGAACCCGGACCCCTTCCGGACGAATGATCAGAGGCCATCGCTTAGACCACTGCGCCATCAGGGCGGCCGCGTCTGTTCACCCCCTGCCCCCTTTCTCTCTACTGGCACATCCCCGAACGCACTGAGGTGTACTTTAACGTCGTGTGACGTCAGTCGCTCCTGCGACCCACTCCAGTAGCTATATCTACTCTTTTCTTTCTATCCACCCCAAAGACACTTTAGGAGAATAGACTGGCAAAGAGCATGCTACTTTCGTCATACATACTCTGAAGTGCTATAAGTCACGGTAAACGAACGCACTATCATGTAGGACCTCCTCTAGCACGATGAAGTGGCAGCAAATCGACGTGGCCTCGATTCCACAAGTGATCGGAAGACGTTGTACCATGACGTCTGAATAGCTATACCCACAGTTCCCTGGTATTTGTAGGTGCACGATCATGGGTGCGAATGGACCTTTCCCCCAAGTCCTATAGGCGCTCTATTGGGTTCATGTCGGGCGAACGTGGTGGCCACACCATCCATCGGAACTGTCCAGATGCTCCTTGGACCTATTTCGGAAAACGTGGGATGACATAGTGATGAAACAAATTTTGGACAAGCCCAATGACAGTGTGCATTGTCCGTCTGGAAAATCCCATCGTTGTTGGGGTACATGAAGTCCATGAAGGACTGCAAATGGTCACCCAGGAGAGCAGCAAAGCGATTACAGGTTAATGACCTATTTACAAAGACACAGAGGACCCAACCCGTGCCACGTAAAGACACCCCACACATGTACGGAACCTCCACTAGCTTGCACAGTGCCTTGTTCACAGCTTGGGTCCATGACCTCACGGGGTCTGTTCCACACTCGAACAATACCGTTAGCTCGTAAAAACTGGTAAAAACTGTATATACATATATATGTACATACTGAATATAAGTTTTCTGTTTACTAACATACATTAATTAGCTTCAAAATATTGATGCTGTTATCAATCAAGTTCTGCATGAATAGTACTTATGAGATGTTGACAGAGTAAAAGGGAAAAATTGTAAGTAACTATTTCTTGAACTTTATTTGAGTGACTCCTGTTTCACTTAAAATGAGTGGATAAGAAGAACTGACTGTATGTAGTGTTCAATAAACATCGTACTTGCACGGTGGTGCCACCTACTGTACTCTAATCTCACTACAAACTGTTCTGTCAAAGTCGCTAGACTTGCTCTCATTTCTTCCGTTTCTGTGTCTTGCCCAAAAGGCGAACTCGCTGTAAGTGGCTGGGATCTAAAATCTACTCACTTTGAATGGAAGTCCTACAAGAAAATGACTCATGCTTGAGCTTAGTGTTCAATAAGTCATATATACACGTTTCAAATAGTAAGAACGCTACAATGGCACAAGAACTTCCATTGAGGCCATTGTAAACATGACAACAACAAAAAATTCATTCATCAAGTTTTCGGATATTATCTGACTTAACATCCATGTCATATTTACACCAAACAAATGGGTTCACATCTTCCAAATTTGTACTGTACAACGGTATAATTCCGTATTTCATTCATTGATGTTCTGCACCTCCGGACAATCACGGGAATGAATGCGAAACCTCCAGATTCACTATATATGAATGCTGGTTGCGTCGACTAGAGAATCCTGTGATGTTTATATTCAAATTAATCGGAAACTAGAAACTTGGTCTTTCTGGGTTATGTTGTGGTTAGCATACTCGGGCGCTACCCGGGAGACGCGTTTTCGAATCCCGTTTTTTTTTTTTTTTTTTTTTTTTTTTTTTTATTGAAGGTTTAACGACTACCGTGAGCAACTCAATGGGCTATAAGCAGTCGCCCGTCCCTAATTTAGGGTCACTGGTTCCAGGGAAGGGAGCGAGCCAGTGCCGTAAGACAAACACAACATCCATGCCTGACCGGGATTCGAACCCGGACCCCTTACGGACGAATGATCAGAGGCTAGCGCCTTAGACCACTGCGCCACCGGGGCGGCCTCGATTCCCGTTTCAGACGACGAAATTTTCAAATTTTCGGATATTATATGACTTAACATCCATGTCATATTTACACGAATAAACGGATTCACAACTTCCAAATTTATCCCTGCTCCTATGTCGTTATTATTGTAAGCGTATAATATTACCGATCTATTTTTCTGAATATATCTGGGTTTTTGAGTAACATTTTTTATATTACACTTTCATAATATGCAGTAATGTTTTACCTTTACATATTATCTACGACAACAGCAATGTTTTTTGCGACGGGAGTTTAGCTTATGGGGGAATCACATAGTGTTGTTGTTTATCACGTCGGTTATGGTTAGCAGTCCTCATTCGTCAATTTTGTATTCATTTCCCCGTCACGCGCATTTTCATTAGTAGAGTAGTTTTCCACCGCGAGTTCTTCAAAGCGCAGTCCAGCGCCTGTTGATGCAAGGGCTATCTTTCATCCTTTAATCCGCCTCTAATCTCCCCCTTCGGCGGAGGAAAAGTCATAGTGCTCATACAAGATGACGAGGAGAGAAATGGAGACAGAGAGAGAGAGAGAGTTGTCTCAAAACTGTAACATGATTACCTTCTTCTTGGCGTCTGCATCCGTGTCCCTTTAATTCAAGTGGCAAGGGATCACGCAAACCTTTTTTTTGTCGTGGTGCGAAAACATTGCAGGCTCGTCTATTCCAATTATGCCTAGTGCCTTAATGCCAAAGATCGGTTAGTAATGAAGACACACTCCGAAACAATACATGTCTCCTGTTTTGACTCCTTTGGCACATCATCATAGTGGTCTTTAAAACTCATTCTTCATTTTCAGAAAGCACACATAAAGGCATCTATCCAAGCATAACGCTTGGATGCCATGTCCTATAATGCGCAGAAGAAAGATGCGTTCGTCCTCCTTCCAAATAAGGGGAAGCAATTTCCAGCGCATTTCATACAAGACATAAATAACTAAACAGAAGCGATTTTCACCAGTTATTCATTCAGATAGAACCAATCGCTGAAGATAACAGCCATGTAATAAGTACATGGGTTGGAAAAAATAATGCGAACACTAAGTACATTAACATCGAACCGTTTTTGCACGATTTAAACTTGCCATAAATATCCCAAAGTCAAGAAACCTACAACAAATTAGAAGTAAATAAACTTTAAGATCTTTCGGATACACAATTGATCCATCTTCAGAAAACATTGACTGCGAATAGAAAATGTTGTTTTCTTGACTTTGGGATGTTTATCGCAAGTTTAAATCGTGCAAAGACGGTTCGATGTTAATGTACTTATACATGGTGAGCCATATAAAAGAGACCCATGTATAATGAACGATAATAGTCAGGCAATGTTACTATGCATGGTAAAGAATAGTTGAAATGACGGAAAACAGGAATAATTTACATGCGTTTACAACAATTGCTGAATTGGCGAATCGACTTCCGAGGGCTTTGTAACATCATTGCGCACACATGCTTGATGTTGTCTTCAGTACGAATTGTCTTCGGTTTCTTTTCCTGTTGAATACCGTGCCGGTTTCACGAAATTTCCGCACTAACTGACATCAATAGTAGACATCAATAGTTCGCAGACATCAATAGTTCGTGTGGCCCCCCATGGCTGGCAATAACGGCCGCTACAAGCTGCGGCATCGAACGAAAGAGGCTTTGGATGTGGGCTTGGGGTATGTCGGTCCAGGCTGCTTCCACACGTTGCCACAGTTCATCAGGCGTAGCCGCGGGTGGAGCTTCCGAGCCACTCGGTTGCCGATCAGCGATCAGACGTGTTCGATGGGCGACATATTGGGAGAACAGGCGGGCCACGGCAGCAGTGACACCTGGTGGGCCGTGAAGAATTGTTGCATGATGCGTGCCACGTGCGGGAGCGCATTGTCCTGTTGAGACGTGACCGCTGGCACGTCCTACAGGTAACGGTGGACTACAGGCTCCAAAACGTCGGAGATGGTGCGGTGGCTGTTGAGTGTACCGACGATGCGTACCAGAGGGGTGCGGGTGTCATATCCAATTGCGCTCCAAACCATAACGATAGGTGACGGACCGTTATGGCGATGCATAATGCAAGCGTTATGACGATGCATCAACACGCGGATCCGACCATCGTGGTGTTGCAAGCAGAAGCGGGATTCGTCGGAGAAGACAATGTCGCGCCATTCTGTAGTACAAGTGCGGCGTTCAACGGCCCACTGCAGCCGCACTCGCCGGTGGTGTAACGTCAATGGCAATTGGAGCAATGGGCGCCGTGCGACAAGTCCCCTCTCCTGCAGACGACGTCGAACGGTACGTGCTGACACAAGTTGTTGCGCAACACACCCTAATTCCTGCGCTAACGTTCGTGATGTGGCGGTGCGAGCCCTCAATGCCCGCCGCAAAACATGCCGGTCCTCCCGTTCGGTGGTGTGCCGCGGCTGCGGCAATCGCTCACGTCGGTCCGTCCGTCTCTCCTGCACCCACCGAATCCATACTCGCCTCACTGTGGCTGGATCTCGTCCCACACGGGCGCCGATGTCTCGGTACGATAAACCGCTGTCGCGATAAGCCACTATTCGTCCTGTGTCGAACTGCGAAACGTGCTGGAATGACTGCCGTATTCTGCGACGAGGCATCAGGAAGATTCCTACGCACAGGTCCGGCAGCACAACACACTTCCAGTACTTGCACCCCGCCTTCTGTGCACCCTTCTTATAGTACTTCTCGGTGGCGTGCCGGGCGCACATGATTTGCATATGCCCTGCAATGCTAATCGTTTGCATGTCCTCTCGCGGGCGAAGCATGCGGCGAATTTTAGGCCAATCGGATGCTTCCTTCTTGGTGTTGCATTTTGGGTGGCCAGCAGTGTATATTAGTAGTTAGTAATAAATGCATGAAAACGATGCCTCAATGTGTTGAGAGCAATATTTACAGGGGATAATTAGTGGTATGAAATTATATTTTAAAGAAAAAAAAATCATATGTTTCGTATTTATAAATAAGGCTGGCATCTTTATCAACTTTTAATTCGATAAAACCCTACTATACGCAGTCGCAATGCACCATATTTAATCCATTCTGTCTTATGAGTAATTTCTCCCCCATTCCCTCTTATTTCGATTCCCACCTCACTGCTAAATCAGACGTATTTGAGGAAGTTGTCGAATGGGATGCTAAATCAAACGTATTTGATGAAGTTGTCGAATGGGATGCTAAATCAGGCGCATTTGAGGAAGTTGTCGAATGGGATGCTAAATCAGGCGCATTTGAGGAAGTTGTCGAATGGGATGCTAAATCAGACGTATTTGAGGAAGTTGTCGAATGGGATGCTAAATCAGGCGTATTTGAGGAAGTTGTCGAATGGGATGCTAAATCAGGCGTATTTGAGGAAGTTGTTGAATGGGTGGCTAACATCCCAGGCGCATTTGAGGAAGTTGTCGAATGGGATGTCGTACAATCCAACTGAAGACAGTATTTGAGGAAGTTGTCGAATGGGATGCTAAATCAGACGTATTTGAGGAAGTTGTCGAAGATGGGATTGCTAAATCAAACGTATTTGATGAAGTTGTCGAATGGGATGCTAAATCAGGCGCATTTGAGGAAGTTGCCGAATGGGATGCTAAATCAGGCGTATTTGAGGAAGTTGTCGAATCGAATGGATGCTAAATCAGACGTATTTGAGGAAGTTGTCGAATGGGATGCTAAATCAGACGTATTTGAGGAAGTTGTCGAATGGGATGCTAAATCAGACGTATTTGAGGAAGTTGTCGAATGGGATGCTAAATCAGACGTATTTGAGGAAGTTGTCGAATGGGATGTAAATCAGACGTATTTGAGGAAATTGTCGAATGGGATGCTAAATCAGGCGTATTTGAGGAAGTTGTCGAATGGGATGCTAAATCAGGCGTATTTGAGGAAGTTGTCGAATGGGATGCTAAATCAGGCGTATTTGAGGAAGTTGTCGAATGGGTTGCTAAATCAGGCGCATTTGAGGAAGTTGTCGAATGGGATGCTAAATCAGGCGCATTTGAGGAAGTTGTCGAATGGGATGCTAAATCAGACGTATTTGAGGAAGTTGTCGAATGGGATGCTAAATCAGACGTATTTGAGGAAGTTGTCGAATGGGATGCTAAATCAGACGTATTTGAGGAAGTTGTCGAATGGGATGCTAAATCAGACGTATTTGAGGAAGTTGTCGAATGGGATGCTAAATCAGGCGTATTTGAGGAAGTTGTCGAATGGGATGCTAAATCAGGCGTATTTGAGGAAGTTGTCGAATGGGTTGCTAAATCAGGCGCATTTGAGGAAGTTGTCGAATGGGATGCTAAATCAGGCGTATTTGAGGAAGTTGTCGAATGGGATGCTAAATCAGACGTATTTGAGGAAGTTGTCGAATTGGATGCTAAATCAGGCGTATTTGAGGAAGTTGTCGAATGGGATGCTAAATCAAACGTATTTGAGGAAGTTGTTGAATGGGATGCTAAATCAGGCGTATTTGAGGAAGCAGTTTCAGCAGCGGTTCGTACGAGCGGTCGGTGAAATGGGTGACCTGTCAGACTTCCGAAGAGGACGAATCGTAGGATCCCGTTTAGCATGAGCGTCTGCAACCATAACAACCCAGTAGTTTGGTATTTTAACAGCAACGGTCTCCATAGTTATGACTGCGCACGCAAAGCATAGCAAGACTTCATCAGCGAAGAAGAAAAAGCAGGCGAAAACCGAGAATGAATGGGAGGGACAGTCAAACACTAAAAGGATTATGTCCAAACAGTACAGAACTACTAAAGCAAAAGTCGCAGCAGACGAAAACCGAAATTCAATGGGTGGGACTGTCAGACACTAAGAAGGATTATGTCCAAACAACACAGAACTACTACAGCAAAAGTGACAGCAGACGAAAACCGAGATTTAATGGGAGGGACTATAAAAAACTAACAAGGATTATGTCCAAACAACACAGAACTGGTATAGCAAAAGTGACAGCAGACGAAAACCAAGATTGAATGGGAGGGACCGTCAGGCACTAAGAAAGATTATGTCCAAACAACACAGAACTACTACAGCAAAAGTGACAGCAGACGAAAACCGACATTGAATGGGAGGGACTATAAATTACTAACAAGGATTATGACGAAACAACACAGAACTACTGCAGCAAAAGTGACAGCCGAACTCAATATCCACCTGGAAGACCTTGTTTCTACAAAACAGTCCGCAGAGAACTTCACAAAGCCAGCATCTATGGAAAAGCAGCAATTGCTAAGCCTTTAATCACAGAAACCAATGCGCACAAGATGGTGTAATGAGCATAAAACCTGGACAGCTGATGACTAGAAACGTGTGATATGGTCCGATGAGTCCTCATTTACATTATTCCGAACAATAGGCTGAGTTTATATGTATAGAGAACCTCCAAGGAAGCGTACTATTCGAAATGTCTGATTGCAACTGTCAAACAATGGAGTGGATGTGTGATAATTTGGGCGGCCATATCTTGGAATTCCGTTTTTTCCATCATTATCCTACACGGCTGAGTAACTGCCAACGAGTGCTTGGACATTCTAAGTCTTCAGGTGCATCCTATGGTCCAAATGTTTCTCAATAATGATGATATTTTTCAGGATAATAATGAACCCATACACACAGTCAGAATACTTTAGTCTTGGTTTGAGGAGCACCAAGATGAATTTCACCATTAGTCCTGGCCAGCTCAATCACTGACTTGAATATACCATCAAACCACTGTGGGAAGTTTTGGAGTGCAGAGTGAAAAAGCAGATCCTCTCCTTCAACATATCTGAAGCAATTGGTTGATGTTCTGATCGACGAATGGTATAACATTCCACTGGTGACTATTCAAAAGCTGTATAAATCTATTCTAAGAAGGCTGGAAGCTGTACTAAAGGCAAATGGTGATCCAACATCTTATTAATAACACAAATCGCCTATTTTCCAGGTTTTTATATTAATTTGTCCCCACTTGGATAAGTAAGCCTCATTTTAAATACGCCCACAACAAATTCGTCTTTTGTGGAAACTCCAGAAAATCAATTTCTTCTGAAGTCAGGGGCCTTCCTGACTTCAGAAGAACATCAACTTATCTATTGATTGGTCATTGATATTTCTCAATGGGACAATATATTATCATCAGTGTTAACCATCATAAATCTACTGGTGGATGAAGGTCTCCCCAAATTTCTTCCACAACGATCTGTCTTGAGCCAGTCTCCTCCATGTCACTCCCGCATGCTTTGGAATTTTATCCACCCATCTCCCACATGACCTTCTTTTGGTTTTTTCCCTGTCCCTTGGTATCCATTCTAAAATTTCGGTTGTCCATCAGCGGCCCGTCCTTCTGGCAACATGTCCAGCCCATTGCCATTTCAGTGATTTCACTCTGCTCATGATGTCGTTTACTCTTGTCATTTTCCTTATCCACAATATCCTCTTCTTATCTTTCCTGGTTGCGCCAAACATGCATCTCTCCATGCTGCTTTCACTTGTCTTCAGTCTTTGTATGTCTTCTACTCCGTACGTAAGCACTAGAAGAAAGCATTAACTAAACACTTTTCAATAAATAAATCCATCGCTCTTTTCCCGTTAAGCAACGCACAGCAACCGAAAAATTGTTATTCGGCCGCCGTCGAGGAATTGAATTCCGAACTCCCGATATCTAGCCGAGCGCGTTAGCTTTACACCACAGCGACCAACAACTCACGGCGCTATGTGTGTTTTTCTTTTTCAGTCAGCATCTGACATCATAAATCCGTAAGATGGGTTCAGCTACTGAGGCGCCTCCATCTGGTGGGCATTAACGGCACTGGCTATATATAATTATAGCAATAATCCAAAGAGTGAAATCCAAGGCGAAAATCATCTAAATACGTGGCGTCAGTTGAATAAATAATTCCATCGCTCTCTCTTAGTTGACCCCATCTTACGGATTTATGATGTCAGATGCTGAATTGAAAAGAAAAACACACATAGCACCGTGAATTGTTGGCCGCTGTGGTTTTAGGCTAACGCGCTCGGCTAGATATCGAGAGATTCGGAATTCACGGCGGCCGAATAACAATTTTTCGGTTGCTGTGCGTTGCTTAACGTAGAAAGAGTGATGGATTTATTTATTCAACTGTATTTAGATGATTTTCCTCTTAAACACTTTTCTTTTAAGACGTAATGGCATGTTGCTCTTAAAATGTGTACCGTTTCTTCTAAAAGCTCTCCAACCAAATTCTATACTCCAATTATTTCTTCATCAACGTGACCTTCGCTTGCAATCTGCTGCTCAATGTAAATGCATGTATCGGTTATTTCCAGCTTTTCCCCATCAATTGATGAATTTTCATTTCTTGTAAAAGCGTTGTACATAAGTTTAGTCTTATGAAAGTACATTTTTAATTACACTTCTTTACCTTTGTTAGCAAGCTCCTGGATCATAATCTGCAGCTCTGCAGAACTGGTTGCAAAAATGACGACGTCATCAGCAAAACGAAGTTGAGCTATATAATATCCATTAATCTTTATCCCTTTGTTTTATATATACACGGTCGTATCAGAATAATATCCCCACCCCCGGAATCACAGTGTACCGGCCCAGGCGTGTCACAGAGTGCACGTGACAAGGTCGACCACATGGAGACATAAGCGGCCGGCCAGGACAGATGAACCATAGTGCGTCACGTGATTTGACGGACGTTCAAAAAGGAATGATCCTCGGCTACCGCGTCAAGGGTGGAAGCATCTCAGAAACAGCAGACTTCGCGGGCTGTTCGCGAGGTGCTGCAGTAAGGGTGTACCAAGAATGAACCGTTGGCACGCCGAGTACCTCCCGACGTCATAACTGTTGAGCCCCATAAGCCATCGACTCCAGAGGAGAATGTCGCCTCCGTCGACTGGTAAAGACCAATCGACGCGCAACAGTGCAGCAATTGACTGCGCAAATGAACGCTGGGGCTCCCAGGTACGTAACCCCGATAACAGTAGAAAGAACCATGTTACGCATGGGTCTCCGGAGTCGACGCTGCGTCAAGACGCCATGTTAACCCAGGTTCATTGGCAACGACACCTGCAGTTCGCATGAGACTACCGTCATTGGACAGTGGAAGAGTGCATAAAGGTTGCCTTCTCTGACTAATCGAGGCTTCTACTCCACAGAAGTGACGGGAGGTGGCTGATACGTGGTCAAGCGCACGAGAACCAACACTCGGATAAGCTTTTCGGCCAAGTATAAGCCAGCGGTGGCAGTGTGAATGTCTAGGGGATGTTTTCCTGGTATGACTTTGGACCGCTGGTACTACTGGACGGATCCCCGAAAGCCAATGGATTTCATCCTCCCTGACCACATGCACCCTTCATGTTGTGGTGATGGTGTCTACCAACAGGACAATACGCCGTGCCACTTCGCTAACGGGGTGCGTGACTGGTTTCAGGAACACGACAGCGATGTCTCCGTTCACATTTGGCCGGCGAAATTGCCCGACCTCAATCCCATAGAGCCCTTGTGGGACTATTTGAATCAACAAGTTCGACGTGCCGACCCGAAACCACGTCATCTCCGGGACCCCCGTGCTCTGCTTCAGTCTGAATAGGTACGTGTGCCTCTGGAAACCGTGCAGGGTCATTGCGCCAATGCCACGCCGTCGCGCAGCTGTCATCCGGGCCAAGGGTGGTTATTCTCTTTTATTAGGCAGGTGGTCATATTATTCTGATACGACTGTGTATGTATATATACGCATGCATATTGTGCCTGAAGACCTGAAACGCAATATCACATTTATTTCCAAAGTGTCTGAAATGAAATAATCTGTCACTAAGAATTTGTTTAAAAGTTGTTACAACAGGTACTTTTCGTTCGACAGAAACATCATTAAAACGGCGGTGACCGATTTGGAGTGGGAGCTATCTTATTGCAATAACACCCCCTGCGCGACCCCTCCAAGGCCCCGCTGAGTGGCATTCACCTCTGGTTTTGCAAATCCGCCAGAACTACAATCGGTGGAACTCATATATTTTGCGATGATTAAACCTCTGAAACAATACGCTGCCACACAGTTGATTGGCTGTTGACAATTGTGCTGACAGCCTGCGGAAGTTGTGCTTTAAGAACAGCAATGATGAGGGTCTGGCGAAGGCATTTATTTTCGCTCTGTCAATTTCTTAATTGTGTAGCTCAAATGAATTGAAATCAACTATTGCTTCCAATTATTGTGCTTATATTAGTTTATTTTATGTTTCCGATTGAAATCAAAGATCTTTTTTAGGCTTTCCAACCAAATGTTGAAGAAGCGTATACAGTATGCTCCAGCTTTGTCTGTCAGTCTCTCTGTCCGTCCGTCCGCACGATAATTCGCGTAAAAAGGGTTCGATTTCTATGAAATTTTAGTATGTGGTAGGGGACCATCTAGAGACAACCCTATTGAAAATGGGCGAAATGGGGTCAAAGGTCAGGACACAGGAACGGGATCCATTCCATTTCCCTAATGCGCAATAACTTGCGTAAAATTTGTTCGATTTCGATGAAATTTTAGTACGTTATAGGGGAGCACCTGGGGACGAATCTTATTGAACAGGACGAAATAGGGTCAAACGTCAGGACATAGGAGCGGGATCGATTCCATCGCATTTATGCGTCATAACGTATGTAAAGATGCTTCGACTGCGACAAAACTTTATCATGTTGTTCCGGAGGTATACTGAACCGGTTCTGTTGACTATAATCAAAATAGGGTCAAAGGTCAGGACACAGGAGCGAGATTTATTCCACAGCCAGTATCCTCATAATTTGATTAAAAATGTTTCCATTGCGACAAAACTTAGTATGTTGTTCCGGAGGTATACTGAACTAATTCTGTTTAATATCATCGAAATGGGGTCAAAGGTCAGGATACAGGAGCGGGATTTATTCCACAGCCATTATCCTCATAACTTGAGTAATAACTTGAGTAATGGTTTATGGTACGTTGGAAAGCGTATCATTATCAATGCATTGCATGATTTTACTAACTTGTTTACGCTTTCCAACCGTATGTTGAAAAAGTGTACATGCTCCAGATTTGTCCGTCCGTCTGTCTCTCCGCACAATAACTTGCGCAAAAATGGTTCAATTTCGATAAGATTTTAGTATGTGGTAGGGGACGAACCCTATTGAAAATGGGCGAAATGAAGTCAAAGGTCGGGACATAGGAGCTGAATCTATTCCATTGCCCTTATGCGTCATAACTTACGTAAAAATGCTTCGATTGCGACAAAACTTTAGTCTGTTGTTCCGGAGGTATACTGAACCGGTTCTGTTGAATAACACCGAAATGGGGTCAAAGGTCAGGGTACAAGAGCGAGATTTATTCCACAGCCATTATCCTCATAACTTGCGTTATAACTTTTTTTTTTTTGAGTGGAGGTTTAACGATCACTGTGAGCAACTCAATGTGCTCTAAGCAGTCGCCTGTCCCTAATTTAGGACGACTGGTTCCAGGGAAGGGAAAGAGCCAGGGCCGTAAGACAAACACAACATCAATGCTTCACCGGGATTCGAACTCGGACCCATCTCGGGCGAATGATCAGAAGCCATCGCTTAGACCACTGCGCAACAGGTGCGGCGAGTAATAACTTGAGTAATGATTTTTGGTATGTTGGAAAGCGTATCATAATCAATGCATTGCATGATTTCACTTACTTGTTTTGTTTTTGATTTCATTTTCTCTAAGAAAAATTGGAACATTACCTGCATTTGGTTTAGCCTCGTCTTATACCAGTATCGACTTGTAGTATCTATGAAGAAAGATAAGGGAATTGAAAAATTTAATCTATTCGATTAATATTCAATCATCATCATCATCATCATTGTCAACCATTATCAATCCACTGCTGGACGAAGGTCTCCCCAAGTTTCCTCCACAACGGTCTGTCTTGTGCCAGCCTCCTCCATGTCACCCCTGCATACTTTCGAATTTCATCCACCCATCTCCCATGTGGTATTCTTCTGGGTCTTTTCCTGTCCCTTGGAATCCAATCTAAAATTTCGGCTGTCCATCGATGATCTATCCTTCTGGCAGTATGTCCAGCCCATTGCCATTTCAGGGATTTAACTCTGATCATGATGTCTTCCACTCTTGTCATTTTTCGGATACACGAGTTCCTCTTCTTATCTCTCCTGGTTACACCAAGCATGCACCTCTCCATGCTGCTTTGAGTTGTCTGCAGCCTTTGTATGTCTCTTTTAGTTAAGGTCCACGTCTCTGCACCATACGTAAGCACTGGAAGGATGCATTGATCAAACACTTTTCTTTTAAGACATAATGGCATATTGCTCTTGAAAATTATGCTGTTTCTTCCAAAAGCTCTCCAGGCAAGTTTTGTACGCCGATTAATTTCTTCATCAATGTGACCCTCACTTGATATCTGCTGTCCAAGATAAACGTACGTGTCTGTTATCTCCAGCTTTTCTCCATCAATCGATAAATCTTCATTTCTTGTAAAAGCATTGAACATCACTTTTGTCTTCTGAAAGTTCATTTTTAATCCCACTTCTTTACTCTTGTCAGCAAGTTCCTGGATCATACTCTGCAGCTCTGATGGGGTAGTTGCAAAAATGACTACGTCATCAGCAAAACGAAGGTGGGTTAGATAATCTCCATTAATCTTTATCCCCGTGTTTTCCCAGCTCAGCGACTGAAAAACACCCTCCAATGTGGCAATAAAGAGCTTCGGAGATATGGTGTCACCTTGTCTCACTCCCTTTCCAATTTTTACGTGTGTTGTATTTTCAAACAGCCTAATCTTTGCACTTGCATTTTCATAGATGTTATTAATAATATTAATGTATGCATCTTCAATACCGCAGGTTTTCAGAGCCATTGTAACTGCTGATGGTTTCACCGAATCAAAGGCTTTTTCGTAATCGATAAAAGCCATGCACAATGGAAGTTCATATTCCCTCGCTCTTTCAATTAGTTCTCTCAGTACGTGGATATGATCTATTGTGCTGTAGCCACTCCTGAATCCAGCTTGTTCTCTCGGTTATAAGTCGAAAAATAGGCTATGTTGTTTAACAGAATAATCATCGCATCATCACTTCACTGGGCAGAGACGTGGATTATCCAGAAAGTTGCAGTGCGCAGATTTCTCCCTTTCGAGATGAAATGGTTCAGGAAAATTAATGGTACGAAATGGACAGACCAGAAGACGAACGAAAATGTGAAAGCTGAGCTGGGTATCACTTCTGCAATATAGAATACACACACATATATATGCATGTGTGTGTGTTCTATATTGCCTAAGTGATATCCAGCTCAGCTTTCACATTGTTGTTCGTCAATACATCATTTTTGTTTGTCAATACACCCTCAATATACACTGAAGAGCAATTGAATTAGAGAAATCTGGCGTCATGCAAATGTGGCGCTGTGGGCGGCCCTATAAACGGAAACGACATGACGTATGCAGCGATCCGACAATAAAAGGAGTGATGCGACGGGAATCAGTAAGAGTCGGACGCAGTATGGGTAAGGCAAAGGATCTAAGCGCATTTGATCGTGAGCAAATTGTCGGGACCCGACGAATGGGTCACTATCTCGGAAGTCGTGCAGGCACTGTGATTTGCACGAGCCACTGTGTAACGAGTGCACCGTGAGTACATCGAATTCGGTAAAACCATCCTTGCAAGGCCCAACTGCCGTGGACAACAGCGTGTGGATGAGTGGGGTCATCGTCGACTAGCTCGCATTCTAACAGCGGATAGACGGGCCACAGTGCAAGAAATCACTCGACAATTTAACGCTGGTGCACAAAAACGTGTAAGCAGCCACACCATCCAGAACTATCTCCTCGCTATGGGGTACAGAAGCCATCGTCCCACGAGGGTACCGCTGCGGACCGCACATCACAGGGTGCAAAGATTAGCATGGGCGCGGTAACATCGCCACTGGACCCTAGACATGTGGAAAAAGTTGCCTGGACTGATGAGTCGAGATTCACGTTGGTACATGCGGATGGCAGGATACGAGTACGGCGCAAACCACATGAAGAAATGGATCCTACTTGCCGGCTGGGTACTCTTCAAGCTGGTGGGGGTGGCATTCTCGTCTGGGGACTGTTTACGTGGACTGAAATGGGACCCCTGGTATGTGTGACATCGTCCTTCATAGGTCAACGTTACCGGGATATCCTGGACGACCATTTGCTCCCTTTTGTGCGTCTTCAACATCTCACTGGAGACCTCATCCTGCAACAAGACAATGCACCGTACCATCGCTCCCAAATTGTATCCGAATGGTTGAATGAACACTCCACCGACGTGACCTCGCTTCATTGGCCAGCTAGGTCACCTGACCTCAATCCCATCAAGCACATCTGGGATGCCATCGAGAGAGATGTTCGTGGCTCTGACCCACCTCCATCAAATCTTCGTGAACTGTGGGAGCTTGTTCAGGGGTCGTGGATCGGTATGGATTCCCAACGCTTCCGGTGTCTTGTCAAGTCCATGCCGAGACGAATCGATGCTGTCATCAGAAGAAAGGTGGTGCTACACGTTACTAGATAGGTATCTCTAATTCAATTGCTCTTCAGTGTATATGTGTGTATTCTGTATTGCAGAAGTGATACCCAGCTCAGCTTTCACATTTTTGTTCGTCAATACATCATTTTTGCTTGTCAAAACACCCTCAATATATATGTGTGTGTATTCATATTGCAGAAGTGATACCCAGCTCAGCTTTCACATTTTTGTTCGCCAATACATCATTTTTATTCATCAATACTCCTTCAATATATATGTGTGTATTCTATATTGCAGAAGTGAAGCCCAGCTCAGCTTTCACATTTTTGTTCGTCAATACATTATTTTTGTTTGTCAATACATCATTTTTGTTTGTCAATACACCCTCAATATATGTTTGTATTCTATATTGCAGAAGTGATACCCAGCTCAGCTTTCACATTTTTGTTTGTCAATACACCCTCAAAATATATGTGTATTCTATATTGCAGAAGTGATACCCAGCTCAGCTTTCACATTTTTGTTTGTCAATACACCCTCAAAATATATGTGTATATTCTATATTGCAGAAGTGATACCCAGCTCAGCTTTCACATTTTTGTTTGTCAATACACCCTCAAAATATATGTGTGTATTCTATATTGCAGAAGTGATACCCAGCTCAGCTTTCACATTTTTGTTTGTCAATACACCCTCAAAATATATGTGTATATTCTATATTGCAGAAGTGATACCCAGCTCAGCTTTCACATTTTTGTTTGTCAATACACCCTCAAAATATATGTGTGTATTCTATATTGCAGAAGTGATACCCAGCTCAGCTTTCACATTTTTGTTTGTCAATACACCCTCAAAATATATGTGTGTATTCTATATTGCAGAAATGATACCCAGCTCAGCTTTCACATTTTTGTTTGTCAATACACCCTCAAAATATATGTGTATATTCTATATTGAGGAAGTGATACCCAGCTCAGCTTTCACATTTTTGTTTGTCAATACACCCTCAAAATATATGTGTGTATTCTATATTGCAGAAGTGATACCCAGCTCAGCTTTCACATTTTTGTTTGTCAATACACCCTCAAAATATATGTGTATATTCTATATTGCAGAAGTGATACCCAGCTCAGCTTTCACATTTTTGTTTGTCAATACACCCTCAAAATATATGTGTGTATTCTATATTGCAGAAGTGATACCCAGCTCAGCTTTCACATTTTTGTTTGTCAATACACCCTCAAAATATATGTGTATATTTTATATTGCAGAAGTGATACCCAGCTCAGCTTTCACATTTTTGTTTGTAAATAAACCCTTAAAATATATGTGTGTATTCTATATTGCAGAAGTGATACCCAGCTCAGCTTTCACATTTTTGTTTGTCAATACACCCTCAAAATATATGTGTGTATTCTATATTGCAGAAGTGATACCCAGCTCAGCTTTCACATTTTTGTTTGTCAATACACCCTCAAAATATATGTGTATATTCTATATTGCAGAAATGATACCCAGCTCAGCTTTCACATTTTTGTTTGTCAATACACCCTCAAAATATATGTGTGTATTCTATATTGCAGAAGTGATACCCAGCTCAGCTTTCACATTTTTGTTTGTCAATACACCCTCAAAATATATGTGTGTATTCTATATTGCAGAAGTGATACCCAGCTCAGCTTTCACATTTTTGTTTGTCAATACACCCTCAAAATATATGTGTGTATTCTATATTGCAGAAGTGATACCCAGCTCAGCTTTCACATTTTTGTTTGTCAATACACCCTCAAAATATATGTGTGTATTCTATATTGCAGAAGTGATACCCAGCTCAGCTTTCACATTTTTGTTTGTCAATACACCCTCAAAATATATGTGTGTATTCTATATTGCAGAAGTGATACCCAGCTCAGCTTTCACATTTTTGTTTGTCAATACACCCTCAAAATATATGTGTATATTCTATATTGCAGAAGTGATACCCAGCTCAGCTTTCACATTTTTGTTTGTAAATAAACCCTTAAAATATATGTGTGTATTCTATATTGCAGAAGTGATACCCAGCTCAGCTTTCACATTTTTGTTTGTCAATACACCCTCAAAATATATGTGTGTATTCTATATTGCAGAAGTGATACCCAGCTCAGTTTTCACATTTTTGTTTGTCAATACACCCTCAAAATATATGTGTGTATTCTATATTGCAGAAGTGATACCCAGCTCAGCTTTCACATTTTTGTTTGTCAATACACCCTTAAAATATATGTGTATATTCTATATTGCAGAAGTGATACCCAGCTCAGCTTTCACATTTTTGTTTGTAAATAAACCCTTAAAATATATGTGTGTATTCTATATTGCAGAAGTGATACCCAGCTCAGCTTTCACATTTTTGTTTGTCAATACACCCTCAAAATATATGTGTGTATTCTATATTGCAGAAGTGATACCCAGCTCAGCTTTCACATTTTTGTTTGTCAATACACCCTCAAAATATATGTGTGTATTCTATATTGCAGAAGTGATACCCAGCTCAGCTTTCACATTTTTGTTTGTCAATACACCCTTAAAATATATGTGTATATTCTATATTGCAGAAGTGATACCCAGCTCAGCTTTCACATTTTTGTTTGTAAATAAACCCTTAAAATATATGTGTGTATTCTATATTTCAGAAGTGATACCCAGCTCAGCTTTCGCATTTTTGTTTGTCAATACACCCTCAAAATATATGTGTGTATTCTATATTGCAGAAGTGATACCCAGCTCAGCTTTCACATTTTTGTTTGTCAATACACCCTCAAAATATATGTGTGTATTCTATATTGCAGAAGTGATACCCAGCTCAGCTTTCACATTTTTGTTTGTCAATACACCCTCAAAATATATGTGTGTATTCTATATTGCAGAAGTGATACCCAGCTCAGCTTTCACATTTTTGTTTGTCAATACACCCTCAAAATATATGTGTATATTCTATATTGCAGAAGTGATACCCAGCTCAGCTTTGACATTTTTGTTTGTCAATACACCCTCAAAATATATGTGTGTATTCTATATTGCAGAAGTGATACCCAGCTCAGCTTTCACATTTTTGTTTGTCAATACACCCTCAAAATATATGTGTATATTCTATATTGCAGAAGTGATACCCAGCTCAGCTTTCACATTTTTGTTTGTAAATAAACCCTTAAAATATATGTGTGTATTCTATATTGCAGAAGTGATACCCAGCTCAGCTTTCACATTTTTGTTTGTCAATACACCCTCAAAATATATGTGTGTATTCTATATTGCAGAAGTGATACCCAGCTCAGCTTTCACATTTTTGTTTTCAATACACCCTCAAAATATATGTGTATATTCTATATTGCAGAAGTGATACCCAGCTCAGCTTTCACATTTTTGTTTGTAAATAAACCCTTAAAATATATGTGTGTATTCTATATTGCAGAAGTGATACCCAGCTCAGCTTTCACATTTTTGTTTGTCAATACACCCTCAAAATATATGTGTGTATTCTATATTGCAGAAGTGATACCCAGCTCAGCTTTCACATTTTTGTTTGTCAATACACCCTCAAAATATATGTGTATATTCTATATTGCAGAAATGATAACCAGCTCAGCTTTCACATTTTTGTTTGTCAATACACCCTCAAAATATATGTGTGTATTCTATATTGCGGAAGTGATACCCAGCTCAGCTTTCACATTTTTGTTTGTCAATACACCCTCAAAATATATGTGTGTATTCTATATTGCAGAAGTGATACCCAGCTCAGCTTTCACATTTTTGTTTGTCAATACACCCTCAAAATATATGTGTGTATTCTATATTGCAGAAGTGATACCCAGCTCAGCTTTCACATTTTTGTTTGTCAATACACCCTCAAAATATATGTGTGTATTCTATATTGCAGAAGTGATACCCAGCTCAGCTTTCACATTTTTGTTTGTCAATACACCCTCAAAATATATGTGTGTATTCTATATTGCAGAAGTGATACCCAGCTCAGCTTTCACATTTTTGTTTGTCAATACACCCTCAAAATATATGTGTATATTCTATATTGCAGAAGTGATACCCAGCTCAGCTTTCACATTTTTGTTTGTAAATAAACCCTTAAAATATATGTGTGTATTCTATATTGCAGAAGTGATACCCAGCTCAGCTTTCACATTTTTGTTTGTCAATACACCCTCAAAATATATGTGTGTATTCTATATTGCAGAAGTGATACCCAGCTCAGTTTTCACATTTTTGTTTGTCAATACACCCTCAAAATATATGTGTGTATTCTATATTGCAGAAGTGATACCCAGCTCAGCTTTCACATTTTTGTTTGTCAATACACCCTCAAAATATATGTGTGTATTCTATATTGCAGAAGTGATACCCAGCTCAGCTTTCACATTTTTTTTTGTCAATACACCCTCAAAATATATGTGTATATTCTATATTGCAGAAGTGATACCCAGCTCAGCTTTCACATTTTTGTTTGTAAATAAACCCTTAAAATATATGTGTGTATTCTATATTTCAGAAGTGATACCCAGCTCAGCTTTCGCATTTTTGTTTGTCAATACACCCTCAAAATATATGTGTGTATTCTATATTGCAGAAGTGATACCCAGCTCAGCTTTCACATTTTTGTTTGTCAATACACCCTCAAAATATATGTGTGTATTCTATATTGCAGAAGTGATACCCAGCTCAGCTTTCACATTTTTGTTTGTCAATACACCCTCAAAATATATGTGTGTATTCTATATTGCAGAAGTGATACCCAGCTCAGCTTTCACATTTTTGTTTGTCAATACACCCTCAAAATATATGTGTATATTCTATATTGCAGAAGTGATACCCAGCTCAGCTTTGACATTTTTGTTTGTCAATACACCCTCAAAATATATGTGTATATTCTATATTGCAGAAGTGATACCCAGCTCAGCTTTCACATTTTTGTTTGTCAATACACCCTCAAAATATATGTGTATATTCTATATTGCAGAAGTGATACCCAGCTCAGCTTTCACATTTTTGTTTGTAAATAAACCCTTAAAATATATGTGTGTATTCTATATTGCAGAAGTGATACCCAGCTCAGCTTTCACATTTTTGTTTGTCAATACACCCTCAAAATATATGTGTGTATTCTATATTGCAGAAGTGATACCCAGCTCAGCTTTCACATTTTTGTTTGTCAATACACCCTCAAAATATATGTGTATATTCTGTATTGCAGAAGTGATACCCAGCTCAGCTTTCACATTTTTGTTTGTCAATACACCCTCAAAATATATGTGTGTATTCTATATTGCAGAAGTGATACCCAGCTCAGCTTTCACATTTTTGTTTGTCAATACACCCTCAAAATATATGTGTGTATTCTATATTGCAGAAGTGATACCCAGCTCAGCTTTCACATTTTTGTTTGTCAATACACCCTCAAAATATATGTGTGTATTCTATATTGCAGAAGTGATACCCAGCTCAGCTTTCACATTTTTGTTTGTCAATACACCCTCAAAATATATGTGTGTATTCTATATTGCAGAAGTGATACCCAGCTCAGCTTTCACGTTTTTGTTTGTCAATACACCCTCAAAATATATGTGTGTATTCTATATTGCAGAAGTGATACCCAGCTCAGCTTTCACATTTTTGTTTGTCAATACACCCTCAAAATATATGTGTGTATTCTATATTGCAGAAGTGATACCCAGCTCAGCTTTCACATTTTTTTGTCAATACACCCTCAAAATATATGTGTATATTCTATATTGCAGAAGTGATACCCAGCTCAGCTTTCACATTTTTGTTTGTAAATAAACCCTTAAAATATATGTGTGTATTCTATATTTCAGAAGTGATACCCAGCTCAGCTTTCGCATTTTTGTTTGTCAATACACCCTCAAAATATATGTGTGTATTCTATATTTCAGAAGTGATACCCAGCTCAGCTTTCACATTTTTGTTTGTCAATACACCCTCAAAATATATGTGTGTATTCTATATTGCAGAAGTGATACCCAGCTCAGCTTTCACATTTTTGTTTGTCAATACACCCTCAAAATATATGTGTATATTCTATATTGCAGAAGTGATACCCAGCTCAGCTTTCACATTTTTGTTTGTAAATAAACCCTTAAAATATATGTGTGTATTCTATATTGCAGAAGTGATACCCAGCTCAGCTTTCACATTTTTGTTTGTCAATACACCCTCAAAATATATGTGTGTATTCTATATTGCAGAAGTGATACCCAGCTCAGCTTTCACATTTTTGTTTGTCAATACACCCTCAAAATATATGTGTATATTCTATATTGCAGAAGTGATACCCAGCTCAGCTTTCACATTTTTGTTTGTCAATACACCCTCAAAATATATGTGTGTATTCTATATTGCAGAAGTGATACCCAGCTCAGCTTTCACATTTTTGTTTGTAAATAAACCCTTAAAATATATGTGTGTATTCTATATTGCAGAAGTGATACCCAGCTCAGCTTTCACATTTTTGTTTGTCAATACACCCTCAAAATATATGTGTGTATTCTATATTGCAGAAGTGATACCCAGCTCAGCTTTCACATTTTTGTTTGTCAATACACCCTCAAAATATATGTGTGTATTCTATATTGCAGAAGTGATACCCAGCTCAGCTTTCACATTTTTGTTTGTCAATACACCCTCAAAATATATGTGTATATTCTATATTGCAGAAGTGATACCCAGCTCTGCTTTCACATTTTTGTTTGTAAATAAACCCTTAAAATATATGTGTGTATTCTATATTGCAGAAGTGATACCCAGCTCAGCTTTCACATTTTTGTTTGTCAATACACCCTCAAAATATATGTGTGTATTCTATATTGCAGAAGTGATACCCAGCTCAGTTTTCACATTTTTGTTTGTCAATACACCCTCAAAATATATGTGTGTATTCTATATTGCAGAAGTGATACCCAGCTCAGCTTTCACATTTTTGTTTGTCAATACACCCTCAAAATATATGTGTGTATTCTATATTGCAGAAGTGATACCCAGCTCAGCTTTCACATTTTTTTTTGTCAATACACCCTCAAAATATATGTGTATATTCTATATTGCAGAAGTGATACCCAGCTCAGCTTTCACATTTTTGTTTGTAAATAAACCCTTAAAATATATGTGTGTATTCTATATTTCAGAAGTGATACCCAGCTCAGCTTTCGCATTTTTGTTTGTCAATACACCCTCAAAATATATGTGTGTATTCTATATTGCAGAAGTGATACCCAGCTCAGCTTTCACATTTTTGTTTGTCAATACACCCTCAAAATATATGTGTGTATTCTATATTGCAGAAGTGATACCCAGCTCAGCTTTCACATTTTTGTTTGTCAATACACCCTCAAAATATATGTGTATATTCTATATTGCAGAAGTGATACCCAGCTCAGCTTTCACATTTTTGTTTGTAAATAAACCCTTAAAATATATGTGTGTATTCTATATTGCAGAAGTGATACCCAGCTCAGCTTTCACATTTTTGTTTGTCAATACACCCTCAAAATATATGTGTGTATTCTATATTGCAGAAGTGATACTTAGCTCAGCTTTCACATTTTTGTTTGTCAATACACCCTCAAAATATATGTGTATTCTATATTGCAGAAGTGATACTTAGCTCAGCTTTCACGTTTTTGTTCGTCAATACATCATTTTTGTTTGTCAATACACCCTCAATAGTTGCGATGGTTCGGTCGAATTGCCCGTTCGAATAGCCGTAGACTGACCCGTACAGCCATTACAGGAGGAATAGACGGCAGAGGACCACGAGGAAGTCCACAAAGACCCTTGCTCTGTATCATCAGATGGACAGCTGAGAGTGAACTGTTTCGCTTAGCCACAGATAGACAACTTTCGAAGAAGATTCAACCCTTCTACTGATGGTTAAGAGAGAGAGAGAGAGAGAGATGTATTTAGAAGGAAACAACAACCAAATTTAATGGGAGATAGCTTGCCGTAAATGAAAGGTGTCTCCTCGATAGAAGAATGCCACAAGCCGATTCAACCGTCACGTGGTCTTTTTTTAGATTCCGTGAAATAAGACCAAGTGACCGGCACGTCACGAAAGATCGAAACATGGTATAACCAAATTTCGAGATTCTGAAGGTCAAAGTTTACAAATTTTGACACTCAACTGTAGAGATTAAAAGAAGTGCATGATAGTTTCCGGGGTTCTCTCTGCGTTTCTTTATTTTCCAGAATGTTCCATGTGAAGTTGGAATTTCATAAAACATTCTAAATCAGTTTTCTCCGTTTTCTCAGAAACTCACCAGCGACTTCAAGGATGTATGTTTATTTTTTCATTTCTGAAGGTTTGCTGTTAAAATTTTCTATTTCTTAGTTTGTGATGTTGTACTGTTATATCAAGGTAAAAGAACTGAAAAAAAATCTCATTCTCGTTGTTACATATTTGCATTTGCTGTCTTGCCTCACGATATGTGTAAAAACTTTTCTGGAAACATATTGATAAAATTGTATCGCGTTGTAAGGCGTAAACACTGCTGTTAATAATTTTTCAGGGCAGATTAAAAACTAATTAATTCTTTGAATCCCCGAAATTTCATCACGTACGGCAAATGCTTGAAATAATCTGGTCTTATTAAGAGTTGCATGATCAAAGAAATCTAATTAGTAATTTCATAAATGCAAAAGGTTTATGCTTCCTAGGCTAGCAACAAAGCCATTTATGCTTGCCATGTGGTCATATGATGTAATTAGCCAGTGTTTTCCTTTAGTATTTTCCCTTACACTGGAATATATAGGGCGAAAAGGAATTTTTATCGGAGTTGTCTTATCTGTGGAACAGCAAGGTGTAAAGCATTGAAGTCAGATTAATTCATCACATTATCAGCAAACGCATTTCGTTTTTCATTCTCTTCATTTACTTATACGTACGTATGTAGCTCTTTAGTTAATTGAAGTTGGTGGGTGTTGATATGGATGCGCATTGCAACTAGGAATTTGTTTAATGGAATAAATTATTACCATTCTATTTTTTGGTATGCTCTATTAGAACAAGTGCTGCAAAGAAGACCCATTTTGAATGTAAATGAAGTGGGTGTTATGTAATGAGAGAAACATGCATGCAGTCCTTATGGGGAAAGAACTATCATCACGTTGATAGATACTCTAAATTACCCTTAAATACTCTGTTCAGCTTTTTGATGCATATACTATTTTGCTTACAGGAGGAGCACGACAGGAGGCCTTCTGGTATTTTGAAAGATTTTAATTCTCAAGAGCAGAAAGTAAATCTGAAGGAATTTGAATTGTGGTTTAAAAACTGGCTGACCACTCAGAATAGCAGTTTAAATATTCTGAAAGGTTTCAGTTGTCAAGAACAGCAAGTAAACCTACAGAAATTTGAATTATGTATTAAATGCTGGCCAAATATTCAAAATGGTATTTTAGATATTCTGAAAGATTTTAATCCTCAGAAACAGAAAGCAAATCTACAGAAATTTGATTTAAAAACTGGCCAGATAATCAAAGTAGCTTTGTAGATATTCTGAAAATTTGTAATTCTCTGAAACAGAAAGTAAATCTACAGAAATTTGATTTAAAAACTGGCAGCATACTCAAAATAGCTTTGTAGATATTCTGAAAGATTTTAATCCTCAGAAATAGAAAGTAAATCTTCAGAAATTTGATTTAAAAACTGGCAGCATACTCAAAATAGCTTTGTAGATATTCTGAAAGATTTTAATCCTCAGAAACAGGAACTAAATCTACAGAAATTTGATTTAAAAACTGGAAGGATACTCAAAATAGCTTTGTAGATATTCTGAAAATTTTTAATCCTCAGAAATTGAAAGCAGTGTACAGAAATTTTATTTAAAAACTGGACGGTTACTCATATCGCATTGTAAATATTCTGAAAATTTTTAATCCGCAGAAATAGAGTGTAATTCTACCGAAATTTGATTTAAAAACTGGCCGGATACTCAAAATAGCTTCGTAGATATTTAAAAAAAAATTAATCATCAGAAACAAAGCGTAAGTATGTAGAAATCTGATTTAAAAACTATCCGGATACTCATAACAGCTTTGTAAATATTCTGAAAAGTTTTAATCCGCAGAAACAGAAAGTGAATCTGCAGAAATTTTATTTTAAAAAATTGAGGGATACTCAAAATAGCTTTGTAGATATTCTGAAAAATTTTAGTCCTCAGAAACAGAAAGTAAGTCTACAGAAATTTGATTTGAAAACTGGCCGGATACTCGGAATAGTTTTGTTGATATTCTGAAAAATTTTAATCCTCAGAAACAGAAAGTAAATCTACAGAAATTTGTTTCCATCATGTACCTACCATAGTGCGTAAATACTACCAACCGCTCTGCCCTTTGGGCACGCCACTGTATGTCGGGGGCTTACGAAAATAAAAATTATTAGACAGGAAACTGAGTGTTATAATACTTGTGACGTGCCTGCCCAGCAGGACACATATGATATAAAGGCAGATAGCAGTCAGAACAAACGTCCGCGTAGCTCAATTGGTAGAGTGACTTATTCCGGAATGAGGGGACCCGGGACAAAAATGACGGAGAAATTTACTTCGTTATAGTGGCGCCCGAACTTCCCGGATGACCCGGCCGTTCAAAATCTCGCAATGGTGTGATGTTATTTCCACACCGCGAGAGAGGAAAAATCAGAGAATCCCTTCTCCAGCGCTTCAAAAAAATTAAAAAGAATGACTGGGAGTTCTCAAGTGCACGTTCTACAGCGGATGGCTGCCTGCAACGATTCATGGTCACGGCTGACCCGTGGGCCATGCCCCCGGCCCTCTTTCGGGGGGGAGATGTGACGTACCTGCCAACAGGACGCATACGACATAAAGGCAGATAGCACTCAGAACAAACGTCCGCGTAGCTCAATTGGCAGAGTGACTTATTCCGGAATGAGGGGATCGGGTTCGAGCCCCGGCGTGGATAAAAGATATGTGCCTACCCAGCAGGACGCATACGACATAAAGGCAGATAACACTCAGAACAAACGTCCGCGTAGCTCAATTGGTAGAGTGACTTATTCCGGAATGATAGGACCGGGTTCGAGCCCCGGCGTGGATAAAAATGACGGAGAAATTTACTTCGTTATATACTCCAAAGTATACTTTGGAGTACTATAACACTCATTTCCTTAAAATTAGTATTCTAATTTTAAATGCAGGAAACGTGTTTAAAAATTCCAAATCAATGTATAGGGGATAATTATCATTCGATCTTTCTGGTAATTGGAAAGTGCATCATATTATTGGTGGACATTTTCAGTTTCTTCAGAAATGTAGCCGTTAAAAGTCAGCAGATTAAGTTATTAGCTCTTAAATTTTGTGAGTGGTATATTAGGTGCATTTCACCAGCCCCCCACCACGGAATTTTTTAATTTTTCAGACACCATTCGTTTGTACCACGTATGAACCGGAATGAACTCGGTTTTTTCGTTTGAACCGCAAAAGTTTTGGAGATATTTAAAAAACAAAGTGGGGGGGCTGGTGAAACGATAGCCCCCACCATGGAATTTTTAAATTTTTTGCACCATTCGTTTGTACCACGTATGAACCGGAATGAACTCAATTTTTTTCGTTTGAACCGCAATAGTTTTTGAGTTATTTAAAAAACAAAGTGGGGGGCTGGTGAAATGGTACCCCCAAAAAATAGATATTTCAAATTTCAGCATAGCCATTCGTTAATAAATCGTATGAACCGGAATGAACTCCATTTTCATCGTTTGAACCACAATAGTTTTTGAGATATTTAACAAATAATATTGAGAATTTGCATATAATTATAGGAGGCCGACCATTTCACCAGCCCCCCACCATGGAAATTCAAAATTTCGAAATAGCCATTCGTTAGTAAATCTTATGAACCGGAATGAACTCCATTTCTATCGTTTGAACCGCAATAGTTTTTGAGATATTTAACAAATAATATTCAGAATTTGCATATATACAGAAAGACCGACCATTTCACCAGCCCCCCACCATGGAAATTCAAAATTTCAAAATAGGCATTCGTTAGCAAATCGTGTGAACTGAAAAGAACTCCATTTTCATCGTTTGAACCGCAATAGTTTTGGAGATATTTAAAAAATAATGTTACAGGCCTATCATTTCACCCCCCCCCCCTCATCATGGAAATTCAAAATTCCGAAATAGCCATTCGTTAGTAAATCGTATGAACAGGAACGAACTCCATTTTTATCGTTTGAACCGCAATAGTTTTTGAAATATTTAATAAATAATAGAATTTACATATACGCACAGAGACCGACCATTTCACCAGCCCCCCACCCCCATGGAAATTCAAAATTTCAAAATAGCCATTCGTTAGCAAATCGTGTGAACCGAAAAGAACTCCATTTTCATCGTTTGAACCGCAATAGTTTTTGAGATATTTAAAAAAGAATGTTACAGGCCATTTCATCCCCCTCCCCCTCATCATAAAAATTTGAAATTCCGAAATAGCCATTCGTTAGTAAATCGTATGAACAGAAATGAACTCCATTTTTATCGTTTGAACCACAATAGTTTTTGAGATATTTAAAATATAATATTACGAATTTGCATATATACAGAAAGACCGACCATTTCACCAGACCCCACCCCCATGGAAATTCAAAATTTCAAAATAGCCATTCGTTAGCAAATCGTGTGAACCGAAAAGAACTCTATTTTCATCGTTTGAACCGCAATAGTTTTTGAGATATTTAAAAAAGAATGTCACAGGCCTACACCATTTACCCCCCCTTCATCATGGAAATTAAAAATTCCGAAATAGCCATTCGTTAGTAAATCGTATGAACAGGAATGAACTCCATTTTTATCGTTTGAACCGCAATAGTTTTTGAGATATTTAAAAAATAACATTATTTACATATACGCACAGAGACCGACCATTTCACCAGCCCCCACCCCCATGGAAATTGAAAATTTCAAAATAGCCATTCGTTAGCAAATCGTATGAACCGAAAAGAACTCCATTTTCATCGTTTGAACCGCAATAGTTTTTGAGATATTTAAAAGAATGTCACAGGCCTACGCCATTTACCCCACCCCCCCCCCTTTCATCATGGAAATTCAAAATTCCGAAATAGCCATTCGTTAGTAAATCGTATGAACAGGAATGAACTCCATTTTTATCGTTTGAACCGCAATAGTTTTTGAGATATTTAACAAATAATGTTACAGGCCTACCATTTCACCCCCTCATCATGGAAATTCAAAATTCCGAAATAGCCATTCGTTAGTAAATCGTATGAACAGGAATGAACTCCATTTTTATCGTTTGAACCGCAATAGTTTTTGAGATATTTAAAAAATAATATTGAGTTTTTGCATATATACAGAGAGACCGACCATTTCACCAGCCCCCCACCATGGAAATTCAAAATTTCAAAATAGCCATTCGTTAGCAAATCGTATGAACCGAAAAAGAACTCCATATTCATCGTTTGAACCGCAATAGTTTTTGAAATATTTAAAAAAGAACGTCACAGGCCTACACCATTTACCCCCCCCTTCATCATGGAAATTCAAAATTCCGAAATAGTCATTCGTTAGTAAATCGTATGAACTGAAAAGAACTCCATTTTCATCGTTTAAACCGCAATAATTTTTGAGATATTTAAAAAAGAATGTTACAGGCCATTCCATCCCCCTCCCCCCTCATCATGGAAATTCAAAATTCCGAAATAGCCATTCGTTAGCAAATCGTATGAACTGAAAAGAACTCCATTTTCATCGTTTGAACCGCAATAATTTTTGAGATATTTAAAAAAGAATGTTACAGGCCATTTCATCCCCCTCCCCCCTCATCATGGAAATTTGAAATTCCGAAATAGCCATTCGTTAGTAAATCGTATGAACAGGAATGAACTCCATTTTTATCGTTTGAACCGCAATAGTTTTTGAGATATTTAAAAAATAATATTGAGAATTTGCATATATACAGAGAGACCGACCATTTCACCAGCCCCCCCCCCCCCCACCATGGAAACTCAAAATTTCAAAAAAAGCCATTCGTTAGCAAATCGTATGAACCGAAAAGAACTCCATGTTCATCGTTTTAACCGCAATAGTTATTGAGATATTTAACAAATAATGTTACAGGCCTACCATTTCACCCCCCCCCCTCATCATGGAAATTCAAAATTCCGAAATAGCCATTCGTTAGTAAATCGTATGAACAGGAATGAACTCCATTTTTATCGTTTGAACCGCAATAGTTTTTGAGATATTTAAAAAATAATATTGAGTTTTTGCATATATACAGAGAGACCGACCATTTCAACAGCCCCCCACCATGGAAATTCAAAATTTCAAAATAGCCATTCGTTAGCAAATCGTATGAACCGAAAAGAACTCCATTTTCATCGTTTGAACCGCAATAGTTTTTGAGATATTTAAAAAAGTATGTCACAGGCCTACACCATTTACCCCCCCCCTTCATCATGGAAATTCAAAATTTCAAAATAGCCATTCGTTAGCAAACCGTATGAACCGAAAAGAACTCTATTTTCATCGTTTGAACCGCAATAATTTTTGAGATATTTAAAAAAGAGTGTTACAGGCCATTTCATCCCCCCTCTCCCCCTCATCATGGAAATTAAAAATTCCGAAATAGCCATTCGTTAGCAAATCGTATGAACTGAAAAGAACTCCATTTTCATCGTTTGAACCGCAATAATTTTTGAGATATTAAAAAAGAATGTTATAGGCCATTTCATCCCCCTCCCCCCTCATCATGGAAATTTAAAATTCCGAAATAGCCATTCGTTAGCATAGCAAATCGTATGAACTGAAAAGAACTCCATTTTCATCGCTTGAACCGCAATAATTTTTGAGATATTTAACAAATAATGTTACAGGCCTACCATTTCACCCCCTCTCATCATGGAAATTCAAAATTCCGAAATAACCATTCGTTAATAAATCGTATGAACAGGAATGGACTCCATTTTTATCGTTTGAACCGCAATAGTTTTTGAAATATTTAATAAATAATATTGAGAATTTGCATATATACAGAGCCCGACCATTTCACCCCCCCCCCATGGAAATTCAAAATTTCAAAATAGCCATTCGTTAGCAAATCGTGTGAACCGAAAAGAACTCCATTTTCTTCGTTTAAACCGCAATAGTTTTTGAGGTATTGAAAAAAGGATGTTACAAGCCTACACCATTAACCCCCCCTCACCGTGGAATTCGAAATTTCATAGCCATTCGTTAGTAAATCGTATGGCCGCCCCGGTGGCTCAGTGGTCTAAGTCGTTGGCCTCTGATCATTCGTCCGTAAGGGGTCCGGGTTCGAATCCCGGTCAGGCATGGATGTTGTGTTTGTCTTACGGCACTGTCTCTCTCCCTTCCCTGGAACCAGTGACCCTAAATTGGGAACGGGCGACTGCTTATAGCCCATTGAGTTGCTCACGGTGGTCGTTAAACCTCCAATCAAAAAAAAATCGTATGAACCGAAAAGAACTCCATTATTATCGTTTGAACCGCAATAGAGTTTGACATACCTACAAAAAAAAAGGATTCAGAAAATATGGAGCCGACAATTCCCCCCCATGGAATTTTAAAATTTCAAAATGACCATTCGTTAGTAAATCGTATGAACCGGGAAAACTCTGTAAGAGCGAACGTGTCGTCACGTGACTTAGCGCCGCCTCCTACTTAAGCATCCGAGGAGCACGCGCAGCGGGCTCACAACAAGCAGAGAGTTCGTTTACTCTTCCCGGAAGTACACACTCTCTCTCTCTCACTCTGTTCGAGCGAACAAACGAAACCTCCCCCACTTTACTATATATATATCTGTGAATCGGGGAGGCAGAGCGACAACAGCTGGTTATACCGAAGTTTATCCACTTTCAGACATAATTTGAAAAGAACGCTTGGTTAACACATATCACCATCATCATCATTGTCAACCATTATCAATCCACTGCTGGACGAAGGTCTCCCCAAGTTTCCTCCACAACGGTCTGTCTTGTGCCAGTCTCCTCCATGTCACTCCCGCATATTTACGAATTTCATCCACCCATCTCCCATGTGGTCTTTTTTGGGTCTTTTCCTGTCCCTTGGAATCCAATCTAAAATTTCGGCTGTCCATCTATGGTCTGTCCTTCTGGCAGTATGTCCAGCCCATTGCCATTTCAGGGATTTAACTCTGATCATGATGTCTTCCACTCTCGTCATTTTTCGGATCCACGAGTTCCTCTTCTTATCTCTCCTGGTTATACCAAGCATGCACCTCTCCATGCTACTTTGAGTTGTCTGCAGCCTTTGTATGTCTCTTTTAGTTAAGGTCCACGTCTCTGCACCATACGTAAGCACTGGAAGGATGCATTGATCAAACACTTTTCTTTTAAGACATAATGGCATATTGCTCTTGAAAATTATGCTGTTTCTTCCAAAAGCTCTCCAGGCAAGTTTTGTACGCCGATTAATTTCTTCATCAATGTGACCCTCACTTGATATCTGCTGTCCAAGATAAACATACGTATCTGTTATCTCCAGTTTTTCTCCATCTATCGATAAATCTTCATTTTTTGTAAAAGCATTGAACATCACTTTTGTCTTCTGAAAGTTCATTTTTAATCCCACTTCTTTACTCTTGTCAGCAAGTTCCTGGATCATACTCTGTAGCTCTGATGGGGTAGTTGCAAAAATGACTACGTCATCAGCAAAACGAAGGTGGGTTAGATAATCTCCATTAATCTTTATCCCCTTGTTTTCCCAGTTCAGTGATTGAAAGACATTTTCCAATGTGGCATTAAAGAGCTTCGGAGATATGGTGTCAACTTGTCTCACTCCCTTTCCAATTTTTATGTGTGTTGTATTTTCAAACAGCCGAATCTTTGCACTTGCATTTTCATAGATGTTATTAATAATATTAATGTATGCATCTTCAATACCGCAGGATTTCAGAGCCGTGGTAACTGCTGATGGTTTCACCGAATCAAAGGCTTTTTCATAATCGATAAAAGCCATGCACAATGGAAGTTCATATTCCCTCGCTCTTTCAATTAGTTCTCTCAGTACGTGGATATGATCTATTGTGCTGTAGCCACTCCTGAATCCAGCTTGTTCTCTCGGTTGAGCCATGTCCAGTGTTACCTTCAAGCGGTGTGAAAGAACTTTAGTGAAGATTTTATAAACCACTGATAGGAGGCTGATAGGTCTGTAGTTCCTGAGATCCTCAATGTCACCTTTTTTATGTAGCAGGATCATTGTAGCATTGTTCCAATCCTCAGGAATCTTCCCTTCATTAAGGCATATACGAAACACTTATTCTTCATCAACTAGAATTTTGATGGCGGCGGATTACTCGCTCTTGAAAGTGACCTCGTTATGACTGGACCTGGCAAAGATCGTGGAACGCGCAAGATAAGGTGATCGAATTCTGTAGAAATCTCACCCTGCGTTGGCGTCCTAACTTAGGGTCTCCTTGACACTAGATATACCTCTATCTTATCGATGCTTCAGGACTAGTCTTCTAGCTATCCTTCTCTAATCGATGCTTCAGTGGACTGTACTAAGTCCGTAATTCAGTAGTATATCATCAGCTACTCTACCGGTATCCCTGACTCTGGTAGATTCCTTCTGTAGCGGCGACCTACTTCATCTAGGTCGGTGCCCGCTCTTTCCCCGTGGACTCCGAGAGCCCACCACACCATCCACGCAAACGCGTTCCTTTCTATCGGAGGACTATCACCTTCGCTCTCCGAAGACAGACTGCTCCAACAGGTCCACTCGGAGCGACCTCTTCGCCCCCCTTCACGCTGCTTCTTCTTCAAGGGCGACGGCGCTGACCTTCAACATGCTGCTCTCCTCTCGCGCCACGTGTCACCTCTCGCGCCCTTAACCTGCCCCATCCCTAGTCGTTTTCCGGGAATCGGGCTCCTAGACCTTTAAATCTACCTTGCGCATTCCTCGCTTATCCTCAGGCTATACATTATTGAGTGCCTCCTTCCGAGAAAGCAATCCTATCGTCGTAGTACATCCGTAGCAATACAATACACATTGTTATAACTATACAAAAGAGTATGTCTGCATTTCAGACTTGTATGCGCCTAGTGAAAATGAACAATGTATCTGTGAAAGTCACAGCGTCCTTGGCGATACTTTCAGTTCGTAGAACAAGTCCTCGCCCTTTCTAAGGCATGAGAACCTGAAGTCTTTTGTCATACATCTCGCCTTCCCCCCAAAAGGATTAAACATATTTACGAATTCTCTGTCGCCATTTTGGGAACTTGCGATGTTTTCTTTGGTCAAAAAACCACATAATGTTTATCATTGAAATGAATTAACATCGTTAATGTGTCCGTTCTTACAAACTCCATGTTTATTTTTTCAACCCCGATAGTTTTTGAGATGTTTAAAAATGTTCCACGATTTCAGCTGCCCCCACCCCCACCCCCGGACATTTCCTGTTTCAGAATAGCTATTCGTTAGCATCGTGTGAACCGGAAGGAGCTACATCTTTATCATTCGAATCTGGATAGTTTCTGAGATATTTGTATAAAGGCTAATGGAGGATGATGAAGAAGTAATTTATTTTCAAAAAGTCTTGTATTCGTTCCTGTCATTATCTTAAAGATCTCTCCGTTTCTAGCTTTGAACCGCAGCAGTTGAAAAGACATTCCAAAAAGAACGTGACGGTTTCAACATTTCTTCAATGTGTCTCAAGGACCAGAACACAAGAGAACCGGAAAATGCATGGCATAGTAAAACAGCCAAAATCTCGGAGCTGAAACAAACGACGCAATCCAGTCTGTAGTAAACATACAGTACAAGGCATCACAGAAAGAAACGGAGCATGGCAGAGGCACAAAGCAGTCCGTTACATTACAATCGTGCGCTGTAGTCGGTGGCAGATACAACACGAGGCAAAGCACGCAGGGAACAGTCACTGAGCAGAGGAACGGCTGAGCCAGCAAATAGAGAAAGCACCATACCTGGAACCAGGGAGCAACATGATGAGTAGAAAACCCAGGAACTATTCCTTCTTCCTTTTAAGGAAAAAACGAAATTATTGGTGCGAAATTATTGCTGTCCATCTGTGGTTATTGGGCGCCATCCTCCGACAAAAAGAGAAATAATGGTACTAATGCCACATTGAAAAGAAAAACATTAAGGAAAAACTATTACTTTCTTTAAAATTGGCATTTTCTGTCTAACAGTGGCATAGCAGTTAGACATACTATACAAAACATAGCAGGGTAGGAAGCAACACATGGCACTCCGGGAAAATCGGGCAGGGGGCATGCTTGAACCACAGAAAAACAGAAGCAGAACGAACGGTGCGAGGCAGTTGGTGATGGTCATGTAAAGCGGATGCAGGCAGGACATC
This sequence comes from Macrothele yani, assembly GCA_039090855.1. Lineage (NCBI taxonomy): Eukaryota > Metazoa > Arthropoda > Arachnida > Araneae > Macrothelidae > Macrothele > Macrothele yani. The sequence continues at coordinate 13,715,064 of CM077003.1, read as the reverse complement.
GTAAGACAAAACACACAGAAAAAGGTCACAAAGCAGAATGATGAGGGGAAAAAACGAGGCACGAGGGAAAACACTTCACAAAGAGGAGAAGGAAACAACAAGGGCTCAAAGAGACAGGGAGAAACATAGCTAAGAAAACACAACAGAAATCAATCATCAAACAAAACCACACAGGAGCTAATCAGGTGGACACCGAAGAAGGAGACGATGTTGAGCATGACAAATGAAGTGGTCAAGACAACCATAGTAACATTCAACTTCCGGGTAAGAGCCCGAAAGGTGAAAAAATGCAAAGTAAAAAGCGCTAAGATTGTCAACCAGAGATGAGTAAACTGCCGGATCGTTGGAAGCAATAAAGTGATTAAGTGTAGCATCGTGAGAAGAGTCAAAGAACAATGGGAAAGCGGCATCTAGAGAAAGAGTCTGCGTAAACTCGGGAACAACTTGAAGGCGAGCAACAAGATCAGGCACAACAGAGGGACTGTCAAGAACGCGAGCAAAAGTGACGGCAGCAGGATCAGGAGCGGTGCCTTGCGAAGAACGATGAGGAGGAGACATAATCACAGCGGCACGCTTAGCGCGAATCTTGCGATTAGACCGATGACGACGCTTCTTATTAGGACAATACCAGTAGGGAAATGTTGACGAAGAGGACGAGACGACGTAGAAGGAACAACAGGCGGCGTCTCGGGATTCTGGCGAGGTGAATAGGGTACAAAGTCGGATGACACATGTAAGGTGGTAGCTGCAGGAACAACAGAAGCCGGGGAGGGTGGGGTTTCAAACGAGACTAGAAGAGGAGCTGTGCGAAAGAGCGGGGACAGACCATGGCGACCAGAAGGTGAAACAAAGACAACGGCACTAGAAGCATCAGAAGAGCCCCGAGAAGGTGAAAAGGGCGGAGAGCACACCGGAGTACTGGAACCAGTGGAGGAAAGATGAGCGTCTGAGGGTGGCGTAGCCGACGTACGCAGCGGCGATGGTGGAGCAGAAAATCCCGGGATCGAGATAGACGAGGTGACTTGCGAAAACAAAGAAGGCAGCACCTGAACAGGCGGAGAAGGTGCAGCAACAGGATGTGACAAAGCGCAAACATCAGACGATGAAAAAGAAAGAAATACAGACGAAGGCACCGAAACAGGAGCAGTAGATCCAGATGTACCCACAACAGACGATGCTGGCGAGGAAGGAAAAAGACCAACGGAGGCAGATGATGGAGATGGAGACTAAGAAGGTGTGAACTGATCAGGCGAAAGCGTGGTAACTGGAAGCGAAGAAAGAGGTTCTGTGACGGGAACTTGAGCAGCCGTTGAAGAAGACTAGGAAGAAATGAGGGGGCATTGCGAGAAATGGTGACCAGGCTGTTTACATGAGATGCAATGATAGGCAGTGAATACGTTGAATGCGACGTTGTGATGACAACAAATCACCAGAAAAGTTGTGGGGCAGTAAGAAACAGTCTGTGTCAGGGAAAAAAACTAAGTCTTGGCGGCGGAAGCCAAAATAAGGACGATCACCTTGATCAACATGGGCGGCGGGTATCTTGCGGATATCACCAAGAACGCGGCCACACCGAGAAGGAAAAGCATGTAAAAACTCATCGGAAACGTCCGGAGGTACAGGTTACAAATTAAGAAAAACGGGAGAATGTGCAAGGAGGATAGGGACCAAGCTATGATCTCCAACGGAAAGGCTAGTCGATAGGACTTGAGGAACAAACTCAGGTGAAAAAATATATACAAGAATGGACTTAGGCTTGCTGGCGAAATGTGTAATTGCACCGGAAGGGAGAAACGACAATGCAGACATACACTGTATAGACGTGCAACTTGACATTGGGTAAGGGGTCGAACTTGACACTTAAACTAAGAGTTGAAAGCATTGTACGTGTGCAATAAGCGTGGAACCTTGACATGAAATATAGGAGTCCAAGGCTGTCGCGAGGAAAGTCGGAGACGTTGAACACGGATCTGTAGCAGGATGAGGAGAAGAGCAGTCCTGGGACGCATCCAACACACTTGGAGGACAAGTCATCGAAGCAGCACATAGTGACGTGAGAGGGAAATAGAATTTAGAAGCAGAAGCACAGGCCATGGACAATGTGTAGAAATGCACGGCAGAAGGACACACAGATCCACTATAACAAGGTGGGGCACCAGGAAGGCGATCAGCATACCGAAGAAGGCAGCGCAGAGAACCACTGTCAATGGGTGGAACACAAGGAAGGTAATCCACACACCGGTGAAGGCAGCGCAGAGAACCATTAACGATGATTGGAGCGCAAACACGGAAGGCAAACGTAGACACAGCAGCAGGAAGGCTACTACATGCAGCAGACAGTTTTAGAGCAAAAAGTCAAGGCGAGTCACGATGGGCAGATTGTAAACAGGCCCAACGAGATGAATTGTAAACAGGCCCAGCGAAATGAATTGTAAACAGGCCCAACGAGATGAATTGTAAACAGGCCCAGCGAAATGAATTGTAAACAGGCCCAACGAGATGAATTGTAAACAGGCCCAGCGAAATGAATTGTAAACAGGCCCAACGAGATGAATTATAAAGGAATATCGGCAAAATATGCATGTACCAACTCGAAAGAATGACTAGGAAGAGAGCGCAGACATTCATGCACGAGAGAAACACAAATTAATTCGGCGGTGGGCGCTAGATACAGGCGGAGCACAAAATGCAGAGCTCGAAAGGGCGTGGCCAGCAGAGCAACGTGACGGGATGCTGTGTGAGTCAAATATCGTACAAAGACAATTGTTTGCATGGGACCATTTCAAGAATGTTTGTTTTAAATTTAAGGGTGCATCTGCTTTGCACTTCCTTTCGACCGAAGCGTGTTAAAGTGGAAAAGTTTCCTGCACGTTCTTTGAAAACTAAAGGATGTACTTATACCTTCACTATATACATGTATCTGTCTGTATACGTTTATCTGTGTACCTCTAAGTCTGATTTAATATCAGCCTCCTTTTGCTTTGGGAAGCTAGAACAGTGAGAACGATGATCCTGGCATTTTAATCTTTATCTGATCCATAATTTCGCCGCCAAGAGCGAAATGCAAATTCCACCGATTTCAAAATATATTTTGCTTCATATCGTTGCTCAAAAATCAGATTGAAACACTTTCGACGCCTATTGAATGTACCATTTTTACGTACAGCTTATTGTATCTTAATATTACCGAATTTTTCTGTTACGACGAGCAAATGCGTACATTACTGTTTGTGAAAATTGCAACGCCAAAAAGGAATCGCACTATTCAAAAGAAATTTATATCACAGATTCCTCATGTTGCAGGAGATAACTGATTTTATGTTTAGATCTATAGAAGATTTTGTCAATTCAAATCTCAGTACTATTTGTTCAGTTGCTGCCTACCAAAGATGTTAGGCAGCAACTGAACAAATAACTAGTATACGAATGAATAATTAATACACACAATTGACGTAGATTTGGGACATCAAACAGATGGCATGGCTCTTTCCACGGTTTTAAGTGAGTCACGGGAAAAGTATCATCGGCCGCCAACGGAAATCGAACCAAGGGTCTTCCAGTTACTCGCTGGACATGCTACCACTGCACCAATTGCTTCTTACCATCTTTGAGGAATCCCCACCATTGTGCAGGTCTCCAAGAAGCAACCAGCCATGTGGTTTGGCAATTAATCACATGTGAGTCTGGAGAATTCGAGGCCGCTGCGGTGCAGTGGTAGCATGTCCAGCGCGTAACTGGAAGACCCTGAATTCAATTCCCGGTGGCGGCCGATGATAGTTTTTCCGTGACTCACTTAAAAACGTGGAAAGAGAAATGACTTCTGTTTGATGTTCCTAATCCACGTCGATTGTGTGTATTAATGCAGGACAATTACAGAGGCATCTGTGGCACGTAGTCCGGTCATCTTCAATAGCGCGTCGCACCGCTTCGTGCGGTGATACATGTTGCAATATGGTCCAGCATAGAGGCGAACAGACGCCTGATGTCCTGCTGAAGAGGGCCCACACTTGTTGGACGGTGTGCTCCAAATCCCGGATAGTGCGGCACAGAGTCAACCGGCGTTTCAACTGGTCCCACGCATGCTCGATAGAGGACATGTTCGGTGAGCGGGCATGCCATGGAACTGTATGGACATGACGTAGGCAGTCCTAGAAAACCCGAGCAGTGTGCGGGATGGCACTATCCTGCTGGTAAAGCGCACCTAGAATTCCGCCCAGGAGTGGGAGCACATGGGGCCATATGATCTCATCCACATACCGCTGGCCCGACAATGATCCACGTACCACTACTAGAGCTGATCGGCTATCGTAGGCAATAAACCATAAAGGCTCCCTAGACCGTAATGCCTGCAGTGGGGTAGGTGGGACGCTCGATAGCAAGGTTGGAATTGTGCCGTTGACCCCGGGACCTCCACACCCGGACACGATTATCATCTGTCCCCAAAACGAACCGACACCAATCTCTGAACACCACACGTCGCCAGTCTGTGGCGTTCCACGTTGCTCTCGCCTGGCACCATTGCAAACAGAGCCGGCGATGATCCGGTGTTAATGGCAGAACACGTAAGAGGCGCTGGGATCGCAGATTCGCTTCCGCGAGACTTCAGAAAATGGCTCGTTGGCACACAAGAGCCGCTACATTTGCCTGGGGAGAGGACAGGGTTCTCGTGGGATCCATTCGTGCCTGCCGTACGAACTGTCGATCCTCTCTACGGATGGTCCTCCTGGTTCGTTCGGAGACACCCGCCGTGCGGCAGTGCCGTCACGTGTCCACTGCTCCCAACACAGTCGGACGGTATGGTCAGAACGATCCACGTGGTGGGTTATACGGCGCGCCGACCGACCTGCTGTTTTCAGCCCGATGATCAGGCCTCTCTCAAAGCCCGTAAGTTGCGTACATCGACGTCTCTGGTGTCTACCCGGCATTCTTGTCACTCTATACTCTTGCTTGCGCCGGCCGGTGCTTTTCTCTTTCATGGGGCATCGACTACACGCCGGTTTATAAGGCTGCTGGTTCGTGCTAGCAGCGCCGCCACAAGGTGTGCGGTTATGCGCACTCGCACCAAACGCACCTAGCTATTTGCAAAGTTTCGCGGTTGTAGCATGTTTTCTTCTAGGTGTGCAAATTTTTTGTCCACGAGTGTACAAGAAGCAAGTGGAAGAATTGAAACTTCACTCGCCCAAGTTTTCACCAGCTGTCTCACCGAAGGTAAGATTCCTGAGTATTGGGATAATGGTACAATGATCCTGCTACATAAAAAAGGTGACGTTGAGGATCTCAGGACCTACAGGCTCATCAGCCTCCTATCAGTTATTTATAAAATTTTCAATTAGGTTCTTTTACATCGCATGAAGGTAAAACTGGACATGGCTCAAGCAAGAGAAGAAGCTGAATTCAGGAGTGGCTACAGCACTGAAGATCATGTCCATGTACTTAGAGAACTAACTGAAAGAACAAGAGAGTATGAACTCCCATTATGCAAGGCTTCTATTGATTATAAAAAGGCCTTCGATTCCGTAAAACCATCAGCAGTTACAACTGCTTTGAAAACCTGCGGTATTGCAGATGCATACATTAGCATTATTAATAGTATCTCTGAAAATGCATTTGCAAAAGTTTGGATATTTGAGGATGCAGCACTAATAAAAATTGGAAAGCTAGTGTGACAAAGTAAAATCATATCTCCCAAACTCTTTAATCCCACATAGCAAAATATTTTTTAATTACTGAACTGGGACAAAGAAAAAAATATTTATGCAGATAATTCAAATCCCGTTCGTTTTGCTGATGACGTTGTCATTTTTGCAACTACGACTTCTGAACCGCAGAATACGATCCAGGAACTTGCTGACAAGAGTAAAGAAGTGGAATTAAAAATGAACTTTCAGAAGGCAAAAGTGATGTATATTGCTTTTACAAGAAACGAAGATTTATTTATTGATGGTGAAAAGCTTGAGACAACCGATACCTACATTTATCTTGGGCAGCAGATATGAAGTAAGGATCACATTGATGAAGAAATTAATCGGCGTGTAAAACTTGGATGGATAGTTTTTGGAAGAAGTAAAATTTTTACGAAAAGTATGCCATTGTGTCTTAAAAGATAAGGGTTTAATCAGTTCATCCTGCCAGTGCTTACGTATGGAGCAGAGACATGGACCTTTACTAAACAAGTTAGTAAAATAATGCAATGCATTGAATATGATACGCTTTCCAACATACCAGAAATAATTACTCAAGATATGAGAATAATGGCTGTGGAATAAATCTCGGTCCTGTGCCCTGACCTTTGATCCCATTTCGATGATATTCAACAGAACCGGTTCGGTATACCTCCGAAATAACATGATAACGTTTTGTCGCAATCGAAGCATTTTTACGTAAGTTATGATGCATAAGGACTATGGAATAGATCCCGCTCCTGTGTCCTAACCTTTGACCCTATTTTGTCCATTTTCTATAGGGTTTGTCCCCAGGGGGTTCCCTACCACATACTAAAATTTCACCGAAATCGAACCATTTTTACGTGAGTTATCATGCCGACAGACGGACGGACAGACGGACGGAAAACGCTGAAGCATATACGCTTCTTCAACCTACGGTTGGAAAGCGTAAAAAAGACAAACAAAGACTGCAGACAACGCAAAAAGCCCTGGAGAGAATCATGCTTGGTGTAAACAGGAAAGATAAGCAGACGGACTCATGGATAAGGAAAACGACAAGAGTTGACGACATCATGACCACAATGAAGTCACTGAAATGGTGAGGGCATGACATGTTGCTAGAAGAACGACCACCGACGGAAAACCGAAATTTTAGAATGAATTTCGAGGGACAGGAAAAGACCCAGAAGAAGACCCTATGGTAGATTGATGGATGAAATTCCAAAGCATAGAGGTGTGTCATCGAGGAGACACGCTCAAGACAGACAATTGTGGGAGAAACTTGGGGAGACCTTCATCCAGTAGTGGATTCAAAGATGATGATATATATATATATATCATTGTAAACCATTATCAATCCACTGCTGGACGAAAGTCTCCCCAAATTTTCTCCACAACGGTCTGTCTTGTGCCAGTCTCCTCCATGTCACTCCCGCATACTTTCGAATTTCATCCACCCATCTCCATGTGGTCTTCTTCTGGGTCTTTTCCTGTCCCTTGGAATCCAATATAAAACTTCGGCTGTCCATCGATGGTCTGTCCTGGCAGTATGTCCAGCCCATTGTCATTTCAGGGATTTTCTCTGATCATGGTGTCTTCCACTCTCGTCATTTTTCGGATTCACGAGTTCCTCTTCTTATCTCTCCTGGTTACACCAAGCATGCACCTGTCCATGCTGCTTTGAGTTGTGTGCAGCCTTTGTATGTCTCTTTTAGTTAAGGTCCACGTCTCTGCACCATATGTAAGCACTGGAAGGATGCATTGATCAAACACTTTTCTTTTAAGACATAATGGCATATTGCTCTTGAAAATTATGCTGTTTCTTCCAAAAGCTCTCCAGGCAAGTTTTGTACGCCGATTAATTTCTTCATCAATGTGACCCTCACTTGATATCTGCTGTCCAAGATAAACGTACGTGTCTGTTATCTCCAGCTTATCTCCATCAATCGATAAATCTTCATTTCTTGTAAAAGCATTGAACATCACTTTTCTCTTCTGGAAGTTCATTTTTAATCCCACTTCTTTACTCTTGTCAGCAAGTTCCTGGATCATACTCTGCAGCACTGATGGGGTAGTTGCAAAAATGACTACGTTATCAGCAAAACGAAGGTGGGTTAGATAATCTCCATTAATCTTTATCCCTTTGTTTTCCCAGTTCAGTATTGAAAGACCTTTTCCAATGTGGCAATAAAGAGCTTCGGAGATATGGTGTCACCTTGTCTGACTCCCTTTCCAATTTTTATGTGTGTTGTATTTTCAAACAGCCGAAAATTTGCACTTGCATTTTCATAGATGTTATTAATAATATTAATGTATGCATCTTCAATACCGCAGGATTTCAGAGCCATTGTAACTGCTGATGGTTTCACCGAATCAAAGGCTTTTTCATAATCGATAAAAGCCATGCACAATGGAAGTTCATATTCTTTCGCTCTTTCAATTAGTTCTCTCAGTACGTGCATATGATCTATTGTGCTGTAGCCACTCCTGAATCCAGCTTGTTCTCTCGGTTGAGCCATGTTCAGTGTTACCTTTAAGCGGTGTGAAAGAACTTTAGTGAAGATTTTATAAACCACTGATAGGAGGCTGATAGGTCTGTAGTTCCTGAGATCCTCAATGTCACCTTTTTTATGTAGCAGGATCATTGTAGCGTTGTTCCAATCCTCAGGAATCTTCCCTTCATTAAGGCATCGAGTGAAAATTTGGGCGAGTACTGTTTCGATTTCTCCACTTGCTTCTTGTATGGTGTCTACAGTAATTCCATCTTCTCCTGGAGCTTTCCCCCGCTTCATGTTCTTGATTGCATGCGCATCTTCTGCTGGGAGGACTGGAAGAACTCTGGTACTGGTACCTTTCATGATGTCTGGAGAACATGTATCATCTCTTTTACATAATTTGGAGTAGAAATCTTTCACTCTTGTCAAAATTTCGCCTCTATTTCTTGTTACAGAACCATCTTTTCTCAGTGCCATAATCTGTTTTCTTCCCTTACTTTGCTATCTTTAGGCTTTGGTTGTTTTCAATTGCTTTCCTCACTAGTTCGCAGTTGAATTTCCTTACGTCTTTAGTGATAATTTTTTGTACTGTCTTGCATAGCTCTATATATTCCACTTTGGAAGTCACATCTTCTTTAGTTGTCCTCATCTCTCTTCTTTTTTGCATCAACATTTTGGTTTTTCCTGATAATTTGTTCACATGCAACTTGTTCTTAGACCCAGCTCATTTTGTTGGTGTTTCCATAAGAGTTTTGGTTACTTTTCTGTTAACTTCAGAAATATCCACTTCTTCCGATGTTAGGCGTTCTAAAGCAGAGAATCTGTTCTTCAGTTCCAACTTAAAGGTATTATGGTGCTTTTTAAGGTTGGTTATGTCAATACATTATGTTTGTCTTATGAGCTTGCCACGTTCGAGTTTAGTGTTGAGGTGGATCTTACATCTCACCAATCTATGGTCACTACCTGTGTTGAACTTGTTCAGCACACTGCAGTCTTCGTTGACGAATTTTTTGTTACACATAATAAAATCAATTTCACTTGTTATCCCATTTGGATGTCTCCATGTCCATTTCCCGTGTGGCTTTTTCTTGAAAAAGGAGTTCAAGATGAGAAACCCTTCTGCCTCTGCAAACTCAACGAGAGTATTTTCACGCTGGTTTCTGTTGCCGTGAGCGAATTTACCTACTGAAGTTTCATTCTGTTGCCATTGCCCTATTTTTGCATTGAAATCTCCCATAATTATCTTCAAGTGGTGCTTACCTTTATTATTTAGATGACAAATTTCCTCATAAAATTCTTCAATTTCTTCTTCAGGATGACTTGTGGTGGGTGCATAAGTTTGAATAATCTGAGCCTTGTATCTTCTCAAGAGTTGGATAACGAGTCGCGCAGTTCTGTCAGAGGCACTTTCAACTTCTACAACTTTATCCTTCAGTTTCTTGTTTATTATAAATCCAACACCACTAGTTCTGCCAGTATGTGTCCAACGATAGTAGAGGAGATGTCCATTTTTCCGTTCAATGAGATCTTCTCCTTTTCTCCTTATCTCACTTAGCCCGACGATGTCCCACTTGATCCTTTGTAGTTCCTCTTCCAATTCAAGAAGCCTTGAATCAGGAGATAGGGAGCATCCATTGTAAGTAGCCAAGGTCAGCATCAGATGGCAGCCTAGTCCGGTCCTCCAAGGATTCTTAGCACCCTCTGCCTTCATGTCGCACTGGCCGCAGCCTTGGCCAGGTACATTCGAGCTGCCGGAGACTGAGGGCCAAGATTTAAGTTGTAGAGTCATTTTGGAGGGGTTTGGCCATAACTCACCACGCTGGCCAAGCGGGTTGGTGAGTGTGGGATAGCATTTCCTCTAATCCCGATGGTATAGTTATACCGCTATTGGCGGTCGTCAGAGCCCCTTTAGTGGGAACAGGATGCATCACGAGAAGGCGGGGTTGACATTTGTCAAGGAGAGGCTGTGATGTTACGCATCACCGGACCTTACATTCCACATATATATATATATATATATATATATATATATATATATATATATATATATATATAAACGAACGAAGAGTTACATCCGCAGGTGTGGCAGAATTAACACGCATCCCATTGCTTGGAAAGACGACGCATCCCATCGCTGGGAAAGACGACGCATACCGTCTGGAAAAAGGAACTTTAGTTTCTCCTTGAATCATTTGGATATGTCAACATGAAAGTCACATGTTGACAGATCCGGGCTATAGGCTGGGTGGTGCAGAACCTCTCACCCTTTCCGTGCTAACGCATCCTGCATAATGTGTGCAACAGAATCACACCACGCGAAAGCATGCCAGGTCACCCATTCTTGATTGCTTTATGCAGCTTGTCCACTGTGTCGATGTAGTGGTTGGCATTGCTGTTCACGTGAGGCTCTTTAAAGTCCACCAACAAAAGCCCTTCAGCATAACCTCCCCGACGGAGTCCTGTGACTTGAATTTTATGTGTTTTGGTGATCCGGGATGTTTCCATTGCATGCTCGCTGGTTTGCTGGATGGCTCAAAGTGGTGGCACCGCGATTCGTCACCTGCCACTATGCGCGATATAAATGCATCACCCTCTGCTTTGTAACGCAGCAAGTGGTTCAAACTCCAACCCATACATTCTTCCTTATGGTGGTCAGTCAGCATCCGCGGGATTAATTGTAAACATACTTTCCGATATTGCAGTATCTTCGTAACCACAGTTTGAACTGTAACAAATGTCATAGCAAAGTCCTCCGTTTGCGAACGTCAGCCCCGACGACGGTTTTACATGCATTTCTTTCTCGGTGTGGGCGCATTGTTTGTGTTATTCGCACGCTCCCCGCCGATCAAGGTGATCGTCCTTATTTAGGCTTCCGACGCCAAGCCTTAGTTCTCTTCCCTGATATGGACTCCATTACTTCCTGCCCCACTGTTTTCCAGGTGCTTTGTGTTCATCACAACGTCGTTATAAACGTGTTCACTGCGTAGCATTGCTTCTCATGTAAAACACCTGGTCATCATCGCTTGCAGTGTCCGCTCACCTCTTCTTGTTCTTCCTCAACGGCTGCTCAAGTGCCCATCACAGAACCCCCTTCTTCACTTCCGGTCACCACGCCTGCGCTTGTTTCGCTTCCACCTTCTTAGTCTCCATCTCGATTGTCGTTGCCTTCCTCTGCAGGTCTTTTCCTTCTCCACTAGTGTTGCCTCTTGTGGATACATCTGGATCTACTGCTCCTGCTTCGGTGCCTTCGTCTGTCTTGCTTTCTTCTTCGTCGTCTGTTGTCTGTGCTTTGTCACATCCCGTTGCCAACCTTTCTCCGCCTGTTCAGGTGCTGCCTTCTTTGTTTTCGCACGTCACCTCGTCAATCCCAACCCCGGGATTCTCTGCTCCATCATCTTCGCTGTGTACGTCAGCTTCGCCACCCTCAGACGCTCATCCTTTCTTCAGCCGTTCCAGTACTCCGGTGTGCTCTCCGCCCGTTTCACCTTCTCCGAGCTCTTCTGATGCCTCTAGTATTGTTGCCTTCCTTTCGATTTCTGGTCCCGTGATCGGTCCCCGCTTTCCAGCACAGCTACTCTTCTGGATTTGTGTGAAGCCTTACCTTCACCAGCTCCTGTTGCCCCATCAGTTGCCTCTTTGCTTGCGTTATGCGCACATGATCCAGATCTTCCTTGTCAGACTTCTCACTTGCTGTCGGTTACTCCTTCTTCACCACGTCCCTGTTGGTATTGCTTCTAATAAGAAGTGCCGTCGTCGCTCTAATCGAGAGACTCGTACTAAGCGAACCGCGGTCGCTCAGCCTTCTCTTCATCGTTCTTCAGGTTCCGCTCCTAATTCTACTGTTGCTGCTTACGCCGACCTTATTGGTACTCCCTCCGTTTCCACTGCAATTGTCGCTCGCCTCCAAGCTGTCCCTGGGTATTCGAAGATTCTCTTCCCAGATGCTGCCAACCCTTGTTCTTTGCCTCTTCTTGTGACGCTGGTTTGGATCCCCTTCTTGACTCCCATGATCCAGCTGATTACTCGAATATGATCGAGGATATTCGCTGCTTCCTCCAAGTTTTCGTTGACCTCACGAGATCTTACCCCTGAGATATTTCGTTATTAAAGTTTTCTTAATTGCTACCTTGGTGATACTCAAAATCGCCTCATTGATCTGGTTCTGACCGATTAGTTTCTGTCTGCACTTGCATGATGTTTCGCTTCCTGCCGTCTTTGCCTTGCTGCTGTTCCGTCTTACTCCTTTGCATGTTTCTGGTATGCGTTGTACCCAACCTTTTTCTTTCCGTTGTATCCTATGTACCGCCATGTTTTCTCCACATCTCGGTTCTTTCAAACATCCGCCCGGTGCCTACTTCCGTGAACCCGTCACATCGTTTTGTTCACAGAGCTTCTTCCTGTGTGCATTGTTATGCGCGATTCTTCTCTTATACCTTTCGTCACTGTCCTGGATTGCCCTATGTTGCTGTTCGCACCCAGTTAGTTTTTTCAGGTGTTTTTCCTGTCTCGTCGAGTATTTGTCTTATGTCATGCCATGTGCCTCAGCATACCTTCTACTGTTGTGCTACGTTGCTTGCTCATCCAGTGTGACTCATCTCGTCAGATACTTACCGTTATTGCTTTGCCTCATGCTAATTGATTGTCCCATACTGTAACCTACACAATGCCATCTTTGCAAGTGTTATCTGTTGCACCTCGTTTTCTGCTTTTCATGCTGCGCCCCGGAGCATGAAAAGCAGCCTCCAGTTCGATGTATTCTCCATCTCCATGTCCGTCGTTCCTTCTGCTCAGTGACTGTTCCAGTGTGCTTCGCCTATCACAGATTGCCTTGTGCTGCTCGTTCAGCTTCGTTTATCTTTGTATGTCCTGATTGGCTTTTACAGACTGCTTTATGCTGCTCGTCCAGTACCGTTATTCTTATTGTTTTATCATGCCATTTATTTTCCGTTCTCCTGTGTACTAGTCCTCGATACCTAATAAAGCAACGTCACGTTGTTTTTGGAATGTCTTTTCAACTGCTGGGGTTCAAAGCTAGAAACGGGAGTTCTTTCAGCTAATGTCAGGAACGAATGAAAGACTTTGTGCAAAACAAATTACTTCTTCATTATTCTCCATTACCCTTATTACAAATATCTCAAAAACTATCAAGATTCGAACGATGAAGAAGGAGGTCTTTCTGATTCACACCATGCTAACGAATAGCTATCCTGTAATGGGAAATGTCCAGGTTGGGGTGGGCGGGGGGAAGAGGCAGGTGAAATCGTGGGCTACTAACATTCTTTTTTAAACATCTCCAAAACTATTGCTATTCAAACTATGAAAATGGCGTTTATTCCGGTTCACACCATTTACTAACGAATGACTATCTTGAAATTTTTAATGAATTTACATGGTGAGAGGAAGGGGGGGGGGGTGATGGTCGGTCTCGAATATATATATACATAAGTTCTCAATATTGTTATTTTTTTCTAAAAACTGTTGTGGTTCAAACGATGAAAATGGATTTCCCCTCGGTTCATACGATTTGCTAACGAATGGCTATTTTGAAATTTTGAATTTCCATGGGGGGGGGGGGGCTGGTAAAATGGTCGGTCTCTCTGTATATATGCAAATTCTCAATATTATTTTTTAAATATTTCAAAAACTATTGCGGTTCAAACGATAAAAATGGAGTTCATTCCTGTTCATACGAGTTACTAACGAATGGCAATGTCGGAATTCTGAATTTCCATGATGAGGGGGGGGTGAAATGGTAGGCCTGTAACATTCTTTTTTAAATATCTCAAAAACTATTGCGGTTCAAACGATGAAAATGGAGTTCTTTTCAGTTCATAGGATTTGCTAACGAATGCCTATTTTGAAATTTTGGATTTCCATGGGGGGGGGGGGGGCTGGTGAAATGGTCGGTCTTTCTGTATATATGCAAATTCTCAATATTATTTTTTAAATATTTCAAAAACTATTGCGGTTCAAACGATAAAAATGGAGTTCATTCCTGTTCATACGATTTACTAACGAATGGCTATTTCGGAATTTTGAATTTCCATGATGAAGGGGGGGGGGGTTAATGGTGTAGGCCTGTGACATTCTTTTTTTTAAATATCTCAAAAACTATTGCGGTTCAAACGATGAAAATGGAGTTCTTTTTCGGTTCATACGATTTGCTAACGAATGGCTATTTTGAAATTTTGAATTTTTCCATGGGGGTGTGTGCAATGGTCGTCCCCCAATTTTCTCAAACTTTTTTTTTTTTTTAAATCTATCAAAAACTGTTGGCCGCTCCGGTGACGCAGTGGTCTAAGCGACGGACTCTGATCATTCGTTCGAACAGGGTCCGGGTTCGAATCCCGGTGAGGCATGAATGTTGTGTTTGTTTAACGGCACTGGCTCTCTCCCTTCCCTGGAACCAGTGACCCTGAATTAGGGACGGGCGACTGGTTATAGCCCATTGAGTTGCTCACGGTGGTCGTTAAATCTCCAATAAAAAAAACTGTTGCGGTTCAAACGATAAAAATTGAGTTCATTCCTGTTCATACGATTTACTAACAAATGGCCATTTCGGAATTTTGAATTTCCATGATGAGGGGGGTGAAATGGTAGGCCTGTAACATTATTTGTTAAATATCTCAAAAACTATTGCGGTTCAAACGATGAAAATTGAGTTCTTTTCGGTTTATACGATTAGCTAACGAATGGCTATTTTAAATTTTGAATTTCCATGGTGGGGGGCTGGTGAAATGGTCGGTCTCTCTGTATGTATGCAAAATCTCAATATTATTTTCTAAATATCTCAAAAACTATTGAGGTTCAAACGATAAAAATGGAGCTCATTCCTGTTCATACGATTTACTAACGAATGGCTATTTCGGAATTTTAAATTTCCATGATGAGGTGGGGGGGGGGGGAGGGGGATAAAATGATCTGTAACATTCTTTTTTAAATATCTCAAAAATTATTGCGGTTCAAACGATGAAAATGGAGTTCTTTTCAGATCATACGATTTGCTAACGATAGGCTATTTCGGAATTTTGAATTTCCATGATGAGGGGAGTAGGGAATGAAATGGCCTGTAACATTCTTTTTAAATATCTCAAAATATATTGCGGTTCTTTTTTTTTTTTATTTTGATTGGAGGTTTAACGACCACCGTGAGCAACTCAAATGGGCTATAAGCAGTCGCCCGTCCCTAATTTAGGGTCACTGGTTCCAGGGAAGGGAGAGAGCCAGTGCCATAAGACAAACACAACATCCATGCCTGACCGGGATTCGAACCCGGACCCCTTACGGACGAATGATCAGAGGCCAACGCCTTAGACCACTGCGCCACCGGGGCGGCTTATTGCGGTTCAAACGATGAAAATGGAGTTCTTTTCGGTTCATACGATTTGCTAACGAATGGCTATTTTGAAATTTTGAATTTCCATGGGGGGGGGGGGGGGGCTGGTGAAATGGTCGGTCTCTCTGTATATATGCAAATTCGCAATATTATTTTTTAAATATCTCAAAAACTATTGCGGTTCAAACGATAAAAATGAAGTTCATTCCTGTTCATACGATTTACTAACGAATGGCTATTTCGGAATTTCAAATTTCCATGATGAGGGGGAGGGGGGAGGAAATGGCCTGTAACATTCTTTTTTAAATATCTCAAA
The DNA here is from genome assembly GCA_039090855.1 of Macrothele yani. Taxonomy (NCBI): domain Eukaryota; kingdom Metazoa; phylum Arthropoda; class Arachnida; order Araneae; family Macrothelidae; genus Macrothele; species Macrothele yani. The sequence goes on along the minus strand of CM077003.1, from coordinate 13,699,254 downwards.
AATTATTGCGGTTCAAACGATGAAAATGGAGTTCTTTTCAGTTCATACGATTTACTAACGAATGGCTATTTCGGAATTTTAAATTTCCATGATGAGGGGGAGGGGGATGAAATGGCCTGTAACATTCTTTTTTAAATATCTCAAAAATTATTGCGGTTCAAACGATGAAAATGGAGTTCTTTTCGGTTCATACGATTTGCTAACGAATGGCTATTTTGAAATTTTGAATTTCCATGGTGGGGGCTGGTGAAATGGTCGGTCTCTCTGTATATATGCAAATTCGTAATATTATATTTTAAATATCTCAAAAACTATTGTGGTTCAAACGATAAAAATGGAGTTCATTTCTGTTCATACGATTTACTAACGAATGGCTATTTCGGAATTTCAAATTTTTATGATGAGGGGGAGGGGGATGAAATGGCCTGTAACATTCTTTTTTAAATATCTCAAAAATTATTGCGGTTCAAACGATGAAAATGAAGTTCTTTTCGGTTCATACGATTTGCTAACGAATGGCTATTTTGAAATTTTGAATTTCCATGGTGGGGGGCTGGTGAAATGGTCGGTCTCTCTGTATATATGCAAATTCGCAATATTATTTTTTAAATATCTCAAAAACTATTGCGGTTCAAACGATAAAAATTGAGTTCATTCCTGTTCATACGATTTACTAACGAATGGCTATTTCGGAATTTCAAATTTTTATGATGAGGGGGAGGGGGATGAAATGGCCTGTAACATTATTTTTTAAATATCTCAAAAACTATTGCGGTTCAAACGATGAAAATGGAGTTCTTTTCGGTTCACACGATTTGCTAACGAATGGCTATTTTGAAATTTTGAATTTCCATGGGGGTGGGGGCTGGTGAAATGGTCGGTCTCTGTGCGTATATGTAAATTCTATTATTTATTAAATATTTCAAAAACTATTGCGGTTCAAACGATAAAAATGGAGTTCGTTCCTGTTCATACGATTTACTAACGAATGGCTATTTCGGAATTTTGAATTTCCATGATGAGGGGGGGGGGGGGGTGAAATGATAGGCCTGTAACATTATTTTTTAAATATCTTCAAAACTATTGCGGTTCAAACGATGAAAATGGAGTTCTTTTCAGTTCACACGATTTGCTAACGAATGCCTATTTTGAAATTTTGAATTTCCATGGTGGGGGCTGGTGAAATGGTCGGTCTTTCTGTATATATGCAAATTCTGAATATTATTTGTTAAATATCTCAAAAACTATTGCGGTTCAAACGATAGAAATGGAGTTCATTCCGGTTCATACGATTTACTAACGAATGGCTATTTCGAAATTTTGAATTTCCATGGTGGGGGCTGGTGAAATGGTCGGCCTCCTATAATTATATGCAAATTCTCAATATTATTTGTTAAATATCTCAAAAACTATTGTGGTTCAAACGATGAAAATGGAGTTCATTCCGGTTCATACGATTTATTAACGAATGGCTATGCTGAAATTTGAAATATCTATTTTTTGGGGGTACCATTTCACCAGCCCCCACTTTGTTTTTTAAATAACTCAAAAACTATTACGGTTCAAACGAAAAAAATTGAGTTCATTCCGGTTCATACGTGGTACAAACGAATGGTGCAAAAAAAATTTAAAAATTCCATGGTGGGGGGCTATCGTTTCACCAGCCCCCACTTTGTTTTTTAAATATCTCCAAAACTTTTGCGGTTCAAACGAAAAAAACCGAGTTCATTCCGGTTCATACGTGGTACAAACGAATGGTGTCTGAAAAATTAAAAAATTCCGTGGTGGGGGGGGGCTGGTGAAATGCACCTAGTGGTATTGAACTGTCGTGTTAGCTCAGTATTCGTTCCATGTGAAGAGGACAATTTACTTTAACAACATTGAAGCAAGGAATATTTCTATGTGTGCTCTGAGAAGAACTGAATTAAGCAGTGAATTTATCTTTCCTACCAAAATTCCATAAATAAAAGAGGGTTTTAAATGAGGCAAGCAAACAAAAAAAAAAAAGGAGAAAAAACAATCCAATCAGTAATGGGGGAAACAGAATGGCTGTCAAAGGGTGAGTTAATGAAGTTTATTCAAGATTCTACTTTGATTTAACCGATGTGATCAAACGTTCAGGGAAAAGTGGAGAAAGGAAATCTCTTTTTTTTTCGTGGAAATGCACGCGTGATTATTCGTTCATAACGTATAGAAACGATACGGATAAACTGTGGTTTGAAGGGTCAGCAAACACTCTTGAGAAACGTAATTAATTTCTGATGTCGGCGAGGAATTCTGTTTCACGTATCAGTCATGTTTGTTTGCTTTGACTGCTAATTTGTGGTTTTGAGAAGTTTCTTCTGCGGCAAATCATTGGGTAGGAAGATAAAACCCGCAACTTGTTTCTTATGAGTTGCATCACTTGAATCACGCTTTTTATTTCCAAGAGATAAGGCAGTACTGTCGATATGTCGTTGTGCAACTGATTCGTACAAAACAACAGACGAAACTGCCTTCTGTCGAAAGGCTTGAAAAACATCATTGCAGAGGAGCATTATTACTTCACGTTCTGTTTACATCACATTTCGTCCCCACTTGCATTTCCTTTTCCGGATTCTCCGCTGGTATCTGTTTACGAACATCGATTAATCTCTTCCTCGATGTTGTAATCGATGACAGAAAATCAAGCTCAGTATCTCATCTGCGGTGTCCATTACATTATCTCTTTAACGGTTCATGGCATTCTAGGTTTCCGTTTGGAAAAAAACAAAGGCAGTAACAGTGGTCGGTCTTCAGTCGAAATCAATCGCGCTCTCTATTACTCATTGCTTGAGGAACGCACAGATTCCTCATATACACAGTTCAAAAACACAGCTCACCGCAAAAAAAAATTTCTGAAATTAAAGAGATTTTTTTCGTGAATCAACGAAGCATAGCAACTTTTTCCGAGAAATGACGGAAAAAAATCTACATTTCACGGATTCTTAGTACGCCAGAAAAATTCTGAATTTTCAGAAACCTTTCCGCAATCTCTTTCTTACATTGATGTTAAATTACCGTTTTCAAGACGTGTTAATGGGAAATTCTGAATTTTCAGTAACCTTTCCGCAATTCCTTTCTTACATTGAGGGTAAATTACCGTTTTCAAGATGTGTTAATGGGAAATTCTGAATTTTCAGTAACCTTTCCGCAATTCCTTTCTAACATTGAGGGTAAATTACCGTTTTCAAGATGTGTGAATGGGAAATTCTGAATTTTCAGTAACCTTTCCGCAATTCCTTTCTTACATTGACGGAAAAACTCCGTTCTGACTTTTTCCGTATCCTTATGACGAAACATTTCCGGTAATAGGACAGATTCACGGGAACACTTGGGGGTTCGATTAACTGACGAATGCTCAAACAAAACCAAACATGTACATCAGATCTAGATTTCTAGTAGGCCAGAAAAACGTTATTGAGTTATGCGCAATGAATTTCATACTGTTCAACTATCAGCCACTTTCCTTTTGATGCTCCAAACGCATCTATGGAAGTGATTCAGATCAAAAATGTTTTAAAATCAAATACTACGCTTTTTGTTGTTCACATGTTTGTTTTTATTCGGGCTACAAGTGACATGTTTGTTTTTTGATCAGATGCCCTAGTGACTTGTTGGATTTTGTTTGAACGTATTCTGAAATTAATCTACCTATCTATGCTACCTATCTATTCTATAATCAACCTGCCTTTAATAGAACACCTATTACCTGACAAAAAGCTCAAGGTCTTAAAGAAAAAGCTCACGGAGAAAGAGAAGCATTTTCACTTTTCAGTTGACATATTTTTTTTTCATAATTTACTAAAGTTGCTGTCATATGTTGGTATGTTTTTATTTCGCTCAATTTATTACAAATTAACGAAAATAATAATAGGTGGTATAAAAAACGCTTAACTGAGAAGAACGGATTTTTATGAAACTTGGGAATCAAGTACATTAATAAAAATCATCCATGTAGACCACACTCGTCCTCCAAGCAGTTGCATTTTTCTTGATGCTCATCATTTTCATTAGGCTGTCAAGCAGGTTCATCAATCAGTCGCGCGGACCAAATTTTCGTGGGAACTTTGCAACTTCTCTCCATAAATTTCCAAAAAAGGTCTTTGAGAAGAGAATCCACATCCTTTTTTTTTTCGCACCTGAAATTCCAGGCTCCTTTTTTTTTCGCACCTGAAATTCCAGGCTACTTTTTTTCGCACCTAAAATTCCATGCTCCAATGCACGCGAAGTAATCCCTTTTCTTCAGAAGAGTTTTCATGTTCAAATCTACAAAACAACTGACCAATGACTTGCACGCTGCAAGTGCCTCTTTTACCTCTTACTTATTTTAACCTTCTTCACGTCCTTCATATTTTAACCTTCTTCACGTTCTTCATGCCATCCAAAGTCTTGTAGATTGCTGAGACTTAAGTCCAATCTTTTCCTAGGCACCTCACTGTCCCAAAATCGCTATGCAGTTTCAGGTACTCATCTATCGGATAAATGGAAGGAGTTTTCTTTTGTTGGCTCCGATTCTCCCGAAAACTCTGTCAGCTGGTAAAGAAACTACAGCCGCTCACTAGAAAATACAGGGTGTTTCATAAAGAATGTGCCGATTTGAAAAGTGGATATCTCGGCAACCACGAACCACCGATGAATGCGACTCGTATCATGTCTACGGGCGTGGCCCAAAGTTTGTTATGACTACCGCTAGATGGCAGCACGAGCATCCAAACAGCCTCTACGCTTAGTGAGAGAGAAGATGGCGTCGAGGCAACAGAAGGCGTTTTGTGTGCTTGAATTTAGCAAGACCAAGTCCGTGATTACGGTGCAGCGTGCGTTTAAACGGCGTTACGGCAGTGCTCCAACAGTGGGCAAAAACATTCGTCGTTGGTATGGACAATTTGAAGAAACAGAGTGCTTATGTAAGGGAAAGAGTCCTGAACGACCAACCACCTCAGCGACGAATGTGCAACGAATTCACGAGGCGTTTCAGGGAAGCCCACGGAAGTCTATCGTCGTGCGAGCCGCGAACTTGCCATCCCTCATGTGACTGTTTGGCGTGTTTTACGACAACGTTTGCTGCTTAAGCCGTACAGATTGCAACTGGTGCAAGCTCTTCGTGGAGGTGACAAAACACAACGAAAAGATTTTTGTGCAACTCTGTTAGAGAACATGGAGGACGACACCGTCGTACAAAGGTTGATATTTAGCGATGAAGCAACCTTTCATGCAAGCGGGAAAGTTTCGCGCCACAATGTTCGCACATGGGGACTGGAGAATCCACATGAAACTTTCCAACATGAACGTGATTCACCAAAACTAAATGTTTTTTGCGCAGTTTCTGTTAGAAAGGTTTATAGCCCTTTCTTTTTTGCAGACAACACGGTTACGGGCAACTCCTATCTTGCAATGCTAAAGGACTGGCTACTTCCACAGCTGCAGGACGACTCTGAAGATTACATTTTGCAGCAAGACGGCGCACCGCCACATTGGAACCTCCAAGTTCGTTGGTTTCTAAACGACACATTGCCTCAGCGTTGGATTGGACGCTGGGGACCCCATGACTTGGCGCTACATGGTTGGCCTTCAAGATCTCCAGACATCACACCATGTGACTTTTTTTATGGGGATACGTAAAAGACCGTGTTTATGTTCCCCTTTTACCCGATGATTTAGATGAGCTCCGAACGAGAATCACGGCCGCGGTAAATTCTGTGACTGAAGACACTCTCCGACGCGTTTGGGATGAATTCAGCTATCGGCTTGATGTTGTCCGTGCAGCAGGCGGAGGGCACATTGAGCATTTGTAATTGTGGTGAGTGAAACTTTAGACCTTCCTTCATACTTGGCTCTCTGTTTTGTAACTATCCCACATTTGCCTTATTAAATATACTACTTTGAAATCGGGTCTTTCTTTTTGAAACAATACAAAGTGTTTTTTTGGACAGAACAGGTCGGGGTTTTTAGCCACAAAGTTCATTAAGGCATGAACATTTTTATCTTGACGTGACAATAACTTTTCGCGAATTAAGAATACATCACATGAACGAATGTTATAGCACGAGAACCGAGTGTTCTGATGTTTGGAACCCACGAAAACTTTGGAACCATCCGGTGCACCATAGCGTTCTCTCTTAGCTTTTTCTTTCGCACTTTCTCTTTTGGTTCGTTTTCTTTGTCCTTTTGTACCTTTCTTCCCCGTTACTAAATTAACTCCGACCTCTTCCATATCTCTAAAACTACTGTATGAGAAACGCACGAAAATAATAACCACGTTTTAATAGTACACGTCGACTGTGAAAACATGACTGCCACTCCGTCACTCTTATCAGCTTCGTCACATGACCAATTATTCTGGAGCTCTGATTGGTTCACACGACATGTTTGATTTTGCTTCAGCCAGATACTGGGACATGTTTGTTTTTGCTCGAATCGCGCATTTTTCGCCTATAAAATGAGTAGGAGCTGTTTGGTTTGGATCATCTTATGATCCAAAAACGGAATCAGACCATCATCCTTTATGATATCCAACCATTACTTGATAATTCACATTTTTGTGACGTGTTTGGTTTTGCTTGCGCGCTCCTCAACTGCTAAGTTTCAATAGTCTGTCGAAGTATTTGATTTTGAAGTTCTGTAGCGAGATCGGATATTGTGGATAGCATATCGCATGAATTTCGGTTACTGTGGCACAGGATATTTCTTCTCCTCTCCCGCATTTTGTGCACCAGCTGTTATATATTGCGTGACCGTGCGAACCTCGTACTTAAATTATTGTACAGGTGATTATACGATGTCTATGAATCAGTCTGTGGAGTCGTCAATACAAAAGCTATATAGCTATGAAGAGTGAATTTTATATTTAGAAGTTTTATGAAATACTATTATAAAGCAGTACGTTGCACCTTTAAAAATAATTTAAAAGTTATTGCCAGTTAAAAAAGATCACAAACTCCAAATCATTTTGTTGCTTCGAAAAATCACGATGGAAAAAATACGTAATTTGTAATAAGACCTCCTACAGAAGAAATAAATTGTTACAACGTATTCAAAAAATAATAAGCTCCAATAGAAAATAAAATGACTAAATCACTCTCATTAAGGTATCCCACTACGTTGGGGGCACTTTTTAAAAAAAATGTAAGAATGGGTAATTTTTTTTTCTTAGGAAGGTTAACACAAAAACACATAATAGTTGAAAAAAATTGTATCAACATACATTTTCAAGAAATTGGGAAATTTGTGAAAGAATTTAAGAAAATATGTCGTTTACGGTAAACGCTCTACATAAAAACGTTAGAGATATATGCTGGCATTTTTTATATCAGTATATGAGCATGACTATTAACTATGCAGTGAGCTAAAAGGTAAGTGATGTTCCTAAACACAGCTGAGATACACTCATTCCTACATGCATTAGTGATCAAATTTTAACTGGTATTGTATTGTACTATATCAGTTAAATATAATCATCTAGAATGAACTGTTACTTCTGTTATTTAATGAAAGTTTAATTTCGCATATGATTTTATATGATTTTATTCTAATGTCAATATAAAAAATAAACCTATCTAAAATTTTTACTCTTTCAAGTGCTGTTATTTCGTTCTTTACAATGGTCATTTCTAGAAGTAAAAAAAAAAAAATGTGGAAATGAATGTATTGGAAAGAAAAAGATGTATTTAATAAAAACGATTTTTGTTTGTATTTACGAATCGGATAAATTCTGTAAAAGAATACTAATCCTCGATAAACATCGATTATCATCGATAACTTCAAGAAACTAAACTGATAAACATATTTTTAGGCGATTTGCTTTGAAATAATGAAAAATTGTATTGCCGGGGAATTGATAATAAAAGGTCTAAAGTTATTAAGGTTAGTTTACACGAAAACATACAAGGAAAATTAGTCCATACAAGGAAAATTGTTAACCAAAAATAAATATTTTAATGGAATATTTATCTATCGCGAGATCTTTTGAAAAACGGAAATAAATAGCATATAATTTTCAGTTCTTACATGAATGTGTTCTTAATATATGAGTGTTTTTATATTTCCTTACAAAAAGCTGGCATCTAATTTATTTGTTTTCAATCTACTTTAATTAAAAATTTCACCCCGTCCTAGGATGGGAAACATCCCCTATATATTGATATTTATTTAAAGCTTAAAACAACAGTCCTAGTGTGAAAATACAAATTTGTCCGTGACTCCGGAGTAAGTAGCTCTCCCAACAAAGCTACACGGACGGAATGTATCGCTGCAGATTTGTTGTCTTGACACGTTATTCATCTCTGTAGTACGTCACAACTCTTTGCTCCGGAGTGAGTTGCTGTAACCGACTAAGCTACACCGACGGAATGCATCACTGCAGATTTGTCGTCTTGACACGTGCTTCACGTCTGTAGTACGTCACAACTCTTTGCTCCGGAGTAAGTTGCTCTAACCGACTAAGCTACACCGACGGAATGTATCGCTGCAGATTTGTCGTCTTGACACGTGATTCACCTCTGTAGTACGTCACAACTCTTTGCTCCGGAGTGAGTTGCTGTAACCGACTAAGCTACACCGACGGAATGTATGGCTGCAGATTTGCCGTCTTGACACGTGCTTCACCTCTGTAGTACGTCACAACTCTTTGCTCCGGAGTGAGTTGCTGTAACCGACTAAGCTACACCGACAGAATGAATGGCTGCAGATTTGTCGTCTTGACACGTGATTCACCTCTGTAGTACGTCACAACTCTTTGCTCCGGAGTGAGTTGCTCTAACCGACTAAGCTGAACCGACGGAATGTATCGCTGCAGATTTGTCGTCTTGACACGTGATTCACCTCTGTAGTATGTCACACTAGGACGGGCTACAGGCTAGAGCAATAATAATCACGTGTTCCATAAAAGTTTTCGTTTGGGAGATGATAAACCTCTGGAAATACACTATATTGACAAAAGTTACCGGACTCCTAGAAGAAAAACACGTCATAGAATTTATTGACATTTATTAGAACTGTGTCGGTCCACCTTTGGCCTACACGTGTCTTCACGAGCTCCGTGTTTGAGTGCTTCACGTACGTGTTTTGTGCGCCCCATTGTTGTTCTTCTGTGTGTGTGACGAAGTTAAAGGTATGTGCTTTTTTTTTAAGATCCCTCACGACTGGGTGAGTGCTCATTTTTTTTTCATTATCACTGTTTTAATTTACACACCGAGCTGGTCGTTTTTCTTCGTTAACCCTTGCCATTGATTATGGCATCTGCCGATGAGGGCACTGTTCCCGCCCGCATCGCTGCAGCTCCTCGCGTCTCCTCTTCAACGACAGACGTAGCCCATCAATCATCTTCGCTTGCTAGTGGAGAGCCGCTTAATTTTCCTCCTGTCATTTGCACGTCTTCTCCTGCTCAGGTCTCCGACTCTGCCATTGAGAACGTGGATGTGACGTCTTTGGCCTCTGCTGGCGATGATAATTCATGGACGTCTCTGATAACGTCGCTAATCTGTCCTCTACAGTTTCTACTGCCTCTGCTTTCAGTACATTGTCTCATGCTGCGTCAATGCCTTCCAGAGGAGGCGCTTCTGCACGCACGTATTCTGCGGCTGCTTCTGGTATTCCACCGGCTTCCTCCTCGTCTCGTCTGCCCCCTATGGATTCTTACGTTACTCTCAACGGTGATACCATCTTATTAGACATTCCCGAGAACTCTCCTGCTGGGCAACGTCTTCATTCTACCCTCGAGTTGGGGGTTTGTTTTGATGTGCTGCCCAACACTCCTTTGAAGCAGTACAGCTCCGCGCTCAAGAAGATGCTTCCTTGTGGTGCTATCACCCACCTCACCCGAAAGCCACGAACTGTGATTGTTTATTTTTCGAAAAAAGAATATGCTGAGCTTGTCTTGTCTTGGGGCCTGTCAATTGGCGATCGTCACCTCTTAGCCGAATCCATCGCCCAGCGTCCTGTTCTGGTCTCTCTACATCCGGTTCCTCCGAAGATCTCTGATGATATGCTGTGTGCTGCACTTAGTCGATGCGGCAGAGTAGTCGGCCCAGTGAAAACTCTCTCCTCTTCCCCCTTTGATCCCGCTGATAAAGATATCTGTGGCTTCCGTAGAACTGCTCGCATCATCTTCCCGTCGGAAGAGCATCTCATAAAGTTTCCACGGTTACTCGATATTCGTTGCGGTAACGAGCGCCGCCGGATTGAGCTTCTCACCTCTGCTCATTGCTCACGCTGCAAGGCTTACTGCCACCATCAGGCTCATTGCCCCCATGCAGAGCCACTGACTCCAGGAGCTACAAGACAGCATTCTACCTCTTCCTCCGTTTCTGCTGCCATGCCTCCTCCTGCGTCTGAACTTCCTGGACCCAGTTCTACCGAAAATCTGATTAAAGCCTTCGATCAACACGCGTCTTCCGATGTTGCTTTCTTAACTCTGTCGGATTTTCCTCCGCTTGACTCCTCCTTACCTTCCCGTGTTCTCTCTCCATCAGAGGACATCACGGCTGATCCTCAAGCTTCATTCACCGTCGGCACTTTTGCTTCCGGCGATGAGGTGGACCTTTCCTCTGATTCCACATCTCGTGTGTCATCGATCCACGGCAAACGTCGCTCTACTACCAGTACCGAGGCCCGGAAGAAAAAGAAGTTACTTTCTCCGAGTGGCCGCCCACATCATTCCACCCGTCTAGCAGGCTCCAAATCTCCCCTGCCACGTTCTAGCTCTTCCTCTTCAAAGTCCAAGGGTCCTCTGCCGACGTTTGAAGATTTCTCGACTCCGGTTACCAATGCCAATCTTCCTTCAGAACCTGTCTCCTTTGAAGATCTCTACGAATTTCTCACTCATAAAACAAATCGGGAGGCTTCTCTCATCCTTTTACAGTAGTTTGAAGCAGTTCTTCCCAAGGTCTTCAAATAAGCAACCTCCATCCTCAAATTCCTCCGGCATAATGCCAAGCAACCCGACTACGTCTTGTGGTGTCGTGGTATCATCAATCGCCTCGACACATTTCAGAAAGCTGCCATAGCTGCCTTTCATCCGACGTCGGACTTACCCATTCAAGGTCGCCACTCTGAATTGTAGGGGGTGTGCTAACCCCTCGCTAACGCTCTCGTTCTGGAAAATCTCTCACCTCTTGGGGCCGACTTACTTCTTCTGCAAGAGACGTACTGCCACTCCTCGACACTTTTTCATAGATGGCGCACTTGGGACTTCACCTTTCACCATGCTTCCCGTTACTCTGTGCACGGTGGTCGAGAAGGAGTATCAGTCTGCCATCTCCGCATGCCGTTAAAGCTCCTTCTATGCTACGAGGTCGCCAGTGATCCCGTGGTTCGTTGTTACACCAAGTCCGTTACATCACACGGTGAGTCAAGACACTGCATTAACTTTTTGATGTTCTTTCGCACTGCGGTGCCCCACCTGTTATCATTTTGTTCTTCCTCAAGCATTGCTCTGTTTGCATCACGTTGTGAATTTGTCATTACTCATTTAATGTACATATCATCGCTTTTAACAGTTTGTATCATTCCTGTTCTTTTTTTCTTTGACACGATTCCATGTTGCTCGTCTCATCTGTTTTGTTACATTAAAGCGATTCTGAAACCACCTTTGGCCTTAATGCATGCACTGACCCTTCGAGACATGCTTTCGAGAAGATTTTGGAACACAGCGATAGGTATGCGCTTCAATTCAGTATATAATGATTGGATTGGATTGGAGGTTTAACGACCACCATGAGCAACTCAATGGGCTATAAGCAGTCGCCCGTCCCTAATTTAGGGTCACTGGTTCCAAGGAAGGGAGAGAGCCAGTGCCGTAAGACAAACACAACATCTATGCCTCACCGGGATTCGAACCCGGACCCCGTTCGGATGAATGATCAGAGGCCAACGCTTAGACCACTGTGCCACCGGAGCGGCAGTATATAATGATGCCACTAACTGTTGCTTAGTAGTAGGCCTTGGTTCCAAACTTCTTATGCGGCACTAATTCATCCCATAGGTGCTCTATGGGATTAAGATCAGGGCTCTGTGATGGCCAGTTCACACACGATACAGCATTTTCGTCAAACCATGCCGTAACAGTCCTTGCTTTATGGCTCGGTGCATTATCCTGCTGGTACCAACAAGGCTCGGTTCCATAGTATTGCCACAGTGTTGGTAGGGCATAATTGTCCAGAATATCGAGGTGGACGTGGTGGTTAACAGGTTTGTCCACGATAACCAATGGGCCGGGACCATACCACGAAAACCACAACCACACGAGTACACTGCCAAACTCCAAACTTGACCGTAGGAACAGTACACTGTGGTAAAGAGCGTTCCTCCGGCAGCCTCCATACCCACACACGGCCATCAGACTGATGGATCGTGTATCTGGATTCATCAGTCCATACGACCTGTTCCATTGGTCTACGGTCCACGACAAATGTTCTTTACACCATGCTAAACGACGAGTAGCATTCTAAGTGGAGATGAAAGGCTTATGAGCAGCCGCACTACCACGGTAATCCATGGAATGAAGTTCTCTGCGAATGATATGCGTACATACCGAGATTCCAGCATTTTACTCACCTGTACACTGAGGTCTTGTGCATTACTCTGTCGATTAGCTGTAACGACTCACCTGAGGACGTCCTCTGTCACTGATTTTCTTTGGTCAGCCGGTACGGTTTGCTGCTTCAGTCACGCCATGTGTCTTCCACTTATTCAGTACATCCAAAACAGTTGACTTAGGTATGTTTAAACGCCTCTCGGTTTCTCTTATGGACAACCTTTAATATAACACCCAATAATCTTTCCTTTCTCAAAGTCAGTTCGCTTCGCCGCGACATTTTCACTCAACCTTACAGTGCGATATGATCGCGGTCAGCTACAGGCTTGTTTTTATACCGTTTCCACCTGTACAGAGCATCTTCACAATGCAGTGGATCCGTTTATTTGCTTTTGAAGGGGTGTACGGTGACTTTTGTAAATATAGTGTATGTGGACCGTATTGAACTGAAATTAAAGAACAAAAATTATAACGAAGTTTTGTCTGTAGTTTATCGGTATTATTTCAATTAAACTTCCGTTTATTCAAGAAACTGAATTTTAATTTCATTCATACTTCTGCTATACGAAATGTGGTTTCCATATTCAAGCAGAATTAAAAAAAAAGGGTTCGTTGTTTATTACACTCCAAGAAATGAACACTCCGGTAATTATACTCGTTGCATGAAGCTGACATTTCCGTTGTGATAATTAAGTCCTGTCGCATTTTTGTTTCGTGCGTCGAGCCCAGCAAAAGCTCACAGAAGAACCGCTTTTTGAGGATAATTACTCACTCAGTAATTTCGGGAGAAATGTTTTGTAAAAACTAAGATGAAAAGCTATTTTCACGGCAATATTCGTGTCTCTAGACAAGTATCACCATTAATGTTTTGACATGAATAAACGAGTCTGACGCTGCAGCGGTTTCCTAGGTATAAATTTCTACGACTTTTAGGTAATTCTTTAATTACCAAAGGTGTTCTAAAACATCCTTGTGAAAGCATGTGGTTTTTTTTCAAGAAAGGAAACCTACATGTCTTAAAAAAAACAAGCACGCTCTTTAGATGATAAATTTATTAAAGATTAATATATTGCAAGAAGCAATTTAGATATAAAAAAATTACAACCTTTTGATGTGTTCATGTACAATTTATTTATTAAAAAGTTATTATTTTAACAAAAATAATTGTTATACAAAAAACTTTAGAATCTTTTGATATGTATTATGAAACGACGTGCGAATGATGTCAATTTGCTCATTTGCAACTCTCCGTCAGTAGTGGGGAAATGATATCTTTGCTATTAAAAATTCGACCCATTTAAGGGCTCTAAGCATAACAAAAGAATTGCTGTCTTATCTCCGCTTTTTTTGCTGAGCATTTCTCTCACTAAGTAATGTTACTGTATGCTATTTGCATAACCGCTGTTCTTTAACTCAGTGGGCTATAAGCAGTCGCCCGTTCCCTAATTTAGGGCCAATGGTTCCAGGGAAGGGAGAGAGCCAGTGCCGTAAGACAAATACAACATCCATGCCTCACCGGGATTCGAATCCGGACTCATCTCGGACGAATGATCAGAAGCCATCGCTTAGACCACTGCGCCACCAGGGCGACAACCGCTGTTCTTAGAAATGAAACTGAAATTCGTTTTCGTATCCTATAGGGACAAATTTCCATATAGTATATAAACTACAGTGGCAAATAATTTGGAACATACTGTATGCTTAATAACGTGTTAAGTCGCCCTTTGCCTTCAAGCAGGGATTTATCCAGGTGATTCATATGAAATAGGGGTGAGGGTGAAAAAACATTTGTGGTGCGTTGGATGACGACATTTGTTTATCCTCTGAGGAGAATTGTAAAAGAATATCGCTAAGCAACGAACTACGTCACGATAAATTTTCCTGCACCTACACACGGGCGGCGACATTATCATATTAATAGAAGTTTTCCTTTCTTTAACGCCTGCTTGAAGTCTATTATATGCGACATTTGTTGTTAGTGTTCTTCCTTGAAGGCTGCGAAAGTGCTGAAATCAGTAAGATGAAAAATCATTCCAAGAAAAAAAAATACGATGAAACATTTGAAAGAATGCAATTCAGTTTCTTTTGAAAATGCTGTTTCTTTCGGGAAAATCGTCGAGTTATATCAGTTTCCAGAGATCACCACGTATAAATATGCCAAAGAAGAAAATACACTTGCGGGAAATATGTAATACATAAAACTGTAAGAGATGTGAAATCAGGTGTATTGAAAGTTTGAAATGAAATAGCTTCCGGGCTCGAAGGTATTCAGAATAACTGGGGGAAATGCTTAACAGCATGCATAGACAGTTAGCCTAGTAACTTGGGATATTATCATATATTATTCCCGTGGTTTTGAATTCGTTGGCTCAGATATTAATATGAGATTCCAAAGGCAGAAGAGCTGAAAGTTTAAAAAATCTTTTGACTGCAACTTGAAATTTCTGTTGTGTAAAATAACGTCACCTCGTCATGTTAACTCTATGAACGTTTCTTAAAATTAATCTTTCACTGAAACAACATAAATCATATAAGAAATATTTAAAATCGCGCCATATCTTATTTCAAGGGAAGTTCATTAAACGTCACTTAAAAATAGTACCTTATCAAGAGAAGAGAAAAAATAATGAAATTGCCAATGAATTCAAAATAATTCGATTCCTTCCTCGAATTCTGGGGTTTTAATGAAAGGCTTCTGGCACAGTGAAGATGAATCTTAAATATATTTCGTCGAAAAAGAACGATATGTAACAAAAAAGTATTACTTACTTTTCTTTTATTTCAAGTAAAAACAGCAAACATCTCTGTCTACGAAAAAGCGTTTCACCAACAAATCAGAATGCATTGGAGAAATATTATCAATTAAATTGTCGTTTATCCCAAATTCGATCGGTTAAAACCCTTTAAAAATTATATTTTTGCAATACAGCATGGTGAGAAACACTGTAAAACGAAAAAGGAAAAAGAAACAAGTGTTGACAGAATTAGCTGCTTGAAGTCATGTTAAAAGATAAGCAGTAACAAAACAGATCGAATATAAGGAACTCATGTTGAGCATTAGTAATAAGCAGATTTTTTTAAATATGTAAAACATTACCTGCTGTTACATCTCTTTCAAGAAACATCAATGCAGGTAATGGGATTTCCATATACAGATAAACTTCAGTAAAAATACGATGAAATCTATTTTACCTGAACCGTGCGATGCAAAAACAGACATGTGAAGGAAAATCATAAAAGCAAGTGCATAAAAAATTCAAGTTGTGCTGATTTTATATATTAACAATAAAATTTCCGGACTTAAGGAGGAAATGCTATCAGCCATTTAATAATTACTCTAATTATGTGTATATTTTCCCCCTTTTAGCGAAATATTTGATGGATATACTTGCTTTCTCATATTTTGACTGCTTAGGTTTAAAAATGATTTGTTTTTTTATTTCCCAGATATCGCGTTTTCCGATTCGATATTGTAGTTTGATGTTTCTAGCATGTCTAAGGTCATGCGGATTTTTGCAAAAAAAAAAAAAAAAAAAAAAAAGTACAAACGAAAACTTTCGCTTGCTCTTACTGTTCTTCGTCGCCATATAACATCTTCTTCGTATAAATAATATTATGTTCTTCCTTGATATATACACTTACTCTTACTGTTCTTCCTCGTCATCTATATTTGCTGTAACTCTTCTTCCTCGTCGGCCATACTTGCTTTTGCTGTTCCCATGGCCATCTTCCTATCTTCTTCTTCTTCTTCGTATGAATAATATTCTGTTCTTCCTCGTCATCTACACTTGCTCTTACTGTTCGTCATCGGCATCTACCCATTTTCTTAGCTTGAATAATATTCTGTCCTTCCTGATCATCCACACTTGTTCCCATCTTCTTCTGTTCTTCATCGCCATCAACCCCATCTTCTTCTTCGTATGAATAACATTCTGTTTTTCCTCGTCATCCACACTTGCTCTTACTGTGCTTCCTCATCATCTGGACTTGTTCTTGCTGCTCCTTATCGCTATATACCCCACCCCTTCTTATTCATATGAGTGATATTCTGTCCTTCCTCATTTCTAGAATTGCTCTTACTGTTCTTCATCGCGATCTACCTATTTTCCATTACGTATGAATAATATTCTGTTCTGTCCCGTCATCTACACTTGCTCTTACTATTCTGGTTAGGTGTCAGTCTTTTAACGAAATTTCCGTTTTTAAGATTGCCTTTTATTTTAACCCGTAGTTTCACAGGTTTTTCGTGGTCAGAAATTCCGTTTATTTCAGAAAAGTCCGTTTCAGATTTTTCCGTATTAAACTGAAATTTCGCAAAAATCGAAGAACCTCCGCTTCTTAGCCCTTACACCAGATAATCCTTTCGCAGCAGTCAGGATCTTATCCCCGTCGTTTGGGTTGGAGCGACAGATAACACGCGCTTTTAATCACTGAGCCAGAAACACTCGGTGGTCTAACTCACGTTAATCGCAAAACAAATTGCGCGACGATGAAAGAAATTTTTGTTATTAATGGGAGTGATTTAGTCATTTTATTTTATTTTGGAGCTTATTAGTTTTCTGAATATGAATAGGTTTGCAATATTTTTTCTGTAGGAGAACTTTTACAAATTAAGCATTTTTCATCGTGATTTTTCGAAGCAACAAAATGCTTCACAACTTGATCTTTTTATACTGACAATGGCTTTCAATTATTTTTAAAAAAGGGTGAAATATACTTTTTACAGTATTATTTTATAAAACTGCTAAATATAAAATTTACTCTTAATAGCTATAACAGCTTTTGTTTTAAGGGATCCAAAGACTGATAATAGACATCGTATAATCAACTGTAGAATATGTTGAGTACCCGGTTTCTTACAGTAGCAGAATATATAATAAAAAGTTGGTGCACAAAATGGGGGGAAAGAAAAGATATATTGCGCCACAATAAATAAAATTCAAGCGATATGGTATCCACAATATCCGATCTCGCTACAGAACTTCAAAATCAGATCCTTTGACAGACGATTGAAATTTAAAAGTTAACCACACCTCAAGTATTCTCACCAATCGCTTCTATTACCAGCAATTTCTATTCATACGGAAGCGGAAAAAGTAAGAACGCAGTTTTTCCGTTAATATACGAAAGGAATTGTGGAAAACGTTTCTGAAAATTCAGAATTTTCCGCTAAAACATCTTGAAAACGGTAATTTACCGTCCAATATAAGAAAGGAATTTCGGAAAAATTTCTGAAAATTCAGAATTTCCCCGTCGTACTAAAAATCCGTGAAACTCAGGTTTCTTTCCGTTATTTCACGGAAAAGGTTGCATCAGAAATGTGCTTCATTAATTCACGAAAGGAATCACGGAAAGTGGATCGTGAATCTCAGAAATGTTTTTACAGTGTGCTGTTCGGTTCTTATAAAGGTAAAAAAGAAAATGTTTCGTCTTGTAGCTCAAGAATTAGATGTACAGTGCAATTAAAAAAGCGCCACGAACAGGACCTTGGAAATAAGCATCGCCTTAATCAAGTAGTCTGTTAGAGCCACGTGGACGAAAGACAGCAAATGTTTGGCCCAACATTAGAATATAAGGTGAGTACCGTGTTTTTTGGCGTATTAGACGAGACTATTTTTTTTAAAGTTCCGTCCTCGACTTATAAGCCACATCAACTTATCTGTTGATTGGTCATTGAAATTTCTCAATGAGAATAAAAAATATACGATGCCTTAAATTCGGTCGTTATTCAAGCACCCGAAACGCAATATCACGTTCATGTGAAACCATTTCGAAAGCATATGATATATAATACTCCGTTCGCTAAGAACTTGTTTAAATCTGCTACAACGGATCTTTCCGTTCGATAGAAACATCATATCATTAAAATGGCCGTAAGCGATTTGTAGTGGCAGCTGTTGTAAGATGTATCCCCTCACGACCCCTCCAAGTCCCCTGTGAGTAACATTCACTTCTGGTTTTGCAAAACAGCAGGAACTACAATAGCCGCCCCTCATATATCTCGCGATCATTAATCCGCTGAAACACGACGCTGCCACGCAGTTCATTGGCTGGTGGCAAACGAGTCGGCAGCCGGAGGAGCGTGCGCTACAAGAACAGCAATGGTCAGTCGTTAGCGAAGGCAGGGCCGCGGGTGGCCTAGTGGTCAGCGTTCGTGACTGCCATGGAGATAACCTCACGTTCGATCCTGGGCAGGTGCGAACGTTCGAACCACTAAATACCCGCCGTGCGTCGGATGGGCACGTTAAGCCGTCGAACCCCGGGTACTGGCCCCTCGGTAATACATAAGGGCGCCTTCCTCCCCCTTTCTACCTTGCTTCTGTGTCACTTTTCCATCGGGCACTCTAGCCCAAATCTCTTAGCTTCCTATTTCCAACGGTTGTTTAGGACCTGGGGTCAGACACCCCCTTCCTAAAATCCTCTACATATTATTTTATTTTATTTTTATTTGTTAGCGAAGACATTTTTCTTTCCGCTCTGCCAATCTCTCAGTTGTATATCTTCTGAATTAAGATTCAACTATTTCTTCCATTAAGGATGCTTATCTTAATTTATTTCAGGTTTCTGACTGAAATCAAAAGTTCTTTTGGTTTCTAATTTCAGTCGGACTCGGTGAAAAAAAGCAACGAACTGCAACTCACGTTGCAAGCATCATTCTCATTTGGCATTAAGCGTCAATTAGTAAGATGAGGAAGTTACCATTTTCTCTTTCTTTTAATATTTACTGAAACATTAAAAATATAGTTACAGAATTGTGGAGCACTAACTCTATTTTTTTCTAGCCTCGTCTTATACATAGGATCAACTTATCTGTGAAAGAAGATAAGAAATCGAGAAATCTAACCCATTCGACTTATATTCCACATCGACTTATAACCCAAAAAAATAATCGGCATATTCCAATTTACTTTATCAGAAAGTTGAATTTCTAACAAATTGAACTCTTTTATTTTTGAAAATAAAACTTTTGTACTTTATCTTCTTCTCTCAGGCACTTCAAAAATTACAGTAATTTAAATGGTCAATATCGAAGTGGCAGTAATCGATTATAACATCCCCTTTCGGGAAATATGAGGAAATACGCATACTAAAAATTGTTTGGAATCAGTCTCTATTATTCTTGGTGCAAGTAGCATGACACCGAAGAACAATTGTATTTCGGAAAGTTGGTTTCGGCATAATTTATTTACAAAATTTTAAAGATATTTCTTTCATTTCATTTGTTTATTTATTTTTGTTGTTATATGATTCTAAGAAAAAAAGAGTGAAATAATTTTTTTTAACAATTCATAAATGTCGATCATGCACAGAAACAACAGGGAAGACGACAAGGTAAAAGGTCAAAAATTGCCCGACATAGCCCTCTACTCCCCGAAAAATAAAAATAAATGAAACAACACATAGACATATCAAGACAGACAATCAGAATGATTCCCTAACCCTTTTTCGTACTATTGAAGCAAAAACATTTGATTTTTTAAAAATAAATTAAAATTATTCAAATTAGTTCGGTCACTGGGTAAAGAATTCCATTATCGAGGACCTCTGTAATTTAAGGTAATTTCATTGATTCCGTTTTTAGAAAAATAGGTTTTAATTGCAATTTATTCCTTGTTTAATCAGAATGTTCATGTGTATTAAGTAATATAAGATCTGAATATAAATTTGATTTAATTCGTTTAAACATAATTTTACCAAGATTGAAATAATATAGCTGTGTAATAGTTAGTATATTATGTTTATTAGAATATGCTTTTGTTCTAAAATGTATCAAAACGTGGAGTATTAGGCTGTGATTTTAGATCAATTAGTCTGATATATTTATTTTGTAAAATTTGTAATTTATTAATATTGTATTGTGCTGTTTGTTCCCAAGATAGTATGCAATAATTAATATGAGTTTGAAATAATGTGTAATGCAATGAGATCAATGTATTAGTTGTAATACGAGTCAGAATATTACTTACTGTACCAATGTTTCTAGATAATTTAATTAAAAAAAATCAGTATGATTATTCCATTTGAGATCAAAATTTATTATAGTTAAAAACAAATGAAACAACTTATAAATTCAGAATTGCATTTGCAATGCTGAATTTATGTAGGTTTAGTAATACTGAAAGCTAAAGTAAGAGCAGATAAAAAACAACTTATAGTTATTTTAACACCTTTCATGTTCTAAAACAGCCAAACTACTTATCATGTCTGATCTAACTTATAGTTAACACAAGTTATGTCTTTAATCTACTGAGAATAAATTTTGTAAACATTCTGAAAGACACGTTCTCTTCGTATTTCTAAGTTAATGTGGTGTCATAGTTTTATAAAAATGTTTATTTTAAATTCGCAAAATTATATTTCTTACAAAAACCTGTTTTATAGGGTTGTTATGTGAAAAGTTTTCTAAGTTTTGTGGATGATTGCTACTGCAGAAATGCATTTGCAATTCTGAATTTTCTGATGCGTGTGTAAACCTTTCTTTTCTTATGGTTTTCCTAGGTTGCTTTAAAAAACACGTGGAAAATAGTTTTTGTCAATACTTTTTCATTTCATGTTTCAAACACTTTTCCTCCCTCAAACAGGGTATATACGAAATGTATAATCTCTGCCATTTTCCCATTATTTTTACGCATCTTGCTCTCATTCCTTTATTGTCCCGTTTTTTAAGGATAGAATATATTACGTTACGCTGTTAGAAACATTGTTTGCACTATCCCAGATGTATTTCTTTTCAAACTTTCTGTTCACTGCGTGCCTTTTATGCTGCTGAATTCTCTTACAAAGCCTTATTTTCTTCGCACATATTTATTTTTAAGGCATTATGCCGTTACCAAAGTTCATCCTGTTACGTATGATGAGGTGTGACTTATTCATTCGATCAAACACATCTGTTGCCGTCTTGTTTATTCTATCTGTTTTAGTTTATCATGAGGTGCTGAAAACGCATAATCTAAATTTGCAAGGAATATTTAAACAAGATAGTATAAAATCATGCAATGCATTGATTATGATACGCTTTCCAACATACCAGAAATTATTACTCAAGTTATGTGGATAATGGCTGTGGAATAAATCTCGCTCCTGTGTCCTGACCTTTGACCCCATTTCGTTGATATTCAACAGAACCGGTTCACTATACCTCCGGAACAACATGATAAAGTTTTGTCGCAATCCAAGCATTTTAGGTAAGTTATGATGCACAAGGGCAATATAATGGATCCCACTCCAGTGTCCTGACCTTTGACCCCATTTCGCCCATTTTCAATAGGGTTCGTCTCCATTGGCTCCCTACCACATACTAAAATTTCATCGAAATCGAACCATTTTTACGCAAGTTATGACGCATAAGGGCAATGGACTATATCCCGCTCTTATGCCCTGCCTGACCTTTGACCCCATTTCCAATAGGGTTCGTGCCCAAGTGGTTCCCTAGCACATACTAAAATTTCATCGAAATAGAACCATATTTAAGCATGTTATGACGCATAAAGGCAATGGAATGGATCCCGCTTTTATGTCCTGACCTTTGACCCCATTCCACCCATTTTCAATAGGGCTCGTGCCCAGGTGGTTCCCTACCACATACTAAAATTTCATCGAAATCGAACCGTTTTTACGCGTTATGATGCATAAAGGCAATGGAATAGATCCAGCTCCATGTCCTGACCTTTCACCCAATTTCACCCATTTTCAATAGGGATCGTCCCCAGGTGGTTCCCTACCACATACTAAAATTTCATTGAAATCGAACAATTTTTACGCAAGTTATGACGCCATAAGGGCAATGGAATGGATTCCGCTCCTATGTCCTGACTTTTAACCCTGCTTCACCCATTTTCAATAGGGTTCGTCCCCAGGTGGTCCCCTACCACATACTAAAATTCCGTCGAAATCGAACCATTTTCACGTGAGTTATCGTGCGGATGGACGGACAAAGCTGGAGCATATACGTTTCTTCAACCTACGGTTGGAAAGCGTAAAAAAGGACATGCAAATTGCTTATGCCATCATTTTTCGATAAATTGAATTGAATCAGCCCTATTCGCTTACACATACAGACGATGTTCCCACATTTTTAGGACGAACTTCCAGCAATATAATTAATGTTTAAAATTAAATTAATTCTTTCTTAAATGTTCTATCTGATAGCCCTTTCTCTGGATTGTAGCTATATATATAGATTTCCCAGGTAACGAGGCATTTCTTAAAATTGATAGTGATATTTTATTCCATTCCTCTTCCACTGCTTTCCATAGTCCAATCATTGTTTCAGGTCTGCGTTTAAAAAGCGCTCTTTTTTAGCAGTTTGATGGCACAATAGTCCATTGTTGACAAATCAGTGGACCTTGAAAGAATATGAACAAGAGGTATATACTTGATATCTGTCTCTTTTTTCAGTTTTTCAAGAAATAGAGTGGTAGATTTCTATGTATACCTGGCAGCTTTATCCTCAGGGAGTTCTACTATTCGAAGGCTCTGTGGATAAAGGAATGGCATTTCCTCTTTAAATATAGGAGTTAAAACTTTAGTTTGGTATTATGTAGAATTGACTTTTAACATTCTTTTCAACTTTTCTTAAATTTAATTTTCCAGTATACGGGAAACCAGCAATAATAATGAATCCTCTGCTGAAACTTTCTTTGGATTCCTGGAGCCACTTTTGCAACTTTTTTTCTCTTTTGCGAAAGAAAATCCACCTTTTTTTTTACCCTTTCCAACCGTAAGTTGAAGAAGCGTATATGCTCCAGCTTTGTCCGTCTGTCCGTACGATAACTCGCGTAAAAATGGTTCGATTTCGATGAAATTTTAGTATGTGGTAGGGGACCACTTGAGGACGAACCCTATTGAAAATGGGCGAAATGGGGTCAAAGGTCAGGGCATAGGATCGGGATCCATTCCATTGCCCTTATGCGTTATAACTTACGTAAAAATGCTTCGATTGAGACAAAACTTTATCATGTTGTTCCGTAAGTATACTTTACCGGTTCTGTTGAATGCTATCAAAATGGAGTCAAAGGTCAGGTCATAGGAGCGAGATTTATTCTACAGCCATTATCCTCATAACTTGAGTAATGATTTCTGGTATGTTGGAAAGCGTATCATAATCAATGCATTGCATGATTTTACTAACTTGTTTTTCCACTCCGTTTGGCGCTATATAGTCTTGTACTTTTAATTCGTTCTCTTCAAGTCACTGTTTAAATAGTCCATGCATCTCCATCCGAGTCTGCGTGTTTTTCTTGGTTAATGCATGTTTATTATTTCCCATGTCCTTCATTCCTCTCAACTCATGTTCATAGCAGTATAGACTTGCTTCTCTGCCCTTCTTCGAAACACATGTCGCTTAACTGTTGCTCATATCCTTTCAATTCCAGTTTTATTCTGTCACTATACATCTACCTGGCCATTGTTATTTTTCCAATGTTTAGCTTACACCTTACAAGTGTTGTTAAGATTTGGTATTATTTAGTATTGCTGCTCATATTTTAAAAGCTTTTCAGCCGCAATGGCAGAATTCTATCACATCTGGTATTTTCTCAAGCTATTTTTCCTTACATCACTCTGATCTTCACTTTTTTCATATCTCTATTTCTCTCCTACACTGATCCCACAGGTATTTAAATCTTATTACTCTTTTTAATACTTCTCCTTGGACATCAACACCAAATATACGGTCCTCCTCTACATTCTTGTGACTCGTATATTTTTTTAGTTATACATATCTTCAGCCTTCTACTTTATAATTATTTCCTTTGTTGGAACGCATAAGGTATCTTGCTTAGTTTGTGAAAAATTCTAGGTGTTGAAACCGTGACGTCATCAGCTCCACTCTCAGCGCCGACAATCGCCATTTGGGATCCTGGAGACTACGTTGTCACCGGGCTGATCTTGGTGCCCCCCGTGAGTGTTATATTGCTACCCAGCCTGGTGTCATGGTTTGAGGAGGTATCAGTTTCAGCAGCTGTTCACCGCTGGTGCATATAGTGGGTACAACGACAGCACGACGGTACGTTGATGAGGTGCCGTTTGGCTGCTGTTTCTTCGTGGCTTTCCTGTTACCCAGTTTCAACAAGATAACGGCCGTCCGCACACTGCTAACATCAACAGGCAGTGCCTACAAGATGTCTCCACATGTCCTGGCCAGTGGGATGTCCAGACTTCTTCACAACTGAGAAGGTGTGGGACGTCATTAGCAGAAGACTGAACGCCTCTGCAGACCCTTTGCAATATTGAAGAATTGTGGATACAGATCAACAACGCATTATCAGCGATACCTTAAGACACCATCCGAGAACTTTTCCTTTCAAGGCCGTGTAGCCGAATGTGTAGCTCAGCATGGAAGTTATGCGAGCTACTGAGTCTGGCAAAATAATACTGCCTCCTCACCCATCGCATCTACTATACTGTGCAAATTAATTGAGACAAAGTAAAAAATGACTCTTTTTTTCCAAAACTATGTCTTTATATCATTCTATGCCTTGATATACACTGATAAATGCCTGTATTAGTATGAAGTATGTCCTCCTTTAGCAGAAATGGACTCTTGAATTCGTTTTGGCATTGACTCCACTAATTGAGTACACATATTTTTGACTTCATAATCGTAGAACCACACTTTTATAGCAGTCGTTATCATGCGTTCTTTGGTTGTACAGTCCATTTTACCTAAACGTCTCTTCAAAATATTCCACAAGTTTTCTATGGGATTTAAGTCTGGTGAATTACCAGGCCAATCAAGTAAATGAATATGATTTTCCAGCATGAAATTCTTGAACAATTTCGAATTGTGACATGAATCCAAGTCATGTTGAAATGTCCCGTTAAAAGTTTGCAAGAATGGAACAATCCTACGTTGTAATATTTCTACGTACTTGGCTGAATTCATCATACCTTGAACAGGAACTAAGCTTCCAGTGCCATTTGATGTGAAAAAAAAACCCAAAACATCTGTTTCAGAGGGTGTTTTACAGTTTGTTTGACATGCTCAGGTCTTAAGGGTTCACAGTTGCTTCATCTAACGACATTTACTCGGTAACCCTGCACAAATAAATGAGTTTCATCACTGAAAATTACCTTTTTCCAGTCGTCAGCAGTCCATGATTTATATTTTATGGCCCATGCTAAACGTTTTATCTTCATTTTCGCATTTGAATATTGTTTTTTCGTTGGTCTTCTTGCCTTCCGACCAACTTCAAGAAGCCTGCGGCGTACAGTTGAATCACTAACATCACAACCACTAGCCAATAAATCTCTTTGAAGGTCGGTGCGTGTTTTTTTTTTTTTTTGGATTCATTTTACTATTTCTGATTAGATATTTATCGGCTCGTGGAGTTGCTTTTCGTTTTCTTCCACATTTACCTCTCCTTTTTGGAGACGATGATCCAGATGCATTGTATCGTGTAAACAGTCTTGATACACTTGATTTGCCTACACCAACTGCAGAAGCGATATCTCTCACTGCTGTCATAGAAGTGTGATCCTTCAGAGCAATCATTTTTGCACGCTTCCTTGGGGAAATATCGATTTTTCAATACACGGAAGCAACACGTACTCACAGAAAGCAAAAACTAACATCCACCTGTTACACACGAAAGCTCACAAATGAAGCTGAAGTGCCTATTTCCTGTTTAAAACCGGTCAAACCACATTCTTACTATCAAGTTCTAACAGTCACACCACCTCACAGCTGATAAAACCGGTTTACGTGGGTTTCCGACATCAACTGGCGATCACATTACAATTCTGAGAATAAAATAGCTTGTCACAATTAATTTGCACGGTATAGTATGCAATCCCTCAGAAATTAATCTGCATATCTGGTAAGATTTGTCTCAGTTTATGCATTCTTTCATGGTGTGGCATTTTCTATGTCGAGGAGTGTATTTCGATAGTGGAGCTGTATGTTCGTGCGGGTTTCTACACGTTGACACGTGAAGGATTCATCGGAAAATATTCCGTTGCCAGTGTTCCTGCTATAAGCACAATTCAGCAATTGGTGAAAAAGTGGCGTCCATAAGTTCTGTCAGCAATGCACCAAACCAAGAAACCCTTCCATCCGTACCGTAGAGTTTGTCGCCGACACTGCAGCTCGTATGGAAAGAAGCCCCAAGAAGTCGGATCGGCGATTATCGTAACGAACAGGTGTGTCGCGAACCTCATAACTGCAGATACTTCATGATTTGCAACAGAAGCCCTATTATTAAGAGTTGTTTAGGAACGAAGGTTACGTGACACGGAGAGACGTATAGGTTCTTACATATAGTTCCTGGAAATATTTGCAGAAGATTCGTGGATTGGACCCGTTTCTCTTCTTCTCAACCGATGAAACCTTATTTCATCTGTCAGGATATGTCAGTGCACAAAATACACAATATTGGCCATCAGAAATGCCATATGGGTTCCAACGGAGACCACTCCAGGATTTAAAAATTGGGCTTTGGTGTGTGGTCTCAAGAAACCGGATCGCTGGATCGATTTTCTTCGAGGAGTTCATTAACACGGATGTGTATCTGCGTAATTTGTCCTGGATATGATCGGTCCTGGAAATGGTTGCGGGATGCTTCGTAGACCCGTTTCTCTTCTCAACCAATGAAACCTTATTTCATCTGTCAGGATATGTCAGTTCACAAAATACACAATATTGGCCATCAGAAATGCCATATGGGTTCCAACGGAGACCACTCCAGGATTTAAAAATTGGGCTTTGGTGTGTGGTCTCAAGAAACCGGATCGCTGGACCGATCTTCTTCGAGGAGTTCATTAACACGGATGTGTATCTGCGTAATTTGTCCTGGATATGATCGGTCCTGGAAATGGTTGCGGGATGCTTCGTAGACCCGTTTCTCTTCTCAACCGATGAAACCTTATTTCATCTGTCAGGATATGTCAGTTTACAAAATACACAATATTGGCCATCAGAAATGCCATATGGGTTCCAACGGAGACCACTTCAGGATTTAAAAATTGAGCTTTGGTATGTGGTCTCAAGAAACCGGATCGCTGGACCGATCTTCTTCGAGGAGTTCATTAACACGGATGTGTATCTGCGTAATTTGTCCTGGATATGATCGGTCCTGGAAATGTTTGCGGGATGCTTCGTAGACCCGTTTCTCTTCTCAACCGATGAAACCTTATTTCATCTGTCAGGATATGTCAGTTCATAAAATACACAATATTGGCCATCAGAAATGCCATATGGGTTCCAACGGAGACCACTCCAGGATTTAAAAATTGGGCTTTGGTGTGTGGTCTCAAGAAACCGGATCGCTGGACCGATCTTCTTCGAGGAGTTCATTAACACGGATGTGTATCTGCGTAATTTGTCCTGGATATGATCGGTCCTGGAAATGGTTGCGGGATGCTTCGTAGACCCGTTTCTCTTCTCAACCGATGAAACCTTATTTCATCTGTCAGGATATGTCAGTTCATAAAATACACAATATTGGCCATCAGAAATGCCATATGGGTTCCAACGGAGACCACTCCAGGATTTAAAAATTGGGCTTTGGTGTGTGGTCTCAAGAAACCGGATCGCTGGACCGATCTTCTTCGAGGAGTTCATTAACACGGATGTGTATCTGCGTAATTTGTCCTGGATATGATCGGTCCTGGAAATGGTTGCGGGATGCTTCGTAGGCCCGTTTCTCTTCTCAACCGATGAAACCTTATTTCATCTGTCAGGATATGTCAGTTCACAAAATACACAATATTTGTCTTCAGAAATTTCATATGGATTCCAACGGAGACCGTTCCAGGGTTTAAAAATTGGTCTTTGGTGTGTGGTCTCAGGGAACCGGGTAGTTGGGCCGATCTTCTTCGAGGAGTTCAGTAACACGGATGTGAATCTGGGTAATTTGGACGAGCTTATGGGACAGTTGACTCCAGGCGAACTGAACAACACATTCTTCCTGTAAGAAAGACCGACATGCCTTATGTCTTCTCGATCACTCATCCGAATACACAATGTGTTCAATCAGGAAAGGTATGGGGCCCACTCGTTTTTCAAGCCTATCATCTTGTGATTTTCACCTCTTAAATTGCACAGGAACAACCCTCAAACTTTGGAAGAGTAGAAGTATGACATTCACCAAGCGACACTCGTAAAAAACATATCGGCTGTTGAACTGAGGTTTGTTTTCATGAGCATATTACGAGGCATGTTCATTGATTGCTGCAGGAGAAGACCATA
This sequence comes from Macrothele yani, assembly GCA_039090855.1. Classification (NCBI taxonomy): domain Eukaryota; kingdom Metazoa; phylum Arthropoda; class Arachnida; order Araneae; family Macrothelidae; genus Macrothele; species Macrothele yani. Next base: position 13,670,515 of record CM077003.1, on the reverse strand, counting down.
TTCCTCAATTGCCCGGTTTTACTATTCTACACGTAACATGCATCGCATCTGTTTGATGTGACATGCTTGCCGACAGACATAAAAAAATCACTGGCAAAATCTTGACAATAGTCTTCATGTTTTCGGACTGGTGCATTTAACAACAATGAGCATATGTACTCGTACATAGTTGTTAAACACTACATCCATATGCTTCTGTACGTACTATAGAACCACTGATACCCAACCATTTCGTGCATATGCTCCTATACGTACTAGAGACACTGGTACACAAAAAAACTCCATACATATGCTCATGTATGTACTATAGAGGCACTTGAACATATCCTATACGTACTGCAGAGACACTTTGTATATATGTTCATGTACCTATTATAGTGCATAAATACTACGTACATATGCTCCTGTAAGTTATATAAAGCTACTGGTGCGCCTGGGGCATAATACCTAGGTGCTATAGAGCCGCTGGTACATAAACACTCCATACATATGCTCCTGTACGTACTACTGAGCCACTGGTATATAAACTCTACGTAGATTTGCTCCTGTACGTACTATAAAGCTACTAGAGCATAAACACCAGGTATAGATGCTTTTGTACTACTATAGGAGGGCTTGTGATAAATACTGCGTACTTATGTTTTTTAAGTATTATATAGCTACAGCGGCATAATGAAAACATACATATGATCCTGTACCAACAGTAGAGCCAATGGTACATACACACTCTACGTACATTTGCTCTTGTACGTATTATAGAGCCACTGGTACACAAACATTCCGTATATTTGCTCCTGTACGTACCATAGAGCCAGGGGTGCACAAAAGCTCCGTACATATACTTCTATACGTACTACAGAGGCACCAGAATACCAACACTTCATATAAGCACACCGGACAAAACATTAAGTACCCCTAACAGAAATGACAGTAGGAAGTTACCGGTTGCACAGAGGGCGCGGTGATAGCATTGTTGGGAGATAAATAGCACTGGCGTGGTCTGCATGATCATTTCTGTCCCGTGGAGTGGTGAAGAGGAACGTGTGTGTTGATTTTAGTCTGCCATATGGGTCTTACGATTGACGTTACTGAGTGGTAAAAAGGAGCCATGGTGTTTGGTAGTGCCCACGGACACAAAATAAATGAAGTCGCCCAATTTCTCGATGTGTCGAAGCGTACTGACTAGCGGGTCTACAAACAGTGGTGTGGTTCGAAGTCAACTGAAAATCGGCGATGTAACTGTGGCCTGAAAATGATTCTTACCAACAAGGACCGCCGCCATGCTTCACGCCTAGTAATTGCAAATCGGTTTCAAACCAGGCAACAATTGCTCCAAACAGTCAATGAAAGTCAACTCCAACCAATTTCCGAAAGGACATTGCGACGAGAACTGCATGCGATGGACATCTGGAGCAGAGTACTACGGAAGAGACCTCTTTTAACCGCAAGTCACAGAAATCGATGGGCTCAGAGACACCAAAACTTTACTGTAGAGGATTGAAAACGAGTAATATGGTCTGATGAGTCTCGTTTTTCTTTGTGCTCCAATGATGGGAAGCAACGAGTGCATCGTTGGGCAAATGAAGCCTTTGATCACGATTGTGTCGAAGGTGTTGTTCAAGCTAGAGAGGGTTCTGTAATGTTTTGGGGATGTTTTTCGTACCACGAAATGGGCCCTCTCGTTGCAGTGGCGATGAATTTGAACCAGCATGCGTACCTCCGCATTCTGAATGACGAAGTGTTGAATTTGAACCAGCATGCGTACCTCCGCATTCTGAATGACGAAGTGTTGAATTTGAACCAGCATGCGTACCTCCGCATTCTGAATGACGAAGTGTTGAATTTGAACCAGCATGCGTACCTCCGCATTCTGAATGACGAAGTGTTGAATTTGAACTAGCATGCGTACCTCCGCATTCTGAATGACGAAGTGTTGCCCTTTGCCCTACATCTCCCGGAGCAGCATCACATTACCACTCCTGTCTTCGCAGACGACAATTGCCGTGTGCACAGGACTAAAACTGTGTGTGAGTGGCACGACGAACGATCATCAGCACTGTGTAACCTCGACTAGCCAGCCAAATCGCGCGATTTAAATCCTATTGAAAATCTGTGAGATCATTTGGAAGAGAATGTGAAACGCTGTAATAGACACCCACGCACTCTGGCTGAACTTCGAGACAAATTGACGCACAAGTGGCTGCAAGTCGATGTTCAATACATCCACAACCCTGTGGATTCTCTACCAAACCGGATTCATGCTATTATCAAGGCAATAGGCGCCGACACCTGTTATTAGGTATGTTCTGCCAGGGCTGACTAACTTTTTGTCCGGTGTGCTTATATGCTCCAGTACCTACTATAGAGTGACATGTGCGCAAATACTACGTACATACTGCACATGGTCCTGCAGGGGAAAAAGAGGTTATAACGTGCAAGTTTGTCCGCGCCGGGCATTGAACCCGAGTACCCTCACTCCGGAGTAAGTCGCTCTCCCAACTGAGCTACACGGACATGTGCTCTCACTGTTATCTGCCTTTATCTCATGTGCGTCCTGCGATGCAGGCATGTCACATCCCTGCCCCCAAAAGAGGACCGGGGGCATGTCCCACTGGTCAGCCGGGACTATGTGTCGCCGTAGGTGGTCATCCCATGAAGTACGTGCATTTTGAGAAATCCCAGACAATTTGGTGCGTGGAACGTAACATCACACTGATTAATTTTTTCGAAGCACTGAAGAAGGGATTCTCATTTTTCCTATCTCGCTGTGTGGAAAGAGCATCACATCATTGCGAGAAACATAACAGCCGGGTCATCCAGGAAGTTCGGGCGCCAATATAACGTACAAGTTTTTCCTCGCCGGGCATCGAAATCGGGTCCCCCTCACTCTGGAGTAAGTCGCTCTCCCAACTGAGCTACCCGGACATGCGCTCTCACTGCTATGTGCCATTATCGCATGCGCGTTCTGTGGTGCAGGCACGTCACGAGGTATGAGTGCATTTGGGGCATAAACCCTAGGTACTACAAAGCCACTGGTACATAAACAGTACATACACATGCTCCTGTACGTGCTACTGTACTACTATTACAAAAATGCTGCGTATATAAGAATCCCGTACGCACTGTAGATCCACTAGAGCATAAAGTCTACGTACATATGATCCTGTATTAATTACAGTGACTTTTGTGTAAATGTACGTACATATGCTCAGGCAAGTAATTAGAGCTATTGCAGCATAAACACTCCGTACATATGGTCCCGTATTCTCACTAGAGTCACAGGCATATAAACATTAAGGCTATATTCTCTTGTACGTACCGCATAGATACTGGGTCCAGAAAAGGGGGCGTACCTTCAAATTCAGGTCATACCTCATCCGGGATTTAAACATCGGACGAACTCGAACGATTAGCAACAAGTTAGTAAAATCATGCAATGCATTGATTATGATACGCTTTCCAACATACCAGAAATCATTACTCAAGTTATTACTCAAGTTATGAAGATAATGGTTGTGGAATAAATCTCGCTCCTGTGTCCTGACCTTTGACCCCATTTTGATGATATTCAACACAACCGGTTCAGTATACTTCAGGAATAACATACTAAAGTTTTGTTGCAATAGAAGCATTTTTACGTAAGTTATTAGAATAATGGCTGTGGAATAAATCTTGCTTCTGTGCCATGACCTTTGAACCCATCTCGCTGATATTCAACAGAACCGGTAAAGTATACTTCCGGAACAACATGATGAAATGTTGTCTCAATCGAAGCATTTTTACGTAAGTTATGACGCATAAAGGCAATGGAATGGATCCCGCTCCTGTGTCCTGACCTTTGACTCCATTTCGCACATTTTCAACAGGGTTCGTGCCCAGGTGGTTCCCTACCACATACTAAAATTTTATCGAAATCGAACCATTTTTACGCAAGTTATGACGCATAAGAGCAATGGATCCAGCTCCTATGTCCTGACCTTTGACCCCATTTTGCCCATTTTCAATAGGATTCGTTCTCAGTAGGGTCTACCACATACTAAAATTTCATTCAAATCGAGCCATTTTTACGCAAGTTATGACGACTAAGGGAAATGGAATGGATCCCGCTTATATGTCCTGACCTTTGACCCTATTTCGCCCATTTTCAATAGGGTTCGTCCCCAGGTGGTCCCCTACCACATACTAAAATTTAATCGAAATCGCACTATTTTTACGCGAGTTAGCGCGCGGAGGGACAGACAGACAGACAGATGGATAAAGCTGGAGCATATACGCTTCTTCAACCTACCGTTGGAAAGCGTAAAAAATACAGCTTCTCTTACCACTCAGCGATCGATCAACATTAGGAACAGGTGCCTAATGAACCATTCTTCCTACCCGTTGTACTTAATTTCGAATTGGGCACAACTCCCAAGATTCAGAACCCGTAGAGAAATGTGCATCATTCATCCATTTTGAAATTTAATTACGCTTAGAAAACATTCCTAAAGCTCTCGCCGCCAGAAATGCCTCATGTTTCTCCATCATCTATCCATCATACTAACAGATAGCAAATTAAAAGGCCTGTCCTCGTCAAGCAAATTCAGACGAATAGCAGTCTGGGCGTGACTGGCGCTTTATCTTGAGTGTGGATTTAGATCTCGCATAACAAATCTCTAAAAATATACTCATCTTTTACTTCCACCACTGATTTGCATATGGCGATCTTGTACAGTTGTTTCTCGAAAAATTAGATCCCCCGTGTGAAGCAATAGGACAGGGAAGGAAATGTTTAATCTCACTGACACGAAGCCCACGTGGAAGGGGAGAAATGGTCGAAAGCATATCCTCCCAGCATAAATGTTCACAAAAGCTGACAGAGCATTTGGTTTGAAATGAAAACATACATCACTTTTCCCAAGTGTGATGCGGCGAAACCACTGCAGGAAGGTTTTGCGAAGGAATTTAATTTCCCTAGTGCTACTTAAGAAAAATTTCTTTTCTAAATGCCACCTTAAACATGATGCCTAGGTACTGCGTCACAGTGCAGTTTTATTACATCTCAAGAGAAAGACAGGTGAGACGTACAAGAACCGAGAGAAGTGCACAGAACCCGTGAAACGAAAGAAATGCCAAGTGTCATCTGATAAGATTGTATCATCAGCTGGCTGTATGAATATTTAAACTTCTAAGCCATATTAATTTGCTCATTATTCTGAACTCTTTAAAGGTAATATAAAGATGATGAGAGATTACTATGGCTTTATTTTGTGATGCGTGTTCTGACAGCAAATACGTGAATCGCAAAGAAATTCATTTACCGCTAAGCAATACAAATGGAAAATAACTTAATTGAGATTTTTAAGTTAGATATTAATTTCAAAAAAAAAAATTAATGGTTTCCAAAAGCGCGGACAGAGTCGAAATGGTACTACCAATTGCAAAACATTTATTTGGCAGAAAGTAAAGGCAAAGAAAAACGCTGCATCATTAAAAAAAGGTTGGGGGGGGGGGGGGGGGGCTGCTTAACGACCACCATGAGCAACAAACAATCGCGACCTCCCCGGTGGCGTAGTGGTCTAAGCGCTAGCCTATGACCATTAGTTCGAGTTGGCTCAGGGTTCGAATCTCCGTAAGGCATGGATGTTGTGTTTGTCTTACGGCACTGGCTCTCTCCCTTCCTTGGAACCAGTGTCCCTAGATTAGGGACGGGCGAGTGCTTACAGCCGATAGAGTTGCTCACAGTTGTAGTTAAACCCCCAATAAAAAAACAATTGTCCGTTTCTAGTTTGAGGCCACTGGTGCTAAAGAGGAGACAAAGCCAAAGCTATTGGAGAAACACACCACCAATGGCTCATCAGAATCCCGAACATGGGCCCATCTCTGACGTATTGTCAGAAGCTAACGCCTCAGACCACTCGGCGGCTAAAAAAGTTTCAGGTCATATGAAAATCGCCTCTGTGCTTCGCGTGTTACATCTTTCAATTTATCCGATGTTTTCGTGTCTGAACGAGATCTTTTACAAAACCACACATACACAAATAATAATCGAGAGGAGTAAGCTCTGGTGACAGTGGAGGACCGTCAATCCAATTCATAGGACATGAAGTATTATTATGACTGTTATAAAGGAACTGATGATGATTGCGGATGCTCCAGCTTGTTGGGAAGCAACGTTATTGGTGCCTTCAAGTTGTTGGAGCATCTACCACAATTGTATGTGGAGGGTAAAAAATTCGGTTTATTATAGGACCGCCCACGGTCGATCGAATTTATAGGAAAGGTTGTATTATTATGACTGTTGTAAAGTAATTGATGATATTTACGAACGCTACAGCTTTTGGGAAACAACAGTATTGATGTCTTCAAGTTATAGGGACATCGGCCACAACTATAAGGTAAAAAATCATCAAAGGTAAAAAAATCATTTATCGTTTTTTCTGTTAATAAAAAGAACAGTCCGCACACGTTGTCACAGGTCATGGACCAAAGAAGTTTGTATTTTGATTGTCCTTTACGTGTTCATCGATGGCGTGCGGATTTTCTCTACTACGTATACAGATGTTAAATATTCTGATGCTGTCCGAGAGATGAAATCTTTATTGTCACTGGAACAAGTTTGATGAAATTACAACAAACAAACCGCCATCTTCTGTTGGCCCGACATTTAAATGTGGCTAACAACACAAAAACTTCCCTTAGAAAAATGAAAATCAGTGTTTCTTACGAAGAGTGTAAATTCAATATCTCTGTACAGAATCCTTTCTTTTCCCCATAAATATCACATTGCAAAATTTCTTCAGCAAATCCTTCAGTCGTTTAACCGAAATTAAGATTAATTGAAATTGCACTAAAACATCGATTATAATTATCAGGCTGCCCGATTGATCCACGCCCAAGACACAGCGCATCTTGGGCGTGCTTTTCTTAATCTGATATCAAAATAACTTGTCCAAACTGTATTTAAGAGAATTCTCTCTTGTGAGTCGACATACAAATAAACAGGCTAACAAAACGTAAAATCTCGAGCATGTGCCGACTAAAATGTTAGACTTAGTTGCTTTTCTGGTCCATATGCTCTTACGCATATCATTTTTGTTACTGACGGATCGTACTTTCTGTATTTAAATAAAAAACTGGTACTACATTTGCGTCGTGTTATTTAATGATATTACGTTAAAGTTCAGTTAAATCCTCACACGAAGTACATTAAAGTTGTAAGGGGTATTCTGGTAGACTCTTTTATTCGTTGACTTTCAAGCGAAAGTCTTGTTAATCTGTATCAGTTATTCTAATCTGCTGAGGATTTCAGCCACTGCACCTTGATTTTTAATTCTCACTATAGAATAACAAAGGATGGTCAGGTGACCACCTTCTTTGAAATTTGCGATTTTTTCCTGTTTCAACGTTGGTTGGGAAAATAAAATCAACTGAGAGAACCCATGCATTTGTCAAAAATTCATACCGACTCTCTGCTGAAATATCCGTTTTACATACCACCAGTCCAATATCATTGTTGCTGAAAAATCTTACACTCGCCGTTTGAACAGGATCTATGGAAATTACCTTCTCAGGTGAAATGTCCGAGCGACTTAATTATCTCTTGCGTTTCGACATTTTCCGTTAAAATGCTTACATTCGCCCTTTTCAAAAACATACCGATATTTTGCTGGCCACCTTTTCTTTCAGACATCTTCTTATTATCACCTCAGTAAAAAGAAACAAGCAGAAAGAGTTTATTATAAACGAAGCGCCGAGTCAGGAAGCTCCAGGTTTAGACAAAGAATGCCGACATGGGAGGGAGTGAGCGACTAAAGTTGTAACAGTTCATCTTTATTAGAAGAATTCAAATTCGTGCAGAAATAGTCCAAAGTAATCGAGGTAGTTGCCTTCAATGCACGATCTTAATAACAAGAGTCACTCACAATACAAATTTAAATTCGTTGGCTGAATTTAAAGATTTTATTGTATATACAAATATAAGAACTTTCAGGTTTCCCTAGAACCCATCATCAGATACAGAAGAAGGAATAAGTTTAAATAGAGTATTACGTGACATAATATAGATATCAGATATTAATACACAGATATCAGATAAGAGACTAGAATGGCTGCCCGCTATTTGTGTAACACTCTTACGATGTGGCATCTACGAGCCACATTGAGCGGGTCAGTTTGAGCGGTTTGAGAAAGGGCTGTTTCGTGTTACTTGAGCAGCGTTATGACCGAGTTCAAACTCACTAAAAAGCAAAGGTTCTTTAATTAGCCGGTTCTGGCTGTTCATCTCTTAGTCATCCCAACCACTGAGCCACATTGAGCGGGTCAGTTTGAGCGGTTTGAGAAAGGGCTGTTTCGTGTTACTTGAGCAGCGTTATGACCGAGTTCAAACTCGCAAAAAAGCAAAGGTTCTTCAATTAGCCGGTTCTGGCTGTTCATCTCTTAGTCATCCCAACCACTGACCGAAAGGCAATTTGTAATGCTGTTCCAGCAACGACTACTACTTTATATCCCTTTCGGCTGACTGCAGTGCGAGACTTAAACTAGTTTAAACACGTGACATACCCGCCGCAGCACATGCGTTTATGCAAATATTGCCAAACTTTCAACTCACCCTCTGTATTTCGTACCCACAAAGATCTTGGTACTGCATAGCATAATTTATCTACAAAAGGTACCAGGGTACTACTCTTTCGATGTTTTAAGAAGTTCTGCAACTATGCGGGACGTAAATGTAAATAAATATGTGAGTGTTTAGTTTTTTTAAAAAACGCTCCGCCGAAATTTCTTTTCATGTGTGTGTGTGTGTGTGTGTGTGGAAGAATTCAAAATACGTGCTCATTACTTACGAGAATTCGGTACCATACTCCTTTGTTTTAAAACGATATGACGTGTAAGTCTTTTCGTACTTCTACGTTAATTTAAAACATCAGCATACTAAGAAATAATTCCTAAATGAAAGAAACCTTAACGGCCAGACGAAACATGTAAACAACAGAAGTCAAACTTACGGAAAAGATGCTTTATTCAAGGTTGTAGCACGTCCATAACAGAACGATATCAATATTTAAACACACTACGCAGCTTCACAACTCTTAACACAACGCTCTCTTTACAGCGCACTCTTTCAACGCTCTCAATAATGGCTCCTTCACAACAGTTTAGTCGTTGCTTTTATCTCTCGTTCTTATCAAAACAGGCATACGTCACGTATTCGTTTGAGAGAAAAGATATTACGTTAAGAGTGAAGAATAACTGAGAAAAAAACTCATGATTTACATAGGGAAAGAAACTAAAAAGGAAAGTTAATTTAGAATATACGTCACAAAGAAATAAAGCAAGATGAACACATGAAGGCAAACAATAGAAAACTATTTTAGCGGTTCATAGCAGGGAATCCAGAGTATAGTTCTTTACGCAAGATCATAATCATTACGCCGTGTTTGCGATATCTTTTCCTATGCAACATTCTAAGAGGGAGACGTGAAATGTTTACACCACCGGGAATTTGAAACCCCAACGAAAAGAGGGTGAAATCTCTCTGGCACGAAAATGTGCAACTCACTTCACGTTTTTATCTAAATAAAGATTGCTTCTGAAGCCGAGGAAACAAAAATGCTATTTCCGTTATTGCAAGTGTCGCCTGCACATTATAGAATGAAAAATATTTTCTCCGCGTGACAACACGAGTTCCATTACGTACTGGTTGGAACCCGGCCATATATAATTAAAACATACAGCTATCCTTTTATGCATTCATGAAGTCGGGTGTGCTGGTGGTTTTCTTGGGAGTAACAAAGCCGCGAATCAATAACATCAACATCTTTTTTAGTCTCCAAAATGCTCTAATGGGATCTTGCGGTTCATTACGCATTTTTCATTCCGTCTTTATTTTCTCTTTGCCAATTACATTTCCTTTCCCTTTTCTCTTTGCTTCTTGTTTTAAACAAAAATGTGTGCTTCAGAGCAATATTGATTTCGGAAGTGAAGATATTATACGAGGGCTATACCGAAAGTAATGCAAAAGTGGACATAACTTTTTTATTAACTGGCAGAGGTCGTTCAAATTGCACATGTTGGTAGAGTAACTCTTCCTCTATAGTAAACCTTCTTCTTCATTGCAGGTAAATAATGGATCCCAAGCAGAGCTAACGTGTCGTCATTGAGTTCTTGACGAAGGAAGGCTGCAGGTTGTCCGACTTCCAAAGAAGGCTACAGAATGTTTACGGAGATGACAGAGTTGACAAGAGCAAATGTGCGCAGATGGATGAAAAAGTTTAACGAAGGGGAAACCAGCTTTGAAGATAAACCACGCAGTGGGAAACCATCATCTGTGATCACTGACACCAATCGTCAGCATGTGGATGAATTGATTCGCTTGGATAGACGAGTCACAATCCGTGAGCTTGTTGCACAACTGGACTGTGGTCACAATGCCATACAGAAGATGGTGGAAGATTTACGGTATCGGAAAGTCTGTGCAAAGTGGGTACATCTGCAGCTGACACCTGATTTGAAAGAGAGAAGGGTAGAAGTCAGCTCTGATCTTAAGACACGTTTTGTTTTCGATTTGGTGACAGGGGATGAAATGTGGGCGTATCTTTACGATCCAGAAACGAAGAATCAATACATAGAATGGCGTCACTCCTCTTCACCAAAGTCTAAGGAGTTCAACAGTCACCTATCAGCACAGATAGTCATGGTGACTGTTCTTTGAGCGATGACAGGGATGGTGTTCTTGATTTTATGAAACGTGGCCGTACCGTGACCAGCGAGCGGTACATTGAAACACTCAAGAAGCTTAGGGAAGCCATAAGGAGGAAGAGACTGAACAAGAATCTGAAAAGGATCCATATTTGCCATGACAATGTGAGACCACACACATCTTTGGCAACAAATCATGTGATCAGCAAATTAGGCTGGTCGATGGTGCCCCATCCACCATACAGTCCAGATCTGGCGATCTCCGACTTCCACCTGTTCCGTCCAATGAAGGACATCTGGGGGGACAACGATTTCATGTCACAGACGAGGTGGAAGTGGCTGTGAAAAAGTGGGGTACAATAGTCCACCCCTGAATTTTTTGAAAGAGTTGGGTTCAACGATGGCACAAATGCATCGCTTGTGATGGAGACTATGCTGAGTAGTACTGTTGTATAAGTAAAGAGTTACTCTACCAACATGTACAATTTGTACGACCTCTGTCAGTTAATAAAAAAGTTATGCCCACTTTTGCATTACTTTCGGTACAACCCTCGTATATTTTCCAGTGGAAAAATATTTTTGGTTTAAAAGAAGACTGAAGTAGATGCGATTTGTTGAAAGCAGTATATACACCGAAGATCCAAAAGATTATGACCAGCGCGTCTTTATTCAAGTGGAAGCAACTACGGCGGCGCGTGTGTAGGTCATGAAATGGTATAAATAACACCTGATACTGAATCAGTGTTGTTCTTGTTCTTGAGATGGGAATGGCAGCGGACTTCGGCAAAGACAAAATTGTAATGGCCAGTCGACAAGGCCATAGAACTTCCGAGACGGCAAGGCTTGTGGAATGCTCACGGTCAGCCGTGGTTAGTACCTTCAAATAGTGGTCCGAGGAGGGAAACCGCCAGCCGCTAGAAAGGGGTCAGCCTACCACTGCTCATCGACGCAAGAGGTTAGAGCATTCTGTCCCGTATGGTACGAGCCTACAGAAGAGATACTGTGGCATAACTCGCCGGTAATTTGAATACTGGGGACGAGAGCAATGTGTCACAACACACAGTACAAATGCTAGGGACGAGAGCAATGTGTCACAACACACAGTACAAATGCTAGGGACGAGAGTAATATGTAACAGCACACAGTACAAATGCTGGGGACGAGAGTAATGTGTAACAGCACACAGTACAAATGATGGAGACGAGAGTAATGTGTCACAACACACAATACAAATGCTGCGGACGAGAGTAATGTGTCACAACACACAGTACAAATACTGGGGACGAGAGCAATGTGTCACATAACACAGTACAAATGCTGGGGACGCCAGCAATGTGTCACAACACACAGTGCAAATGCTGGGGACGAGAGTAATGTGCCACAACACACAATACAAATGCTGGGGACGAGATTAATGTGTCACAACACACAGTACAAATGCTGGGGACGAGAGCAATGTGTCACAACACACGGTACAAATGCTGGGGACGAGAGTAATGTGTAACAGCACACAGTACAAATGCTGGTGACGAGAGTAATGTGTCACAACACACAGTACAAATGCTGCGGATGAGAGTAATGTGTCACAACACACAGTACAAATGATGGGGACGAGAGTAATGTGTCACAACACACAATACAAATGCTGCGGACGAGAGTAATGTGTCACAACACACAGTACAAATGCTGGAGAAGAGAGTAATGTGTCACATAACACATTACAAATGCTGGGGACGCGAGCGATGTGTCACAACACACAGTACAAATGCTGGGGACGAGAGTAATGTGCTACAACACACAGTACAAATGCTGGGGACGAGATTAATGTGTCACAACACACAGTACAAATGTTGGGGACGAGAGTAATGTCTCACAACACACAATACAAATGATGGGAACGAGAGTTGAATGCTGGGTCGAGAGTAGGTAATGTGTCACAACACGCAGTACATCGAACCTTGCTGAAAATGGGGGCTGCGTAGCCTGAGGCCGCTCTGTGGGCCTATGCTAACCTCGGTTCACAGTCGAAAGCGCCTACAATGATAACTCAAATATCAAAACTGACCTCGAATGATTAGGAGAAGGTCGCCTGATCCGACGAATCACATTTCCTGTTGCACCATGTGGACGGCTAGGTGCGTGTGCGTCGTTTACGTGGGGAAGTATTGGCACCAGAATGCACCGTACAACGAAAAAAGAAGGCCGGTGGAAGAAGTGCAATGCTTTGGGCAATGTTCTGGAAAGCCCTGTGTTCAGTCATTCGTGTGCAGGAAACTATGACGTCTACCACTTACTTACCTAAACATTTTTTTATTGGTTGGAGGTTTAACGCCCACCGTGAGCAACTCAATGGGCTATAAGCAGTCGCCCGTCCCTAATTTAGTGCCAATGGTTCCAGGGAAGGGAGAGAGCCAGTGCCGTAAGACAAACACAACATCCATGCCTCACCGGGATTCGAACCCGGACCCCGGTCGGACGAATGATCAGAGGCCATCGCTTAGACCACTGCGCCACCGGGGTGGCCTAAACATCATTGCAGGCCAGATACATCCTTTCGTGGCAACGGTATATCCCTCTAGTAGTGTGTTCTTTCAGAAGGATAATGCTTCATGCCGCACTGCTTGGATTGTTGCAGTATGGCTTGCGGGACAAGAGAAATACTTCCAAGCAGGAAGACTTCATCTGTGATTAAAATGAAGTAGAAGTCAGTGCAAAATTCAAACTGTCTACCCCGCACCACTGCGTCGTATAATACTTGCAATTGATCAGTAGCACCATTGGTAAATTTTAAGACCCTGCTCACATAGACTACTGTAATAGGAGCATAAATGGTTAATAGAAACTGAACTGAATAATAAAGTAATTGCTTTAGAAATGATGAAATCTTTTGTCATTTCTTGGCTGCAGGAATTTGAGTTTAATATTGTAACCCCTCCGAGGCACCAGGCTATCGATAAGAATATCACTTGAAGAATTTAAAGGTAGCATGTCAGGCATTGACTTACGTCCTGGAGATAAAATTTACAATTTAGAAATAATTACTCGTGGATAGTTAGTTCACCGCCGAAATCTTAGTGAGTGTTTAGCCTATAAATTTTGCCATTCAAAAAGGAAATTCCTCAGATACTCAAAATATGACTCATTCGCACATGACAACAGACATTTAATTAATTAACATAAAACAGATAATCGAAATGATGACGTCAATTTAGATTCAAGGAAAAGAAGGAGGGACATCAAATATTTTCGCCCTTTTTAGTTAGCTCTCAGGCTCAATGCATCGTTACCATTCAACGATATTTCACTGTCAATTGACCAGCTTTCCACATTTCTCAGCTGATGCTGTTCTCTATTGGCTGACCGATGCCAACTGACTCAGAAACCGGAAGTTCTTGGACTTTGAAATTTTTTTTACAATTTTGCCCTTTTTGAAAGCCCATTGCATTTTTTTATACACTTGCCTAACAAACTGGCTTTCGAGTGAGCTGTTTATAAAGTCATCTCAACATCGTAGTTTCATACGTTAGTGAGAATGGCATGTGCCTGATTAATGCTGGGTGTTCCTAATAATTTTCTACTTCAGTGTATGTATCTCTTATTATTATTATTTTTTTTTTTGGAATAGGGGATGGTAAACGACGACCGTGAGCAACTCGATGGGCTATAAGCAATCTCCCGTCTCTAATTTAGCGCCACTGTATCCAGGCAAGGGAGAGACGCAGTACCAGAAGACAAACACAACATTCATGCCTCACCAGGATTCGAACCCGGACCCATCTCCGACGAATGGTCAGAAGCCAACATTTAGACCACTGCGCTACTGGGGCGGCTATGTCTTTTTTATGATAGGTATCTTGAAAATATCAAAATTCAAGATTAATACGTGGTAGGATGACATGGCAAATGATTATTCAGTGATGTAGTTGATTTTAATTTAATCTAGTGAATGATCCATCAGTTATGAACCGAATTTTATAAAAAATAAAGAACGAAAATTATTTCATTAATGCTTTTCGCTCGGCATAAATGCAACCGGTTATATTTCGCGATATGAAACAAAAAAAATATAAAAGTACCTGGAGTATTTAAAATCAATGCATATCGAACGCAAAAGCTGCAAATAAATAATACTGGTGTCTTGAAGCAGGAGTCTATCCTTTGTTACCTTATAAGTTATCGTCCAATGCCGACAAAACTCTGAAGGTTAATTTCCATGTCATTGCAAAACGATACGCACACATTTAGCGCGGAAAGTTATTCAAGGTGCGGAGAGTCATTCCCTCTGCAATAACTGCTGCCACTCACAGAATTACATTTGGGAATAGTGTCTTTGTTCGCAGACATACTTCGAATACCACATAGTGTTAGATTTCATGAAAGCATATCACTGGAGTGTTCTCTCGGCCGTCGGGAAAGCACCACATATTTGAAACAACCTTAGATATCGAACTCGATTGCTTCCTGTTGCCTCATAGAGCAGATCACAATGAGAAATCATGGAGTCCCTATAAAGGATGAGGGTCGTATTAAAGAGATTTAATCTCCTGGTGGTTCTAATATATCCATCCTAATTGCAGCATATCTCCATCAAAATTTTGGATCGTTGTTTGGTATTTAAATCATATGTCATCATCATCATTGTCAACCATTATCAATCCACTGCTGGACGAAGGTCTCCCCAAGTTTCCTCCACAACGGTCTGTCTTGTGCCAGTCTCCTCCATGTCACTCCCGCATATTTACGAATTTCATCCACCCATCTCCCATGTGGTCTTTTTCTGGGTCTTTTCCTGTCCCTTGGAATCCAATCTAAAATTTCGGCTGTCCATCTATGGTCTGTCCTTCTGGCAGTATGTCCAGCCCATTGCCATTTCAGGGATTTAACTCTGATCATGATGTCTTCCACTCTCGTCATTTTTCGGATCCACGAGTTCCTCTTCTTATCTCTCCTGGTTATACCAAGCATGCACCTCTCCATGCTGCTTTGAGTTGTCTGCAGCCTTTGTATGTCTCTTTTAGTTAAGGTCCACGTCTCTGCACCATACGTAAGCACTGGAAGGATGCATTGATCAAACACTTTTCTTTTAAGACATAATGGCATATTGCTCTTGAAAATTATGCTGTTTCTTCGAAAAGCTCTCCGGGCAAGTTTTGTACGCCGATTAATTTCTTCATCAATGTGACCCTCACTTGATATCTGCTGTCCAAGATAAACATACGTATCTGTTATCTCCAGTTTTTCTCCATCAATCGATAAATCTTCATTTCTTGTAAAAGCATTGAACATCACTTTTGTCTTCTGAAAGTTCATTTTTAATCCCACTTCTTTACTCTTGTCAGCAAGTTCCTGGATCATACTCTGCAGCTCTGATGGGGTAGTTGCAAAAATGACTACGTCATCAGCAAAACGAAGGTGGGTTAGATAATCTCCATTAATCTTTATCCCTTTGTTTTCCCAGTTCAGTGATTGAAAGACATTTTCCAATGTGGCATTAAAGAGCTTCGGAGATATGGTGTCACCTTGTCTCACTCCCTTTCCAATTTTTATGTGTGTTGTATTTTCAAACAGCCGAATCTTTGCACTTGCATTTTCATAGATGTTATTAATAATATTAATGTATGCATCTTCAATACCGCAGGATTTCAGAGCCATTGCAACTGCTGATGGTTTCACCGAATCAAAGGCTTTTTCATAATCGATAAAAGCCATGCACAATGGAAGTTCATATTCCCTCGCTCTTTCAATTAGTTCTCTCAGTACGTGGATATGATCTATTGTGCTGTAGCCACTCCTGAATCCAGCTTGTTCTCTCGGTTGAGCCATGTCCAGTGTCACCTTCAAGCGGTGTGAAAGAACTTTAGTGAAGATTTTATAAACCACTGATAGGAGGCTGATAGGTCTGTAGTTCCTGAGATCCTCAATGTCACCCTTTTTATGTAGCAGGATCATTGTAGCATTGTTCCAATCCTCAGGAATCTTCCCTTCATTAAGGCATCGAGTGAAAATTTGGGCGAGTACTGTTTCAATTTCTCCACTTGCTTCTTGTATGATGTCTATAGTAATTCCATCTTCTCCTGGAGCTTTCCCCCGCTTCATGTTCTTGATTGCATGAGCAACTTCTGCTGGGAGGACTGGAAGAACTCTGGTACCTTTCATGATGTCTGGAGTACATGTATAATCCCTTTCATATAATTTGGAGTAGAAATCTTTCACTCTTGTCAAAATTTCGCCTCTATTTCTTGTTACAGAACCATCTTCTTTTCTCAGTGCCATAATCTGTTTTTTTCCCTTACTGAGATGTCCCTTTGCTATCTTTAGGCTTTGGTTGTTTTCAATTGCTTTCCTCACATCATATGTACGAACTGAAATTAATGAATACTGTTGTTTTTAAATCGTAACAGAGCTAACTTTTGTACAAAAAAACAACAACAAAAGAAAAAAAAACAAGAAAGATGACACCGAATTTTCGGGTGTAATGAGCACAGTTTTTGAATCCGTTCTGATGTAAATTACATTTGTTAAAGCTATTCAAAGTCAATGGAACCGATATGGAAAACAATAGTATCTGACGGAAGAAAGAAGTTTTTCAATCGGGTTTTCAATCCCGCAGATATGGCTGTAACCAGAATTGCGAACTTACGCACTCTGGTTGCAGATTTGTGCGTTAAGAAAAATTTGAATTTATGTGAAAAACATTACGCAGCGGAAACGCTCTTCAACAAAGAAATAATTTTTCAAATTGGAATCTTCGAAGCAGAGATATGGACCAATACAAGATATGCATCTACGCCTCCTGGGGGAAAAACCATGCATTATTTTAGGGAGAAAGAATCCTCAAAAGATTTTTCGATGTGAGCGGCATCGGACCAAGAAAAAAAAAATATTAGTCGAGTTTTCAGGAGCTCGGATTTTGCTGCAAATACATCAAAAGCAAAAATTAGCACTTATGCCCTCTGGTGGCCAAACCATTCTTTACCAAATATTAGAAATTATATGAAAAACATTTTCCATCAGGAGCTGTATGTGGTACAGGAAGAATTTTTCAAATCGGAGTTTTAGAAGCAAAAATAACGCTGAAAACGCAATTTACTGTTGCGTCCCCTAGCGGAAAGTCTATGATTTACTTGAAAATGTTGAATATATGTGAAAAACATTCCGCATCAGAAACACTATCCAACAAAAAAGGAATTTTTCAAATCGGACTTCTAGATATTGGCAAAAATAAGATATACATCTACGCCGCCTGGAGTAGAAACCATGCATTATTTTAAAAAGAAAATATTCCTAAAAGGTTTGTCGATGTGAGTAGCATCGGTCCACAAACGAATTTTTTTCAATCGAAATTTTAGAAGCTCAGATTTTGCTGCAAATACATCAGGAGCGGAAATTAAGACTTACGCCCCTTGAAAATTTTGAAATTGCATGAAAAACATGTCACACCGGAAACTCTATACAAAAAAGAAAGATTTTTTTTTCAAATCGGACTATTAGAAGCACAGATATTGACAAAAATAAGATATATATCTAGGCTCCCTGGGGGAGAAACCATGCAATATTTTAAGAAGAAAATATTCCGAAAAGGTTTATCAATGTGAGTGGCATTAGTCCACGAAATAAATTTTTCAATCGATATTTTAGAAGCTCAGATTTTATGGCAAATACATCAGAAGCAAATATTAACACTTACCCCCCCCCCCCCTGGTGGCAAAAGTATTCTTTACCAAAAATTGGAAACTATATGCAAAAGATTATCCACCAGGAGCTGTATCCGCTGAAGAATTTTTTTCAAATCAGAGTTTTAGGAGAAGAGATATCGGGGAAAACGTAATTTAGTTTTACGCCCCTTAGCGGAAAATCTCTCAGTAACTTGAAAATGTAACTATACCTAAAATGCTCTTCGACGTAAATGGAATCAAAAGATAAAATATTTTTTTCAATCGGATGTTTAGAAGCAAATATATGTAATTAAACGTATTTTGAATTCCACATCATCAGCATTTACGCCCTCTAGCGGCGAAATTGCACACCGTAAAAAAAAAAAAAACAGAAACAAAACAAAGGATCATCATTCGCATATTTCAAGCTTCCCAATGCATAAAGAATTTTTCAAATCGGACTAATAGTTGCAGAAATATGGTGTCTACAAGACGGAAGGACAAATCGATAGCATAAGCTCAATCTTTTTTACAAAAGATATGATAAAAAGCAACACCAGAGTAGTGATGGTATTTGCATGCAAATTAGCGAGCAAGACTATGACGTGAAGATATGCAAATGATTCGACAATCGAGACCATTCAGTAAAAGCTGAAGCTGTTATGCCTGAATGTGGTGGTCTGTGTGTAAGAGACTGATTACCTTTCCGAGTAAGAAGAACTTTTGCAGGTAAAACGCGGAGAACCCTTCACCTCAGTGATTGTAACAACAGCCAACACATTTTAACTTTTTTTTTCTGCCACATGGGGCATTTGGAATGTTTTTTTGCTAAATCGACCCTGGTGATTACGTAAATGTCAGTGAAAAATGCGTAACACGCAACACTTTTGTGAGCCAGGGACCATTCATAAATGAGAGACATCCTCTAACTTTCGAAATAAATCATTGATGGAATAGGGTAGATCGCCACCTTTCGGGAGAACCTAAAATAAGATAGAAGTTGAATAAACCTGATACTAAAGTTACTAAAATACGAAGATGCCGCCCCGGTGGCGCAGTGGTCTAAGGCGTTGGCCTCTGATCATTCGTCCGTAAGGGGTCCGGGTTCGAATCCCGGTCAGACATGGATGTTGTGTTTGTCTTACGGCACTGGCTCTCTCACTTCCCTGGAACCAGTGACCCTAAATCAGGGACGGGCGACTGCTTATAGCCCATTGAGTTGCTCACGGTGGTCGTTAAACCTCCAAACAAAAAAAACAAAAAAATACGAAGATATTTATTTGTGCAATTACACTCAGGAAACTGCCCCTGACATATGTGAAACAGTGGTGTAGTTCTAAAAACATGAATCTAGGTAAAAAAGTCCGAGACTGTTGATAAACGCGAAAAAAAAGTTCAGCAAAAAAGTCTGAGGAAATAAAGTCCGAGGAAACAAAGGCCAGGAAAAAGATCCGAGATGGGTGTTTTGACTATCATCATGGGCATACTACACTGGTGTGCAAAAATTAAGGACGAAGAGGAGAAATTAGCATAACAGCGGAACGAGCAGGCAGAACGGACCGAAAGACCACTCAGGAGATAGACTAGGGTCCACTACGGTAGGGCATGCGCATAAATGCAGCATGACGTAGGGGGTTGGGTTGGGTTGGGTTGGGTGGGGTGGGGTGGGGTGGGGTGGGGGGTGGGTGGGTCGGAAGGGTATAAAGCACACGGGCGATGTACGCTCAGCAATTCGGGCTGCGGATGGCCTAGTGGGCAACGTTTGTGACTGCCACGGAAAGGGCCTCAGGTTCGATCCCAGGCAGGTACCAACGCTCGATCCACTAAATATCCGCCGTGCGTCGGATGGGCACGTTAAGCCGTCGGACCCCGGGTACTGGCCCCCGGTAATAAATAAGGGTGTCTTCCTTCCCCTTTCTACTTCGCTTCCGTGTCACTTTCCTATCGGGCGCTCTAGCCCAAATCACCTAGTTTCCTATTTCTAAGGGTTGTTTAAGACCTGGGGTCAGACACTTCCTTCCTAAAATCCTCTACATATGATCCCGATATGCTCAGCAATTCGGTGAAAGCTATTGCACGGTGTACATCGGTTTGAACGACGTCGAGTTGCTGCCACCGTGTGATATGGCCAACAGGCAATCCAGTAGACGACATCTGGATGACTTTACCCGAGGTCGCGTCATTGGGAAGTTGGAAGAAGGTCGAAGTGTGACTAGTGTGGCTGAAGAGTTCCAGATCGCTCACAGCATCGTTTCACCAGCTTGGAGAGCATTTCAAACGACAGGAACAGCTGTCCGAGAGTTTAGCAGTGGTCGTCCACGAGCAACCACGGTGGTGGACGACCGGTATATTGTCCTACAGGCGAGAAGAGACAGACGGCAGACAGCGGGAGAAATCGCAAGGCACATGCAACAGACAACGGGACGTCCGTTATCGCATTTTACCGTGGCCAGGAGGCTGCACAAAGGTGGTCTAATTGCACGACGACCAGTACGGTGTGTGCTATTAACGCCTGCTCATCGGAGACGGCGGTTTCTGTGGTGCCAGGAGCACAAGAACTAGACACGTCAGCAATGGGGTCGAGTTCTCTTTACGGATGAGAGCCGATTTAGTCTGACGAGCGATTCTGGACGTATACACATCTGGAGAGAGCAGGGAACACGCAACCACACCTCCAACATCATCGAAAGAGACCGGTTTGGAGGTGGCGGAGGTTTAGTTTGGGGCGGTGTCATGCTTGGTAGCCGTACTGACCTCCACATATTCCAAGGAGGTTCAGTCACTGGTGTCCGCTATTGTACCGAGGTTCTCCTGCCTCACGTGCGTCTGTTTAGAGGTGCTGTGCGTCCTGAGTTCCTCTTCATGGACGACAACGCTACACCTCATCGTACAGTGGCTGTCGCAGAGCTGTTGGAGAGTGAAGCTATTCAACGCATGGATTGGCCGGCAAGGTCCCCGGACCTAAATCCAATCGAACACGAGTGGGACCTCCTCGGGAGACGCTTGGCAGCACGTCACCAGCCGCCAGCAACGATTCCGCAACTGCGATTGGCGCTACAAGAGGAATGGGCAGCGATGCCTCAACAGCTCCTTCACAACCTCGTCCTCAGCATGGACAGACGTTGTAAATCCTGCAACGCAGTCACGGGTGATCATATCCCCAACTGAAGTCTGGATTTTTCTTGGCAGCCGCCTGTCACATGGACGTTTCTGTCTTCTGTCCAGTTGTGCTCGAAGCTACCTTTTCAATAAAGTGCCTTTGTATCCTTTAGATTCCTTGTTTGGACGGTTTTGCTCACTTGTCCCATGTTCTTACATCTTGGGGATCTTATGGTGTGATTTGAGTAGATGTGGAGCGCTTCTGCAGGACGTTACATTCGAAAAACCGTCTCGTCCTTAATTTTTGCACGCTAGTGTAACAAGTAGATTTGGCATACTGTTTGAATGTTGGGGGTGGGGGTGGGATAACATACTTTCACTATTTACCTAGTGTGGTGGGGTTGCCGGAAAACCACCACACAGGAAAACTGTCACACGTTTTTCATTAAGGGGCCGGGCCTGTGCTTTCCTCCGAGGAACACTTTGAATGTGTGGCAGTTTTCCAAGGCGCCTAACGATGGGAAGAAACTCTTTTATTTGTTTGTCTGAATTTTTACGCGGTTCATACCAGTTTAGGGTGACTGGCCACAAAAGTTCAACTGGAGGGAGGGGGTATAAAGATCGCCGTACATTTCTTAAAACTACAGTGTTCGACGAAACAACAGAATTACACATGACTCATGCTGTGTTCAGAAAAGGGCGATAAGGTGGGTTTTTAATAACGCCGCACTTGTGCTTAGGCACTAAATATTTACACAACATGTCAAGTTTATAATACTTTTCTTTTACTTAATTAATTCATAGTTGGCGGATTAAAAGCGTTTTTAACAGCTTTTAATCCGTCAACTTCATATTCATAACGTTTACGGATCAAATAAAATCAATAGCATTGTGCTTTTGCTTAGGTACTAAATATTAATTTATTGGCCCTAGGCATAGGCCTTTTTAACAGTTTTGTTCTAAAAAATGTCCCATTCACAACGTTTACGTATCAACTCATGTTAAAAACATTACGCTTTTACTTAGGCACTAAATATTAATTCATAGGCCCTAGGCCTTTTAAAAAGTTTTTATTGTACCAAGTTTTATTGAAAATTTTTAGAAATACCTAGGCATAAAGCCTTGCAATTAATGTTTTGTGACAAAGTAAAGGAGAAACATTGTTTACTTGATTTGTAATGTAAATCCTTTTACTATGAGTTCCGTGGATTATAAATTGAAAAAAAGGCCTTGGCTTAAGGTCTATTAATTAATGTTTTGTGCCTAAGTAAAAGCGCAATATTATTAACTTGATTTGATGTGTAAACGTTGTGAATATGGCATTAATAGAATAAAAACTGTTAAAAAGGCCCCGGCCTGGGGCCTATGATTTTAGTATTCAGTGCCCAAGTAAAAGCGCAATCCTATTAACTTTATTTGATGTGTAAACGTTGTGAATATGACATTGGTAGAGTAAAAACTATAAAAAAGGCCTAAGCCTAAGGCCTATGAATTAATATTTCGTGCCTAAGTAAATACCCAATATTATTAACTTGATTTGCTGTGTAAACGTTGTGAATATGACATTGGTTAAATAAAAAACTAGTAAAAGGGCTTAGGCCTACGCCCTTGAATTAATATTTCGTGCCTAAGTAAGGGCGCATTATTATTAACTTGATTTGACGTGTAAACGCTGTCATTATTACATTGGTAGAACAAAAACTGTGAAAAAGGTCTAGTCCTAGGGCCTATAAATTAATATTTAGTGCCTAAGCAAAAGCGCAATGCTATTGATTTTATTTGATACGTAAACGTTATGAATATGAAGTCGGCGGATTAAAAGCTGTTAAAAAGGCCAAGGTATAGGCCCTATGAATTAATTAAGTAAAAGAAAAGTATTATAAACTTGACATGTTGTGTAAATATTTAGTGCCTAAGCACAAGTGCGGCGTTATTAAAAAATTCCACCTTATCGTCCTTTTCTGAACACAGCATGAGTCACGTGTAATTCTGTTGTTTCGTCGAACACTGTAGTTTTAAGAAATGTACGGCGATGTTCATACCCCCTCCCTCCAGTTGAACCCTCCCTCCAGTCACCCTAAACTGGTATGAACCGGCGTAAAAATTCAGACAAACATAGGAGCTCCTTCCCGTCGTTAGGCGCCTTGGAAAACTGCCACTCATATTTAGGAAACTTGGAAAACTGCCACACATTCAAAGTGTTCCTCGGAGGAATATCACTTTGTGTCCACCGTTAATGAAAAACGTGTGGCAGTTTTCCGGCAACCCCACCACACTAGGTATATAGTGAAAGTATGTTCCCCACCCCCAACATTCAAACAGTATGTCAAATCGACTTATTAGTATGCCCATGATGACAATCAAAACGCCCATCTCGGACTTTTTTTTCCTGGACTTTTTTTCCGCGTTTATCAACAGTCTCGGACTTTTTTCCCTCGGACTTTTTTTCCTGGACTTTTTTTCCTCGGACTTTTTTACCGATCACCTAAAAACATAGACCCTCTAGCAGTAACGGTTACCGGAAAAAAAAATCCAAGGAAAAAAGACCCACGGAAAAAAAGAGCCAGGAAAAAAAAATCCAACGGAAAAATAATCCAGGTAAAAAAAAACCAAAGGAAAGAAAAGCCAAGGAAAAAAACATCCATGGAAATAAAATCCAACGGCTACTTTCATGTTGGCTAACCAGTAGGAAACTTAGGGGGTCATATCAAAATTTCCTGGCTTTTTTCGTAATTCACATATCCAAATCCATTTTTATAGTATAACTTTATATGAAGTTCATAGTTTTTTTATAACCATACTTTGCCTACCCTTATATTACAAATAACGAGAGTGGGAAAGTGGTATGAACCCACAAAAAAAAAAAAAAGAAAAAAAAAACAAGTGTTCACTTCTTAAAGATTATGAAGACACCATAATTTGATTCCATGGAAGTTCGAGCAACTTGGTGTCCGTATAAAAATTGCATGCATTTTTGATTTTCTTGTGTCCACTTCCATGTTGGGTGACCTTGTGGGAAATTTAGGGGTCGTATAAAAATTGCATTTCTGATTTCTTTGTGTCGCTTCAATGTAGGAAGCTCAAGGAGTCATATAAAAATATAGACCCCCCCTAATCCGGCCCTGTGTCAATCATGTAAATGGATAACTGTTTCGTTGGAGTTTATTTCAATGGATATTTCCCCCCTTGGCTTTTTTTCCCTGGATTTTTTTCCGTAGATCTTTTTGCTTGAATTTTTTTCCCCAGAATCTATCATCAACAACGTGATTTTAACAATCTCCCTGATGGTCTGTGTGTGGATAGATAGATGGATATCAAGTGCAGTAAGAATAAACGAGGGAATGAGTGGGATCTCCCCGTCATCCCCTCGTTGATTCTTACTTTTCTTCTTTAGGAAGCTGTTAACGGAGTAGGGGGACGGATGACCACTTGTTGGGTTTTTTTTTACGATCAATTCCCCAGATCTTTCTTTTTTTTTAGGGCGTCACAAAAGCACAACATTTGCGCTAGCATTAGCCACCTGTGGTTTCAAGAAAGATGGTCCTCCCCTCGGGACTGATGACAGACAGAAGACACTGCAACTTCGTTCTTGAAAGCCTTCCTCAAAGGAACCGACTCGTTTCGACAACAGAATACGGACATCCACCCCCCTTTCCCCTCATCCCCTGACACCACGCAGACCGCCAATGTCAAGGTTCAGCGATGTTCGCCCAGCATTTCAAATATTTTGGTCCTCACAAACTTCTGGCGATCCCCGATGACCTGTTGCCCCAGGGCAACTGACTACGCATGCAAATTACGATAGGACGTAGCAGTCAGAATCCCTGGTAATATTATGCCTTTTTGTTACACCCCTTCAGAGAAGTTCGGAAAGGAACGGGAAGCTCCCGGAATGGGGGATGAGACAAACAATAGAGGAACCTCTGTCGTGGCGAGCGGAAAGGTAGCGGAGCCGAGGTAGTAAAATCACTTAAACTTGGTTGACTTTTAAGTAGTATTGATTACCGCTTTCTCTTGAAAAATATTAAAGCATTTTAAAGAAGCTCTACTACGTCTTAGATAAAAGTGCCCTAGCGGCGCTATGACGCGCTAGGCCTCGACTACGCCACTGATGTGAAACCTTTTCCACTCTTGTCTACAAAACCTTCACGAAGTTTTTCATCAAACCCTGCTTTATATATAAAGGGGGAAGCAATATCTTGTTTCGGTCTAACAAAGGGGCGTATTTACCATGATGTTTCCTCGGGACTTAATTCCCTCTGTGAGGCTAGTCTTCCACAGTACAGTGTATAACGAAGTAAATTTCTCCGTCATTTTTGGTCTATGCCGGGATTCGAACCCGAGGCCGCTTATTCCGGAACAAGTCGCTCTACCAACTGAGCTACGCAGACATGTATTCTGATTCCTATCTGCCTTTATGTCATGTGCGTCCTGCTGGCAGGTACGTCACATCCCCCCTCGAAAGAGGGCCGGGGGCATGGCCCACGGGTCAGCCGTGACCATGAATCGTTGCAGGCAGCCAACCACTGAAGAACGTGCACTTGAGAACTCCCCGTCAATCTGGTGTGTGGAATGCAACGTCACACACATTTATTTTTCGAAGCACTGCAGAAGGGATTCTCTCACACCAATGCGAGATTTTGAACGGTTGGGTCATCCGGGTAGTTTGGGCGCCATTATAACGAAGTAAATTTCTCCGTCATTTTTGGTCTACGCCGGGATTCGAACCCGAGGCCGCTTATTCCGGAACAAGTCGCTCTACCAACTGAGCTACGCAGACATGTATTCTGATTCGTATCTGCCTTTATGTCATGTGCGTCCTGCTGGCAGGTACGTCACAAGTGTTTGTCGGTTGCTGTACTGTAGCATAGACAAAGAAAACAACTGTGTTTCGTAAATCCACCCTGAAGTCCGAGTAGCAGGGCGATAATTTTCAAGTCTCACTTCCTAGCAGTACTCCTATTATATTGCACGTAGCAGCAGCGGCATACTCTAGTAAGTTTCTTTCATGTCCACTGAATGTTTCACTGGTATTGATAGTTTAGTGTTGCCATTGTGTAGCAATATTGCCTTAGCAGCAGTGACCATTGCACCTTGAGTGGCTGCCAAAAGGATCAACCATCAATGCCGAACGATATTGTCAAACTGTAATGAAGCTTCAAGAAGCTATAAAAAAAAGACCTGACAACATTACTCAAGGTATTGTGCTTCTGCATGATAATGCCCAACCGCATATGGCAGTTACTATGCAAATAACATTGCAGCGCTTTTGCTGGGAAGCCCTTAAATAGATGTATAGACCTGACCTATCGCCGTAAGATTTTCACATCTTTGGACTATGAAAAAATTTCTCAAAGGTAAACATTTCACTTCGGATGATCATGTGCGTGAAGCTGTAGATAACTGGTTGCAGAAGCAGCCTGCCTCCTTCTATGCGGCAGGAGTACAAGGGATTGTGCTACGATGGGACCGCTGTCTAAATGCTGGCGGCAATTATTTTCAGGTTTGTGATGTTTTGACTCTTTCAGGCAGAAAGTCTCACTGTTGATTGAACAACCCTATAAATATATAATATACACTATATTGACAAAAGTCACCGCACACTTAGAAGAAAAACACAACATAGCATTTATTGACATACATTAGTACGGTGTCGGTCCACCTTTGGCCTTAATTCATGAACTGACCCTTTGAGACATGCTTCCGACAAGGGTTTGGAAACACAGAGATAGGTATGCGCTTCCATTCAGTACATAATGCTGCCGCTAACTGCTGCTTAGTAGTAGGCCTTGGTTCCAAACTTTTCATGCGGTGCTCTAATTCCTCCCATAGGTGCTCTGTGAGCTTAAGATCAGGACTCTGTGCTAGTCAGTGCACACACGATATGGAATTATCGTCAAACCACGCCGTAACAGTCCTTGCTTTATGGCTCGGTGCATTATCCTGCTGGTATCAACAAGGCTGGTTTCCATAATATTGCCACAGAGTTCGTAGAGCATAACTGTTCAGAATTTCGAGGTAGATGTGCTGGTTAACAGGGTTGTCCACGATAACTAATGAGCCGCGACCATACCACGAAAAACACCACCACACGAGTACACTGCCCGCTCCAAACTTGACCGTAGGAGCAGTACACTGTGGTAATTAGCGTTCTCCCGGCTGCCACCATACCCACACACGGCCATCAGACTGATTGATCGTGTATCTGGATTCATCAGTCCATAGGACCCGTTTCCGTTGATCTACGGGCCACGATAAATGTTCTTTACACCATGCTAAACGACGAGTAGCATTCCGAGTGGAAATGAAAGGCTTATGAGCAGCAGCACGACCACGGTAACCCATGGAATGAAGTTCTCCGGGAATGGTATGCGTACATACCGAGATTCCAGCATTTTTACTCACCTGTACACTGAGGTCTTGTGCAGTACTCCGTCATTAGCTGTAACGACTCTGCTGAGGACGACCTCTGTCACTGATTTTCTCTGGTCTGTCGGCACGTTTTGCTGCTTCAGGCACGCCAAGTGTCTTCTACTTATTAAGTACATAGAAACAGTTGACTTGGGTATGTTTAAACGCCTCACGGTTTCTCTTATGGACTACCCACTAGTATAACACCCCAAAATCTTTCCTTTCTCAAAGTCAGTTCTCTCCCGCAGCGATATTTTCACTCAGCCTCACAGTATGATATGACCGCGGTCAGCTGCAGGCTTGTTTTTATACCGTTTGCAGCTGTACCGCGCAATAATACTTTGGTTGCTTTTCCAAAAAAACAAAACAAAAAAACAACAACAAGATAGCCATTTCTCTTCATGGCAAGGGGAACACTTTTAGGGCATAGAACCGGGGGTCTAATGACCCCGCAGGTTGCGGGGCTGGGGGATACTGGAAATTTTGAAATGGAAAGAGGAGTCGTGTGACATATCGTTGGAAAAATCTGCGAAAATGAAATAAGTTAGTTTTCAGATTTTTGTTTTACCTTTATTAGACACAAAGTTATAGCCCACAATAGCGAGTCTAAAGTGCACCATGAATGGTAAAAAAAATTGCGTTACTTCTTACACATTTGGGTTCTTTCTTTGGTTTGTGTGTATGTACTGTACAGTACTTATTCTGTTTTATGGACAGGAACAACGTTTTCGGCCATGAATCAATAATTGCAGATGGAAAGGGCGGGAGCGGGTAGTGTAATACATCATTGTTACGATGACATATTTCGCTAATTTAATTTATTTTGCTTTGTAGTTTAAAAACATACAATAGTCGCTATGTTTTATGTCAAAGGGGACACTGTATAGGGTAGGAACTGAGGGGTTTTACAACCTTGTGAGGATCCGGGCGAAATGCTGCATAGTAAAGTCGGGTCACGCTATATCACTGGAAAGATGTCAGAAATGGGAACAACTTCTACTTTTAAAATTTGCCATATCTTTCTTTTATCAAATGTGTTATACCAAACTGTTGAGGTTAATGTGTAATCGAGGAATATAAAATACTGCAAAAGATACGTCCAGTTTTACATCTTTGGAGTCTACTGTAAAACGGCACGTTTTCCAAGTCAAATCAATACCTGGTAAGTTCGAGTATGATAAGTTTTCAGAACTGAAAGGCGCAGAAAAATATTTTTGAAAAGTATTTCTTAGTGTACGTTTATGCTGCAGCCTCGCTGCTAGTATATAGATGCTCGCTCACGCACCTCGCTGCTTGCATGTAGCTGTGATGCTCGTCATGGAGCATTTCTCCTGCAGCTGCTCACATTGCTTTTATTATTATAGGAATCACGACTGTATCTCTTTTTGTAAAACATACTTTACCAGTGTTATGGCAAGTTTTACAACAACTGCATATGAAGCCACCAACTAAAGAATAATTTAAACAAATCGCTGATATGTTTTACTAGAAATGGGGATTCCCTAACTGTCTAGGTTCTATCGATGGAAAGCACACCCGAATACTTCGCCCTCAATAGTCATACTCCATGTTCTTTAATTATGAAAGGAACAACTTCTACTTTTAAAATTAATAGTTCTGCAGGCCTTCAGTGATGCACACTCTAAATTTATTTTCATAGAGGTCGGAGCCTATGGTAAACAAAGTGATGGGGCCACTTTAGAAAGTGTAACGTATACTCTCGATTCACTTTCCTTTTGATTTTTACTATCTCTGGTTATTTTATTTTCCTATGTAAATTATCTTCTTACTGAACGAGATGTTATTTCTCCCGCTGAATGAGATCTGGCAATGAGTGTAAGTCATGACGTGGTGGTAGCCAGTATAAATAGGCGCGTTCAACGATACCAAGGGAGAACGTTGGTTTATGTGAAAGAGAGCGTTGGTTTATGTGAAAGAGAGCGTTGGTTTATGTGAAAGAGAGCGTTTGTTGTTGTATAGAGAGAGCGTTTGTTGTTGTATAGAGAGAGCGTTTGTTGTTGTATAGAGAGAGCGTCTGTTGTTGTATAGAGAGAGCGTTTGTTGTTGTATAGAGAGAGCGTTTGTTGTTGTATAGAGAGAGCGTTTGTTGTTGTACGAAGTGAGCTGTGGTTTATGTGTCAGAAAGCTGGTGCTGTATAAAGAGAGTTTGTTTATGTGAGAGCGAGAAGTCTCACTAATAAAGAATTTGTTGTAAGTACGTTTTTCTCAGTTCATTGTTTTTGTCAGATCTCTGTCTGGCTGTTAGGTTTATTTCATTTAGTGTTATTAGTAACAACCAGCATAAGACTTTATTCATCTTAATTACTACTACAACATTACTACCAGTTATAAGCTTGTTTATTACTATTACTACACTACTAGCCGGAAAGTTTATTCATAATTAATAACACAACAACCATTAGAAGAAGCTATATTCATTATAATTCAGTAGAAGAAGCATTAGCTTAGTTAAAAGTTATATTCATTATAAAAGTCTGCCATGCATGACAGAATGAAAAAGGGTGCGCTTAACATTCCTGAAGATAACTTCCTACCAAGTACCCAAGCCCCCAATGTGTTCATAGGTGATGAAGCCTATCCCTTACTGAGACACATGATGAAGTCTTATGCTAGGAAAACTCTTGATCAATCGAAGGAGTAGTTTAAAAAAATAAAAAATAAAAGTTCAAATCTCAGGAAAACACCACAAATAAAACTTGCTTCTATAAAAACACAACACAGTTTTTAAAGATACGAGAGAGATGACTGCGTAGTTTTACACTCGATTGGGAGAGTGGGTCAATGGACGGGAAGAGTGGCCTTGAAGGAGCCAATCACAGCGTAAGTTTGAAGAGACCTGGCGATGGTCGAGGCTTGAAAAACTGATATAATCACTGTGGCGATGATCGCAGCGAGCAGCGCAGATAGCATCGCTGCTCCACGATATATGAGACTGTACAGATTTATGGTTTTGTATCATCATCTCCAGGCATCCATGTGCACAGCTCGGCGATGTACCAGAAGCAAAGCTGGAGCATAACCGTACCCTTAGTAAAGTAATTTTACGACCTTGGCCTGCAACATTTCACCTAACAAAGATATGGAAAAACGTAATAACCATGTTATGCCAAATAGAAAGATCTTTCCAGTGATGTAATACATCACTGGAAAGATCTTTCTATTTGAGGGAAAGGGGTGGGGCTTTTCCCTCTGAAATTATTGAATGATCCTGATCTCCGTCCTCAGTGGTGTCACAGAACCCTTCGATTCGCGGTCGGAAACGTGATTTCTCGCCATAATACACAATAAGTACGGTACATTCACATAAACCAAAGAAAGAACACAAATGCGACAGAAGTAACGCAATTTTTCCTACCACTCATAGTGCACTTTAGTGTCGCTATTGTGGGCTATAACTTTGTACCTAATAAAGATAAAATAAAAATGTAAAACCAACTTATTCCATTTTCGGAGATCTTTCCAACGATATGTCCCACGACCCTGCTTTCCATTTGAAAATTTCGAGTAATCTCCAGCCCCACCCCCTATCATCACTGGAAAGATCTTTCTATTTGGCATAAAACATTTCACCTCCCGGTTTTATGTTCCAAAAGTGTCCCCCTTGCCATATAAGGAGAAATGGTATCTTAGTTTTTCTGAAAAAACAACCAATAAAAATTTAAATTGAGTTTTTCGGGACTTCTGTGTCATACTGTATATACGTATGTTCACGAAGTTTGTTACCAACACTTGCAAAAGCAAAAAGACACATAGTTAAGCGTACTTTTCCACGTAAATATTTAAACCCTAAACTTACAGCAAATTTAAACTAAAAACATCATAACTTAGACATAAAATTTTTAATTCTTATCAAGCTAATTATGTTTTGGTTAGAAAACTGAAAATGACAAGGTCGGTTATCTACTGATCATTGTTTATTTCATCATCATCATCATCATTGTTAACCATTATCAATCCACTGCTGGACGAAGGTCTCCCCAAGTTTCTTCCGCAATGGTCTATCTTGTGCCAGTCTCCTCCATGTTACTCCCGCATACTTTCGAATTCCATTCACCCATCTTCCATGTAGTCTTCTTCTGGGTCTTTTCCTGTCCCTTGGAATCCAGTCTAAAATTACAGCTATCCATCGTTGGTCTGTCCTTCTAGCAATATGTGTCCAGCCTATTGCCATTTCAGGGATTTTACTCTGATCGTGATGTCTTCCACTCTTGTCATTTTTCTGATCCACGAGTTCCTCTTCTTATCTCTTCTGGTTATACCAAGTATGCATCTCTCCAAGCTACTTTGAGTTGTCTGCAGTCTTTGTATGTCTCTTTCAGTTAAGGTCCATGTCTCTGCTCCATACGTAAGCACTGGCAGGATGCATTGATTAAACACTTTTCTTTTGAGACATAATGGCATACTGCTATTAAAAATTTTACTGATTCTTCCAAAAGCTCTCCATCCAAGTTTTATACGCCGATTAATTTCTTCATCAATGTAACCCTCACTTGATATCTGCTGTCCAAGATAAATGTATAGGTATTGGTTATCTCCAGCTTTTCCCCATCAATCGATAAACCTTCGTTTCTTGTAAAAGCATTGTACATCACTTTTGTCTTCTGAAAGTTCATTTTTAATCCCACTTCTTTATTCTTGTCAGCAAGTTCTTGAGGTAGTTGCAAAAATGACTACGTCATCAGAAAAACGAAGGTGAGTTAGAAAAATCTCCATTAAGCTTTATCCCTTTGTTTTCCCATTTCAGCGATTGAAAGATATTTTCCAAAATGGCATTACAGAGTTGGGGAGATATAGTGTCACCTTGTCTCACTCCCTTTCCAATTTGCTGTATTCTCAAATAGCCGAATCTTTGCACTTGCATGTATATTTATGAAGGATTATTATTACCAGTACGATTTTTTAGTCTTAAATTTTGTCAGTTTCCGAGGTGTAACTTGTCTGAAAAATATTTTTATTAGATGGAATTCTGATATAAACATTTCCTAAATTTTATTTCACCGGTAAGGAATGACTTCAAAGGTATTTCATGAAACTGCATTGTAGGACGAGAAATCATTATAAACACATGAATAAGTGATTGCAGAGAACAAAATTTAGCGCAGTTTTTACAAAGAAAGACTCAGATAATTTCAGAGTTAGAGAGGAATTCGGAAAAAGCGCTTTCTTTTCTTTAACAAAGATTAAGTCCTACGTTAAAATGCCTCTATTCCTAAATTCTTATGTTGGCTATGTTTGCGCTAGTTGATTGACGTAGCATGTGGTTGCGAAATAAGTGAACGGTATGCAAGTGACGTCTATCAAATATCCTGAGGTCTTGCCTCTTTGCGTTTACTGCAACCTGTTATTGATTGTTTCGGTTCTTGTTGAGGCATTCTGATGATAGAACAAAATCACTAAAGGATGACCAAACTAACAAAGGACCTCTGACAGTAACAGATGCTGACTGCTGCCATTACAGTTATTTTTGACAAAACAACTTGACCTTTGACCAGAAATTACTAGCCCCGTGGGAAAGTGACACAAGCATTTAGTATTTTCGTTTTTATCATTAAAAAATGCTTAGGTAGAAGAATGCAATTTATTTTGTGAAGCTCCAAAGCAGTGGTTGCAACCCTAGGGAAAATTCACTAGATTTAGGGAATTTCACGATATTTTAGGGAATCAGGGGGAACAAGACAAAATTTTAGGGATTTATGTATACTTTCGAAGGAAATCCCTTTATTTAGATTTTTTGTTCAATTTAGATATTTTTTTCTGTGCGAGTGCAGTCGAGGATTTTGAATTTTATAACACTACGAATCGCAAGCAGTTAAAACCTGGTAGTGTTCCTTAGAATTTCAATTTAAAACAAGAAAGATGACACCGAATTTTCGGGTGTAATGAGCACGTCTTTTGAGTCCGTTCTGACAGGTATTAAATTTATCAAAGCTATTCAAAGTCAATGGAACTGGTATGGAAAACACTAGTATCTGGCCGAAGAAAGAAGTTTTTCAGTCGGTCTTTTAATCCCGCAGATATTGCTGTAAATGGAATCGTGAACTTACGCCCGCTGATTGCACACTTGTGCGTTAAGAAATTTTTTAAATTATACGAGAAACATTTCACAGAGGAAACACTCTCCAACAAAGAATTTTCTAAATCGAACTCTCAGAAGCAGCGATATCTATGAATAAAAGACATGCATCTAAAACTCCGATTTTCCTCTGACGGGAAAAACATGCGTTATTTAAGAAGAAAGTATTCTCAAAAGGTTTTTCGATGTGAGCGGCATCCGTCCAGGAAATAATTTTTCCTGTCGAGTTTTCAGGAGAAATTACTGAAAATACATCAGAAGCAGAAATTAACACTTATGCCCCCTTATGGCCAAACCATTCTTTACAAAAAAATTAGAAAACACATGAAAAACATTTCCCATCAGGAGCTGTATGTGATACAGGAAGAATTTTTCAAATCGGAGATTTAGAAAACAGAAATATCAGGAGAAACGCCATTTACCATTGCGCCCTTTTATAGCGGAAAGTCTATGAATTACTTGAAAATTTTAAAATTATATGAAAAATATGTCGCACCGAAAACTCTATCATATAAAGAAGGAATTTTTCAAATCGGACCATTAGAAGCAGAGATATTGACAAAAATGGAATAGACATCTACGCCCCTGGCGGAGAAACCATGCAATATTTTAAGAAGAAAATATTCCGAAAAGGTTTATCGACGTGAGTGGCATCCGTCCAGGAAATAATTTTTTCAGTTGAAATTTTAGAAATTCAGATTTTATGGGAAATACATCATCCAGAAGCAGAATTAAAAACTTACTCCCCCCCCTGGTGGCCAACCATTCTTTATCAAAAATTAGAAATTATACGCAAAAGATTTCCCATCAGGAGCCGTATACGCGGAAGAAAAAAAAATTCAAATCAGAGTTTTAGAAGTAGAGATATCGGGGAAAACGCAATTTATTTTTACGCCCCCTAGCGGAAAATCAATGCATTACTTGAAAAAGTAACTATACCTAAAATATTCTTCGTCATTAACGGAATCGAACGGAATCGAAAGGTAAACGAATTTTTTTAATCGATTGTTTAGAAGCAAATATATGGAATAAAATGTTTTTTGAATTCGATATCATCTGAATTTACGCCCTCTAGCGGCGAAATTGTACTTCGTAAGAAAAAAAAATTGTACTTCATTCGCATATTTCAAGCTTCCCAATTCAAAAATAATTTTTCAAAGCGGACTAATAGTTGCAGAGATGTGATGTCCATAGACGGACAAACCGATAACATAAGCACGATCTTTTTTTACGAAAGATGTGCTAAAAAAAGTAAAACTGATTGCATATTTGGAATGGTAAGTTGCGAAATAAGTAATACGTTCTTTTCCAAAAGAATGAAACAGATCTGTAATTTTTCTTTTATTTAACGTTACGCATTCATTTTAAGTAGACTGCCTAGTGTGCGACAGTGGGAAGTTTTTGCTTGTTATTATTTTAACTCTAGTTTGTTTCCCTGTTACGTAGTTGTCTGAGCTTCTAAATACAGTGTGTTTCATAAAGAATGTCCCGATTTGAAAAGTGGATATCTCGGCAACCACGAACCACCGATGAATGCGACTCGTATCGTGTCTATGAACGTGGCCCAGAGTTTGTTATGACTACCGCTAGATGGCAGCACGAGCGTCCAAACAGCCGCTACGCTTGGTGAGTGAGAAGATGGCGTCCAGGCAACAGAAGGCGTTTTGTGTGCTCGAATTTAGCAAGACCAAGTCCGTGATTACGGTGCAGCGTGCGGACACGGAGAATCCACCTGAAACTTTCCAACATGAACGTGATTCACCAAAACTGAATGTTTTTTGCGCGGTTTCTGTTAGAAATGTTTATGCCCCTTTCTTTTTGCGGACAACACGGTTACGAGCAACACCTATCTTGCAATGCTGAAGGACTGGCTACTTCCACAACTGCAGGACGACTCTGAAGATTGCATTTTGCAGCAGGACGGCGCACCGCTACATTGGAACCTCCCAAGTTCGTCGGTTTCTAAACGACACATTGCCTCAACGTTAGATTGGAAGCAGGGGACTCCATGACTTGGCACTACACGCTTGGCCTCCGAGATCTCCAGACATCTCACCATGTGATTTTTTTTATGGGGATACGTAAAAGACCGTGTTTATATTCCCCCCTTTACCCGCTGACTTGGATGAGCTCCGAACGAGAATCACGGCTGCGGTAAATTCTGTGACTGAAGACACTCTTCGACGCGTTTGGGATGAATTCAGCTATCGGCTTGATGTTGTCCGTGCAGCAGGTGGTGGGCACATTGAGCATTTGTAATTGTGGTGAGTGAAACTTTAGACCTTCCTTCATACTTGGCTCTCTGTTTTGTAACTATCCCACATTTGTCTTATTAAATATACCTCTTTGAAATCGGGCCATTCTTTTTGAAACACCCTGTACTATGTTGTGCAAAAACAATTCTCAGGTTTATGCTTCCGATGTTTCGCCAATGTCTGAAAATTTAATATACCGTATATGAGAAATGCTTCGTTAAAAATTTAACCATGACTAATGGCGAGGTTGTCATGCATCGTTTGATATAAACATCAACCACAAAATTGTCTTGGTATATTTCGCAACTTTGTTTTATTCTTCTAAGAAAGTAACTTGTCTTTCTTCGCCCTGAAGTTGTGTTTTTTTTTTTTCAATAATTTGCTGGCATATAGTCCAGTCAAAATAAGGTTTTTAGATGAAATAAATATGAAAGTTTTGAAACTTGGCACACTTGTTTATAGATATCTAGTGAAGATTTACATCAAAAGTCCTGATGAATCGGAGGTGAGCTCTAACCGCCATCTTGAAAAATAAGTACGCTTTTTCGGGTTTTCGTGAATATCTCAAAAACGGTTGTTCGTAGCACAAAAATATTATTTACAAAATTGAAGCTTACAAAATTTCCTAGAAAAAAAAGCTTCTATTCACTTTTTGTATCTCTAATAGTTTCTGAGATAATCGGGTGTCAATGTTGTACTCTTCCGCTGATCGTTACGTTATCACTAGCTTATTTGTATGAAAAACCATAGTGATAACGTAGCGATCAGCGAAACAGTGCAATATTGACACCCGATTATCTCAGAAACTATTAGAGATACAAAAAAGTGAATGGAACCTATTTGGTAGGAAATTTTGTAAGCTTCAATTTTGTAACTAGTATTTTTGGGCTACGACCAACCGTTTTTGAAATATTCACGAAAAACAAAAAAAAGTACCTATTTTTCAAGATGGCTGCTAGAGTTCACCTCTGATTTGTCAGGACTTTCGATATAATCTTCACTAGATACATAGTTTCAAAACTTTCATATTTATTTCTTATATTTGCCCATTTTCAGCCTTCGTTAACTGGACTAATAAATACCCTAAGACGTTAAAAATGTTAAAAATTAGCCAGCAGTGAGGGGTAATCGAATAGAACAACATGGAATGAGCAGCCATGTTGGAACTTAGAAATCCACCTCTGACGTCCACAAAATTCTATGTTATGGACTTTTTGAACTAAATACATGGGTCTATGAACTTGGTTCATTGGTGAAAGCCTCAGATATGCACCGACGAGTCATTCCATTATGACCACGCCCAGCTAGAGAAATGAGCGTGCCTGAAGACCGAACGGTGGAACAGGTGAAGTTCACAGGGCAGTACATATACAACCCGAGGACAGGCTTTCGGTTAGTAGAGCGTTCGGAGTCAGAATGGGAAAAGTTGCCGATTTATCGGAGCTTGATAAAGGACAAATTGTGATGGCACGGAACTACGATCTTAGAAACGGCGCGGCTTG
This sequence comes from Macrothele yani, assembly GCA_039090855.1. Taxonomy (NCBI): domain Eukaryota; kingdom Metazoa; phylum Arthropoda; class Arachnida; order Araneae; family Macrothelidae; genus Macrothele; species Macrothele yani. The sequence continues at coordinate 13,632,819 of CM077003.1, read as the reverse complement.
TGGGTTGCTCACGTGTCGCTGTGGTGAGTACGTATCAAAAGTGGTGCACAGATGGCCAAACGATGAACCGTTGTCCAGCCGTGTGTCGTCCGCAGCTCATTGGTGCCAGAGAAGGAGCGGAGACTGTCGCGCATTGTTCACAGCGACCGCAGGGCCACAGTGCGACAGATCACCCGCAGCTACCACAGCGGTGATTAAGGCAATGTGTCACAGCACACAGTTTATCGTAGCTTTCTGCGCATGCGCCTGCGGAGCCGAAGACCCATCCGGGTGCCCATGCTCACTGCACGTCATTGCCAACAACTTATGAAATGGGCCCAAGGTTATCGAGATTGGACTGCAGATGATTGGAAGGAAGTGGCTAGGTCTGACGAATAAGAATTCCTGGTGCATCACGTGAACCGCCGAGCGCCGATCACCAACGGAGGCTACGGCACCTGGATGCACTGTTCGGCCGATATACGCCGGCGGCGGGAGTGTTATGCTGTGACCGATGTTCTCTTCAGACACTTTAGGCCCCATTATCCAAACAGCACAATCCCTGACAGCTGTCAGGTATCTGAATATCGTTGGGCAACTGTGTTCCCTTGTCAGGTATCTAACATTCATGGCAACTGTGCTCTCTTGTCAGGTATCTAACATTCATGGCAACTGTGTTCCCTTGTCAGGTATCTAACATTCATGGCAACTGTGTTCCCTTGTCAGGTATCTAACATTCATGGCAACTGTGTTCCCTTGTCAGGTATCTAACATTCATGGCAACTGTGTTCCCTTGTCAGGTATCTAACATTCATGGCAACTGTGTTCCCTTGTCAGGTATCTAACATTTATGGCAACGGTGTTCCCGTGTCAGGTATCTAACATTCGTGACAACTTTGTTTCCTTGCCAGGTATCTAACATTCATGGCAACTGTGTTCCCTTGCCAGGTATCTAACATTCATGGCAACTGTGTTCCCTTGTCAGGTATCTAACATTCACGGCAACTGTGTTCCCTTGTCAGGTATCTAACATTCACGGCAACTGTGTTCCCTTGTCAGGTATCTAACATTCATGGCAACTGTGTTCCCTTGTCAGGTATCTAACATTCACGGCAACTGTGTTCCCTTGTCAGGTATCTAACATTCACGGCAACTGTGTTCCCTTGTCAGGTATCTAACATTCACGGCAACTGTGTTCCCTTGTCAGGTATCTAACATTCACGGCAACTGTGTTCCCTTGTCAGGTATCTAACATTCATGGCAACTGTGTTCCCTTGTCAGGTATCTAACATTCATGGCAACTGTGTTCCCTTGTCAGGTATCTAACATTCATGGCAACTGTGTTCCCTTCTGGTGATGGCCATCACCAACAGGATAATGTACCATGCCACACTGCCAGAATCGTCAAGGAGTGGTTTGAGGAACATGCTGGTGACTTTCTGTTGATGCCCTGGCCTCCAAATTCACCTGACACGAACCCAATCGAACATTTGTGGTTCGACTTGTAAAAGCCAGTTCGCACTAAATCACAACCACCCCGAAATGTACGGGAACTGGGGGACCTGCTATGGACATTAAGGTATCAGATACCTCAGGATACATACCGCCACGATAGAATCGATGTCTCGCGGAGTGGCTGCTGTTTTGCAGGCTTAAGGGGTTCCTACAGCTTATTAGGCAGGTGGTCATAATGTAATGACCGGCTCATCAGTGTACATGTACATCGCTTTAAATTCGTACTGAATCCTCTTTCAGGGGTGAGGTTCCGTACCTGAAAACTCCCCCTTCCCGGCTAGGCCTCTGTAGCTTTTTAAGCTGCTCATGGTGGTCGTTAAACTTTCTTTCTCTCGAAAGGAATAATTATGAACGAGCACAATATAGCCTAATAATTGAGCCTAACGCTGCTAACACCTCGAAACCTATCACGCAAAACACACCCAGCGATTCTTGTTTTTGTCTGGTCTACTGCCAGTTTTGCCACGTGAAAAGAAAATTTTCAGAGTTCAGATATGACGTTAAGTTTAGAAAGTGTAATCGAGAGGTAAACAAAATTTACATAAGAGATAACAACGAAAACAGAAAGCTGAACAGGTCATATACGTCACAGAGGCCGGAAAATAGCATCCACTTCAAGATGCCTCATTGCTCTTGTAGATACTCTGTATCCTATTGCTGGAGTGGAAAAACTATGGCACGCGAAAAAAAATTTGTCGGCACACGGAATGCAGAACCGTCCTTCGATTCTTTAAATCACATTCATAATAAATAAATACGTAACGATTACCATTACTGCCAAACGTAGCAGGTGGGAAATTTTCCAGTTTTGAATGTCATGGATAGCTTCAGGAAAGGCTAAGGATGGGATTTGTTTCACTTTCATGCGCCTTCGGAAGGAAATGCCTCAAACGTGTGCCTGACGTCAGGCTGCGAGAAGATGACAGTTAGCTAGATGTGTCTGAGAAGGAGAGTGAAAGGATTCTCCTTGGCCGTAACTCGAAGGGACATTGTTAGCAAGCGGAGGGAAGAGAGTTCAACCACCAACAACGGTAGCACTCCCGATCACCTCTCTTTTCTCACGGTGGAAGGTGGACCTGTTGTTTTATCCCCGTTCCTATTGATCGCCAATGAGAGCAGTAAGAACCGGCTTCGTACTAGCTGGGAGATTGCGAGAACGTGACATGGTATGAGACGCTTTGTAAACCTTGCAAACCCACTACACACATCATCGGAAGTAATAGAAATAAACGCTTGGCATTGACTTCGATCTGATTATGTTTTTATTTTGCTTTTTTTTTTTATTATTGGAGGTTTAACGACTACCGTAAGCAACTCAATGGGCTATAAGGGGTCGCCCGTCCCAAATTTAGGGTAACTGATTTCAGGGAAGGGAGAGAGCCAGTGCCGTAAGACAAACACAGCATCCATGCCTCACCGGGATTCGAACCTGGACCCCTTTCGGACGAATGATCAGAAGGCATCGCTTAGACCACTGCACCACCGGGGCGGCCTTTTGCTTACTCGTGAACAATTGACACATAATATCTTGTACTGCTGCTCAAAATTACTATGGGCACGCGAAAACATATTTTAGAAAGTTACCGCCAATTTGGACACACAGTCTGAAAAAAGATTCTCTACTCGTGCGGTACTCTATTAATGTGCCAAGTCTGAATCATCTCCAAATGCTGCTTGATGGCATTGCAGTTTCTGTATACGTGAGTGGAATTTAAATTTAGAGTTTCGATTGGAAGAGAAAAGAAGAAATATGATAGATTAGAGAGTTCCTCATTTCTGAAAAGAATGGAAAGCCGAAATAATTATTTAAATTGATGTCTGCGAAAAACTCGGCAGAAATGCATTTTTTATCATCTGTTTTTCATTTTATTGTCCCGAAATTATCCAGCAGAGATAGAGTGCATTGCGGTGAACGTGATGTAATAGGAAAAGACATAAGAGACAAATTAGATAGCTATCAGCATTTCTGGTATGCAGCCTACTCCTTTTGAAGCACGACAGATTTTAAGCCAAATCTTTCAAATGAATGCACACCCATTCGCCAAATTACATTAAAGAAAACTGAGAACAGCAGTAAAAAATATATCTTGCCTTTCTAGCTCCGACTCTGTTCGTAAAAGGCAAGTTTTAATCTATCACTTTTTCTATTGCTAGAATGTTTTTAGTCGGAAATGTCTGACAAACTGTTTTCTTGTGGTGGTGTAAGAAATTAATCATGCTTTCTATTTTCTGCGATAGTATTCCGTCAGAATTCTTACTCCGATAAAGTTTTTTATTTACATCTTCATATGATTTGTTGCATTTTAAAGAAATTAAGAACTCAGATACGAAAAGCATGTTACTCATTAACTTTATTTGGTGATTTTTGATGTGAAGCATCTTTACTGGCAGCGCCCAAATCTGGCAACTACGTGAAATTCGTTCTTGGATGCAAAGGACATATATAGCTTTTAGGCACTGGTTCTTAATTACTTTTCACTAGGGGTCTATATTTCTTTTTTTTTTTTTTTTTCATGGAACAGGCCTAGAGGGTGTGAACACTTAATTTGGTAAATATGTATAAGTCAGCTAGACATTATACTCTCTCTCTCTCTCTCTCTGATACTCATATAAACATTATTTTTATTTTAAGATTTATTAAAGTTAATGTGAAAATTATAAAATAGCCCCATTTTCTCTGTGGTAAAATAAAAAAAAATACTTCTCTGTCCAGTCACTGTTAAACTTACGATTTTCACAGTCAACTTTTCTCTTCTTTAGCGTTGAGAACGACATTTTGAACGATCACAGTAATTAGAGCTGTTGTGCTCGGTGCTTCACGAAGCACGATTCGGAGTAAACCGCGGGACGGGTTCCAAACGCTGCCAGCGAGAATTCATTGATGCCGAGTCGAGTGGAGAACCGAACGCACGGATATGCGAGTCCTCCTTCCTCTCTCCCATGATGTCTAGCAGAGGGTTGCATAGGAGCGTCAGAAAATGCCGCAGAAAACTACCGAATTACGTTTATGATTTGTCACATGTGAATGCACATTCTTAAAATTTTAAACACAGTCACAGTACTAAATCAAACAAAAACATTTGTACCGTTTCATATTATAAATATTGATGAACATTCTCTTTTTTTTTTTCGCTTGTGGATTTAAACATTTCTTTTCAGTTGAATTTTTTTATCGCGGGAGTGGAGGGTGAGGACCGACACACTTAGCGGGCTGCCTATTGAGAACCACTGCTTTACGGAAAAGACGTCACCCTCCAGTTTCTTAACCATGAGAGTAAAACTGCTCCCGCAACGCTATTTCCGTTACGCTGACGTCACCAAATCCTAACATTGGTCTGGACCTCAGTGTTGTATCTTACTCAGAGCCGGATTAAGGGGTGGTCTACCAGGGATATAGCCTTGGGGCCCACCATTACCAAAAGCCCAGAAAGTTATGTGTCTACATCATATCATATATCATATCATATGTACAGGATTTTAGGAAGGGAGTGTCTGACCCCTGGTCTTAAACAACCCTTAGAAATAGGAAGCTAGGAGATTTGGTCTAGATTGCCCGACAGGAAAGTGACACGGAAGCGAAGTAGAAAGGGGGAGGAAGACGCCCTTATTTATTACCGGGGGCCAGTACCCGGGGTCCGACGGCTTAACGTGCCCATCCGACGCACGGCGGATATTTAGAGGATCGAGCGTTCGTACCTGCCTGGGATCGAACCTGAGGTCCTTTACGTGGCAGTCACGAACGTTGCCCACTAGGCCACCCGCAGCCATATGCGTCTACATCACACAATACACAGCTTATATATTTATATATAGAGAGAATATACTGAAAAACAGTTTTAGTTTTGTCTCGTATGATTCACCCTGGATAACAAACAGGGGCATGAAAACGAACAGATTTGAAGGCAGTGGCTCACTAAGGGTAAATGTTTCATGTCGATGTGTAGAGCAGGGTCGGCGAGACAATTTCAGCTGTTTCACTACCATCCTCCCACACCTCTGCTTGCACTTAGAACTGTTAATGGGCGAAATCCACTGTGGCTTCCCATTGCCACAGTGAACAAAAAGATGTTTCAGTAAAAGTATGCAATGCTAAAATATTAAAATTTCCAAGACAAGATCTAGGAATTTTTAGCTTTTAACCCATGTTCTTGTGAGAACAGTGGAAAATATAGTGACTTTTTATGTAAACTCTACAAGTAATTAGTTTGTAGAATGCAATAAATATTAATTCTCACAAGCATACTGCTGCAGTTTCGTGTCTTCGGAGGACCACATAGATGTTTTAGCCTTGGTAGTTTCAGCCTAGGTGCCCACTTAGGCCTTAATCCGGCCCTGATCTTACTTTCTATTAATACGATATGGGCTGTAAAAACAAATCAGTTTTAAACTGTAAAAGCACAAAAATAAATTACGCCATTTGACCACAGTGTTGTTAGTAGCAAGCGTAACTCTTGAAACGTTGCATAATTATATCTCAATTACTAGGGCTCCTATTTTGGAAATTCAGGCTCACTTTATGAAGAAAAACATCGCGCCGCGTGACCGCAGGGTTGTAAGTATCTCAGTCTTTCTTGACTTGACATTTTTCTTTCTTTTGGGTACAATAGAATAGTCAGGTTTCATTAGCCTTTTCCCTGGTTCCCTGTTATGTTACACGAATTCGAACTTGAACCCATCTCGGACAAACGGTCAGAAGCCAGCACTGAGACCACTGCGCCACTGAAGCGGTACACGTGTTTCATATTTGTATATAGTGTAATTTTCATTTGATTAATTATTTCTGGTATATGAATCATGTTTTAAGGATTTCTACTATATGTTTGATAGTGTGAAACATGACAAAAAAAATTGATGGAATTTGTGAAATTCAAACGCTTTTAGAATTTTAAAAATAATTTTCTGTCCTAAAAAATATTACGCCTCCTGACCACAGCGTTTTAAGCAGCAAGCGTAACTCTTGAGAAGTTGCAAAGTGTTATCTCATTTACTAGTCGTGCGATTTTGAAAATTAAGACGCTCTTTTCGAAAAATAAAACATTTACGCGGCATGATCTCAGATTCTAATGTGATTTGGGAAATTCAAACGAAGTTATGCTAAGAATATTAGGTAAAACTAAGTCGCCCCGTGGGGTAGTGGTCTAAACGCTGGCTTATGACAGTTCGTCTAAGTGGATCCGGGTTCGAATCCCCGTGGGGCATGGTTGTTGTGTTTGCCTTACGGTAGTAGCTTTCTCCCTTCCCTGGAACCAGTGGCCCTAAATTAAGGACGGGCGACTACTTGCAGCCCATTGAGTTGCTCATGGTAGTCGTTAATGCCTCAAAGAAAAAAAAAAAGATATCTTTTCCTGAAAAAATTACTCCGCCTGACCACAGTACTCTGAATAGCATGCATAATTCTTGAAACGTTACATATTGATATCTCATTTAATAGTGGTGGAATGTTTTTGGAAATTTAGAATTTCTTCTGAAAAAAATATAATGCCGCGTGACACCAGTGTTGTAAGCAACCAGCGTAACTTTTGAAGGGTTGCTTATGATATCTCAATTACTAGCGGTCCGCTTTTGGAATTTCAAACTCTGTTTTCTTAGAATTAGAAACAGGCCGCCTCGTTGGCGCAGTGGTCTAAGCGATGGCCTCTGATCATTCGTACGAACGGGGTCCGGGTTCGAATCCCGGTGAGGCATGGATGTTGTGTTTGTCTTACGGCACTGGCTCTCTCCCTTCCCTGGAACCAGTGACCTTAAATTAGGGACGGGTGACTGCTTATAGCCCATTGAGTTGCTCACGGTGGTCGTTAAACCTCCAATCAATCAAAAAAAAAAAAAATTAGAAATAGAACTATAAAAATAAATAAATTTCTCCCCCTTCCACCTTTCAAATAAAAACTATAGTTATCATGAAATATGAAAAAAAATCCACTGCTGAATGAATGGAATTATACGATTATCCCAAGCTCACCTTGCTGCTTCTGGGCGGCAAGAACAGCTAAATCATCAACACAAAAGTCTAAACAATATTGACCTCGTTCGAAATTGGCTTTAAAAATTGTAAAGGGAAAAGATGTTCATAATCCACCGACTAGCACGGGATCAGCTACGCCAAAACTAAAAGTTTCTGATCAAGTGCCGTCGGCAGGCTCTGACTCCACATTGCATCAAAATTGATGTATGAGGTTACATGTACAAGAAGGAACTACTCTGCCATTCTTACAAAAGTTTACCAAAATAACTGTGCCGCCCCGGTGGCGCAGTGGTATAAGCGATGGCCTCTGATCATTTGTCCGAACGGGGTCCGGGTTCGAATCCCGGTGAGGCATGGATGTTGTGTTTGTCTTACGGCATTGGCTCTCTCCCTTCTCTGGAACCAGTGACCCTAAATTAGGGACGGGCGACTGTTGATAGCCCATTGAGTTGCTCACGGTGGTCGTTAAACCTCCAATAAAAAAAAAAAAAAGTAACTGCGATATAAGTTCACACAATGCGTCGTATGCAAATCACAGAGACGAAGTCACCCGCAATGTGAGATATACGAAGGGGTGTAATCAGGGCCGTAGCCACCGACCGGAAGGATAGGGTGGGCAATTGCCCTCAGAATGGTCATTCCAGGGGCGTAAATTCATGCTCCGGGGGATGTAAAAAATAGAATTGTAACTAAAAAAGAAAGTTACGCCCTTCAATATTTTCTTTTTATAAACTTTAGTTAGTCTCGTACAGTATTCCACGCAGTTAGTCAATGTACAGAGTAACATACCCAATGAAGTGTGAACATCTCATATTCACGAAGGGAATTTTCCAAAACAGTGAATGGAGAAATATAAAACAATATGCTGATATGTCTAACCTCCATGACCTTTTCCGAACGTGTCTTTGGGATAAAGAACTAATTAAACATCTGTGTACAAAATTGTCTGAGCTTTTAACCTTGAGCAGCATTTTTCCAAGCCCTACCCCTAAAGCTTCTTCCTATTGTTACGTTTCCTATCCGATACTCATTCGTTCTGCGCAGGTTTGTTTTTCGTTCTGCATTCGTTGGCTTTTCGGAACTTTGAATCGCATAACGTTTACACTTCATCTGGTATGTACAACTTGTGGTCCTTGGGTATTCACATAGGTTTTGCATTTCTAAATGCAACCCATACAGCACAAAACGTTTCAGATATGTATCAATAATGTTACAATCTCTCATTTTCATTACACTTTCAGAGATATCTTACAATTACGTTTCAGCAACATCTATTTTGGAACATAACTCTTTGTACATTATGGTTACGTTAAAAATAGCATTCACCGATTCTACTGTTTTATAGTTTTCATTGCACATAATTTCTACCTTGATGTTACATCCCGGCGATATTTAAGATTTTTGGTTCGGCAACGGCGTGATTGCGCATGCGCATTTATGCCATTTCACCGAAGCACTCTCGTAGTCGTATTTCCACGAGCTACTGGGATATTCTTTGGTGATACTGTCGTACTCGAGCTAGCTAGTTAGTTAGTTGATTTAATATTTCATCCTTTTCTTTTTATGATTCAAGATCATCTGAAAGTAATTGTTTTGATTATTATAATTTTTAAATTCTAAAAAGCATTTTATAAAATCTAAGTAGATGGCTGTGTTGTTGTATTAATATACGTATTATACCAGCATGGTTTTTTTACTTGAAGCTGAGAAATTTCATATTGGTAGGAATTTAGGGAAATGACGAATTTCATTTTTTTCTTTTTTTCCGCTGAAGTATAGTCTATTCCACATGTATAATAGAAATTCGACACCCTCATTTGGGAGCTATCTTTATTTCTTTTGTCATCAACATATAAACGTACTGTTCCCAATGGACAGCGACATGTATGAAACCACCACCATTTTGCACAGTGCCTTGTTGACAGCTTGGGCCGATGTCCTCATGGGGTCTGCGCCACACCCGAACCCTACCATCAGCTCGTAACAACTGGTAGCGTGACTCATCGGACCACACCACATGTTGCCAGTCTTCCAACGTCTAATTAACGTGTTCACTAGACCAGGTGAGGCGCTGTCTCCGATGTCGTTGTGTTAACAAAGGCACTCTGGTGGGTTTTCTGCTCTCATACACCATGGACACTAAATTACGTTGCACTGACCTGATGGATATGTCTATGGTACCTCTTGCATTGAATGTGGATGTTATTTGAGCCAGTGTCGCTTGTATGTTAGCATGGACAATCCTGGTCAGACGCCGCTGGTCACGGTCATTCAGCACTGACCTGATGGATATGTCTCTGGCACCTAATGCATTGAATGTGGATGTTATTTGAGCCAGTGTCGCTTGTTTGTTAGCATGGGCAATCCTGGTCAGACGCCGCTGGTCACGGTCATTCAGCACTGACCTGATGGATATGTCTCTGGCACCTCCTGCATTGAATGTGGATGTTATTTGAGCCAGTGTCGCTTGTCTGTTAGCACGGACAATCCTGGTCAGCCGCCGCTGGTCACGGTCATTCAGCACTGACCTGATGGATATGTCTCTGGCACCTCCTGCATTGAATGTGGATGTTATTTGAGCCAGTGTCTCTTGTCTGTTAGCATGGACAATCCTGGTCAGCCGCCGCTGGTCACGGTCATTCAGCACTGACCTGATGGATATGTCTCTGGCACCTCCTGCATTGAATGTGGATGTTATTTGAGCCAGTGTCGCTTGTATGTTAGCATGGGCAATCCTGGTCAGACGCCGCTGGTCACGGTCATTCAGCACTGACCTGATGGATATGTCTCTGGCACCTCCTGCATTGAATGTGGATGTTATTTGAGCCAGTGTCGCTTGTCTGTTAGCACGGACAATCCTGGTCAGCCGCCGCTGGTCACGGTCATTCAGCACTGACCTGATGGATATGTCTCTGGCACCTCCTGCATTGAATGTGGATGTTATTTGAGCCAGTGTCTCTTGTCTGTTAGCATGGACAATCCTGGTCAGCCGCCGCTGGTCACGGTCATTCAGCACTGACCTGATGGATATGTCTCTGGCACCTCCTGCATTGAATGTGGATGTTATTTGAGCCAGTGTCGCTTGTCTGTTAGCATGGACAATCCTGGTCAGACGCCGCTGGTCACGGTCATTCAGCACCTGCGGTCACTTCGCTGTTCATGGTGTGTGGTAATGCCTTCCATTAGGTATTCTTGGTAAACCCTTGACGCCATAGATCGAGGAATGTTGAATGCTCGCACACCTTCGGAAATCGAATGCCTGATCTGTCTGGCTCCCATTACCATGCTTTGTTCAAACACCGATAATTCACTTCGGCTTGCCATAATCCTACTGGCTTGACTCACGAGATTACTCCTGGCAACTGATAAAAATCGTGGCGTGCGTCGAAGCCTTTATACGACGGCAGCGCCAGTTAAAAATTTGCATACTGGTGTGCCACGACTTTTGGCACTTAAGTGTATTAGTAATTCAAATTTATTGGCGTAGAATAGAAATCAAAGTTTCCAAGCTTTCGCACATCAACCAGATGGCCTTATCAAGGAAGGTAGTCAGCAAACTGTGGACAATAGAACACTTCAACAATTTGAACCTAGTGACTTAACTAGACAATATACGAACAGATGCAAACGTAATTTTTCATTCAAAGACACGAGTCGTCAAGTTCGTTTAGCTAGCGGAATCCTGGAAGGAAAACAAAAGACATTCACTATTCGAAGAATAGGTTCTAAACTCGTTGAAACTCTAGCGAGATGCTCTCATTGCAAGACTCACTGTTGGTAATGATCCCCAAAGTTTCTCGAATGGCAGTGGGTTTAAGAGTGGAATAGGAAGCTACTTTCTTTATGTCATCTCACATAGGATAACCGGACTTGAACTGGACTTCTCTGGATAGGGCCGTGGTTTATTTGCCGTTCTTTTTGTCCCTCTTATGCTCGTTGATTCTAATTCTAAATGAACGTTTGGTTATTCCAATGTAGTATCGCTTGGAGCAGTCCGGATATTGTAGGGGGATAGCATAAACACCTGCTTCGTTGGAAAGCGAAGTGGGGCTTGTCAGTGTTTCCCTTAAGCATGGCATATAAAGATGTCGGAGATCTTATACCAACACCGAGGTTCAGGGCCGCGGGTGGCCTAGTGGTCAGCATTCGTGATTGCCACGGTGAAGACCTCGGGTCCGATCCCAGTCAGGTACGAACGCTTGAGCCACTAAATATCCGCCGTGCGTCGGATGGACACGTTAAGCCGTCGGGCCTCGGGTACTGGCCCACCTGTAATAAATAATGGCGTCTTCCTCCCCCTTCTACCTCGCTTCCGTGTCACTTACCTATCAGGCACTCTAGCCCAAATCTCCTGGCTTCCTATTTCTAAGAGTTGTTTAAGACCTGGGGTCAGACACGCCCTTCCTGAAATCTTCTACGTATGATCTCAACACCGAGGTTCACCTTCTTGAGAGCGTTCTTGAGTTGAAAGGAAACATTTGGCATGTAGGGAATAGAGCCCAGGTAGCGTAGCTGAAGCATAAGAACATTATCATGACTGTTTCTTTAGATAAAGCTATGTACCAGGTTATGGGCGTATCCTGCCTCAGTGGCCGATTCGATAACGTTTTTAATCAGCTTTGTCTTTGATTTATATTCTACGCCGATAAATTCGGGCTACTAGAATAGTTATACACTGGTGTGCAAAAATTAAGGACCAGACGGTTTTTCGAATGTAACGTCGTGCAGAAGTGCTCCACATCGACCCAAATCATACCATAAGATTACCAAAATGTAAGAATATAGGACAAGTGAGCAAAACCGTCCAAACAAGGAATCCAAAGGATACAACGGTACTTTATTGAAAAAGGTAGCTTCGAGCACAACTGCACAGAAGACAGAAACGTCCATGTGACAGGCGGCTGCCAAGAAAAATCTAGTCTTTAGTAGGGGATATGATCCCCCCTGACTGCGTTGCTGGATTTACAACATCTGTCCATGCTGAGGACGAGGTTGTCAAGGAGGTGTTGAGGCATCGCGGCACATTCCTCTTGTAGGGCCAATCGCAGCTGCGGAATCGTGGCTGGCGACTGGTGACGTGCTACCAAGCGTCTCCCGAGAAGGTTCCACACGTGTTCGATTGGATTTAGATCCGGGGACCTTGCGGGCCAATCCATGCGTTGAATATCTTCACTCTCCAACAGCTCTGCGACAGCCACTGTACGATGAGGTGTATCGTTCTCGTCCATGAAGAGGAACTCAGGACCCACAGCACCTCTAAACAGACGCACGTGGGGCAGGACAACCTCGGTACAATCGCGGACACCAGTGACTGAACCTCCTTGGAAAATGTGGAGGTCAGTACGGCTACCAAGCATGATACCGCCCCAAACGAGAACTCCGCCACCTCCAAGCCGGTCTCTTTCGATGATGTTGGAGGTGTGGTTGCGTGTTCCTTGCTCTCTCCAGATGTGTATACGTCCAGAATCGCTCGTCAGACTAAATCGGTTCTCATCCGTAAAGAGAACTCGACCCCATTGCTGATGTGTCCAATTCTTGTGCTCCTGGCACCACAGAAACCGCCGTCTCCGATGAGCAGGCGTTAATGGCACACACCGTACTGGTCGTCGTGCAATTAGACCACCTTTGTGCAGCCTCCTGGCCACGGTAAAACGCGATAACGGACGTCCAGTTGTCTGTTGTATGTGCCTTGCGATTTCTCCCGCTGTCTGCCGTCTGTCTCTTCTCGCCTGTAGGACAATATACCGGTTGTCCGCCGGCGTGGTTGCTCGTGGACGACCACCGCTAAGCTCTCGGACAGCTGTTCCTGTCGCTTGAAATGCTCTTCAAGCTCGTGAAATGATTGTGTGAGCGATCCCGAACTCCTCGGCCACACTAGTGGCACTTCGACCTTCTTCCAACTTCCCAATGACGCGATCTCGGGTAAAGCCATCCAGATGTCGTCTACTGGATTGCCTGTTGGCCATATCACATGGTGGCAGCAACTCGACGTCGTTCAAACCGATGTACACCGTGCAATAGCTTTCACCGAATTGCTGAAACGTACACCGCCCGTATGCTTTATACCCTTTCGACACCCCCTACGTCATGCTGCACATATATGTTGTATGCCCTACCGTACCGGACCTAGTCTATCTCCCGAGTGGTCTTTCGGTTCGTTCTGCTGCTCGTTCTGCTGTTATGCTAACTTCTCCTCTTCGTCCTTAATTTTTGCACAGCAGTGTACTATTTTAAGTATAATTGGTGCAAAGTTTCTTATGTTATTATTTAATAATCCGCATCTTTATAAGTTACAGGTGCATTCATGCTATATCTGCCGAGCTCTCGTTTGCCAACGGGCGGGTTTTTCGAGGCACTTAAACTGTAAAACGTAAATGGAATAAAAGGTTAAAGAAATCAAGTCATAAATGGAATACGGGATTACACCGTACAATACAAATGTTTGAATCAACTTCAAAAGTTGTATTGTATGGTGTAATCCCGTATTCCATTCATGATTAATCTGCTCCTCCGGGCAATCACGGGATAGGATTCTTAACCTCCAGATTCACTAAACATGAATGCCGGTTGATTCGACTAGCGAATCCAGTGATGGTTATATTCAAATTGATCGGAAACTTGAGACTTGGTCGTTCTGGGTGGTGTAGTGGTTAGCATACTTGGGAGACGCAGGTTCGATTCCCGCTCCAGGACGACGAAGTTTTCGGATTTTATCTGACTTACCATATCCTTGTCACATTTACATACAAAAAAAAATGGATTGTCATCTTCAAAATTTGAAATCAAGTCAAATAAACAATAGTTACACGAGATCACATCAACATAATGTGTCGCGGTATACACATGACAAAATTACTTTTTGTTTAGCTTTAAAAGCATAGTCCAACCACGTGGTAGATCCATTGATACAAAGTCATAACACCATTATTTATTTGATTTGATTTCTTTAACCTCTTATTCTATTTATGTTTTACAGTTTACGTCTAAAGTCGCTCTAGTGCCGTTCAAAGCCCGCACGCTGGCGAGCGAAAGCTCGGCAGATATTGTATGAACACACCTGTAACTTATAAAGAATCGGATTATTGTCTCCTAAAGTCTTGTGCTTTTTGGTTTCTATTTATCTACGGTGTATCCATAGTGGTTTATTCTCTGCATTTTGTTTGTGTGCGTGCATACAGACAAATACGTATATACAGATCGCTTCTGAAAGGTCGCATTCTAAGTTTAATCGCGCGGAGGAAATGCAAAATGCCATATATGACGCTTAATTATCAAGTGTATACACTGAGTGGCCACTTTATTATGACCACCTCCCTCAGTACTTCGTTGGGCCACCTTTTGTCTTTAATACTGCGTCGATTCTTCGTCACATAGACTCCACGAGATGTTGATAGGTGGTTTGTGGAATCTGAGACCATGCTTGATGAATAGCACTTTCCAGGAGTGTGAGATTGCAGGATTGTGAATCCAGCTGTCTGATGGCTCGTTCAACTTCATCCCACAAATTCTCAATGGGGTTGAGATCTGGAGATTGTGGGGGCCACCTAAGCAAAGTTAACTCACCGAAATGTTCCTGAAACCAATGCTGTACAATACGAGCACTATGGCAGGACGCATTATATTGTTGAAAGTAGCAATTGGGATAAACCATCCACATGACAGGATGCACTTGGTCCGCAACGATGTTTAGATATGATGAGCCAGTCAGACGTTGATCAACACGAATTAAAGGGCCCAAAGCATGCCAGGAAAACATTCCCCAAACCATACCGTTGCCTCCACCATCTTGAAGGGTTGAAGCAATGCATTTGGGGTCCCTGCTGTTGTGCTGTTTCCGCCAAATTCTCACTCGGCCATCGGCATGGTGCAACTGAAAACGTTATTCATCAGACCACATATTTTGTTTCCATTATCGACTGTCCAATCCTTGTGGTCCTGTGCGAACTGGAGACGTTTTCTCTTGTTAACTGCAGATAGCAAAGGTGTTCAAACAGGCCTTCGGCTGCCATATCCCATCCGATGCAGTGTACGGCGAACAGTGCGTGCAGAAATCATTTGAGGGGATCCTTGATTAAGATGGTCTGTAATTTGCTGCACTGTTGCCCTTCTGTTGTCTGTTACCAGTCTGGACATTCTCCGTTCAGCCCGAGCAGTCACTAGTCGATGACGACCACACGTTGCACGTAGAGACCCAGTTTTTTGGCTGACAGTCCAGTCTTTAAACACTTAGGGTACAGCTACTCTGGAACATTTCCCGAATGTGGCGGTTTCGGTGATACTCGCTCCATGGCTCCAAGCTCTTACAATTATCCCACGTTGAAAATCCGTCAAATCGCATTTTTTACCCATCTCGTCGCCCAAAAATCACTTCTACTACTGTCGCAAGCACTAAGCTTTCCCTTTTTATACTAGCCTCGCGCTCTGACGGCAACAGCGTGCAGACATAGCTCATTTACTTAAAATGTCAGGTGGTCATAATAAAGTGGCCACTCAGTGTATACAACAAATGGCTAGTAAAATAAAATTTAGCGACAAAAAATTAATTAATTTCCAAAATAAGTCAATTATTTGGCGAAATAAAATACTACTCATTGTTTCCTTTCCGAGAATAATATATGCTTTTGTATCCAGCACGCATTAATGTTCGAGTTTTCGCCGTAACATAAACCGAGAAGTTAATTTAACAGCAAAAGTTAAAGTTATTCATGAAGGATTTAAATGATGGGCAGGTGTTGACGTATCTCCAGGAATAATAGTTTCCATCTGCGTGAACATTTAATATTTATTCTGGGAACAAGACCGAAACCTTGACATCCCGTAGCGATACAAAGTTCCATTGAATACAGCTGGTCTTTCATAAGGGACGGCCCCCAAGGCATAATAGATGGCATCCGTTGACTAAAAACATGCGTTAATCTATTTCTCATCTTTTGTGTCGTTACACACACTGTTTCGGTTGGGTTTCACAATGTAAAGAACTTCAGATACGTAATCTGGATGGTGTTTATACAAGAGCGGAATCCCCTTAATAGTTCCTGCCTATAAAAGCTCTTGCTATAGCATGCTGGCTTCCAAGTGAAGTAATTTGGATTGGCGAAGTTTTGGAGATTACTGGAGAATGGAGTTAATCACATCGGTTCGTTATGAGTGCACTTAGCGGAGAAAATTAATCAGAATTTTTGAAGAAAAGGATTTAATATGATTCACACAAACGAGACTTGACATGTATTAATATTATCAAAGATTTGAAGCAGGGTCAAACACACATGAGGAAGAAGTGCGCCATGGGTTGATTTCAACTGGGTAATATTACGGGATTTAAAAGTCACGCAACTCATATTAAAATATGCATTGCTGGTTTTAATGCAGTATACATTAATTGGATTCATAAATAAATGTAATGTCTGCATATGAGAGTGACCAGTGAATGTTAAAGGAGTTAGATTCGCTACCTTTGTTGAACGTGAAGGGAAAAGGAAGTGACTTCGCTGGGGTATTGGGTACTTTGAATGTAGAAGAAGCTGGTTCTTATGAACTTTGAATGTAGAAGAAACTGGCTTTGCTTTCTTTTCTTATCTTCGAAAGTGGAAGTAAGCTGGATGTTGCGAACTTTTAATGTCGGAAACTTGAATGTAAGAGCTTCGTTGGCTTTTCCGAACTTTGAATGTAGCAGAAACTGGCTTTGTGGGCTTCTGTAAAATTTGAATGTAGAAGAAGCTGACTTTTGTGAACTTTGAAAGTAGATAGAAGAGTCTGGCTTTTGTGAATTTTGAATGTAAGAGCCGGCTTTTCTGAATTTTGAATATAGAAGCTGACTTTTCTGAACTTTGAATATAGAAAAAGCTGGCTTTTGTGAACTTTGAATGAAGAAAATACTGGCTTCGCTGGCTTTTGGAAACTCTGGATGTAGAAGAAGCTGGCTCATGTGAATTTTGAATGCAAAAGAAGCTGGCTTTTGTGAACTTTGAACGCAGAAGAAGCCGGCTCTTGTGAAGTGCGAATGTTGAAGGAACTTGCTTCGCTAGCTTTTGTGAATTTTGAATGCAAAAGAAGCTGGCTTTTGTGAACTTTGAATGTATAAGAAGCTGGCTTCGCTTTGTTTTGTGAACTTTAAATGTAGTAGTAATTGGTTCCGCTGGCTTTTGTTAACTTTGTATAGAAGAGGATCTGGCTTTTGTTAACTTTGTATAGAGGAGGATCTGGCTTTTGTGAATTTTGAATGCAGACGGAAGTGTCTTCGCTGGTTTTTGCGAGTCTCAAATATAGAAGGAGTTGACATCGCTGACTTTAGTGAATTTTGAACGTAGAAGGTGCTGGTTTTTGTGAACTTTGAATACAGAAGGAGCTGGCTTTTGTGAACTTTGAATCTAAAAGGATCTGGCTTAGCTGAATTTTGTTTTCGCTTGGTTATTTTTGGTTTGTCGTTCTATGTGGTTGTGACTTGCCATTAAAATTAAGATTAAAACAGTTATTAAAATTAAGGTTAAAACTCCCGTTCTTAGACTTGCTCATAGAACGGGACCCCCATAATTTCACTTTAAAATACTCAGTGTACCGTAAATAGTCATCCCACCCTATTATAGCCCCATACAACTCAGCGCAGCCTTTATTTGTTAAGCTGGCTTCCCTGCGCTACCTGGTACGACGGGCACGCATTCGTCCTCTGTACGCCTACGGCGCATTGAACTTCAACGAATTTTTGTTATTGCTAGCGAATTCGGGTACCCGAAAGACCTGGTACACACCATTCTCCGCAGGCATCGACGACTTGCGTTTACCGCATTAGAAAAACCCGCACCCTTACCAGGTACGTAGGATCCATGAGCTATTTTCCCGGCTGCACCAGCGTTCTACAACAGGCATGTGCCAAATTTAATATAAACTTTGGTTTACAAACACGCAATTTGTACACTCTAATTAAACATGACAGAGATCCCGTTGAAACCAAACACAGGTACGGCGTCTACCTTATTCCCCTGAGAGCTTTAAACCCCCAATGAAATAGATCAAGTGTACATAGGATCCACCCTACGCAATCTAAAAACCCGTTTGCTCGAACACTCACGCGATGTCAGAACAGGCTCACATTCGACAGCCCTAGCCCGATTGGTAGCTAGCGGCACACATAGACCATTATGGGATGAATGCAAAATCCTCATTACACACAGCACCAAAAGCATGACCCTCTTTGCAGAAAGTTTATATATTCACCATTATAGAGGTATTTGCTGTAATGACGACGTACCTTCTTTCCTCCCACGAACATGGACTGCTCTAATCCGATAAAAACTGTGTTTCGCACGACTATCAATTGTGACTTACATGGACTGCTCTACTTGAACATTGCGGAAATAATCATTACAGCTGAATTATTAATACTTGTGTAGTGTCATTTTTACTTTCTTCGTTTGCAGTACTGTTACCTGTCTCTCTCTATGTCTCTCTCTGTGTTCACAACAACTTTCGTGAGCATGCGCTTTACCCATTGTTTGGGTCATCAAAAATCCTTATATATAGCGTGTCGACGTACCTTGATGCCATTAGGTGGGTGACCTGATGAAGATCACTAGTGTGATCGAAAGATCTAGTGTTTTAATCTATCATATGTTTTAACTTGTAAATACCGTTTTTAATTTGATTAAATGTAGAAGTGATCTTCATCATTTCGTCAAAGCAAGTTGCATATCGTGTTATGTATGACGAATGTCTACTTCCATATGAATATCACTTGTAACACGAAGTTCGTCTACAGTCTAAAACAGTGATTGTTTAAATATACTAAACATTTCGCTTGTTGAGCAAGTTTGGAATCTCAGAGATACTGTTTTAAGCATATTCAGTGTGGAGCGTTACCTGACATCCCTTTGGTATTGTGAGACTAAATTTGCTGATATACCTTCTGATTTTCCTGCGCCCCCCCCAACTTCAGTATACCTATTATGTCATTCAACTCTTGTCAAATAGTAAATGCATCAGTCATTGTCCGCATAACTTTTCGATCACTCTGTATAATTACAATACTTGAACATCACATATTACCTTTCATTTCCGTTCGTTAAGTTCGTAACCGGTAAGAAAGATAAAGGCGTAGCAAATGCTTAAATCAAATATTTTTAAGAATTCTCTGAATCGTTATTTACGGTAGCAGTGTGGACTATATATGTTTTCTCTGATATTATCTGCGTTAAGACTTCAAACTTCGAAGACTCGCAGAAACATTTCTTCACAAGTACGATTTGCTCAACTGAAATGTTTATACCGTATTTGGTTTGAATCACTTCTTCTTGTGTAATGTTTTTTAAATTGTTATTCACTTATAATATTACTTGTTGTACTATCAGTGGCTCTTGTAGCACTGGAGCTTCTTAATGTTATTATCCAGATATCTAGCACAAAATCCTTAATTCTACAATGAGTAATATTAGTCTATTTTATTGTCAGAAGAGAAAAGTCTTCAAGTACTCACATAAATGGTCTTTTTTTCGTCAAACAGAAGTCATCGCTCTTTCCACGTTTATGAGGGAGTCGCGGTAAAACTCTCATCGGCCGCTACCGGGAATCGAACCCAGGGTTTTCCAGTTACGCGCTGGACATGCTACCACTGCCCCACAGCGGCCGCGAATTCCTCCAGACTCACGTACAACTAACTGCCAAGCTACTTGGATTAGGAACATGTTTGATGTTCCTAATCCACGTCAATTGTCTGCATTAATGGTCTTTATTTGTTCTTCCATGCGCAACAAAACTATGCTTCAAAGCACTTCAGTCGTCTCAACAAACTGAGCCTCTATAACATGAAGCTCAAAGAGTATATTATATCTATACAATTTCATCGAATATATAGTCTTGAAGGTGCCACTCAAGGCTGCACTAATCTACCCACACTTAACCCGCTTCACACATTATACATCGTTCTTATCTTGTCAAACCATACACACGGGACTCAAACCTGAGCCCAAAATCGCTGCCACATAACATTCAGTGGGAGAGAAAATATAATGTTAAGGTTGAAACGTTTAAAGAGAGCGAACTCAAAATTTACATAGGGAACTAAAACTAAAAATGAAAGTTAAATTAGAATATACGTCATACTTGTTAGGCCTCCTGTAGCCTCCTGTAGTTCTCTCCAGTTCTGCCTATCTTTTGCCTTCGATCTTCTTTCTCTTTCTCAATTCTCTTTATCTCATTCAAAACAACTCTCTTTTAGACTACCTTTTATTAAGGGTATCGATTCAGTTTCATCTACTAACTTATTTGACTAGATCTAGACTTCGTCTCGGGTTCGATGTAGTCATGCTACTAGCAAGTCACTTAGACCTTTGATACAGATAATCTCCCACTTTCACACTTCTCTTTTTGCGTAACTTATGATTTAGTTGTTATTTCATCTAGGCATTTCCTCTTCCATTCTTCAATGCTATACATAGCATTATACTTTTCACCTTTTTTTGCGTCACATGCCTTTTTTTTCATATTGTTCTTCATTTAGAGTCCGTGTGTCACTAGAATATGTTAAATGCATTGATTGAAGTCATTCTATTGAGAGAAATCGAAATGTCACAGACAATAAAAACCAATATACGCACATGTAACAGTCACGTGGGCTGATGATCTTTTGCCTTATCCTTCATAAAGAGCGTACAGACTACTTTGCTGCAGTAACTCTTCTGCATGTGGATAATGCTCTATGTCATACATGTAGAGCAGTCCACCAAAAACTACAGGAACTGGAAGGCTTAAGGAATATCCTATCCTCCATACAGGCTGGACCTTGCCCCGTCGGACTATCAATTGTTTCGCTATGGCCCACTCTCAACAAAAACGGCACTTTCCTTCAGTGGCGGAATCTGGCATCAGAGAGTTCTATCCCCGAAACTTGCCTAGTGGTACCGCCATGCGACTATGGATCCGGCAGAATGTTGGCAAATGACTATGAAAAACAACAGCATGGACTTTGTAGAATGAAATGAGCATGTACACCTTTCTTGCATCATGAAACATTCTACAGGGTGTCCACAATGTCTTGTTACCCCTGTAATAAGAAATGTAAGTGAGCTATGTATCTGTTGTATGATGTATATGTTGAGTTATATGTTGAGGCATCCTTAAACATCCAGTGGATCCGTTTAGGCTCCGTCATTCTCGTGACAGAAAATAATTTTACGCCATGTTCTGGGGGACATTTTCCGAAGTAGTTGCGGGGTGATACGATAGAAAGCACGTCTCACTGCTTGTTTAAGTTCATCAGTGGTTTGGTAGCGCTGCTGTGCAACAACCTTCTTTATGAAACCTCAAAGGGCATTATCACACTTTGAGAGATCTGGGCTTCGATATGGCCATTCAAGTGGAGCGGGCAGCACTGTCGAACTGCGGCCGATCCTACGATCCCAAAAGACCTCATCACGGTATTCACGAACAGCGATTGCGTAATTGGCGGGTGCCCCATCCTGTTGGAACCATACGCCATTCAGAATGCCAAGATTTCCAAGTTGTGGCACAAACCAGGTTTGCAGCATGTCCAGATAAGTTGTCTGATTCACTGGACCATCAAAGAAATACGGTCCAAACAGATGTCAAGTATTCATTGCAGCTCATATCATGACATGCGGAGGATAATGTTCCAATTCTTCGACATAATGTGAGTTTTCCTTGGACCAGAGCACAACGTTCCGTGATCGACAGCTGCTGTATACCGCACATTCATCACTGAAAATGGCCTTTCCACGTTTTGGGATTGTGGCAAATGTCTGAAGCATCATTGCACATGCATCCCGTCTGCGGTTTGAATCGATGTCTGATAACTCCTGAACGAACATCAGGCGATATGCGTGCAAATTCAGGTCATTCTTCATGTGCTTATGCAGTGTCGATCGTGGTATTCCAAGCTCCGCTGATCGTTTGCGGAGCGACTTCGTCGGTGACCTGATAACTGATTTCTCGACCGCTTGGCACTGTTGCACTCTGGTTTATGGTCTTCCCGTTCGTGGTTTATCCTTGATGTTGCCTGCTTCGAAGAGTTTATGTTCCCACCGCAGAAGAGTCTGTTTTGGAGGGGCCTCTTTGTCGAATCGTTGTTGGAAATCAGCACGCACGTCACGCATTGTCTTCCCTGTGTGTGGACGTTCGTGTACTCAGACACAGACAACAATCCGCGGTTTCAGGGTATATTCTCTGCTATAACACATGGTTCTGGTACCTAATCTGTAAATAAACACAATACAGACCATAACTCAACATATACATCATACAACAGATTCATAGCTCACTTACATTTCTTATTAAGGGGGGAGGAGTAACAAGACATTGTGGACAAACTGTAGCTTCAAACAGGACAGCAGTCCCTGTGGCTCAGTGTTCAAACGCTGGCTTATGATCTTTCTTCCGAGAAGGGTCCGGGTTCAAATCCCGTTGAGGCAGAGATGTTTTGTTTGTCTTATGGCACTGGCTCTCGCCGTTCCCTGGAGCCAGTGACCCTAAATTAGGGAAGGACGAGTGCTTATAGCCCAGAGTTGCTCACAGTGTTCGTTAAGGTTGACGTCTAATGATTTTACTTCCTATACTTCCAATGGGAAAATTTCTGTACACATTTTCTTCGCAATTAATGCGTTCCCAAGGATGGAAATTTGAACACCGATTAAAATAACTTCATATTATAACTTGGAATACTTAATATTTTCTAAAACATGACCATAATTATATTAAAAACCAGTAACTTTTCCTTTGGCGGTGTTGAGACCAGAAAAAAGATGGCGCGACCTGTACATTGATGACGTCAGTAGACAAACAAATGTTGAATTGCTTAATTGTGGTTATGTTTTAGAAAATATTAAGTATTCCAAGTTATAATATGAAGTTATTTTAATCGATGTTCAAATTTTCATCCTTGGGAATGCACTAATTGTGAAGAAAATGTGTATAGAAGTTTGCCCATCGGAAGTATAGGAAGCAAAATCACTAGACGTCCACCTTAACGACCACCGTGAGCAACTAAATGGGCTATAAGCTGTCGCCCGTTCTAATTTAAAGTCACTGGTTCTAGGGAAGTGAAAGAGCAGTGCCGTAAGACAAACACAACATCCATGCCTTACCGGGATTCGAACCCGGACCTATCTCAGACGAATGATAAGAGACCAGCGCTTAGATCACTGCACCACCGGGCCAAATGTAAACTAACGGTACGATAGATTAGTGCAACTAACAATAACAGCAGATTAGGATACAATACCAGCTGAAAGTCTCATAATGGACCTTATCCAACTCGCATTGCATCATGGGAAAGCTTTTCTGCGGCCGCGGATCAGCAATAGTTTGTTTACATGCGTTTTCACATTGCTAAAGGTGGTTCCACCTAAAATCTCTGCCTCATGTTTCCAATGGTAAAATTTCTTTACATATTTTCTTCGCAATGAATGCATTCTCAAGGATGAAAATTTGCACATTGATAAAACTAACTTTACGTTATAGCATGGGATACCTAATACGTGCTAAAACATAGCCATAATTATATTAAAAATCAATCATTTTTCTTTGAGTAATGTTCAGACCTGTAATAGATGGTGCAACCTATACATTGATGACGTCACAAACAAATGTTATATTGCTTAATTATGTTTATGTTTTAGCAAGTACACTATCTACCAACAAGTAATTGGACATCCCTGCAATCAACGATATCTGCGGTCCTGATACACGTCACGGCCGCCGCCGTTAAACACATCCGCGAGGAGTTTCAACAGGCATCCGGGAGTGTTCTTTCGATGAATACCATCCGTAAGGAAGCCCATCTGTTCGGTTATCATGGACGTGCTGCCGCCCACAAGCCTTTGATCACCAAGTCCAATAGCGCTGCTCGGCTAACGTGGTGCAAAGAACGTCGACAGTGGACCGTTGAACAGTGGAAACAGGTTCTCTGGAGCGACGAATCAAGGTTCACTCTCTACCGTTCGGATGGCAGGGTCTGGGTTTGGCGTTTGCCTGGAGAACGCCTCCTGCCGGAATGTATTGTGCCAACTGTGAAGTTCGGCGGCGGTGGAATTATGCTATGGGGTGTTTCTCCTGGTATGGCACGGGACCCTTAGTTGCAATTCCAGGTAGACTCAACGCCGAGACCTACTGCACCATTTTGGATGACCCTGCACTTCCTACGTTGTGGCAGTTTTACGAGGTGGGCCCGTACTTTCAGGATGACAATGCCCCCTGTCATGTTGCCAGGTCCACCATGGCTTGGTATGGTGACAATGGGGTTAATCGAATGGACTGGCCTGCGCAGAGCCCGGACATTAACCCTATCGAGCACCTCTGGGACGAGTTGGAGCGTCGACTTAAGGGGTGCCCTTACCGTCCAAAATCGGTGAAGGAACTGACCTGCCTTCTCCAAGTCGAGTGGAAGAAAATACCGCTAGCCGTCGTACAACGCCTGGTTGAGAGTACGCCCTGGAGGGTCGCAGCTGTAATCGCCCCTCGAGGAGGCTCCACCAACAATTGAAGGTGAATAAACTTTGTTTTCCTTTGCTATCACAGGTGTCCAATTACTTGTTGGTAGATAGTGTATTAAGGTGGTCGTCAAGTAGTTTTGCTTCCTATAGACCGTATGCATTGACGTCACGAAACCGCGGATCGTGTCACTTTTTCGTCTGCTGCTTTCTTGCAGAACAACTGGTGTACAAGTAAGATCAAAGATGCATTACATGGGCTACGTAAGTGGGTTATCTGCCGATCAAAAATAGCTTTATTCTGATAAATTAAAGTTATTGAGCAATTGTGGTGACCCATATGTAATTCCATACTCATTTTTCCTGAACAATATTGAGGTCTTTCCACGAACAGGACACGGCGACATTGTTAATTATTTCGTTTTTTGCACGAACGCCTTAACTCCCGAGCAAATGAGATCGTGCAAGTCAGTCATAAAAAAAGGTTAATTCCAGTCTAGAGCATTAGAGTGTGTAGTTTACATTTTTGTAACATACCTGTTACAAAATGTAAACTACACACTCTAATGCTCCTTCGTTTCCGGTCATCAATGTCAACTCTGCTGATACGTGATAACCACAAATTTTGGCACTTCTGAATAATTTTTTTTAAAATTCTGATCCCACTTCGTTTACTCAGATGGTAATCTATAATAGGACACATCATTATCTCTCACTTCGGTCACCGCAGACGAAAATAGCACATAACACCATCTTCCTTAACCCTCCACAATGCAAATCCAAGCAGTGTTCGTACACCAGTTGATCACCAGGGGCGTCTGCTAGGATGGTTTACCTTACTGTGATTTAATATGCATACGGTCTATACTTCCAAATGAAATAACTTCTGTCCACATTTTTTTCACAATTAATGTGTTCCCAAGGATGAAAATTTGAACATCGATTAAAATAGTTTCATATTATAACTCGAAATGCTTAATACAGTGGATCCAACTTAAGAAGTTCCCGCTTAAAAAGTCTTCCCGTTTAAGAAGTTTTATTTTTAGAGTCCCGATTTTTTCCATAGTGCTCAAGTTAATTTTTCCCACTTAAGAAGTAACGATGTTTTAAGTTTTCCCGCTTAAGAAGTTGTAAGTGGCAGAAGTTTCTAAGTAAAAACATATGATTTTGGAACTCGTCCAGCAGATAAGTACATGTCAAAGAAGTTGGGAGGCAACATTTCGTTGTTCTCCCCGTATATGTAGCAAGCGAAGCCCCTGTCGGCTTACCACGGTCAACGCAGTGGGTCATGTTTACGGCCCCAACTTCTTTTTTTTTTTTTTTTTTTTTTTTTTTTTTTTGATTGGAGGTTTAACGACCACCGTGAGCAACTCAATGGGCTATAAGCAGTCGCCCGTCCCTAATTTAGGGTCACTGGTTCCAGGGAAGGGAGAGAGCCAGTGCCGTAAGACAAACACAACATCCATGCCTGACCGAGATTCGAACCCGGACCCCTTACGGACGAATGATCAGAGGCCAACGCCTTATACCACTGCGCCACCGGGGCGGCCCCCAACTTCTTCTGCGTCTGCCCTTTGTGTATCACAATCGCCTTATCTTTGGGGCGGGGGAAAGGCTGCGAAAGGAAACACCTGCTGAAAGTTAGTCATTCCGTTAGAGTTAGGCTCAGATGTTGCACCTCGCATACTTGGAGTTAAACGTTTAGTTTCATTGTTGAAATGCGTAACTAGAAATATGGCGTCTAAAGGCATCGAAAGAAAAGCTTTATCTGTGGAGAAACGAAACATTATTACGAAAGTTGATGAAAACCCGCATTTAACTAGGGTGCAGATAGCAAAAGAACTAAATTTACCTGTTACAACCCTCAACGGTATAGTGGCAAAACGGGACAATGTGATTGCAAATGCTTCCCATTCATTAAAAATCAAAAAGATTAAGAAGGGTAAATACGAGGATGTCGAAGACAAACTTCCTTGTGTGGTTTTTAAACAAGCAAGAAACGCTAACGTTCCGATCAACAGGACAATTCTTCGTGAGAAAGCAGACGAGATTTCCAAGAAATTAAACGTTGAATTTAATCCTTCCAATGGATGGATCAACCGTTTTAGGAAAAGAGCAGGACTGACTTATAAAACTGTTTGTGGAGAATCAAAAAGTGTTAACGTCGAAGAAGTGGATGATTGGAAATCTAATGTTTTAACCAGAACATGTTATCAGCGTACGAAGCAAAAGATGTTTTCAACACTGACGAGTGTGCTTTGTTTTAAAACCTTATTCCTGACAAGACCTACTCTTTCACAGTAAATAAAGAAAGACTGACAGTTCTGGTAGGAGCTAATATGGATGGAACAGAAAGGTTGTCTTTATTGGTTATTGGAAAATCGAAATGTGAAAACTTTTCCATGCAATTACAGAAATAGCAAAAACGCATGGATGACAGTTCAGATTCTTGAAGACTTTTTAATGGTGTTTCAGAAGACAATGACCAAAGAAAATAGAAAAGTTTTGTTATTTTTGGATAATTGCACAGCCCACCCAAAGAACATAGATCATCTGGAAAATGTAAAAGTAGTTTTCCTGCCACCTAACTAGACTTCAATGTTACAACCAATGGACCAAGGAATAATTAAAACCATGAAACAATTCTACAGGAAACGTTTAGTTTATTGGCTACTGCAGAAGCTTGAATCAGACTCAAGTTACACCAGATGAACACTGAAATTGAATTTATTAGATGCTATGCATTTTATTGTTTCTTCGTGGGAAAAGGTATCATCTTAAACGATCACAAAGTGCTTCAGGAAAGTTGGTTTCAACGCTGATGAGCTTAGTTTTTCTGATGAAGAAAACAGTCGTGACAACAATGAAGCTTGGGAAAGTTTGTAAAAAAACTAAACTTCAAATCTTCCTTTGAAGTGTTTGTAAACGTTGACAAAGATGTTCCCACTTTTGAAATGCAAAATATCGACGATATTTGGGACATCGAAACGCAAGAGGACGATGAACCAGAAACACAAGAAGATGAGTGCATGCCAATTCTAATTTCAGCTGAAGCTGGTAAAGCATTTGAAACTTTTCGCCGCCTTATAGAAAGCCACGAACGTGTTCCAGCGGACATAATGATAAATTTGAGGGAAATGGACACGTACTTTGTGAATCTAGCGGAAAAGGGGAAGAATTAAACGCTTTTAGATCAGTATTTTTGTAATCCTGTAGCATAATAAATGTAGCTTTCAATCCTCATATTCAAGTTTAAATGGATAAGTTGTGAAATTTTTTATGTTACTTTAAAATTAACTATAATGTAGTTTCTGGATTTAATCTATGCAACATTTTTAATTGCTAAAGTCTTACAAAACCCAATCAGACGCTTCACGTTTAAAGAGGCTTTCCCGCTTAAAAAGTTTTCATCGCTAGGTCCCAACGAAAACTTCTTAAGCGGGATCCACTGTATTTTCTAAAATATAACCACAATTATATTAAAAATCAATAACTTTTCCTTTGGTGGTGTTGAGACCAGAAAAAGATGGCGCGACCTGTACTTTCATGACGTCAGTAAACAAAGAAATGTTGGGTTACATAATTATGGTTATGTTTTAGAAAATACTAAGTATTCCAAGTTATAAAATGAAGCTATTTTAATCGATGTTCAAATTTTCATCCTTGGGAAAGCATTAATTGGAAAGAAAATGTGTACAGAAGTTTTTCCATTGGAAGTGTAGGAAGCAAAATTACTTGACGTCCACCTTAAGTATCTCATGCTATAACTTAAAGTTAGTTTTATCGATGTGCAAATTTTCATCCTTGGGAATACATTAATTGCGAAGAAAAAATGTAAAGAAGTTTTATCATTGGAAACACAAGGCAGCGATTTTAGGTGGAACCACCTTAACAAGGCATTGCTGAAGTTCAGGAAAATCGATATCTTCGAAAATTTATTAACATGCCTAACTGTTGCTCATCGTATGGTTGTGCTAATAAATCCTGCCACCTAAATTGTATAGAGGAAGGAATGACTTTCCATAACTTTCCTCTGAAAAGGCCGAAATCGTTAAAGGAATGTCTGTGTAAAATGAAACGCGGCGATTCCCATTGCAATGTGCATTCCCGAATATGTTCTGCCCACTTTAACGAAAAAGATTTTGGATATTATGACACTACGAGGCAAAGGCAGTTGAAACATGTAGTGTCCTTTAAATTTAAATTAAAAAAAAAAGGAACAAGGTAAAAAGGAGAAAACTGATGGCATATTTGAATCGGTAAATTACGAATTAAATTCTGCGTTCTTTCCCCAGAGAACGAAACAAATCTCATTTTTCTTTTACTTATTGTTACACATTCATCTTATTTTTAAACAGATTGCCTGGCGTGCGACAGTGGGAAAGTTTTAGTATTTTTTTAACCCTTGTTTGTTTCCATATTACGTATTCGTCTGGGCTTCTAAATGTTTTGTTTTGCAAAGAAAGATTATCAAGTTTATGTTTCGGATGTTTCACCAATATCTGATAATAAGAACACGAAAATTTAATTTACCGTGTATGAAAAATGCTTTATTAAAAACTTCATGATAACTAATGGCGGTGTTCTCCTACATCGTGCGAAATAAACATCGAACACAAAATTGTCTTGGTATATTTTTGCAACCTCGATTTGTTCTTCTAAGAAATTAATTTCTTCTTCACCCTGTAGCCCTATTAATTCGTTGGTATATTCCATGACGTTGTAAAAATTGGCCAACAATAAGGAGTAATCAAAAAGCGACGACATTGAATCAGCAGCCATGTTGGTCCGTAGAAATCCACTTCTGACGTCACATCAATAAGGTCGATTGTAGCTTGAACACTCGCAAATATCTCAACACCATAGCAACGCCGAGCAATATGAACAGAAAATGTGAAGAAAAAACCACGTAGTAGTGAAACTAGTGAGCCTGGGGAAGGGATAGAGCTAACGCCATCGTATAAGCACACCACCCGTGCCTTATCTCAGATTCAAACCTGGGCTCAGAAAAGGGCAAGAAAATACAAGGTTATGACATTAGTGAGATGAGTTCCCTCTTTTGCTGACGTCACGCGAAAACCAAGGATTCTAATAGGTTTCCAACGCTCTTGTGCATGACGCCAGACACGACACTGACATATCAAGCTGTATAACATGAGAGTGACATCACAAACGGAGGGAACTCATCTCTTTAATGCCATGGCCTTGCACTTTTTAGACGGTCTTGACTCAACTCAGGAAGTTAGCTAACTGGGAGCGGGGGGGGGGGGGAGAAAGGGGAAAACACTCGTAATTTTAGATTACGCTAATTTATAATATAAGACATACAGTACATACAGAATGCTTTGTTTGCTACCTTAAACCTATGTCCACTTAAACCTATGTCCACTTTGACTTTTGTATCAATTTCTTTTTATCTAATTTCATTACGAAAACTTGGACAAGAAATTCTGTACGATTTCATATTTTCAATACATGAAAAAAAAAAAAATCCTCGAGGCTGTCTTTGAATGAGTGTTAGGGTCCATCTTCTACCCTATATCTTCAATGTAAATTCTTTTGTGCACATTTTCTCGAAGGCTATTATTCTGTAGTGTTTGAAATGTTGAGCACAAATAAAAACAATCCATAGCTAATATATGCCACAGTTATTATTCCGAAAAATTTGTTAGAATTGTTTTTAAAATTCAATTTATCTGACTCGAAAGCATTCCGATTTGACGCTAGTTGGCGCGATAAGTTAGCATGGCAGCGTTTCTGTCTGGAAGCAACGAAATCTCTTATTTCTGCCTGATTTTTTCTAATTATCTGAGCCAAATAGGAATCAATGAATAAGAGTAAAAGTGAGATTGGAATCTTGTCTTCTATAGATCATCTTAAACCTTACTGTAGCTTCATTTTTCGAAAAAAAAATGTGTACATTAGCACAGAACCCCTGAATTTGAGCTATAGAAACGCTGCCTACTTACTGAACTCCACCTCCAAATAATGTCACTGGTTACAACCTAACAGCGCGTATTTTGTCTTTTCATTCTGGAGACAACGAGAGAACGCTTCCATTCTGAATATGGTGAGGTCTGCAGTGTTTCTCTGACGCCAACTTCTGGGACAGTCACTCAAAACGTAAAAGCCACGCCCAAGGAGTGATTTCTGCGCCATCTATCCCAGAAAGGGAACCCTAACACACATTCAAAGACAGCATTAATCACAATACGATTTCGCTTTATATTCAATACCCCCAACACATTCTTTGCTTACGAACATCGCTCTTTGAAAGCAGTTTATCCACTAGTTGATTTAGCATTAGTGCTGAGCAAAACACTAATCTTTATTTATTTCAAATTTATTGAATTAAGAAAAAAAAAAGAGAACTCTGAGCGTTAAATTCAGTAAATTTTTAGTTGTTATTTCAAGCCTGAAAACAATTCTACTGTCGCAATTCTCTCAAATTTGCAATATATCGGGTTACGTATAAAAAAAAAAATTCCTAGAACCGTGTATTTTTGATATTCTGAAATTCAAAGTTTATTGTTTAATCGCAAAAAGTGTACAAGTGATTTAACTATAATCGAATTGGAAAAGCAACAGAAAACAATAAAATATCGGGAGTAGCGCAGAATTTCGTTAAAAAAAGGTGAACATCGTACAAACGGAAAACGTATAATTGATGTTCCACCGTATTTGCATTTCAAATTTTTCGTGAAATTTCCTCTTGCGTTTGTTACGTAATAATTCATAGCCAATTGGGGAATTCTCAGCCGCTGTACAGTAATTCCAACATCGTTTTCTCAGTAAAAAAAATAAAAAAAACCCTTTGCTTTAAAGCAGTACCACTTTCCCCACGGAACGATAAAAACCCAGTTAATCCGGCTTCATACCGTTAGCATGGAAGAAATAGGAGACGGCGCGGCGTCTCTTCCAAATCCTTGTTTCCTACCATCCGGGAAAAAAAAAAAAAAGAAAAGAAAAAGAAAACTACACTGAAATGTTAAGGTGGTCGAATGTTTAGCATCCAAATCCGACGTTGGCGCTCCAAGTCTTAGTCCCGGTGTGATCTAGGAGGTTAATATAATTTCTATATTATTTGTATCCACTTCTGCTTTTTAGCACGTCTTTTGTACAAAAAGATCGTGCTTATGTTACCGGTTTGTCCGTCCGTCTGTACCCACGATATCTCTGCAACTATTAGTCCGATTTGAAAAATTCTTTTTGCATTGGGAAGCTTGAAATATGCGAACGATGATCCTTTATTTCGTTTTTGTTTACCATGTACAATTTTGCCGCTAGAGCGCGTAAATGTAAATGATGTCGATTTTTTTTTTAGTGGATTTTTAACGACCACCGTGAGCAACTTAATGGGCTATAAGCAGTCGTCCGTCCCTAATTTAGGGTCACTGGCTCCAGGGAAGGGAGAGAGAGCCAGTGCCGTAAGACAAACACAACATCCATGCCTCACCGGGATTCGAACCCGGACCCTGTTCGGACGAATGATCAGAAGCCATCGCTTAGACCACTGCGCAATGTCGAATTCAAAAATACGTTTTATTCCACATATTTGCTTCTAAACATCCGGTTGAAAAAAATATTTTATGTTTCGATTCCATTTATGTCGAAGAGTATTTTAGATATAGTTACTTTTCAAAGTACGCATAGATTTTCCGCTAAGGGGCGTAAAAATAAATTACATTTTTTCCGATAATTCTTCTTCTAAAACTCCGATTTCAAAATTTTTTCTTCAGCAGTTACACCTCCTGATGGAAAATCTTTTGCATATAATTTCTAATTCTTGGTAGAGAATACTTTGGCCACCAGGAGGCGTAAGCGTAAATTTTTGCTTCTGATGTATTTGCCACGAAATCTGAGCTCCTGAACTATCGATTGAAAAACTGATTGCGTGTACTGATGCCACTCACATTGCTAAACCTTTATAGAATATTTTCTTCGTAAAATATTCCACAATTTCTCCGTCAGGGGGCGTAGACGTATATCTTATTTTCGTCAATATCTCTGCTTCTAGGGTTCCGATTTTAAAAATTTCTTCTTTGTTGGATAGTGTTTTCAGTGTGACATAACTTTCATATAATTTCCAAATTTTCAAGTACTTCATAGACTTTCCGCTAGGGGGCGTGGAGGTAAATAGCGTTTTCCCTATATCTCTGCTTCTAAATCTCCGATTTGAAAAAATCTTTCTAAAGCGGATACAGCTCCTGATGTGAAATCGTTTGCACATAATTTCTAATTTTTGGAAAAAATGGTTTGGCCACCAGGGGGCGTAAATCTTGATTTCCGCGTCTGATGTATTTGCAGCAAAATATGAGCTTCTAAATTCTCGATTGAAAAAAACGTCGTTTGTAGACCGATAGTACTCATGTCGACAAACCTTTTAGAAACATTTTCTTCTTAAAATAATGCATGGTTTCTACGCCAGTAGGCGTAGATGTATATCCTATTTTTGTCAATCTCTCTACTTCTAGGAGTCCGATTCGAAAAATTCCTTCTTTGTTGGATAGTGTATCCTGTGTGACATGTTTTTCATATAATTTCAAAATTTTCAAGTAATTCATAACTTTCCGCTAGGCGGAGTAAAGGTAAATTGCTTCCCCCTATATCTCTGCTTCTAAATCTCGGATTTGAAAAATTCCTTCTGCATCGGATACAGCTGCTGATGGGAAATCCTTTGCACATAATTTCAAATTTTTATAAAAAATGGTTTGGCCACCAGGTGGCGTAATTCTTAATTTCCGCTTCTGATGTATTTGCAGCAAAATATGAGCTTCTAAAATCTCGATTGTAAAATAAGTCCTTTTGTTGAGCGATACTACTCATGTCGACAAACCTTTTAGGAAAATTTTCTTCTTGAAATAATGCATGGTTTCTACGCCAGGGGGCGTAGATGTATATCTTATTTTTGCCAATATCTCTACTTCAAGGAGTCCGATTTAAAAATTTCCTTCTTTGTTGGATAGTGTTTCCGATGCGAAATGTTTTTCCTTTAAATTCAAAATTTTCAAGTCAATCACAGACTTTCCGCTAGGGGACACAAAGGTAAATTGCGTTTTCTGCGTTATTTCTGCTTCTGAAACACCGATTTGAAAAAATCTTCCTGTATCGCATACAAGGCCTGATGGAAAATATTTTTCACATAATTTCTAATGTTTGGTAAAGAATGGTTTGGCCACCAGGGGTCATAAGTGTTAATTTCTGCTTCTGATGTATTTGTAACAAAATCTGGGCTCCTGAAAACTCGCCTAATTTTTTTTTCTTGGACCGATAGCGCTCATATGGACAAACCTTTTTAGAATAATTTTCTTCCTAAAATAATGCATTGTTTTTCCACCACGGGACGTAAAGTCACATCTTATTTTTGTCGATATCTCTGTTTCTAAGAGTCCGATTTGAAAAATCATTTCTGTGTTGGAGAGCGTTTCTGGTGCGAAATGTTTCTAATATAAATTAATATTTTTCTTAATGCACAAGTCTGCAGCCAGAGGGCGTAAACTCACGATTCCGTTTTCAGCAATATCTGAGGGATTAACAGCCCGATTGAAAAACTTCTTTCTTCGGTCAGATACGATTGTTTACCATACCGCTTCCATTGACTTTCAGTAGATTTGATAAATTTAATTTGCGTCAGAACGGATTCAAAAGACGTGCTTATTACACACGAAAATTCGGTGTCATCTTTCATGTTTAGAACTATGAAGTACAAATTCCAAAAAGACAATTTCTGTTAGTTTCAATGGCAGTAAATCTCATTAAGGGCAAAAGTAAGTACCGAAAGCTTTTCTTGGAATTTCTTACCAAATTTTCATGATATTTTCTACGAAAATTAAATCACTTCGTGGTTTTGATATAACACACAGAAAGTTTCCTCTTCAAATAATCAGAAACACAGTTAAAGTATAACTGCGTATGTAGATTTTAGAAAAGGTTGAATGCCTAATGTTTATGATCTATTCAAGTTTCCAGAAAGGCAAGAAAATCTGCATATCTAGGAGTCATGTTCAACACAGGAGTTAGATTTCATTTTATTATACACTGCTGGACAATTGCTAAGGACGGATCATAAACGGCTATATAGCGCATAAAAAAGTAAGTGTGGTTGGATGCCAAGTGAACTAAAATAATGTCAGAATGCCAGGACATTACAAGAAAGACAATTTATTGTGCTCTGAAATCCAGAAGGCTTTGGAACGTGTTCAAGGGACAAACAGGCCATTTTGTGCAGAATACGTAAACGTGAAAAAATTCAATTACCGTCCGCAGGCGTTCCGGCGTAAGATGTCAATACGGGATATGGCCACCATGGAGGGCGATGCAAGATTCCACACGTCGTGTCATGCTTTGCACAACATTATCAAGCAGCTGTTGGGGTAATTTATCCCATTCCTCTGTCAGTGCACGGATGAGGGTGCCCTTGTTTATTGGAGGGCATTGGCGACCAGCAAGACTCCTCCCCAAAGCATCCCACATATTTTCAATGGGATTCAGATCTGGAGAACGTGCTGGCCATACGAGGCGTTGAATATCCTCGCTCTCAAGACACTCCTGGACAGCGACTGTTCGATGACATGTTGCGTTGTCGTCCATGAAAATGAATCTATCACCGACAGCACCACGGAACATGCGAACATGAGGTAGCAGAACATCATTAATGTATCGTTGGCCAGTCATAGTCCCAGTTGGAAGCACATAGAGGGACGTACAGCCATTGATCATGATGCCAGCCCATACCATGACACTACATGTCGGATATCGGTCCCTTTCCTGTATGTTTGCTGGACAATATGCAGTACCACTATCACGCCAGATCAGTTGTCGTCGACAATCAGACGATTGACTGTATCTACTCTCATCTGAGAAGAGGGCAGCAGACCAGTCGTTATCAGTCCAATTGCGATGTTGATGGCACCATTGCAAACGGGCGGTACGGTGACGTCTGGACAATGGGATGCACACAACAGGACGGCGGGCATATAGTCCTGCTTCATGCAAACGTCTGGCGACAGTTTTTCGGGAGATCCGCTTGCCAGTAGCAGCCATAAACTGATTTGCTACCTCACTAGCTGTGCTGCGCCGGTGTCTTTTTGTTGATAGCACTATGTACCGATCTTCTGCAGGTGTCCTACTGCGAACACGACCTCCCCCGTGACGTTTGCTACACTCTCCATTTGTTTGAAATGATTTCCAAAGCCTTGAAACAACACTGTAGCTGACGTCGAACTCCCTGGCAACATCTGTTATTTTTCGCCTTTCTTCAATCTTGCCAATAATACGGCCACGCGTAAAATCATCTAGGTGATGTCGGGAAGACATACTGAAAATTGCAAGTTCGTCAATTGATTCTTTCCCTTTCAACTTTGCGTTTGAGCAACAACGGTCAATACGCGTCAAATCCTTTATATCTCTTATCAGCGCTATGACGTCACGAACAAGTATGGCAATCCAAAATTTGCATACGCACAACACGTCTTACTGTATCCCGCACTTATGCTAATTTCCACATTTTCCTGCCTTCCATTTTATAGTTGCTATCGTTGCTATTGTCATCCGTCCTAAGCAATTGTCCGGCAGTGTAATTATACGGCACATAATCTTTGTACGCTAAGTTGAAAGTGCGGAATGCATATCAGCGGAAGTGCAGACGGGTATTCGTATGGTTTGTGTTTGGATGCGCAAACATGTTTCAGAAGAAATAAAGATGAGTTACAACGACACATTTTCTACGTTTATGAATTTTTCTCAGTAAAGCAAATACAGAAGCAGTTTCGACATCAAACTGATTATAGCAAAGTAAAGTCATGGAATAAAAAACGCCTTAATTTGCTTTCAGAACAAAAGAACAGGTCTTTAAAAAAACAGTTTCAGCAAATAAAAAAAAAAATATCAATACGGTTCTTCTTTCCATAAGTGTGTAACTTAAGATTTAAGAACGGGTCTGTGAATAAAGTCGATTTTTTATCATTTCGCTGGCAAGTAATCCTTTTTCATTAGGCTTTATAAACCGGCGTTTTTCCCTTTGCAGCAGAGGTAGAATTTGGAAAAAAAGAAAAGAAATAAAAGAAATAGTTGATGGTCCCCAACTGCTTTTACAGGTTCACAAATGACACAAGTATAACTGCATTTAATATGCGTACTGTATTGCCCTATGGCGTACATTCAAATTTAACTTTCGTTTTTAGCTGTCTTTTGTTTTCGTTTTCTTTTAGAATTTCAACTTTAATGCTATATTTTCTTACTCACTGAATGTTATCTGGCAACAGTCTTGAGGTCAAGGGTAAATAACGTATGTATCGTCGTCAAGCAAGGTTTTTTTTTATTGAGGGTTTAACTTCCACCGTGAACAACTCGGTAGGCCAGGCATATGCAACGCACTTCCCCGGGGCCGCATCCGGCCTCCGCCCTAATATTTTCCGGCCCGCGAGGATTTTTCCAAATTTCACTGAATAATGTTGCACGCCAGTAAACTACGGACTGCTAAGTTTTTTTGTAATCAAAAAGAGGGCGGCCTTTAGATATCGCTCCGTAGAGGAATCTTGCCGATAGATGGCAGCACGTCGATAGTAGTATCTCCTTTTGATTGACGGAGATGGACGCACGTGGGCGGGATGCCTGAAGCGCAGCTGGATGGCAGAACCTTTCGATAGGTGCAATCCTGTTTGATTGGCGGGAAGAGGAGAAAGTTGTAGGCGGAAGGACTCTCTGCAGCGATCCGACTGAAGCGAACGGGCGGGATATCGCCATGGTGTCGTTATTGTTCCTAGTGTATGTTGCATGCAAGCAGCACCGTCGCCCACAACTCTCAGTATTGAATTGAGCGTCTTATGAAGTTTTAATATGCTGGTTTATTATATTTAACTATATTTATATCTTGCCACGCATTGCGATGTTTATATTAGTTTTATTTTGTTGTAACTGTGTCTTCGAGCTATTTTTTTGCGGAATGAAGTTCTTTAAATCTAAAACTAGGACGACAATTACGAATTCACATCTAGAAAACGCTTTGCCGGTTGCAACTTCAGTTATTTCCCGGAACACTGACCGTCTTGTGAGAGACATGAACTCCCAACATCTCATTGAACCCATCTGATCTGTCTTAAGTTTAACTTAATTTTGTTCGCCAAGCCAACTTCAAAAAATTATGTTCATTAAAATAAACATTGAATAATAAATAGCTGAACAAAGCTCTCATGAGATGCATGTTTAACTGTTAATCTACTCGTATATTTTTTATATTAATGACATAAATAATTTATTTGTCAAATAAATGCCAATGTTTTTATTTGACAAAAATTTTGGTTATATACTATTTTCATGAAATTAGCGTCTGCCGATTTGTGGTGTATATGCAACGGCCGTTCCATAAAAACTGAGAGTAAAGTCACACAAAATGAAGAAATACAAGCACAGCAAAATATATATTATTCTTTCTCAAAGTAGTTTCCCTCGGATGAAATACAACGATCCCATCGTTCAGTCCACTTTTCAAATCATGTGGCGAGGGTATTTTGTGGAACTTTCTTCAGCAACCCGTGTACAGCTTGAATAACGTCAGCATTTGTGTTGAATGTTGCGCTACGGAACTTCTCCTTCATTGTTGGAAACAACCAGGAATCTCACTGGGCTAGGTCGGGACTGTAGGCAGGCTGTGGCATGATTTCAATACTGCATTTCGTAAGAAACTATTGAACACAAGCAGCCACATGTGGGAGGGGCGTTATCATGGTGTAGGGTCCACTTGCCCATCAGTTCCAGTCGCTTAATCGATATGTGTCGTCGCAGATGCTTCAAATCCGAAACATAATACTCAGCATTGACAGTAATGTGTGGAGGAACAGCATGCTGGCAGACTACACCTTTATGATGAATTGGGATTCACTTTAGGGGAATTAGGATTTACTCAGGCTATACATATATAGTCTTTTACTCAATTTCCTGTTCTGTGGTTACCCTGTACATAAGTATTCACATTATATATGTTGTTTTTCTTAATACTATATGTTATAAAAATAATTTGGAATTGTAATATAGTCAAATGTAACCCCATAACGTAATAAATTAAATGAAATGATCAAAGAAAAATATCATTATCATCTTCCCAGATGATTTGGTTTGGCGGACTTTTTTCGGAGGTGAGCCTGTGTGTTTCCAGAAACTCGTTCCGCTCTTCACGAGGGTGTCGAAATAATGGACCCATGTTTCATCGGCAGTTATTACTGTGTTTAGAAAGTTTGGATCCTTTACAATCATTTGTTTCCACTCATGATACACCTGAACTCTGGCTAACAATTGCTCTCTCGTCAGGTGAGGTACCATCTGGAACACACACAATGCAGCAGTATTTTGTGGCGTAGAATGCGGAATCCCGACGTCTATGAAATATTAGTTGACGCAGCTATGTCTACACACGTCATTCGTCGATCTTCTTGCAGGATTGCTCAAACAGTTAACAACACGCTGTGCAACAACACTTTCAGGTCGAACAGGACTAGGAGCGAGTTCTGCCGACAAACGCCTTTTTGAAATCATGGTGCCATCAACAAATCGTTGACTCACTCAAACATTTATCTTTGTATGCTGTTTTCATTAAATCGACCGTTTCTGGAACCCTTTTACCCAAACGATATCAAAATTTTATCGCACAACGCATTTTACTTCTTAACTCTGAATCACTCACCTCCATAGGTGAATGGTGAAATGCAGACGTACCTTAAACAAATGCACAATAACAAAACCAGAATCGTCTGCCACGGGTAATAACAGTTGCCTTCCTTAATTCAGTTAGTCGTCTGCGTGGTTATTTTCTCCCTTCGCACTGTTGCCAACTAAAAAAAAAAAAAATATTCTCAATTTTTATGGAACGGCCTTTGTATATGTATATGTTACCGCTAAAGTGCAGAAATCAGTTATTCTACAGATTATCTAGGTAATGTGCATATTAACAGGGTGATCCGTTAAAGTGCCGAAAATTGTTTCATTTCTCAAATTACCTAGGCAATCTGCAAATTACCTAGATAATCTGCACATTACCTACTAAGCACTCGTTAAAGTGAAAATAAGATATTTGCTGGAACAACAGCAACGTTTCTGTAAGCTAAAATTAACATAAAGCCATTTATTTATTTTTCGATATATAAAGAATCAAGTTAATACAATCAAACAATCAACAAATTAGTTGATAGAATCAATCATCAATCAATTAAAAAACTATAATAGAAAGAATCAAACGGTTTAAAATATTATTATAATTAAGGAAATGGATTTGCAAAACATATGATAAAATTATGCTTACTTATTAGTGCAATCTAAAGATTGGTGACACTATTATATTTTGAATCTTCGCTAAAGAGGTATTCGAAGAATCTTTTCTTCATTTTACTCACCAATTCGGTGCTTGCTTGCATACTAGGAGTTCAATTTATCTGCTTTAAAAAAAAAATCACGACACAAATCCACGCGCTAACTGGCAGAAACGAATTTGAAAACAGAATTAGCTATGCTACGCACTGGCAGCCGACGCCAATTATGAGAAATAAAAACAACCGGCGACGACTAGACGCTGGCGAAACCAAACTAAAAGTGGAGGGAGAGGGGGAAGGTGTAGGGAAAGGAAATGAGAGAAACAAACTTTTGAACTTTAACGATACGGAAGCCGTTAATGCGCACATTACCTAGGTAAAATGCGGAAAACTCTTGATTCCGCACGTTAACGTTGCAAATCAGTTAATCTGCAGATTGGCTAGGTAATGTGCACATTAACGGCTTTCAAGCTTTAGCGGTAACATATATACTGTATTTCGTGTTAAAGTTTCGTGACATTACTATAGTGTTTACTAATTCGACTAAATGCTACTGGTGTAATTATTTAGAAATCTTCATTTGTGAAGTGTGGCTGAAATAAAAGACGAACTGTAAGTAACTTTTTCTTGAGCTTTATTTGAGTGACGCCTGTTTCACTATAACAGTGAGCGAATAAGAAGAAACAAATTTATATAGTGTTCCTTAAGCTACATATACACGTTTTAAACATCGAGGAGCACTAAAGTCCTTCTTAAAAGCGGGTTACAGCGAAGCATAAACTTTAATTTCAAATTAACTGAATAATACTAGGGGTGTTCAAATGAAAAGGTACGAAACGTCATAAGAACGTAACCGTTAACATATTTGCCTATGCCACTATGGGAGAACGTAGCGACACATCTAGGGATGCGATTGGAGTCGCCGGCGTGGATCGGAGCATGCGCGGGCGCCCGCATGCGCAGGAGAGAGCACAGGCTCTTATAAAGAGCGCCGTCCAATTGGCTACTTGTTGAATTCCTCCAGCACAGACGAACCATTAACTCTGATGTGTACTGTAAGACACTCCGAAGCCTACGCAGGTCCATCAAGAACAAAAGACCGGGGCTGCTCACGGAGGGTGTGGTTCTGCTCCATGATAACGCGCGTCCACACGTCTCCAGGGTCACACACGCGGAACTGGCCAAGTTCCAGTGGGAGCAGCTTGACCATCCGCCCTACAGCCCGGACATGTCGCCCTGCGATTTCCATGCGTTTGGTCCCCTGAAAAAACATCTGAAAGGGAAGCGCTTCCACTCGGACGACGAACTCAAGGACGCTGTGCAGGACTGGGTCTCGTCACGGCCACAGGAATTCTGGGAACAAGGAATCCTTCGGCTCGTTAATCAATGGGATCGTTGTGCTACTGTCTATGGGGTATACTTTGAAAAAAGTCTTCATTTATACCCACAGTGTCGTTTCGTACCTTTTCATTTGAACACCCCTAGTATATAGTAGCAATATTACAAAATATTATCAGATCGATTACAATTTGTATGCCGGCTGCCAACTAATGATCATTTAGATTTACCTTTAATTAATAATTTGAAAGGTGTAAGGTTTTTGTAGCAATCTTTCTCTGTCTTTCCACCTCATCTGATATTTCTCCCACTGCTGGATTCCCAGCTATGTTGACATAAGGTAAAACGAGACGCCTGATGCTGCCTGCCAGATCCATTTCTCCTTACTTGAGTCATTACCAACGAGTCCACGTTATGTTATTCGGGAGCATGTGATGCGAGCATTGGGGGCTTTGTGAGATCTACAAGTAGGAATAAAACCGCATCGTATTAAAACAGCTCTTGCACTCTGTCCCTTGGGATTCCGACAGAGCCGTTTGAAGGAAATTTTACTCATCCGTCTCCAAATTGGATACTGTCGTAACATGGACGCCCATTGGTTTGTTTTGAGGAAGGTGGCAAAACAGAAATTGTGACTGTGAATAACATCTCCAAACACCATATGCCAATTTCTACTGTGCCTTCTGGTTAATTAAGCATTTTAACCACACATTACCATCCCTGTTGTTGCTAGCACCTTTATCTCACGAACGTGTGAGGTGACATCCAGTGCTGTAGTCGTAATATCAGCTATGTGCAAATCCTAAAAAATCAGAGGTTGTACTACATGGATAAAAAAAGAGGCCCTCGTGGGGGTACCGTGCCTTTTTAACAATTATGACTATGAGCTCACTTAAAGATATGAATAAAGTATCTTCTCCTCTCTCCTGTCAATTATGAGATGTTGAAGAGCATGCACAAGATTAATTTTATTTTTATTGAAATATATCCCGTAAGTAATTTTTATTGAAATATATCCCATAAAGCCTGAGCCACCCCGCAGTGGTCTAAGCGATGGCCTCTGATCATTCGTCCGAAAGGGGTCCGGGTTCGAATCCTATGAGGCATGGATGTTGTGCTTGTCTTACGGCGCTGGCTCTCTCCCTTCCCTGGAACCAGTGACCCTAAATTAGGGACGGGCGATTGCTTATAGCCCATTGAGTTGCTCACGGTGGTCGTTAAACCTCCAATCAAAAAAAAAAAAAAAAAAAAAAAAAGCCTGACGAGATAACTCCTTACAGCACTGTTCTTCTCTACAAGAAACTCTTGATCTACTATCAGTTGCTAAACGATGATTTATCAACCAAGATCTTACGCATTTTTTTTTATTTAATCGTTCAATGGGCGGTCCATTTGCATTTATGAACATCGGGTTAGATACATTGGAGATCAATAAAGATGCTCAGAGATTGGTTATAATGTTGTTCATTAAACTGAATCCTCGTTCGAATTCAGCTGTCGAACAAGGCAGAGTTGAAATCGTTCTTAAGAGGGGTTTTAAGTTTTCTGGTACAACTTGGAAATTTTCAGTACATTCTCTCAGTCTCTGAATAGCTTGCATTTCATCAACA
Source organism: Macrothele yani (assembly GCA_039090855.1). Taxonomy (NCBI): domain Eukaryota; kingdom Metazoa; phylum Arthropoda; class Arachnida; order Araneae; family Macrothelidae; genus Macrothele; species Macrothele yani. The sequence goes on along the minus strand of CM077003.1, from coordinate 13,589,684 downwards.
TTAAAACGTCTATAGATTCGCTTTGTTTCTAGTTCTCCATAGCGCGCGTCGTCTGTTTTAATATTTATTCGCTCTGATGAAGAAATATTTTTAAGAAGTTGTACATTTTCAATGTTTGAATCTGAACACAGTCTTGATGTTCAGATTCAAATAGTGAAAATGTATCCTGCCAACCGTGCTTTGAGTTAACTGGTTTGGTTAATAGGTACAATTTTGTTGTTAGGAATCAATGGGATATTTTAAAATAATAATTCCTCGTTCGCAGGATTTTCTTCAAAGGATTTTCTCCTAAGCTCTCTATAATTCTTATGGTTCTTTTTACTAAATGTTCAGCTCTTGGCAGCGATGTTGTTCGAGATTGAAGTTCTGTTGATAATATGGATATTGAAGGTATATGCTATTATGTAAAAAAAAAAAAAAAAACCAAGTGTATACGGCGTAGCAACCGTATACCCTCCACTACAGCCCTGGTGACGTCATCTGCTCCGGTTTAACATCATTTGCATATCTCGTGTGGGTGCATCCACCCTGCGATTTGCATGTTTGTAGCACACCTCCTTCTTGGTGGGGGTAATTTCTATGTCAATCAGTGTATGTTCAATTTGCATATACGCCGATTAGCCATTAAATTATAACCACCTACCTAACAAGCTGTAGGACCCCCTTCAGTCCGTAAAACACCTGCCACTCGGCGAGGCATCAATTCGATGAGGTGGCGATAGGTATCCTGGGGTATCTGGTACCATAATGCCAACAGCACGTCCATCATCTCCCGTACAATTCGGGCGAGGGGGGGGGGTGATTTAGCGCGAACCCGATTTTCCAAGTCGAACCACAAACGTTTGATTGGGTTCATGACAGGTGAATTTGGGGGCTAGAACATTAACAGAAAGTCGCCAGTATGTTCCTCGAACCACTCCTTGACGATTCTGGTAGTGTGGCATGGCGCATTATCCTATTCGTAATGGCCGTCACCAGCAGGTAACACAGTTGCCATGAATAGGTGAACTTGGTCCGCAACGGTGTTCAGGTACCTGACAGCTGCCAGCGATTGTACTATTGGGATAACGGGGCCTAAATTGTCCCAAGAAAACATCTTCCACGGCATAATACCGCCGCCGCTGGCTTCTTTCCGCCCAACAGTGCATCCAGATGCCATAGCCCACGTTAGCAATCGGCGTATCCGCGCTCAGCCGTCTACGTGATGCACCAGGAATCTTGATTCATCAGAAAAGGCCACTTTCATACAATCATCCACGGTCCAATCTCGATGATGTTGGGCTCATTTCATGCGTTGTTGACGACGACGTGCAGTGAGCACGGCTGTTATTCGGCTACGCAGGCCCATGCACAGAAGGCTCCGATGCACTAACCGTGTGCCTTGACACATTGCCCTTGCCACCACTGTTGTAGTTGCGGGTGATTTGTCGCATTGTGGAACTGCAGTCGCTGTGAGCAATGCGCGATAGTTTCCACTCCCCTCTGACATCAATGAGCTGTGGACAACGGTTCGTCGTTTCGCCATATGTGCACCACTTTTGATACGTACTCACTACATCGGCATGCGAACATCCCCCAAGCCGCGCCGTTTTCGAGTTCGTAGTCGAGGCGTATTGCCATCACAATTTGTCTTTTATCAAACTCCGATAAAACGTCAGCTTTTCCAATTTTGACTTCGAACACTCTATCAACCGAAACCCGGTCCTCGGGTTGTATATATACGCTCTGTGAACTTCACCTGCGCCACCGTTCGGATTCCAGGCGGTTATTTTTAGCAGCGAATTCCTTCAATCTTGTGTATTCAACGCACGGATGAGTACATTATGTTCACACAGCGTAGTTTTGTTTTGTTTGTTTTTTCAAATACTAGATAATTTTGTAAATACATGTTGTATTCGTATAATTGTTATTTTTTTCCCAACAAACGATTCTTTATTGTCTTTCTGAGACTTCTGTTTGAAGCGGTTTAGCGTATGAAGATTATACAGAAATTATTTCTTGTTATTCATGGGAATTGACTGAGTGTGTTTCATGTCTGTTTGTATTCTCGATTCTTCGTGTGTTAGTGCAGAAATTTTGCTACGAAATGAGTTTTTATAAATACTTGAGATTAATGGACTATTTCTTACAGTTCATTAATTATTATTTATATAATTTTCCTCCGACGGTAATTTTCGTCGACGCGGCATTTCATTAAGAAATTAATCCGTCTCTCTACATATTGCCTGCTTTTTTAAACATCCACTAAAGCAACACGATGGCGAGGGCGTCGTCTTCAACTACACTATCTACCAACAAGTAATTGGACACCCGTGCAATAGACGATATCTGCGGTCCTGATACACGTCACGGCCGCTGCCGTTAAATATCGTGTGGGAAACTACAAAGCAACCAGTCGCATGCAAGATGCCACGCAGTTCGGAGCTCTCTGATTTCGAGAAAGGTATAATCGTCGGGTATCACAGAAACGGCCGATCCATACGTGACATACCCAGCGAGTTGAAATATTCAAAATCGACAGTGGCCTACGTGATTGACAAGTGGAAGATGAGAGGTGACTGTCGGAATGTGCCCCGACCCGGCAGACCCACAAAACTGGGATTTAGAGACCGACGGATGCTGGCCAGAGAAATTAGGAAGAACCGCACTAAATCGATGGGCCACATCAGCGAGGAGTTTCAACAGGCACCCGGGAGTGTTCTTTAGATTAATACCATCAGTAAGGAAGCCCATCTGCTCAGTTATCATGGACGTGCTGCCGCCCACAAGCCTTTGATCACCAAGTCCAATAGCGCTTCTCGGCTAACGTGGTGCAAAGAACGTCGACAGTGGACCGTTGAACAGTGGAAACAGGTTCTCTGGAGCGACGAATCAAGGTTCACTCTCTACCGTTCGGATGGCAGGGTCTGGGTTTGGCGTCTGCCTGGAGAACGCCTCCTGCCGGAATGTATTGTGCCAACTGTGAAGTTCGGCGGCGGTGGAATTATGCTATGGGGGTGTTTCTCCTGGTATGGCACGGGACCCTTGGTCGCAATTCCAGGTAGACTCAACGCCGAGACCTACTGCACCATTTTGGATGACCATGCGCTTCCTACGTTGTGGCAGTTTTACGGGTTGGACCCATGTTACTTTCAGGTTGACAATGCCACCTGTCATGTTGCGAGGTCCACCATGGCTTGGTATGGTGACAATGGGGTTAATCGAATGGACTGGCCTGCGCAGAACCCGGACCTTAACCCTATCGAGCACCTCTGGGACGAGTTGGAGCGTCGACTTAAGGGGTGCCTCCACCGTCCGAAATCGGTAAAGGAACTGACCTGTCTTCTCCAAGCCGAATGGAAGAAAATACCGCTAGCCGTCGTAGAACGCCTTGTTGAGAGTATGGCCCGGAGGCTCGCAGCTGTTATCACCGCTCGTGGAGGGACCACCAACTATTGAAGGTGAATAAACTTCGTTTTCCTTTGCTATCACAGGTGTCCAATTACTTGTTGGTAGGTAGTGTAGCTGGTAACACGAAAGACTGTGCACGTGTTGCTTCAGTGCATACGCAGTCTCACTGCTTCCACCTCCTGTTGGGGTTGCTTCGGTGGCCAGCTAAGGGCCACTAGTGGCACTTGAGTAGAGGCCCGTAGTTCACGGCGATGCCGCAGAGCCATCAATGTCTGCCAACTGATGGCGCTGCCACAAACGGATCGCTGAGTGGCAGATTTCAGCCAGCAGTGATCAATCACTGCCAGCTGGTGGCCAGCAGTTTCCCTATACTTGTGTTTTTTCTGGGATAGAATTATTGCCCAGGTCACATAGATACACTTGCGTAACTTGTGGAAAGCCCCTGATATAGAGAAAGGCAAATTTATTCTTTAATCTGCTGATATGAAACAAGTAAATATCTATGGTAGTGAATTATAGAGCGGAACATTAACTTCCATTAAAATTTCAAATTTTAGCCGCTTGATTAATCTGAAAATAGGGCAGAAAAAGAATCGCAAAGCGCTGTAACAAATACGAAACATCTAGACCTTTTTAACCGTTATGTATTTTGTCTGCTTTTTCCTTACTTAATACACCAAGAGTGTGTAAGTAACTAGTTACTGTTATTCATTCTCTAAGTGTATCTATCCGTTTTAGCAGGCTTTTAATTGCCTTTTAATTGACCTTCTGTTAGTGTCTAATTAACGAAACAGCACTGCGGTTCATAATTAAGAAGGAATTCCTCGAACAGAGAGTTGACGACAAAACAAAGCAAAAAAGATAAATAAAAAAGAAAAGTTGAAACAGCCAATCTACAATTAATCCCCCGACCATCTCTTCGGTAGAGCGACGATGTCGGCAACAGCCCGCGCGACTTAACGTTGAGCGGAAAATAAATCACACGAAGCTTTGAAATACTTAGATACCCGAATAATCGAATTAGAAGGAGCGATGGGAGTGTGCTACTATTTAGTAATTTTTTCGTCGTTTTCTGCATCGAAAGCTCTTAAGCAAATTAAAACATAACGAAGGTCCATAAACATTAATCGATAAAGAATATAATATTAGCTTCATAACGTTGCAGCTATTTGGGAAGAACTAGATAAAACATGACAGAATGCTTCTGTTCTGAGCTTGTTTGCTCTTGTTTGATTAAATGCAAAGGCTTTGCGCTTTCCAGAGGTTTTCAATGCACGTTGACACGCATCTGTGCTACTTAAACAGCACGCGTGCGCACTTTGTTCTTTCAGGAACTTCGGCATGTGGATGGAGTTCATTCAACGGTAAGCCACAAAGAATCAGTCTTCTGCACACTGTAATACCAAATGTCATCGTATGATCTGGAGAGTTTTAGAAAACCATTTGTTTTTCAACTTTCATCAGTGTGTGAGCTTCGAATCCGCCGGGGATCCAAACAGTTCTTTGTAGAACTATTCTTTTTTTGTTTGTTTTAGTAGTGAACATAGCATACCACAATCACTTCATACAGTAATTGCAAATGTTGTTTGCCACCCCAATTGCCGAGCTGTCAGAGGCGTAGCTTTATGGCTAGTAGTTTGAGTTGGGTAAGTGTTTGAGTACAGAATGAGGCATGCGCAGTATGCTGTCTTACTGCGCTTGCTATGTCTCTTCCCTGAAACTAATTATTACACATAGATTTGCCCACGGTGGTCGTTAACGCTCTTCCCCCCTACACGCACTACAAAAAAAAAAAAAAAACCCTGCCCTGGTGCCGTAGTGGTCTAAGCGCTGATCTTTCGTTCGATGAGGGTCCGGGTTCGAGCACCGGTGAGGCATAGATGTTACATTTGTCTTTCGATAATGGCTCTCCCCCTTCCCTGGAACCAGTGGCCTTAAATAAGGGACAGGCGATATTTTATTGCCCTTGGTCACAGTATTCGTTTTTTTTTGTTTTTTTTCATTGGAGGTTTAACGACCACCGTGAGCAACTTATAACGAAGTGAATTTCTCCGTCATTTTTGTCCACGCCAGGATTCGAACCCGGATCCCCTCATTCCGGAATAAGTCACTCTACCAGTTGAGCTACGCGGACATTTTATTCTGATTCCTATCTGCCTTTATGTCGTGTGCGTCCTTCTGGCAGGTGCGTCACATCTCCTGGTACGTTACATCATCTCCCCCTTATTTTTATTTTTATTTTTTTTTTCGAAGTGCTGCTCTTATTTTTCCTATCTCGCGGTGTGGAAATAACATCACACCATTGCGAGATTGTGAACGGTCGGGTCATCCGGATAGTTCGGGCGCCATTATAACGAAGTGAATTTCTCCGTCATTTTTGTCCACGCCAGGATTCGAACCCGGATCCCCTCATTCCGGAATAAGTCACTCTACCAGTTAAGCTACGCGGACATTTTATTCTGATTCCTATCTGCCTTTATGTCGTGTGCGTCCTTCTGGCAGGTACGTCACATCTCCTGGTACGTTACAACTCAATGGGCTATAAGCAGTCGCCCGTTCCTAATTTAGGGTCACTGGTTCCAGGGAAGGGAGAGAACCAGTGCCGTAAGACAAACACAATATCCATGCCTCACCGGGATTCGAACCCGGACCCCGTTCGGACGAATGATCAGAGGCCATCGCTTAGACCTCTGCGCCACCGGGGCGGCACAGTGGTCGTTAAACCTCCAATTAAAAGATTTGTTCTTTTGCTACTCCGACGACCTATTTCATTAACAAAGTATACGATAAGTGTAAGAACGGACATATTAACCATGTTAATTTATAACAATACTGAACATTATGTTACTTTTTCATGAAGAAAAGATATTTCAAGCCCAAGATGGCGACAGAAAGTTAGTGAACATTTCTTATTTTTCAGATGTCGAGAGCCTCAACAAAGAACTTTAGTTTCTCACGCCTTAGAAAGGGAGAGGCCATTTTCGACGAACTGATAGCATCTTCAATGATACCGCGACTTTCGCTGTACATTGTCAGTGTCGTCCAGCAGCCTAAAAGTCTGGAAAACAGCCATCCACCTTTGTATAAACATAACAAGGTGTATTGTGTTATTATAAGAATGTACTTCGGCGGTAGGATTACTTTCTCAAAGAGTTCACGTCCTAATGGAGGATCTGACAGAACCGCGGAGACGCGGAAGGTATGATTAAAACCCATCAGCGAGCCGCCGAGCCAACGCCCTGGGGTGTGGTCGGCGAAGGGCGCGAAAGGTGACCCACGTGACCGAATGAGGCGAGCAACATTAACAGATCAGCGTGAGGGCAAGGTCAGCGCCGAGGTCTTCGCGCATGCTTAGCGTGGAGGAGGGGGGACGAGCAATGTGTCTTGAAGAGGATCTGTGAGTTAGTCTGCTTTCATCCAACGGAGAGAGGAGTTCTCCGATAGAAGGGGACGCGAAGCGTTTGCCTTTTTTGTGTGAGCCGAGGAACGCTCCAGGCCACGGAGGTCCGACGTGCTCAGCTACAGCGGTATAGAGATAGAGTGCTCAGCTGCAGGGGTATAGGCCCTAGTCAGGGATCCCGCTGGTGTAGTGGATATTTCGCTACAGTGAATCCGATCTTAGCACAGGCTAAGAGTGAAACGTATTGATAGAGTAGTATAGTTAGGCTACTATTCATAACATTATCAGAGATATAGATCTACCAAATAGTAGGCAGATGCTTTCTAGAACTTCAACGCCGAGAGAGATTTTCTTCGGAAGTGGTTATCCTAGCTTTCGTGTTTCACGCTACAGTCAGGTCTGATCCTTAGGGAAACCTGATGTTAGAGAAAGAGTAATCCACCGCCGTCAGGAACCTAATTGATTACGTAATAAATGTTTGTGTGTTTCCAAAAGTAACTCCTCTCGATATCATTATATTTTAGTGTGAGTATTATTCCGTCCATTCAGCTGTTTTCTATCCGCCTTCCCGAATCACAGATTTCATATTAAAATGGGGAAGACTTCGTTTGCTCGCTCGAACAGAGTTTGGGGAGTGTTTCAGAGAAACACAAACACTTCCTTGTGTCTGTGAGGAGCCACATAGCGTGGACGCCTCAGATCCATAAGTAGGAGGCGTGACCAGTATTTTCGCTCTCACAATAAGGTTATTTATAAAATATGTACAAAAATAATTAGACTCCCATTAATAAATAATGAGACTCCGTTATTATGTTATTTTGACTTCTTGTTAGAAGCAACAAAAAATGACACTCTAACTTAGACCGTAGACTTCCGGCTACGGGTTGAGGCCCGAAGGCAAGCCCCCCCCCCCCGCTTCCCTATATAATTTTCGTAAAATCTACAGTATTTTATTAAGAACCACCAAATGAGATAGTATACAAAATTTGGTGGTTATAAATTGAAAACTGTAGGTCTTACGAAAATTTTGTATGGGCTCTTCTTGATCCCGGGCCCCGACCCCTTCCCGAAACCGTCTACGGTCTAAGTTATGACGCAAACATTTTCTGAACCCTGTCGATATTATGACTGTCTACAGTTTTACTCTCGACATTATGACCGCGTTGACATTTTGATTATGACCCTGTCGACACTATGACCGCCACCGCTTTTACCAGGTTTATAAAATGTTTAAATTTTATAAAAAGGAGAATAACTTGAATTATTATTCCTTTCTTAAAAATTAAAAAAAGTTGACTGTTGTTAGGATGATACCATTGGACGAATCGGCGTTGGACCAATCGTACCATTGGACCAATCGTCATTGGACTGATCGACATTGGACGAATTGTCCATGGACCAAACGGCATTGGACGAATTGTCCGACCAAACGGCATTCGAGAAGTTGTCCTTTTGGACAGATCGGCATTGGACTGATCGACATTGGACGAATTGTCCATGGACCAAACGCCAGCCATTGACTGTTACAGCATTGTCCGAGACATCGGTCCAGGTTTCATAGATCTCATTTTCCGGACAGATCGGCATTCCAGGGAGCTTCAATAGATCGACATTCGGACGAACTTCAGCCACTGGATGTTCCAAACGGCATTGGACGATGAGTGTTCCTCGACCAATATCTGGGTGGGTAGGCCCCTGTTGTGCGAGTAGTTGTCCTTTTGGACAGATCGGCATTGGACTGATCGACATTGGACGAATTGTCCATGGACCAAACGGCATTGGACGAATTGTCCGACCAAACGGCATTCGAGAAGTTGTCCTTTTGGACAGATCGGCATTGGACATATTGTCCGCGACTGCTCCATGAGATGTTAGAGATTTTTCGGAAGTGACGCCAGCCATGCCTGTTACAGCATTGTCCGAGACGTCGGTCCAGGTTTCATAGATCTCATTTTCCGCTTCACGGCATTCCAGGGAGCTTCAACAGGATTTAAATTCGGGAACTTCAGCCACTGGATGTTCCAAACTGAGATTAGTGTTCCTCGAGCAATATCTGGGTGGGTAGGCCCCTGTTGTGCGGCGTATTGTCATCCTGAAACAGACCATCGGCTGCAGGTGGCGGAATGACCGTGAAAGCGTGTAGATGATCAGCCAGACCATGCTGGTAGCACGCGGCAGCTAAGGAGCTCTCCAGACGCACTAAGGGGACCTGATGTGTCCCATGAGAAGGTTTCCCAAACCATCACAGAGCCACAATTGCCTTGAACAGGGACGACATGGTACGACGGAAGCATGTCAGCTGATCCACTGGTCAACCGGTCGACAATTTCTTGCGGGTCAAACGGGCCGGGTCAAGGCGTTCCTGACCCGATTTCAACCTGGTTTTAATTTTGAAAAGAAAAATGCGTACTCTGGAATTTTGTACTCGATACTGGTGCCAGCGGAGTGAAAAATGATTCGTCATACGAAAATATGGTCGTCTCTTTCTTAAAGTGAAGAAGATTTCCACCGACCGACGATACGGCGCAGACAATAGACTCACCGAGACCATATCACAAAACGATACTTCTATTTCGCCGACCGACGATACGGCGCATACACTAGACTCACCGAAACCATATCGTAAAACGATACTTCCTTTGCGCCGACCTACGATACGTCGTAGACACTAGACTCACCGAAACCATATCGTAAAACGGTACTTCATTTGCGCCGACCGACGATACGGTGCAGACACTAGACTCACCGAAACCATATCATAAAACGATACTTCTATTGCGCCGACCGACAATATGGCGCAGGCACTAGACTCACCGGAACCATATCGTAAGACGATACTTACATTGCGCCGACCGACGATATGGCGCAGGCACTAGACTCACCGGAACCATATCGTAAGACGATACTTCATTTGCGTTTGTTTTAAGAGCGATTGTTAGGAGCAAGATACAGGAAAACACCTATCGCCTGCTTTTCTGTTGATTCACCCACTCACACCCCGCGTGCCGTATTGTAAAACAGATAGTTACTTTTCACATCCCATCTGTTGCATCGAGCATTCAGAGGTTTTCGTTTGACGTGCTAACATCCAGTTCCATTGCACGCCGTGTCGGAATTAATGTCTTATTTGTTAATATGGATGAATTTAATATTAAGAAGATTGAAAAAGGCGTTGAGGCCAACAAACACAAGCTTGTTGAAAACAAAACGGAGAAGAGTGAATACTAGAAGTTGTTTCGTCCCATTAAGAAACCAGAATATGTTTCACAGCAACACCAATTTTCAGAATCTTACGATTAGTTGAAAGTTTCCAAAATGTGAATGCTGATTTCATGAGTGTTCCTTCCTTATGTGGATCTATGATGAAACCAACATTCACATTTCGGAAACTTTCGACTGATCGCAAGCTTCTAAAAATTGGTGTTTCGGTGAAACCATATTTCAAAGCTTGATATGTTATCAATAAAAATGCAAAACTTAAATTAAGCATACAACAACTTACGTATTTCAAATATCTTTAGTGTAGCACCGTCCAAATTAAGTGGTGCAGCCTTAACATTACTGCGGAGGGGATTTTTGACTCTCGCAAATGTGTTTGAAAACATGTGTAAAAGAGTTAGGTTATGTGAAGGACGTTAGTTTCAAAACTCTCTGTAAATGAATAAATTGTACGTCCCCGTAATACGTACATTTGTATGATTTATATATAACCTACGTTACCCACTGAGGAGAGACTTATACAGTATATACTGTATATACAATATACTGACAAAAATTCACCGGACACCTAGCAGAGAAACACAACGCAGCATTAATGTACATACATTAGTAAGGTGTCGGTCCACCTTTGGCCTTAATGTATGCAGTGACCCTTCGAGACATGCGTTCGACAAGGTTTAGGAACACAGCGACAGGTATGCACTTTCAGTCAGTATATAATGCTGCCGCTAACTGTTGCGTAGTAGTAATCTTTGGTTACAAACTTAACATACGGCGTGCTAATTCATCCCATGGGTGCTCTATGAGATTAGGATCAGGGCTCTGTGCTGGCCAGTCCACACACGATACGGAATTATCGTCAAACCACGCCGTAACAGTCCTTGCTTTGTGGCTCGGTGCATTATTCTGCTGGTACCAACAAGGCTCGGTTCCATAGTATTACCACAGAGTTGGTAGGGCATAATTGTTCAGAATATCGAGGTAGAAGTGTTGGTTAACAGGGTTGTCCACGATAACCAATGGGCCAGGACCATACCATGAAAAACACCCCCACATTACCAGCTCCAAACTTGACCGCAGACACAGTACACTATGGTAAATAGCGTTTCCCAGGTTGCAGTCATACCCACACACGGCCATCAGACTGATGGATCGTGTATCTGGATTCATCAGTCCATAGGACCCGTTTCCATTGATCTACGGTCTACGATAAATGTTCTTTACATCATGCTAAACGACGAGTAGCATTCCGAGTCGAGATGAAAGGCTTATGAGCAGCCGCACGACTACGGTAACCCATGGAATGGAGTTCTCTGCGAATGGAACGTGCACATACCGAGGTTCCAGCATTTTTACTCACCTGTACACTGAGGTCTTGTGCGGTACTCCGTCGATTAGCTGTAACGACTCTCCTAAGGCTTCGACGTGCCCTATCACAGATTTTCTTTGGTCTGTCGGTACGTTTTGCTGCTTCAGGCACGCCATGTGTCTTCCACTTATTCAGTACATCCAAAAACAGTTGACTTGGGTATGTTTAAACGCCTCTCGGTTTCTCTTGTGGACAGCCCACTTATATAACACCCAACAATCTTTCCTTTCTCAAAGTCAGTTCGCGACATTTTCACTCACCCTCACAGTGCGATATGATCGCGATCAGCTGCGGGCTTGTTTTTATACCAAACAAAGATCTTTGCTCTTTTCACGTTTATAAGTGAGCCACGGAAAATTCTCATTGGCCGCCACCGGGAGTCGAACCCAGGGTTTTCCAGTTACGCGCCGGATATGCTTCCGCTACACCACAGCGGCCTCGAATTCCTCCAGACTCACACACGCTAACTGCCAAGCCAATTTGGCAGGTTGCTTCTTGGAGCCCCGCACAATGCTGGGGATTCACCAAAGTTGGTAAGCAGCAAATGAAGAAATAATTAGAAGGCGAATGAATAATAAATACAGACATTTAACGTGGACCAGGAACATCAAACAAAGATCTTCGCTCTTTCCACGTTTTATAATTGAGCCACGGAAAATTCTGATTGCGTAACTGGAAGACCCTGGGTTCGACTCCCAGTGGCGGCCAATGAGAATTTTCTGTGGCTCACTTATAAACGTGGAAAGTGCGAAGATCTTTGTTTGATGTTCCTGGTCCACGTTAAATGTCTATATTAGTTATTCATTTGTTTTTATACCGTTTGCAGCTGTACCGCGCATCTTAACAATGCAGCGGATCCGTTCATTTGCTTTTAAAGGGGTGTCCGGTGACTTTTGTCAATATAGTGTATATAGACGTTATCAAGAAAACAGCAAAAGATATACACACGTGTATAATTATAAAATGAGTATCGAATTTATAGTTCAAAGCAGATCTGGCTGGGTCAGGTCCGCTTAGGGTTCGGAAGCACAATCTTTTACCCGTTTCCAACTCCTCAGGGGAGGCGTAATTTTCAGTGACGAGCAGTCAGCAGTGGCACGCGAGTAGGGCGTCGGCTCCCGTACCCCAGGGTATGCAGAATGCATCGTACCGTTAGCTCGCTGACGCTGCTTGGGCCTTCGACATTTAACCAGGATGTGATTTGTACCCCCGTCGCCAAGCGGTCTGTCTGTCTGTACGAACCTAGATAGTCTACGTCGACTCAAGTTGCTCTCTGGGGGCTGGTAGGTGCACCAATGATATAGTCGCGGAAATACCTTGAGACGGTTGCTCTTGGAAACCCAGGGTCCTTACCACTTGGGCGGTAGAATGGCCCACCTGTTTTGCGCCGACAATACGACCACAATCAAGGTCGCACAGGTCACCAAGTTTACTTATGTTTGTCGATTGGGATTCACTTTTGGAAACCCATGTTGTCCGCTTACTTATCGCTTGCGTTCGGTTTGGATCTATTCTTCTCTTTGGGGAGATACCCATGGCAACTACCAATCACCCTTATTTATAATGTTTTGTCTGCTGAGTGTAACACACACACACACACACACACACACACGCATACTACTATTTATGGGTAATACTAGTATTCTTTTATGTGTTTGCAACACCATGAAAGACTATTGGTATTGGTTTGAAACTTGCAGGATATATACAACAAGTGGGTACATGCAAACGATTAAAATATCAGTGAAAATGCGAATGCGCTTTTGGAGCAGCTCCCTCGGAACTGCCAATTCTTGGGTATAAATAGCTGGTTCAAACGAGATGTTGCAATCAGTGAAGATGGTTAATAAATTTGAAACTGGCTGTGCGCGCCATTGTTCGACAGCTGGACGAACAATGGAGCGCACAGCCTAATCGAGAGTAACCTAGCACGTGGCCTTGAGACAGCTTGGTCGAAGGGAGTGGAGTCGAGAGCTCACGAACAATGGAGCGCACAGACTAATCGAGAGTAACCTAGCCCGTGGCCTTGAGATAGCTTGGTCGAAGGGAGTGGTGTCGAGAGCTGGACGAACAATGGAGCGCACAGCCTACGCGAGAGTAACCTAGCACGTGGCCTTGATACAGCTTGGTCGAAGGGAGTGGAGTCGAGAGCTGACGAACAATGGAGCGCACATCCTAATCGAGAGTAACCTAGCACGTGGCCTTGAGACAGCTTGGTCGACGGAATTGGTGTCGAGAGCTGACGAACAATGGAGCGCACAGCCTAATCGAGAGTAACCTAGCACGTGGCCTTGATACAGCTTGGTCGAAGGGAGTGGAGTCGAGAGCTCACGAACAATGGAGCGCACAGACTAATCGAGAGTAACCTAGCCCGTGGCCTTGAGATAGCTTGGTCGAAGGGAGTGGTGTTGAGAGCTGGACGAACAATGGAGCGCACAGCCTAAGCGAGAGTAACCTGGCACATGGCCTTGAGACGGCTTGGTCGAAGGGAATGGTGTCGAGAGCTGGACAAACAATGAAGCGCACAGCCTACGCGAGAGTAACCTAGCAAGGGGTCTTGAGACAGCTTGGTCGAAGGGAGTGGTGTTGAAAGCTGGACGAAAAATGCCGCTCACAGCACGTGTCCTTGAGACAGATTGGTAGAAGGGAATGATGTTTGGATTCTGACTTCCCGCCAGTCTGGCGATGAAATTGTGAAAACACAAATTTGTCCGTGACGAGGAACCGCGCTCCCTCTCTCCGCAGTAAGTTGCTCTCCCAACTAAACTACACTGACGGAATGTACCGCTGGAGATTTGTCGTCTTGACATGCGATTCACCTCTGTAGTACGTCCCAAAATACATATAAAAAAAGATATAACAACCTGAAGAGATAAGCGATTTCGAGATTTGCCCAGTGTTAAATGGTCACATCGTGCTTTGCTCGGCCACATCCCGATATGCAACGGCAAATCAGGGTTTGCCTGAAATTAATAGGCACATCGCGATTTGCCCGGGCGGATTGCGATCTGTCAGATTTCGGTTTTTGCTAATAGCATATACATAGAGATAGAAAAAGAAATGCGAAAGAAAAAAGCAATTGCATTTTATCTGTTTTCCCACTGTAGTGAAGAAAAGAAGTCCTATGGTTTCGTATGAGGGCAAGATGTAACGATTCTGCTGGAAAAATGAAACGACAAATGTGTCGTCAAGACACACGATAAAGATGGGCAGAATAAGAAATAATCGGGCATATTTTCTCAATAAAGGAAAACTGAAGAGAATACACAGAAAAACAAACAAAACCGTAAGAAAAGGAGAGAAGGTCCCTTACTTTTTTTATCTGCGAGAAGGGGAAATTCAATGTGTTAAGATGGGTATTGCGATTAGAAAAATTCTCTTTAATAGAAAGCAAGACCCATAAACAAGAGAAAATGTCAAAAGAAGGGACTGAGAAAAGAAAGAGAATGGAAAAAAGCAAAAAAAAAAAAAAAAAAAAAAAAAGCAAAGAAAACAGAATCTGTCTAATCTCAGTTTTATCATCAGCAGTCTCCCTTTTTATTTAATGAAAGAATTTTCAAACAATTTATACGATATTGTAAAAGGCCTAGTTCAGCAAGGGATCTGTACCGACAGTGAAACTATTTTACGATGAAAGCTGTAAAACGTACATGTTTAGGAAGTATTTTATTTAGTTTCCTACAGCATGAGCTACAGATAAAGATTTCACACGAAATAAGAAAAAAAGCAATTTTGTACTTTGTAAAATGGCGTCATGAACTTCACTTACACGATATAAATCATTTCTAGCTTCTTTCATGCGTTGCTTGTAGTAGCATATATAAAATACCGGAAAATAAGGGGGAAAACAAAACAAAAAAATCGCTAACTTGAAAACTTTTCCCTTTAGCAATAACAGTGGCTGCTTCCTAGGGAGTTTCTAAATCATTCATTCAGTAAACAGCGAAAAAGGGAGTTCTCATGCCAAAAAAATAAAATAAAAAAATCCAACTGAAGCATGCTCGACAGACACTCGACAGTTCGTATGAATCATGCATGCGAGTTGGTGACGGTGTCTGTCTTCATGCGAGCTCCCAGAGAACTGCCCAAAGGACGTTTCGTTTTGATCGCACGTTTCCAGTACGTCATCACTTTTTTTGTCTGCTGTACGTTCTCCTGGCCCTTCTCATAAGATATCATGTTCCCCCTTATCTCATTTTATACAACCCCTATCTCAAAAAATGTAGCTTGAGGAGCAACACAATATTACTAATTTTTCACATTATGAAAAATCACATTATGAAACGCGTGATTATTAATTATTTCGAATAAAAAAAGTACGTATTTGTAATCAGTTTGTCCGTCTGTCAGCCTGTAGGCACTATATTTTCCCTTCTGTAAATTGTACAACAAATATTATATTTTGCTTATATATAAACAAAATTTTACTCACAATCAACGAAGAACTCCCCAAGGAAACCCCCGAACCTCCCATAAATTAACGAAAGTAAACCAGAACACATACTGTTACAAACATACACACAAAAATATCCATAATAGAAATACAATAAAAGCAAACACGTAAGGTCGGAAACCGGGAGTCACTCATCAGGAAACGACACCCCCGGTCCCCGACCCTGCAGGCTCAGATTTCATGCAGGTGTCGAATTAAGTGAAAACTAATCTCCAAAATAAGGGTTAAGAATTTTCCAAAATTTAGGACTAGACACCTGGCCTTTCCCACCTGCACCAAGAATACCCAAAAATTAAATATAAGGACGTAACTTAAGTAAAGTAACGTAAACCCTTGATCTTAATGAAGTGCAAACGAAATCCAATCCACCCCTCGAACACACTAATCCTTAACCACACGAAAGAAAATGAACAAATGCCACACTGATTCCTGAACGCAATTCATGAATACAAAAAGAACTGAATAATACCCTGTGGCATCCCCTGTGGCGTCCCATGTTTGATTTTTGGTATTGTTGGTTCAGGTAGGAAAGACCAGGTGTCTAGTTCGAAATTTTGGAAAATTCTTAACCCTTATTTTGGAGATGGTTTTTCAGTTAATTCGACAATTGCAAGAACCCGGAATCCGGCTCACGGACCTGGGGTGTCTTTCGCTGATGAGTGACTCTCGGTTTCCGACCTTACGTGTTTGTTTTCTTTGTATTTCTATTATGGCTATTTTTGTGTACATATTTGTAACAGTATGTGTTTTTGGTTTACCTTCGTTAGTTTATGGGAGGTTTGAGGGGTTTTCTTGGGGAGTTTTTCGTTGATTGTGAGTAAAATTTTGTTTATATAAGTACTTATAACGAATACTATTTCTCCGTCAATTTTGGTCTACGCCGGGATTCGAAACCGGGTCCCCTCATTCCGGAATAAGTTGCTCTACCAATTGAGCTACGCGGACGTTTTATTCTGATTCCTATCTGCCTTTATGTCGTATGCGTCCTTCGGGCAGGTACGTCACATCTCCTGGTACGTTAAATACTCTACTCATGGTTCTTGAAGCTAGGCGCAGTTCCCTGGTGAGTTGTACAACTTCGTAGTACACGTTTTTAAATATATTTATCTATATATATATATATATATATATATACTATAAAGATACCTAAGCAAAAAAATACATATATAATTTTGACTCACACCTAGTACAACATAGAAAAGGTTATGTATCTACCTGCGTGAGTAAAAGGAGAAAAGAAAAAAAGAAAATAAAACAACTGAATGTAGAAGGTGTCGAGAATACTGAGCCTTGGCTTTATCAAGGACCAGCAAAAACTCTGCATTTTCTCACTTCCACAAAGACCTAGTTGGAAATGGGTTTCTGCAAGGCCATAGATGCAAGTAACATTCCCACCTAAAATAGTTTAAAAAATATATATATAAGTCATGTCCTCCGTAGAGTAGCATGACCTAGCACTAGTTAACAATTTCGCTTGCATCCATTAACCTTCATGGCCCGACCCATGCTCTTCATCTGTTACTATTAAACAGAGAGAAGAAGATTAAAGAGAACTCAAGCTGTGAGAGTGACATAATAAATAGAAATGAT
This sequence comes from Macrothele yani, assembly GCA_039090855.1. NCBI lineage: Eukaryota > Metazoa > Arthropoda > Arachnida > Araneae > Macrothelidae > Macrothele > Macrothele yani. Next base: position 13,572,263 of record CM077003.1, on the reverse strand, counting down.
TTTCAGCTATAACGAAATTCCAAGTTCGTTTGAGAGAGAATTTAAACCTGAAAAACAAATTTTACATTGCAATTAAAAAAGGAAATGTTAATTTATAACGAACAGATTTTTGAAAGAAAACTTGAGTCTAAAACCCCCTACTCTACAACTTATGACAGCACGAAAACGAGAATAAGTTAAAGATAATAATTAACTAAAGAAAACTTTGTGAAAGTTATATACCTTAAACAGTTAGTTGCAATATGTACAAAGTATTTCAGCAGTGCTTTAAGTGCATAATTAATTAGTTATTAAGAACTTAACTACTTTGAAAAAACAGCGCATAGACAGCGCATAGAAAAGGAACAAGCTTAGCCATCTTCTGTTCCTAGGTACCACAAAAGACGCTCAAAGTTACAAAGAAAAGTAAGAGTTAAAACCCGCATAAATGTTAACAGACAAACCAATGCTTAAAAGCTGAAAAGCTAAAAAACGACAGAGAAAGGTACATGAAGTACAAACATTGAACTTATAAAACCTAGAACCCAAAAACAAGGAAGAGAGCTTACCTCTTGAGTTACAAAAACTTTTCTCCTCACAAGAGGAGAACATGGCTGACCTCTTCCGCCACTCCCTAGACGCTGGGGGCAGTGAGGGTGGGGCTGATGGCCTCCTCAGAATACATGAGAAATATTATAAAATACACGAGCAGTTTATTTAATAATCTTTGCATGTATTAAATCACCTTAGTGAGCTTCTATAGATTAATCAGAATCTTATTAATCTTAATGTTGGTTTTACTATTTTTAGTATAGCTATCCTAGTGATGAATAACTGGTTTTCTTTTTTATTTGTTTTTATTTTCTTTTATAAACAGATTTTTAAGCTTTTTTGTGATTTTGTTTATATTATTTAATTTTTTTGTTTTAATAGGACCGTCATATCCATAGCACTAAGGTTCCTTTAGGTAGTTAATAGGCATCCTCTAGCCAACTTCCTTACGGCTTTGATTGGTCAGAATCATATTATTAACTGTGTAGAAAATTAAAGCAGATCTGCCAACCTTACTCTATTATTCAGAATAATTTTTCTTAAAGTTCTTTTGATGAAAGAAGAAGGAATTTCGATCTCTAGAAAACTTTCTAATAGTATATTAATGTGGTAATTGAAGTCCAAATTGTTGCTGCAAATTCTTGAAATTCTTAGGACCTGAGAAATTAGTACATTCTCAATTACTTTGGTTGAAATGTTATTATTCCAGTGTAGATATTTAATTACTTTGAAAGGAAAATTAACTCTTTTATCAAAGAGGCTAATAGATGGGTTACCTCTGTTGAGCTTAATGCTTAAGTCTAGGAACTCAAGTTCCTGATTACTGTGGTTGGTTTTACATAAGTTAAGAGAGCTAGGATAGATATTATCAAAATCACTCTCTATAACTTCGGAATTATTGATACACAGCAGATCATCAATATATCTAAAAGTGTAAAGGTAGTAATCTGAGCAGGTGGGGTGATTTTTAATGAATTTATATTCCTTAAAGAACAGGAATAGATTAGCGATATTCGTGGACGTTGATGTTCCCATTGGAATACCGTTCACTTGCTTATAGAGAGTATTATTATATAAGATATGGTTATTTTTCATGCAGCAATTGAGATAAGAGTTCCAAGTTCCTACATCAACAAATTGGTTAAGTTTAAATTCTGCATACAGCCCCACCCTCACTGCCCCCCAGCGTCTAGGGAGTGGCGGAAGAGGTCAGCCATGTTCTCCTCTTGTGAGGAGAAAAGTTTTTGTAACTCAAGAGGTAAGCTCTCTTCCTTGTTTTTGGGTTCTAGGTTTTATAAGTTCAATGTTTGTACTTCATGTACCTTTCTCTGTCGTTTTTTAGCTTTTCAGCTTTTAAGCATTGGTTTGTCTGTTAACATTTATGCGGGTTTTAACTCTTACTTTTCTTTGTAACTTTGAGCGTCTTTTGTGGTACCTAGGAACAGAAGATGGCTAAGCTTGTTCCTTTTCTATGCGCTGTCTATGCGCTGTTTTTTCAAAGTAGTTAAGTTCTTAATAACTAATTAATTATGCACTTAAAGCACTGCTGAAATACTTTGTACATATTGCAACTAACTGTTTAAGGTATATAACTTTCACAAAGTTTTCTTTAGTTAATTATTATCTTTAACTTATTCTCGTTTTCGTGCTGTCATAAGTTGTAGAGTAGGGGGTTTTAGACTCAAGTTTTCTTTCAAAAATCTGTTCGTTATAAATTAACATTTCCTTTTTTAATTGCAATGTAAAATTTGTTTTTCAGGTTTAAATTCTCTCTCAAACGAACTTGGAATTTCGTTATAGCTGAAAATCATTTCTATTTATTATGTCACTCTCACAGCTTGAGTTCTCTTTAATCTTCTTCTCTCTGTTTAATAGTAACAGATGAAGAGCATGGGTCGGGCCATGAAGGTTAATGGATGCAAGCGAAATTGTTAACTAGTGCTAGGTCATGCTACTCTACGGAGGACATGACTTATATATATATTTTTTAAACTATTTTAGGTGGGAATGTTACTTGCATCTATGGCCTTGCAGAAACCCATTTCCAACTAGGTCTTTGTGGAAGTGAGAAAATGCAGAGTTTTTGCTGGTCCTTGATAAAGCCAAGGCTCAGTATTCTCGACACCTTCTACATTCAGTTGTTTTATTTTCTTTTTTTTCTTTTCTCCTTTTACTCACGCAGGTAGATACATAACCTTTTCTATGTTGTACTAGGTGTGAGTCAAAATTATATATGTATTTTTTTGCTTAGGTATCTTTATAGTATGTGAATTCTGAATTTTCAAAACTGCTGCGTTGCGCGTTTTGATTTTCAGGTTATTTTGCACCCTTCGTTTTAAATTCTAAAATTTTTTCCTTAGTCTTCAGTTTTGCTCTTAAGTATATATATATATATATATATATATATATATATATATATATATATATATGGGATGTAAGGTCAGGTGATGCGTAACATCACAGCCTCTCCTTGACAAGTGTCAACCCCGCCTTCTCGTGGTGCATCCTGTTCCCACTAAAGAGGCTCTGACGACCGCCAATAGCGGTATAACTATACCATCGGGATTAGAGGAAATGCTATCCCACACTCACCAACCCGCTTGGCCAGCGTGGTGAGTTATGGCCAACCCCTCCAAAATGACTCCACAACTTAAATCTTGGCCCTCCGTCTCCGGCAGCTGGAATGTACCTGGCCAAGGCAGCTGCCAGTGCGACATGAAGGCAGAGGGTGCTAAGAATCCCCGGAGGACCGGACTAGGCTGCCATCTGATGCTGACCTTGGCTACGTATAAAGGACGCTCCCTATCTTCTGATTCAAGGCTTCTTGAATTGGAAGAGGAACTACAAAGGATCAAGTGGGACATTGTCGGGCTAAGTGAGGTGAGGAGAATAGGAGAAGATCTCATTGAACTGAAAAGTGGACATCTCTTCTACTATCGTGGGACAGATACTGGCAGAACTAGTGGTGTTGGATTTATAATAAACAAGAAACTGAAGGATAAAGTAGTAGAAGTTGAAAGTTCCTCTGACAGAGCTGCACGACTCGTTATCCAACTGTCGAGAAGATACCAGGTTCAGATTATTCAAACTTATGCACCCACCACAAGCCATCCTGAAGAAGAAATTAAAGAATTTTATGAGGAAGGTAAGCAGCACTTGAAGATAATTATGGGAGATTTCAATGCAGAAATAGGGCAACGGCAACAGAATGGAACTTCAGTAGGTAAATTCGGTCACGGCAACAGAAACCAGCGTGGAAATACTCTCGTAGAGTTTGCAGAGGCAGAAGGGTTTTTTATCTTGAACTCTTTTTTCAAGAAAAAGCCACACAGGAAATGGACATGGAGACATCCAAATGGGACGACAAGTGAAATTGATTTTATTATGTGTAACAAAAAATTCGCCATAGAAGACTGCAGTGTGTTAAACAAGTTCAACACAGGTAGTGACCATAGATTGGTGAGATGTAAGATGCACCTCAACACTAAACTCGAACGTGGCAAGCTCATAAGACAAACAAAATGTATTGACATAACCAACCTTAAAAAACACCATAATACCTTCAAGTTGGAACTGAAGACCAGATTCTCTGCTTTAGAAGGCCTAACATCGGAAGAAGTGGATATTTCTGAAGTTAACAGAAAAGTAACCAAAGCTCTTATGGAAATAGCAACAAAATTAGCTGGGTCTAAGAACAAGTTACATGTGAACAAATTATCAAGAAAAACCAAAATGTTGATGCAAAAAAGAAGAGAGATGAGGACAACTAAAGAAGATGTGACTTCCAAAGTGGAATATATAGAGCTATGCAAGACAGTACGAAAAATTATCACTGAAGACGTAAGGATATTCAACTGTGAACTAGTGAGGAAAACAATTGAAAACAACCAAAGCCTAAAGATAGCAAAGGGACATCTCAGTAAGGGAAGAAAACAGATTATGGCACTGAGAAAAGAAGATGGTTCTGTAACAAGAAATAGAGGCGAAATTTTGACAAGAGTGAAAGATTTCTACTCCAAATTATATGGAAGAGATGATACATGTACTCCAGACATCATGAAAGGTACCAGTACCAGAGTTCTTCCAGTCCTCCCAGCAGAAGTTGCACATGCAATCAAGAACATGAAGCGGGGGAAAGCTCCAGGAGAAGATGGAATTACTGTAGACATCATACAAGAAGCAAGTAGAGAAATCGAAACAGTACTCGCCCAAATTTTCACTCGATGCCTTAATGAAAGGAAGAGTCCTGAGGATTGGAACAACACTACAATGATCCTACTACATAAAAAAGGTGGCATTGAGGATCTCAGGAACTACAGACCTATCAGCCTCCTATCAGTGGTTTATAAAATCTTCACTAAAGTTCTTTCACACCGCTTGAAGGTGACACTGGACATGGCTCAACCGAGAGAACAAGCTGGATTCAGGAGTGGCTACAGCACAATAGATCATATCCACGTACTGAGAGAACTAATTGAAAGAGCGAGGGAATATGAACTTCCATTGTGCATGGCTCTTATCGATTATAAAAAAGCCTTTGATTCGGTGAAACAACCATCAGCAGTTACAATGGCTCTGAAATCCTGCGGTATTGACGATGCGTTCATTAATATTATTAATAACATCTATGAAAATGCAAGTGCAAAGACTCGGCTGTTTGAAAATACAACACACATAAAAATTGGAAAAGGAGTGGGACAAGGTGACACCATATCTCCGAAGCTCTTTAATGCAACATTGGAAAATGTCTTTCAATCACTGAACTGGGAAAACAAAGGGATAAAGATTAATGGAGATTACCTAACTCACCTTCGATTTGCTGATGACGTAGTCATCTTTACAACTACCCCATCAGAGCTGCAGAGTATGATCCACGAACTTGCTGACAAGAGTAAGGAAGTGGGATTAAAAATTAACTTTCAGAAGACAAAAGTGATGTTCAATGCTTTTACAAGAAATGAAATTTATCGATTGATGGAGAAAAGCTGGAGATAACAGACACGTACGTTTTTCTTGGACAGGAGATATCAAGTGAGGGTCACATTGATGAAGAAATTAATCGGCGTACAAAACTTGCCTGGAGAGCTTTTGGATGAAATAGCATAATTTTCAAGAGCAATATGCCATTATGTCTTTAAAGAAAAGTGTTTGATCAATGCATCCTTCCAGTGCTTACGTATGGTGCAGAGACATGGACCTTAACTAAAAGAGACATACAAAGGCTGCAGACAACTCAAAGAAGCATGCAGAGGTGCATGCTTGGTGTAACCAGGAGAGATAAGAAGAGGAACTCGTGGATCCGAAAAATGACAAGAGTGGAAGACATCATGATCAGAGTTAAATCCCTGAAATGGCAATGGGCTGGACATACTGCCAGAAGGACAGACCATCGATGGACAGCCAAAATTTTAGATTGGATTCCAAGGGACAGGAAAAGACCCAGAAGAAGACCACATGGGAGATGGGTGAATGAAATTCGAAAGTATGCAGGGGTGACATGGAGGAGACTGGCACAAGACAGACCGTTGTAGAGGAAACTTGGGGAGACCTTCGTCCAGCAGTGGATTGATAATGGTTGACAATGATGATGATGATATATATATATATATATATATATATATAACCTACAAAGCAGAAACTACAACAGCAAAAATAATAATAATAGTATAAAAAAAAACAAGTATAAAAAAAAACTAAAAAAACAGAATGCAGAAAGTGCCGAAAATGCCGAGCCTTGGCTTTCTCAAGGACCAGCAAGACTCTGCGTTTACTAACTTCAACAAAGACCTAGTTGAAAATGGGTTTCTGCTAAGTCATAGATGCAAGTAGAAGTATCCAAAAATTCCAAATTAATATAACTGCACTCAAAGGTATGGAAACATAGTAATTTAGCAATATTTTTATATTTACAAAATTATTATATTACATAGCTTGTCCAAAAACAACTGATAATATTTTTTATATAATATATGCCATACTGGGTTCGACCTTGGCACGAGTTTCGAAAACAAATAGTAGTCGTTGCAGTAACCATAGCAACCGGACACACCTCTTTATCACACATGCCGTACATTTGTTTTTTATAAAAAATATATATGCAATACTGCGTTCGACCTTGGCACTAGTCTCGAGAAAAATGATAGTCGTTGCAGTAACCATAGCAACCGAGCACTCCTCTTTATCACACATGCCGTACATTTGTTTTTTTATAAAAAAAAAATATGCAATACTGCTTTCGACCTTGGCACGAGTCTCAAAAAAATGCTAGTCGTTGCAGTAACCATAGCAACCGGGCACACCTCTTTATCACACATGCCGTACATATGTTTTTTTATAAAAAAATATGCAATACTGCTTTCGACCTTGGCACGAGTCTTGAAAAAATGGTAGTCGTTGCAGTAACCATAGCAACCGGACCTTTATCCCACATGCCGTACATTTTAATAATATAGTTTCTTGTACAACCGCGTCGTCGGTAGTGCGCAGTTTAATAGGCGTTGTCTCGTAAACCCCTAACAAGTGTTTTCGCGCTGTGTTTTTCGAAAACATGAATGTAAAGGAGGAACAAGGATGCCCCATTAAATTTTGCTGTCGACTTAAGAAGTCTCTTTGACTTACCGTCTTTTGCAAGAGGCTTAAAAAGACGAATGTCCAGGAAAACCAACAATTTACAGATGGCATAAAGAATTTATGGATGGTCGTGAGTCTGCGGCATTAATTGCACTTGTAAGTAAACCTTCAACGATCAATACAATAGGTGCCTCCACTTGTGATCGAAACATAAGGATATATGGGTGACAACTGGAACAACGTTGCTGTGCTACATTGTTTTTACCAAGATGTGGAATCTCACGTACTGGAGGGGGACATCGATAAATTGTGAATCTGTGGGTATGTAATTTTTGTGGTCTTTTTATTGTTGGCACATCATTCTGGAGATGGGCTAACATCATGAAACATAATTTTTCGCGCGAGTGTGATGTATGGTTGACTTTCCAATTAATTTTTTTTTTGTTTAAAAATAAAGGCAACTATTTGATAAAAATAAAGGCAACTATTTGATAAAAATAAAGGCAACTATTTGATAAAAATAAAGGCAACTATTTGATAAAAATAAAGGCAACTATTTGATAAAAATAAAGGCAACTTTGATAAAAATAAAGGCAACTATTTGATAAAAATAAAGGCAACTATTTGATTAAAACTAAGATCTCTTTCTGTCAACAGTTTTCTTTAAAGCACCAGCCATACGATCTAATGCAGACTGCATACATATCATTGGAACTTTTACGTTGAATGACTACGGGGTATTTCGCTAAATGTTTTATTGAAAAATTTTGTACAAAAATTATGAAAACACAATACAGAAAAATAAAAACAAACAAACAAACAGTAAAGCTTACAGAAAGTAAAAGTGGTTAACTGAAGGTTTAAAGGAAAGGCTGCGAAAAATAAGTTTTACTAAAAACGTTTTTACTGAATTTTTTTACAGAACAGCACGTAAAGTTTACAAATTAAAATAAAAAATGTGTTTACCGAAATTTTTAGTGAAAATAAGTTTAACTGACAAAAAGATGTTACGAAAAACCATTGCAAAAAAATTATGCGCAAAGCAGTAAAGTTTAAAACGAAAATAAAAATACGTTTCTTACAGTTTTCAGTGATAAAGAACTTTACGGAAATAAATTTCATCGAAAAACAAGTTTTTACAAAAATTAATTTATACAAAACAGTAAAGTTTAAAAGCAAAAATAAAAATGCGTTTCCTACAAATTTTTGTGAAAAAAACTTTACGAAAATAAATTTTATCGAATTTTTTTTTTACAAAAATGAATGCGAACACATTGCAGGGAAATTATTTACAAAACAGCAAAGTTTAAAAAATAAAATAAAATGGTTTGCTAAAAATTTTAGTGAAAACGTTTGTGATAATAAATTTTACAGGAAAAAGTCTTCACAAAAATTGTTGAAACGTATTACGAAAGAAATATCTACAAAACAGTAGTGCTTGTATTTAAAAACAAAAATGTGTTTACTAAAACTTAAATGAAAACATTTTGCGCAATAAGTTTTGCTGAAAAAAGTACGAGATTTCAAAAAAGTTTTAAGATTTAGAAACAGGAGTACGAAAGAATAATGTACAAAGAGTAATGTTTAAAAAATAATAATAAAGACGTTCTTACCGAAAGTTTTAAAGGAAAGACATGAGGTTCAGAAAAGCCGTACGAGAGAGTAATTTACAAATAGTAACGTTTACAGGAAAAAATAAAAAACGTGCTTACCAAAAATTTTAAGGAAAAAACATGAAAAATAAGTCACAAAGAGAAATGGTAAAATAATTTTAAATCGTTTTAGGAAAGACTTTGCGAAAAAAAGAATGATTTACAAAAACAGTAATATTAACATTTAAAATTTTAGAAAAAGTTGTTTCGGAAAAATGCTTTAAAACCGTAAAGTTCATAAAACGGAAACTTGCATAGGAAAAAAGTTCACCAAACGGAAGAAAGAAATAGCTTTAGAAGAAAATATTGCGACAAATAAAGATCATAAAAAACCAAAACGGAATTCCCAAAATGTTTTAAGCACGAATATTAGGTAAAAAGGTATTACAGAAAAAACATTTACAAAATAGTAAGGTTTGCCATTTAAAACAAAAATGTATTTACCAAAATTTAAGAGAAAAAAATTTGCGAAATAAGTTTTACTGAAAAAGTAAGAGATTTCGAAAAAGGTTTTAGGAAAAACATAAGATTTAGAAAAGCAATACGAAGGAATAATTAACAAACAGTAATGTTTAAAAATGAAAATAAAAACGTTCGTACCGAAAGTTTTAAAGGAAAACATAAGATTTAGGAAAGCAGTACGAAAGCAGAATTTACAAAGAGTAACGTTTATGGAGAAAAGTAAAAAAAACGTGCTTACCACATGTTTTAAGCAAAAACATTACGAAAAATAAGTCTCAAAGATAAAATGTAAAAAAAAATCCAATAATGTTTTAGGAAGGACACTGCGGTAAAAAGGATTTACAAAAATCAGTAAAGTGACATTAAAAGTTTCAGAGAAAACGTTTCGGAAAAATGTTTTAAAACAGTAAAGTTTGCAAAAATGAAAGGTTTTAAAAGGAAAACGTTTACCAAAAAAGAAAAAAACAAAGAAAATTTGCGACAAATAAACTTCAGAAAAAAGCAAAAAGGCTTCACAAATTTCAAGCAGGAATGTTAGAAAAAATAAGTTTCACAAAAAGTACAGGTAGTTTTACAAAGGAAAATCTTTTAAAAGCGTTTGAGATATTCTATGTTATTATGTTGAACACTTCTTGGCCCTGATTGGATCAATTTGTTGTCACTGAATCCTTCCTTGGCGGACCAATAATTTTCAGTGGAGACAAGTTAAGCTTCAATCTTATAAGGTAAATAAAACTGTGGTATCAACCGTCTTCAGGAAAATCACTTTCTCCAGGAACTCCAAATCTTTCTCATTCACACACAGCAAATCTTCGCTTAGAAAATCCATTGAATCTTAACAATCGGCAATGTTTTCAACTTGAAATTTTTTCGCACTCGTTTTTGATTAAAAAAAAAGTACTTATCCAAAACAAATGTAATTTATGTGAATGAATTTTTTTATGTAATGTATATGGCGGTGTTGTTTCTAAGAAAATTAAAAGGGTACAAACTAGGAAGTAAAGATAGAACGAAGAATTTTGTCCGTTTCACACTAATTCAACAAATACATCTAGATAAACGAAGCTCTTACGTAGTGCGGCATATGCTAATTCTCAAGACAAACAGAGGAGGACTGCCATTTTCATCCAAGTGGCACAAAATATGAAGTTTTTGTTAGTACTGTAAAAGTTTTATCTCTACCTATGCTCACTGCTCAGCTGTTCAGAAATTTCACTGCTTCTGAGCCATAATTTTGGCCGCTCAGATGACATTATTGATTTTATTTGTATTTCAGAAGTATTGTTTTTCTCTCATCCTGTGTTTGAGGATCTTCCACAGTTTCACTAACCTGATTGTATTTATATCATCCAGATTTGCTTGATCGCCAATATTTGATGTTTTCTTATTCGTTTATTATTAATTTTTTTTTCATTTTACATGTCTTCATCCTTTGTGCTACAAAACTTTATTTTCTTGTCAACGTTTTCTTTTCTTTTTCTTTTTGTATCTTAATAAAAAAACATATTAAGATAGAGCTTATTTGTATTTTTCCTGCGAAATATAAAAGAAATTCACCTAACTTATTCAGCAACTTTTACCCGAAAAGCATTTTTTCTCGCATTGTGTCTTTGGAGAACTAAAGATCTTTCACAACTTTACTAAATAAATATGTTACTATCATCCAACCTTGTTCCGTTGCTAAGATTTATTTCCCGTCAGTATATTATTTTTTTATAATTCCTTTTTTTCCCTTTGTATGCTGAAATTACTCAAACGACTAGAATGCTGACTTGTACAAGGAGTGTTCAAATGAAAAGGTACGAAACGACACTGTGGGTATAAATGAAGACTTTATTCAAAGTATACACCATAGACAGTAGCACAATGATCCCATTGATTAACGAGCCGAAGGATTCCTTGTTCCCAGAATTCCTGTGGCCGTGACGAGACCCAGTCCTGCACAGCATCCTTGAGTTCGTCGTCCGAGTGGAAGCGCTTCCCTTTCAGGTGTTTTTTCAGGGGACCAAACACATAGAAATCGCAGGGCGACATGTCCGAGCTGTAGGGCGGATGGTCAAGCTGCTCCCACTGGAACTTGGCCAGTTCCGCGTGTGTGACCATGGAGACGTGTGGACGCACGTTATCATGGAGCAGAACCACACCCTCCGGGGTGTGATAGCGGCCGGTTTGACACCTTCCGCTGTCATAAATCGGATAACGCCTCGCTGCTCCTCAATCGTCGAATTTTGCAATGTGAACGCCATCCTGACCCCACACGCACTGCCACGTACACTACTTCCTTATAGTATTTGTCATTTTCTTGTAGGACTTCCGTCCTCAGTGAGTAGAGTTTAGGTCCCAGCCACCTACAGCGAGATCGCCTTTTCGGCAGGACACAGAAACGGAAGGAATGAGAGCAAGTCTAGCGACTTTGACAGAACAGTTTGTAGTGAGATTAGAGGACAGTAGATGGCGCCACCGTACAAGTACGATGTTGCACACAGAAGGGTGAGAGAATTTCAGGGGGGGGGGCATAGCAAAGGATACCCATTTAACCAGTGAGTCCAGCCCGTCACTTAACGTGCTCGTCCGATGCACGGCGGATATTCAGCGATTGTTAGTAAATCACACCATCTCTGAAAGATCAGCCCAGGTTCGAACCTGAGGACCCTGCATCGATAGTCTGACTCGCTAACTACTAGGCCATCCGCGGCTCTCGCACTGCCACGTCAATTGGACGGCCCTCTTTATAAGGGCCTCTGCTCTCTCCTGCGCATGTGGGCGCCCGCGCATGCTCCGATCCACGCCGGCGACTCCAATCGCATCCCTAGATGTGTCGCTATGTTCTTCCATAGCGGCATAGGCAAATATGTTAACGGTTACGTTCTTATGACGTTTCGTACCTTTTCATTTGAACACCCCTAGTATTTAAACGAATCTTTGTGCTTGAGAAATTGTATTATTATCTAGACATTCTTTATTTTTCTCGTCTCTTCTTAGTAAAGAGAGAATTTCCTTTGTATGTTCCAGACTATATGCTTTCAAGGAAGCAGTTCTCACTAAACCATCCTACATCTTTTTGATAACTTGTCCTCGAATATATATTTCTGGTCGTGAAGATAATTTTGTTGCTTTTACATTTCTTTAAAGGTGTTTTTTCTTCGGTGCTGAATGCAGTTTCTTATTAAGTGTTTCTTAATCTCTTAGTATTAATGCTTACCATATTCCTTTGCAATGAAAGCGTTGTTATAATTTCTTCGCTCTGACTCTCACCCTCTTATCAACTGAGAATTCAATGTGTTTATTCCCGAAGACTAAGATAAGAAATCTAATATAAAACGCTCTTTTATAATGCTTGCTAATGTGTGATTTCTTAAAAAGTGGGCGATAATCCATATAAGACTTACTGGACATTCTGTGAAGGGATGTTTCTATTCCAAAAACCGATCGTTTTCAAGAAAATCCTCATTCAGTTTCCTATTTCCTGATCAGTACTTAAGCAAATCTATAACGGTTTGATCCGTGTTCCACCATCCTTCTAAAAAATTTGGAAGAAATCATGAAAATTTTTTCTTCCTGTACACTTCAAATATTTTAAACCTATATCTGAATACTTGTAGTTATTTGTATTACATTTCGCAAAGCATTAAAGAAAAGTGTGATTTATTTTTTTACTCTTTGTATGATGAACGCAGTAATGAAGAAGAAAGTATTTGCATTTTATCTTGTATGATTTATTTTGTGTGATTTAAGTATGGTTTATTTTTTTTAATTATTTGTATTACGTTTCGCAAAAACATTAAGGAAAAGTGTGATTTATTTTTTTACTCTTTGTATGATGAATGCAGTAATGAAGAAGAAAGTATTTGCATTTTATCTTGTAAGATTTATTTTGTGTGATTTAAGTATGGTTTATTTTTTTTAGTTATTTGTATTACGTTTCGCAAAAACATTAAGGAAAAGTGTGTTTTATTTTTTCACTCTCTGTAGAATGAATGCAGTAATGAAGAAGAAAGTAATTGCATCCTATCTTGTATGATTTATTTTGTGTGATTTAAGTATATGGTTTATTTTTTTTTAGTTATTTGTATTACGTTTCGCAAAATTAAGGAAAAGTGTGTTTTATTTTTTCACTCTCTGTAGGATGAATGCAGTAATGAAGAAGAAAGTATTTGCATCCTATCTTGTAAGATTTATTTTGTGTGATTTAAGTATATGGTTTATTTTTTTTTAGTTATTTGTATTACGTTTCGCAAAAACATTAAGGAAAAGTGTGTTTTATTTTTTCACTCTCTGTAGAATGAATGCAGTAATGAAGAAGAAAGTAATTGCATCCTATCTTGTAAGATTTATTTTGTGTGATTTAAGTATGGTTTATTTTTTTAGTTATTTGTATTACGTTTCGCAAAAACATTAAGGAAAAGTGTGTTTTATTTTTTCACTCTCTGTAGGATGAATGCAGTAATGAAGAAAGAAACATTTGCAATCTATCTTACGCATAGATATCCAGATATTTCCATCCTGTGTTTTCATCAAAGACACAAAGCACAGAAAAACAAGTTATAAGGTTCATAAAGTCATATAGGATATAAAGACGCATTGCCTCTTTTAAAATATCTTACATATGTCAGTCGGAATGCTTTGAAATTAAATGAATTCCCTGTAGAAAATAATACTAAATTTTTATACGAAGCTTCCGCCTAAAATAATGCGGGAACGGAAAAAAATTCCTTCCATTAGCAAGGAAACCTAAACGAGCTGAAACATTTACGGTACAGATCGAAATATCTTAAGTCCTCAAACCTAATGTTAAGTTTTGAAAAATCATGAAAAGAAAATTTGCCAAGTTCACCTATAAAATAAAATGTAATAAGCCCGGCCCCTCTCTAAAAAGACGAAACCTGAAAACAGTACTTTGTTTCACATGAAAAGATATGAACGATCATAAACCCCTAAATTTCTGAAAACAGCATTTTTTGCGGAATAACTCTTTAAGAAAGGATTTAATAAGGCCTCCTGTAAAATGAATTAAAATAAACCCCTGTAGAAAAAATAATTTTGAAGACACGTAGAAAATAAATCACGTCCTTCATTTTACCAGATAAATATATGAAATAACACAAACTTCCCGAAAAGTCTCAGTACTGAAAGCAGCATGTTGTATCGAATATTGACGAAACACGCAGATCTTTTTACAGAAAGTTTTTTAATAAAACTCCACAAAAAGTAATGTTGAAGACCCGAAGAAAGTAAAGTTCTTTATCTTGCAAGAAAAAACATAAACGAGCATAAACATGATTGTACAAATATCGCAATATTTTTAAACACGCTACATAGAATACTCGTGAAAAAATAACTTATAATAAAACCCTACAGAAAAATAATTTTGAAACGTGAAAAAAAAGTCCTTTATTTCACAAGAAAAGACATGCCCAAACTTAAACACGATCGTTAAAGATCAAAAAATGTTAAGTTGTCAAAGCATAACGTATCGTTTGAAAAAATTACGACCGAAAATATAAATTTTGTCCCTCTACAAAAAAAAAAGGATAACATATAATAACCCTATGAAAAATTGCTGCAACGTGAAAAAAAATTAATTCCCCCAAAATTTAATAAGGGAAAACAACATGTACGAACATAAGTGTGATGCAAAAATCTGAATTTTTGAAAACAACACGTTGCGCAGAATAAATAACGAAAAAAATTAATATGTCCTCCTACAGAAAAAATAAATAATGGTAAACATATGATGGGAAAAATAATTTTGAAGGCACGACGAAAATATATCAAGTTCTTCATTTTGCAAGATGAAAGCATGAACAAAAGATACGTAGAAAAAAAATCTCAATTACTGAAAACATGTTGCGTAGTATATTCATGAAGAATAAACTAGTAAGTCTTCCTATAGAAAAATGAATAATAATAAACTCCCCCACAAAAAGTAATGCTGAAGGCTTGAAGAAAATATTCTTCAAACAAAGATCTTCGCTCTTTCCACGTTTATAAGTGAGTCACGGGAAAATTCTCATTGGCCGTCACCGTGAGTCGAACCCAGGGTCTTCCAGCTACGCGCCGGATATGCTTCCGCTACACCACAGCGGCCTCGAATTCCTCCAGACTCTCACACGCTAACTGCCAAGCCAATTTGGCAGGTTGCTTCTTGGAGCCTCGCACAAGGCTGGAGATTCACCAAAGATGGTAAGCAGCAACTGAAGAAATAATTAGAAGGCGAATGAATAATTAATACAGACATTTAACGTGGACCAGGGACATCAAGCAAAGATCTTCGCCCTTTCCACGTTTATAAGTGAGTCACGGAAAAATTCTCATTGGCCGCCACCGGGAGTCGAACCCAGACCCTGGGTTCGACTGGTAGCAGTAAGTTGAAGACGACGTTATCGCCATTGTGTTATTTTAGTGAATGTTAAGAAAAAAAAACAACAACATATGAAAAGGCGAATTAATTTTCTATAATGAAATGCCACGTCCAAAGTAATCGAGGTAGTTGCCTTCAATGCACGATCATATCAAGAGTGACTCTTGATATGATCGTGCATTGAAGGCAACTACCTCGATTACTTTGGACTATTTCTGCACGAATTTGAATTCTCTTAATGCCACGTCGACGAAGATATCATATTAAGCCATGAAATGCACCCACTCCATTCCCATGAATAACAAGAAATAATATCTGTGTAATCTTTCGTTTTAACATACACTAAACCGCTTGAAACAAAAGACCTGGAAAAACATTACAAAAACGTTATGGGGGGGGAGGGGAGAAAAACTACACGCGTACAAAATTTATCAATTATTTGAAAAAAAAAGCAACGGTATTCATCCATGGGTTGAATACACAAAAATGGAGGAATTCACTTCCAAAAATAACGAGAAGTAAAATAAAATATCTTTCCTCTTTAAAACAAATGCAGCTTCGGACAGCGAAAAGGAAAGATACAACGTTAAAAATGTAGCAGAATGTTTCATGAATGGATAAATATATTAATTCAACAATCGCCTTTCAAGAAGACAAGGACAGTACGAAACTTTGGAAAGCGCGTTTAAGTTGGCACACTCGTTGAAAATGAGTGAAGTTCCCTTAAGGTAAAAAAAAAAAAAAAAAGACAACCGTTACTTTGAAGAAAGAAATTTAGGAATTATATGAAACTAACATTTATGAAAAATACCTCGCAATATTGTAAAATTAAAGAGAGAACCAGTCGTTACACATTCCGCAGGAAAGAGGCTCGTCTTCAAGCAAACGCTCGTGCGTGGCAAATCAGTCCCGTTGGTACAGCGCCCGCTTCCTACGCAGACAGTCCTTTGTTAGTTTCCACCCAGATCCAAACGGTCTTTTTTCAGGACCTGTTAAGAAAATTTCCCCAGCGTAGTGCTGTAATGCAGAAGTTTCGTAAGGTGAAAAAATAGTAGTTGTAGCGTTGGGAAACTGGGTTATCCTTTATTTTATTTTATTTATTTTTTAATGGCTACTACTGGGAAATTGGCGGACAAGATTCGGCAAGCCATCAGTAACGTCACGTGATTGCCGCCTGCCACTGCCGGGAAACTAGCGGGCTACATCAGGCTGGCCATCATTTATGGCAGGTGCTTGCAGGGCCACGGAAGGGCCACTTGTGGCAGCTACTGTCTGTGATGGATAACTAATGGCACTGTTCTGGCATATGAAAACTGATGTGGGTGCGACTCTTGGCCCGATGCTGGCCCGAACCGCTGGCTCACGTGGTGGCACCCGGGGCATTTTATTGACGGTTGGGCGGCGGCAACATAGTGCTGGACTAGCAGGACTATTTTTGCAAGGATAGGGCACAGGACACTGCACTACACGGGATACTACGGTCAAACCCTATGTAAGACTATCTGGACTGATGTTAATACCAGTACCGGGCACAGGACCCTGCACGACATGGGATTTCACGTTCAAACCCTATGTAAGACCATCGGGACTGATGTTGTGGCAAAATTTCATGCCTGTAGGTGTGGTGGCATGTAATGAAAATGGTATTGCCCTCCGCAATCTCTTTGGCACCTCAGTGTATACTTTTATGCAACATGTTGGGTTGATACATAAGTTCATGCTGTTTCATTTCACGAGTGTTTCCCAGGTCAGTAGTGACGGTGAAGATGGCCAGTTGTATATCAAAATTTGGCCCGTAATATCGTGTACCTGAATCATATTGCGTTGGGTGATTGTGGCAATCCCCCAACGCAATATGATTTCTGACATCTGCTCCTCTACGAGCTTGACAAAGGTTCCACAGCCGCTGAGGCTACCTGACAAATTTGTGCTGTGTATGGGGAGGTTATTATTGCTCCGAGGACACCTCACAAATGGTTTGAGCGGTTTCGAGGTGGCAATTTTGACCTCAATGACTGTTCACGTTCAGGTCGTCCATCTCACTTTGATGAGGATCGTTTGAACCATCTCATCCACTTGGATCCAAGTCAAACCGCATGCGAATTGGCCACTGAGATGGACTGTGTTCAAGCCACAGTGGTGCGACACAAAACATTGGGATCTTGGGTGGAATTAATTGGGTCTTGGGTGACTCACACTCTCACCGAAAGCAAAAAGAATCAGCGTGTTGCATATGTGGTACCTTACTCGCCCATTATCGCGAATGTCCTCAGCAACAGAAACTCTTTCTGTCACGTTTTGTTACTGGAGATGAAAAGTGGTGCCTATACGTGAATTTCAGGCATCGGAGGGAATGATTGAACCCAAACAACACGCCCACACCCGTCCAAAACATGACCTTTATCCTGCTAAGATCACGTTGTGTGTCTGGTGGGACATGGAAGGCATTATTCACTGGGAAATGGTGCAGAGGAATCGGACCATCAACGCTGGACTCTGTTATGAGCAACTCCGCCGTGTGGATGAGGCAATTCAGCAGAAACGGCCACATCGGCGTCATGGTATCCTTCTCCAACATGTAACGCACGCCCTCACATGACAAAAATGGCCATTCAGGACATGAAATCGGAGATCCTTTCACATATGGCCTATTCCCCAGATGTCGCCCCTTCAGACTATTACCTGTTCCGATCTCTGTCGAATGAACTTCGTGGTAGTACGTTCAACAATGATGTTGATCTCCAGAATTTTCTTGGTGATTTCTTCGCAGAAAAAACCTGCACGTTTTTTCAAGAACGGCATTGCAGACCTTTCCAGACGTTGGGACACCATCGTAAACAGTGTGTATGGGGGGGGGTACATACCTGATTGATTCCGTTTTTCCTTCTAATGTAATACATTCCTGTAGTGCGGTGGAAAAACGGCATAAACTTATGCATCAACCCAGTGTGTTTCATTTCTCAGGAAACAGAGGAAGCTGTGAAAGCTGAACGTAAAAAACGTAATACGTGAGCGAATCGCTAGCCAAGACGTGTTTTGACATGTAGATGTGTGCAATATCTACTTCGTAATTTTTTACGTGCCGGTTTATTTTTCGCGCTAAACTTCTAACGGGCAAAATAAAAACTGCATCGAACTGAATGTTAAAAAGAAATTTTAGCATTACTCTTTCCTGGTTTCATTTCCGTGTTACAATTTGCGTTCACAAAACGTTTTTTGCTTTCTATTCTGTACATAAAACGGAAAAGAAACAGAAAACATTCGCATTAGCTCCACACTCGATCACAGAAAAAAAAAAAAAAAACGAACGCTGCCTGCGTTTTTGTCAGCAGTGCAACAAAAGTACATCCTAAAGTTTCACATTTTCAGAAATTTGAGTAGTTTTACATAATTATCCTGTCCTTAGCAACAACATTAAATTGCGCATTCTGTCAGCTGGAAGGTATTGTGTTTTTCTTTTACTTCATCATTCTTAATTTTTTATATTTGAGTTTGTGTCTGACAAAAATCTACGTATTATTTCTTTATCGAATCTTTTTAAGGCAGTTAAAAAAAAAAGGAATGAGGTGAAAGTATATACGCATGACTGCAAATCGTCTTCTTTAAAGCCTGTGTCTAATGAAAATTGTGAAGATGTTAACAAGATCGCAAATGAAATATTTTTAAACGTATATTTTTGTTAACAAAAAAGAGACATCCAGTAATCAGAAACAAAAAGACAATGAAGGCTTGATCATTTTCGAATTGTTTTATGGTCGGAAATTTTATCTATCTATAATAAAGCAAAGCTCAGTAATATATAAAAGAAGGGGCTGCGCGAAATAAAATTTCGTTGTAAAAGAAAAAAGGAATTAAGGACAGAGTCACAAAGATTATTAAAATAAGGAGGTGAAGATGTCCTTCGATCTCAAAAACTTCTTCTTGTTAACAGTTTAATCTGTGATTTCCGAAAGGATAGGGCTTTACAAGATTGCGCTTTAAATTATATGCAATACGAAAAGAAAAATACAAAAATTACGCTTGATGATAAGTTTTATGACTGAGTTTGTTCTGAATAGGAAAACGGTTACACACTTTGTTTTATTGAGGATTGTTTCTCCTTCCTTAGTTTGGGCTGAATGCTCTTCTCTTTCCACTATGGAATTTCAGCAATTTTTGATACGATAGATTTAGAAATTGTTTTCATGAGATACAAATCGTAAAGTCGCAGATACTCAAGAAATGTTTTACATCATTTACCAGATTAATCTAAGTGTCACACTTCCACGTCACCTGTTCATTTCTAAAGAAATTATTTTTTTCATCTCGAAATCTAGCACATGAACGTTGCAGTTTCTTTAACTACAGGTGGATGATTCTTTTACATACAGTGTAGGAAAAAGGCTTTAAGGCAAATCGATAAATCTTCATAGAATACCTGAGTACAACACATTATGCAAATGACACTGACGTAAAACAGAAAGGAATATTTATCGCTAGTACATAGCTTGTCCCGAAACAACTGAAAATCTTTTATAAAAACATGTGCAATACTGCGTTCGACCTTGATGCGAGTTACCAAAAAAAAAAAAAAAAAAAAGAATAACAAGCTAGTAAAATCATGCAATGCTTTCCAACATACCAGAAATCATTATTCAAGTTATTACTCGAGGAAAATAGCTGTGGAACAAATCTCGCTCCTGCGTCCTGACCTTTGAACCCATTTCGATGATATTAAACAGAATTGGTTCAGTATACCTCCGGAACAACAAACTAAAGTTTTGTCACAATACAAGCATTTTTAGTCAAGGTATGAGGATAATAACTGTGGAATAAATCTCGCTCCTATGTCCTGACCTTTGACTGCATTTCGATTATATTCAACAGAACTGGTTCAGTATACAATACAATTATTTACTGCACACATTTAAATCTTACAGTTATATGAAATTTCAATACACCAGGAGGAATCTGAACACATTGGTTGTAAGGCGATTCCCCCTATCAGATGTAAGAAAAGGAATAAAACATATGGCATATATGAAAGCAAGTAAGATGGTTATAACAGAAGCACCATTGTTAGCAGCATGCTTGGAACTACAATTTAATGATAGGGTTGAAATTCGTTATGGAGATCAGGGTGATTTACAATGTAATTTCGCAGAGACAAGGAAAACTTTTTGATATTTTACAGGGATCTGATGCTCTCTGGGAGATTATTCCATAGGATAACGGCTTTATATAGTACTTCCGAAGCAACATGGTAAAGTTTTGTCGCAACCATTTTTACGCAAGTTATGACGCATAACGGCAATGGAATCATTCACGCTCCTATGTCCTGACCTTTGACCCCATTTTGCCAATTTTTAATAGGGCTCGTTCCCAGGTGTTTCCCTACCACATACTAAAATTTCATCGAAATCGAACTATTTTTACGCAAGTTATGACTCATAAGGGTAATGGAATGGATCCCGCTCCGATGTCGTGACCTCTGACCCCATTTCGTCCATTATCAATAAGGTTCATCCCCAGGTGGTCCCCTACCACATAATAAAATTTCATCGAAATCGAACCATTTTTACGCGAGTTATCGTGCGGACGGACAGACATACGGAACAAAGCTGGAGCATATACGCTTCTTCAACCTACGGTTGGAAAGCGTAAAAAACGGAAGACATTGTGGTAACAATAGCAGCTGGTCACACATGTTTATCACGCATGCGTCGTTGGTAGCGCGCAGTTTAACAAGCGTTGTTCTGTGAACCCCTAACAAGTGTTTTCGCGCTGTGATTTTTCCAAAAAAAAAAAATGGATGTAAAAAAAGAACAAAGATGCCCCATTAAATTTTGCTGTCTACTTAAGAAGTCTGTCGGAGAGACTTTCCGTCTTATGCAAGAGGCTTATAAAGAAGAATGTCTAGGAAAATCAACAATTTACAGATGGCATAAAGAGTTTATAGATGGTCTTGGGTTGACGGCTTTAATCGCGCAAGGAGATTAAAGCCGTCCACTCAAGACCATCTATAAACACCTATTGTATATAAGCGTCTATACAATAATAACACCTATTGTATATAAGCATCTATACAATAGGTGTTATTATACGAACCTATGAATTAGAAATATCGAAGATATGGTTCACATTTCAATCATCGATTCACAGAATTTTAACCGAACGTTTGGGCTTGAAACGAGTTTGTTCAACTTGGGTTCTCCATTTCTTTTCACGTGCGGCCCGCACACGGCCAGTTATGTGGTTTCTTATCTGTAGAAAATGAAAATTAACTTGATTCCTTGATCAGCATATAGTCCAGACTTGTCACCATGTGACTTCTGGTTGTTCCCCATTTTAAAACAAGTTAGTAAAATCATCCAATGCATTGATTATGATACGCTTTCCAATATACCAGAAATCATTACTCAAGTTATTACTCACGTTATGAGGATAATGGCTGTGGAATAAATCTCGCTCCTGTGTCCTGACCTTTGACCCCATTTCGATGATATTAAATATAATTGGTGCAGTGTACCTCCGGAACAACATACTAAAGTTTTGTCGCAATCGAAGCATTTTCACGTAAGTTATGACGCATAAGGGCAATGGAATGGATCCCGCTCCTGTGTCGTGAACTTTGACCCCATTTCTTCCATTTTCATTGGGCTCCTTCCCCAGGTGGTCTCCTACCACGTGCTAAAATTTCATCGAAAGCGAACCATTTGCACGCAAGTTATAAAGCATAAGAGCAATGGAATAAATCCCGTTCCTCTGTCGTGACCTTTGACCTTATTTCTCCCCTTTTGAAATGGGTTCGTTTCCAGGTTGGATCCCTACCACATACTAAAATTTCATCGAAATCGAACCATTTTTACGCAAGTTGTGATGCATAAGGGCAATGGAATGGATACCGCTCCTGTGTCGTAACCTTTGACCCCATTTCTTCCACTTTCATTGGGCTTCTTCCCCAGGTGGTCTCCTACCACGTGCTAAAATTTCATCGAAGTCGAACCATTTTTACATGGGCTATGATGCATAAGGGTAATGGAATGGATCCCGCTCCTATGGCGTGACCTTTGACCCCACTTCGTGCGTTTTCAATAGGTTTCGTTCACATGTGGTCTCCTACCACACACTAAAATTTCATCGAAATCGAACCATTTTTACGCAAGCCATGACGCATAAGGGCAATGGAATGCATCCCGCTCCTATGTCGTGACTTTAGACCCCATTTCGTCCAGTTCCAATAGGGTTCGTCCCCAGGTGGTCCCTACCACATACTAATATTTCATCAAAATCGAACCATTTGTACGCCAGTTATCGTGCGGACGGACAAACGGACAAAGCTGGAGCATATAAGCTTATTTAACCTATGGTTGGAAAGCGTAAAAAAGATATTATGGAGATGACAATTTGAGGCTGGTCAACAACTTATTACAGCTGCGCGAGAGAAGAATAATTACAGAAGACATTCAAAAGTGGGAGGCACCTGTATTCGATGCTATTTAGACAGCATTTAAAAAAAAAAAAAAAAAAGGAAACGACTTCCTTGAAAATTAAGGTACGCGTATTTTTTAATAAAAACATTCACAATTGCTTTGGGACAACCCTTGTTTTGTTTTAAAACATTTAAAATTGTTTTAAATACAGCATTTCATAATTTGCGTATGCTATACAGCTTGGAAACAAATATACGGCCAGCTGCATTTTCTGACGTAACAGATGCCTGTCTAGTAACGTGTAGCACCAACTTTCGGCCTGATGACGGCGGCGATTCGTCTCGGCATGGTCTCGACAAGACACTGGAAGCGTTGGGAAGCCATACGGATCCGCGACCCCTGAATAAGCTCGACAGTTCACGAAGATTTGATGGAGGGGGGTCAGAGCCTCCAACATCTCTCTCGATTGCATCCCAGATGAGCTCGATGTTATTGAGTTCAGGTCACCTAGCTAACCAAGGAAGCGGGGTCACGTCAGTGGAGTGTTCATCCAACCATTCGGATACAATTCGGGAGCAATGGCACGGGGTGCATTGTCTTCTTGCAGGATGAGGTCCCCAGTGAAATGTTGAAGACGCACAAACGGGAGCAAGTGGTCGTCCAGGATATCCCGGTAAGGTTGAACAGTGAGGGACGATGTCACACGTACCAGGGGTCTCATTTCAGTCCACGTAAACAGTCCCCAGACGAGAATGCCATTACCACGAGCTTGAAGAGTACCCTGCTGACAAGAAAGATCCATCGCTTCATGTGGTTTGCGCGGTAGTCGTATCCTGCCATCCGCATGTACTAACGTGAATCTCGACTCATCAGTCCAGGCAACATTTCCCCCCATGTCTAAGGTCCAGTGGCGATGTTCCTGCGCCCATGCTGATCTTTGCACCCTGTGATGTGCGGTCAGCAGCGGTACCCACGTGGGACGATGGCTTCGGTACCCCATAGCGAGGAGATATTTCTGGAGTGTGTGGCTGCTTACACGTTTTTGTGCACCAGCGTTAAATTGCCGAGTGATTTCTTGCACTGTGGCCCGTCTATCCGCTGTTACAATGCGAGCTAGCCGACGATGACCCCGCTCATCCACACGCTGTTGTCCACAGCAGTTGGCCCTTGCAGGGATGGTTTTTCGATGTGCTCACGGTGCACCCGTGACACAGTGGCTCGTGAAAATCCCAGTGTCTGCACGA
This sequence comes from Macrothele yani, assembly GCA_039090855.1. Classification (NCBI taxonomy): domain Eukaryota; kingdom Metazoa; phylum Arthropoda; class Arachnida; order Araneae; family Macrothelidae; genus Macrothele; species Macrothele yani. Next base: position 13,548,031 of record CM077003.1, on the reverse strand, counting down.
CTTCCAAGATGGAGTGACAGATTCCTCGGTCCCGACAATTTGCCCACGATCAAATGCGCTTGGATCCTTCGTCTTACCCAGACTGCGTCCGACTCTCACTGATTCCCGTCGAATCACTCCTTATATTGTCGGATCGCTGCATACTTCATGTTGTTTCCGTTTACAGGGCCGCCCACAGCGCCATATTTGCATAACGCCAGCTGTCTCTAATTCAATTGCTGTTCAGTGTATATTACTGTGTTGGGATCCTAATGCCACATGTCACGAGTCATTGTATGTAGTTGGTTGCGCAATACGTATACGCCTTGAAATGCAGCCTTTGTATGTCTCTTTTAGTTAAGGTCCACGTCTCTGCACCATACGTAAGCACTGGAAGGATGCATTGATCAAACACTTTTCTTTTAAGACATAATGGCATATTGCTCTTGAAAATTATGCTGTTTCTTCCAAAAGCTCTCCAGGCAAGTTTTGTACACCGATTAATTTCTTCATCAATGTGATCCTCACTTGATATCTGCTGTCCAAGATAAACGTACGTGTCTGTTATCTCCAGCTTTTCTTCATCAATCGATAAATATTTATTTCTTGTAAAAGCATTGAACATCACTTTTGTCTTCTGAAAGTTCATTTTTAATCCCACTTCTTTACTCTTGTCAGCAAGTTCCTGGATCACACTCTGCAGCTCTGATGGGGTAGTTGCAAAAATGACTACGTCATCAGCAAAACGAAGGTGGGTTAGATAATCTCCATTAATCTTTATCCCTTTGATTTCTGAGTTCAGTGATTGAAAGATATTTTCCAATGTGGCATTAAAGAGCTTGGGAAATTTGGTGTCACCTTGTCTCACTCCCTTTCCAATTTTTATGTGTGTTGTATTTTCAAAAAGCCGAATCTTTGCACTTGCATTTTCCTAGCTGTTATTAATAATATTAATGTATGCATCTTCAATACCGCAGGATTTCAGAGCCATTGAAACTGCTGATGATTTCACCAAATCAAAGGCTTTTTCATAATCAATAAAAGCCATGCACAATGGAAGTTCATATTCCCTCGCTCTTTAAATTAGTTCAATCAGTACGTGGATATGATCTATAGTGCTGTAGCTACTCCTGAATCCAGCTTGTTCTCTGGGTTGAGCCATGTCCAGTGTTACCTTCAAACGGTGTGAAAGAACTTTAGTGAAGATTTTATAAACCACTGATAGGAGGCTGATAGGTCTGTAGTTCCTGAGATCCTCAATGTCACTTTTTTATGTAGCAGGATCATTGTAGTGTTGTTCCAATCCTCAGGAATCTTCCCTTCATTAAGGCTTCGAGTGAAAATTTGGACGAGTACTGTTTCGATTTCTCCACTTGCTTCTTGTATGATGTCTACAATAATTCTATCTCCTCCTGGAGCTTTGCCCCGCTTCATGTTCTTGATTGCATGTACAACTTCTGCTGGGAGGACAGGAAAAACTCTGTACCTTTCATGATGTCTGGAGTACTTGTATCATCCCTTTCATATAACTTGGAGTAGAAATCTTTCACTCTTGTCAAAATTTCGCCTCTATTTCTTGTTACAGAACCATCTTCTTTTCTCAGTGCCATAATCTGTTTTCTTCCCTTACTGAGATGTCCCTTTGCTATCTTTAGGTTTTGGTTGTTTTCAATTGCTTTCCTCACTAGTTCACAGTTGAATTTCCTTACGTGTTCAGTGATACATTTTCGTACTGTCTTGCATAGGTCTATATATTCCACTTTGGAAGTCACATCTTCTTTAGTTGCACTCATCTCTCTTCTTTTTTGCATCAACATTTTGGTTTTTCCTGATAATTTGTTCACATGCAACTTGTTCTTAGACCCAGCTAATTTTGTTGCTGTTTCCATAAGAGCTTTGGTTACTTTTCTGTTAACTTCAGAAATATCCACTTCTTCCGATGTTAGGCCTTCTAAAGCAGGGAATCTGTTCTTCAGTTCCAACTTGAAAGTATTATGGTGTTTTTTAAGGTTGGTTATGTCAATACATTTTGTTTGTCATATGAGCTTGCCACGTTCGAGTTGAGTGTTGAGTTGCATCTTACATCACTCACCAGTCTATGGTCACTACCTGTGATGAACTTGTTTTGCACATACACTGCAGTCTTCTATGACGAATTTTTTGTTACACATAATAAAATCAATTTCCCTTGTCGTCACATTTGGATGTCTCAATGTCCATTTCCTGTGTGGCTTTTTCTTGAAAAAGGAGTTCAAGATGAAAAACTCTGCAAACTCAACGAGAGTATTTCCACGCTGGTTTCTGTTGCCGTGACCGAATTTACCTACTGAAGTTTCATTCTGTTGATGTTGCCCTATTTTTGCATTGAAATCTTCCACAATTATCTTCAAGTGCTGCTTACCTTTATTATTTAGATGACGAATTTCCTCATAAAATTCTTTAATTTCTTCTTCAGGATGACTTCTGGTGGGTGCATAAGTTTGAAAGAGTTGACAGCTCTGTCAGAGGAACTTTCAACTTCTACAACTTTATCCTTCAGTTTCTTGTTTATTATAAATCCAACATCAATAGTTCTGCCAGTATCTGTCCCACGATAGTAGAAGAGATGTCCACTTTTCAGTTCAATGAGATCTTCTCTTTTTCTCCTTACCTCACTTAGCCCGACGATGTCCCACTTGATCCTTTGTAATTCCTCTTCCAATTCAAGAAGCCTTGAATCAGAAGATAGGGAGCGTCCATTATACGTAGCCAAGGTCAACGTCAGATGGCAGCCTAGTCCGGTCCTCCGGGGATTCTTAGCACCCTCTGCCTTCATGTCACACTGGCCGCTGCCTTGGCCAGGTACCTTCCAGCTGCCGGAGACTGAGGGCCAAGATTTAAGTTGTGGAGTCATTTTGGAGGAGTTTGGCCATAACTCACCACGCTGGCCGAGCGGGTTGGTGAGTGTGGGATAGCATTTCCTCTAATCCCGGTGGTATAGTTATACCGCTATTGGCGGTCGTCAGATCCCCTTTAGTGGGAACAGGATGCACCACGAGAAGGCGGGGTTGACATTTGTCAAGGAGAGGCTGTGATATTACGCATTACCTGACCTTACATCCCTATATATCATCATCATGATCATCATTGTCAACCATTATCAATCCACTGCTGGACGAAGGTCTCCCCAAGTTTCCTCCACAACAGTCTATCTTGTGCCAGACTCCTACATGTCACTCCCGCATACTTTCGAATTTCATCCACCCATCTTCCATGTGGTCTTCTTCTGGGTATTTTCCTGTCCCTTGGAATCCAATATAAAATTTCGGCTGTCCATCGATGGCCTGTCCTTCTGGCAGTATGTCCAGCCCATTGCCATTTCAGGGATTTAACTCTGATCATGATGTCTTCCACTCTTGTCATTTTTTTGGATCCACGAGTTCCTCTTCTTATCTCTCCTGGTTACACCAAGCATGCACCTGTCCATGCTGCTTTGAGTTGTCTGCAGCCTCTGTATGTCTCTTTTAGTTAAGGTCCACGTCTCTGCACCATACGTAAGCACTGGAAGGATGCATTGATCAAACACTTTTCTTTTAAGACATAATGGCATATTGCTCTTGAAAATTATGCTGTTTCTTCGAAAAGCTCTCCAGGCAAGTTTTGTACACCGATTAATTTCTTCATCAATGTGATCCTCACTTGATATCTGCTGTCCAAGATAAACGTACGTGTCTGTTATCTCCAGCTTTTCTTCATCAATCGATAAATATTTATTTCTTGTAAAAGCATTGAACATCACTTTTGTCTTCTGAAAGTTCATTTTTAATCCCACTTCTTTACTCTTGTCAGCAAGTTCCTGGATCACACTCTGCAGCTCTGATGAGGTAGTTGCAAAAATGACTACGTCATCAGCAAAACGAAGGTGGGTTAGATAATCTCCATTAATCTTTATCCCTTTGATTTCCCAGTTCAGTGATTGAAAGATATTTTCCAATGTGGCATTAAAGAGCTTCGTAGATATGGTGTCACCTTGTCTCACTCCTTTTCCAATTTTTATGTGTGTTGTATTTTCAAACAGCCGAATCTTTGCATTTTCATAGATGTTATTAATAATATTAATGTACGCATCTTCAATACCGCAGGATTTCAGAGCCATTGTAACTGCTGATGGTTTCACCGAATCAAAGGCTTTTTCATAATCGATAAAAGCCATGCAGAATTCATCCCAATAACTGATTGATATTTAATAACTGAGATCATTTTTTAATAATAACATTGGGTTACGTGCTAAATTTTAGTGCCATTTTTAGTACCACTATTTTGCGAAATCCAGAAGTAATGGCTGACCATGACCGTGACCATGGAGTATATTACAAATAGGAATCATTATTTACGATTACACAAATGTATTTTTTTTAATGTATTTGAATTGTTCACTTCTTCCACGCTTTGATGGAGGTGCGTACACTTTCATATGATCCGTTAGATTTTTGGTTCCATAATATTTTCTTACACCGTCGACATCTTTCTTTGTAATTATACACTTTCTACATTTTGAAACAAGCAAGACCAAACAACACAGAATTATTGACCGGTTCTTATAAGACGAAACAATTTCCAGCATTCACTCTTCCCCTTGTGGTTTTCAACAAGCACGTAATTGTTGGCCTCAACGCCTTTCTCAACCTCCTTAACATAAATCCATCCATATTAACAAATAAGGAGTTAATTTCGACATGACATGTTATGGGAACGGGATGTTAGCACATCAATCGAAAACCTCTGAGTGCTCAATGTAAAAGATGCGATGTGAAAAATAACTCTTAATCATACAGTGAACTTCGCACGAAGAGAGTGAATCAGCTGAGAAGCTGGTGAATGGCGTTTGCCCTGGACAATCGCACTGTAAAAGAACGCAAAGGAAGTATCTTTTTCGATATGGTGTCGGTGTGTCTAACGTCGATTGGTAGAAGTTTTCATTGCTTTAAAAGAGATAGGACAATATTTTTGCATGGCAAATCATTATTCACTCCGTGGGTACCAGTGTCGACTACAGAATTCCACAACTCGCATTTTTCTTTGGAATATATTTTTCTCTTTTCAAAAATAAAACGGGAATAAAACAGGGTGAGGAACACCTTGACCCGACTCGTTGGACCCGCAAGAAATTGTCGACCCGTGGACCCGTGTCCCGTTTCCATCTCTGAGGAGGACAAACAATTCGCATTTTTAGGTTCTCCTGTTTTTGTCGCATCTCGCCTTCTACCTAAAATCTTTTTTGAAAATCCCGGAGACGTACAGGTACCCGTATGGCCAGAGGCGCAGGTTTCTGATGTCGTGATTCGAGCTGGACTTAGTTTCTAGTCCCAGACAAGGTGTAAAAACACTAATTTGTTCGTGACGAGGTCGAAATCCGCCCCCTCACTCCGGAGTAAGTTGCTCTCCCAACTAAGCTACACTTACGGAATGTATCGCTGCAGATTTGTCGTCTTAATACGTGCTTTACCTCTGCAGTATGTCACTAAGGCACGGAGAGTTAGTCCACATGAGGTACTGGACATGGGTCTTAGCCCCAAATGAGGCACTTATGGCTTATTGCGCTGCCTTTCCTCTCTTTCTGGTTGGTTGGTTGGTTGGTTATTAGATTTTATTGGCGCAAGGGCCATGGTTGGCCAAAGAGCGCCAGACACAAGACAAACAGACAAAATTAAAAAAAAACGGAGCATAAATCGCAAAAACTGGCTGACCAAGTAAAACCGAACCATGAGTACGAAGGAAGGGCCAAAAAAGACAAAGAAACAAACAGTATGAAAAACATGGTACAATGGTGAGAAACAAGCCGATTAAGTAAAACTGAGGTTGGTTGGTTGGTTGGTTGACTTTAGTGGCGCAAGGGGCAGGTTTGGCCAAAGAGCGCCAGACAAAGAACAATCAGCCACAGATTCCTAAAAGCGTGGAAAATGATCAAGAGCAGACAGGCTTGGCAAAAGTTGGAAAAAAGGATGATGAAAGCCGTGAAGACAAGTTAGTCAACCGGGTTTATATAAAAATTTATTAACTTACTATCGTAATTATTATAATATGTTTTTCATTTAACACAACTACACAAGGGATGAGTCACAGGAGGGGGACGAACCGTCACTCTCCTCCCCCACACTCCTCTGCAATGCTGGCCGAAGGCGGGGACGAACTGTCACTCTCCTCCCCCCATGTTCCTCTGCAATGTTGGTTGAGGCTGGGGACGAACTGTCACTCTCCTCCCCCCGATGTTCCTCTATAATGTTGGTTGAGGGTGGGGACCTCGCTGAGTCCGAGACAGTTGCAATGTTGGTCAGGCGGACCGCGACAGTTGGATGGACACTGCACACCTTTGCGGATTGAGGGCCGGGTCTTCCGCACGTGCAGGCTTTCTGCTGGGAACTGAAAGAGTCAGTCGTCTTCAAAAGAGAAGGCGCAGACTCAGCTATCTGTAGCTCGGGGAAATCCACCTGAGTCGCTTGTTCAGCTGTAGATCGCTTGGCAAGTGCGGCGAGAGCTACAGGGCGCGGAACAAAGGGCTGCACGGGTTGTGGCAGAGACTGAACTACTGCGGCAAAAGTACGCTGTCGATTGGTGGGTATACCCAACTTGGCCTTTGCAGCAGGGTACGAGAGGCCTTCCAGGGTTTTGAGGCGCTGGATCGCCATCTCGTCCTTCCATTTCATACAGTTGCGGGAGTAAGCTGCATGGGCCTCACCACAGTTAACACAGCAGGCCGCAGAAGTGCAACCCTCCCCGTCATGTTCACTGGAGCCACAATTAGCGCAACGAGCGGAACTCTTACAGAAACGTTGTGAATGCCCGTACCTCTGGCACCTGAAACAGCGCAGAGGACTGGGAATGTACGGGCGAACTCCACAGACCAAGTAGCCAGCCTTGATTTCGGTTGGAACTTTCGGGGAGTTAAAAGTCAAGATCACATTTTTAGACTTAATCAAAGAACCATCGCGCCGAAACATCATACGACGTGCAGCAATAACACCTTGATCTGCAAGTTCAGTCACCAATTCTTCTTCACTGCATGGCAAGAGATCAAACTCCGAAATAACACCCCGAGAGGTGTTAAGAAACGGGTGAGGTGTCACTTTGACAGGAATACCTTGAAGACTAGTGAGGTGCAAAAAAGTGTTACTCTGAGAAACACTGCAAGTTTGGACAAGCAGGTCCCCAGAGCGAAGCTTCTTCACAGACCTCAAGGGGCCAACCGCAGCGTCCAAAGCTTTACAAATGAAAAAGGGAGATTTGGTAGACAGTCTCTCATTCGGATCGATGGATTCCACAACTAAGTGTTATAACGAAGTGAATTTCTCCGTCATTTTTATCCGCGTCAGGATTCGAACCCGGGTCCACTCATTCCGGAATAAGTTGCTCTACCAATTAAGCTACGCGGACATTGATTCTAATTGCTATCTGCCTTTATGTCGTGTGCGTCCTTCTGGCAGGTACGTCACATCTCCTGGTACGTTACATCATCTCCCCCTTATTTTTCTTTCTTTCGAAGTGCTGCTCATATTTTTCCTATCTCGCGGTGTGGAAATAACATCACACCAATGCGAGATTTTGAACGGTCGGGTCATCCGGATAGTTCGGGCGCCATTATAACGAAGTGAATTTCTCCGTCATTTTTATCCGCGCCGGGGTTCGAACCCGGGTCCACTCATTCCGGAATAAGTTGCTCTACCAATTAAGCTACGCGGACATTTTATTCTGATTCCTAACTGCCTTTATGTCGTGTGCGTCCTTCTGGCAGGTACGTCACATCTCCTGGTACGTTACAGTGTGTAGCATGCGTAGTCACAGCAAACGAGGGGAGACGACGCTTCGGAGCGACTGGAACAGCTGCCGAAGAAGAGGTTCCACATTCTTGGTCCAGGTCAAGGTCTAAAGATCGTTTAAGGTTATGAGACTTGGTAGGTTGAGAAGACGAAGGAGAGTCATTGTCAAAAATCATTTTCTCAGGCGACTTAAATTTGGAGTTTTTCTTTTTGTTTTTACCCATGGAAAAAAGGAAGAGGATTCGTCTGCAGACTACTCCACCCACCACCGAGCCCTACAAGGGAGAACTGGAGGTCTGCAAGCCAAGAAAATGACGCTGGACACAGTTCTGGAGCTTATACGTTGCAGATATAGTCCGTTGGCTGTGATCACACGCACTCGGCGGACACTTCGGCCTCCGGGTACCGTCATGCCAACGCCTTTGGCATGATCCCACAGCCCCCGGGCTTACCCTGCCATGCTATACGACAAAAAAGCCGCTAAAGCCCTGCACACAACTTGGTACAAGACTTCTGACTAGAGGTGGGTTAGTCTCTAGCCTCCCGTTTACAGCGAAGCCGGGGTCGAAGAGGAGTGTTGGTACACAGGAGGCACTTATCCGGTCTCCTGCGACCTCAGCCGCCAGACATCCCATTTCCGCCTCACGGGTCTCCGCACGCGGCAAACATGCAGGTAGGTCTAGCACCCAAACCAGCTAAAAGGAAAAAAAAAAAGAAATCCAAAGAAGACAAATCCTGGCAGGGAACCTAAACGGAATCTCAGCAACCTACGAACTGAGCGGTTAATATAAATCAGTTAGTGGTGGAGGGTAACAAAACCACAAGACCGGGGTGTTAGTACATAACGTGGTAGCGATTAGGTAGAGAATACAACACGGGCAACTAGCCAGTGGAGAAAATAAAAAAAAACGAAAAAGCGAGACACAAGACCAGCTCGGGAACGTGGGGACGCGACTCCCCAACAGCTGGATGAACAGCCGTCCCTGCAAACACCAACAGCACCAAAATAAGAAAAAAAACAAGCTGTGGCATGACATCAGATGTTGACCAGTCACAAGGTCAGCTCGGGCCGTGGGGGTGCCGCTCCCCAAATAACTGGAAAACCAGTTATCCCCGTGCGGGGTCTCTTTCTGGAATCAGTGACTCTAAATTAGGGAAGGGCGACTGCTTATAGACCTCACAGTGAAACACTGTGTTAATCCCTCCCTCACTGCATTTATAAAAATAAAACACAGAATGATGCTGTTACTTTGACTCTGAACATGTCCGTAATTTGATTCCAACCAAATCTACAGATCTTTGTCTTTTCTTTAGCTCATCCGGAAAGATCATATGTTTTCAATTCGAAAAGTAAACCGTATTGGTTAAAGAACACCGACCATTTAAACTGGTCTTTTATTTCTCTCTGAGGGACATTTCCATTACATTTTGAAAGGCACATAATCAGTTTACGAGACTGCATGACGTGAATTTTTCATCGCGTTGCTGCATTCATTTCACATTTCCTTCATCAGACTCATGTTCACTAGTCGTTGATTTTATTTAAAGCCTTTTAATTCCTTGTCTGCGTTCTCAGATATTCTTCTGAAATATTTGATCGAGTGGACTGGCTGAAACGAAACTACGCTATTCATGTTTTATGAGCATCGTCATTCCTTGCGGCATTTTTTTTATTTGATTAAGTTTCCGTTTCTTTCTATGCCTGTGATATAATTTTTTCCATTATATTTTCATCTCAAATATAGGTTCTAAAAAAACCACACTTGCTAAATAACTTCCTTCGTGGCGAATGAAAATTTGAAGTAGCACTAATTTGTTTATATCTGTCTCGTTGAAGTATAAATCGTTTTAAAAATAAAAGAAAAACGAACTTTCGCCAACTTAATTTGTTTCGTTTATGGCAGCCTCGAGACCCGAGTTTATTTCTATCAAGACCGGATAGAACTTTTGCGGAGAACAGGGTGAAGTTTCATAGCGGAGCCCCGAGCGAAATTTCATTGGGTGCCCTAAAAAGTGCATTTCATATTTTAATAAAGTCGTTACATGAAAAATGTCGTCCGCAAAGAGCACACAGGAAAATCATCATAAAGAAAAAGTGATTACCTCAAAGAAGTGTTAGTTTTAAGCCTAAGAAAAATATTGTAGCATGGATTGAAAGTTCAGAAGACAGAGAGAGAGAGAGAGAGAGAGAGAGAGAGAGAGAGAGGAGGTGCGAGAGGGAAAAGCAGAACGAAAGAGGGAGAGGGAAAGGGAAAGAAAGAGAAGTGAAATGAGAGGCAGAGCGAGTGAGGGTGATAGAGAGAGAGGCAGAGTGGGAGAGAGGGCAGAGAGTGAGAGACAGAGCCAAAGAGACTAAAAGGAAGAAAGAGAGAGAGAAAAAGAGAGGAGGAGGAGCGAGAGGAAGAGGGAAAGGGAGAGAAAGAGAAGTGAAGGGAGAACCAGAGCGAGGGAGAGAGAAGAGAGGGGCAGGCAGAGCGAAAGAGACTGAGAAGAAGAGGGAGAGAGAGGTGGGAGAGGAAAAGCGAGGAAGAGAGGGGAAAAGGAAGGAGAGGCAGAGTGAGAAGCGAAAGAGAGAGAGACACAGATGCAGAAAGGGGGAGGCAGAGCGTGGAGCGTGAAAGAGGGAGAGACAGAGAGAGAGACAGAGAGGGAGAGGCAGAGCGAAAGAGAGAGACAGACAGACAGAGAAAAAAAGAGTAAAACGTGACAAAATGAGAAATTTTTTCCCGGGGAGAGTGAATTGAGGTTGCATTGTGATACTTGTCAAAACGTCCTCACAGTATGTTTAAAAGATAACCTTAACTAATCTGCGTAGCGAATATTTTTGCGTAGAAAGCAAAAAGCATCCCTCTAAAAGAAATTCGTTTAAATAGTTTTCAGCCTGATTGAAGGTTTTAGTGATTGATTTTCGATGCAAGGTAGAGTAACTGAAATATTTGTGACCTGTGTGTTTAACTTTTATATGCCTGAATACATGAAAATTGCCTTTTTTTTTTAATTTTAAGTCCTGTTTCAAAAGTCACTAAACATTATGACCACCCCCAGTGCCACTACATTATGTTCCGATGTGCCACTACATTATGACCACCCCCAGCCTAGAGAAATGAGCGCGCCTGGAGACAGAACGGTGGCGCAGGTTAAGTTCGCAGAGCAGTATATGAACAACCCGAGGACCGGCTTTGGGTTAGTAGAGCGCTCGGAGTCGGAATGGAAAAAGCTGCCGATTTATCGGAGTTTGATAAAATACAAATTGTGATAGCACGGAGCCTCGGAACTACGATCTCGGAAACGGCGCGGCATGTGGGTTGTTCACGTGCCTCTGTTGTGAGTACGTATCAAAAGTAGTGCACAGATGGACAACCCCTCCCCCCCCAGCTACAACAGTAGTGATCAGGTCAATGTACCACAGCAAACATTTCATCGCAGCCTTCTGCGCATGGGCCTGCGTAGCCAAAGACTCGGCCGGTGCCCCATGCTGACTGCACGTCATCGCCAACAACGCATGGAATGGGCCCGAGATTGGACCGTATATGATTGGAAGAAAGTGGCGTGCTCTCACGTATCAAGATTCTTGGTGCATCATGTAGACGGTCAAGCGCGCATATGCCGGTCACTAACAGAGGCTATGGCACCTGGATGCACTGTTGGGCGGAAACAGGCCTGCGGCGGAGGTATTATGCGGTGGGCGACGTTTTCTTGGGACACTTTAGGACCCAGTAGCACAATCCCTAACAACTGTAAGGTATCTGAACATCGTTGCGGACCAAGTTCACCCATTCATGACAATTGTGTTACCTGCTGGTGATGGCCATTACCAACAGTATAATGCACCATGCCACACTGCCAGAATCGTCAAGGAGTGTTTCGAGGAACATGCTGGTGACTTTCTGTTAATGCCCTGGCCTCCAAATTTACCTGACATGAACCCAATCGAACATTTGTGGTTCGACTTGGAAAAACGGGTTCGCGAGAAATCACCACCACCCTGAAAAGTACGGGAACTGCAAGTACTACGTCACAGAGTTATTATAAATAGCTAGCGCGTGTGTGAAGAACAAGGTTCAGGCGTGGTTTGTTTGGACGTAACATGGCTTGCAAAGGAAATATGTAGACGCCGAACTTAGGAGTCATCTTCCTTTATGAATTTAAACTGGGCCATTCTGCAGGAATTGCCGCTCGAAACGTTAACAAAGCATTTGAGGAGAATACAGTTAACGAGCGAACCATTCGGCGATGGTTTGTGAAGTTTCGAAGCGGACATACGGACCTGCAAAACGAAGCATGTGGTCACCGATCTGTTGCTGTTTCTGACGATGTTCTCTTACGTGTGTTTGAAACGGACCCCGAAAAACTTGTCGTGAGATAGCGGCAGAGGTAGGTGTCCGCCACACGACAGTTGTTCGGCGTCTGGCTACGCTATGTAAGGTCAAAAAGCTGGACATGTGGCTGCCGCATGAGTTGACAACTTCCAACAAGACTAGGCGTTTAGAAGTCTGCTCGTCACTGCTTGCCAGGAATAAACAGGAACCTCTACTGCATCGAATCGTCACCTGCGACGCAAAGTGGGTCCTTTGTGATAATCGGAAACGATCTGCACAGTGGTTAAGCAAGACACAGCCTACTGGACGACATTCTAAGCCACCACTACACACCAAGAAGATGATGCTCCTTGTCTGGTGGTCCACAGCCGGGATAATTTATCGGAGTTTTTTGCCAAGAGGCCAAACTCTCACTGCAGAACTGCTGAATTACTCCAGACGAACTGGAAATTGCTGAAGAAACAACCGGCTTTGGTCAACAGACATGATGTTCTTTTGTTCCAGGACAACGCTCGCCCTCATGTCGCGCAACGAACGATGCTGACACTAAGTGCCTTGGGCTATGAAGCACTGCATGATCCTGCCAATTTCCCAGACTTGTCTCCGACAGACTTATCATCTGTTTCGTCGCCTGGATCACTTCCTGTCCGGGAAACAGTTCACGACAGACAACGAGGTTCAACGCGCAGTTGATGACTTCTTCGGTTCCCAGCCACAAGACTTTTTTCGTTCCGGGATCATGGCCTTGCCGGACAGATGGCAACTGTTTCGATGCCGAGGGGAATTATTTTGCCTAGGTAAGTTGTCCTACTTTTCCGTTCTTGCTGTCCACGTATGCTGGTCCTTTGCCGGACATTTCATTCTCCTCAACCCAATAAAACATGGACGAAGACAACGTTTGTACGGAAGCGCACTGAGCATATGTCGGTGATGATATAGAAACTGTAAGCCATAAAGCAGAAAACTACACTCCCTTAATATTGCTTCTGTCCTGCTGAAATCCGAAAAACGTCCCTCTCTCACTACCAAACCTTTTAACTCTGCATCCAAATACCGATGATACGGAATATTCAACTCGAAAAGTTGGCAAGGCTCCAGCAAAAAATATTTTACACGTGCTTTTATCCTTACAGCTGTCAGTCGGTCGTGATGTCATAGTCCCAACACCCGCATCCCCCGAGACATGAGTTGATATCTTCGCATTCAACGTGGTTGATGTCTTTTTCGAGATTAAATAAAGAAGAATTGCAACACGCGTCGTAACCCAATTGGAAAGGCACTTCTGAAAGCTCCCTTATTGTTGCTTCTGTCCTGCTGAAATCCGAAAAACGTCCCTCTCTCACTACCAAACCTTTTAACTCTGCATCCAAATACCGATGATACGGAATATTCAACTCGAAAAGTTGGCAAGGCTCCAGCAAAAAATATTTTACACGTGCTTTTATCCTTACAGCTGTCAGTCGGTCGTGATGTCATAGTCCCAACACCCGCATCCCCCCAGACATGAGTTTATATCTTCGCATTCAACGTGGTTGATGTCTTTTTCGAGATTAAATAAAGAAGAATTGCAACACGCGTCGTAACCCAATTGGAAAGGCACTTCTGAAAGGTGAAATGGGTTCCATCTTGAAACTCTACGCAGAAATTAATGAGGAACGTTTCAGAATACAAATAGCAATGTTTTCCAGATTAAATGATGTGTCAGACCTAAGAGAAGCAACACTTTTAAATTACACTGAACAACAATGGCTTTGTTATAAAGAAAACTTTAACGGTTTTGTATGTATTTACGGGTGCTGAAACCAAATATGAAGTCACAATTGCTCCACTGGGCACCAACTTCTTGTAATGGAACTCTCTATTGGGGTGAATGTTGTGTTACTTAAGGCTGTCTTTGAATGAGTGTTAGGCTTCCTTTTCCTGCGATAGATGGCGCAAAATATCACTCCTTGGGCGTGGCTTTTACGTCTTGAGGGATTGTCCCAGAAGTTGGAGTCAGCGAATGAATGAACGCTTTACCATATTCAGAATGGAAGCGGTCTCTCGTTGGCTCCACAAAGAAAAGACAAAATACGCGCTGTTACGTTTTAACCAATGTCATTGTTTGGGGGTGGAGCTTAGTAGGTAGGCGTAGTTTCTATATCAAATTCAAGTGTTTTCTGGTAATGTACACATTTTCTCTTCAAAAATGAACCTACAGTAGAATTCAAGATGATCTATAGAAGACAAGATTCCAATCTCACTTCAGTGCCCATTCTTTGATTTCTATTTGGCCTAGATAATTAAAAAAAAATCAGACAGAAATAAAAGATTTCGTTTCTTCCACATAGAAACACTGCCAAGTTAACTTATGGCGCCATCTAGCGCCAAATTGGAATACTTTCGAGTCAGATAAATTTAATTTTAAAAACAATTCTAACAAATTTTTCGGAAAAATAATTGCGACACGTATTAGCTATGGGTCGTTTTTATTTGTGCTCAAAATTTCAAATTATACAAAGTAATAGTTTTTGAGAAAATGTGTACAAAAGAATTTGCATTGCAGATATAGGACAGAATTTCCGCTACACTCATTCAAAGGCAGCCTTAAAGGAATTTTCCTGTTTCCTAACAGAAACACCTGTCTGAAGTCAGGATAGTTGTGTCTCTGAGGGTAGACACACTGGCGCCATTACTTCCTGTTGTAAAATTCCTTCTGCGAAGGGGGAACTAAGCAGAATTCTTGTCACTCGAATGTATTTAATCGGTAGTGAAGGGCGTGCATTTTCTCGTGGTTTTAAAAAGTTGTGTGGATTGATTCAGAGGTACAACGTTATAATCAACGACATATTCATAAATTACGTTTACTTGTGGACCAAGATATGACATGGAAGTACCATAGACAACCTCAGATGAAAACCAGGGCATTAGTTTCTAAACCTCACTATGTCACAGTATATATAGTGTGGATTGTGCAAAGTGTCCGTTAAATAATGCAGCGTGCTTGTGTGAACCATCCAAACAGTTTCTGCTACATATGTGGACAATTTACTTTAAAGTCTCAAAGGCGACATTTCACACCGTTGATCAGAAAATCATATGAACTTTATTTGCAGTTCAAAATGGGTGATGAAGATAAATCTTTGGCGCCTCACATCTGTTGTAATTCATGTGTAACTTTGTTGACTAGCTGGTTGAAGGGATTACGTCATATTCCATTTGCTGTACCAATGGTTTGGAGAGAACCAAAAGACCACTCAACAGACTGTTTGTTACCTCTGTATCACTAAGATATCTGGAATTAGAGTTAACACCAGACACACGATTCAGTATCGCAGTATTTCTGCGGCCATAAGACCTGTTGCTCATGGTCCAGATCTTCCTGTATCTCCACAGTCATGGAGTTTAGATTATAGCGATACTGATGAAATAAATCTTCACAGCGAAGAAGATATTGAAGTATAACAAGACCCTGATATCTCGGAAGATTCTGTGCCTCGTCTTATAAGTCTGGGAGAATTAAATGATCTGGTTCGTGATCTTCATTTAGCAAAAGGTCAGGCCGAAATATTGGCTTCAAGATTGAAGGGATGATCTTTTACAACCAAGTACAAAAGTATGTAGTTTCCGTCGATGACAGCAAGAGTTTGAACATTTATTTTCGATGAGTGTTAATATTGTGTACTGCAATGATATAGACTTATTGTTTGAAGCCTTAGGACAGCAACACAAACCTGAAGAATGGAGACTTTTTATAGATTCCTCAAAAATAAGCTTAAAAGCTGTGCTTCTTCATAACGGAAACATGTACCCTTCAGTACCTGTTGCATATACTGTATACATGAAAGAAACATATGCAAATACGAAACTGTTGCTTCAAAGTATAGTATACAAAAGAACACTCATGGGGTATTTGTGGTTATCTTAAAGTATAGCTTTACTCCTTGGTCTACAACTTGGATACACAAACTACTGCTGCTTCATCTGTGAATGGAACAGCAGGGACAGAAATTCTCATTACATTAAAAGGCCTGGCTTAAAAAATAGTCCTTAATTCCAGGTAATAAAAATGTTGTTGCTGAGTCTTTAGTAAGTCCTTAGAACGTGCACTTACCACCGCTTTACATCAAACTGGGTTTGAAAAATTTTTTGTAAAGGCATTGAATAAAGATGGAGAAGCCTTTCGTTTTCTAAAGAACAAGTTCCCCAAAGTATCTGAAGTCAAAATTAAACAAGACGGTTTTATTGGTCCTCAAATAAGAGAACTTATGCGTTATTTTGTATTTAAAAGCACTTTGAATGAGACTAAAGCTGCTGCATGGAAGTCCTTTAAAGATGTGGTACTGAACTGTTTAGGTAACCAGAAGGCAGAAAATTGTAAAGAACTTGTTACTGAGCTTCTAGAAGACTATAACGCCATGGGATGCAATATGTTCCTTAAAATACATTTCCTTCACTCGTATCTGGACTTTTCCCCACAGAACTTAGGAGCTGTAAGCGATGAGCACGGAGAACGTTTTCATCAGGACATACATATGTACAATAGAAAACCCCTATAAAGGAAAATTTAGCCCTAAAATGCTAGCTGATTACTGTTGGACTCTAAAAAGGGATGTAGTACAACCAAAGTTCAGAAGAAAATCTAAAATAACTAGTTTTTAAGGTAAATGTAACTAATTGCTTATAGCAAAATATATATGCCAAAATGAACGGCATATTGTACACTGAAACAACAGGTTACTCGAGAACTGTGCCCGATAGCACATTTTAGCAAGCAGATTTGTAATCAGCATGACAAATACTGTACGATTCGGTGTATGCAGTTTTTGTAACAAACAAAACGTTTATTTTTGTTGTTCAATGTTATTTATCCCGCGGTCGGATTGAACACACGGGCGCGCCGTATTTGGCCCACGGGCCGTAGTTTGACCATCCTTGGATTTGAGCTTTGCAGTGAACTTGATGCTTGGTCTTAGTTTGAGCCATAAACAATTATCAGGTAAAACATATATTACTCCACAAGCAGTATTCCCAATTTTTAGACTTTTTATCTTTAGCATGAAATGTTGCTAAACATTTAATCAGCATCATTCCAACGAGCAATCAACGACGACTGTATCGTCTCTAGTTGACTCCGGTCACCCGCTCTTCAGTTTCCAAAACCCAATATAGAGTTTCAAATGAAATTTTAAATAATTGCTAAACTCTATTAGGAAACCTTGTATTCAAAGTTCGGAGTTGATTCTTGATTGATCTATCCGTTCTGGAGTTATCAAAGGCCAACACACTGTATTTCAACATTAGGCTTCCTGCTGTGCTCTACTAATGATGATTAAATTAAATAATTAAATTTGGCTAAGAATCTTAATTACGCGAAGGAAATGCGATGTCGCATTGTTGTACAGGCAATGTCTATTACATTCTAAGGACGAAATATAAGAGCAGTCGTATCGAAGTAGTCAAATAATGCATGCTCAGAGTGTTCTCCCTGAGTCTAATATTTTCATTAGTAGGTCATGTATTTTACTTATGATATTTTAAAACTTTAAATTACCTTATTTTTCGTGGTATAAGACAAGACGTTCTTTTCTGCAGAAGTCCGGGACTCGACTTATTCGCCACATCGACTTATACACAGTCGAGTCAGATTATTGTTACCACCTCCTACTTTTGACGTCAACAGCGCGTAGCCAATTAAAGAAAGCACGTGTCGTGAGCTGGCTTGGAGGGTATATAAGGTGTGCTGCGGGTACTGGACCCCCGGTAGGGCTGCGGGTGGCCTAGTGGGCAACGTTCGTGACTACCACGGAAAGGACCTCAGGTTCGATCCCAGGCAGGTACGAACGTTCAATCCACTAAATATCCGCCGTGCGTTGGATGGGCACGTTAAGCCGTCGGACCCCGGGTACTGGCCCTCCGGTAATAAATAAGGGCGTCTTCCTCCCCTTTTCTACTTCGCTTCCGTGTCACTTTCCTATCAGGCACTCTAGCCCAAATCTCCTCCTATTTCTAAAGGTTATTTAAGACCTGGGGTCAGATACTCCCTTCCCAAAATCCTCTACATATGATCACATAATCACATGGACCCCCGGTAATAAATAAGGGCGTCTTCTTCCCCCTTTCCATTTCGCTTCCGTGTCACTTTCCTATCGGGCACTCTAGCCCAAATCTCCTAGCTTCCTGTTTCTAAGGGTTGTTTAAGACCTGGGGTCAGACACTCCCTTCCTAAAATCCTCTACATATGATCTAATCTATGATCTCTGAAAACATATCACTCGTTGCTCTCTTGGATAAAAGGAGTGATTCGTCAAATTTGCAAAAAGGGATGATTATCGGTCTTCGGGCTAAGAGTGATAGTATTTCTGAAACAGCGCAGTTTGTGAACTGCTGGTTAAAGTGTATCGTGATTGGAGAAATGGCACCATCACGAATAAGCGACGTAGAAACTGCAGAGTACCACGTGCCATTGATGTGAGAAGTGAACGTCGGCTTCGAAGGTGCGTTAGGGCCGATCGACACGCTACAGTGGAGCAACTCACTGGCCTAATGAACCAGGGTGCTACCGTAAGTGTGTGTAAAACGACAGTTCAGCTAACCCTGCTGAGTATGGGGCTCCGATGCAGGCGGATGGCCACTGCACTTATGGTAACGAAGGTGCATCGGCAGAAAAGGCTTGCATTTGCACAGAAGTATCGGACTTGGACCTCCGCCGATCGACAAAGGATTGCCTTCTCCGATGAGTCACGTTTTCTGCTTCATCGAACGGATGGACGTTGGTATAAAAGGCGAGAAACATCAGAGAACAAACACTCTTCAACCATTGCTGGGGAAACACAAGCTGGTGGGGGAAGCGTTATGGTCTGGGGAATGTTTTCGTGGTATTCTCTGGTTCCACTCATAGCTGTGAAATATGGACCGAATTCGTTATGAATCCATCTTTGCAGACCACGTACACCGATACATGTTGATTGACTCCCCTGAGGCGGATGGGATCTTACAGCACGACAATGCGACGTGTCATACAGCTAGAAATGTCCAAGAGTGGTCGGAAGAGCACGATGAAGACTTCAAAGTATTTCCCTGGCCCCCTAATTCCCTAGACTTAAAACCAATTGAGCATCTGTGGGACCACCTCGATCGTGTTGTTCCCTCTATGAATCCTCCACCACGCACCCTCCAGCAGCTGTCAAATGCACTATAGTCAGCATGGCTCCACATCTCTGTGAACACCTTCGTGAGTCACTCCCAGCTCATCTGGCTGCTGTCCGCGCAGCACACGGCGGCTACTCTGGATATCAGCTGGAGGTCACAAGAATGTGATTCGACCGTGTATACTGAAATTTGTCAATGAGAGAAAAGAAGAAATACCGTGCTATAATTATTACCATAATTATGTACATGTAATTAAAAAAAAATTTATATTCATCAACAGTTCAACTCTTGTGAGCCTTAGCCCAAGCAATTCTTTTGAGCCGTTGTTGTTCAGTAAGAAAAGGTTTTCGTGCAGCTTTTCGTGCAGTGAGTCCATTTTCTTGTAGCCTACGACGAACTATACGTGCAGAT
Source organism: Macrothele yani (assembly GCA_039090855.1). Classification (NCBI taxonomy): domain Eukaryota; kingdom Metazoa; phylum Arthropoda; class Arachnida; order Araneae; family Macrothelidae; genus Macrothele; species Macrothele yani. Next base: position 13,528,398 of record CM077003.1, on the reverse strand, counting down.
GCAATAATGCCTACTTCATTCTCTTACTCATTTCTTAAATCAGTGGCTGTTTTAAACCTTGATTTTAGGGAACGACGAATCAACATGCGATCATTACGTGCAGTACACACAGCCTTGGTCGACCTATACCTTTTCTGTTTCCGACACATCCAGTTTTTGCAACTCTTATAATGGTGCGCGAGACAGTGGAATGATCACAGCCACATTTAATTTGGCACCGTGTTATCACCAATAGACAACTAGAAAAGCTCATTAGAGTCATGCCAAGAAGGTGCACTTTGTCAATAAGAATCCGTGTTTATCCAATTAAATATTAAAGCGTATTTTGCGTGTTGGTAAGTTATTTCAAGTGTCTTGCAAGTTTCAATAATGTACTGTACAGTAATTTTACGTTAAATACATTGTACACTAACTTTACGAATTCCGCTATTTTTTGCTTTTTATGACTAGACGCTGTACTTTTGCTTGTGACTTCACTTCAATTACTGGAAATAACATTCTGTAGAAAAATTTGAATGTAGCATAACATTTCCTTTAAAATGATGTATATATATTTCTGACTTTACCATTACGCTGTATAAGTTGAATTCAAACATCAAAAATTGACTTTCGGTCTACTGGTGCATGACTTTTGACCACGATTGTGTAGCTGATTGAACACTCCATAAATCAGTTCTCAAAACCTTCACCTACAGTGAAACAGAAGTTATTCAAGAAAGCGTCGAGAAAAGGTTACTTACGATTAGTCTTTATTCAATCCCTAAGCCTTTGGCACTTTAAGGCGTAACTACAACTCTTTTTTATATTATTATCTTAATCAAACGAACGTGAGTTAATAATACACTGGCGGAAAGTGAAAAAAGAACACCGAGAAGGAGACGTCTGATACCAACGAAATTTATACAGCATAATAGCGGAATACAGAGGATAATGTGATCAAAACATTATGGCAAAATACAGCTGTATTTGCTGGTAAACTGAAAAATAACATTTCCATGTAACATGGTTAGTACGAGGTTGAACCGCCATGAACTGCGTCACACTGTGCAATTCTGGCATGGAGTCTGTCGTACAGATGTTGGATGTAAGTTTGGGGTATTGAGTTCCAAGCATCCTCAACCTGGACGCGTAAATCGGGGATGGTCGTGGCTGACCGTGGAGACCGGATAAGTCGTTGTCCCATAAAATCCCACACGTGCTCAATGGGGGACAAATCCGGTGAACGTGCAGGCCATGGAAGTTGTCTCACACCCTGAAGTGCATGTTGCGTTCCACGTGCCGTGTGTGGGCGTGCGTTATCTTGCTGGAAAACACCACGATGGACCGACCTTACAAATGGCACAAAAACGGCTGAATGATGTTGTTGATGTAGGAGGTGCTGTTTAACGTATCCGGTACAAACACTAGTTGTGTACGGGAGTGATATCTGATCGCTCCCCACACTAGGAGACCAGGTGTAGGCCCTGTGTGTCGCTGGCGGATGCAAGAAGGGTGGAGACGCTCCCCTGTGCGTCTGCGAACACGCATACGGCCATCGGAGGCTCCCAAGCAGAATCTTCTTTCATCGCTGAACACGACAGATCGCCATTGCGTTCTCCAGTGCAGACATGGGCGACACTACTGCAGCCGTTCCTGACGTGGGCTGGAGTCAGAGGTACACATGCCAGAGGCACAGTTGCACGTAGTCCTGCATCCAGTAGACGGTTGCGGATTGTTCGCACAGTCACCTCAGGTGCAACAGCAGCTCGGATTTGCGTCGCAGTGGATGTTCTGCTTGACAACGCCGCTCTTCTTATGCGTCGATCGGTGCGCTCATCAGTCCGTCTGTGACTCCCGGTTTCACGTGTTCTTGTGTGGGAATGTTCCTCGGGCCATCTACGCTACCATCGTACAAACACCGGTACTTCCCGTCCAATTCGCTCCGCAATACGACGTTACGACAGCCCGGCCTCGCGGAGTCCGACTAGACGACCTCGCTCAAAGTTCGATAACTGCTGAAATCGTACACGTCTTCCATGTCCAGACATTGCAGCTTTTTCAGTGTCGTCGCACGTGTCCATACGCCGACGACTGGTTACATTCACTTCGCCGAACTCCTTAAATACCACCGACGATAATTTGCATATTATGCCGTGTTGTGGCGTAAGCGCTCACCGGTTGGTCCAGAAATTAACATCACACCTACGTAAACTCGACCCCATTAACATATGTAAATTTCATGATCGTCCGCCAATTCCTTCTTGGTGTTCTTTTTTCACTTTCCGCCAGTGTAATAACACTTGGTTAAGAAAGCAACAGCAACATTAGAATATAACACGCAGCCTTTAAATAGCTTCAATTATACAATGCCTCTTCCACAATTAACATTATAACTTTCACCATCTCCACTCACTGCTGCTGCTGCTGCTCAGACCTTATATAAAGTTCAGTTCTCATCGGACACATACACATGTCATACGTTCCGACCTCAAGGTGTTGCCAACCATAACTCTTGCGAGAAAGAAAATATAATGTTAAGTTTGAAAAATGCTAAAGGAGAATAAACTCAAATTTACATAGAAAAGGTAACTAACAGTGGAAGTTAAATTAGAGTATACGTCACATCATTGCGAGGCTAACATACTACAAATAACTCACATCCAGCATTAACGCTTTTGATAGATTTCATGGAGCTCTGAATGGTTATTATGTTGTTGTTTTTTATTTTGCTTTATTTGTAAACTTCAAACGAAAACAGGAGTGTTATTATCAAAGGTAGCCATTTCTTGAAAAGATAAAGAAAATAAAGCGGGATTTTGTTCAGAAGGAAATTAAAATTAGAAATTTTCTCCAGAAGGAAATTCAAATTCAGAATTCTCTCAAAAGTTTGAAATTTCTATGAAAATTGAAATTTCTTGAAATTTCTTTGCTGGTATGTAGGAAAAGGCCGGCTTACTCAGTTTATTTAAGGATAAACGTTATGCATACAACTTTTTAAAAATACCTAACTTTGTTTTTATATTTGCATTTATTTATTAATTTATTTATTAACTGAACTGTACCAGGTGCTGCACGAGTATGAGCTTGAAAATGAAATCTGAATATTTAATTTTCTCTGCAGTGAATAATTGGGCTGAACATCCTCCTGAAACTCCCAATTGGCGTAAAATATTCATCCCTTGTGTACTCTGTGTGTGAGATTCTTGTTCGTAGTTCAATAATAATATCTGCTAACAAGATCTTTTTTGTGCTTGAAAATCTTGTTAGCAGCTGAATACTAATGTCTTTGGAATACGGAAAAAAATCTCAGATATACAAGTATGCTAATAATACCTCTTTATAAACTACGTTAGTCGTTTTTCCATTAGGCGCTAAAATGCTTCTCTTTTTCTGCCTTTTTTCTTCTTTTGTTTCAATTGATCCAGCTGCAGCTACGAATTTCCTCTTTCAGAAAGGATATAATGACAATGGGTTTGACAAACACACTCTGTATAATCTTTTATGATTCGTAGGTAAACTGATTTACTCACCTCGAGGCCGCTACTGAAACACTGCATGCATCGGAAAAGCAACTGACTATTCTTCTAAGATGCGTCCAACTTCGAATCCCGGTGAGACATGGATATAGTATTTGTATTACGGCACTGGTGTTCTCCCTTACCTGGAATCAGTAACCCTAAATTAAGGACGCGTGACTGCTTATAGCCCATCGAGTTGCTCAAGGTGGTCATTACAGTAACCCCCCCCTGCAATAAAATCATGCGGCAGGAAAAACGAGAACTTTCACAGAAAATATCAGGCATGTTTTATTTAGCCTATATGAAATGTAATATTTAAATTTCATAGCTAAATATAGAAGTGCAATTAGAAAAGATAAGATTAGATGCGCAAGAAAAATTAATAACTTCAGTAATGTTTTCCCTTCTCCATCGCTAGAAGAATTTTGCAAATATGACGATATCTAGAAAGCAGCAGAATCATCATGCCCACAGGCATGAATAAGTGAGTAGACACACGGTGGAAGCAATAAACGTTGTACGTAATTCCATTCATCGAGTACGAAAATTCGCTTGTAATTTCACTTCTAACGGTAGAGACATCGCATCCGCAAACGCACAGTCAGAGGAAGTTATAATGTCAATATGTCTTCATATGCATGGTGCTGCAAATTCTGTTAAGAATCCATGGAATGTCCTTCGCAGTTTGAAGAGCACAATAATTCTGTTTAAGGAATAGACAAACAGGATCGTTGTCGTGCGTTCCCGAAAGGAAATTTAAAATTTCCTAAACGCAACGTCTGGATCTAGGTACTACAAACACTCAAATGTACTTCCATTTGCTCAATTTACAGTTGAATAACTGTCCTATTGGCAGAGAGTAAAAGTGAGTTACAGAGTATGTTGTCCGGGATCTGCAAAGTTTGCATGAAATTCAAACTCAGTATAAATAAGGGAACAACCAAAGTTATGGTTTTTGGAGCGGGGAACTGTTAGTACTTAACGCAGGATAAGCCTAAATGGCACCATTATTAATCAGGTAAATGAGTTTGTATATTTGGGAAGCATGTTTGATAGAGAGAATACATTAAATGGGGAAATTAGTGGGCGAGTCAATTCTTCATTGAAAGTCATAGCTGCTTTAAGAGGTTTTCACAGGAATGATGGGTTCTCAAGAGAGTCTAGAACGTAATAGTATTTTCGTACTAATTCTTTGTCGCTGTTCTTACGTTATTTTAAAAACATAACCATACGATGAAATAGTTCCTAAATTAAACCTTAACGGCCAGACGAAACATTTAAACAGAAGTCAACTTACTGTAAATGATGCTTTATTTCTCCAGATCAGAGGCGCCAGAAGCTGTGAAACAGCGCAGATAATAGCACTTCAGGATAGTATAGAAATCACATACCACTTCTCTAACACAAATCAGCACCCCACATTTGACACCTAACACTCCGCACGAGCAACTGTTGTATTCTAGTTTTTATCTATGGTTCTTATCTCATACAGTTATACACGTCATGTTCATTCTGATTTCAGTTGTGTTGCCAACAGTATTCGTTTGAGAGATAAGATATCACGTTAAGTGCGAAGTATACCTGAGAACAAAATCAAAATTTACACAGGGAAAGAAACTAAAAAGGAAAGTTAATTTAGAATATACGTCACAAGTCCCGCATGACTGTGTATGAAAGTGTAATTGATCCTACTCTGATGCATGGCAGTGAAACCTTGGTATTACAGAAGAAACATAGGAGTCGTTTGGAAATTGCGCACACTTTGTATATATCTGACTCCTGTTATTATGATTTCAGGCATTGTAAAGGCACACGACGCCTACCGCCTTCGTTCCCTGTAACGTTCGCTCAGAATAAAGCATTTTGAAAGTTTGTGTGCTGGAGAAATGTGTTACTTAAGGGGGGCTTGTGGCAACACACGTTCTCATCGTGTGAGGAATGAAGATGTGTTGCAGTTGTGTAATGTGAAGCAAAATGTTGTTAGAAAGGTGGAGACTAATATGTGCTTCGGTGGTTTGGCCATGTTGAAAGAATGAGTGATGAGATGCTTAGTAAGAATTGTTTTTAGCTCAAGTGGCAGGAAGGAAAGTCAGAGGAAGGCCAAAGTAGTCGTGAGAGGATCAGATTCAAGAGTGTCTGCATGAGGAAAAGACTATGAGTATGAAGTATAGAAGGTCTTGTGTACGTCGTGTGATGGATGTCCCTGAAGCCCATGTTGTGTGTCAAGATCGCTGTAAATGGAGAAATTTGATACGGCAACGGTAAGTAAATAATCAGCTAGAAATTTATCTGGTAGTTTGTATTTACTTGTGGAGCTAACCTCTGAATCTTAGAGAACAGCTTAGTTGTATGCATGTATAAACTAGACGAGCACACTCAAGAAATGTGAAACCGAATTCTAGGGGGTATGAGCTTGCCTTTTGAATCTTTTCCGGCAAGAAAATAAACTTTTCCAGCTGATATTTTTAAAAAGGAAAAAAAAAATCAGCTAAAACAATATTAAACCGAATTTCTACAATTTGTGAAGCTTCCACAAATAGATAAAACTGCTTATTCCCTCTAATGACAGATATGTGCTGACGAAAAGTGATAGCTTAAAAAAAACTGTTTCTTATGGCGGTAGGCATCCGCGACACAGATTTTTTTTTTTTAGTTTGGGGTTCAACGACCACCGTGAGTAACACCGCGGGCTACAGCAGTCGCCCGTCCCTAATTAGGGCCACTGATTTAACAGTAAATGGATAGAGCCTGTGCCGTAAGACAAACACAACATCTATGACTCACCGGGATTCGAACCTGGATCCGTCTCGGACGAAAAAACAGAAGCCAGCGCATAGACCACTACGCCACCGGGGCGGCAAGTTTTTTTTTTAAATCGAAGGATTCGAAGATGATATGTGGAGAAAAAATCTTACATAATTTTACGCCACTTAGTGGGAAAGCTATGCGCTGTTTGAAGGCGCAAATGGAAACAAAATAATGTTCATAGTGAAAGGCATCCCATGAAAAAAGGATTTTTCCATGGGATTTTAAGAATCTGAGATACTCTTATAAACACATGCTGATGCCTCCTAGCGACAGAATCGTGAATTGTGGAAAAGTAGAAGATATGAGCAAATTTTTATTTATTGCAAAATCAATGCGACAAAAGTACGAGTTAACCAGGGCCGTAGCCAGAAAAAATTTCGAGGAGGGTTCTGAATTTGAAAATTAATTTTCACCCTACGATATACATATGTTGAGTTTTTTTTTCTCTGTCACGTTTTGTTTTTTGACACGAAGTTTTTCCATTTTCTACTCCCCATGTTTCAAATACTGACATATATGCTACTACCTGAATTGGTGATAATTAACTATCTAGATTTTGTACAAATCAAATGACAACGATTGTTTTTTTACGGCATGAACCGTACCTAATACTGTATTTCATTTCTTCATTGAATTTGAATTTTATTCTTTGTAGAGTCTTTAGGCACACAGTATTTTTGGATTTCCCGTTTGATTTTCATTGTTTTTTATTTACATATAGCAGGGTACCCGGTATTTCCTGGGTAAATATTACTATTCGTGGAATCACCAAGTTCAACGGCTGAAAGTTTATGAATGAAAAAGATAGTCCTGTAATTTTATCGTAAATTTATTTTAATTGATTTAGGTTAATGAGCCGGGATGGCTGCAAATGTGAAAAAAAATTGATTTAGTTAATTTACTTTTACGAAACAAAAAAGGAAAGGAAGAGGAACGTAAATACTCACCTTCACTTCCGATGCTGAATTGTGTTGCAGTTCTTCACTGGAAAGCACTTGTCACAAAAAATAAATACTTGCACTTATCGCAACAAAAAGTGTTAAATTCGAATTCAAAATAAAAAATAAGAAATGGGACCTTTTACGAAAATTTGTATTCAAGCCCCTTGACCCCGTCTCCGACCCCTTCCAAAAACCGTCTACGATCTAAGTTAGAGTACCATGAGGTAGTATACCAAATTTTGTGGTCCTAAATTGAAAATTGAAAATTTTCATAGCGGACACACAAATAACATTCAAATATATATATCAGATACTACTTACGCCAGTATATGGATTTGTCTTCCCCATTCTTTATTTAAGTACGGAGTGTCTCAATATTTTTTTTTATTAAATTGATATGTGCATAGACTAGGTAATGAATTCATCATCATCATTGTCAACCATTATCAATCCACTGCTGGACAAAGGTCTCTCCAAGCCTCTTCCACAACGGTCTGTCTTGTGCCAGTCTCCTAAATGTTACTCTTGCATACTTTCGAATTTCCTCCACCCATCTCCCATGTGGTCTTCTTCTGGGTCTTTTCCTGTCCCTTGGAATCCAATCTAAAATTTCGGCTGTCCATCGATGGTCTGTCCTTCTGGCAGTATGTCCAGCCCATTGCCATTGATCAGAGTTAAATCCCTGAAATCAGGGATTTAACTCTGATCATGATGTCTTCCACTCTTGTCATTTTTCTGGTCCACGAGTTCCTCTTGTTATCTCTCCTGGTTACACCAAGCATGCACCTCCTCTCCATGCTGCTTTGAGTTGTCTGCCGCCTTTGTATGTCTCTTTTAGTTAAGATCCACGTCTCTGCACCATACGTAAGCACTGGAAGGATGCATTGATCAAACACTTTTCTTTTAAGACAAAATGGCATATTGCTCTCCAAAATTATGCTGTTTCTTCCAAAAGCTCTCCAGGTAAGTTTTATACGCCGATTAATTTCTTCATCAATGTGACCCTCACTTGATATCTGCTGTCCAAGATAAACGTACGTGTCTGTTATCTCCAGCTTTTCTCTATCAATCGATAAATCTTCATTTCTTGTAAAAGCATTGAACATCACTTTTGTCTTCTGAAAGTTCATTTTTAATCCCACTTCTTTACTCTTGTCAGCAAGTTCCTGGATCATACTCAGCAGCTCTGATGGGGTAGTTGCAAAAATTTCTACGTCAGCAGCAAAACGAAGGTGAGTTAGATAATCTCTATTAATCCTTATCCCTTTGTTTTCCCAGTTCAGTGATTGAAAGACATTTTCCAATGTGGCATTAAAGAGCTTGGGAGATATGGTGTCACCTTGTCTCACTCACTTTCCAACTTTTATGCGTGCTGTATTCTCAAACAGCCGAATCTTTGCACTTGCATTTTCATAGTTGTTATTAATAATATTAATGTATGCATCTTCAATACCGCAGGATTTCAAAGCCATTGTAACTGCTGATTTTTTCACTGAATCAAAGGCTTTTTCATAATCGATAAAAGCCGTGCACAATGGAAGTTCATATTCCCTCGCTCTTTCAATTAGTTCTCTCAGTACGTGGATATGATGTATTGTGCTATAGCCACTCCTGAATCCAGCTTGTTCTCTCGGTTGAGCCATGTCCAGTGTTACCTTCAAGCGGTGTGAAAGAACTTTAGTGAAGATTTTATAAACCACTAATAGGTCTGTAGTTCCTGAGATCCTTAATGTCACGTTTTTTATGTAGCAGGATCATTGTAACGAATTATGGAATTATATATATATAATCCTCTTTGCTTTCTTTACTTACACGTAATGAAGCTGCTTGTCATGAAGTACAATAGCACAAAGTTCAAAATGGTACATGTCTGTCCGGCTATAGCACAAAGACTATTGCCGTCGTTCTTTTTCTTCAACAAATCTGTTGGTAACATCTTTGGGACTAACGTGTATATCCCTATGGTTGCTCATAAGAGCCAAGCCAGTTAATCTCTCTTGTCCTGTAGAGTTGCGTAAGTATGTTTTCAAACACCTGAGGGTTGAAAAGGATCATTCCGGAGTACTAGTTGAAACAGGAAGAGTACTGAGCCCTTTTAACAGGAAATGAACATTCAGGAAAATAAATGTGTTACAATGAGGCAATGCTTCAAAGGCTTATGCTTCAACTGGCTTGGCTCTTATGAGCACCCATATGTTTATAGTACAAATTTTCTTCCCCAAAATTTCACCTTTGACGAGACAGAATCATTTTCCAAGAAAATCATTATCCGGGACGCTGGTGGTTTTGGTGATTTTAAGTGTGCGTGTGAAATAAAAAGCTCTGTCGATTTGCTAGCAAAAATTTATACAATGATGATTTTCTTCTTGAGATATTTTAAACATTTCGGGGAAGGTTTAAACCCACAAAACCTCCCTGGCTACGGCCCTGGAGTTCACCAATTACCAAATCTAGATACAGGAATACAATAGCATGAAGGAATTAATATATAGGGCTACAAGGAAAGTCCTTGTTCAGGCCAATATCCTAGGAACTATGGCAGTTAGCGATTTACTTCTTGTGCAGTTGTATAGGAAACCCCCTATGACGCACACGATAATACCACGAGGGATCTCTCCGCCCCCTTGGGGGGGGGAGGGGAGGGAGCTATCTTGCCCCCCATTGCAGATAGGGCAAAAAAGTCAATTACAAACTTGTTCTGCGAGGCAAAAACAGTACATAAATGTTTTTGTCCCATAACAAAAGACGGAAGGGGACCGGGAATGTGGCTCCAAGAAAATCACAATATTCGGAAGCAACGACAGAATAGTTAGACAAGAACTTATTACTTAGAACTTATCTAAACTGGTAAGTTCTAAGTAAATGAAAGCACAAAGGAAAAGTTTTCCTACAAACCAACAGTTCTTGTTCTGAGATAAAACGCAGTTCCTTGATATATTCAATATTAGACTTTGATGTCCAATACAGTAAAAAATACACTGAGACAAGGAGAAATAGCATAATGTGGCGAAACACGCATCCAATAGGAAAACCGTATGCACATCTAATTGACTTGCGTAAGTGGCAAAGCTTTCGACTTCCCGTCATTGGTTCACAAAGTGTTGGCATACCGACCAGGCATATCATTTTTGCATTCTGACGACGGAACAGAAAGCACATTTGAAATCCATGCAAATATGCTTCGGACACACCGACTCACCACTTTTTTCGCATTTGGAGAGTCTCCTTCCATCTTTTGTTATGGGACAAAAAGATTTATGTACTATTTTTGCCTCGCTGAACAAGTTTGTAATTAACTTTTTTGTCCTATCTGCAAAGGGGGCGAGATAGCCTCGTTAGCCCCCAAAAAGTGGGCGAGGGGATCCTTCGTGGTGTTATTGTGTGCGCCATAGGGGTGTTTCCTATACAACTGCGCAAGAAGTAAATCGCTAACTGCCATAGTTCGTGAGATATTGGCCTAATCACGGACTTTCCTTGTAACCCTGTATAAAGGGCCCCTGCTGAAAAGCTGTGAGCGGTTTCAAAAGTATAATACTTGTAAACATTTCTATAGGGAATTGAAAACAGTAGAAATAATTTTATTTTCAATGCAGTTGCAAGCGTAAATATGTACTAACGCGACCTAACATAAGAACTAAGCAACGCAAAAATTTCGATTGTATGCAATGTTGTATGAAGAGAATAGTTCCGAATGTAGTAGAAACTTTCCAAATCAGATTGCTTTAGAAGCAAAGATATGGAGAAAAACAGATTTCACATTCTCGCCTCTCCCCCAGCGGCTAAATTTTGTATATTCTAATATATAAAGTTAAATGTTTGTTTGTTTGTCCACACTGAAAATCTACAGTTTTCAATTTAAAACCGCCAAATTTGGTACACTGTCTCATAGTACTCTAACTCAGACCGTCGACGGTTTTTGGAAGGGGTCGGAGCCAGGGTTCAAGGGGCCCCCATACAAAATTTTCGTAAAAAGTTCAATTGTTTACTGTGAATTCAAATTTAACACTTTTTGTTGTGACAAGTGCTTTCCAGTGAGAAATGCAACACAATTCAGCATCGGAAGAGAAGGTAAGTACTTCCATTCCTCTTCTTTTCTTTTTTGTTTCTCAAAAGTAAATTAACTAAATCAATTTAATTTTGTTTTTCACGTTTGCAGCCATTCAGGCTCAGTAACCTAAATGAATTAAAATAAATTTGTTGGAAAATTTCAGGAATATCTTTTTGATCCTTAAACTTTCACCCGCTGAACTTGGCGATTCCACAAATAGTAATATTTACCTGGGAAATACGGGGTACCCGTGCTATATGTATATAAAAAACAACAAAATCAAACAGAAAAACTAAAAATACTGTGTTCTTAGAGACTCTACAGAGAACAAATTTCAAATTGAATGAAGAAATGAAATACAGTATTAGGTACGGTTCATTCCGTAAAAAAACAATCGTTGCCATTTGATTTGTAAAAAATTTAGATAGTGAATTATCACCAAATTCTCCCGAGCAACGGCGGACAATTCAGCTAATTCTGTATAGAAAATACGCCCAAAATGTTTTTTGCCGTGGACGGTGTTTGATTGAAAAATAATTTTTTGAATGGAGATTTTAGAAATGCAGATACTGTTGGGGATGCATGGGAAATAAAAAAAATGCACTTACGCATCCTAGTGGTAAAAGTGTTTGTTGCGAAAAAATTAAATTACATATACAAAAACGTCCTGGAACGCTTCAGAAAAAAAAAAATGGAAAGAAGACATTTCGAAGAGATACTAAGGATTATTTAATAAAAAGGAAAACTGCATTATTTGAAAAAATAATTCACGAAATCATTGTTTGAAGGAGTAAGCAAAATGGTCTCCGCTCTAAAAGGGATCGAATAAAAAAAATCATTTTTTTTTCGATTGGAGGTTTTTCGACCACAATGAGTAACTCTATCAACAATAAGCAGTCGCAGGCCCTAATTTAGGGTCACTTCTTTCAGGAAAGGGAGTGAGCCAGTTCTATTAGACAAACACCTCCACCCATTCCTTAACCTGGATTCAAACTCATCTTGGATGATTGGTCCGAAACCAGCACTTAGATCATTTAGCCACCTGGCCGACAAAAAGAATTGTTTCCATCTCGTTTTTAAAAGGAATGATGTGGAATAAATTATACAGGATGTTCATAAAGTCTCTCACACATTATAAAAATTAATATAAAAAATGTATGTAAGTTAAAATAAAATGGTTGGCAACATAATATAGCAGCACTCATAAAGTTCTTTTTTGTTTATTTGTTCTTTAGGTGAGCGCTACTGCAGAATTAGAGGAACATTTCATCAATAATGGCTTCCATGCAAGAAAAAGCGGTGTGCGTGCTGTAGTTACACGAGACCAAATTTGCGGTTACTGTCCAGCGTCATTTCAGAAAAGAGTACAGACGATCACCACCGGACCAAAAAAACATAAAAGCTTGGTATGAAAAGTTTAAAGCGGCGAGCAGTGTTGGCGATCTCCCCCGAGCGAGCCAACCACTGGTTACCCAAGAGACGGCTGCAACTGTTCAGGAAACATTTCTGATAAGCCCCAGGAAATCCATTCGTCGTGCTGCACTGGAAACTGGGATTCCCCGTGCCACGGTTCACAAAATTTTACACACACGTCTTCATCTGTATGCTTGTAAGGTACAGATCGTTCAAGCTCTTTATCCTGATGACGGGCAGTATTTGCGATGAAGATGTTTCACCGTGTAGCTTATGATACCCAGCAAAAACCGTCTTGCTTATGATACCCAGCAAAAACCGTCTTGCTTATGATACCCAGCAAAAACCGTCTTGCTGGCCCAGCACTATGTTGCCGCTGCCGAACCGTCAATAAAATGTCCGTTCGGCCAATAGAAGGGCCAGCAGTTCGGGCCAATAGAAGGGCCAGCAGTTCGGGCCAAGAGCTGGCCAACAGTTGGCACCCCATTAGTTGTCATATGCCACAACAGGGCCATCAGTTGTCCATCACAGGCTGTAGCTGCCACAAGTGGCCCTTCAGCGGCCCTGCAAGCATGTGCCAGAAATGATGGCTAGCCTAATGTGATCCGCTAGTTTGCTGGTAGTGGCAGCCGGCAACCACGTGACGTAACTGGTGGCTTGCCGAATCTTGTCCGCCAATTTCCCAGTAGTAGCCATAAAAAAAAAAAAAAAAAAAAAAAAAAACAAGGATAACCGCAATTCCCCAAAGCTACAACTTTTTTTTTCTACCCTTACGAAACTTGTGAATTATAGCACGGCGCTGGGGAAATTTCCTCAACAGACCAGAAAAGCGCCCGTTTGGATCTGAACCAGGCCCGTCTGCGTGGGAGCTGAGCTCTCTACCGACCGGACTAATTTGCCACGCCCGAGAGTGTGCTTGAAGCTGTATGTTTTGTGCGGAATGTGTAATCGATTGGTCCCCCTTTCATTTTAAAATATTGCGAGGTATTGTTCATAAAAGTTAGTTCCATATAATTCATAAATTTATTTTTTCAATGTAACGATAGTTTTTTTTTACCTTGAGGGAACTTTACTAATTTTCAAGGAGTGTACATACTTAGAGTCGCTTTACAAAGTTTTGTACTGTCCTTGTCGTCTTGAAAGGAGATTGGTGAATTAATATTTATTTACCAGGGTTCATGTTATATTCTGTTACATTTTTAACGTTGTATCTTTCCTTTCCGTTGTCCGAAGCTACATTTACTTTAAAGAGGAAAGATATTTTATTTTACTTCTCGTTATTTTTAGAAGCGAATTCCTCCCAGTCTTGTGTATTCAACCCATGGATGAGTACATTATATCCACATAGCGTTGCTTTTTTTCTCTTTCAAATAATTAATAAATTTTGTACGCGTATAATTCCTTTATTTTTTTCCAACAAACGTTTTCTAATGGTTTTCCAGAACATTTGTTTCAAGCGGTTTCAAATTTTCTCTTGTTATTCACGCACTCCATTTCATGAATTGTTATTCATGGGAATGAAGTGGGTGCATTTCATGGCTGTAATCTAGTATTTCATGGCTTAATCTGATATCTTCGTCGACGTGGAATTTCATTAGGAAATTAATTCGACTCTCTACATATGGATTTTTTTTCTTAACATCCATTTAAATAACACGATGGCGATAGCGTCGTCTTCAACTAACTGGTACCATGAGAGACACAGCAAGTGTTGCTTCTGCGCATGCGCAGTCCCGTTGCTTTCACCTGCTGTTGGGGTTGCACTGTTTGCCAGCAACGGGCCACTAGTGGCACTTGCTTGGAGGCCCACAATTTACTGCGATGCTGCAGGGCCATCAATGACTCTCCAACTGATGGTGCTGCCACCAACGGACTGCTACCGGGCCGTGAGTGGCAGATTTCAGCCAGCAGTGACCCATCACTGCCAGCTGGTGGCCAGCAGTTTCCCAGCACTTGTGTTTTTGCTGGGTAGTGATTATCTGCACCGCGTCTTTTTCTCAGATGAAGCCACATTTCATGTCTCTGGTACAGTAAATAGGCACAATGTGCGAATCTGGGGATTAGAAAATTCCCATTGTGTCATCGAACAACAGAACGCTAGCCCTAAAGTGAACGTATGGTGCTGCCTGATGCACGACAGAATCATCGGACTCTTCTTTTTTACAGAGCCCATAGTAACATTTACCTGGACATGCTGGAACTTTTTGTAGCACGTCACTTGTATTCGGTTATTTTCCGACAAGACGGTGCTCCACCACATGGGTCAATAATGGTTCGTGAGTTCCTGAATACCACATTTCCGGACAGATGGATTGGCCGCGACGGTCCTATGACATGGCCACCTCAATTGCCCGACATAACCTATAGATTTTTTTCCTGTGGGGTTATGTGAAAGACTAAGTTTACTCTAGCAGTGTTCCGGATATCGAGACGTTGAAGAGCAGAGTAAGGGACGTCATTGGTTCTGTCTCTGCTGAGTTGTTAAACAAAACATGGAGTGAAATCGAATATCGTTTAGGTATCCTCCGCACCAGAAATGGCGCCCATGTGGAGGTGTACTGTGCCTGGAAGAAAAAAACTTTACTTGTGCATCATCATTGTCACGCAATCCCTTTGTTGTACCTGTAATACATTTTTTATATAAATTTTTGTAATGTGGGAAAGACTTTATGGACAACCTGTATTTCGAATTTCATATCACTTGCGTTTGCTCCTCCTAATTTGTACATTGGAAAAAGAACAAAAGACGTAGTTCTCATATTTTAGGCTTCCCAATTAAAAAAAAAAAATTCCAATTGGACATTTAGATATATGGTGTCCACGAATGAGCTGATGGACTAACAGACATACAGAGATTACATAAGCACGTGCTTTTATTTTCAAAAGACGCACAAAAAGAAATTGCCCTTCCCAAATTTAAGGACTAGTTCGATGAAAAGGGAGGAGTCAGACCAGAACAAACAAAACTAGAACGCAGATCTTCGAACCATTCATCTAGCATCCTAATCTCTGGACAGACTCCAATTACCTTTTGGGAGTCAGATGTTTACTTTTGTCATTTCTGTTTTTCCTATTTTCTATTTTATTGATTTGAATAGCGTTCTTCAAATATTTGATTTCACCAGAAGACATTCAAAAATTTCAGCTAAAATGGTTTTAATCATGCTTTTCTCGCTTGTATTTTCATCATAAAAAAATAGCTTAGAAACGAAAAAAAATTATGTGATTTCTTTGTTTCTCCGTAAGGAAATGAGCTCATCCCTGTGACGCAATCCAGAGGGCATTGTGGACATTGAATACAGGCGACGCGCTGTTCGGTCTTCCACAGTAGGTCTGACCTGACTTGTTGGTTGGCTGAGTCGTCCGGTCCCACTGATTCCGCCTCCTCCTCTTCCTCCACTTCCTCAGTGAGCGCCTACTTCGGAGGTAAACTCCGAGCCACATCTCGTGATCTTCCTCATCCCGAGAGCACCAGTTGATCCTACTGGACGGCGGCGCAGAGAGATACTCAGGTAAGAAACTATGAGAAACTTCAATTCCTCTATGATCACTCCAGCAGCGTATTCAGTGTCCCACAAAGTAATGTTTTTATACTACACTAAATTGCATTTCCGGAAATATTTCTCCTATTGCTTCTACTCGATGTGCATGCATTTCATTTCTGAGAAATGCTTTCTCTGTCAGCTAACATTCTGCCAAGAGATAAAGACTTGCGAGAAACTCGAAAAACTTTTAATCCGCTATAGAATTTAATTACAAATATTCATCTTCTGCTATGTCTTTCCTTTCAGAAATGTATTTCCGAAGTTTTACCCCGTTTAAGAGTCAGCTATGTCTTGTTTTTGTACTAAACATTCCTCGTAATCACCGCTAAGGTATACAGGAGAAAAGTTTTCGATATTATGTTATGAAAATTTAACCGAAACTGTTTTTTACACAATAAGTAAATTCTTAAAATCAACCCTAAGGTATACAGGGGAAAAGTTTTCGATATTATGTTATGAAAATTTAACCGAAACTGTTTCTTACACAATAAGTAAATTCTTAAAATTCGCTAATATTTGGTTACGTTTACTGATATGTGAATATCTGATATTTTCATCCACTGATGATAAATTTCTATATCAGAGAGATAGTAAAGAACAATTGCCTTTATCTAGTTATGCCTTCCAGTTTTCTGAATTTTCGATCTAAGAGGTTGTATAGAAATATCCTCCGAAAATTGGTTTTCTTATTTTACTTTCCCGAACGCATTTACTTAAAATATCTTTGAATAGGAATTGATCAAAGTTTTAAACTTTCCATATAACTAGTTTATGTTTTCTGGTATGAAACGATTTTGTATAAAATTTCAACTAAATATAAATATAAAGTAAAAATATCAACGTTAACCATAATCAATGATTTATTATATATCGACTATAGTTTCGCAGAGCATCTGGCTCGGAAGCCGAGCCAGATGGGCTTCGGTCTGGCTTCATCAGCCATTCGTCTGATGAAGCCAGACCGAAAGCCCAGCGAAACCTTGGTCGACTTGAAAAAATTAAATATTTATGACAAACGTTGTATTTTCTTAATATATATATATGACTGTTATTTATTTGCACACAGTACTATCTCGTTAAGTTGAATAAAAGGATCAATATGTTTTATCGTATTGAAATTCAGTTTCTGACATTACGTTACGAAAATTCAACAGAAACTACTTTCTTAACAAAAAGTCGTATGAAATCGAATTCTTAAAACTCCCTAAATTCTTGCAACGTTTACTTATGTGAAATATGTGTGATGTTTTTACCCTGCTGATAATTTTTAAGAAAGTGATAGTAAAATAATTGTCTTTATCTAGTTACGTCTTTCAGTTTACTCAATCATAGATCTAGGGGGTAGCCCTTTAATTTTTCAAAAATAGAATTTTTGTAGTTTTGAACAAAAACAAACACTGGCGAGAGGCAGGGATTTCCAACCTGCAATGGACTAAACTTATTCACATGAATCTCACTCTCGTTCGTTTTAAAATCATAATTCTGCTTTTTAAAGTTTTTCCTTATTTTACTTTCCCTGTAGCGCAATTTTTAAAGAGGTCCTCTAATAGGAATTCAGTAAAGCTTTGAACGTTTCAAAAAACTAAAGTGGTCAATGTTTTCTCCTAAAAAATGCTTTCGGAAAAAATTGCGACCAAATATTTCGCTTTGGTTTCCCCCTTCTGGGAATTTTCTTATGTCTGCATATTTCAGTTGTACCTTTTACGTCCTGTTAGCCAAGTTGGCGGATCTTTCTATTCACTTCTATTTTGACCTAAGCTTTCAATTAGCAAATAACTTTCTTTCTTCCTCTTACTGAGGATTACTTATAACATCTTGAGCCCAAAATATAGTTCATGTTTCGTGCGTAGTGTCTTTATCAGCTCTTCGGGGGAGATATTAATATATATTGTGCTTCCCCGACAGTTCGTTGGAAATTAATATGTAAAAACACAAAGCCATATTTTTGTTGGGAAATTTGTATTATATGGTTAACATGACATTTATTTACACACAGAACCAACTCGCTAAGTTGAGTAATTTCAATTCAATTTATTAGTTTAGCTGTTATTATACACATACAAAATGCTCATAAGAAGTAACAAATTAATAGATATGTAATAGCTAGGGAGATCAGAGAAAAAGGAGCGCCCCGGTGGCGCAGTGGTCTAAGCGATATCCTCTGATCATTCGTCCGAACGGGGTCCGGGTTCGAATCCCGGTGAGGTATGGATGTTGTGTTTGTCTTTCGGCACTGGCTCTCTCCCTTTTCTGGAACCAGTGACCCTAAATTAGGGACGGGCGACTGCTTATAGCCCATTGAGTTGCTCACGGTGGTCGTTAAACCTCCAATCAAAAAAAAAAAAAAAAGGACCAAAATGACCTGACAAGTCCCGATCTTCCTTCGTGGAAAGCACAAGTCAAGAAATAAAATACATTACATCAATTGAGCATATTGTTAGTTATATTAGTAGTTAGTAGTAAATGCATGGTAACGATGCCCAGTGTGTTGAGAGCAATATTTATAGGGAACAGTTAGGTGTGAAATTATATTTAAAAAAATCATACATTTGTATTTCATATTTTTTAAGTAATGTGGACATCTTTATCAACTTTCAATTCGATAAAACCTTAGCGTACGCAGTCGAAATGGTATGGCCATATTTCATCCATTCTACCTTATGAGTGATTTCTCCCCCATCCCCTCTTACTTCCATTACCGACTAGCTGGTCCAACCAATCCCTTATTGCTTTTTAATACAATGTTAGTGAGTAAGTAAGTAAATTGGGATTATTTTCTTAAATAAGCTGTAGTTATTAATATAACGAATTTCCTTAGGCAAGTCATTCCAAAATTTTGGCACTTGATATCCAAAGCTGAGTTCTATTTGTTTGAAACAAAACGATAAAAATAAAACGCTGGACATTGTTTTAGCGAACTGAAATTCTGTTTTTAATATAGAGCATATATCACTTCCGTCAGTAAATCATATAACGGTCGCGAAAGTAAACATTCTACAGCCAGAGAACGATAAAAAGATTTTAAATGTCTTAGAAAACTTAAGGGATCAATATTTGTAAAAACATGTTAAGAAATGTGGTCATAAAACTTTAGAAAAAAGCTGAAATGATGATCAAATGATCATATGTAAAGGATTTTAGGAAAGGAGTGTCTGATCCCAGGTCTTAAACAACCCTTAGAAATAAGAAGTTAGGAGATTTCGGCTAGAGTGCCCGATAGGAAAGTGACATGGAAGCGAAGTACGAAGGGGGAGGAAGACGTCCTTATTTATTACCGGGGGGGGGGGGAGGTACCCGGGGTCCGACAGCTTAACGTGCCCATCCGACGCACGGCGGATATTTAGTGGATCGAGCGTTCGTTCCTGCCTGGGATTGAACGTGAGGTCCTTTCCGTGGCAGTCACGAACGTTGCCCGCTAGGCCATCCGCGGCCCTAAGCTAAAGCTTAAATGATGTTTCACAGTATGCAATTAATATCTTTTTTTTTCAATATTAAACAGTATAATTCTCATAATCTGCACTTATGGAAACATTTCGTTCTCTTCCATCCGTAATAATGAACAAATTTCCGCATGTTGAACTAACAATGACTTCAGAGTGTCTTGGAATTTTATAAAGTTTTGCAGAGTGATATCGGATATTTCAGAAAACAATATACTGCATTTCCGCCGGAATTTTGAAAGCAAAAAAACCTTTTCGTAACTAAGGGAAACTGTTTATTTCTGGAGAGGAAATTTGATCCAATCGCAAAGAAAAAATAATCTGCCGTCCTTTTTTGATGTTTCATTATCTTTTTTATTGCAGTTGCGTATCTAATTTTCTAAATTGCTCTATTGATTGTAGAACAATAAAAGCCTTCGTCACCACTATGAATGACAACCTTTCTCAAAAAAGAATTACTTACTCAATCGGAAAACAAACTTAATTTATTGACGCAGTTGAAGAATGAAAATTCTATATAGAAGTAGAATCAACGTTTTGTATATGACAGATAATATCCCTTCAGGAATGTTGGTGTCTTCTCCTTAAGAATTAGTGGAACCGAAACTTTTACCTTAAATATTTTGCGGAGTTTGTAAATAATGCTGCATTTTGAGATAACTTTAGGAATACTTAATACAGACATCTGTTTGATGTTCTTGGTCCACGTCAAATATCTGTATTAATTATTCATTCACCCTCTAATTATTTGTTCAGTTGCTGCTTACCATCTTTGGTGAATCCCCAGCATTGTGCTGGGCTCCAAGAAGCAATCTGCCAATTGGCTTGTCAGTTAGTGTATGTGAGTCTGGAGGAATTCGAGGCCGCTGTGGTGCAGTGGAAGCATTTCCTGCGCGTAACTGGAAGGCCCTGGGTTCGATTCCCGGTGGCGGCCAATGAGAATTTTTCCGTGACTCACTTATAAACGTGGAAAGAGCAATGACTTCTGTTTGATGTTGACGTTAGGAATATGTTTACCAAAAAATTTTACCTTTCTAAACGTACGATATGAAAGCATGCAAAATGAGCTTCTCTAATAAAATTTAACAAAAAATAATTAATTTCAAAAAAGCAAAACTGGGTACATGTTCATCAAGATTTTTGCTCCTATAATTTCGGACACTGAAGTTGTCATTTTGTTAAGTGCAAACTTATTTCAGTCAGCAATGGAGCATGACGTTGATTTGATGTTGGTTTTGTTTTACATTTCTGAGCGTTTCTTTGAAAGTCTTCCTTTGTTCTATGAAAACAATTATACTTTATTGGGGGTTTAACTTTCATTGAAACCAAAATTTATTTTCTCCTTTAAAAATATGAAGAAGGACATTAAGGGAAAACGAAACAAATGGTTTATTTAATAGTCTATTGCATGAATCAGAAACATATGCGTACAAGAGTAGCTTTTTTTTATCTTGTTATTAACAAAAATAATATTTCTATAGCTAACGTCTGAAATCTCTTTCCTAAAAATTGCAGAATTTGTATTTTCGAAAATTTACGTGAAAAATTGTTCAATATTTAGAAATATCAAATTTCAGATATTTTCAATAAAATTCCTTTCTTTTATTTCCCTTTTTTCTTTTCTTTCTTTCTTCTTTTTTTATATATTTTATAACATAGTAGTCAAGATGTGCTGTAATGCATGGAATTACGATATGCGCAAAATTCAAAAAATCTATTTTATTGTTATGAAATACCTGTCGCTGTAAATGATTTTAAATAAGGAATTTTATTTTTCATTTTGCTTACAGGCTGTTCTTTGGAAAACTTAGTTTAAAGCATTTTCTAGTTACGAAGAAAACTGCGATTTGAACTTTTTCCGTAATGAGAAATCGGTTTTTTCATTCAAAAAAGAAAATCTGCAACAAAAACTTCATGAAACTTTTAATGAAAATCTTTTCAGAAAAATAAAAAAAATTAAATTGTTATTATCATAAGAACTACATTTTAAAACCATCCACGAAAGTATTGTTCGTTTAGATACCTTCTAAAATTATTTTACTTCAGATTACAACATGCTGATCGTGTACCTTGCATATTCGAAGAAAATTCAATTCCACTTTTTTCTAATTTCATCTATCAAACAACTTTTATATGGGAACATTTTTAGTGTCCTCATCGTTATTTTTCCAACAGTTTCTGTCGCAAAAGGTAGCGCCTTGTTAACATCAAAAGTTTGCAGGTTTGAATGGAAATCAAGGAACGTTTTAGATTCGACTATAAGAAATGAATGATTTCATTTATGTCTGAGTAAAAATTTCTTATTTTCGTCTTGCTGCTCTAACTTCGCTCACGAAGTCTTCATTTTATAGACATTTCTTTCAAAATAATCGCTCCATTATTTCCTTTGAAGTTTGGCCAAAAAGAGATTTTGAACAAACGGCTTCCATGACAATTCATTTAAGATACTACAAATCGTTTATGCGTATAAAAGCGGCTTTTCTTTCTGCTGCATTTAAGCGAATGTTCCTAGTTTCCATAATCTTCTGAGTTTTTTTTTTTTATCATGCAGCAGACTCCTGCCAAACATCCTTCAAATTCTTTAAATCCACTCACTCCCTGAGATTTATAGCAAGAACGTTAGTCAAATTCTTTATTTTTAAATATGATTGAGAAAGGTGTGTGGTCAGAGGGAAGGGTCATTACTCTAAGCAAAGTGTTTTCTGATCTAGAGAAATTTATCTGTTTCAGACTTTGAATATACTCCTAGTTTTTGTTTCACATAATTCACCAGCAAAGTTTTCTTTCCATTGTTTTCTTTCCACTTTCTCAAGTCTTGAGCTCTTCACTTTCTTTGCAAAAGGGGTTGTTCGTGCATGTTACTTGAAATTTCAATTTCAATTTAAGAAAAATGAATTTATTTACAGTTAAATACATGAAACTGAAGACTTTGTATTTATAAAACGGACTTTGTTTTTACGATAGTACCACAAAATTTCTTTTATTAGATATCTTCTAAGATCTGTTAATCATAAACTCGAAATATGTAAATATAAACTTTAGATATTTTCATTAACCACCTTACTGAAACCAAAAATAAATGGATAGGCCATTTATTTTTAGTTTCAGTGAGATTTATTTTTAGTTTTAATGTCTCTAAAATGCCCCTTAATATAATTGGGAAAGATTTTTGACATGCGAAAAAATCAAAGAATTGAAAAAGAGAATGCATCGCTAAACACAATTTGAATATGAAGTTATGTATTCCGAACCTATTACGCATTTCATAAGCTTCCCATTCGACGTTCCTTTCTAACTGAGAATGTCTCATTCATATTTTATACGCTTTTATCAACTACATTTCTCGTTTTACTTCTTCTAAAAATAGGAAAAATACCTTCGGCTTTCCACATCTCAATGAAAATGGAAAGAAAATGGGTTTTCTGCATGTTGTAGAACACATAAATTTTATAATTGCTAAGTTCGTTATTTTGTAAGCGTTTACAAAAACGTTTGGTAACTGAATAACTTTCAAATGTTTTTGATAAAGACAAAAAAAAAAAAATTTTGAATGAAGATATCCTTTTCAGTCGTCTCACATATAACCTCCCGGGATACTAAGTAACACTGTTTAAAAGATCGTCGGAATTAGCTTTCTGATAATTTATAATCTCTGACATGGCATTTAATACCTTCTTCAGTGAACAAACTTAAGATAACTCCCCCGCAGTGGGACACATTAATCAAAGTTTTTCATTTCATTAATTTTCACTAGAGTTAATGAAGTCTTTTTGTAGGGGGAAACTGGATATTTTGTATGATTCATCTTGTCTCATAAATTTAAAGAAATTTAAACACCAATTTTTTGAGTTTTGAAGTATTTGCATACTTTATTTGTTCTGTTATTCATGTACGTTTGCTTTTAAAGGGAATATACGACCAGAAGTTATTAATAGTGTTGTAGTATTATTGTTCCTTAATTTTACTTAATAAATATGAACATAGTATTAGATTTACCGGATTTGTTCTTGACTTATAAATTCTTATATTCTTCTTATCCCGGTTACAGCTAGAACGTTGTTATATTCGATCCTATGCTGTCCTCGCAGTCCGAACACGTCCTTTGTTACATCCTTCTTGTAGTCTTTATAGGTGATCAGGTATTTAAGACTTCTATAGCTGAAATACGATCCCCTGCTTTGTTCTGCCGTATATATCCAGTTCTTGTCGGAAACTTCTTTGGAGACTGGAAATTTCGAATAGGTCCAGCATTTGTCGGAATTCTAACGAAAAGTTCGTCAATTTACCCGAAAGCACTATGAAAATTATTTTACTAGGACAAGACACCAACGGTAACCGATAACTCGGGTACTGTTGGCAAATTTTGAGCGAAGCTATTGCAAAATCTAAGCTCATTAAGGAGTCTCTTATGACAAATACTAAAAAACGAACACTTAAAGTTTATAACTTCCAGAACAAAAGTACGAAGCATTCTGAAAATAAAATACTTAAAATTTATCATGAACTATTTACCTTTTTGCCTTCACTTTGGTTGTGATCAGGTTGCATGTAAACAAAGTGGAAAGACACACTCAGATCGGGGACCACTTTTTTCATTTTGTATCGCGAAAGACAGACGCACACACATATACACGAACTTCCTTTTATTATTATAGATTAAGCAAGTGTTGGGCTAACAGACAGAGTCTTTCAATTTCTTCGTTTTTTAATTCAAATGATTTTTTTAAATTAGTGTTAGTGGTTGGTTAGTTTTAATGGCGCAAGGGCCATGCCTGGCCAAAGAGCGCCTTAGTGTTAGTGAGCCGACTTTCGTGAAACAGTTCAAGTAAAAGCCCATCTAGTTTTAATTGAAGTTCCTCAATGGCACGAAATTTCGGGAATCGAAAGGCGTCAAAACCTGACCATGGACGATGTCAATCGCTTGCCAAAAATCACGGTGATCGGATGTGTCACGTCGTAGCTATGCCCGAACAACTAATTCTCCCGAGTCTCGTACTGAGAGCGGATTTTTTCAAGGTTTATTAAAATTGTTAAGTTTTTTAATTGCCATTATTTTTATACGACACGATGAATCACCATGGCATTATTCCAATGTCACTCACCATGTCCTTCCCTTTTCTTTATGGCAAGTGTCACCGCGATCGGCTGAAGATCTTTGAAGGAGATAGGTACCAAATGACCCTTTCTCAAAACCAGGAGAAACCCCTGAAAAGGGAAGTTTTTGAATGATTATTCCTCAATGACACGGAATTTCGGGAATCAACAGGCGTCAAAACCTGACCATGGACGATGTCCAATCGCATGCAAAAATCACGGTGATCGGATGTGTCATCTCGTACCTATGCCCGAACAACTAATTGCCTAGAGTCTCGTAAGGAGAGCTCCGCTCAATAACATAATATATTTGCAGATACATCGCCGACTTTTCATACATTTCAGTAATTTTGGTGATTAGAAAATCACCAAAAGTATTCGCATAACATAGTTTTTGGCTTTTGCATGCATAAGACAGTCTTACTTTCTTGCAGCGTTCACTGAAATATTACTCATTCGGATAATCATTGGAATGTATACTAGATATATATGGAGAAATTAATTTGAATTTTCGATTTGTATTTATAACTGCAAATGATTTTGGAAAGACTAGATGTCTAATATATTTATCGTCGAAAGTGATTTTTCTCAATTTTGATACTAGAATACCGTCTTGGTAACAGACAATGATTTATTCGGATTAAATGTATAGAATATTTAGCGTTTAAAAAAATATTAAAACTTTTTCAGAAATTTTGAGCTATGTACTACCGCATTTGATGGAGAAACTACTTTTGTTTTGTGTTTCAGAAACCTGATCACATTCCAAAAGATATTTTTTACACCCACTTAAATTTTTCACAAAACGCTTAGATTTTTCTTTGTCGAAATTCATTCGCAACACTAAAGGGGCTTTTGAAAATGTAAGCTTCCTAACATTTAGCGATACGAAACTAAATTTATGATCCGTACATTCAGAAAAACGTACCTTGTTTTTCAGATTTTTTTGTCCAAATATTATCTGTTCATACCATGTGAAACTCATTCTTCGTAAACCAGTTTGCTTAATTATACGCCACATTTATTTGTGAGCGTACCGTACTAGAAAATTATTACAATACCACCATAGTGAAAATCTTAACACTATACAAGAAAATCCTGGGAAGATGTTGGAATATTTATCAGAAGCTGTTTTTTTAATACCTTGAAGTACAATATTAAAAAAATTTAGCATTAAATTCTAAGAATTTTTGCGAACGAATTCTTGAGCCGCTGATGGCTTAGTGGTTAGCGAGTCAGACTATCGATGCAAGGTCCTCAGGTTCGAACCTGGGCTGATCTTTCAGAGATGGTGTGATTTACTAACAATCGCTGAATATCGGACGAGCACGTTAAGTGACGGCCCCCAGGCTGGACCCACTGGTTAAATGGGTATCCTTTCCTATGCCATCCCCCCTGAAATTCCCTCACCCCTCTATGTGCAATATTGTAATTGTACGGTGGCGCCATCTACTGTACTCTAATCTCACTACAAACTGTTCTGTCAAAGTCGCTAGACTTGTTCTCATTTCCTTCCGTTTCTGCGTCCTGCCCAAAAGGACTTGCTCTCATTTCTTCCGTTTCTGTGTCCTGCCCATCACGCTGTAGGTGGCTGGGACCTAAACTCTACTCACTGTGGACGGAAGTCCTACAAGGAAAATTACAAATACAAAAGAATTATTTTATACACACTAACTTTAGAACACCACTTAAATTAAGAACACCACTTAAATTATGTTTAGTTTCTAGTACATCTTTTGCGAAAAACATCGAGCATACGTTATCGGTTTTTCCATCCGTCCGTCTGCGGACACCATATTTCTGCAACTATTAGACCGATTTGAAAAATTCTTTTTGTATTGGGAAGCTTGAAATGTGAGAATGATGATCCTTGCATTACGGTTTTGCGGATGCACAACTTTTCCGTAAGAGAGCGTAAATGTAGACAGATATCGAATCCAAAATACATTTTATTGGATACATTTGCTTCTAATTAACTGACTGAAAAAATTATTTCTTCCTTTCGATGTCATTTGTAACGAATATTATTATTTTAGGCATAGTTTCTTTTTCAAGTAATGTACAGATTTTCCGGTAGGGGACGTAAAGGTAAATTGCGTTTTCCCTCATATCTCTGCTTCTGAAAGACCGATTTGAAATATTGTTCCTGCATCAGAAAAGGCTTACAAGAGTAATTAAGTATATGTACGAATGAATGGGAAGCTAATCTCCGGAAGAAATAATTCTCCACATCTGCATGTAAAACACATACACAACAATGCCGGCATATAAGTACCGTAAGTTTTTACTGTATTCATACTGCCTTCCTTCAGAAAACTTGAAAAAATAAAATCACAGAGCTATGTAATTTCAAGTTCTCTGCAGGAAGGCCACATGAATACAGTAAAAATGTACGGTATTTATACGTCAGAAAATTTTTGTTTATTATAATTTTCAGTTTTTGAACAAACGGAAATTTTACGGATTGGTACAATCTCTCGATTTTTAGCTCAGAACTCCAGAATATGAGACCTAAGTGAAACTCACGTGTTTAATTCACTTTTGTAATTGCATTTACTCACATATTGAACTTCGGGGGAAAAAGATGGCCGGTACGTTTCAAAAGTCCCTTTTCT
The DNA here is from genome assembly GCA_039090855.1 of Macrothele yani. NCBI lineage: Eukaryota > Metazoa > Arthropoda > Arachnida > Araneae > Macrothelidae > Macrothele > Macrothele yani. Next base: position 13,500,997 of record CM077003.1, on the reverse strand, counting down.
GATAAATTCTCTCACGGTAGTTACAGATTTAGAGTAACCGATTTTATTGATGCTTTAAACGTTTCAGAAAATCTGTCTTTCCCCCCCCTTTCCTCTCTTCTCTTCTTTCTCCCCCTCTCTCTCTGAAAAACGTACAAATATCGATTTACGTAAAGTTTAGAGAAACCACTTCTTTAACAATAGATTGCCTGGAATCGAAACTTTGGCTACAAGACCGGCTTTCTTTTTTTCAAAAGTGCATCCGAACTGAACTACTTTTTCAATTTTTAAGGCTGTCTTTGAACGAGTGTTAAGGTTCATCTTCTGCGATAAATGGCGCAAAAAATCACTCCTTGGGCGTGGCTTTTACTTCTTGAGGGACTGTTCCAGAAGTTGGCATCAGAGAATCTCTGCAGACCTCGTCATATATTTAGAATGGAAGCGGTATCTCGTTGGCTCCACAATGAAAAGACAAAATACACGCTGTTACGTTTTAACCAATGACGTTATTTGGGGTGGAGCTTAGTAGGTGGGCGAAGTTTCTATAGCTCAAATTCAGGGGTTCTCTGCTAATGCAAACATTTTCTCTTCAAAACATGAACGTACAGTAGTATTTAAGATGATTTATGGGAGACAAGATCCCAGTCTCACCTTTGGCCCCATTAATTATTTCTTTTTAGCAAAGATAATTAAAAAAAATCAGACAGAAATAAGAGATTTTGATTTTTTTTCAGACAGAAACACTGCTAAGTTAACTTATCGCGCCATCTAACGTCCAAATTGGAATACTTTAGAGTCAGATAAATTGAATTAAAAAAAAATATTCTAACAATTTTTTCGAAAAAATAACTGTGGCACATGTTAGGTATAGGTCGTTTTTATTTGTGCTCAAAATTTCAAACGCTATAAAGTAATAGTCTTTGAGAAAATGTGTACAAAAGAATTTACATTGCAGATATAGGATACAATTTTCTTACACTCATTCAAAGACAGCCTTAATTCGAACGATTAGATTTCAATCTTAAAAATTTTTTAGATGGTCTATATTTGTACTTATGCTATGGGCTTGAAAGTCTGAACCACTGAGACATTACTTATCGTGAACCTATGATACTTGTAAGACTAGAGCTTCTTAACGTAGCGTTAAGAAGTACCCTTAACATTTATTACTTAACGTAATTTCTTAACGCTATGAATAATTAGCACAAAATCCTTAATTTCACAAATTAGGCTTTCTGGCAGCCAAAAGAGCGTAGTCTTACTTACAGAAATAGGTTTTATTGGTTTTTAAGGCACATCACGTGGTTAGCTGCTCAATACTAATAACCGGTAACCAATTGGTTACCTTAAACAGTCAACAGCACTACGCTTCAAACGAACTCAACAAATTGAGCTAATGTAACGTGAAGCGCAAAGTGTCACACTACCAATGTAACTTCATCAAATACATAGCTAGCCTTAAAGAAAGGTATGGCATACAACGCAAGGCTGCACTAATTTACTCACTTTCAACACTTCTCGCTCCATACATTATATCATCATCATCATTGTCAACCATTATCAACCCACTGCTGGACGAAAGTCTCCCCAAGCCTCTTCCACAATGGTTTGTTTTGCGCCTGTCTCCTCCATGTCACTTCCGCATACTTTCGAATTTCATCCACCCATCTCCCATGTGGTCTTCTTCTGGGTCTTTTCCTGTTCCTTGGAATCCAGTCTAAAATTTCAGCTGTCCATCGATGGTCTGTCCTTCTGGCAGTATGCCCAGCCCATTGCCATTTCAGGGATTTTACTCTGATCATGACGTCTTCCACGCTTGTCATTTTTCTGATCCACGAGTTCCTCTTCTTATCTCTCCTGTTTACACCAAGCAAGCACCTTTCCATGCTTCTTTGAGTTATCTGCAATCTTTGTATATCTCTTTTAGTTAAGGTCCACGTCTCTGCCCCATATGTAAGCACTGGAAGGATGCATTGATCAAACATTTTTCTTTTAAGACATAATTGCATATTGCTCTTGAAAATTATGCTGTTTCTTCCAACAGCTCTCCAGATAAGTTTTATACGCCGATTAATTTCTTCATCAATGTGACTCTCACTTGATATCTGCTGTCCAAGATAAGAGTAAGGTATTTGTTATCTCCAGCTTTTCTCCATCAATCGATAAATCTTCATTTCTTGTAAAAGCATTGTACATCACTTTTGTATTCTGAAAGTTCATTTTCAATCCCACTTCTTTACTCTGGTCAGCAAGTATCTTGGATCATAACCTGCAGCTCTGATGGGGTAGTTGCAAAAATGACTACGTCATCAGCAAAACGAAGGTGAGTTAGATAATCTCCATTAATCTTTATCCCTTTGTTTTTTCCAGTTCAGTGATTGAAAGACATTTTCCAATGTGGCATAAAAGAGCTTCGAAGATATGGTGTCACCTTGTCTCACTCCCTTTCCAATTTTGATGGGTGCTGTATTCTCAAATAGCCGAATCTTTGCATTTTCATTTTCATAGATGCTATTAATAATATTAATGTATGCATCTTCAATACCGCAGGATTTCAAAGCCATTGTAACTGCTGTTGGTTTCACCGAATGAAAGGCCTTTTCATAATCGATAAAAGCCATGCATAATGGAAGTTCATATTCCATCGTTCTTTCAACGAGTTCTCTCAGTACGTGGATATGATCTATATTACTGTAGCCACTCGTGAATCCAGCTTGTTCTCTCGGCTGAACCATGTCCAGTGTCACTTTCAAGCGGTGTGAAAGAACTTTAGTGAAGATTTTATAAACCACTGATAGGAGGCTGATAGGTCTGTAGTTCCTGAGATCCTCAATGTCACCTTTTTTATGTAGCAGGGTCATTGTAGCATTGTTCCAATCCTCTTAAATCTTCCCTTCACTAAGGCATCGAGTGAAAATTTGGGCGAGTACTGTTTCAATTTCTCCATTTGCTTCTTGTATGATTTCTACAGTAATTCCATCTTCTCCTGTAGTTTTTCTCCGTTTCATGTTCTTGATTGCATGTGCAACTTCTGCTGGGAGGACTGCATACATTATTATATACATTGTTTAATAGATTATATGCATCGCTGTAAACTTGTCAGAACATATACATGACATTCAGACCTGACCTCAAGACCATTGGCGTAGGAAAAGAAGAGGCTCAGAGAGCTTAAGCTCTCCCCCCCCCCATTGGACATTAAAGCACATTTTTCTCCTGAACGCCGAATCACGTGGGGTTTTTTTTTTCATTTCAAATAGGAATTTTTAAATCTTGTTCGTTAAAAACTGCGTATAGCCGGTCCTAGGACGGTTGTTTTTAAGCTTTAAATAAATATGTACATATAAAACTGAAAGCCCTCACTGACTCATCACCGAATCCCAAAAACTACTGAACTTAGAACTTTTTTTTTGATTGGAGGTTTAACGATCACCTTGAGCAACTCAATGGGCTATAAGCAGTAGCTTGTCCCTAATTTAGAGTCACTGGTTCCAGGGAAGGGAGAGAGTCAGTACCGTAAGACAAACACAACATCCCTGCCTCACCGTGATTCGAACCCGGACCCCATTCGGACGAATGATCAGAAATTCAGAAGGTCTTTATTGCTCATAAAATTATGTACAATAAAAAAATGTCGCCGGAAAAAGACACTTCCGGCGTCACAATCAACAACCATAAAAAATAAAACATTAAAAAAAAACACTACCATTAGGCAGTATGTAACTTTCAGCATATAGTCACTTGCAGTATTAAAAAATTGTGCCTCTAGGAAAAACGCATTGTAATAGAACAAAAAAAAACACAATAAAAAAGACCAAGTCATAACACCATTAAAGAAGAAAGGAAACACGGCCTTGATCAATATCGCACCACGTCCCATCAATTTTCCAGGTTTGAAAAAAGGACGACATACGATCAGCTGCTTTGGCAATATCAAACTCAGTTTGAACGATAGATATGATTGATGACCGAAATTGTCTGCAGAGAAACCGGCGAGCAACATGATAGCGACGCAATGCTGGATCATCAACAGAAGATTGATACAAATGATAGATAGTAAGTTTAGCCTGAAGGAAAAAATGCACACAGTTGATTATGATGAATTGCAGATTGATGATGATGGCGAAAGTAGAGATAGTGCATCATGGTGTGAAGTGAGGGGCAAACTCTTTCGGTAAGTGAAAACATCAAGGAAAATAAAGGCTGTAAAACCAAACAAAGAGAGTAGGAATGATGGACATCACCAACAGTTGAACAAAAAATACAATACGGAGACAGAAGATGACGAAATCGATGAAGGGTGCGTGGAGTAAGAAGACGTTGATGAAGATGGAGCCAATGAATATCTTTCGCACGTGGTGCAGCAAGAGAAATATTGGTATCCATCCAGGTAGCATTTAATTCATCAGCAGGAATGGTACCAATCGGGATTGGAGCAGTGAAGTATGTCAAGAAATGATAGTAAAGTGGTTCCATAGATATTTTGTGCAAAAGATAGGGAACATCATTCAAATAAACAAGAAAGGGCAAGCAGTAAGCAGCTGAAGGGGTGAAAATCAATCCATTTTGATCTGCAAGGGAAGGGTAAAGAGTTAAGATGCACTTTTGAATGAAACGGAGTTGAGAACGTGAAGCTGATGTATCAGGCAACGGAGGAGATATAGACTGAAACGATTTTCAACGGAATGCAGAGTCAACGAGCTGAGAAACCTTTACCACTCCACAAGAAAACCAAGTGGATAAGTGAAGGTAGGGGGTGGTAGAAGAATGGATAGCAGAGGAAAAGAAGAGAGGTTCGGCCAAAAAATCATTAGTAGTGGAGGGAGGGAGCCGGACTGGACATAAGGAGCGCCAAAAGGAAAGCACGGAAATGTAAGTATCGGGGAAATGTCTGGGAAACTAAAGAAAAAAGGTCCAGCTGTAGAAAAGTCGAGACAGTAAGAAATGGGCTACGAGGGAAAAGCAGAGTATTGATAATGGTGTGTGAAGAAGACAGAGGAAGGGAGAATTCACGAATAAAATTGAACAGATGAAAGGATTGGAATTTCAGAGACACATCAGCAAGACCAAGGCCGCTGAACGACAGAGGAAGAGTTAAAATAGATCGGTGAACCCAGTGAATGGTACTCCAGATGAAATCTGTAAACACGCGTTGAACATTCTTCAAAAAAATCTTCGGTGGCGAGTTGGCAATCCAGGTGTGAAAAAACATCGGTAAAATAAAAGTATTGATTAAGTAAGCTCGATTGAAGAAGGAAAGTTTAGTTTTAAGGTAACGGAATGGAACAAGACTTCTATTAATTTTCTGAATAAGCGGTGTCCAGGTTGCCGGAGAGCCCACGTAGATACCAAGCACTTTGATTATTCGAAGAAAGCCATTGAGCTCTCCATGGGCAGTCTCCTCGGAAGGTCCACGTGCCAGCCCAGAGTCCTGAGCATTTTGAGACATTCAAAGCAGAGCCAGAAATGGCGGCATATTCTTGGTAGGTTGAACGTAGTACTTGAAAAGACTCAGTGGAACGGTGAAACATCGTGAAGTTATCGGCATGAGCTGTTAAAACAATATGATGGTGTCGCTTGGTGGATATATTTCGTGTAATGGTGGAATAAATTCGGAAACAAAGAGCAATCAACAATGGTTCAAAAACAAGAAAAAAAAAGTTGACCAGACAGGGGGCAACCCTGCCTGATCCCGTTAGTAAACGGAATGGTGGAAGTAGAAAAACTGGTGGTACGAACACGAAAGGAAGCGTCAGTATAGAGATCAGAAATAGCAGTAATGAAGGTTGGAGGGAAGCCAAAGTGGCGTCGAACAGTGAATAGATAAGAATGGTTAATTGAGTCAAAAGCCTGTTTTTGGTCAAGCGAGAAAATTGCCAGGGGTTCCGAAAGCCTGGACGCCAGTGAGTAAAGGTTACGTATAGTGAAAATATTAGAGGAGATTGAGCGGGACGGAACCGTGTAAGTTTGGTCTGGGTGTATAATGTCAGAAATAACAGGATTAAGGCAAAGGGAGAGAATTTTAGCAAAGATTTTGTAATCAGTATTAAGAACCGAGATGGGCCGCCAATTAGTTAGAAAGCTGAGATTACCGGATTTGGGTATAAGACGGAGAGTTGCAAAAGAAAAATTGAAAGAATCAAAGTGTGGAGTAGAAAAAATAAAATTATAAGCAGCAACCAACAAAGGAAGAAGGATTGGAAGAAAGAATTTAAAAAAAGGAAGGGGGAGACCATCTTCTACCGGGGCAAATCTGTCATTAAGGCTGCAAATGGAATTTCGAATCTCGGCTGGAGAAATCTGAGAGGAAAGCTGAGTAGTGAAATGATCAGGAACTTGCTGAAGATGTTGAATGAGTGGAGAACAGACTGCAGAAGAAGTCAAATTAGGGCTGAAGCGTTGTCTGTAGAAATCAAGGGTGGCTTCACAAATTTTGAATTGGTCATTTGATTCGGATCCATCGGGAAGAGTACGAAAAGTAATGGTTTTATTTTTAACAGCAGAGCGTTCCAACTGGCGAAGATTATCAGTGGGGTTATCATCAAAACGAAAGGTAGCATACTTGAGTCGGGTAAGGGCAGATGAAGCAGAAGAATTATGAAAAAGACGAAGTTTAGCCTTGAGTATCTCATGATTTGGCGACGTTAACGGGGTTTGAAGTAGTTCTTGATTCAAAGAAGCAAGTTCCATGGATTGAATCGTGCGACGCTGAAAAGAGTAATCCCGAGAAAATAAAACAATTTGAATTTTCGTGGCAAGCCACAGAGCAGCTGGGTCATCGATGGAGGACAGAGCAGAAACGGCATTCGAAATAATAGTCTTAACTGCTGGAACAAAAACTGGGTCTTTAAGAAGGGAATTATCAAAAGTCCAAACATGAGGATGCTGGGTGGCGGAAATATTAGGGAAAAAGACGAGAACAACCGGCCGATGATCTGAAGAAACGCTGGGAATATGGGAAACAGAACTAATAGCAGAATGGAAAAATTAAGAAACATAAAACCGATCTAATCTAGCAGGAACACAAAAAGCAGCAGCAGAGGGGGGGACCAAGTAAATTCTTTTGCTGTGGGATAAAGTAATCTGAAAGCATCCTGAAGGTTGAAATTAGAAATAACTTAAGTAAGCTGTGAAACGAGTAAATGACGTGATTCCGTGGAACCAACTCTGTCATCTGTAGGATTAAGAGTGCAGTTGAAATCACCGGCAAAAAGAATACTATGAGCAAGCGGAATAACCGTAAGAATAGAAGCAACATGAGTAATAAGAGATTCAGCTTCAGTAGAATTTTGGGGGACATGAATATTGAGCAAATGAAAATAAACTGATTGGAGACTAAAGGAAATATATTGAAAAATACCCAGCCTGCTCTGCGACTCAGGAATATCAGAGATTAAAGAAAGGAAACGAGTATGCAAGCCAATAGATGTACCAGAACCAATATGAGAACGGAAATTATGAAAAAACTGATATGGCCAACGCTGCCAACAGGAGGTATTGGTGGTAGAAGAGACGTTTGTCTCTTGCAACATGATTATATTAGGCCTTCAAGTGTCTGACATCCCCCAAAACCAGAGCATTCGCTACCGAAACAGCGAGACCCCGGCAATTGAAGGTAACAACAGTAATTTTGTTCGCCGTAACGGTGGCTGTAAATGACTATCAACATACTGGTTGAGCACTTTTAAAACATATTTGGTGCGACGACCATACTGAACCGACCAATCTGGCAGTTCAGTATTGTCAAACAATTCATCAACAAAAGATAATTGATGAATGACTTCTGGCAAATTACTTAGATGCTTTCTAATGCATGTGGATTTTATTAGAGAGCATTTTTTTGGACAACTATATAAAGACATCAATTCAGCAAGATTTAATGGTGAGATAGGAATTGTGGAACTTTCCAAATATGTAGGAAGTTCGAGGATCTCGTGCGGGGGAATACATTCCCCAGTGTCTTCCTCTGGCACACTCGTTGTAAGTTCAGTATCAGAAATAACAGAAGTAATGTCCATACAGTCATCAGCATCACTAAGTAGGGTAAATCTGTTTGAAGTAATTAAGTTTGAAGAATCGCTGTCAGCCATGGAAGAAACAGAAGAACTGCGTGAAGAAGAATTAACTTTGTTGCGCCTTTTTTTACCTCGGGTTCGGGACCGGGTTTGTGGAGGTGAAACTGGCTGGACAGGGCGTTTAGCTGGGATAACAAAAGTAGAGGTATCTTTTAGTGGAAGGACTGGAAAGTCAGTGTACATGGAAGCAATAGGCTGCACTTCAGACGTTGGAGATAATGGTTTCGGACCCGGTTGAGGCTTTTCAAAGAAAACTTCAGTGGTGGTCACGACCTCCGTGGGCAAAGCAGTTAAAACAGGACTGGCATCATGAGCTGGTGGGTGAAATTCTGTAGATTAGAAACTGGCTAGTCAGGTAAAAAAGTTTTAGGAGCAGGGGTGCTGGCTTGAGGATTTTCAAAACTATTAGTTGCTGGACAGGAACGTCGTGGGCATTCTCGTACTACATACATGCCCTTCACCTTTGCCGCTGAAACATTGGGCTCCTGCAAATAAGTTGATTGTAAGTTTATGGGAGCCAAAATCCAACAAAAGCGACGATGGTCTCCGTAAAAAAAATTCTTCGCTGGGAAACACTACTTGGTGTTGTCGTCTACCCCCTTGCACGTTCGCATAGGAAGAGTCTTTCCCAACTGCTGACAAAATCTTGGTATGACCAACAATACAGCCCAGTGACCCCAAAGCAGTGATTAGGATTGAGTCCGGGACGGCAGTAGGAACTGGTGAAAGCGTGACCGTAATAGGTCGCTGTATGCAAGGAATAGCTGAAAGATGAATTGGTCCAATGTCAATGCCCAACAGTAAAATGTTTTCAACAGCAGGTCGAACCTTGAAGTGAGCAATCACTCCCCTCCCATACGTATCACAGAAACAATACTTTCGGATGTAACATGTTGGCAAATAGCATCAAGGTATAATGGGAGGGGGGTGTCACGCAATGTAGGAAAGTATACGCTCAAAAGTAAAGCATTAGAATAGCTCTTACCTTCTTCAGACATCTCTGGAACTTTGACGTGAAGCACTGTAGCATCACGAGAAATTGTCACAAATGTAGAACCAGCCTTCATAGAATGCACGTTAGAAACACTATTATTACCAGCAGCTGCAGCATATGAAGAAACAGGGAGTGGGAGGAGTGTTTACACCATCCCTAACACCCAGAACTTGCGGCACAGCACTATACACAATATTAGTAGCAGGACGAACAGTAGACATATCCACAAGCCTGACGTTGGTGGGAGCAGTAGAAACAGAAGCACTTAATGATCCACATGCAGCAGAAACACTAGACGAAGACGAAACTGGAAACTGGGCTAAAGGCATCTCAGCCTCTTGCCCTAACGAAGTTCAGTGTTGCGATTCGCAACAGCCACAAATGCAAACAAATGAACCACGTAATTGTAGTGATCCACTAACACAACTAATGAACTATAAGGTAAGTAAAAAACTCAAGAACACGAAGCAATTAGTATGAAACTTTCAAAAAACACGAAATCCCAAGATAATCTCGGGAGCTCCGAAACGTGCGACTTCTCAGTTATCAGAAGCCATCGCTTAGACCACTGCGCCACCGGGGGGCGGCTTAGAACTTTCATATTTGGCAGGAATGTTCCTTTTACAACACAGAGGCGCACTAAGAAATGATTTTTTCCTACGATAACTATAAGTGGGTCGAAATGGGTTTTTTAATAACCCAACTTTGATATCGCTAGGACGTTTTGCAATGATTGAGCCATTGTTGCCTAGCAACTGTAGCCCCGCCTTAAGCTCTGAATGACTTGAGCTGACCTCCTCAGTATATATTTTGTTCTGAAATTATTTAACAAAAAACCTTAAAAAATCACGTAAAAAGCGCTATATCATAATATGCTCTAACAAATTTATTTAACAAAAAAAAACTTTTAAAAATATCACGTAAAAACCGCTATATCATAATACGCTTTGCATTTAAACATTTGCCGCCCCGGTGGCGCAGTGGTCTAAGGCGTTGGCCTCTGATCATTCGTCCGTAAGGGGTCCGGGTTCGAATCCCGGTCAGGCATGGATGTTGTGTTTGTCTTACGGCACTGGCTCTATCCCTTCCCTGGAACCAGTGACCCTAAATTAGGGACGGGCGACTGCTTATAGCCCATTGAGTTGCTCACGGTGGTCGTTAAACCTCCAATCAAAAAAATTTAAACATTTATATTATCGTTTGACATATCGAATATCAAAGTTTTTTGAGTCAAAATTAAATTACAAGTACCAACATTCGTTTTAACCGAAGCAACGGGGACGTCATGTAAGTGGTAAGGTGACTGCAATAAATATAAATATGCGAGTAGATTTTCACAGTAATAGAAATTTAAAAAAAAAAAAAGTTTTCTTCTTGATATATTAGCGATGGCAACACAAGTTTGCTCTCTCTTCCAAAAACATCTGACTTGCTAGCTTTTAAATGTACAGTTTCGACCGAAATTGTTTATTCAATTGTTTACGAAACTGCTTGTTTTCACGTTCAAAGAACGGGTATTTAGCTAGTATTAATATATAGGGAATGTTACCCTTCCTGTAACGGCGTGAAATTTTTAATTGAAGCAGACTGAAAACAAATCAAATAGACGCCGGATTTCTGTAAGGAAACATAGTAAAAACTTATATAGTAAGAACTCATTCAAGTTAGAACTTCAAACTACATGCTATTTATTTCCGTTTTTCAAAAGACCTCTCGATAAATAACATTCTGTGTAAAATATTTATTGCTTAACAATTATAGTTAGAGCGTTTAGATAGATCGATATTTTGCAAAATGTGTAATATAATCAGCACTAAACTAGGAAAGTTGTTTTCGTGTAAACTTAACTTAATAATTTTTACTTTGACTTTTCGCGTTAAATTACTTTTTTCCGGCGCACTTGTTATTCTTTTAGACTCTCCTATTCGACGGTTAGTTTGAAACTTCATACCGAAGCTTTTTCTACAAAATAATGCGACATCTGGTATTACGAATCGGAGCTATCTACATTCTCGACAATGTGCTATTAAAGCGACATCTGCTTTTTAGATACAATCTTGCTCACTTTGACATCTCAAGATTTCAGTTTTTATTGTAGGTTAGAGCGTTTCGATAAATCGATATTTTGGAAAATGTATAATATATTCAGCACTAAACTCGGAAAGTTAGTTAAATTGAAAAAATAAAAAATAATTAAAGCGTACAAATTAATATTCGAACTGTGCAAAATTAAATTAGTATACAAGCGCAATTTGCCGTGATATTGAGATTTTAATTCGAATTTTGTAGATCGGATAAATAGAACTCGAGTCATTGATAATCCAACGTTTTTAAACTAGCACGCGATCACCTTGATATCTCAATGTGATCTTATGCAAACTCAACTTGCTGTGATATTAAGAATTCAATTCGAATTTTGTAGATCGGAAAAATAGGACTGGAGTGATTAATAATCCAATGTTTTTAAATTAGCAGGCGATCACCTTGAGATCTAAAAATGCTCGAGTGCTATTATATAGCAGGCAATCATTTTGATATCGCGAAATCACACGAATTGTTCAATAATTGATGGCGCAACACTGCAGACGTTGCTGCGACGTCAAGCCTTCCAGAGAGACATACAGATAGATCTTGGTGTTTATATACAATGAAGTGCCAGAAAAACTGGTACAGACGAGTTTATGCATAATGCATAACAACGTCACCTATGCGCGTACTCGGTTGCGCGCCAGTGCGTATATAAAGCGATAGACATCCTTGCCAGCTGTCAGAGCTGTTTTCGGCATGAGAATAACAAGTAATAACGATTAAAACGATTTTCAACGCGATGTCATAGTTGGCGCTCGTGAGATGGGCCATAGTATTTCGGAGGTAGAAACGAAGTTCGGATTTTCACGGACGACCATTGCAAGGGTGCACCGTGACTACAAGATTTTCGGCAAAACCTCCAACCTACGATACCAGTGTGGCCGTAAAAAGACATTGGGTGAACGTGACCATCGTCGGCTGTCAAGAAGCGTTTCACGCGATAGGCGTGCGGCACTCTCGCAGGTATCCTCGGAATTCAATGCTGGAGCCTCAACAAGCATCAGCTTCCGGACTGTGCAACGTACCCTGCACGATATGGGCTTTGGGAGCCGACGCCCAACTCCAGTCCTCTTGATGGGTGCACGACACAGAGCTATGCGCCTCTCTTGGGCACGGCAACACCGCCACTGGACACTTGATGACTGGAAACAAGTAGCCTGGTCTGACGAATCGCGTTTCCAACTGTATCTGGCAGATGGAATGATTCGTGTGTGGCGCAAACCCCATGAAGCCATGGATCCCGCCTGTCAACAAGAAACTGTACTAGCTGGTGGGAGGGAGGGGTTCGTAACGGTATGGGGTGTGTTTAGATGGACTTCACTGGGACCCTTGGTACGTCTACAAACGTCTGTGACCGCCCAACGCTATGTGCGCATCTTTTCTGACGAGGTAAACCCGTTCATGTCTTGCATTCATGCTGATGGGTTGGGCCTGTTCCAACAGGACAATGCACCTCCTCACAAGTGTCGGGACGACACATTATGGTTAGAGGAACATTCATCTGAGTTTGGAGTGTTGCCATTCCTACCCGTCCCCAGTTGTGAACGTGATAGAACACATTTGGGATGCCATGCAACGCGCTATCGAACACAGACCTCGGAATACACCCGAAATGTGGAACGCTCTGCAGGAAGTACGGTGTGCATTGCCTACAGCATATTTCCAGAAGCAAGTGGAGTCCATGCCCCGTCGTATTTCTGTAGTCCTGCGCTCTCGTGGGGTACCTACCAAGTATTAGACTGGTGTACCAGTTTTTCTGATCAGTGTATATTGTATCAAGACGAATCTAAAGCACCGGTAAAAAACTGATTCAAATCACATTTTTTTCCAACGAAGTCGCGGATTTTTTCGAATCCCTTTGAATTTGTTTCATTGGCGCATTTTTTTCACGTGCAAGCAACATACCCGCAGTGTTCACTCACACTCTTAACGATGCCATTATTAACAATAAGACAAGGGGAAAGACAACCCACTGCGATAGAATTCTTATTAAGTTGTGAAGGTGCTGCTTTTATTTCTACCCCACTATTAAGAAATAACTAAAAATTCTATCAACGCTTCCTGCCTCAATAGCCACTCTGGAAAGTACATTTTCTACTCTCAGGCGCCAGAAAATGTATCTACGAAACACAATTTCTAATTCTCGACTTTCTGGACTTGCATTGTTGAACATTCATATAAAGAAGTAGAAGTAAATACGGGATCCACATTTTGAAGACAATGGCGGCGATGCGCAATTACGTTGCACAACGATGTTAAAATATATAAGTACAATTTTATTACAGTACTAGCAAAACTTTGCATTTTCAATATTCTGCACTGTTATTTATTTCATAAAGAACAAATAATTAACCCAAAGATTCATATTTTTCTTTAAGATGTACAGTATTTAGCTTTGCCTAAATAAACGTCAAGTTTCACTTTTAAAACACTGGTTGTCCTACAGATTAAAGCAATTCGCCCCTTTGGTTGCAGGTTGTGTAACACAATCGCTCTGCATGGGATGTAAATACACTGCTGGACAATTGCTAAGGACGGATCATAAACGGCTATATAGCGCATAAAAAAGTAAGTGTGGTTGGATGCCAAGTGAAATAAAATAATGTCAGAATGCCAGGACATTACAAGAAAGACAATTTATTGTGCTCTGAAATAAAGAAGGCTGTGGAACGTGTTCAAGAGACAAACAGGCCATTTTGTGCAGAATACGTATAGACGTGAAAAAAAAAATACAATTACCGTCCGCAGGGGTTTCGGCGTAAGATGTCAATACGGGATATGGCCACCATGGAGGGTGATGCAAGATTCCACACGTCGTGTCATGCTTTGCACAACATTATCAAGCAGCTGTCGCGGTAATTTATCCCATTCCTCTGTCAGTGCATGGATGAGGGTGTCCTTGTTTATTGGAGGGCATTGGCGACCAGCAAGACTCCTCCCCAAAGCATGCCACACATTTTCAATGGGATTCAGATCTGGAGAACGTGCTGGCCATACGAGGCGTTGAATATCCTTGCTCTCAAGACACTCCTGGACAGCGACTGTGCGATGAAATGTTGCGTTGTCGTTCATGAAAATGAATCTATCACCGACAGCACCACGGAACATGCGAACATGAGGTAGCAGAACATCTCTAATGTATCGTTGGCCAGTCATAGTCCCAGTTGGAAGCACATAGAGGGACGTACGGCCATTGATCATGATGCCAGCCCATACCATGACGCTACATGTCGGATATCGGTCCATTTCCTGTATGTTTGCTGGACAATATGCAGTACCACTATCACGCCAGATCAGTTGTCGTCGACAATCAGACGATAGACTGTATCTACTCTCATCTGAGAAGAGGACAACAGACCAGTCGTTATCAGTCCAATTGCGTTGTTGATGGCACCATTGCAAACGGGCGATACGGTGACGTCTGGACAATGAGACGCACACAACAGGACGGCGGGCGTATAGTCCTCCTTCATGCAAACTTCTGACGACAGTTTTTCGGGAGATCCGCTTGCCAGTAGCAGCCATAAACTGATTTGCTACCTCACTAGCTGTGCTGCGCCGGTGTCTTTTTGTTGATAGCACTATGTACCGATCTTCTGCAGGTGTCGTACTGCGAACACGACCTCCCCCGTGACGTTTGCTACACTCTCCATTTGTTTGAAATGATTTCCAAAGCCTTGAAACAACACTGTGGCTGACGTCGAACTCCCTGGCAACATCTGTTATTTTTCGCCCTTCTTCAATCTTGCCAATAATACGGCCACGCGTAAAATCCTCTAGGTGATGTCGGGAAGACATACTGAAAATTGCAAGTTCGTCAATTGATTCTTTCCCTTTCAACTTTGCGTTTGAACAACAACGGTCAATACGCGTCAAATCCTTTATATCTCTTATCAGCGCTATGACGTCACGAACAAGTTCGGCAATCCAAAATTTGCATACGCACAACACGTCTTAGTGTATCCCGCATTTATGCTAATTTCCACATTTTCCTGCCTTCCATTGTATGGTTGCTATCGTTGCTATTGTCATACGTCCTTAGCAATTGTCCGGCATTGTAATACGATCGTTATCTCTCTGTTTGCGCTGCTGAGGAAAAGTGTGAGGCCACATGGAGATTTCTCGTGGAGGATGAGGAAAAACAGTCACCTAGGATTACGTAAACGATAGGAGACAACATATATTCACAGTAGCCGCAGACTGCAGTGTATAAGAGGGTGATTTCTTTAAGTGATTTATTTTAGTTTTGGACAAAAAATGAACGTTGTGTACTAGGGAACGACATCCATTGGCGAACAGTATCGACGTAAGAAAACAGGAGAGAGCGCGAAGGAATTTCCAAAACTCGACCAGTTATTTTCGCTGCAGAGTCAGTTAATCTCAGGTGACGTTTCTGATGAAAAGAATGATGATTTTTTTTAGCACGTCAACTGCTCAAAGTTTAGAAACGGACATTTTTTAAAAACCAAGCACTTCGGAAACAAGTGAAAGTAAAATGGGTGATTATGAAGTCTCATAGTTTTACTAGCTTTACTACCCGACTTTGCCCGGGATTTAGGCTTATTAATTTCATATTCCCTTATATGTCAAAGAAAAAATTGATGCTTGCAAGAAAGAAAAAAGCTGATTTCACAAATTCGGTCGTTACAAATTATTTATTCATAGTGTGATTATTTCAGCACTTACCCGTACACAACACTTTTGGTTTCTCCTTCATCGGGGACAATATTATGATTTTTTGGATCCTTTGCTCTTGACATTCCAACATAAAGTAGTTCACGTGAGAAGCATCAAAAGCATCACCTGCTTTCAGTTTCAGACGTCTTTGAGGTGCGAATCTCTGGGATAAAAAAAGTTAAAACGTATCTTCGTGAATATTTCATGAAACTGGCTGAAATTTTAATGAATACCATAAATTGTTAACAGGAACATGACCTCCAAATTTCGCCTGAATCGGTACGTAACTTTTTAAATTAGCCGTCAAAATTTTATTAGCCGTTTCTGCGTATATATTTCTGTTTACCGATGAATTAAGAATCACATGCCTATTTTTAAAAGTTTTGACCGGATCCCGGTGAAATTTTGAGGGACTCCTCTTATTACCAATTCATGGTGTTGATTCAAATTTCAGTCCGTTTCGTTAAGATTTCGCAAAGTTCGTTTTTGCATTTTTTTATGCGCAGTTCTCAAAGAATAGAAACACCTGTGGATGTGCCGTGGAGATGAATGCAGTCACTTGCTTTCAGATAACGATGTCGAAGCAAACGACGCTGACTTTATTGATTAGCTTATTAATTAATTTATAACTCGCGAACGGAACAACATAGAGATTTTAAAATAGTTGCGTTGACCTAGAAATTCCAGTATTAATAAGATAGCGCAAATTTCACGATGCCACAGTTCGGCGTTCGAGAGTTTTTGCTGATTCAGACAAACAGACGTTTTGTGTTTTATATATAAGATTAACCCTGACTATTTAAATATGTTTTGCGAAATTCGTTTCTTGCGATAAAATGTATATGCATGTTCATACATCGGCCCGCGCGCCGTTTTAATGCTGATTAGCTGATTGATAAAATAACCTTGCATTATGTACTTTTATTCCAAAAATTACTTACAAAGTTAAAACCTACAGTGCTCGAGGTAGTTTTACCTCGTTACTTTTCCAGACACTCTCCCTGACTTCCTGACAACCCCAACACCACCCAAACACACACACAACGAAAAACGCATCGTCTCTCATATTCGAAATTCTGGGAAAATTACTGTGCTTAAGGGTGCTAAAGTAAATCTTGCGCGGGGGGGGGGGCACCCTGTGCTTGTTACGCCACTGGTCTGATGCAAAGGCTTTGTTCTTAATGTCTTTAGTTGCAATGAAATGAGAGATCGGATGATCTTGATACACGGCTCGTGTGAAAAGGCAGAATGTTAGCAGAGCGAAACTTTCATTAACGGACACACAACGGCAAGTTCTGGTTGGTGCAGAGTGTTTGCGGCAGAAATAGCTAAGAAGGGGACAGCTACCCCGGTGGCGCAGTGGTATTGGCTTCTGATTATTTGCCGAAGATGGATCCGGGTTCGAATCCCCTGAGGTATGGATGTTGTATTTGTCTTACGGTTCCGGCTCTGTCCCTTTTTCTGGAACCAGTGGCCCTAAATAGGTGATGGGTGACTACTTTTAACCCATCGAGTTGCTCACGGCGGCCGTTAGACCCCCAAAGAAACAATAAAATAAGAAAGAGACAAAAAATGTTGCTAAAGGGTCTATACCTTGGGCAGAAAGCCGCACAGTGCGGGGCAAAATGGCGTGCTTACGTGAAAACAAGAAGATAAAATTTAGTTTGACGTCTATATCTCAGTCCTGTACCGAAGCCCGTGAGAATGGAGGCCGGTGTCTGGACACTTTCCTGCGGTATCTCCTGATTTGGTCCCTGTCGATTCTGTTTCTTCTCTTCCGCGCGGTACCGTCTGCCTGTGAAGTTACACTTCGTGTCTTCAAAACTGTTATGTTTCTTCTTTCCTATAGGACACCCTAAACTGCCATCATGCTGTTTCCAAGGGCACTTTAAAACCAGGAATCTTCGTAAAAAAAAAAAAAGTACAGTTAGACTCAGTTATGACTGAGCCGTCAGTTTGGAACGAAGGATTACGATTTGCAGATCGGAGAGTTGAAATGAGCTAGTCGAGTAGAGTTTCAAAGTGTTTATTTAATTTGTTATAGCCAACACAGGTCTATGATATGAAAAATAGTTAACATAATTTTTTTCAAATAATGCTGGATACATTGCGAACACAAAGCATATCGATACACGAATTACCCAACGTGGTGTTCTGTCTTCTTGGGCTTCTTACATTCTTCATCAATTGCTCTTGCCTTTCGTTTTTATTTTCTCCACTTTTGCTTGAGTTCATTCTGCGAATTCCGAAGCATCGTCAAAAATGTTAACCCGTTCACACGAAAACAATTTTTAAAATTTTTATTTTAAATCACTGCAATATCCTCTTTATATATTTGAATAGGTCTCGTCGAGACCTTGAAAACCATACCACGTACAGTGGTTTTACACTCACATTTGTCCATCTAAACCGCGATATTGTCAAGAGTGTTCACCGGTTCACAAGAAAATAATTTTTAAAATGTTCAGTTCAAACCACTGCGAAGTGTTCTTCGTATATTTCAATAGATCTCGTCGAGAGCTTTAAAACGATACCACGCACAGTCGTTTTGCACTCACAGTTGTCCAGATAAACCGCGATACTGTCAAAAATGTTCACCGGTTCACAAAGAAATTTTTTTAAAAATGTTCAGTTCCAAACACAGCAAAATGTTCTTTCTATATTTGAATAGATCTCATAGAGAGCTTTAAAACGATACCACGCACAGTCGTTTTGCCCTCACGGTTGTCCAGATAAACTGCGATATTGTCGGAAGTGTTCACCGATTCATAAGAAAACAATTTTTAAAATGTTCAGTTCAAACCTTGCAAACTTTTCTTCGTATATTTGAATAGATCTCGTCGAGAGCTTTAAAACGATACTACGCACAGGTTACCGAGATAGACTGCGCTCACGGTTACCGAGATAAACTGAGTCAAACGCGGCGGCTACCCCCAGAAATATTGCATCATCTCCCTTGCGCACAGGGAGCGAGGGGAGCGTCGCGCGCACCGTGTACTGCGCGATACGGGAATTGGACTCAATTCCCGTATTGCGCAGTGCACAAAAACTTGTAAGCAGCCACACCATCTAGAACCACCTCCTCGCTGTGGGGTACAGAAGCCATCGTCCCACGAGGGTACCGCTGCTGACCGCACATCGCAGGGTGCAAAGATTAGCATGGGCGCGGGAACATCGCCACTGGACCCTAGACCCTAGACCTGTGGAAAAATGTTGCCTGGACTGATGAGTCGAGATTCACGTTGGTACATGTGGATGGCAGGATACGAGTACGGCGTAAACCACATGAAGCGATGTATCCTTCTTGCCAGCAGGGTATTCTTCAAGCTGGTGGGGGTGGCATTCTCGTCTGGGGACTGTTCACGTGGACTGAAATGGGACCCCTGGTACGTGTGACATCGTCCCTCACAGGTCAATGTCACCGAGATATCCTGGACGACCATTTGCTCCTGTTTGTGCGTCTTCAACATCCCACTGGGGATCTCATCCTGCAACAAGACAATGCACAGTGCCATCGCTACCGAATTGTGTCCGAATGGTTCGATGAACACTCCACCGACGTGACCTCGCTTCCTTGGCCAGTTAGGTCACCTGACCTCAATCCCATCGAGCACATCTGGGATGTCATCGAGAGAGATGTTGGAGGCTCTGACCCCCGTCCATCAAATCTTCGTGGACTGTGGGAGCTTGTTCAGGGGTCGTGGATCCGTATGGCTTCCCAACGCTTCCGGTGTCTTGTCGAGTCCATGCCGAGACGAATCGCAGCCGTCATCAAGGCGAAAGGTGGTGCTACACGTTACTAGACAGGTAGGTGTATCTAATTCAATTGCTCTTCAGTGTACATACTGCCAGCGAAGCGTCTGTGCTGTAATTGATGAGCTTCTTTCTTTAGGATATTTCGCAGCAGCGGTGATGGTATCTGCATCACTCATATTGCACTGTAACCCAAATTTGCGTAAATCACTTCGCAACCACTCATCGAGGTTTTATTTGTCGACATTTACAAAACCTTTTAAATTATTCATCAAATCCATTATCTGAGACAGTTTGCTTGTTTCTTCCTCGTAAGAACCCGATAAATCATCTAAGAAGAATTTCCCTCCAGGAACGAACATGTGTTTCCGGTTTTACATTGGATCACACCTGAGACATACCGGAAGTAACATCCAAGGTGGGGAAGGGGTCAGTATTCAAGGAGTCAAAGGAAAATGTATCAATTTTAGAGGCCGGATCAATTTTGAGTCACACGGAACATATCGGTTTATCTATCGGTTGTTCGGACATATTGATAGTGCGCAATTTTATGAATCAACGGTGAAAAGAATAATCATGAACGGATAATCTGCACCCCGATAATCTAGAGTACACTATAGAATAAATGACAGTCTGTGATTCCAATACAACTCTGCCGAAGGTATAAGAGTCGTTAATATTGTCCTGATCTTACATACACTGCCCTACCATTAATATCTGAACACCTTGTGACGTACTACAGAGGTAAAGCACGCGTCAAGACGACAAATCTGCAACGATACATTCCGTTCGTGTAGCTTAATTCGGAGAGCAACTTACTCTGGAGTAAGGGGGCGCGTTTTGATCTCTGTCACGGACAAACTTGTCCATGACATTGATCGAAACCAAATTTGTCCGTGACGGGGATAAACCTGCATGTCTACAAATAAATACTGAATAACACAGAAAAACCTACATGTTGACAAATAAATAGGGGCCTACTGAATAACACAGAAAACCTGCATGTCTACAAATAAATACTGAATAACACAGAAAACCTGCATGTCGACAAATAAATACTGAATAACTCAAAAAATCTGCATGTCGACAAATAAATACTGAATAACACAAAAAATCTGCATGTCTACAAATAAATACTGAATAACACAAAAAACCCGCATGTCGACAAATAAATACTGAATAACACAAAAAACCTGCATGTCGACAAATAAATACTGAATAACACAAAAAACCTGCATGTCGACAAATAAATAGGGGCCTACTGAATAACACAGAAAACCTGCATGTTGACAAATAAATACTGAATAACACAAAAAACCTGCATGTCAACAAATAAATACTGAATAACACAGAAAACCTGCATGTTGACAAATAAATACTGAATAACACAAAAAACCTGCGTGTCGACAAATAAATACTGAATAACACAAAAAACCTGCATGTCGACAAATAAATAGGGGCCTACTGAATGACACAGAAAACCTGTATGTCTACAAATAAATACTGAATAACACAGAAAACCTGTATGTCGACAAATAAATACTGAAAAACACAAAAAACCTGCATGTCTACAAATAAATACTGAATAACACAAAAAATCGGCATGTCTACAAATAAATACTGAATAACACAGAAAACCCGCATGTCTACAAATAAATACTGAATAACACAAAAAACCTGCATGTCGACAAATAAATAGGGGCCTACTGAATAACACAGAAAACTTGCATGTCTACAAATAAATACTGAATAACACAGAAACCCTGCATGTCGACAAATAAATACTGAATAACACAGAAAACCTGCATGTCTACAAATAAATACTGAATAACACAAAAAACCTGCATTTCGACAAATAAATACTGAATAACACAAAAAACCTGCATGTCGACAAGTAAATAGGGGCCTACTGAATAAAACAGAAAACCTGCATGTCTACAAATAAATACTGAATAACACAAAAAATCGGCATGTCTACAAATAAATACTGAATAACACAAAAAAACCCGCATGTCGACAAATAAATACTGAATAACACAAAAAACCTGCATGTCAACAAATAATCTTTATTTCTCCTCCTCCTCCTTGTCTCCTCAATTTAAAGGTTGGAGGGTAGCATTGTTTAGCATGGGAGTCACCCTCAAGGTGACTCCCATGCTAAACAATCCTGGGAAATTAAAGTGGTGGGTTCCCGTTACCTTCCACTTCGCAGTACGGGAATCAGGGACAAAGTGCGTCCGGGGCCGACATCATAGGGAACCATCTCCATATTAGGGTCCCCAACACAGGGAGTCTGCGGAAAACTCCAGAAAATCGCAGACTCCCTGGCCGGCAGGACCGGGATTCGAACACCCGTCAGAAACGTCCACCTCCCAACTGCACACATCTCGTTAACCAACTGCGCCTTGCTGGTAGTAAATCTTTATAGTAAATCTTATTTTCAGAAATTATAATATCGTGCGCTGAAGCCTTTGGGCCTTATGACTGCCTCTTCTTGGAATACTCTCCACCAGTTTATTTTTTTAATTTTCTTTTTAAAAGTTGTGACGCACATGCCTCTGAGGGGACGACGTGTTCCAGACGATGTGTGGAAGAAGCGTCACACATTTTTCGTAGCGAAGAAAGATTTCTCAGTAATTCCAGGCGATGTGTGGAAGAAATATCACACATTTTTCGTAGCGAAGAAGGAATTCCCATGAATTGCAGACGGTGTGTGGAAGAAACATCACACATTTTTCGTAGCGAAGAAAGAATTCTCATTAATTCTAGACGATGTGTGGAAGAAGCATTACACATTTTTCGTAGCGAAGAAAGATTTCTCATTAATACCAGATGAGGTGTGGAAGAAATATCACACATTTTTCGTAGAGAGAAAGGAATTCCCATTAATTGCAGGCGGTGTGTAGGAGAAGCGTCGCACATTTTTCGTAGCGAAGTAATTCTCATTAATTCTAGACGATGTGTGAAAGAAGCATCACACATTTTTAGAAGCGAAGAAAGAAGTCTCATTAATTCCAGACGATGTGAGGAAGAAGCATCGCACATTTTTCGCAGCGAAGAAGGAATTATCTTTCTTTCCAGACGATGTGTGGAAGAAGCATCACACATTTTTCGGAACTAAGAAGGAATTCTCATTCATTCCAGACGATGTGTGAAAGAAGTATCACACATTTTTTGTAGCGATGAAGTAATTCTCATTAATTCCAGACGATGTGTGAAAGAAGCATAATACATTTTTCGTAGCGAAGAAGGATTCTCATTAATTTCAGACGATGTATGGAAGAAGTATCACACATTTTTCGTAGCTAAGGAGGAATTATCATTATTTCCAAACGATGTGTGAAAGAAGTATCACACATTTTTCGTAGTAAGGAAGGAATTCCCATTAATTGCAGGCGGTGTGTGGAAGAAGCATCACATATTTTTGGTAGCGAAGTGATTCTCATTAATTCCAGACGAGGTATGAAAAAAGTATCACACATTTTTAGAAGCGGAGAAAGAAGTCTCATTAATTCCATACGATGTGAGGAAGAAGCATCGCACATTTTTCGTAGCGAAGAAGGAATTTTCATTAATTCCAGACGATGTGTGGAATAAGTATCACACATTTTTCGTAGCGAGGAAGGAATTCCCATTAATTGCAGACGGTGTGTGGAAGAAGCATCACACATTTTTCGTAGCGAAGAAGTAATTCTCATTCATTCCAGACGATGTGTGGGAAAACATCACACATTTTTCGAAGCGAGGTAGGAATTCTCATTAATTTCAGACGATGTATGGAAGAAGCATCACAAATTTTTTGAAGCGAAAAAGGTATTCTCATTAATTCCAGACGATATGTGGAAAAGCATCCGCATTTTTCGAAGCGAGGAAGGAATTTTCATTAATTTCAGATGATGTGTGGAAGAAGCATCACACATTTTTTGAAGCAAAGAAGGTACTGTCATTAATTCCAGACGATGTATGGAAGGAACATCACACATTTTTTCGTAGAACCTGACGGCCAGTCATCCATATTTACTCTCGGGCGCCAATGTGAAACCCCAAATTTGCAGGTGACATCACTCAAAATCGCATCCTTGTGCTCCGGAGTCGAATAGTTTTCCAATTATGCTATGCCGGCAAGAGCTTCTCACTGCTACTGGCCGTCTTGTCATGTAAGGCACATGATTTATAGAAGAAAAGATTGAATTGCTGAAGCTTAACAAGTCTGAAAAGCAACACAAATTACCGTAAGATGAAGTTAGCTTCTTGATTATCTTTGTCTTCATCGCGCTGTGCTGATGACAGAGTTATCTGAAGCTTCGGCTTCTGACCGATTGTCCGAAGTGGGCCTGATTTCGTGTCCCGGATGGGGCATGTGTGTCCCTTCCCTGGAACCAGAGGCCCTAAATTGGGGACGAAGACCAGCTTACAGTCCTGCGAGTTGCTCACGGCGATCGTCGAACCAGGAAACAAAAAGAAAGCACGGAAGATCTTTTAAATGATACACATTATCAAATACTGGTCATATACAATCCATTATAGTTTTCTATCAATTCTTCGTACTTATACTGCATCTGCATTACAGGTTGTATGCTGAAAATTTATGCTAGGCACTAAACATCGTGAACTTGTGCATTAAATATTGATCATGGTATTAGATATTGGAGAATGTTGATCAGCGTGAAATATATTTGAGGTTTTAATCAATTCTTCATAACGATCATGACACTGTATGCACACCCTTCGTTTTAAATTCTAAAATTTTTCCTTGGTCTTCAGTTTTGCTCTTTAGTATATATATATATATATATATCATCATCATTGTCAACCATTATTAATCCACTGCTGGGCGAAGGTCTCCCTAAGTATCTTCCTCCACAACGGTCTGTCTTGTGCCAGTCTCCTCCATGTCACTCTTGCATACTTTCGAATTTTATCCACCCATCTCCCATGTGGTCTTCTTCTGGGTCTTTTCCTGTCCCTTGGAATCCAATCTAAAATTTCGGCTGTCCATCGATGATCTGTCCTTCTGGCAGTATGTCCAGCCCATTGCCATTTCAGGGATTTTACTCTGATCATGATGTCTTCCACTCTTATCATTTTTCGGATCCACGAGTTCCTCTTCTTATGTCTCCTGGTTACAGGAAGTATGCACCTCTCCATACTTCTTTGACTTGTCTGCAGCCTTTGTATGTCTCTTTTAGTTAAGGTCCACGTCTCTGCACCATACGTAAGCACTGGAAGGATGCATTGATCAAACACTTTTCTTTTAAGACATAATGGCATATATATATATATATATATATATATATATATATATATATATATATATATATATATTATATAGCTTTTCCCAAAACAACTGAGAATATTTTTATAAAAAATGTGCAATACTGCGTTCGACCTTGGCACGAGTCTCGGAAAAACGGCAGTCGTTGTTGTAACTATAGCAATCGGCCGCAGCTGTTTATCACGCATGCGTCGTCCGTAGTGCGCAGTTTAATAAGCGTTGTTTCGTGAACCCCTTACAAGTGTTTTCGCGCGGTGATGTTTCAGAAAAATGGATGTGAAAGAAGAACAAAGATGCGCCATTAAATTTAGATGTCGACTTAAGAAGTCTGTCGGACAGACTTTCCGTCTTACGCAAGAAGCTCATAAAAATGTATGTCTAGGAAAATCAACAATTTACAGATGGCATAAAGAATGTATGGATGGTCGTGGGTTGGCGGCTTTATTCGCGCATGGAGGAAGACCTTTAACGAGGGCTACAGAGGTAAAGATCCGCACAATAGCTGTTATAATACTTGAAGACAGACACCTATCAATTAGAGATATCGAAGATATGGTTCACATTTCGAAATCATCAATTCACAGAATTTTAACCGAGGTCACGAAATGAGTTTGTTGAACTTGGGTTCCCCATTTCTTTTTCTGTGCGGCCCAATGCAAGGCTGCACATGGCCAGTTCTGTCGTTTCTTATTTGGAGAAAATTAACATTAAGTTGATGACCCAACCTGCATATAGTCCAGACTTGTCCCCATGTGATTTCTGGTTGTTTCCAATTTTAAAAAAGACATTTCAGGGACGACAATTTGAGACTGATCACTAACGTATTATAGCTGGGCAGGGGTGCTTCAACAGCATTTCAGAATTTCAGAAGACATTCGAAGAGTGGGCGGAACGTTGGGACCCCTGTATTCGATGCAACAATGGACAGTATTTCGTGAAAGATGACCACTTCCTTGATAATTAAGTTACGCATAATTTTTTTTATAAAAACACTAGGGCCTGCGCCTCCAGGCTAGCTACTCTTGTTTTCAGAGTAGCGCTTGGGCCCTGCAGCCCGATCTTCAAGTATATCACATGAAATAAATACTGGAAAACACCACATAGTGACAGAACTGTGAACTATAAAACTCCTCATATACTAACCTAAAGTGTTCTACAAGGTAAATGGCATGCAGCGTTGAAATATTTTTTTTTTAAATCGCATTTGTAGAAGCAGAGATATTGAGAAAAACAGATTAAACATTGGCGTCCCCTAGTGGCAGAATTTTGCATTATCTTGGGAAGAAAATACACGCAGAGTTTTCATAGTTAGTAGTACTTGAGTGAAAAAGGATTTTTTCAATCGGGTTATTAGTCCCATACACATTATGACGAAATGAAAACGTTCTCTCAATTGTTCAATACTTTTTGCGCTGTTTCGATTCCAAGATGGCGGCTTGTTTACAGTTTTTGTTTCGCTCCCGGTGAACCCCCTGTAAGATTTTTTCGGAACATTTTTCAATTTCTTTCTATTTTTATTGAAGGACTTTGCTCCGCCGCTATTCCGAATTTTCCGAGTTTTTTTACTGTCGTTATTTTTCGGAAGGGCGAACTTTTGTCGTTGAACTTATATAGCACTTATTAAATTTACCACTAAGAAAAACAAAAGCGGTCCAAAAAGCATTTCCGTAAACCGTAAACCGTTATGCTAAACCGATAAACAACTGAGATATCTTTACCAACAAAACATATGTATAACAAATTCTCTGCGTCACCATGGGAGCAGGCCATTGGACCAGAACGTTCTTCTGTGGTTATCGTGAAGACATACAAGCCGTTCGTTTCATTTCTTTGCGTCTTTAGCTCTTTAACGACCACGATCCCAAAATCTTGTATCACTCTAAATACCATAACGCCCGAAACTGTCTGTGTTGGTTCACTTCTTTGTTTAGTAACAACAATAGTGACTGAGAGTGACACCTGCTGATCCCTAATAGGTCTTGAAAATTTGAAGAGCAGGTAAGGGTAGGAAATCTGACTCACTCCAGACAGGTGTTTCAGGCGGCTATGGTTGTTGGTGTGTACGGGCGTTTTGGGCGTTATGGTCGTTAAAGGGTTAAAATGCTTAAAAATCACAAAATTACTTCTTCTTAAATTTGTTTTTGTAAAGAAGGGATGATAGTTGTAAGTTTATGCTGTAAAAATTGCAATGCGTTATGATTTAGAGTATGCCATATATCCGTTTTTTTTAATGGATCCCATCCCGAAATAGAGAATTTTGTGAAATTTAAAATTTTAATTTCTCATAAACTAAATCGAAACTCAAAATAAAGGGCGACGAGGTGCAAAAATATGTGTGACGTACCTGCCAGCAGGACGCACACGACATAAAGGCAGATAGGAATCAGAACCAACGTCTGCGTAGCTCAGTTGGTAGAGCGACTTGTTCCGGAATAAGCGGCCTCGGGTTCGAATCCCGGCGTAGACCAAAAATGACGGAGAAATTTACTTCGTTATAATGGCGCCTGAACTATCCGGATGACCCGGCCGTTCAAAATCTCGCATTGGTGTGATGTTATTTCCACACCGCGAGACAGGAAAAATCAGAGAATTCCTTCTCCAGCGCTTCGAAAAATAAAAATGTGTGATGTTGCATTCCACACAGCAGATTGACTGGGAATTCTCAAGTGCACGTTCTACAGTGGATGGCTGCCTGCAACGATTCATGATCACGGCTGACCCGTGGGCCATGCCCCCGGCCCTCTTTAGGGGGGGGAGATGTGACGTACCTGCCAGCAGGACGCACATGACATAAAGGCAGATAGGAATCAGAATAATCGTCTGCGTAGCTCAGTTGGTAGAGCGACTTGTTCCGGAATAAGCGGCCTCGGGTTCGAATCCCGGCGTAGACCAAAAATGACGGAGAAATTTACTTCGTTATATATGGTCATGCCACAACATGCCTACAAAGTTTCGTGGTTTTGTTTCTGTTAGTGTGTCCGGAACGCGACCTGATAGTACTTTTTTGCTTACCTTAACTTTGAAATGCAATAGCTCTTGAAGTATCGGCAGAATCGAAAAACGGTTTACTTCAGCGTGTTCTCCAAACAATTCTCTACAAACGATGTAAATTTCATATTTTTGTGTTCAATACGTTTTGCGCTGCGAGCTATGAAAGTAAGAGTGTCGCGAAATTTCTAAAACAGTGGCAGTTACTTTTTTTAGAATAGAGAGATTCTCAATTGTTTTGGGACAACTCATGTACATAGTCTACAAGACGCAACACAAAGCTGCATTAACCTATCCACACTGTACGCTGCTCGCTCAATACATTGTATACATTGTTCTTACCTTGTCAAAACATACGCACATAATTCAACCTGACCTCCACACTGCAGCCAAATAACGTTCAATGGTGAGAAAAATATAACGTTAAGGTTGGAAAGCTTAAATAGTATGAACTCAAAATTTACGCAGGGAAAGAAACTAAAAATGAAAGTTAAATTAGAATATACGCTATAAACCTTACTCCTGATTTATCGAAAATCAGTCTTGTTGCGAAGGTTCCATTCAAAGCGAAACTTTTTACGTACTTTCTTGTTTCAATTTCTATAATTTTGATAGAATTCGGTGTACGAATTCAACATATGTTTTCCAGTCTTTGCAAAGTAAAATCAGAGCAGCCTCTCTTTAAGACTACAAATCTGAGATCGTAATGTGTCACAGAAGTACCAGTTGGGCTTGAAGTGCACTTTGAATACTCTTCTCAGAATTGTCAATTTAAAACGAGCGTTTTTAAGAATGCAACCTGTTTATTGCACGTGTGAGGACATGCATAGATGACCATATTATACATTTTCAAAGTGAATCCTCGAAGTTGGAATGCATCTAATTAGGGTAATGCATTGAGTTTTCAGTTAGGAACTAATTTTACCTTCATGTGGGATTACTGATATGCGAACAAGGCGGGCGGACCTCTGTGAATAGCACTGTAATCCCGGCTCACCAGAGGTATGGAATCACCTGGGGTAAACCAGCTCGGGACTAAATGAGATATATGGAAAGGCATAACTGAATCACCGTGTTTCAAGGGAAAGGGGAATGTAATGAATTAAGCATTTTGGTGCTTGTTGGATACCCCTTTGAAAACCTTAGTAATCAGATACTCATTTCTTCATTAATATTTTTAGTGAAGGAAAGTAGCAACTGCAGTTAATCCAAAAATATGAAAATCTACAAAATACAAGGTTTCGATATTCTCTAAGCTGCTGGGATGTACAAATGATAGAAGTAAACCTTATGAAAAGAAATTCGTTTGTCTTGATTCTTGATTTCAAAACTTGATTGAAAATTATTACTAAAGTGAAATGTAACTGCTTTGACTTTATTACTTTTCATTAGTGATGGATCATTCGTTAACTATTCGTTCACAACGAATGACTCTTCACCGTGAATGGTTCACTCTCACCTCTGTGAATGATCATTCGATTCGCCATTACTGCGGCACAATAGGGATGGACCATTCGTGAACGATTCGTTCACAACGAATGACTCTTCACCGTGAATGGTTCGCTCTCACCTCTGTGAATGATCATTCGATTCGCCATTACTGCGGCACAATAGGAATGGACCATTCGTGAACGATTCGTTCTCAACGAATGACTCTTCACCGTGAATGGTTCGCTCTCACCCCTGTGAATGATCATTCAATTCACCATTACTGCGACACAATAGGGATGGACCATTCGTAAACGATTCGTTCACAACGAATAACTCTTCACCGTGAATGGTTCACTCTCACCTCTGTGAATGATCATTCTGTCCGCCATTACTGCGGCACAATAGGGATGGACCATTCGTGAACGATTCGTTCACAAATAATGACTCTTCACCATGAATGGTTCACTCTGACCGCAGTGAATGATCATTCAATTCGCCATTACTGTGACACAATTGTGATGGACCATTCCTGGACGATTCGTTCACAAGGCATGACCCTTCATCGTGAATGGTTCGTTCTCAGTTCTGTGAATGATCATTCTGTCCGTCATTACTGCGACACAATAGTGATGAATCATTCGTGAACGATTCGTTCACAATGAATGACTCTTAACTGTGAATGGTTCTCCCTTACCTCTGTGAATGATCATTCTGTCCGTCATTACTACGACACACACAAAAGTCGCAACACGTTTAACTTTCTTCCGTCCCGATGAGTTCTAAAATGAATTCCCAATAAGAAAAGGAATGTCGAGAATTCATAAGAGTCAACCGTTATGTGAGTGAGCAATCAACAGTCAGCTTGGAAATAATGGTGAACCTTATGAATGGGAACGATACGTGAATGCTATTCATTTGAATGATCGCCCGAATCGTTCGCCGCGAGCGGAGATCCATTCGTGAGCGAACAGCGAGTGGGTTTCCTAAGCTCTCGCTCATTTCTTGGGCAGTTTGCCAAAAACATCTATGAATGTTTTTGGCAAACTGACCAAGAAATGAGCGAGAGCTTAGGAAGCCCACCAGTAAATCATTTATCGTAAACGTGAATGGTGGCGATCCAATGCTCTTTTGGGAATTTTGCAAATTTACGCTTGACCTCGCACTGGCAGGAGATTTGGAGCCAAGAATGATTACTTCAGTGAGTGTGGTGGAACAACCGACAGGTAGTGGATGCAAAGTGAATGATCCTTTTACGTGAGTGACGAATGATGAATTAACTCCCAAGAATGAAAGACTTATGCGATTATTACTTTTCAAACTAATGAGTTTGATAGTGATCCACGGAGTTCAATCGAGATGTTTTCTCATTTGTGATGATGCAAAGATCACTTCTTTATCTGTATCCTATACATCCAACTTGACCTTATTACCTCATCGTGCATCACAGCATAGAGTCCAATTAGCTGTCTGCGCAATACATCTTGCGCGCGGCGCTCCCTCGCTCCCTGTGCGCAAGGGAGATGATGCAATATTTCTGGGGGTGCCGCCGCGTTTGACCCAGTCTATCTCGGCAACTGTGAGCGCAACATGAATGTGCGTGGTATCGTTTTAGAGCTCTCGACAAGATCTATTCAAATATACGAAGAGCATTTCGCAGTGGTTTGAACTGAACCTTTTAACAACTGTTTTCTTGTGAACCGGTGAGCAACACTTTTGACAATATCGCGGTTTATCTGGACAACTGTGAGTCAAAACAATTCTTCGTGGTATCGTTTCAAAGCTCCCGACGAGATCTACTCAAATATATTAAAAACAAATATCACAGTGGTTTAAACTAAAATTTTGAAAATTGTTTTCGTATGAACGGGTTAACATTTTCTACAATGCCTCGGAATTCGCAGAATGAACGCAAGCAAAAGTGGAGAAAATAAAAACGAGAGGCAAGAGCAAGTGATGAGGAATGCATAAAGCCCAAGAAGATAGAACACCACGTTTGGTAATTCGTGAATCGATCTGCTTTGTATTCGCAATGTATCCAGCATTATTTGTAAAAATTATGCAAGCTGCTGTTCATAATATAGACCTCTGTTGGCTATATCAAATTAAATAAACGCTTTGAAACAATACTCGACTAGCTCATTTCAACGCTCCGATCTGCAAATCGTAGTCCTACATTCCAAACTGACGGCTCAATCAGAACTGAGCCTACCTGTATTTTTTTAGTTCTAAATTTTACGTCCACCATGAGAAACTCTTAAGAATGTAAGCAGTCACCCGTGCGTAGTTTAGAGTAAACGGTTACAGAGAGAGGACATAGCCAACTCCATCCCACAAACGCACCTCGCATGCCTGATCAGGGACTTGAACCCGGTCCCATCTCTGACTAATGATCATAAGCCCGCGCCTCAGACCACTTGGCCACCTCAGTGGCCAAGTGGTGACTGAGGTGGTGGAGTGATGATTGACAGCGTTGCAGCTTGCCGCGTCACTGTCAGCCACGTGTCATAATGAGAGCAGATCACACCCGATATTAAGACCGAAGTATGTCCTTCTGGTATATTTATTAATTTGTATATTTGTGCCTTTTTTCCGAATAACACAGTTTATTTGAAATACACTAAGTGCTTTATCTTCATTTTGCAGTGTATTTCGTGTTGTTTTCTATGTTATCGTTCTGCTGCGTTTCGGTGTAATATCTCTAACCAGGGGGCTCGACTTCACCAAATTATGGGGGGAGGGGGAGGCTGGAGGAGATCAGACGCGGGCGCGGCACATCTCTTCCATTGTCAGAAGGAAAATAAAAAAAAAGCAAAAACTAAACTGCGAGATTCAATGTATTTTTAAAATGCAATTGTAATTGCTCAGCAGAAAACGAACAAGGAAATATTCTGTTGTTGAATATTAATATTTTTTAAAATAAAATTCAGCATATAATTTTACGAAAGAAATCCAGAGAGATTTTTTTTTCCAAACGTTTATAAAAAGAAATGAGAAATTAGTAGAATTGCTTAAACAAAGAACAAGAGGCACAAAAAATAAATAGATAAATAAAAGTGCTAGAGATTATACGTTTCTGTATTTTTACTTATTTTATTTTTGATAATTGTTTTAAACATTTACAACATATTACGAGAACATGCCAAACACAATAGGTGGGGGGGGGGGCAATCCAGTTTCTTATCAAACGAGCAATACTGAATATGGGAAAACAGTTTACTTATTTTGCTATTTCTTAATTTTTAGCACGTCTTTTGTAAAAACAGATCGGGTTTATGTTATTGGTTTGTCCGTCTGTAGGCACGATATCTCTGCAGATAATAGTCCGATTTGAAAAATTCTTTTTGTAATAA
Organism: Macrothele yani; assembly: GCA_039090855.1. Classification (NCBI taxonomy): domain Eukaryota; kingdom Metazoa; phylum Arthropoda; class Arachnida; order Araneae; family Macrothelidae; genus Macrothele; species Macrothele yani. The sequence continues at coordinate 13,468,387 of CM077003.1, read as the reverse complement.
GAAGCTTGAAATGTCCAAATAATGATCTTTATTTGTTTCCTTCTAAACATCCAATTCAAAAAATTATTTTACTTTTCGATTCCATTCAGATCGAAGATTACGTTAGGTATAGTCACTTTTACAAGTTACGCATATGTTCTCCGCTAGTGGACGTAAAAATAAATTGCTTATCCCCAGATATCTCTGCTTCTGAACCTCCGATTTGAAAAATGTTTCCTTCCACGGATACAGCTCGTGATGGGAAATATTTTGCATATAATTTCTAATTTTTGGCATAAAATGGTTTGGTCACCAGGGGGCGTAACCGTTGATTTCTGCTTCTAAAGTATTTGCAGCAAAATCTGAGCTTCTAAAATCTCGAATGAAAATTTTTTTCGTAGACCGATACTACTCACGTAGACAAACCCTTCCGGAATGTTTTCTTCTTAAAATAATGCATGGTTTCTCCGCTAGGAGGCGTAGATGTATGTATTTTTTTAGTCAATATGTCTGCTTCTAACGATCCGATTTGAAAAATTTCTCCTTTGTTGGGCAGAGTTTCCGGCGTGACATGTTTCTAATATAATTTCAAAATTTTCAAATAATTCATCGACTTTCCACTAGGGGGAGTAAAGGTAAACTGCGCTTTCCCCTATATCTATGCTTCTAAAACTCCGATTTGAAAAATTCTTCCAGCACCGGGTACAGCTCCTGGTGGGAAATTATGTTATTGTAATTTCTAATTTTTAATAAATTATGGTTTGACCATCAGGGGGCGTAAGCGTTAAATTTCTGCTTCGTAGGTATTTGCAGCAAAATCTCAGCTTCTAAAAGCCCGATTGAAAAAATTATTTCGTGGACCGATACCGCCCCTGTCGATAAACATTTGAGAATATTTTCATCTTAAAATAATACATGGTTTCTCCCCCAGAGGGCGTAGAAGTCTATTTTATTTCTGTCAATATCTCTGCCTCTAAAAGTCGGATTTGAAAAATTCCTTCTTTGTTAGATAGCGTATCCGGTGTAAAATGTTTCTCATAGTAGTTCAAACTTTTCAAGTAATGCATAGACTTTCCGCTGAAGGGCGTAAAGGTAAAATGCATTTTCTTCAATATCTCTGCTTCTAAAACTCCGATTTGAAAATTTATTTCTGCACCAGATACAGCTCATGATAGGGAATTCTCAGCATATAATTTCTAATATTTGATAAAGAATGATTTGGCCACCAGGGGGCGTAAGTGTTAATTTCTGCGTCTGATGTACTTGCAGTAAAATGTAAGCTCCTGAAAACTAGATTGAAAAAATTATTTCATGGGCCGATACCGCTCACATCGAAAAACCTTTTGAAAATACTTTCTTTTTTAAATAATGCATGTTTTTTTTCGGGGGGGGGGGGGAGGCGTAGGTGCATATCTTATATTTGTCGATATCTCCGCTTCTAAGAGCCCGATTTGAAAAAAAAATTTGCTGGAGAGCGTTTCAAATGCAAAACGTTTCTCATATAAATTCACATTTTTCTTAACGCACAAGTCTTCCACCAGAGGGCGTAAGTTCATGTTTCCGCTAACAGCAAAATCTGCAGAATTAAAAATCCGATTGAAAATTTTTTTCTTTGTTCAGATACTACTGTTTTTCATACCGGTTCTATTGGTTTCGAATAGCTTTGGTAAATTTAATTCGCATCAGAACCGATTTAAAAGACGTGTTCATTACACCCGAAAATTCGGTGCCATCTTTCTTGTTTGGAAATAACTCGCTTTGGCCTCATAAGGTGGAGCTTGGTTCATCTTATGAGGCTAAAGCGATTATTTAATAAAACAGGTCGAAAAATATTGGATGGGCACTTCCCCCTCAGCAAAATTATTGGAGGGGCAAGATTCACCTTTCCCCCGATAGTCGGCGCCTGTATCTGCAACCGTTTTCTCACAAAGTTGGTATTTGCATTTGCAACTTAACTTTTCCACATGAGTGTAATAGAATAAGCAACATGTTAAACCTCACATGTGTAACGTACCTACCTCAGAGTTGGCGTACATGTCAAAACGGCAAGTTGCAGAAGCCTTTGCGAAGTAGTTCAATTAGTAGAATGTTCGACTCAGGAAAAGGAAGATGTGGGTACCGCAGGAAAAGGGCAAATTTTCTATTGGCTCTGGAACACAAAAATGAATCTCCAAGACGTGAGGTCAAAAAAAAAAAAAAAGAAAAGAAAAAGAAAAAAAAGTGTTTGATGCTTCTTCCACGTATCGTCTGGAATTAATCGCAATTCCTTTTCCTACAGAGAGCTCCTTCAAGCATGATTTGTCAGCTGGCCCAAAAACCTGCGGTTGTGTGATCCACCTTTCTTAAGGGGGTGGGGCGTGGTCGTATCCAGATGAGGGAGTTATAGGGTCCAACCCTCCACCCGTAAGTTATTTCAGAGGATGAGTCGAAAGTTTAGCACTATTTGGATCATTTTATGTCTTCATACTTACATTTACGACGAAAACTGACTAGTATTCAAAGTATAGGCCATCGCGTTGCACCGTTTTTAGCCATCTGCCTGCCAGTTCTTCTATTCCGCGGCGGTACCAGTTCTTGTCCTTCGAGGCGAGGAGCTCCTTCACCCCAGCTTCCACCTCCTCCTGGTTGTTGAAATGCCGCCCGCGAAGGAAGTGGGCCATGGACCGGAACAAGTAGCAATCCGACAGGCATGTCCAGACTATATGCTGGGTGTGACATGAGTTCGATGCACTCAAGTTCCTGGAGTTTTGCCCGGGTCGTTCGCGTGCTATGAGGCCGAGCCTTTTCATTCTGTAAGAAAGCGCACTTTCTGTTCACCAGTGTCCTGTACTTCTCCTCCAAAACGGCAAACATCCGCTCCAACTGTTCAGAGTAGAGTTTGGCGTTGATGGTCTCACTATCTGGAACAAATTAGTAATGGATTACCCCCTCGAAACTCCACCAGACGCAGAGCATTACCTTGTGCTCGAAGCATCCACGTTTGACAACAGGTTCAGGAAGCTGTCCCGGACTTAGCCACTGCTGTTGTGTGTTAGGATTACGGAAATAGACCCACTTTTCATCACACGTAACAATTATCTTGATGAAACGTACATCCCGCGGGTTTTTTAGAAGTTTCGTGCACACTTCTACAAGGCGGTTTGCTTCAGCTGACATCAGTTCGTGAGGGATAATGCAATGCAGCAGCTCCTGTAGATCTTGCCGAGGTCATTAAGATGACAAACCACGGTGGTCTGTGGTATGCCCAGCTTGCCTCGCCTAATAATCTCCGAGTGCTGGTTGTCGGATTTGCCTCTACAACCCGAAGCACAGCCTCCGATTCCACGGTTCGTGGCGAACCTGGCCTTGGCTGATCGTCGAGGTTTCTGTCACCTGAGCGAAATTTCTTGAACAATCTGGTTGACTTGCTGGAAAATCCAAGACTCCATAATTTTCTGACACTAAAAAAGTGGCTGCTTGAAACATATTACGAAAATCCCTGTCTGAATTCTCTCGCAAGCCATCAAGAACACTTAGAACGTCACCCACATGATTACATGCCTCCGCTAAATCAGCATTAACTTGTTGTAGTGCTCTGCATAGTGGCAACGTGCACAAAAAAAATTTCTGTGATAAAAAGAGGTTTCTCAAATTTAGTTGCTATGATTGCAACTATTAGACGGATAATCAACGCCAAAGTCTCTTGGTATGGTGGCTTTAACTTTCGTTATTGAAATTTTTGAGAGCCACTTCCTGACTAACATTTCAAATTTTTTTTTATAATTTTCCTTTTTCAGACTGTACTTGCTTTCATCCTGCCTTCTGTGTAATCTGTTAATTAATACTAAGTTCCTGTGTCGTTACTACCTAATACTAATATACTAAAAACTAGAAAGTTTATTTTTTTGTTAAGTGATTAGATAGATAGATAGATAGATTTTTTGCTATGGAATAGTTAAAAAAACCCTAAACAAAAGTCTAGTTACTGCACTCATAGATAGATAGATCTTTTGCTGTGGAATAGTTTAAAAAAACCTAAACAAAAGTTTAGTTACGGCACTAATAGATAGATAGATAGATAGATTTTTTGCTGAGGAATAGTTTAAAAAAAAGCCCTAAACAAAAGTCTAGTTATGGCACTCATAGATAGATATATAGACCGATCTTTTGCTGTGGAATACTTTAAAAAAAAAAACTAAACAAAAGTCTAGTTACGGCACTGATAGATAGCTACATCTTTTGCTGTGGAATAGTTTAAAAAAAAAACCTAAACAAAAGTCTAGTTACGGCACTGATATATATATTTATAGATAGATATATATATTTATAGATAGCCTCCTATCAGTTGTTTGTAAAATCTTCACTAAAGTTCTTTCACACCGCTTGAAGGTAACACTGGACATGGCTCAACCGAGAGAACAAGCTGGATTCAGGAGTGGCTACAGCACAATAGATCATATCCATGTGCTGAGAGAACTAATTGAAAGAGCGAGGGAATATGAACTTCCATTGTGCATGGCTTTTATCGATTATGAAAAAGCCTTTGATTCGGTGAAACCATCAGCAGTTACAATGGCTCTGAAAACCTGCGGTATTGAAGATGCATACATTAATATTATTAATAACATCTATGAAAATGCAAGTGCAAAGATTAGGCTGTTTGAAAATACAACACACATAAAAATTGGAAAGGGAGTGAGACAAGGTGACACCATATCTCCGAAGCTCTTTAATGCGACATTGGAGGGTGTTTTTCAGTCACTGAGCTGGGAAAACAAGGGGATAAAGATTAATGGAGATTATCTAACACACCTTCGTTTTGCTGATGACGTAGTCATTTTTGCAACTAGCCCATCAGAGCTGCAGAGTATGATCCAGGAACTTGCTGACAAGAGTAAAGAAGTGGGATTAAAAATGAACTTTCAGAAGACAAAAGTGATGTTCAATGCTTTTACAAGAAATGAAGATTTATCGATTGATGGAGAAAAGCTGGAGATAACAGATACGTACGTTTATCTTGGACAGCAGATATCAAGTGAGGGTCACATTGATGAAGAAATTAATCGGCGTACAAAACTTGCCTGGAGAGCTTTTGGAAGAAACAGCATAATTTTCAAGAGCAATATGCCATTATGTTTTAAAAGAAAAGTGTTTGATCAATGCATCCTTCCAGTGCTTACGTATGGTGCAGAGACGTGGACCTTAACTAAAAGAGACATACAAAGGCTGCAGACAACTCAAAAAAGCATGGAGAGGTGCATACTTGGTGTAACCAGGAGAGATAAGAAGAGGAACTCGTGGATCCGAAAAATGACAAGAGTGGAAGACATCATGATCAGAGTTAAATCCCTGAAATGGCAATGGGCTGGACATACTGCCAGAAGGACAGATCATCGATGGACAGCCGAAATTTTAGATTGGATTCCAAGGGACAGGAAAAGACCCAGAAGAAGACCACATGGGAGATGGGTGGATGAAATTCGAAAGTATGCAGGGGTGACATGGAGGAGACTGGCAGAAGACAGACCGTTGTGGAGGAAACTTGGGGAGACCTTCGTCCAGCAGTGGATTGATAATGGTTGACAATGATGATGATGATGAGATAGATAGATGGATTTTTTGCTGTGGAATAGTTTAAAAAAAAACCCTAAACAGAAGTCTAAATACGGTACTCATAGATAAATAGATAGATAGACATTTTGCTGTGGAATAGTTTTAGAAAAAAAACAACTAAACAAAAGTCTAGTTACGGCACTGATAGATAGATAAATAGATAGATAGATAAATCTTTTGCTGTGGAATAGTTTAAAAAAAACCTAAACAAAAGTCTAGTTACGGCACTCATAGATAGATAGATAGATAGATAGATAGGTAGATCTTTTGCTGTGGAATAGTTTTTTTTTCAAACTAGACAAAAGTCTAGTTATGGCACTGATAAATAGATTTTTTGCTGTGGAATAGTTAAAAGAAAAAATCTCTGAACAAAAGTATAGCTACGGCCCTGATAGATAGATGGATTACATTTTTGCTGTGGATTATTTTTTAAATTTCTCCCCTCCCCTCCCCGAAACTAAAGCCTAATTACGGCCCTGGGGTTGGTTATATGTGACATACCTACCGCGAAAATGGCGCACATGTCAAAATAGCAAGTTGCAGCGATAAGTTCAGCTGGTATAAGTCCAAATCTAGAGCAGGAAGATGCGGTTTCGAATCCCATGACCTCCAGAAAATTCGGTATAATATTGTTTCCTCACATCGCATATTCAACTCCAATGCCATCACTCTGCTTTTCCCATTTAAAATGACAGCAACAGCTACTTTTTTTTTTTTTTTTTTTGCCCGCACCATTTCGACCCTTTCCTTCATTTTACCCGGAATTTCTTTGAATTTCTTGAGCTGAGGGTGTGCTCAGCCGACTTATGCTTGTGATGTCCATTTGTGTGACTCAGAAAGGTGCTCTGAAAAAAAAAAATCCAGCCGAACTCATATGGCAAATTTTCGTTCTTCTCTTTCCTGGTTAAAAAAAAATCCTGAAAAAATATGTTAAAAAGGATGAGTGGAAATGCAAATAGCGGATTTTATTTGATTTTATATTACCTTTTCCCGGAGAAGACAACTTCGTACCTTAAAAGAAAAAAATATATAATAGGAGAGTAGTTGAAAACAGTTTTCCTCCCCTGCTTTGTTCATTTTTCGTTCACCAAATTTTTTCTTTCAAATTTCAATCGGAAAACAAACCTTCCATGAATGAAATAAGAAGTGCACACTTTCTTTTTCGAGAATATCAGCAATCTTCCAAAGAAACAGAAAATAACACCTTACTGTTTTCGTTGTTGTATTTTTCCATTGTCTGTCGCCCGCATTGTCAGTGCAATACAATGGCACAGAAAGTAGTTAGCAAAAACAGAACTAAAAAAAAAATTCTTGTTTGTTCTTTGGTACAAAACCAGAAAGTAATCTGTCAAAACCGGCAAATCAATCATTCTCTTTCATAAGCAATTATTGATTTTTTTTTTTTTTTGCTTGCGTAATTATTTTCTGGCGTTTTGCGTAGAATGCACAAATATGATGGGGAAAATATGTCATCCGTGTTTGGTCTCACATGTCGCTCTGTAGCCCATGATCACGTGATCGAGTTAATCTTTGAGTATTTTTTTCAAGTCTTTGTATACCCCAAGAGCGCGTGGAACAAAGTAAGTCACTCGTTACTAATTTAGGGTTACCTTCACGTAGAAAAAAGAAATAGCCGAAAATCTGTTATTTCCAAGTCCTGAAATCAAAGCATGTAAGAATATGGCTGAGTAAATGAAATTAGCTGAGTATTCAACAGCGTATACACTCTACGCCAAAAAAATTGTTGCATCCAGAAGGACGTGTCGGATTGCAATGCTATTTTTGCGAGGAAAGTAAAGGTTGTCAGGAACAATAAATGATTAAACATTGAGACTGATATGGGTAATATTTATCGAGCTACACGCCAATAAGTAGTGTCTCACAGTATGGAGTCGGGTCGTCATGTTTGCTCACACGGCACACCAGACGCCTCGGCACCGAGTTGTACAGGTTACTAATGGTGTCCTGCGATAAGCCATCCCATGCAGCTTGAATCTTCCAACGCAGTTCATGCAGATTGTGCGATAGAGGTGGAGTGTGGATAGCGCGTCAAATAGCATCCCACACATTTTCAATCGGCGATAGGTTCGTCGATACGGTTCGCCATGGCAGAGTGTCAGTGCTTTGATGGCAAGCTCCCGAGACAGCAGCAGTATGCGGACGAGCGTTGTCCTGTTGTAAAATCGCACCGGAGTGAGCGTTCAGAAAAGGTGGGACCACTGGTTGCAGGAAGTCATTAACGTAACGTTGGGCTGCCAAAGTGTCTGTAATGAACACCAAAGGTGATCTGGCATCGTAGGCAATTGCACCCCACAACATTACACCAGGCCGTTTTGGACATGTGACTCTCGACAACAAACCATTCATCTTGGCGCTGACCACGGTGCCTCCACACACGGATTCGTTGGTCGTCTCCTCCATGACAAAAGCGGGACTCGTCACTGAAGACCACCTGCTTCCATTCTGAGTGGCTCCTTGACAGTCTGGCGCGACACCATTGCAACCTTTGGCGACGATGAAATTGTGTCAAGGGCAGTGGCCGTAAATGTCTGCGTGCGTGTAGTCCTAGATCGTGCAGCCGTCTGCCAATGGTGCTGACACTAATCAGACGATGCATAGAGGGCAACAATGCTCGCTGAGTATCCACAATCGTGGATGTTGGGTCACTCCGCGCATGTCGGACAACTCGTCGGTCCTCTCTCTCTCCGTGTTTCGTCTAGTTCTCCCAGACCCTTCCTGTCGCTGCTACATGCCTTGTTCTATCCACTGTCGCCAACAGCCTGTTATGGTGATATCTGCACGACCGGTATGGCGCGCAATATTGCGATAAGATTATCCCGCTTCCCCGAGCCCGATGTTGCGGCCCCTCTAGAACTCCTCCAACTGCTCGTATTGCTTCCGAACTTTCTTCTGAGGCATATTGGACTCGCAAAGGATGCAATTAACACAACAGCACGAGCCAGGATGGCAAGTACGCACAACGGAACGACCTTATATAGCCGGTCAGGCACAGAGCTACGACTCATCCTTGCTTGCGTCATATGCGCGGCCCAGCACGATACTTTAATCATTTGCACGTCTCACGATGTAAAACCTACCCACCAAGTTTTATTCATGTCGGTTGCTTCCTTCTGAGTTCAACATTTTTCTTGACGTAGAATGTAACTGCCGCCCCGGTGGTGCAGTGGTCTAAGCGATGGTCTCTGATCAATCGTCCAAACGGGGTCCGGGTTCGACTCCCGGTGAGGCATGGATGTTGTGTTTGTCTTACGTCAGTGGCTCTCTCCCTTCCCTGGAACCAGTGACCCTAAATTACGGACGGGCGACTGCTTATAGCCCATTGAGTTGCTCACGGTGCTCGTTAAACCTCCAATCCAAAAATAAAAATAAAAATGTAACTACATGCAAAGCATACTCGTAGCAAATCACAGAAACTTTACGTATCAGACTCTCAGGAAATCAACAGAAACTTTAAGTATCAGACTCGCAGGAAATCAACAGAAACTTTACGTATCAGACTCTCAGGAAATCAACAGAAACTTTAAGTATCAGACTCGCAGGAAATCAACAGAAACTTTACGTATCAGACTCTCAGGAAATCAACAGAAACTTTAAGTATCAGACTCGCAGGAAATCAACAGAAACTTTACGTATCAGACTCTCAGGAAATCAACAGAAACTTTAAGTATCAGACTCGCAGGAAATCAACAGAAACTTTACGTATCAGACTCTCAGGAAATCAACAGAAACTTTACGTATCAGACTCGCAGGAAATCAACAGAAACTTTAAGTATCAGACTCGCAGGAAATCAACAGAAACTTTACGTATCAGACTCGCAGGAAATCAACAGAAACTTTACATATCAGACTCGCAGGAAATCAACAGAAACTTTACGTATCAGACTCGCAGGAAATCAACAGAAACTTTACGTATCAGACTCGCAGGAAATCAACAGAAACTTTAAGTATCAGACTCGTAGGAAATCAACAGAAACTTTACGTATCAGACTCGCAGGAAATCAACAGAAACTTTAAGTATCAGACTCGCAGGAAATCAACAGAAACTTTACATATCAGACTCGCAGGAAATCAACAGAAACTTTACGTATCAGACTCGCAGGAAATCAACAGAAACTTTACGTATCAGACTCGCAGGAAATCAACAGAAACTTTACGTATCAGACTCGCAGGAAATCAACAGAAACTTTACATATCAGACTCGCAGGAAATCAACAGAAACTTTACGTATCAGACTCGCAGGAAATCAACAGAAACTTTAAGTATCAGACTCGCAGGAAATCAACAGAAACTTTACATATCAGACTCGCAGGAAATCAACAGAAACTTTACGTATCAGACTCGCAGGAAATCAACAGAAACTTTACATATCAGACTCGCAGGAAATCAACAGAAACTTTACGTATCAGACTCGCAGGAAATCAACAGAAACTTTACGTATCAGACTCGCAGGAAATCAACAGAAACTTTACGTATCAGACTCGCAGGAAATCAACAGAAACTTTACGTATCAGACTCGCAGGAAATCAACAGAAACTTTACATATCAGACTCGCAGGAAATCAACAGAAACTTTACGTATCAGACTCGCAGGAAATCAACAGAAACTTTAAGTATCAGACTCGCAGGAAATCAACAGAAACTTTACGTATCAGACTCTCAGGAAATCAACAGAAACTTTAAGTATCAGACTCGCAGGAAATCAACAGAAACTTTACGTATCAGACTCTCAGGAAATCAACAGAAACTTTACGTATCAGACTCGCAGGAAATCAACAGAAACTTTAAGTATCAGACTCGCAGGAAATCAACAGAAACTTTACGTATCAGACTCGCAGGAAATCAACAGAAACTTTACATATCAGACTCGCAGGAAATCAACAGAAACTTTACGTATCAGACTCGCAGGAAATCAACAGAAACTTTACGTATCAGACTCGCAGGAAATCAACAGAAACTTTAAGTATCAGACTCGTAGGAAATCAACAGAAACTTTACGTATCAGACTCGCAGGAAATCAACAGAAACTTTAAGTATCAGACTCGCAGGAAATCAACAGAAACTTTACATATCAGACTCGCAGGAAATCAACAGAAACTTTACGTATCAGACTCGCAGGAAATCAACAGAAACTTTACATATCAGACTCGCAGGAAATCAACAGAAACTTTACGTATCAGACTCGCAGGAAATCAACAGAAACTTTACGTATCAGATTCGCAGGAAATCAACAGAAACTTTACGTATCAGACTCGCAGGAAATCAACAGAAACTTTACATATCAGACTCGCAGGAAATCAACAGAAACTTTACGTATCAGACTCGCAGGAAATCAACAGAAACTTTAAGTATCAGACTCGCAGGAAATCAACAGAAACTTTACATATCAGACTCGCAGGAAATCAACAGAAACTTTACGTATCAGACTCGCAGGAAATCAACAGAAACTTTACATATCAGACTCGCAGGAAATCAACAGAAACTTTACGTATCAGACTCGCAGGAAATCAACAGAAACTTTACGTATCAGACTCGCAGGAAATCAACAGAAACTTTACGTATCAGACTCGCAGGAAATCAACAGAAACTTTACGTATCAGACTCGCAGGAAATCAACAGAAACTTTAAGTATCAGACTCGCAGGAAATCAACAGAAACTTTAAGTATCAGACTCGTAGCAAATCAACAGAAACTTTAAGTATCAGACTCGTAGCAAATCAACAGATACTTTAAGTATCAGACTCGTAGCAAATCAACAGATACTTTAAGTATAATGAAATGATAACCTCACCGTCTATGTACGATATTTAATAAAATATGAAAGATATTTACAGCCAAAATACCCCTGGGTTTTCATTTCATTTGACGTATTGTGCGAAGTCATTCTTTTATCGTTATTTTAAGTATCTTTCCACAGAAAGATGCATGCATTAATACGCAAGCACGCATGGTATAATAATAAATTAACCCCTGTCATTACCTTAAAGAAGTAGAAGGAAAGAACGAAAGAAAATGGAAAAGTAAAATTCTTTACAGGCTGTGTGTATGTGTGTCGCCACCTTATAAAGAAGTAAATTTCTCCGTCATTTTTGTCCACACCGGGGCTCGAATCCGGGTCCCCTCACTCCGGAATAAGTCGCTCTACCAATTGAGCTACGCGGACGTTCGTTATCGCTGCTATCTGCCTTTATGTCGTGTGCGTCCTGCTGGGCAGGCACGTCACAACCTTCAAACTTCCTGCTGAGTGCCATACCAGAACACATGGATTAAAATGCTCATGTTAATCTCATAATCTCAGGCACTTCTTTTGAAGAAAAAAATAATGCTGTGGTTATATACACTAAGTAGTTAATTATGGTAGCTTCGTCCGACGAACCGAGGTTACAACTACAGCACGCGAGCGAGAGGGTGCGTGTGGGACGTGGACCTAAGCGGTCATGGACTCCAACTGTCAAGTCGGGATATTACAGGTTGGTGAATGCCGTGTAATTTCCTGTGGCGTATTCTCGTGGGCTTGCGTGGGACTACTTGTACGTTTTGAGACCACCATTCCACACAAGGCTATGTTGATGCACTAACCGACCACTTACATCCCCTTATGGCTATCCATTTCTTACAGCAGGATGCTTCCTTTTAACAAGACAACGCCTCGTCTTATCACTCCCGAACAAGGCTATGTTGATTTACTTAACTTACTTTCCTATCACGCACACCAGTTAATGGCTATCCATTTCCCACAGCAGGATGCCTTTTTCAGAAAGACAGTGTCCCATCTGATCACTCCATACAAGGCTATTTTGGTTTACTTAACTTACTTACCTATCACCCACACCAGTTAATGGCTATCCATTTCCCACAGCAGGATGCCTTTTTTCAGAAAGACAGTGTCCCATCTGATCACTCCATACAAGGCTATTTTGGTTTACTTAACTTACTTACCTATCACCCACACCAGTTAATGGCTATCCATTTCCCACAGCAGGATGCCTTTTTTCAGAAAGACAGTGTCCCATCTGATCACTCCATACAAGGCTATTTTGATTTACTTAACTTACTTACCTATCACCCACACCAGTTAATGGCTATCCATTTCCCACAGCAGGATGCCTATTTTCAGAAAGACAGTGTCCCATCTGATCACTCCATACAAGGCTATTTTGATTTACTTAACTTACTTACCTATCACCCACACCAGTTAATGGCTATCCATTTCCCACAGCAGGATGCCTATTTTCAGAAAGACAGTGTCCCATCTGATCACTCCATACAAGGCTATTTTGATTTACTTAACTTACTTACCTATCACCCACACCAGTTAATGGCTATCCATTTCCCACAGCAGGATGCCTTTTTTCAGAAAGACAGTGTCCCATCTGATCACTCCATACAAGGCTATTTTGATTTACTTAACTTACTTACCTATCACCCACACCAGTTGATGGCTATCCATTTCCCACAGCAGGATGCCTTTTTTCAGAAAGACAGTGTCCCATCTGATCACTTCATACAAGGCTATTTTGATTTACTTAACTTACTTACCTATCACCCACACCAGTTAATGGCTATCCATTTCCCACGGCAGGATGCCTTCTTTCAATAAGACAATGCCCCGTCTCTTCATTCCCGTACAAGGCTGTGGTGATGTACTTGCTACACATCTACACTCGCTCACGGCTATCCATTTCCCACAGCAGAATTCCTTCTTTCAAAAAGACAATCCCCATCTGATCCCTCCATACAAGGCTATTTTGATTTACTTAACTTATTTATCAATCACCTACACCAGTTAATGCCTATCCATTTCCCACAGCAGGATGTCTTCTTTAAAAAGACTATGCCCCATCTCAAATTCCTGTACAAGTCTACGGTGGTGTACTTGCTGAACACCTACATCCGTGCATGTCTATCTGTTTCCCACAGAAGGATGCGTTCTTCAAAAAGACAATGCCCGTCTCATCCCTCCCGTACAGGACTATGGTGATGTACTTGCTGAACGCATCCTGCTGTGGAAATGGATAGCTATTAATTGGTGTGGGTGATCAGTAAGTAAATTAAGCAAATCAATATAGCCTTGTAGTAGTGATGAGATGGGGCATTGTCTTTTGAAAGAAGGTATCCTGCTGTTGGAAATACCCGTTCATGACTATCCGTTTCCCACAGCAGGATGCCTTCTTTCAATAAGACAACACCCTGTCCCATCACTCTTGTTTGGAGAATCACTAGTTGGGGGGCCATTGTAGTGAGCTCTCGCAACCTTCAAATGCCCTCTCACTATCCATATTTGAACCTAGTTGGGTATATGTGGGAGGTATTGTAACAATATATTCGAGCTAGACAATCACCATCGGCAAATCTAGGCGATTTACAGTCGCCTATCCTGCAATCGCGAACTGCAACATCACCTTAACATTTTCAAAATCTGATAAAGTCCATGAAACGATGTTTTGCTGGTGTTGTGAGAACGAAAGATGGTTCAACATTTTATTAGGTAGTTGATTATAATAAATATTCCTTTCTATGTAGATTCGAGCAAAGATAGAACATTACTATTAGCTCTACCTTTAATAAGTGATCATGCTAAAAATATATTGAAAACGTTATTTAATCTTGCAGCCACAGAATCGACGAGATTCCCACATGATCAAAATGTTTTCAATTCGCGCTCAGTAAAAAGTCATAGGTTTCAGAATGCACGGAATGGATCTTTAAGTTTTAATCACAATCCTTGATTTTTTGGGCTATCTTCTTGCGACATGAGGGCGAGAGTCAACTCGGTGATGCATGACTAACTTTTCAACCTTAGCGGCCTAGTTGGTGACAAGAGAGCTCACGTTTCGTGATAGGACCACCTAATAAATTGATATGTCAGCATATATCCCAATTATGTAACACAAAAATGTGACTACTATGACTGAAATGAACGGGCACTTAAGTAACTAATTATGTACATTTGCGCATTGTCAAAAATAATTCTTTTTTAAGAAGTTATCAAAATAACGTCGCCGCCCCGGTGGCGCAGTGGTCTAAGCGATGGCCTCTGATCATTCGTCCGAAAGGGGTCCGGGTTCGAATCCCGGTGAGGCATGGATGTTGTGTTTGTCTTACGGCACTGGCTCTCTCCCTTCCCTGGAACCAGTGACCCTAAATTAGGGACGGACGACTGCTTATAGCCCATTGAGTTGCTCACGGTGGTCGTTAAACCTCCAATAAAAAAAATAAAAAAATAAATAAAAATTAACGTCTAGTTTATTTGCAAATACACCGAAGAGCCAAAATATGACCACTTGCGTAATATGACATTGGTCCTCCACGTTCTGCCAAAACAGCTCTTACCCGGCGAGTAACGGACGGCACAAGATTTCTAAATGTGTCTTGTTCTATCTGGTATCAACACGTTACCAACAGATCCTTTAATTCTTGTAAAGGTTAAGTGGTTGAGCTACGGCAGACCAGATTTGCTTTCCAACACAAACAACAGATGCTCGATTGGATTGATATCTGGGGAATCTGAAGGCCAATACCTAGGAGTCTTCTTCATGTTCTAAGAACTATTCTCGAACAATCAGAGCAGTGTAGCATGGCGCATTATCCCTTTGAATAAAGACATTACTAGAGGGTAATACTGTTACTATGAAAGGATGTACCTGGTCTGCAATGATGTTCAAATATATGGTAGACGTCATAACTTCCTGCACGTGAAAAACTGGACATAGGGTTTTTAGAAGAACATTGCCCAAAGCACTACACTTCCTCCACCGGCTTGTTTTCGTCACACAATGCATCCTTGTGCCAACACTTTCCAAGGTAAATGATTCACATGTACCAGGCCGTCCACATGGTGCAACACAAAATGAGATTCGTCGGCCTAGACGACCTTCTTCCACTGTCCAGTTTTGATTTTCGCGTGTAGCCGATTTCGAGGGTGAACTAAGGTTAGTATGGGCACTCGGAGCGTCTCGCGGCTGCGCAGACCCATTTTCAGCAGGGTTTGATGTATTGTGTGCTGTGACACATTTATCCCGTCAGTTGGGTCCCTTCTGTTGGCTCGTATCATATCGGATAGCTTTCGGTCGCCTCTAGCATCAATGAGCCGTGGTCGGCCTACACCTTGCTAGAGGTCCGTGGTTTTCCCTTCTCGGACTACTTTTTGAAGGTACGTACTAACTACGTATGATTACAAACAAATTAGAAGCCAAATTTGATCTCATACAACCCCTGAACAAGCTGGCTTTAGAATTTTTTTTTAGTACAATAGATCATATACAAACAATAAGTGTTATTATTGAAAAATGCAACGAATACAACATCCCTTTACATTTGGCATTTATAGACTTCAAAAAAGCTTTTGATAGCATAAAAGCAGCATCAATAATAAACTTCCTGAAAATTTACGGCATTGAATAACCTTATATAAATCTATCAAGTATATTTACCAGAATGCAACATGTAATATCCTAAATGAAGAAAGTGGAAAGTTTAAAATAAATAGAGGAATAAGACAAGGAGATACTATCTCGCCAAAGCTATTTACATTAACGCTGGAACACTGTGAAAACACATGTTTGTCCGCGACGGGCATCGAACCCATTCCCTCTCACACTAGAGTAAATCGCTCTCCCAACTGAGCTACACGGAGAGAATGTCTCGCTGGAGATCTGTTGTCTTGACGCACGTTTTCACCTCTGTAGTGCGTCACAGCATCTCCCTCTTAATTTTTTTTTTTTTTTTTTTTTTGACGCGAAGTAGGAATTTTTCATTAATTTCCGACGATGTGTGGAACAAACATCACACATTTTCCGAAGAACCCAACTGCCAGTGGATCCGTTTTCAACAATCGGGTGGCAATGCGAAAACACATGTTTGTCCGCCTCACTCCGGAGTAAGTTGCTCTCCTAACTGAGCTACGCGGACAGAATGTCTCGCTGCAGATTTGTCGTCTTGACACATGTTTTCACCCCTGTAGTATGTCACCACACATAATGAGCAAAATTAAATGGTTAGGAAAGGGGATCAACATAAATGGAGCAAGGTTGAACAATTTAAGATTTGCAGACACGATAGTTCTCATTTCCGAAAATAAAATAGAATTAAAAGAAATGATAGAAGAACTAACACATTTTTCAAAAGAAATTGGATTAGAAATCCATGTTGATAAAACACAAATAATGTCCAACCAATTTAATAATAGCGAAACACAAAAAAATATTAGAATACATGATAAAGAATTAGAATATGTGGAAGAATACAAATACGTACTTAAGAAAACTTACTACCACAAAGAAACGGAATTATGGAAGAAATTGACAGAAGAATAAAAATGGGGTGGACAGCTTTTATGAAGTTAAAGAAGATTCTATGTAGTAAGATAAAGCCGGAAAACAGAGAAAAGCTTTTCAATCAATGCATATTACCCATTATGACACATGGCACTCAAATCTGGCCTATCAAGAAAAACATCTTAGACAAATTGCAAACAAGTTAATAAAATCATGCAATGCATTGATTATGATACGCTTTTCAACATACCAGAAATCATTGCTCAAGTTATCAGGATAAAAGCTGTGGAATAAATCTCGCTCCTATGCCTTGACCTTTGACCCCATTTCGATGATATTCAACAGAACCGGTTCAGTATACCTCCGGAACAACGTACTAAAGTTTTGTCGCAATAGAAGCATTTTTAGTCAAGTTATGGGGATAAGGGCTGTGGAATAAATCTGGCTCCTGTGTCCTGACCTTTGCCCCCATTTCGATTATATTAAACAGAATTGGTTCACGATACCTCCGGAACAACATACTAAAGTTTTGTTGCAATAGAAGCATTTTAACATAAGTTATGACGCATAAGGGCGATGGAATGGATCCCGCTCCTATGTACTGACCTTTGACCCCATTTCGTCCATTTTCAATAGGGTTTGTCCCCAGGTAGTCCCCTACCCCGTACTAAAATTTTATCGAAATCGAACCATTTTTACGCAAGGTATGACGCATAAGGGTAATGGAATGGATTCTGCTGCTATGTCGTGACCTTTGACCCTATTTCGTCCGTTTTCAATAAGGTTCGTCCTCAGTGGTTCCCTACCACGTACTAACATTTCATCGAAATCGAACCACATTTACGCAAGTTATGACGCATACGGGCAATGGAATGGATCCCGCTTCTATGTCGTGACCTTTGACCCCATTTCGTCCATTTTCAATAGGGTTCGTCCCCGGGTGGTCCCCTACGACATACTAAAATTTCATCGAAATCGAACCATATTTACGCAAGTTATGACGCATACGAGCAATAGAATGGATCCCGCTTCTATGTCGTGACCTTTGACCCCATTTCGTCCATTTTCAATAAGGTTCGTCCCCGGGTGGTCCCCTACGACATACTAAAATTTCATCGAAATCGAACCATTTTTACGCGAGTTATCGTGTGGACGGACAAAGCTGGAGCATATATGATTCTTCAACCTACGGTTGGAAAGCGTAAAAAAACACAACCTGAAATGAAAAGGTTCTTACTAAATATGAGACTTCAAGATAAAATAAAGAATACAGACATAAGATCTAGAACAAAATTTTTAGAAGTAGGTAAAAAGATATACTCAATTTAAATTGGAAATGGGCTGGCCATATAGCAAGAATGGAAAATAATCGATGGGCTAAAATAATAATAGAATGGAGACCATAGAAAGAGAAGAGAGGAGTAAGAAGACCAGCGGGAAGATGGATGGATTATATAAATAAAACTGTAGGAAAGCCGTGGAATAGACAAGCCCAAGACAGGAACATTTGGAAAGAGATGAAGGAAACCTATAGACTCATTTGGCTATAAAAAGGGTTGGAAGAAGAGGACTAACCATTCTTGACAGTGAGCATCCGACACGTCTTGTCGTCTTGGAAATGCTCTGACCTAGTCGTCTGAACATTACAATTTGGCCTTTGTCAACGAGCTTAAATCCGCTGCCCTTCGTATCTGAAAAACGAGAACATTAATTCACAGATCTCAGTACCTGGTGTTATTTGTAATGTTTCATGGACTTCACACGCGTCTTCGTTTACTTGCAGTTGCTTCGGTTAGCATAAAAAAGACACTGTGGTCACAATGTTTTGAATCTTCGGCGTATCTCTAAATGTACAACACAGTTATTGCTTTTTAAGCACTCCCTCGGCATCAGCAGGCTCGCTGATTGATTGGAGCGTGGCACCCCACGATTAGAGCCATCTGTTTGATTGATCAGTTTTGTTTTTGGCTGTTTTTGTTGGACCTACCGAGAGAATTCAGACAAGGGATTTTCTTTGTGAATGTGGAAGTGGTTAACGACTGAAAACTGTTTCTTACAACGCAGCAGGTATTGGACGAATAACTAAAATCTGTTATCTTAGAATATGTTATCAAATACACAGACAAACGCCAAAGTTACGATTTCTTTTTCTTTTTCTCGTATTAACTACCATTGGCTACAATGTGCAGTTTCCAAAGGTCTCTGAAGAGGTTTTCCTTTCCTCTAGCAGCGAGAATTAACAGTTGGAAACAAAGTTTCAATGATAGTTAGACTGCAAATTTCTTTTTTGCTAAAGTGTAATGTTCGTGTATGTTATGGCTGATTAGACAC
Source organism: Macrothele yani (assembly GCA_039090855.1). Classification (NCBI taxonomy): domain Eukaryota; kingdom Metazoa; phylum Arthropoda; class Arachnida; order Araneae; family Macrothelidae; genus Macrothele; species Macrothele yani. Next base: position 13,449,192 of record CM077003.1, on the reverse strand, counting down.
TACATAAATCAGTTCTTAAATACTTCAGCTACAATGAAACAGGAGTTACCCAAGAAAATTGTTCTTGTAGATAGAGCTGATTGAACACTATATGCCGCCCCGGTGGTGCAGTGGTCTAAGCGATGGCCTCTGATCATTCGTCCGAAAGGGGTCCGCGTTCGAATCCCGGTGAGGCATGGATGTTGTGTTTGTCTTACGGCACTGGCTCTCTCCCTTCCCTGGAGCCAGTGACTCTAAATTAGGGACGGGCAACTGCTTATAGCCCATTGAGTTGCTCATGGTGGTCGTTAAACCTCCAATAAAAACACACACACACAAAAAAACACTATGTAAATCAGTTCTTAAATACACTCACTTCCAAAAGTTAAGCACGCAGAGGGAGAAGTTAATTTCCGGAAACCAATCGGAATTGGAGAGGCTGCAATTCGCCGCAGCGGTAGATGGAAGTATGCAAATGTGGTAGGTAACATCGAATCACGGTGTCTTGCAGAGAAATATGCAAAACAGGCAGTCGTATAAGAAGCCAGCACTCTGAAGGGGTACAGGAGTTGCATGCAAGTGCTGCTACAAGGTGTTGAGAACTTTCGGAGGATTTGTTTTGAAGACAGACTTGATTTTATGGCTTCCAGAAGACGATTGGAAGATTCTGAGCGCTGGCGTGCCGTCGGACGCATTGAAACAAGACAGTCAATCAAAGATGTTGCTGGTTTCTTCGGCGTGAATCATTCCGTCATTTCACGTTTATGGAAACAATTTCTAACCAGCCAAACAGTTGTCCGCAGACCTGTGGCCGGTCGCCCAAGGGTTACGACCCCCGCGGAAGACCGATATATTGCTGTTGTAGCCAAGCGGAATCGAAGAGCGACGTCCACACGTGTGACATCTATGGTTACGGCGACCATTGGTAAGACGATATCTGCCACTACTGTGCGTCGAAGGCTACACACGAAGGGACTGTACGCCCGGGTACCACGGATTTGTGTTCCTCTATCCATCCAGTCCAGAGGGGCACGTTTAAAGTGGTGTCGCCAACATGTCAATTCGACTGTGTCTGATTGGAGCAACGTTATGTTCACGGATGAGTCCAGATTTGCCCTTCAACCCGATGACAAGCCTGTACGGGTGTGGAGGGAAGAAGGCACACGCAGTCGATCCCAGAACATCACCGAACATCATGCATTCCGAGGTGGAAGCATCGTGATCTAGGCAGGAATTTCGTTGGGATATCGCACCGACCTCTACATCTGCAGACGGGGTTCTGTGACGGCTGTACGGTATCGGGATGAAGTCCTAGACACCACTGTGCGATTGTATGCTGCAGTAGTTGGTCCTGCCTTCGTTTTAATGGACTACCTGGAGATCGTCGACGACTACCTGGAGAGTGAGGGGATTGCGCGTATGGAGTAGCCGGCGTATTCGCCCGACCTTAATCCCATTGAAAATCTTTGGGATGTCCTCGGCCGTGCTGTGTGTTCCCGTCTCCTGCCCCCAACCACTCTCACAGCTTTGGAAACTGCTCTACAGGAGGAATGGCGATTACTGGACTCTGAAGTGGTTGATCACCTCATAAAAAGCATGGTCAGACGTTGTAAACTTTGTATGCAGATGAGGGGTGCTCACATACCCTATTAATGCCGGGTTTTGTTGTTTGTTGTGACTTTATTACTCACTTTGTAAATGACTCCAATTTGACGTCATCTTATAATTTCAGAAAATTCAATATTATTTTCATCTCTGTCTGTATTTCTTTGTTTTGATTCATTAATAAACATATTTCCTACGTTCCCGCCGCGTTTCGTGTCAATCCAAGCACTACTTCTCCTTTTTTTCACATCTTACTGCTCAGTGCTTAACTTTTGGAAGTGAGTGTACTTCAGCTACAATGAAACAGGAGTCACCCAAGAAACTTGTTCGTGTAGATAGAGTTGACTGAACACTACATAAATCAGTTCTTAAATACTTCAGCTACAGTGAAATAGGAGTCACCCAAGAAACTTCCAGAAGAGGTTACTTATGGTTAATCTTTATCCAGCCAACACTCCTTTGGCACTTTCAAGAAGGCACAACTACAACTCACTTTTCAATAATATTAATTTAATCCAACTAAGGTGAGTTAACAATCAGCACACTTGGTTAAGGAAAAACACCAACACTAAGGATATAACACGCAGCCTTCAAACTTGAATTAAACAAAGCCGCTTCCATGATTATAGCATTATTACTTCCACCATCTCCACACCTTTGCTGCTGTTTAAACATTATGCACTCATTGTCGTAAAAATCTGCGCACCAAGAAAGAGGCATCGGATTGAGGTGAGATTTTAGTAGTGAGATGATACATACCTTGAGGACAGAAGTGATTACAATATCACAGCAGCAGGACGATTTCCTGCGGACATACGGTGCACATTTCTGTAAGCGTTAGTATCACGTCGGACCTCTTCGTGCTCGGATACATGCGGTGATAGGGTCCGGCATGGAGTCAAAGAGACGCCGTATGTCATCCTGGGACAGATTGGCCCACACTTCTTGCAACTGGCGCTCTAAATCACGAACACTGTGACATGGAGAAAGATTGCGTTCCATTTGTTCCCACACGTGCTCGATGAGCTAGAGATCAGGCGATTCTGCAGGCCACAGAAGCATCGAAGCATGACGTAGACAGTCGAAGCCCGAGCCGCGTGAGGACGGGCTTTATCTTTTTGGAAAATGGCTCCGCAAGGAAAAGGCAGTACATGGGGCCGTAGGATCTTCTGTACGTAGCTCTGGGCTGTCAACGTCACTCGGATCACTGCGAGAGAAATCCGGAAGTCATACGCGATGGCTCCGCAGACCATCACGCCTGCAGTTCGGGACGTGTGCCGGTCTTAAGCGCTTTTATGCAGGCGTTTTTTGCGGCGGCAAAAAACGTCGCGTTTTTTGCCGTCGTTGCCTGTCTTTTTATGCAGGCGTTTCGTGCCGCGCGCTTCGACGACGGCAGATTGTGTAGTCAGTGCTGCCAGTGACTCTATTAAATGCAAAAGATCCGGTTTATAAATGGAAAAGTAGGAACTGCAGGTTTTTGAGTAAGAGTATCGTTGAAACTTTTTATTGATTTTTCAAAAGCTACTTTTAAGTCGATTTAAGGAATAGAAAAGGTTAGAATACTTGATAATTATCAGTATTAACCCAAGGGAGCAGAAAGTAATGAGAAAATGTTGTTGCAATACAATATAAATTACTTTTAACACTATTAAATGAGATAGTGTGATGTTCTTAAATTTCTTTATTATTTCAGCCAAAATAATATTAACTCTTTTGGTTTAATATGGTTTAAAATGATGTTGGTCGAGAAAGAACTTGATTGTCCTAAGAAGAGTTATCCTGTGAAAAATATTTCTTTCTTCATTGATTATCCTACCACGAAGGAAACAAACTATTAACAGCAAACACGCCCGATCATCAGGAAAATTTTTACAAGTACTCCTCACCGTAACTCGGGAAGAAGGTGGGAAGGTTCCAACACAGATGTGTTCCTTTGGCTGGAAGTAGCATGAAAGCAATTTATAGCACAGCAGGCCAGTTAAGAATTCGCCTTAAACAATGAAAAGTGTGGGAAGCGTGAATACCTTCTTTACCAACCCCTAAAAGGAACTTAAAATTATTTTAACCGTTACTTTCAAAATACGTACATCGATAAGAACTCGAAAATTTGGAATATCACAACAGCAAGAAAAAATATGTTATTATTAATATGAGAAAGTAAAATATCAATCGACAATACAAAGTAGTCGCTTTAAGAATTTATTTGCTTTGGTCCGTGAAAACCAAAACTGAAAATCCAATTATATGTTTTCGGGGCCCCTCAAACAGCGAAGCACTAGGCGCGCGCCTAATGTGTCTAGCCGAAAATCCGCCCCTGAGAAAACCTCATCATTCATATTATTATTACTTGTGAAAAAAAAATATTATATTGGGTGCTCATTAAATTTACAAATTTGCAGAAACAAAAAAAAAATGGAATCCATTTTGAGAAAACCCAGGTGGCCTTTTAGGTGGGTTTTTTTCAACTGGGCCCAGCTTGAAAAACCCCACGTGGTTTTTCTACGTTCGCGAACCCTGTTAATGTTTTGCCTTTTGTTTTGGAATAAAACTGCGGACCATGGGCGCCGACTTTCCAGAAATCCAATGGATGCACAAGCACAAAACTGTAACATGGAGTACGAGAACAGAAAAGACTCCTTATCCCCCCCTTCCCCCGCGGGCGTTGAGGTTTGGAAATAAAATGCAGACTAACTTTTTTCAAAAAGTCTGTATGTAACCTAGATTTTAAGGCTATTAGATAGATATCAGCCCAAAATATCACAACCTGTTGTCGAAGACAATAACATTTTCAGCAGTTATTTCATTAATTTAATATTTTTTTCAAAATTTTTCAAAATCTGTGTGCTTTCAAAACACTTGAACATGATGCCCAAAATTTTTGCTTTTTGCTTTTTCAATTAAAAAATTTGATTTATTTCCGATTTTCATTACCAGGGCAGTTCAAATTTGTAAAAATTCTTGTAAAAGACGCAAAACTTTTTTTTTTTCCAACACCACTGGGGCACTTGAGGCTTAAAAATTTGCAGTGATGCACGTCTTGGGTACTTTCGAGTTTTCTACCCCCAACCGATACGTTAATTTTTTTTTATTCTTATTGTGTCTAATATCTTCGTTATACATGGTATGGTCACAAGTAAAATAACTGTAATTTGACTCTCCCGGATTTTTCACTCTCACCATTTACATACACATTGCATGTAAAAGATGAAAAAGTTATTCCTTAAACAGCAATTATTCTCATTGGCAATTTGCACCGAAATCGTACTCGAACGCTGGATGAATTAAAAGAGAAGTACAGTTGCATAATTCGCAATAGTGTACTTTTTCTTAATTCAAATCTGAAACAGCGTCAGCAAAGCGACGGACTAAAAGCTAGTAATAAACAACATTAAGATTAAACAATAATAATAACAGTTTGAACTAATCAAGACTATATTTCTCTTTAACATCCAATCCTTCGAACTCCGGGTTAAATGGAGTGCACACTTCGATCCACTGATTTTTTTCAGGTTTTTATTTTTGTATTCCTCCAATGATGAATCCCAAATTGCTGTATTATTTTTAATAGCATCTATAAAACGTTCTGTTTCAACATCATCCATTTCTTACAAAATATAACAATGTCACTTCAACTAGCACAAAGTAATCCCACGGCGATGAACACTGATGGACTGATGGACAGTGGACACTTTGCAGACCGGTTGTCAGCGACCCTTGGATTGCATATGGGGGGAGGTTGATTTATTACAAGCCGACGGCAGGAAACGCGACGTCTGCATAAATAGTCCCTCTCCCCACCATGCACTTGGAAAAGTTGAGCGTCTTTTTGCTGCCCGGCGTTCTCTAGAACACGACGGCATGTTTTTCACGACGCGACCGCAAGATAACGCGACGTCAGTGCATAAAAGGAGCAGCTTGTCCCCATTGCTTTACAGAACGGACGTTTTTTGTCGTCGCCGAAACGCGCGGCAGGAAACGCTTGCATAAAAGGGGCGCCGCCCAGGTGGCGCAGTGGTCTAAGCGATGGCCTCTGATCATTCGTCCGAACGGGGTCCGGGTTCGAATCCCGGTGAGGCATGGATGTTGTGTTTGTCTTACGGCGCTGGCTCTCTCCCTTCCCTGGAACCAGTGACCCTAAATTAGGGACGGGCGACTGCTTATAGCCCATTGAGTTTGTGACGTACCTGCCAGCAGGACGCACACGACATAAAGGCAGATAGGAATCAGAATAAAATGTCTGCGTAGCTCAGTTGGTAGAGCGACTCGTTCCGGAATAAGCGGCCTCGGGTTCGAATCCCGGCTTAGACCAAAATGACGGAGAAATTTACTTCGTTATAATGGCGCCCGAACTATCCGGATGACCCGACCGTTCAAAATCTCGCATTGGTGTGATGTTATTTCCACACCGCGAGACAGGAAAAATCAGAGAATTCTTTCTCCAGCGCTTCGAAAAATAAAATGTGTGATGTTGCATTCCACGCAGCAGATTGACTGGGAGTTCTCAAGTGCACGTTCTACAGTGGATGGCTGCCTGCAACGATTCATGGTCACGGCTGACCCGTGGGCCATGCCCCGGCCCTCTTTCGGGGGGGAGATGTGACGTACCTGCCAGCAGGACGCACACGACATAAAGGCAGATAGGAATCAGAATAAAATGTCTGCGTAGCTCAGTAGGTAGAGCGACTTGTTCCGGAATAAGTGGCCTCGGGTTCGAATCCCGCGTAGACCAAAAATGACGGAGAAATTTACTTCGTTATAAGTTGCTCACGGTTTGTCGTTAAACCTCCAATCAAAAAAATAAAAGGGGCAAGCGGCATGCGGAATCGCACGAAACTTTAGGCATGCGGAACCGCACGAAACCCGGCATGCGGAATCACACGAAACTTTAATCATTTGGATGTCTGCCCTCCCCGTAACTATATTCGTCGAGTTTCGCGTTAATCGCGCGGTATTTTTCTTGGTGCGCAGATTTTTATGATAATGAGTGTATCTCTTCCAGTTCTCATCGGACACATACACACGTGATACGTTCCGACCTCTTAGGTGTTGCCAGTGATACTCTTGTGAGAGAGAAGATACGAATAAAACGTTAAGTTTGAAAAACGCTAAAGGAGAATGAACTCAAATTCACATAGCGAAAGTAACTAAAAATGAAAGTTAAATTAGAGTATATTAAGTTAAATTAGAGTATATTAAGTTAAATTAGAGTATATTAAGTTAAATTAGAGTATATTTCATAAAAGATATACGCTCTCGCTTTGGAAAATTTTAATGATTTGTGCCAGTTCAGAAATTTAAGAAGTGAAATTAAGCAGGTGTTCCACAGGAACTTTTAAAGTTCTTTTAGTTTCAGTACTGTTAGTCCTATTTACGTTCACGTGTCTTTTGAAACCCCTCGCTTCTTAAACCCAAATGAAAACCACAAAATGTTTATTGTTTCTAACGTCATAAAATCCTAACAGGAAGTGGAGACTACAAAGAAAATCATGTGAACAAAAGGTCAAAAGAATTTAACTCAGGATAAAGGCATTTCCAGACACGCGAATTGGTTTTTCCCGTTCATCAGGAAACCGACAGAGGAAGGCAATTGGAAACAGACGAGAGAAGACCCGAAAGCAAGATTACAATGTGAATAAGAGCGTAAATTCGTCCACGTCGTAAAAGAGAAACACTTCGACATCACACAGCGCGACAGAATCAAAATAAGTGGATGAAATACGATTGTTTTCACAAGGAAACTTGGCAATTCGACTTCCACGGTGAAATGTAAAGACCCTCGCCACAGAAATAACGCTGCGAAATTACAAGAAATATTATGATCCAGTCAGCTTTAATATACTCGGATAGCCTTACTTGAAGACAGCAGAAAGCAATTCGAAAACCCCGCTGATAGAGAATTCGACAACCGCAAATGCCAGGAGGCAAAATTAATTTTCCGATTCAGAACAAACTGAAAGTTCTGCCTTATGCGAGTCCGCATTCTTGTGTTACACTTTCTTGTTTCTGTCCTCATATATTTCTCAGATTTTCAGTTAGTAAAATCTTCGATACTGTAAATCAAGTACTATCTCTCATATTCTGTCCTTAAACTTAACTGAAATCGTAAAAGTCAACATATTTCAACAAAATATTATCAAACTTTCTCATCCATTATTATTAAACTTTCTCATACACATTATTATCAAAATTTCTCATCCAGATCTTCCCGAGTCTCTCCACAACTCTGTTTTTAGTAATTCTCTTCCATGTCACTGCGGCGCAATTTCAGATTTCATTCACCCATCTTCCATATCGTCTTCTTCTAGGTCTTTTCGTATCCCTTGGTATCCAATCTAGTATACCAGTTGCCCAACGGTGTCAGTCCTTCTAGCAGTGTAACTTCCATGGGGTCTTTTCCCGAGTCTTTTCATACGTCTTAGTATTCAGATAACCAACGGTGGTCAGTTCTGCTAGCAATATTTCTTCCAAATGGTATTTGCCTGGGTCTTTTTCTATTCCTTGGCATCCAATCTAGTATTTTAGTTGCCCAATAGTGGTCAGTTCTTCTAGCAATGTGTCTAGTCGATTGCAGCTTGACGGTTTTTATTTTGATCGTGATGTTATGCGCACTTTTCATTTTTCTATTCCGTGAGTTCCTTTTCTCTGTTGTCTTTCTACCTAACATGCACGTATATCTACAGGCTTTTTTGAGTTACCTATAGCCTCTGTGTGTATTTTACAGTTAAAGTTCATCGCACTGATCCGTTAGCAAGCGCTGGAAGGAATCATTAATCAAACACTTTTCTTTTAGGACGTAATGGTAAATCGCTTTTGAAAATTGTACTACTTCTTCCAAATGAACTCTTGATAAGTTTTGCATATTTAGCAAGATTTCTCAGTCGTTGTAGCAGTATTGATTTCTCTGGCGATGTAGCTCTCGCTTTAAATCTAGTGTCAAAGGTGGATGTACGCATCGGTTGCTTTCAAATTTGCCCCATCAACCTCTAATTCTTCAGTTCTTGTGAAAGCATTTACATCAGCTTCGTTTTGAAGATGACAATTCGATTTTTGGGGTAAATGTTACAAGTATAATAAGTCAGATAATATCCGATCGTCCTGGAGCGGGACTCGAATCCGCGTCTCCCAGATAGCACCCGGGATGTTAACCACTACACCACCCAGAACGACCAAGTCTCAAGTTTCCGATTAATTTAAATATAACCATCAGAGGTGGTCAGTCTTAGCAATGTGTCCTGAGTCTTTCTAATCACTTGGTATCCAGTAATTGGAAAGACTCAGGATCCAGGGAATGACTCAGGATTCAGTGATTGGAAATACTCATGAAAGAAATACGGATTTATTTATTATAAATCATGAAATAAATCCGTATTTCTTTTATGATTTATCTGCTCCTCCGGGGAATCACGGGATAAAATTCTTAACCTCCAGATTCGCTAAACACGAATGCCGGTTGCTTCGACTAGCGAATCCTGTGATGGTTTTATTCAAATTAATCGGAAACTTGAGACTTGGTTGTTCTGGGTGGTGTAGTGGTTAGCATACCCGGACACTAACTGGAAGACGCGGGTTCGAGTCCTGCTCCAGGACGATGAAAAAGTTTCAAGTTTTCGGATATTACTGACTTATCATACTTGTCACATTTACACCAAAAATAGGATTGTTATCTTCAAATTTTGTATTATATGGTGTAATCCCGTATTTCTTTCATGATAAGTTTCGTCTTATGCAAATATTCTATTCTTCCCCTGATTCTTAGCCCCCTCTGCCATCATGTTGAACTGGTCGCTGCCCCAGTCAGATACATTCCAGCCGCCGAAGACTAAGGGCCAAGTTTTGAGTTGTGTCGTCATTTCGAGGTATGGGCCATAAATCACCACGATGGCCATGCTGTGTGGTGAGTGTGGGTTAGCATTTGTTCTGATCCGGGTGGCATAGTTGTAACGCTACCTGTCTGTCGTCATAGCCCCATGTTAGCTTACAAGTGCTGCAGTGTGTATGTAGATGGGAAGTCATTTGTAAAGCAGGGCCGAACGATGAGTGAGAGAAAATCGTTAGTAGAATCTGAAATTACAACTCTATATCCTTTCGAGAAATTTATGGTGAGAGAGGTTACCGAGTTATTCGGAATTTCTATACGCACAGTTCGTGATATGTTCAAGAAAAGGAAGTTCTGCGGTGTCATTGCATCTAAGGAACGAACGAATAGACAGAAAATACTCACAAAATGAAGCCCGCAACCCCTGGAAAGACGGGAAAAACCGCCTTCCTGTGAAGACTCTGATTTATTCACAGTCAGGCATAATTTTGGGCCCTTCTATAGCACGCAGGAAGTTGTATGGTTCAAAGCACACCAGAAAATTCCCTACCAGTTACTCTATCCGACGTAAAAAAACATTTCAAATCGATTTTTAAAAGCAGAGATATCGGTGAAAGCGTAATTTACCTTTACTTCCCCTAGCGGAAAAACTGAGCATCACTTAAACGTTTGGGGAAATCATAAAGCATAAAGACATTGGTGTTTGGCTTGATGAACGGAAGAAATGCGAGAGGGCTCCCTCATCGTGTGTCGGCTGACGATATTTAAGACTGGTGCGATGAAACTCTTCAAGAACTGAGCCACTCTGCAATGAACAGACTTCAATGGGACAATATAGTTAAATGGCAACAGTCACCTACGGGAGTTATACCCATAGCTGATGATAATGATGACTTGAAAAGGAAACGCTTGCCATAATAGGTGTCGTAATAAATGATGTCAAAGGAAAGAAATAATTTCTTCAATCGGATATTTAGAAGCAAAGATGTGGAATAAAATATTCATTCAAACAGTCGACGTGGATCAGGAACACCATACAGAAATCGTCGCTCTTTCCACGTTAATAAGTGATTATCAGAAAAATTCTCATCGGCCGCCACCGGGAATCGAACCCAGGGTCTTCCAGGTACGCGCCGGACATGCTACCACTGCACCACAGCGGCCTCGAATTCTCCAGACTCACATACTTCATACAACTTCCTGCTTCCCGATGGCGGCCGATGAGAATTTTTCCGAGCCGCACTTATTGACGTGGAAAGAGCGGTGATTTCTGTTTTGAATAAAATATGTTTTGAATTTCATCGTCTTCAACTAACTGGTACCATGAGAGACACAGCAAGGGTTGCTTCTAGGCATGCGCGATCCCGTTGCTTCCACCTGCTATTAGGATTGCATTGATTGCCAGCAACGGGCCACTAGTGGCACTTGCTTGGAGGCCCACAATTCACGGCGATGCTGCAGTGCCATCAATGGCTCGCCAACTGATAGCGCTGCCACCAACGGACCGCTACCGGGCTGTGAGCGGCAGGTTTCAGCCAGCAGTGACCCATCACTGCCAGCCAGCAGTTTCCCAGCACTTGTGTTTTTCCTGGGATAGCACTGCTTTTACGCCCTCTAACGGCGAAATTACACATCAGAAACAGACCAAAAGGCAAAGATGATCGTTCTCACATTCCGGGCTTCGCAAAGCAAAAGGAATTTTTATAAAATCGGACTGTCAGTTGTAGATATATGGCGTCCACATGCGGACGGACGGACAAAGTGACACTATGAGCACGTACCTTTTTAGAAAAGAAGTGCTAAAAAAATTTAAACCCAGAGATAAAACGAAAGCGATTACATAAATAGAGGGAGAGCGTCAGGCACAGAACAGTTAAAAATATCAGTACGAAAGACATAACGAAAATGAAAGTACTGATACTAAGAGTACGTAAGAAATAACAAAACAGAGATGATGAGTACAAGAAAAAAACTTAAAACGAAGTAGTGCTATTAGACGCTCGACAAAATAAATGTAGAAATAAAAATTGAGATAATTTGTAGATAAGAACTGAGAATAAAAATTATAAAACGAACGTTCAGAGAAATCACAAAGTCCGTGATTAGGAAGAAAACAAATATGAAAATTCTGAAACTAAAGAAGAAGTTGACAGAAGCAATGGTCATTGATCAGCACTAAAGTTATTTACTAAATTTTGAACAAGTTATTTTCCTCGTAAATCAGCCAAAAATGCAGCGATGTGCCTAAAGGAAATGGATGAACCCAATTAAAAATCTGTCAAAAATGTTTCCTGTACCTTTTAGTTTTGACTAAAATTGGATATTCACATCTTCTCTGCCTTCTTATTTTCAAGTTTTTTTACTTGAATGTTATTATATACCTCCTAAACAGTTGCCTTTTTTTTTTCAGGAAAACTAATTTGTGAAACAAATGAACTCAATTTTTATTTTTCAAATACAAAGCAAAAGTTGTAATTACGATTGAATAGAAAGCTTATCCTGAACACAGCAAGAAGTAGTAAATTAAAAGAGAAATATGGATGAGCAAATTCCTACTCTCAGTAGAATTAATATGTTAGTGGTTTAATTTTCTTGTGGACTTCATGCTCGTCGGACAAACAATTTTCACTTGACATATTACCGACATTTTTCATGAGGCATTTAATTTCCTCCTTCTTGCATTAGCGCTGTATTAATGTTAAGCTTTTTAAACCAACTGACGACAGTCATCTGGAAAAGCAAGCTGTTACCATATCCGCACGGTTCTTGAAAAATATATTTTTTTCCGTTGTGTTTTACCAAACGCCGCGTTTGTTTTCCATCTAAGCACACATGCATCAGATTTATGATGCGTATTTATGTTTCTTCGCATTTTAAACTTTAATTTTCACAATCTGAGTGTCTGTGTTTACGACCAGTATTGACTTCTGAAGAATGAATCATAAATTGAAGCATTCATTATCGTAAGAAAGAGTGGGCAAACTTACCGGTGGTTCAGAATCTGTGATAATTTTTTCTTACGAAAGGTTTAAAGTACACCAGAGTAAGCTTTTGGAATTCCGAGATATTGTTGAGAGCTTACGAGCTGTTTGGAGACACGGGGCGTTATTTTTCCGTTTGAAAAAGAAGTTCAGGGGCAGAACGGTTAGAATACTGTTCTGGAAAACTATGGAACCTTTCGGAAAGCATTTTAAGAACATATACACTGTGGAACAGTTCGAGAAGCATATAGGACCATTTGTGACATTCCTGCACCGCAGGACGCACATGAGATAAAGGCAGATAGCAGTGAGCGCACATGTCCGCGTAGTTCAGTTGGGAGAGCGACTTACTCCGGAGTGAGGGGACGTATTCGGTGCCGGCGCTGACAAACTTGTTCGTTATACGTTGAGAAGGCCTGTCTGTCCACGAGTCGTTTGTGGGCTGGAGAAATGCGTTACTTACGGGGGGGGGCAAGACACGTTCTGATCGTGTGAAGAATGAAGATCTGTTGTAGTTGTGTAATGTGAAGAGCAAAATGTTGTTAGCAAGGTGGAGACTAATATTCTCCAGTGGTTTGGCCATGTTGAAAGAATAAGTGATGAGATGCTTACTAAGAATTTTTTAGCCCAAGTGGCGGGAAGGACAGACAGAGGAAGGCCAAGGAAGTCATGGGAGAATCAGATTCAGGAGTGTCTGCATGAGAAAAAGATTATGAGTATGAAGTATAGAAGGTCTTGTGCATGTCGTGTGATGGATGTTAGTGAAGCCCGTGTTGTGTGCCAAGATCGCTGTAAATGGAGTAGTTTGATACGGCAACAGTAAGTAAATAATCAGTTAAAAATTCGTCTGGTAGTTTCTGTTTCTTTGTGGAACTAACCTCTGAATCTCAGAGAACAGCTTAGTGATATGTACGTATGTATAAGAAGGCCTGTCTTCGGTATTCCATTTTAGAGGCCGTTCGGCGACAAGAATATTATGCAGAGTTTGAAGGATCGTCGAGGAACATGAACATCACGGAATACTTCTAAAAGCCGTTAAGGCCGCCCCGGTGGCGCAGTGGTCTAAGCGATGGCCTCTGATCATTCGTCCGACCGGGGTCCGGGTTCGAATCCCGGAGAGGCATGGATGTTGTGTTTGTCTTACGGCGCTGGCTCTCTCCCTTCCCTAGAACCAGTGGCCCTAAACTAGGGACGGGCGACTGCTTATAGCCCATTGAGTTGCTCACGGTGGTCGTTAAACCTCCAATAAAAAAAAAAGCCGTTAAGGTGGATCCACCTAAACTCTTTTCCTTGTATTTCCAATGGGCAAACTTCCGTAGCCAATTTCTTCACAATTAATGCGTTCCCAAGGATGAAAATTTGAACATCGATAAAAATAACTTTATATTATAGCCTAGTATACGTAATATTTTCTAAAAAGTTAACCATAATTAAGCAATCCAACATTCGTCAGCCTACTGAAGTCATCAATGTACAGGTCGCGCCATCTATTTTCTGGTCTCAACGCCGCCAAAGGAAAAGTTATTGATTTTTAATATAATTATGGTCAAGTTTTAGAAAATATTAAGTATACTAGGCTATAATATGAAGTTATTTTTATCGATATTCAAAGTTTCATCCTTGGGAACGCATTAATTGTGAAGAACATAGGTTACAGAAGTTTGTCCATTGGAAATACAAGGCAAAGATTTTAGGTGGATCCACCTTAAGGGACCGAAAGATTATGCGATCGTTGAGGAGGCCATTCCGGAATCTCGTATTATGGTACAGTTGGAGAGGCCTTTCTTGGACAAAACTTCACGAGATCATTTGAAATAAGTGGAAACAATGTGTTACATGAACACGGAAAAACAAAAGAAAAAACTCCTGCTGCAGTTAAATATCGTCTGCTAAGGAAATGGCTGACGTAAACAAGCTGTAACGTACCAGGAGATGTGACGTACCTGCCAGAAGGACGCACACGACATAAAGGCAGATAGCAATTAGAATCAATGTCCGCGTAGCTTAATTGGTAGAGCAACTTATTCCGGAATGAGTGGACCCGGGTTCGAATCCTGGCGCGGATAAAAATGACGGAGAAATTTACTTCGTTATAATGGCGCCCGAACTATCCGGATGACCCGACCGTTCAAAATCTCGCATTGGTGTGATGTTATTTCCACACCGCGAGATAGGAAAAATAAGAGAATCCCTTCTTCAGCACTTCGAAAAAAAAAAAAAAAAAAATGAGGGGGAGATGATGTAACGTACCAGGAGATGTGACGTACCTGCCAGAAGGACGCAGACGACATAAAGGCAGATAGGAATCAGAATAAAACGTCCGCGTAGCTTAATTGGTAGAGCAACTTATTCCGGAATGAGTGGACCCGGGTTCGAACCCCGGCGCGGAAAAAAATCACGGAGAAATTCACTTCGTTATAAAGCCGTAGATAGAAAGTTACGTTTTTGCTCTTTACGAAGATAAATATTTGCATTCTGTAATTAAGAAAAAACGATGTGAAAATCACGGAACTAGCATTTCTAAATTTGAAATAAGCAATATTATTACTAACAGAGAAGAAAATCGTCAAGCATTGCTTTTCACAGGAAAAAGAACACCGAATACCCAAAGAAGGTGCGTACTTTTACGACTATTCCAAAAGCAAGCTCTCCGGACTTAAAAGAAAATCCACAGGCCCAAAGATCAATCGCTCAGTCATTAAAAATCTTTGTATCAACTGTAAGCAATAAACAGACATTTGAAGGAATTCTGATTATTTCCAGACGGTATGTGGAAGAAGCATAATATTTTTCGAAGCTTTGAAGAAATAGTTCTCATTAATTACAGACGATGTGTGAAACAATCATCACACATATTTTTCGAAGCGTTGAAGACGTAGTTCTCATTAATTCCGGATGGTGCGTAGAAGAAACATCAAAAATTTTTCGAAGCATTGAAGAAGGAATTCTCATTAATTCCAAACGGTGTGTGGAAGAAGCATCACACATTTTTCAGAGCATTGAAGAAGAAAATCTCATTAATTCCAGACAATGTGTGAAAAGAGACACATTTTTCGAAGCGTTGAAGAAAAGATTCTCATTAATTTATACACGTCGTGTGGAGGAAGCATCACACATTTTTCGAAGCGTTGAAGGTGGAATTCTCCTAAATTCCAGATGGTGCGTAAAAGAAGCATCACACATTTTTCGAAAAATTGAAGAAGGAATTCTCTTTAATTCCAGACGGTGCGTGGAAGAAGCATCACACATTTTCCGAAGCGTTGAAGAAGGAAATCTCATTAATTTTAGACGATGTGTGGAAAGAGCATCACACATTTTTCGAAGCGTTGAAGAAGGAAATCTCATTAATTTTAGACGATGTGTGAAGGAAGCTTCACACATTTTTCGAAGCGTTGAAGAAGGAATTCTCATTAATTCCAAACGGTGTGTGGAAGAAGCATCACACATTTTTCGAAGCATTGAAAAAGGAAATCTCATTAATTTTAGACGATGTGTGGAAAGAGCATCACACATTTTTCGAAGCGTTGAAGAAAGGATTCTCATTAATTTACACACGTCGTGTGGAGGAAGCATCACACATTTTTCGAAGCGTTGAAGAAGGAATTCTCGTTAATTCCAGACGATATGTGGAAAGAGCATCACACATTTTTCGAAGCGTTGAAGAAATAATTCTCATTAATTACAGACGATCTGTGAAACAATCATCACACACATTTTTCGAAGCGTTAAAGAAGGAATTCTCATTTATTCCAGACGGTGCGTGGGAGAAGCATCAAACATTTTCCGAAGCATTGAAGAAGGAAATCTCATTAATTCCAGACGATGTGTGGACAGAGAATCACCCATTTTTCGAAGCGTTGAAGAAATAATTCTCATTTATTACAGACGATCGGTGAGACAATCATCACACACATTTTTCGAAGCGTTGAAGAAGGAATTCTCATTAATTCCAAACGGTGTGTGGAAGAAGCATCACACATTTTTCGAAGCATTTAAGAAGGAAATCTCAATAATTTCAGACGATGTGTGGAAAGAGCATCATACATTTTTCGAAGCTTTGAAGAAAGGATTCTCATTAATTACACACGTCGTGTGGAGGAAGCATCACACATTTTTCGAAGCGTTGAAGACAGAATTCTCATTAATTCCAGATGGTGCGGGGAAGAAGCATCACATATTTTTCGAAGCATTGAAGAAGGAATCCTCATTAATTCTGGACGTTGTGTGAAGGAAGCTTCACACATTTTTCGAAGCGTTGAAGAAGGAATTCTCATTAATTCCAGACGTTGCGTGGAAGAAACATCACACATCTTTCGAAGCATTGAAGAAGAAATTCTCATTAATTCCAGACGTTGCGTAGAAGAAGCATCGCACATTTTGCGAATCGTTGAAGAAGGAATTCTCATTCATTCCAAACGGTTGTAGAAGAAGCATCACACATTTTTCGAAGCATTTAAGAAGGAAGTCTCATGAATTTCAGAAGATGTGTGGAAAGAGCATCATGCATATTTCGAAGCGTTGAAGAAATGATTCTCTTTAATTACACACGTCCTGTGGAGGAAGCATCACACATTTTTCGAAGCGTTGAAGAAGGAATTCTCATTAATTCCAAACGGTGCGTGGAAGAAGCATCACATATTTTTCGAAGCATTGAAGAAGGAATTCTCATTAATTCCAGATGTTGTGCGAAGAAAGCTTCGCACATTTTTCGAAGCGTTGAAGACGGAATTCTGATTCATTCTAGACGATGTGTGGAAGGAGCATCACACGTACTTCTCGAACCTCACGGCCAGGAGATCCGTTTCTACATTTGGGAGCCAAAACAATGTTAAACCTTTTTTCGTATATCGAAATTTGAAACCACGTCTCCCAGCTCCGGAGAGGGTTATTCTCCCAACTGAACTACATCGTCCTTGGCTTATCGCTGCACCTTGCCATTTTGACTCTCGTGTTTTCTCAATGATACGTCACAATAACCTTATTTCCTCAAATAGAGGATTACAGCTAATAGCAACTTTACTTAAAACAAGTCAGGTGTGGTTTAGTGCATATCGACATTCATTAATTAGTAGGATAATAGCGATGCTAGCCTTTGTTTCTTCCAATGTGTATGCATGCATGCATCAGATGTGGCAACTTTTTCCCCTGTCATGAAGAACATTTTCATGGTTAGGTATATTAAAGCTGAGCAAAAGCTGCATTAAAAGATTTACATCACTTGGCAGAAGAACATTTCGATGAGGCCATCATTTCGGTAAAAACAATCTTTCCGTAAAGTGATTATTTCCATAAAAACAGCTTTTCAGTAAAGTGACCATTTCGACAATACAACCTGTTGCTGAAGTGAACTTTTCCGTTAAACAGCCTTTTAGTAAACTGATTACATCCTTAACACAATCTTTCGGCAAAATGATCGTTTCGATAGAAACAGCTCTTCGGTGAAGTTAATTTTCGATAAAATGTTCGTTTCGATATAAACAACCCTTCGGTGAAGTGAATTTTTCGGTAAAATGATCGTTTCGATAAAAACATCCCTTCAGTGAATACTTTTCCGTAATTGGTAAACTCTCGGTAAAGAGATGACTTCAATAAAATAACCTTTCGTTGAAATGAAATTCTCCGCAAAGCAACCTTTTGGTAAACGGATGATTCCGATAAAACGATCTGTGGGTGAAGTGATCTTTTCAGTAGAATAAGATTTCGGCAAAGTGAAATTTTCAATAAAACAACCGTCTGGTGAAGTGAGTTTCTCGGAAAAATAAACCTTCCCATAAAGTGATTATTTCTACAAACGAACCTTCAAATGCATGTTATTGGCAGATGGATGCCATATTATGTGTAGACAAACCTCAGAAAACTTGAAAATCACGCGGTCCTAGAACGGGAATCGAACCCGATTTTCGTTCGAGTACGTTACCGTTACACCACCTAGAACGGTGCTACATCTGGGAGCGTCACATCTACACCGATGATTCATTACATTATGACCCCCTACCTAATAAACTGTAGGACCCCCTTTAGCTCGCAAAACAGCGGTCACTCGGCGAGGCATAGATTCGATGAGATTGCGATAGCTATCCTGGGGTGTCTTGTACCATAATGTCAACAGCAGGTCCTCTAGTTTCCATACATTTCGAGAGGTGGGGGTAGGGATGGTGATTGGCCCGAACCCGCTTTTCCAAGTCGAACCAAAAATGCTCGATTGGGTTCATGTCGGGTGAATTTGGAGGCCAGGGCATTAACAGAAAGTCACCAGCATGTTCCTCGAACCACTCCTTGACGATTCTCGCAGTGTGGCATGGCGCATTATCCTGTTGGTAATGGCCATCACCAGCAGTGAACACAGTTGCCATAAAGGGGGGAACTTGGTCCGCAACGATGTTCAGATACCTCTGACAGCTGTCAGGGATTGTGCTATTGCGATAATGAGGCCTAAAGTGTCCCAAGAAAACATCTCCCAGAGCATAACACCGCCGCCGCCGCCGCCGCCGGCCTGTTTCCGCCCAACAGTGCATCCAAGTGCCATACCCTCCGTTGGTAATCGGCGTATCTGCGCTCGGCCGTCTAAGTGATGCACCAGGAATCTTGATTCGTCAGACCAGGCCACTTTCTTCCAATCATCCACAGTCCAATCTCGTAGGCGATGACGTTCAGTGAGCATGGGGACCCGGCTGGGTCTTCGGCTATGCAGGAGCATGCGCAGAAGGCTGCGATGAACTATGTGCTGTGACGCATTGCCCTGATCACCACTGTTGTAGCTGCGGGTGATTTGTCGCACTGTGGCCCTGCGATCGCTGTGAACAATGCGCGTCAGTCTCAGCTCCCCTCTAGCATCAATGAGCTGCGGACGACACACGGCTAGACGACGGCTCATCGTTTGGCCAACTGTGCACCACTTTTGATACGTACTCACTACAGCGGCACGTGAACAACCCACAAGCCGCGCCGTGCCAACACAATTTGTCTTTTATCAAACTCCAAATAAATCGGCAGCTTTTCCCATTATATACAACCCGAGGACCGAAAGCCGGTCCTCGGGTTGTCTATATACTGCTCTGTGAATTTGAATTTCACCTGTTGCACCGTTCGGTCTCCAGGCGCGCTCATTTCTCTAGGCTGGGGGATGGGCATAACGAAATGGCTCTTTGGTGTATGTTCCAAATACATCCTCAGTTGCTCGGAACTTTGTCCTTCTGAGTGGTGTAACGGTAACACACTCGAACCTAAATCGAGTTCGATTCCAGTTCCGAGACGATGTGATTTTCAAATTTTCTGCGTTATGTCTACAAGTACCTAAACAACCTTTATGTTACATTAAGTTTCCTGTAAAGTTATCATTTCGAAAAACGCCTATTATAAAAACGTATAGTTCTTGATAGATTTCCACCGATTACTTTTTCAGCGTGGTTTGTTTTGTTTTATTTCTGCGGTGATTAAAACCGCAAGGTAATGTTTAATTAAAAGCACTTTCTGATAAATTGAAACAATCTTAAATATAAGTCATTAGTGAAAAGCTTAAAGAGTGTTTAATTGAAACTTTGAGAATGGGAAGAAAGTAGGAAGACCAAAATGGGAAATTTGTGAACACCACGTGCAAGCACTTTAGAAGGAAAACAGTCACCGTATTGAGTGCAATCTTAATAAGGTGAATTCTCATCCCGTATTAACGAATCGAAGACTTTACCTCTACGAAAGCAGGACAATTCCCTGTCTGTGGAATTTTACACAGCAAAATATACAGATGTACGCTCCAAAGTTTGTTCTAGTTGAAGAAACCCTAATGAAAAGACAGATTTTAGCTTTTCATCAGTCTCCCTAGAAACATGAGAGATGTGTACAGACAAAAATGAAAAAGCCATTATTGAGAATTAATTCTTGTGAGTAGACGGAATAAAGTAGTTAACGAGATTGAGGAAAGAAAGAACACATCACATCTCAAAACGTAGGCCTTCGTGGCCGCTAATCCATGAAATCTCCAGATGTAATTTTGTGAGGTTCTTTTAAATACACCAGACTGTGAATACTCAAGAAACGCATATAGCGTATTAAACCTGCTTATTTTTGTGATGTAATAAGCACAAAGATTCGCTAAGTTTTCGCCGACGAAGCTTTGTGCTTATTACACCACAAAAGTAAACAGCTTTAACACGCTATATGCCTTTCTTGATTCTGTGAGATTCACGTTTTCTTAGAAGTTATGAAATACGAAAGCCATTCTATAAAAAACTGAGAGTAATTTTTTTGAGTTGGCAACAGTACGACAGGAAAAATAAAACCTCAGACGACTAACTGAATTAAGGAAGTGTCTATGGCAACAGTTATTTGCCGTGGCAGACCATTCTGGTTTTGTTATTGCTCAGTTGTTTAAGGTACGTGTGCCTTTTGCCGTACAGCTATGGAGGTCAGTGATTCAGAGTTAAAAAGTGAAATGCGTTGCGCGATAAAATTTTGCTGTCGCTTCGGTAAAACGGCTCTAGAATCAGTTGATTTAATGAAAAAAGTTTACAAAGATAGATTTAGATGGCACCATGATTTCAAAACAGGGTGTTTGTCGGCAGAACTCGCTCCTAGGCCTGGTCGACCTGAAAGTGTTGTTACAGAGCGTGTTGTGAACTGTTTGAGCAATCCTGAAAAAAGATCGACGAATGGCATGTGTAGACATAGCGGCGTCAACAAATATTTCAAAAACGTCGTCAATCCGCATCCTACGCGTCAAATTACTGCTGCATCGTGTGTGTTCCAGATGGGTATCTCGTCATCTGACGAGAGAACAATTGTTAGCCAGAATTCAGGTGTCTCATGAGTTGAAACAAATGTTTGCAAAGGATCCAAACTTTCTAAACACAGTAGTAATTACTGACGAAACATGGGTCCACTATTTCAAACCCCTCACGAAGCGCGCAACGATTTTCTGGAAACACACAGGCTCGCCTCCTCCGAAAAAAGTCCGCTAAACCAAATCATCTCGGAAGGGGACGATGATATTTTTCGTTTATCATAAAGTTGTAGTCTACCAGCATGCCGTTCCTCCCAAATTTCTGTCAATGCTGAGTGTTACATTTCAGTCTTGAAGCGTCTGCGATGACACATATCGATTAAGGGACCGGAATCGGTGGGCAAGTGGACCCTACACCATGATAACGCCCGCCCACATGTGGCTGCTTGTGTTCAACAATATCTTATGAAATGCAGTACTGAAATCATTCCACAGCCTCCCTACAATTCCGATTTCGTCCCGTGCGATTTCCGGTTGTTTGCAAGGAGAAGTTCCGTGGCGCAACATTCAACGCAGATGCTGACGTTATTCAAGCTGTACAGGAGTCGCTAAAGCAACTTCCACAAAATGCCTTTGCCATATGCTTTGAACCGTGGACTGAGCGATTTGACCGTTGCATATCATCCGGGAGAAGATATTTTGAGAAAGGATAATATATTTTGCAGTACCTATATTTCTTCACTTTGTGTGATTTTACTCTCAGTTTTCATGGAACGGACGTTGTATATGTGCAATAGTTCTGTAAATTAATGAAATGAGCAAAGTGGTGGATTTTCCATTACTACAAATCTATGAAATAATTATTTCTTATCACAAAGCTTCAGTTTCTACAAGTTTTGATTAAACCTGAAGTTGAAACAGAAGTGATACCATTCGAAAGCTAAATTAAATATAGCTATATTACGAATCCTATCACCTTTTTTACGGAATAGTTTACATTGTTATTGGCGAAAGGTGTAATACATTTGTAACTTTTGTTTAGCCGTCTCAGTTCCCTAGTGGTACGAACCGTTAGTTTCAAATCATTCGTCCGAGATGGTCCCGGATTCGAAACCCAGGTGAGACACGAATGTGTGTTCGTCTAACGGCACTGGCTCTCTTCCTTCTCTGGAGCCTGTGACACTAAATTAGGGGCGAGGGATTGCTTATAATCCATTGAATTGCCCACGATAGTCGTTAAACCCAAAAAATAAAATGAAATTAATTTCCCTTTCAGGTGAATTACAGCGAAATCTGCAGTACTGGCCACATTTCGTTGCGAGGTAGCTACATTTTTAGGGAACATACAATATTTTAATTAAATAACAAGGAACTGCACACCAACTGTACTTAACTAATATAACTATACTAGTAATCCGAAATTTCTTGGTGTTGAATAGAATTCAAAGTTTCCAAGCTTTCGCACATCAACTAGATGGCTTTTTCAAGAAAGGTAGACAGCAAACTGAATAATAGAACGCTTCAACAATTTGAACGCGGCGACTTGCTTTTGTAATAAACGAAGAGGTGCGAACGCAATCAGGTATTCAAAGACACGAAGCGTTATGCTCGTTTAACACGAGGGACCATGGGAGGAAAACAACAGGCATTCACTGTGTCCCAAAACATGGTGGCCATAATCTTCCCTGCTTGTGTTTTGAAATTTTTTGGTGGTGGTGATTCATGATGTTTCCACTGCATGCCCTCTTGTTTAGTATCAAAGACCCAATGGTGAAACCACGTCTCATGACCAGTCATAACGCAGGAATATAAATCATCTAGATTGCTGTTAATAAAGTAGAACCCAACCCACTTGCTTCAACGCGATCGTTCTTCATCTCAGGTATCAACTTTCGAGGAACCGATCTGGCACAGATCTTTGACATCATTAACTTCTCATGCAAAATGGTTCAAACACTGTCAGTATTCAACTTCAGTTAATTCCTCAGTAGTCTAGGAGTCATAACGTAGGAATATAAGTCATCTAGATTCAACTTCAGTTAGTTCCTCTGTAGTCTAGGAGTCATAACGTAGGAATATAAATCATCTAGATTGCTGTTAATAAAGTAGAACCCAACCCACTTGCTTCAACGCGATCGTTCTTCATCTCAGGTATCAACTTTCGAGGAACCGATCTGGCACAGACCTTTGACATCATTAACTTCTCATGCAAAATGGTTCAAACACTGCCAGTATTCAACTTCAGTTAGTTCCTCAGTAGTCTAGGAGTCATAACGTAGGAATATAAGTCATCTAGATTCAACTTCAGTTAGTTCCTCAGTAGTCTAGGAGTCATAACGTAGGAATATAAATCATCTAGATTGCTGTTAATAAAGTAGAACCCAACCCACTTGCTTCAACGCGATCGATCTCTATCTCAGGTATCAACTTTCGAGGAACCGATCTGGCACAGATCTTTGACATCATTAACTTCTCATGCAAAATGGTTCAAACACTGTCAGTATTCAACTTCAGTTAGTTCCTCAGTAGTCTAGGAGTCATAACGTAGGAATATAAGTCATCTAGATTCAACTTCAGTTAGTTCCTCAGTAGTCTAGGAGTCATAACGTAGGAATATAAATCATCTAGATTGCTGTTAATAAAGTAGAACCCAACCCACTTGCTTCAACGCGATCGATCTCCATCTCAGGTATCAACTTTCGAGGAACCGATCTGGCACAGATCTTTGACATCATTAACTTCTCATGCAAAATGGTTCAAACACTGTCAGTATTCAACTTCAGTTAGTTCCTCAGTAGTCTAGGAGTCATAACGTAGGAATATAAGTCATCTAGATTCAACTTCAGTTAGTTCCTCAGTAGTCTAGGAGTCATAACGTAGGAATATAAATCATCTAGATTGCTGTTAATAAAGTAGAACCCAACCCACTTGCTTCAACGCGATCGATCTCCATCTCAGGTATCAACTTTCGAGGAACCGATCTGGCACAGACCTTTGACATCATTAACTTCTCATGCAAAATGGTTCAAACACTGCCAGTATTCAACTTCAGTTAGTTCCTCAGTAGTCTAGGAGTCATAACGTAGGAATATAAGTCATCTAGATTCAACTTCAGTTAGTTCCTCAGTAGTCTAGGAGTCATAACGTAAGAATATAAATCATCTAGATTGCTGTTAATAAAGTAGAACCCAACCCACTTGCTTCAACGCGATCGATCTCCATCTCAGGTATCAACTTTCGAGGAACCGATCTGGCACAGATCTTTGACATCATTAACTTCTCATGCAAAATGGTTCAAACACTGTCAGTATTCAACTTCAGTTAGTTCCTCAGTAGTCTAGGAGTCATAACGTAGGAATATAAGTCATCTAGATTCAACTTCAGTTAGTTCCTCAGTAGTCTAGGAGTCATAACGTAGGAATATAAATCATCTAGATTGCTGTTAATAAAGTAGAACCCAACCCACTTGCTTCAACGCGATCGATCTCCATCTCAGGTATCAACTTTCGAGGAACCGATCTGGCACAGACCTTTGACATCATTAACTTCTCATGCAAAATGGTTCAAACACTGCCAGTATTCAACTTCAGTTAGTTCCTCAGTAGTCTAGGAGTCATAACGTAGGAATATAAGTCATCTAGATTCAACTTCAGTTAGTTCCTCAGTAGTCTAGGAGTCATAACGTAGGAATATAAATCATCTAGATTGCTGTTAATAAAGTAGAACCCAACCCACTTGCTTCAACGCGATCGATCTCCATCTCAGGTATCAACTTTCGAGGAACCGATCTGGCACAGATCTTTGACATCATTAACTTCTCATGCAAAATGGTTCAAACACTGTCAGTATTCAACTTCAGTTAGTTCCTCAGTAGTCTAGGAGTCATAACGTAGGAATATAAGTCATCTAGATTCAACTTCAGTTAGTTCCTCAGTAGTCTAGGAGTCATAACGTAGGAATATAAATCATCTAGATTGCTGTTAATAAAGTAGAACCCAACCCACTTGCTTCAACGCGATCGATCTCCATCTCAGGTATCAACTTTCGAGGAACCGATCTGGCACAGACCTTTGACATCATTAACTTCTCATGCAAAATGGTTCAAACACTGCCAGTATTCAACTTCAGTTAGTTCCTCAGTAGTCTAGGAGTCATAACGTAGGAATATAAGTCATCTAGATTCAACTTCAGTTAGTTCCTCAGTAGTCTAGGAGTCATAACGTAGGAATATAAATCATCTAGATTGCTGTTAATAAAGTAGAACCCAACCCACTTGCTTCAACGCGATCGATCTCCATCTCAGGTATCAACTTTCGAGGAACCGATCTGGCACAGATCTTTGACATCATTAACTTCTCATGCAAAATGGTTCAAACACTGTCAGTATTCAACTTCAGTTAGTTCCTCAGTAGTCTAGGAGTCATAACGTAGGAATATAAGTCATCTAGATTCAACTTCAGTTAGTTCCTCAGTAGTCTAGGAGTCATAACGTAGGAATATAAATCATCTAGATTGCTGTTAATAAAGTAGAACCCAACCCACTTGCTTCAACGCGATCGATCTCCATCTCAGGTATCAACTTTCGAGGAACCGATCTGGCACAGACCTTTGACATCATTAACTTCTCATGCAAAATGGTTCAAACACTGCCAGTATTCAACTTCAGTTAGTTCCTCAGTAGTCTAGGAGTCATAACGTAGGAATATAAGTCATCTAGATTCAACTTCAGTTAGTTCCTCAGTAGTCTAGGAGTCATAACGTAGGAATATAAATCATCTAGATTGCTGTTAATAAAGTAGAACCCAACCCACTTGCTTCAACGCGATCGATCTCCATCTCAGGTATCAACTTTCGAGGAACCGATCTGGCACAGATCTTTGACATCATTAACTTCTCATGCAAAATGGTTCAAACACTGTCAGTATTCAACTTCAGTTAGTTCCTCAGTAGTCTAGGAGTCATAACGTAGGAATATAAGTCATCTAGATTCAACTTCAGTTAGTTCCTCAGTAGTCTAGGAGTCATAACGTAGGAATATAAATCATCTAGATTGCTGTTAATAAAGTAGAACCCAACCCACTTGCTTCAACGCGATCGATCTCCATCTCAGGTATCAACTTTCGAGGAACCGATCTGGCACAGACCTTTGACATCATTAACTTCTCATGCAAAATGGTTCAAACACTGCCAGTATTCAACTTCAGTTAGTTCCTCAGTAGTCTAGGAGTCATAACGTAGGAATATAAGTCATCTAGATTCAACTTCAGTTAGTTCCTCTGTAGTCTAGGAGTCATAACGTAAGAATATAAACCATCTACATTGCTGTTAATAAAGTAGAACCCAACCCACTTGCTTCAACGCGATCGTTCTTCATCTCAGGTATCAACTTTCGAGGAACCGATCTGACACAGACCTTTGACATCATTAACTTCTCATGCAAAATGGTTCAAACACTGCCAGTATTCAACTTCAGTTAGTTCCTCAGTAGTCTAGGAGTCATAACGTAGGAATATAAGTCATCTAGATTCAACTTCAGTTAGTTCCTCTGTAGTCTAGGAGTCATAACGTAAGAATATAAACCATCTACATTGCTGTTAATAAAGTAGAACCCAACCCACTTGCTTCAACGCGATCGTTCTTCATCTCAGGTATCAACTTTCGAGGAACCGATCTGACACAGACCTTTGACATCATTAACTTCTCATACAAAATGTTTCAAACACTGCCGGTATTCAACTTCAGTTAGTTCCTCAGTAGTCTAGGAGCTAGCTCATGCCCCGTATGCACTTCTACGTCCCCTAAGTTTTATTGCTGGATCACATGACACACCTATAGGAGTCTTTAAACAAAGTTGGTCACATGGTCCAGATCATGGTCGTTTGGCCGCCATAACAATGAATTTTAGTTTATGCGTATCTTCGCTCCTAGTCCGATTTTATTTATACAAAGCTTATTTGACTCCTTTTTAGAATGCACACAAATTCGGTTATTACACATTTATTGATAAAAACCAGTATTTTAGATGAAGCGTATTTCAATAATAAGAGACAAAATTACGATTTTCTGAGTAAAACTGCTATAAAAATGAGGGAAATAGAAAAGCTTTTGGTATATAGGCTAAAAATATTTATTTATTACTGAAAGAAGAACAGAAGACACAGTGAAAGAGGTTTAAACTTTAACAGAGTGGACCAAGGCAAAAAACATTAGAAGAACACGAACCCATGTTGAAACTCTTAAATGACAGATGCCAAAAGTTATAGAAAAGATAGAAAAATTTGTTGAAGAACAAGGAACAGAGAGAAGGGAATTGGGATCTGAATGTCAGTTCCCTAATGCGGGCAGTTCTTCTCTTCTTTGCATTCGATAAGACAAACTACTGCAGGTGGGAAAGTGTTTTCTTGGAGAACTGTTTACATCTTTCGCAGAGCTTTCCTGAGATTTATACAGATTTCCAGTCTGGATACTTTGTTGTGAAAAACAAGCAGCGGAAATTCAGTTGCGTGGCTATGGATCAAGCACTGGAGCAAAATTACAACAAGCCAGCAAAATGTCATGGTGGAGTCATTAGAGTAAGAACAAAAAAAGGAAGCAGTACTACTCTATGATCTGATCAAGCACGAGAAAGTCCAGAGTCCCGAGTTTGGCATGTGATCACTAAGAAGCTGATGACAGGATCCTGTACCATATTTCTCACATCACGATGACCTCAAAAATGGAGGTGGTTATTTGTTCTGCTGATACTGATGTTTTTGTTAATGCACTCTTTCACTATCAAGAAACGTGAAAAACTTTTGGGCTTG
The DNA here is from genome assembly GCA_039090855.1 of Macrothele yani. Taxonomy (NCBI): domain Eukaryota; kingdom Metazoa; phylum Arthropoda; class Arachnida; order Araneae; family Macrothelidae; genus Macrothele; species Macrothele yani. Next base: position 13,421,292 of record CM077003.1, on the reverse strand, counting down.
AAAAACTTTGGGTTGCCTTCGGGGTGCGGAAAACATTCCGGTACATTCCACTCCATTCCCTTGCTAATGAAAACAGAGTACCACACAGTATTTTGGCAACTTTACTAGCTATTCATTCTCTAACAGGATGCGATACTACCAGCAAAGTCAATACAAAGTTGGCAACTTTGAAAATGGCAGAAGCTTGTGCTAAAAACCTTATAACGACGAAGTCTTGTCTTACTTCTACGTTAATTTAAAACAGCAACATACTAAGAAATAGTTCCTAAATGAAAGAAACCTTAACGGCCAGACGGAACATGTAAACAACAGAAGTCAACTTACGGAAAAAGATGCTTTATTCAAGGTTGTAGAAAACACATCGTAGCATAGCATATTGCAGTAAACGCTCCACACACCACACATTATCACAACACTCCTATCAATCATCAGTTTACAACCCAACGCTCGTAATAATCGCTCTTCCGCCCCGGTGGCGCAGTGGTCTAAGCGATGGCCTCTGATCATTCGTTCAAACGGGGTCCGGGTTCGAATCCCAGTGAGGCACGGATGTTATGTTTGTCTTATGGCACTGGCTCTCTCCCTTCCCTGGAACCAGTGACCCTAAATTAGGGACGGGCGACTGCTTATAGCCCATTGAGTTGCTCACGGTGGTCGTTAAACCTCCAGCCTAAACCTAATAATCGCTCTCCTACAACGCTCTCAAGCAACCTCGCTTTTATCTCTTGTTCTTATCAAAAATCAGGCATACGTCACGTTCATTCAATCTCAATTGTGTTGCCAAACGTATTCGTTTGAGAGAAAGATATCACGTTAAGAGTGAAGAATAACAGAATAAACTCAAGATTTACATAGGAACAGAAACTAAAAAGGAAAGTTAATTTAGAGTATACGTCACAACATGTTATTCGATTTTGGAAAGGAGCCACTGAATGAGGACATGAAAAAGAGAGCAGAAGAGCATTTAGAACGTGCACTTGGATCAAGCTTACATACAATGGAAGAATTGCGTTTCCATCAGTATCATCACAAAAAAGTACGAAACTTTCAAGATTTGGCTTTTACGTCAACATCTATGCTCCTTCACATAAAAAGAAGTTACATGCAATGCTATAAATATATTCATGCTTTACAAATGTCTGTAGAGCTCACTCCATTTGATTACTGTTACAAAGAAAATTGAAGAAATTTTATTCGCCACGTGACAGAGGATCAATCTGAACCTGAAATTTCCCTAAGCCCTGCAAATGTGAGGAGTGGACAGCGGACTGCGTAGAACCTGTGACTCATTACTTTTGAACGTCCGTCGAATCACTACCTCTGCCATTGTGCTCACGTGACACACTATGGCTCATTTGTCCTGACCGGCCGCTTATATCTCTGTGTGGTCAACCTTGTCACTCTGTGACGCGCCTGAGAGAGTACACTGTGATTCCAGGGGTGGTCGTATTGTTCTGATACGTATGTGTATATCCAGCAAACAGAATATCAGTTTAGAGGATTTCCCGCCAATGCTATTCTAAAAAATGTTTATAATTGTGTGACATTAGTGATATTTATCATAGGGAGAGTTTAAACGTCTAATAAACTATCTACCAACAAGTAATTGGACACCTGTGATAGCGAAGGAAAACGAAGTTTATTTACCTTCAATAGTTGGTGGAGCCTCCACGAGCGGCGATTACAGCTGCAACCCTCTGGGGCATACTCTCAACCAGGCGTTGTACGACGGCTAGCGGTATTTTCTTCCACTCGGCTTGGAGAAGACAGGTCAGTTCCTTCACCGATTTCGGACGGTGGGGGCACCCCTTTAGTCGACGCTCCAACTTGTCCCAGAGGTGCTCGATAGGGTTAATGTCCGGGCTCTGCGCAGGCCAGTCCATTCGATTAACCCCATTGTCGCCATACCAAGCCATGGTGGACCTCGCAACATGACAGGTGGCATTGTCATCCTGAAAGTAAATTGGGTCCACCCCGTAAAACTGCCACAACGTAGGAAGCGCACGGTCATCCAAAATGGTGCAGTAGGTCTCGGCGTTGAGTCTACCAGGAATTGCGACCAAGGGTACCGTGCCATACCAGGAGAAATACCCTCATAGCATAATTCCACCGCCGCCGAACTTCACAGTTGGCACAATACATTCCGGCAGGAGGCGTTCTCCAGGCAGACGCCAAACCCAGACCTTGCCATCCGAACGGTAGAGGGTGAACCTTGATTCGTCGCTCCAAACAACCTGTTTCCACTGTTCAACGGTCCACTGTCGACGTTCTTTGCACCACGTTAGCCGAGCAGCGCTATTGGACTTGGTGATCAAAGGCTTGTGGGCGGCAGCACGTCCATGATAACCGAGCAGATGGGCTTCCTTGCGGATGGTATTCACCGAAAGAACACTCACGGATACCTGTTGAAATTCCTCGCGGATGTGGCCCATCGATTTGGTGCGGTTCTTCCGAATTTCTCTGACCAGCACCCGTCGGTCTCTAACTCCCAGTTTTGTGGGTCTGCCGGGTCGGGGCACATTCCGACAGTCACCTCTCATCTTCCACTTGCCAATCACGTAGGCTACTGTCGATTTTGGGTACTTCAACTCGCTGGATATGTGACGTATGGATCGGCTATTTCTGTGATACCCGACGTTTACACCTTTCTCGAAATCATAGAGCTCCGAACTGCATGCGACTGGTTGCGTTGTTGTTTCCCACACGATATTTAACGGCGGCGGCCGTGACGTGTATCATGACCGCAGATATCGTCGATTGCAGGGGTGTCCAATTACTTGTTGGTAGATAGTGTATTTTCAAAAGTGTTCTTAAATAAAATATCAGTAGATGCTATCTTGAGTTTATGAGTGCGCAGGGAACTTCTTTTACGATTAATATAACTGCAGTTATTACTTTTAAAGTTCTAAAATAATGAGCACGAAGAAGCAGAGATAGCTTGCTTATGTAATTTATCACCTGGAAATGTTTTTTTCCTTCTTTGCAGTTTTTCCCTTCATATGTCACTTTAAAGTATGCCGTAGTTCTACCTTTTCACTTAAGGCTCTGAGTTGTTGTGCTTTTCATGCAACATGCTTCTTTTTTCTTAACCCGAGTACTCTTTAAATTGGTTTTCAACGGAAACTCCCTTTCATGGTTCTGGAAAACAGTGTTAAATGCCGTTGTGTGTAAAGTTTCTGTGTTCGCAACATAGCGGGGTGGATAACCAAACGAAGGAAAAATATTCAGATTTTTTCAGAAATGGGCTAGTTTCTTCTTCACGAAAATTTCGTTTACATTTTCTTTCTGTCTCAACAAATGACTCCACTTTAGTTCTAAAGTAAAAATCGCAACTGCTAAATAAAGAAATCAATTAGTCCAAATGTACCATACGTTTCACATTTTCAATTAATGAAAACATTTAGAGTTTTTCCCGGTCTGCTAACGTATGTTAATTTAGATAAGATAAAAATATTGTGACGGAATAAATCGAATTCATGTTTGTATGATCATATGCATAATATATGTACGAGTACTTGTTATTCATTGCTTTCGGTTCTTCTTTAAAAGTTTGCTTAAGTGGTTTCAATATTACTTTGTTGAAAGATCGCAACATGCTTTACTGAGTTGCTATCTACCTCCCAGACGCAACAGCACTTCTCGGGTGCTTTAAGGCTAGCATCCCTATCCATTACTTTTTATATAATTTATATAAGATCTCTCTATTCATTCACGAGATGAGTGCTTGATGTTTGTTGATGACATAAAGCTTTCCATGTTGTAATGGCGATCCAAGATCTCTCTATTCATTCACGAGATGAGTGCTTGATGTTTGTTGATGACATAAAGCTTTCCATGTTGTAATGGCGATCCAAGATCTCTCTATTCATTCACGAGATGAGTGCTTGATGTTTGTTGATGACATAAAGCTTTCCATGTTGTAATGGCGATCCAAGATCTCTCTATTCATTCACGAGATGAGTGCTTGATGTTTGTTGATGACATAAAGCTTTCCATGTTGTAATGGCGATCCAAGATCTCTCTATTCATTCACGAGATGAGTGCTTGATGTTTGTTGATGACATAAAGCTTTCCATGTTGTAATGGCGATCCAAGATCTCTCTATTCATTCACGAGATGAGTGCTTGATGTTTGTTGATGACATAAAGCTTTCCATGTTGTAATGGCGATCCAAGATCTCTCTATTCATTCACGAGATGAGTGCTTGATGTTTGTTGATGACATAAAGCTTTCCATGTTGTAATGACGATCCAGACACACCACAGATTTGCTTAGACTTCAGTTATTTGGCGCAATCGGTATTGCTTTTCTCGAATAGCTTCAATTTGTTCCTTATATGCAGAGCATGCGCTATTGCGCCATAATAATTCTTAAAAATTATGTTTCATTGAAATTAGATCACATCACAGACTTTGATGTCATGTTTAACGTATTCTCAACTTTTTTTCTAAACATAATTAAAGGAATGAAAGTTTGAGTTTCGTCTTACGGAACTCCGCAAATTTCCGTAATACTAGAACTGTGAAGAAACTTGTCGGCATTTACGTAAGACAACTAAAGAAGGTGAAAAAATAAGTTTGTGTTATTTACTCTTGAAGTAAAAGCGTTTAAGAAATTTGTTGAAAACTTAAGGATATACTTGACTTTTGATCGTATTCTCGGCAAACATAACTGAGCATTTACAAAGGTCTCTGATTAAACAACTGCATACAAGTGTAATTATATTAAATGGCCCAGAGCTAATGAGTCAAAAATGGTATTTACATTTCAATGTCCATTTTTTTATCGCAGATTGGCACATTTTAGTAGTACAACGTTGATTGCAATCCTCTTCACACAACAAAGGCTGACGTTATTTAAATTCCGTTCAACAAAATTTTAACTCAAAAGATATTGCCTTTTAACAAATCATGAGCTCCAACAGAACTGCTATTAGCGTGAACATATAAACTCTGCTCTCATCATTAACAAGAAATCTTCTTCCTTAAAAAAACCCTCTCGTAACAAATCGCGTACTTTTCATTCTGTTCAAATTTGCACATCACATCGTTATAGTGACCTTTGACTTACTGCTAGTGATGCAAACTTTATAAACTCGTAGGGAGAAATAATGTGTTGTTAAGACAGAAACGTTTTACGAGAAGAAACGGAATACATACACGAACACAGAAAGACTGAATTACTCGTGTATAAATTACATAAACATTCCCTTTAAATTATTATTCTTTTAGTTGGGGGTTTAGCTACCACCAACTCAAAGAGCTACAAGCAGTCATCGGTCTCTACTTTAAGGCTACTGGTTCCAGGGAAGGAACAGAGTCAGAGCCACAGACCACTCAAGCACTCATTTCGAGATATCTCTCTTACTTTGAATCACTGAAATGCTACGCGTACGAAGCAAATCGAAATTGTTCAGAATAATGTATGAAATTGGTGGGCGCACGTCCATCTTCGCGCCACCTCCGTACCTTTACTAGGAATACCCTCTCAGCGTCAACGATGGCAACGGTTGCTGAAGGGCTAATCCTCACATGCTTCGAGCTCATAATCATTCCCCGTTCAAATTGCGACAAATCATTCTTCGCCGTCGCACGTGATTCGTAAATGGCGAGCTGGCATGCCCTGCGTGTATGTATCTGTGCCCGTGATTTATATATTAACACACACACACACACGTACATACATACACTATATCCTCAAAAGTATTTGGACACTACCAAATACACGATCGAGTCACATTATTGTGACCACCAGCTAATATCCAGAGTAACCTACGTGTGCAGCGCGGACAGCAGCTAGACGGACTGGGAGTGACTCAATAAGGTGCTGGAAGGTGTTCACAAGAGCCATGCTGACTGCAGTGCATCCGACAGCTGCTGGAGGGTGCGTGGTGAAGGATCCATAGAACGAACAACACGATCGAGGTGGTCTCACAGATGCTTAATTGGGTTTACGTCTGGGGAATTAGGGGGCCAGGGAAGTACTTTAAAGTTTTCATCGTGCTCTTCCAACCCCTATCGGACATTTCTAGCAGTCTGACATGTCGCAGTGTCGTGCTGGAAGATCTCATGTACTCCAGAGAATACAATCGGCATGTATGGGTGTACCTGGCCTGCAAGGATGGATTCATAACGAATTCGGTCCATAGTGCCTTCTCAGGTATGAGTTAACCCAGGGAATGCCACAAAAACATTTCCTAGACCACAACGCTGCCCCCACCAGCTTGTGTTCTTCCAGCAATGCTTGAAGAGTGTTTGTTCTCCGATGTTCGTACGAAAACGCCCATCCGTTCGATGAAGCAGAAAACGTGACTCATCGGAGAAGGCAATCCTTTGCCAATCAGCGGAGGTTCAATTCCGATACTGTCGTGCAAATGTAAGCCTTTTGTGGCAATGAACCTTCGTTAGCGTAGGTGCAGTGACCGTTCCTCTGTATCGGAGCCCAATACGCAGCAGGGTTCGCTGAATTGTCGTTTTACGTTCGTGACTGCTACGGAAAGGACTCAGGTTCGATCCCAGACAGGTACAAACGCTCGATCCACTAAATATCCGCCGTGCGTCGGATGGGCACGTTAAGCCGTCGGACCCCGGGTACTGGCTCCCCGGTAATAAATAAGGGCGTCTTCCTCCCCCTTTCTACTTCGCTTCCGTGTCACTTTCCCATCGGGCACTCTAGCCCAAATCTCCTAGCTTCCTTTTTCTAAGGGTTGTTTAAGACCTGGGGTCAGACACTCCCTTCCTAAAATCCTCTACATATGATCATGATCATGAATTGTCGTTTTAGACACACTTCCGGTAGCCCTCTGGTTCATTCAGCCAGTGAGTTGCTCTACTACAGCGTCTTGATCGGCCCTCACGCACTTTCCCAGCCGACGTTAACCTTTCACATCAATGGCACGTGGTGCTCCACAGTTTTCACGTCGCGTATTTGCAATGGTGTCATTTCTCTAATCACGATACACTTTAACCACAGCAGCATGCAAACAGTTCATAAACTACGCTCTTTCATAAATACTGCTACCCTTCACCCGAAAGCCGATAATCATTCTTTTTTGCAAATGTGATAAATCGCTAATTTTATCCATGACAGCAACGAGTGATATGTTTTCAGAATGCCTACAGCACACCTTATATACCCTGCAAGCCAGCTCACAACACGTGCCTTCATTCATTGGCTGCGTAATGCTGACCTCAAAAGTAGGAGGTGGTTACAATAATGTGACTCTACTGGGTATTTGCATAAGTGCAAAGAACGGTTGCGCAAGAAGGTGTGCTGTAAGTGGGGAGATACGTATATAAATTTTAGTAAAAGTTCAATCTATACATATATTTGAACAACAAAATACGTGGGAGATAGTCAATGTATATTGGGACAAAGTCTCATAAAATACTGTTACACACATGAGCACAAAAACGACAAGTTGACATCAATGACAATGAAATTTTTATATCTGAACTTCAGAACATCTCTGCATATTCAATATATTTCCATTAATTTTTTTGTAACCTGATGTATGTTTCAGCCAGTGAAACAAAAAATCTTCAATGAGATGCATCGAGCAACACATATTACGCTCACCTTATTTCAGCTTCAGTCCTCGTTTGCACATGTCAGGTGTAAATATACCTATTACATTTCAGTTCAACTTTGCCATTTGCCTGGTGTATACTGTTGCACTACACCATTAAAGGATATTTAATGTTCATAGTTCAACACAAGCACAAACAATTGCACAATTCTAAGACTATTGCCAAGACCAGACTTCATCGACGCAGTAAGAATTTCAACAACTGAAGTATTTCACTGCTCGATGTCAAAATGTTGCGAAGTATCAAAATTAAAATAGTCAACAAGTTGTTCTACGCTCGTATCACCGGACATGTTTGAGACTTTTCAGCTGCAAGAGACAGAGACATCTTGTGACAGACAGCCAGGCATTTTCATGTAGGACTTCCGTCCACAGAGAAAATTTAGGCCCAAACCACCTACAGCGAGTCCACCTTTTGGGCAGGGCACAGAAACGGAAGGAGTAAGAGCAAGTCTAGCGACTTTGACAGAACAGTTTGTAAGTGAGAGAGAGCACAGTAGATGGCGCCACCGCACAAGTACGATGTCGCTCATAAAGGGGCAAGAGTAGGAATGGATACCCAACTTAACCGAGGGTCGTCATTTAACGTACTCGTCCGATGCACGGCAGATATTCAGCGATTGTTAGCAAATCACACCATCTCTGGAAGATCAACCCAGGATTGAACATGGTGACCCTCCATTGACAGTCTGAATCGCTAACCACTGAGCCATCCGCGGCTCTAGTCGGGTGCAAGAGACACCAATCTGCTTTTATTGCGCTAACTGCCTCCAAGCCACCAGACTGCCCATCTCCCATTGGTCCTGCGTTCTTGTGACTTTCGACACATTCAATTGTTGCGCTATTTGGTGTTCATCCTATGTAATCTCATTACTCATCGTTACTGGATTTTAATTTTGATACTTCGCAATATTTTGACATCGAGCAGTGAAACACTGCAGTTGTTGAAATTCTTACTGCGTCGATGAAGTATGGTCTTGACAATAGTCTTAGAAGGGTTTTAACTCATCGCCCCTTTTTTAGAATTGTACAAATGTTTGTGTTTGTGTTTTTTTTTTTTTTTTGGTTGGAGGTTTAACGACCACCGTGAGCAACTCAATGGGCTATAAGCAGTCGCCCGTCCCTAATTTAGGGTCACTGGTTCCAGGGAAGGGAAAGAGCCAGTGCCGTAAGACAAACACAACATCCATGCCTCACCGGGATTCGAACCCGGACCCCGTTCGGACGAATGATCAGAGGCCATCGCTTAGACCACTGCGCCACCGGGGCGGCTGTTTGTGTTGAACTATGAACATTGAATATCCGTTAATGGTGTAGTGCAACAGTGGACACCAGGCAAGTGGCAAAGTTGAACTTAAATGTAATAGGTATGTTTACACCTGACATGTGCAAACGAGGACTGAAGCTGAAAATGTATCTCATTGAACATTTTTTGTCTCACTGGATGAAACATACATAAGGTTACAAAAAAAATTAATGGAAATATATTGAATATGCAGAGATGTTTGAAAGTTCAGATATAAATATTTCATAGTTATTGATGTCAACTTGTCGGTATTGGGCTCATGTGCAATAACGTGTGTAACAGTGTTTTATGGGACTTCCTCCCAATATACATTTACGTATATAAAGTTGAGATATTCTGTCGTGCTATCAGTAACTTTGAAGTGGATATGCCACGTGGACGTGAACTTTCCAATTTCCAGCGTGGGATGGTCGTAGGATGTCATTTAAGTGACGTTTCCATTCGGAGCACGGCAGCTAAACTAAACACACCAAAATCGACTGTAAGTGATGTCGTGAAGAGATGGAAGCAGTACGGTGCAATTACAGCAAAAGCAAAAGAAAAAAAAACGTTCATGCAGGCCGCACAAACTGACGGAAGGTTACATAAGAGTCATAGTAAGAAATGTTAAGAAATCCCGTTTTCCCTCTGCCGTTTCCATCCCTGCTGAAGTAGGAAATACTTGTAATGACTCGGTTAGTACCATAACTATGTGCAGGAAGTTGCGCAGTGTGGGTAATTGCGTTAGAACAGCGGCTCTCAAGCCACACATCACTGCCGTTAATGACAAGCGCCGTTTGGAGTGGTGTGTCTCCCGTCGTTTCTGGATTGTGGGGGACTGGAGAGCTGTTCTTTGGAGTGATGAGTCACGCTTTTTAATTTTTCAATCTGACGGGCGTGTTTGGATTTGGCGACAGCCCGGCGGACGATCTTCGTCGGACTGTGTTCATCCAGCTGTTAAGATCGGCAGAGGACCCATCATGGTATAGAGTAGTTTTTGCTGGATGGAACTCCGCCCGTTGGTTATTGTCACAAACCATGAGCTCTGAAGTGTACAGTTCGACTTTCGGGATAATTCTGCCCCGAAATGAAGATTTATCGATTGATGGAGAGAAGCTGGAGATAACAGACACGTACGTTTATCTTGGACAGCAGATATCAAGTGAGGGTCACATTGATGAAGAAATTAATCGGCGTACAAAACTTGCCTGGAGAGCTTTTGGAAGAAACAGTATAATTTTCAAGAGCAATATGCCATTATGTCTCATTATGTCTTAAAAGAAAAGTGTTTGATCAATGCATCCTTCCAGTGCTTACGTATGGTGCAGAGACGTGGACCTTAACTAAAAGAGACATACAAAGGCTGCAGACAACTCAAAGTAGCATGGGGAGGTGCATGCTTGGTGTAACCAGGAGAGATAAGAAGAGGAACTCGTGGATCAGAAAATTGACAAGAGTGGAAGACATCATGATCAGAGTTAAATCCCTGAAATGGCAATGGGCTGGACATACTGCCAGAAAGACAGACCATCGATGGACAGCCGAAATTTTAGATTGGATTCCAAGGGATAGGAAAAGACCCAGAAAAAGACCACATGGGTGGATGAAATTCGAAAGTATGCGGGAGTGACATGGAGGTGACTGGCACAAGACAGGCCGTTGTGGAGGAAACTTGGGGAGACCTTCGTCCAGCAGTGGATTGATAATGGTTGACAATGATGATGATGATGACGATATACATATGGTGCAGAGACGTGGACCTTAACTAAAAGAGACATACAAAGGCTGCAGACAACTCAAAGCAGCATGGAGAGGTGCATGCTTGGTGTAATCAGGAGAGATAAGAAGAGGAACTCGTGGATCAGAAAAATGACAAGAGTGGAAGACATCATGATCAGAGTTAAATCCCTGAAATGGCAATGGGCTGGACATATTGCCAGAAGGACAGACCATCGATGGACAGCCGAAATCTTAGATTGGATTCCAAGGGATAGGAAAAGACCCAGAAAAAGACCACATGGGAGATGGCTGGATGAAATTCGAAAGTATGCGGGAGTGACATGGAGGAGACTGGCACAAGACAGACCGTTGTGGAGGAAACTTGGGGAGACCTTCGTCCAGCAGTGGATTGATAATGGTTGACAATGATGATGATGATGATGATGATGATATACATATGGTGCGGAGACGTGGACCTTAACTAAAAAAGACATACAAAGGCTGCAGACAACTCAAAGTATCCTGGAGAGGTGCATGCTTGGTGTGACCAGGAGAGATAAGAAGAGGAACTCGTGGATCAGAAAAATGACTAGAGTGGAAGACATCATGATAAGAGTAAAATCCCTGAAACGGCAATGGGCTGGACATACTGCTAGAAGAACAGACCATCGATGGACAGTCGAAATTTTAGATTGGATTCCAAACGACAGAAAAAGACCCAGAAGAAGGCCACATGGGGGAGATGGGAGGATGAAATTCGAAAGTATGCGGGAGTAACATGGAGGAGACTGGCACAAGACAGACCGTTGTGGAAGAGACTTGGAGAGACCTTCGTCCAGCAGTGGATAGATAATGGTTGACAATGATGATGATGATGATGATATACATATGGTGCAGAGACGTGGACCTTAACTAAAAGAGACATACAAAGGCTGCAGACAACTCAAAGAATCCTGGAGAGGTGCATGCTTGGTGTGACCAGGAGAGATAAGAAGAGGAACTCGTGGATTAGAAAATGACAAATATGTGTAGTCTTATTGGTTTAAGATTTGTTCTTAAGATTTTGAGTTACTTCTACATGAAATCGAATGATTGTATGAAATACTGCTAAAAAAAAATACAATATATTTAAAAATGCAGGACCTCTGCTTCTGCGGAAATAGTTTAACCAATCAATTGGCGAATTAATTTAGTTAGCTGTTTTTGACTTTCTCTGAGACTGTTGAGAAGCTTATAATAATTATAAAATTTAATACAGTTTTCAATTTATATTCCTAATGTTATTAAACAAATTATTCTTAACGATAAATTGCGTTGCAGAAATAAAAAGCCATTACAGGACATTCCAAATTAGCACTATCGACTCCACTACACCATTACGGAAGGGTAATTATACACAGTGTGGCAAAGAATTTTTAAGACTGGGTCTGTAAAATGAAATACAAACAAGAAATTAATAATTTGTATTGGTTTGTTATTTAAATTAAGTCCCTCCGGCTTCAATACACTTGTTACAGCGATTTAATAATGATTCGAATGCCTGTTCCAGTTCACTTTGCGGAACTGCCTCCAAAGCACGCGTCGAAGCTGTTTGTATGGTCGAAATATCATCAAAATAACACCCTTTTAACGTCATTTCAAGTTCTGGGAATAAAGAAAAGTCGCAGGGTGCTAAATTAGGCTAATATGGTGGATGTCTCAACACACAGACGTTATTTTTCACCAAAAATCTACGAACAAGAAGTGAGGTGTGACTGGGTGCATTATCGTGCAACAAACACCAACTGCTTTCATCCCGATATTCTGGACGAATGCGACGAATTCTGCCCATCAAACGCCTCAAAACATTTAAATAAAACTCGCCAGTAATTGTTTGTCCACTTGGAACAAATTCTTTGTGGATAATACCCGTACTATCGAAGAATGTAATAACCATGAATGTAATAAGCATTGTTTTGAATTTCGATGGAACTTTTCTTGTTTTTTTGGCTTGTGGTGAGTTTTTTACTTCCATTCCGCACTTTGTCGCTTTGTTTTAGGATCATATTGAAAACACCATGTTTCATCACCTGTAACAATCGATTTTAAGAAGTTTTGATCATTTTCTGCGGCTGAAATGATGTCTCTGCAATGTGCACTTCTCCTTGACTTTTGTTCACTGGTTAACGTGTGTGGAACAAATTTAGCACAGACTTTTGTTTTGCCCAAATCTTCATGCAGGATGGTTCGAATCGTTTTTTTTTTTGTTTTTTTTTTTTGATGTTTAAAGACTCTTCCATCATTCTTAGTGACGCACATCGATTGTTTGCCACGAAATCACGCACTTTTTCAATAATCTCAGGTGTCCTAGATGAACTTGGTCTTCCGGTATGCTTATCATCTTCTAGAGTCTCTCTTCCGTCCAAAAAACGTTTGTGTCACAGGAAAACATTTGATCTACTTAAACAAAACTCACCGTAAACTTGTTTCATCATTTGGTACGTTTCCGAGGCACTTTTACCAAGTTTTGTGTTAATTTAATAACAGCCCTTTGTTCCATCTTAATAATTCAACATGAAAAAAATTTTACTTCTCTAATGAACGGGCGTTTCGTTTGAGTTACTTTAACAACTGCGCAGTACTTTTGGCAGAAAGCAAGCAGATGGTCACGGTTCATAACGCGTTCGCGATTACACTGGTAGCGCCACCGTAGGCTAAAATCTAGTGCCAGTCTTAAAAATTCATTGACGCACTGTGTATTTGTTAACCATATTTACACGCGCTTCTAATTAATGACAAAGAAGTCCTAATTATTGGAATTTGTGAAGGTATATTCTCACTTAAATTTTCGAAAGCTAACATGACTCATGCAACCTTGAAGTTTTTAGTTGGCAGCTTCATTATTTAAATTATTTTGAGATCAGAAGATCATGCAATAGCTTTGCAACTAATATTTATGACGCATTTCCGTGAAATACTTCAAGTTTATTTATTTGAGTGTATTTATTTTTTAAAAGAACTCCTAGAATAAAGTTTTTACGTATATATGAAAAAAACTCTGGATGCTGAGCGTTTGGGACCTCTGTGTACGAAACAATGCCTACAAATCACAAGCTAAACCAGTCCTCGCCCAACTTCCATCATTTTGTAATGGGATGTCTCCGTCAGTTATAGCGATTAAAATATCGTTTAGGATAAGCGATGCCTCTCCAAGCATGGGACTTATATCTCCATCCGGAAGTCAGCGAATATCGATCTGTCAATCTCGTCACAAATGTTGCAATATTTCCCATACTGATTGCTAACATGTAGCGTTTGTTAGCAGCTGATGTTGTCTGCTCATCAACAGCTTTGTAAGCTCAAGAAGCAGCTCACTCCTTTCTTCGAACTCCCAGTGTAGTGAGTTATGAAACATACGCCAATCAATCAAATATATTCGCAACAGTTTTCGGGTAAATTTGGGCCGAAAGGATGAAGCTGTCTGAAAAGTAAACAAGAAAGACGACACCGATTTCTCGGGTGTAATGAGCGCGTTTTTTGAGCCCTTTTCGACAGGAAAAATATTTCCGAGCACATTTTTAGAAGAAAAACTCGCCGAAAAAAGGGAATGCATTGCATTCGTAAACCTCTAATTTTGCCTTCCTCTTGAGTTTCTATGTTCTCATGTAAATTTGGTTTCTCCTCGTTAAATGTTTTCTGACTTAACGCCACAGCATTTCTCCCGACGAGCTCGTAAAAGTAGCTTTAGTATCGTATGATAAAGAAGCAGCTCACCTATTTCTTCGAACTATTAGTATAGTGAGTTATGAATCATGCGCCTATCAATCAAATATATTCGCAAACAGCTTCCTAGTAAATGTGGGCGGAAAGGTTGAAGCTGTCTAAAATGAAAATAAGAAAAATTACACCAAATTCTCGGGTGTAATGAGCGCGTTTTTTTGAGCCCTTTCCGACAGGAAAAAATATTTTCAAGCACATTTTTAGAAGAAAAAATCGCAGAAAAAAAAGAATGCATTGCATGCGTAAACCTCTAACTTTGCCTTCCTCTTGGGTTTCTGTGTTCTTATGTAAATTTGGTTTCTCCTCGTAAAATATTTTTTGACTTAACGTCACAGAATTTCTCCCGACGAGCTCGTAAAAGTTAACAGCCTGGCAGTGGGTCAAAGTGTAGTTAAAAGTAAATAAAAAGTGTTCGGATATAAGAGCTAAGTGTAGATTGATAGGAAGGAAACAACAAAGTCAAGATAAAAGAGCAAAACTGTAAAACATAACCAAAAACACAAGGAAACAAGTTTTTTTAAACAAAAGTTGAAGGATGTGGTCATCAGAAAGAGCAGAAATAACGTGTCATGTTCCAAGGTTCAATAAACTGTGATTGGAACATGGTGTCAGCAAAGAAATACCTACAAATTATGTATGAGAAAAGATTTTATTCTTTCTTCATTGAATAGTACACCACGAAGTTTTGTTCCATTAATAGTCGTGAATTAGTCACTGTTTGCACTACAGTGTCAGTTTATTAGGCACACCTATCCTCCTTGGGAAATAGATTGATTACTCAAAAACAGCACGCCTATCCTCATTACAGGAATAGATTGCTAAAAAACAAAACAAAGCAAGAAAGTTGACACCGAATTTTCGGGTGTAATAAGCACGTCTTTTGAATCCGTTCTGACACAAATTAAATTTATCAAAGCTATTCAAAGTCAATGAAACCGGTATGGAAAACAATAGATCTGACCAAAGAAAGAAGATTTTCAATCGGGTTTTTAATTCCTCAGATATTGCTGTAAACGGAATCGTGAGCTTACGAACTCTTAGAAACAGAGATATCGACAAAAATAAGATGTGACTTTACGTCCCCTGGTGGGAAAACCATGCATTATTTTAGGAAGAAAGTATTCTCAAAAGGTTTATCCGTATAAGCGGTATCGGTCGAAGAAAAAAATTAGTCGAGTTTTCAGGATCCCAGATTTTGCAACAAATACTTTAGAAGCAGAAATTAACACATATGATCCCTGGTGGCTAAACCATTCTTTACCAAACATTAGAAATTATGTGAAAAATATTTTCCATCAGGTCTTGTATGCATTCAGGAAGATTTTTTCAAATCAGAGCTTGAGGAGCAGAAATAACGCAGAAAACGCAATTTACCTTTGTGCCCCCTAGCGGAAAGTCTATGATATACTTGAAAATTTTGAATTTATGGGAAAAACACTTGGCATCGGAAACACTATCCAACAAAGAAGGAATTTTTCAAATCGTACTCTTAGAAGTAGAGATATTGACAAAAATAAGATGTACATCAACGCCCCCTGGCGTAGAAACCATGCATTTTTTCAAGAAGAACATTTCCCTTAAAGGTTTGTCGACATCAGTAGTATCGGTCAACAAATGACTTTTTTTCAATCGAGATTTTAGAAGCTCATATTTTGCTGCAAATACAACAGAAGCGAAAATTAAGACTTACGCCACCTGGTGGCCAAACCATTCTTACAAAATTTTGAAATTATGTGCAAACGATTTCTCATCAGGAGCTGTATGCGGTGCAGAAAGAATTTTTCAAATCGGAGATTTAGAAGCAGAGATATAGGGGGAAACGCAATTTACCGCTACGCTCCCTAGCGGAAAGTCTATGAATTACTTCAAAATTTTGAGATTATATGAAAAACATGTCACATAGATAACACTATCCAAAAAAGAGGGAATTTTTCAAATCGGACTCCTAGAAGTAGAGATATTGACAAAAATAAGATGTACATCTACGCCCCCTGGCGGAGAAACTGTGCAATATTTTAAGAAGAAAATATTCCGAAAAGGTTTATCGATGTGAGTGGCATCAGTCTACGAAAGAATTTTTTCAATCGAAATTTTAGAAGCTCCGATTTTATGGCAAATACATCAGAAGCAAAAATTAACACTTACGCCCCCTGGTGGCTAAAGTATTCTTTACCAAAAATTTTAAATTTTATGCAAAAGATTTTCTATCAGAAGATGTACCCGCCGAAGAAATTTTTTTTCAAATCAGAGTTTTAGAAAAAGAGTTATCGGGAAAAACGTAATTGTTTTTACGCCCCCTAGCGGAAAATCTATGCGTAATTTGAAAAAGGAACTATATCTAAAATACTCTTAGACATAAATGGAATCGAAAGATAAAAAAAATTTCAATCGGATGTTTAGAAGCAAATATGTGGAATAAATCGTATTTTGGAATTCGACATCATCTGCATTTACGCCCTCTAGCGGCGAAATTGTACATCGTTAAAAAAACCGAAATAAAGGATCGTCATTTGCATATTTCAAGCTTCCGAATGCAAAAAGAATTTTTCAAATCGGACTAATAGTTGCAGAGATATCGTGGGTACAGACGGACGGACAAACCGATAACAGAAGCACGATCTTTTTTTACAACAGACGTGCTAAAAAGCAGAACGTTGGATGAATATGGTGTGCGCTGTAAATCAAGCAGATCACCTCGACGAGCATCCGTTAACGTTCTTTTGAGGAGGCAAAGGAATAATCCAAGCGACTTTAAGTGAAACATTATATTTGACGTTTTGGTATCTCCGGAACTGCCGTGGTGCTGGTGCTTTCCCGCACAAAGATTTTACCATGAATGATGCTACAAGAAAAAATTTCCATCAATCGGCGATCCTGCAGACATAAACAGCTGATGGATCAGAGAGGTCAAAAGGCAATGGAGGAACCGTGCAAGCGAATAGAGGGGCGGCAACACTGCAGAAAACTTCAGACATCTACATTGGTGTATCTAGGGTAATTAATCTCAGAAAGCACCATACCATGAATGGACTGCAACATCCAACTACCATGCCTCCCGTTTTCTTTGAATGCTCTGGTTCATCAGCTGTTTTTGGATATAAGATCACCGATTAGTGAAAGCCTTTGAGTGACCCACATATCAAGACGGCAATTAGTAGCGATAAGCCTTTACCGAAGTAGATTAATTGGGAAAGCCGGGCAGAGGTATTTGGGTTCGGGTTCTGGCAAATTTGGGTTTCAACCACTATTCTCGGTGAACCCATGTATCAGTTGTGTGTTAAAAAAAAAAAAAAAACGAAGGCCATTTGGAATATGGCCGAACCGGAAAGTCTGGTGCTCAAACATCAGACTACACCGACGGAAAATATTGCTGCAGCTTCGTCGTCTTGAGAGGTGTTTCTTCTCTGTAGTTCGTCACATCTTCTCCTTCTTAATTTTTTTTTTTTTATTTGAAGCGAAGAAGAAACTTTTTACTAATTCTAGGCGATGTGTGGAATGAGCATCACGCATTTTTCGAAGAACCGAACTGCCAGTAGATACATTTTAACGTTCTGGCCCCAATGTAAAAACATTATATTTGTCGATGACGCGAATCGAACCCGCGTCTCCTCGCTCCGGACTGAATTGCTCTAATCGACCAAGCTACACCGACGGAATGTATCGCTACAGATTTGTCGTCTTGGCACGTGCTTCACCTCTGTAGTACGTCACAACTCTTTGTTCAGGAGTGAGTTGCTCTAACCGACTAAGCTACACCGACGGAATGTATCGCTGCAGTTTTGTCGTCTTGACACGTGCTTCACCTCTGTGGTACGTCACAACTCTTTGTTCAGGAGTGAGTTGCTCTAACCGACTAAGCTACACCGACGGAATGTATCGCTGCAGATTTGTCGTCTTGACACGTGCTTCACCTCTGTAGTACGTCACAACTCTTTGTTCAGGAGTGAGTTGCTCTAACCGACTAAGCTACACCGACGGAATGTATCGCTGCAGTTTTGTCGTCTTGACACGTGCTTCACCTCTGTGGTACGTCACAACTCTTTGTTCAGGAGTGAGTTGCTCTAACCGACTAAGCTACACCGACGGAATGTATCGCTGCAGATTTGTCGTCTTGACACGTGCTTCACCTCTGTAGTACGTCACAACTCTTTGTTCAGGAGTGAGTTGCTCTAACCGACTAAGCTGCACCGACGGAATGTATCGCTGCAGATTTGTCGTCTTGACACGTGCTTCACCTCTGTAGTACGTCACAACTCTTTGTTCAGGAGTGAGTTGCTCTAACCGACTAAGCTACACCGACGGAATGTATCGCTGCAGATTTGTCGTCTTGACACGTGCTTCACCTCTGTAGTACGTCACAACTCTTTGCTCCGGAGTGAGTTGCTCTAACCGACTAAGCTACACCGACGGAATGTATCGCTGCAGATTTGTCGTCTTGACACGTGCTTCACCTCTGTAGTACGTCACAACTCTTTGTTCAGGAGTGAGTTGCTCTAACCGACTAAGCTACACCGACGGAATGTATCGCTGCAGATTTGTCGTCTTGACACGTGCTTCACCTCTGTAGTACGTCACAACTCTTTGTTCAGGAGTGAGTTGCTCTAACCGACTAAGCTACACCGACGGAATGTATCGCTGCAGATTTGTCGTCTTGACACGTGCTTCACCTCTGTAGTACGTCACAACTCTTTGTTCAGGAGTGAGTTGCTCTAACCGACTAACCTACACCGACGGAATGCATCGCTGCAGATTTGTCGTCTTGACACGTGCTTCACCTCTGTAGTACGTCACAACTCTTTGTTCAGGAGTGAGTTGCTCTAACCGACTAACCTACACCGACGGAATGCATCGCTGCAGATTTGTCGTCTTGACACGTGCTTCACCTCTGTAGTACGTCACAACTCTTTGCTCCGGAGTGAGTTGCTCTAACCGACTAACCTACACCGACGGAATGCATCGCTGCAGATTTGTCGTCTTGACACGTGCTTCAACTGTGTAGCACGTCACAACTCTTTGCTCCGGAGTGAGTTGGTCTAACCGACTAACCTACACCGACGGAATGTATCGCTGCAGATTTGTCGTCTTGACACGTGCTTCAACTGTGTAGCACGTCACAACTCTTTGCTCCGGAGTGAGTTGCTCTAACCGACTAACCTACACCGACGGAATGTATCGCTGCAGATTTGTCGTCTTGACACGTGCTTCAACTCTGTAGCACGTCACAACTCTTTGCTCCGGAGTGAGTTGCTCTAACCGACTAAGCTACACCGACGGAATGTATGGTTGCAGATTTGTCGTCTTGACACGTGCTTTACCTGTGTGGTACGTCACAACTCCTTGCTCCGGAGTGAGTTGCTCTAACCGACTGAGCTACACCGACGGAATGTATCGTTGCAGATTTGTCGTCATGACACGTGCTTCACCTCTGTGGTACGTTACAACTCTTTGCTCCGGAGTGAGTTGCTCTAACCGACTAAGCCACACCGACGGAATGTATGGCTGCAGATTTGTCGTCTTGACACATGTTTTCACCTATGTAGTGTGTCACGGCCGTATTATTGAAATAATGATATTTATTAATTTATTTAGTGAAGGATTTCACGTGCTACAAATGACTGAAAAGTAATCTACGTTCAAAGAGAAGCTTTAAGAGAAGTTACAGAATTAAGTATTTTGCAGTAAAGTTGAAGCTGAAAAATTTGAAGATGATAATCGATGTTTGGTGTAAATGTGACAAGGTTGGTAAGTCTGATAATATCCGAAGAAAATTTCATCGTCCTGGGGCGGAACTAGAATCCACGTCTCCCAGATAGCGCCCGGGTATGCTAACCACTATACCACCCAGAACGACCAAGTCTCAAGTTTCCGATTGATTTGAATATAACCGTTACAAGATTAGCTAGTCGAAGCAACGGGCATTCATGTTTAGCAAATCTGGAGGTTAAGAATCCTATCACGTGATTGCCCAGAGAAGCAGATAAATCATGAATGAAATACAGGATTACACCATGTAATGCAAATTTTGAAGATGTCAATCCGATTTTTGGTGTAAATGTGACAAGAATGGTATGCCAGATAACATCCGAAATGAAAAAAACACTTCAAGCTATCAATAATATTCGAAATAATTTAAAACTTCAAGCTAACGTAAGGTAAAAATTCAAATTAACAACCGAATTAAAACGATTATGTATTATATCATAGGTTAGGCAAGATATGTCAGAGATTGGAAGAATAAATGGCTGATCATTAAGCGGAATTAAGTAATTCGTGCATCATCATCATCATCATCATAGCAAGAAAAGTGATAACTGTTCGTCAAAATTTCCGGTAGCAATGTTCACGGCTTAATTGTTCTCCGGACTTTGTAATTTCTGTTAAACATTAGCTGACAATATCGTATTCAAATGCTATCATTCAAGCGTACGGCATGCCAAAATGTCACCGCCCTTCGGCACTTGCATTGCTCGAATTCTAACGTTAATAGAGTTCCAGCAAATTGCTGTTTGATATATTTACACCTTAATCGATTAATTGTATATCCAAGTAATATATATATGTTAGCAGCTTAATCGATTAATTGCGTATCAATCCATATAAATATGCCACATTAATCACGTGCACTGAACAGAACCAGCATAAGGCGAGACCCACATGACTAATTTATTCCGTACAGTACACGGAAGTTAGTCAAAGTCCAGGAAATGATGCAATCAATGGCAGTAAGGGAGTGTTTCCAACAATATTAAACAGTTGTTGAGGTCAATATATAGACTCCCTGCGGAGAACTGAGCCAATACGGAAACCTGTGATCAAATAATGCATGATACAGGGATGATGTTGTCTGTCGCTCTAGTACTGAGCTTTCCTTGAACACAGTAACTCTACATTTTCATTTCCTTTCATTTTATTTCAGTTATCACATCAAATACATCAAATACAGGTCGTAATTATGTTATCATGACATTCGATAATTATTGAAACAATTGAGAAGAGAGACAAAAAAGGCCTTTTGGCCTGACATAGCCCTCTTCTTCCAAAAAGGAAAATTACAATACACTCTACAAAAAACAAACCAGCATCTGATGATGTCAGATATATAAAAAAAGAAGTTGATATTAATTCTACCCCACTACCTCCAACCCACCATTTCCTTCCGCTCTGCATTTTTCTATGTCAAGACAAACCAATTGTCAATAGTTTTCAGTAATATGGAAAAATAGTGCACCAGTTCAAGATTTCAATTTTTTTTTTTTTGAAATTTGACTAATTTAATCTATAAGTTAATTTCAATACCGAATCAAGCCCTCCCAGGCCCCAATATCCTAACCAAGGATAATAAATTACTGGTATGAAGTCACGGAATTTTATTTAGTATTTTCTGTGTTAACGTCCTATATTATTATTTTATTTGAATTTTTCCCATGAGATATAGTTTTAGTTTTTTCTTAAACAGGTCAATATTATTGATAGATCTTAGGTCAGCAGGCAGTGAGTTTTAGATTTTTCTTAAATAGGTCAATATTATTGATAGATCTTAGGTCAGCAGGCAGTGAGTTTTAGTTTTTTCTTAAATAGGTCAATATTATTGATAGATCTTAGGTCAGCAGGCAGTGAGTTTCAGATTTTTCTTAAATAGGTCAATATTATTGATAGATCTTAGGTCAGCAGGCAGTGAGTTTTAGTTTTTTCTTAAATAGGTCAATATTATTGATAGATCTTAGGTCAGCAGGCAGTGAGTTTTAGATTTTTCTTAAATAGGTCAATATTATTGATAGATCTTAGGTCAGCAGGCAGTGAGTTTTAGTTTTTTCTTAAATAGGTCAATATTATTGATAGATGATAGGTCAGCAGGCAGTGAGTTTTAGTTTTTTCTTAAATAGGTCAATATTATTGATAGATCTTAGGTCAGCAGGCAGTGAGTTTTAGATTTTTCTTAAATAGGTCAATATTATTGATAGATCTTAGGTCAGCAGGCAGTGAGTTTTAGATTTTTCTTAAATAGGTCAATATTATTGATAGATCTTAGGTCAGCAGGCAGTGAGTTTTAGTTTTTTCTTAAATAGGTCAATATTATTGATAGATCTTAGGTCAGCAGGCAGTGAGTTTTAGATTTTTCTTAAATAGGTCAATATTATTGATAGATCTTAGGTCAGCAGGCAGTGAGTTTTAGTTTTTTCTTAAATAGGTCAATATTATTGATAGATCTTAGGTCAGCAGGCAGTGAGTTTTAGTTTTTTCTTAAATAGGTCAATATTATTGATAGATCTTAGGTCAGCAGGCTGAGTTTTAGATTTTTCTTAAATAGGTCAATATTATTGATAGATCTTAGGTCAGCAGGCAGTGAGTTTTAGTTTTTTCTTAAATAGGTCAATATTATTGATAGATGATAGGTCAGCAGGCAGTGAGTTTTAGTTTTTTCTTAAATAGGTCAATATTATTGATAGATCTTAGGTCAGCAGGCAGTGAGTTTTAGTTTTTCTTAAATAGGTCAATATTATTGATAGATCTTAGGTCAGCAGGCAGTGAGTTTTAGTTTTTTCTTAAATAGGTCAATATTATTGATAGATCTTAGGTCAGCAGGCAGTGAGTTTTAGATTTTTCTTAAATAGGTCAATATTATTGATAGATCTTAGGTCAGCAGGCAGTGAGTTTTAGTTTTTTCTTAAATAGGTCAATATTATTGATAGATCTTAGGTCAGCAGGCAGTGAGTTTTAGTTTTTTCTTAAATAGGTCAATATTATTGATAGATCTTAGGTCAGCAGGCAGTGAGTTTTAGTTTTTTCTTAAATAGGTCAATATTATTGATAGATCTTAGGTCAGCAGGCAATGAGTTTTAGTTTTTTCTTAAATAGGTCAATATAATTGATAGATCTTAGGTCAGCAGGCAGTGAGTTTTAGTTTTTTCTTAAATAGGTCAATATTATTGATAGATGATAGGTCAGCAGGCAGTGAGTTTTAGATTTTTCTTAAATAGGTCAATATTATTGATAGATCTTAGGTCAGCAGGCAGTGAGTTTTAGATTTTTCTTAAATAGGTCAATATTATTGATAGATCTTAGGTCAGCAGGCAGTGAGTTTTAGTTTTTTCTTAAATAGGTCAATATTATTGATAGATCTTAGGTCAGCAGGCAGTGAGTTTTAGTTTTTTCTTAAATAGGTCAATATTATTGATAGATCTTAGGTCAGCAGGCAGTGAGTTTTAGTTTTTTCTTAAATAAGTCAATATTATTGATAGATCTTAGGTCAGCAGGCAGTGAGTTTTAGATTTTTCTTAAATAGGTCAATATTATTGATAGATCTTAGGTCAGCAGGCAGTGAGTTTTAGTTTTTTCTTAAATAGGTCAATATTATTGATAGATCTTAGGTCAGCAGGCAGTGAGTTTTAGTTTTTTCTTAAATAGGTCAATATTATTGATAGATCTTAGGTCAGCAGGCAATGAGTTTTAGTTTTTTCTTAAATAGGTCAATATAATTGATAGATCTTAGGTCAGCAGGCAGTGAGTTTTAGTTTTTTCTTAAATAGGTCAATATTATTGATAGATGATAGGTCAGCAGGCAGTGAGTTTTAGTTTTTTCTTAAATAGGTCAATATTATTGATAGATCTTAGGTCAGCAGGCTGAGTTTTAGATTTTTCTTAAATAGGTCAATATTATTGATAGATCTTAGGTCAGCAGGCAGTGAGTTTTAGTTTTTCTTAAATAGGTCAATATTATTGATAGATTTTAGGTCAGCAGGCAGTGAGTTTTAGTTTTTTCTTAAATAGGTCAATATAATTGATAGATCTTAGGTCAGCAGGCAGTGAGTTTTAGTTTTTTCTTAAATAGGTCAATATTATTGATAGATTTTAGGTCAGCAGGCAGTGAGTTTTAGTTTTTTCTTAAATAGGTCAATATAATTGATAGATCTTAGGTCAGCAGGCAGTGAGTTTTAGTTTTTTCTTAAATAGGTCAATATTATTGATAGATCTTAGGTCAGCAGGCAGTGAGTTTTAGTTTTTTCTTAAATAGGTCAATATTATTGATAGATTTTAGGTCAGCAGGCAGTGAGTTTTAGTTTTTTCTTAAATAGGTCAATATAATTGATAGATCTTAGGTCAGCAGGCAGTGAGTTTTAGTTTTTTCTTAAATAGGTCAATATTATTGATAGATGATAGGTCAGCAGGCAGTGAGTTTTAGTTTTTTCTTAAATAGGTCAATATTATTGATAGATTTTAGGTCAGCAGGCAGTGAGTTTTAGTTTTTCTTAAATAGGTCAATATAATTGATAGATCTTAGGTCAGCAGGCAGTGAGTTTTAGTTTTTTCTTAAATAGGTCAATATTATTGATAGATCTTAGGTCAGCAGGCAGTGAGTTTTAGTTTTTTCTTAAATAGGTCAATATAATTGATAGATCTTAGGTCAGCAGGCAGTGAGTTTCACAATTTAGGACCAGAGTAGTTTATATTCGTTTCAGCCGATTCCGTCTGAGGGAACATTGGAACAAGTTTTTTTCTGTTTATGGTTTCATTCTGATGTGTACGGATATATAGTGACATTAAAATCATGACAGCGATTATTTTTGATTCCTTTGAACATTAATTTAACCCAGGTTTTAATCATATAGTTGTTTTTATAGTAAGAATGTTGTAATCATTTGTATTTACTTTTGTTCGTTGAAATGTAAAAGATAGAAAGTTACCATGTAGTTTTAAATGTATTAGTCTAATACATTTGAATTTGTTTTTTTTATGAAACGACGACTATTTCTGCTGCCTTTTTATGTGGAGGTGGTATCTAAATTGAAAAGAGGGACTAAGTTTATGAACTAGAGTTGAAAAAAGCCAACAATAGCATTTTTTTTTGCGAAAATTTCTATCTGCCCCGGTGCATGAGTGGTTAGACTCTGGAGTCTTTTCCAATCGCCAGAGATATTTCCGGGTTCAAATCCCCGATGTAGCGCAGGTGGGCCGCCTTGGTTGCGCAGTGGTCTGTGCGCTGGCTTGTGATAATTCGCCCAAGTTGGGTCCGGGTTCGAATTCCGGTGAGGCATGGAGGTTGTGTGTGTCTTACGGCACTGGTTCTCTCCCTTCTCTCGAACCAGTGGTCCTAAATTATCTCCCAATGAGTTGCTCACGGTGGTCGTTGAACTCTCAATCAAAAAGAAGTAGCTCGAGTGGTGTGCTTGGCGTTAGTTCTGACCCTTCCCTGGAACCAGTGGCCCTAAATTAGGGACGGTCGACTGCTTATAGCCCATTAAGTTGCTCACGGTGGTCGCTGAACTCTCAATAAAAAAAGAAAAGTAGCGCGAGTGGTGTTCTTGGCGTTAGTTTTGCATCGCAGGTTGTGGGTCCGCCGACATTCATGCTAGAAGTACCAGCTCACTGCAGAAGACGGAATTTTTATTAATTTTATATGATGTGTGGAAGAATCATCACATATTTTTGTTTTCGAACATCACAAGAGATTCATTTTTGCGGTCGGGCGCCCATGTGAAGAAAAGCCCCTTTGTACCGATGATAAGATTCGAACCCACGCCTTCCTCTCCGGAGACTATATTCTTCAGATGGAACTACGCCTGCAAAGCTTATCGCTGCAAATTTTCGTTTTGACACTCGCGTCAGTCTCCTCAGTAGTAAGTCACAACCATTTATTTCTCATGCGCAGTTACGGAAATTTGTGGTGACTGTCACAATTTAGTGCAACTTTCATCCATCTGATTTCGTTTCTACGTTGACTGATCAGTAAGTAACTTCCGGTTACTTTTAGTGGGGGAGTAATTAAACTCAACGGACAAAAACATTAAAGATGCACTCATTGTCATAAAAATCCGCGCAGCAAGAAGGAGACGTTGGATTGAAATGAAATTTTAGTAGTGAGATGGTACACACCATGGACAGAAGTGATTACAATTTCCACGACGATTTCCCGCAAACATACGGTGCACATTCTGGTCAGGGTTAGTACCACGTCGGATCACCTCGTGCTCGGACACATGCGGTGATACGGTCCGGCATGGAGTCAAAGAGACGCCGCCGTATGTCATCCTGGGACAGATTGGCCCACACTTCTTGCAACTGACGCTCTAAATCACGAACACTGGGACATGCAGAAAGCTGGCATTCTATCTGGTCCCAGACGTGCTCGATGAGCGAGAGATCAGGCCATCTTGCAGTCCACGGAAGCGTCGAAGCATGACGTAGACAGTCCTAGGAAATCCGAACCGTGTGCGGACGAGCGTTATCTCGTTGAAAAATGGCTCAGGGAACCCGAACCGTGTACGGACGAGCGTTATCTCGTTGAAAAATGGCTCAGGGAACCAGAACCGTTTTCGGACGACCGTTATCTCGTTGAAAAATGGCTCAGGGAACTCGAACCGTGTTCGGACGAGCGTTATCTCGTTGAAAAATGGCTCAGGGAACACAAACCGTGTGCACACGAGCGTTATCTCGTTGAAAATGGCTCAGGGAACTCGAACCGTGTGCGGACGAGCGTTATCTCGTTGAAAAATGGCTCAGGGAACCCGAACCGTGTTCGGACGAGCGTTATCTCGTTGAAAATGGCTCAGGGAACTCGAACCGTGTGCGGACGAGCGTTATCTCGTTGAAAAATGGCCCAGGGAACCCGAACCGTGTGCGGACGAGCGTTATCTCGTTGAAAAATGGCTCAGGGACGCTCCGCCAAGAAAGGCAGCACATGGAGCCGTATAGGATCACCTGTACGTAGAGCTCGGTTGTCAACCTCCCTTGGATCCCTGCGAGGGAAGTCTAGCTGTCATACGCGATGGCTCCCAGACCAGTCTTTTTTTTTTTTTTTATTGGAAAAAAAAAAAGGACTGGTCTGAATTAGAGACCGGAAACTGCTATAAGCAGTTTCCTGTCTCTAATTTAGGATCACTGGTTTCAGGGAAAAAAGAGAGCCATTGCTTTCTCCCTTCCTGGAACCAGTGACCCTAAATCAGAAGGGTCCGGGTTCGAATCCTGGTAAGGCATGGATGTTAATAAACACAACATCCATGCCTCACCAGGATTCGTTAAACACAACATCCATGAAACATCCATAAACAAAACATCCATGCCTCACCAGGATTCGAACCCGAACCTCTCTCGGACGAATGATCAGAATCCACCGCTCAGACCACTGCGCCACTGGGGCGGTGCCCAGACCATCACGCTTGCAGTTCGCCACGTGTGCCGCTGTACAGTGAGGTTGGGATTGTAGCGCTCACGTGCGATCCTCCACACTTTGACACGGTGGTCGTCCGTTCCCATAGAGGGATTCGTTGTTGAACACTGCACGTAGCTATTCCGTAGCATTCTACATTGCTCGCTGCTGAAACCACTGCAATCGAAGCCAACAATGGTCAGATGTTAATGGCAGCAAACGTACGTGCTGTCGAGAGTGCAGATTCGTTTCTGCCAGGCGTCTGAAAACGGTTCTGGCGGACGCAGGAGTGCCTTATACAGCTGTCACATGTCTTTGGATATTGTATAAGGACGGCGTTGCACATGTGCGTGCCGCTATAACAGTCCCACGGTCCTCTCTGCTGGTGGTGTGCCTGGGTCGTCCAGAGCCAGTCCGCCGTTTCTGGGTACCTTCCCGTATCCATTGCTCCCAACACGATCGCTCCGTCCTATCCAGCCGGCCCAAATGGTGCCTCCCTCATCCCGACGATACGGCCTAGTTCAAACTCTGTCGGTTGCTCTTACACACATCTACAGCGGCTCATCGGCATGTCTGTCGCTCAAGGATCTCACCTGACTCTTACCGTGCATTTGAGCCCTGCGCGGAACCATATAAGCCCCAAGGATTGCGATTGCAGCGCCGGTCTTGGATGCGCAAGCATGCAGAAGCGCACGGAAATTTGATCATCTGTATGTCTGCCTTTCCCGTAGCCGAGTTTCGCGTTAATCGCGCGGATTTTTCTTGGTGCAGGGATTTTTATGACAATGAGTGTACCTACTTAATAGCGTGTTCTTCCTCTTCTACCGCGAATAACAGCCAGTACACGCCAAGGCATCGACTCCACAAGACGCCGGAAGGATTCCGGAGATAATCTCAACCATGCCCGTTGCAGCATTGTCCATGATTCGCCCGAGACGTAGCTCCAGGATCCATGGATCTGATGTTCCGCTTCACGGGATTCCAGACAGCTTCCACAGAGTTTAAATCCAGGGACATTCGGGGTCCACTGGATGATTCCAAACTCAGATGAGTGTTCCTCGGCCCATGCCTGGGTGGTTACGGCCCGGTGAGGCGGCGCATTGCCCTTCTGAAACAGACTATTGGCCGCAGGATGCGCAAAGGCCATGAAAGCGTGTAGGTAATCATCCAGCACATGCTGGTAGCGCGCAGCTCTAAAGGACCTCTCCAGACAGGCTAATATACCAATCCCATGAGAAGACTCCCCAAATCATCGCAGAGTCACCACCGCCTTGAACAAAGCCGACCTGGCACGACGGAGCCATGACCTGATGCTGTCGACGCCACACCCGCACCCTTCCGTCAGGTGAAAGCGGGATTCATCTGACCACACGGCGCGGCTCCATCCTGCAATGGCACAGTTTTGATGCTCTCGACAACAGGCGAGGTATAATGTCCAATGAGGAGCCGTCAACAGTGGCAAACGAATAAGCGTAGACTCCCGTAGCCCAAGGTATGCAGTGTACGCTGCGTCGTTTGCTGGCTGACGCTGCTGGGAAACTGTCGGTCTGTACGAGCCTGGATAGCCTACGTCGACACCTGTCATCAATGGAGTGTGATTGATCACTGCTTGCTGTTTTGTCGGTGGTACGTCCGTCGAAGGTATACCCGCAGTACACCCTTGATACGGTTGCTCTCTGGATCACTGTGCTTTTACCACTTGGGTGATAGAATGACTTATCTGTCCTGCACCGACAATGCGTGCACGATCAAAATTGCTCAGATCACCACGGTTTCCCATGCTCGTCGATTGCGATACACTGTTGGGAAGCACTGCTGTCTGCCTATTTATCGCCTGCGTTCGGTTTGGGTCTGTTCCACTCAGCTTGGGGGACGCATATGTCAACTGCCCATCACCCCTATCTCTAATGTTTGTCGATTGCGATACACTGATGGGAAGCGTTGCTGTCCGCCTATTTATCGCCTGCATTCGGTTTTGGTCTGTTCTACTCTGCTTGTGGGATGCCCATGTCAACTACACATCACCCCTATCTCTAATTCTCGTCGATGGCGATACTCTGTTGGGAAGCCTTGCTGTTCACCTATTTATCGCCTGCGTTCGGTTTGGGTCTGTTCCCCTCTGCTTGGGGGATGCCCATGTCAACTGCCCATCACCCCTGTTTCTAATGTTTGTCGATTGCGATACACTGTTGGGAAGCCCTGCTGTCCGCCTATTTACTGCCTGCTTTCGGCTTAGGTCTGTTCCACTCTGCTTGGGGGATGCCCATGTCGACTACTCATCACCCCTATTTCTAATGTTTGTCGATTGCGATACACCGTTGGGAAGCCCTACTGTCCGCCTATTTACCGCCTGCTTTCGGCTTAGGTCTGTTTCACTCTGCTTGGGGGATGCCCATGTCAACTACTCATCACCCCTATTTCTAATGTTTGTCGATTGCGATACACCGTTGGGAAGCCCTACTGTCCGCCTATTTACCGCCTGCTTTCGGCTTAGGTCTGTTCCACTCTGCTTGGGGGATGCCCATGTCAACTACTCATCACCCCTATTTCTAATGTTTGTCGATTGCGATACACCGTTGGGAAGCCCTACTGTCCGCCTATTTACCGCCTGCTTTCGGCTTAGGTCTGTTCCACTCTGCTTGGGGGATGCCCATGTCAACTACTCATCACCCCTATTTCTAATGTTTGTCGATTGCGATACACCGTTGGGAAGCCCTGCTGTTCACCTATTTATCGCCTGCGTTCGGCTTGAGACTGTTCCACTCTGCTTGGGGGATGCCCATGTCAACTGCCCATCACCCCTATTTCTAATGTTTGTCGATTGCGATACACTGTTGGGAAGCCCTGCTGTCCGCCTATTTATCGCCTGCGTTCGGCTTGGGTCTGTTCCACTCTGCTTGGGGGATGCCCATGTCAACTGCCCATCACCCCTATCTCTAATGTTTGTCGATTGCGATACACTGTTGGAAAGCGTTGCTGCCCGCCTATTTACCGCCTGCGTTCGGTTTGGGTCTGCTCCACTCTGCTTAGGGTATGCCCATGTCAACTGCCCATCATTCCTCTCTCAAATGTTTTGTCTATTGAGTGTATTTAGCTTTTTGAACGTATGTGAATCACAAAGTTAGTTACACTTAGCGCCATCTGTAGCGGAATTACAGTCAGACCGTGTGTGCTTGGGAGCGAAGTATACAGTACGTCATAGGTGCCGACGGGAGTTGTTTTAGTTCAGTAACTGCATAAGACGTGTGCTGGAGGCTGTTCTTAATGGTGCGTCAACTGGATTCTTACTCCAAATTTGAAGTGCGAGGAACCGTTGGATTTTTGTGGGTTAAGCATCTAAATTGCACTGACATCCAACGTGAAATATGTATACGGTGGAAATGCCACATCTCCCCCGGCCATTGTAAAGTGATGCCAACAATTTGAAAAGGGTCGCACAAATTTGACAGACGAATACCGCGTAGGCAGACCATCGATATCGAGCACTCCGGAACATGTTGCCGCTGTTGACGACATGATACGGGAATATAGGCGCATCAAAATCAAGAAAATTTCCAGTTCGTTAGACATTTGTTACAGGATTGTGAATTCCATCATTCGCGAGCAGCTCGGATTCCAGAAATTGTGTGCGAGATGGGTGCCACGTTTACTCACCGACCAGCACCAGCACAGAAACCAACGTTTCCTGTTGTTGTTGGCTCTTCTACGACGGTATTTTGCTGAGGGTCACAATTGTGTGCGAGATGGGTGCCACGTTTACTCTCCGACCAGCACAGAAACCAACGTTTACTGTCGTCTTTGGATCTTCTGCAACGGTATTCTGCTGAAGGTTACAATTGTGTGCGAGATTGGTGCTGCGTTTACTCACCGAGCAGCACAGAAACCAACGTTTCCTGTCGTCTTTGGATCTTCTGCAACGGTATTCTGCTGAAGGTTACAATTGTGTGCGAGATTGGTGCTGCGTTTACTCACCGAGCAGCACAGAAACCAACGTTTCCTGTCGTCTTTGGATCTTCTGCAACGGTATTCTGCTGAAGGTCACAATTGTGTGCGAGATGGGTGCCACGTTTACTCTCCGACCAGCACAGAAACCAACGTTTACTGTCGTCTTTGGATCTTCTGCAACGGTATTCTGCTGAAGGTTACAATTGTGTGCGAGATTGGTGCTGCGTTTACTCACCGAGCAGCACAGAAACCAACGTTTCCTGTCGTCTTTGGATCTTCTGCAACGGTATTCTGCTGAAGGTCACAATTGTGTGCGAGATGGGTGCCACGTTTACTCTCCGACCAGCACAGAAACCAACGTTTACTGTCGTCTTTGGATCTTCTGCAACGGTATTCTGCTGAAGGTTACAATTGTGTGCGAGATTGGTGCTGCGTTTACTCACCGAGCAGCACAGAAACCAACGTTTCCTGTTGTTGTTGGCTCTTCTACGACGGTATTTTGCTGAGGGTCACAATTGTGTGCGAGATGGGTGCCACGTTTACTCTCCGACCAGCACAGAAACCAACGTTTACTGTCGTCTTTGGATCTTCTGCAACGGTATTCTGCTGAAGGTCACAATTGTGTGCGAGATTGGTGCTGCGTTTACTCACCGAGCAGCACAGAAACCAACGTTTCCTGTCGTCTTTGGATCTTCTGCAACGGTATTCTGCTGAAGGTCACAATTGTGTGCGAGATGGGTGCCACGTTTACTCTCCGACCAGCACAGAAACCAACGTTTACTGTCGTCTTTGGATCTTCTGCAACGGTATTCTGCTGAAGGTCACAATTGTGTGCGAGATTGGTGCTGCGTTTACTCACCGAGCAGCACAGAAACCAACGTTTCCTGTCGTCTTTGGATCTTCTGCAACGGTATTCTGCTGAAGGTCACAATTGTGTGCGAGATGGGTGCCACGTTTACTCTCCGACCAGCACAGAAACCAACGTTTACTGTCGTCTTTGGATCTTCTGCAACGGTATTCTGCTGAAGGTTACAATTGTGTGCGAGATTGGTGCTGCGTTTACTCACCGAGCAGCACAGAAACCAACGTTTCCTGTCGTCTTTGGATCTTCTGCAACGGTATTCTGCTGAAGGTCACAATTGTGTGCGAGATTGGTGCTGCGTTTACTCACCGAGCAGCACAGAAACCAACGTTTCCTGTCGTCTTTGGATCTTCTGCAACGGTATTCTGCTGAAGGTCACAATTGTGTGCGAGATGGGTGCCACGTTTACTCTCCGACCAGCACAGAAACCAACGTTTACTGTCGTCTTTGGATCTTCTGCAACGGTATTCTGCTGAAGGTTACAATTGTGTGCGAGATTGGTGCTGCGTTTACTCACCGAGCAGCACAGAAACCAACGTTTCCTGTCGTCTTTGGATCTTCTGCAACGGTATTCTGCTGAAGGTCACAATTGTGTGCGAGATTGGTGCTGCGTTTACTCACCGAGCAGCACAGAAA
This sequence comes from Macrothele yani, assembly GCA_039090855.1. Lineage (NCBI taxonomy): Eukaryota > Metazoa > Arthropoda > Arachnida > Araneae > Macrothelidae > Macrothele > Macrothele yani. The sequence goes on along the minus strand of CM077003.1, from coordinate 13,388,354 downwards.
CCAACGTTTCCTGTCGTCTTTGGATCTTCTGCAACGGTATTCTGCTGAAGGTCACAATTGTGTGCGAGATTGGTGCTGCGTTTACTCTCCGACCAGCACAGAAACCAACGTTTCCTGTCGTCTTTGGATCTTCTGCAACGGTATTCTGCTGAAGGTCACAATTGTGTGCGAGATTGGTGCTGCGTTTACTCTCCGACCAGCACAGAAACCAGCGTTTCCTGTCGTCTTTGGATCTTCTGCAACGGTATTCTGCTGAAGGTTACAATTGTGTGCGAGATTGGTGCTGCGTTTACTCACCGAGCAGCACAGAAACCAACGTTTCCTGTCGTCTTTGGATCTTCTGCAACGGTATTCTGCTGAAGGTCACAATTGTGTGCGAGATTGGTGCTGCGTTTACTCACCGAGCAGCACAGAAACCAACGTTTCCTGTCGTCTTTGGATCTTCTGCAACGGTATTCTGCTGAAGGTCACAATTGTGTGCGAGATGGGTGCCACGTTTACTCTCCGACCAGCACAGAAACCAACGTTTACTGTCGTCTTTGGATCTTCTGCAACGGTATTCTGCTGAAGGTCACAATTGTGTGCGAGATGGGTGCTACGTTTACTCTCCGACCAGCACAGAAACCAACGTTTACTGTCGTCTTTGGATCTTCTGCAACGGTATTCTGCTGAAGGTTACAATTGTGTGCGAGATTGGTGTTGCGTTTACTCACCGAGCAGCACAGAAACCAACGTTTCCTGTCGTCTTTGGATCTTCTGCAACGGTATTCTGCTGAAGGTTACAATTGTGTGCGAGATTGGTGCTGCGTTTACTCACCGAGCAGCACAGAAACCAACGTTTCCTGTCGTCTTTGGATCTTCTGCAACGGTATTCTGCTGAAGGTCACAATTGTGTGCGAGATTGGTGCTGCGTTTACTCACCGAGCAGCACAGAAACCAACGTTTCCTGTCGTCTTTGGATCTTCTGCAACGGTATTCTGCTGAAGGTTACAATTGTGTGCGAGATTGGTGCTGCGTTTACTCACCGAGCAGCACAGAAACCAACGTTTACTGTCGTCTTTGGATCTTCTGCAACGGTATTCTGCTGAAGGTTACAATTGTGTGCGAGATTGGTGCTGCGTTTACTCACCGAGCAGCACAGAAACCAACGTTTCCTGTCGTCTTTGGATCTTCTGCAACGGTATTCTGCTGAAGGTTACAATTGTGTGCGAGATTGGTGTTGCGTTTACTCACCGAGCAGCACAGAAACCAACGTTTCCTGTCGTCTTTGGATCTTCTGCAACGGTATTCTGCTGAAGGTCACAATTGTGTGCGAGATTGGTGCTGCGTTTACTCACCGAGCAGCACAGAAACCAACGTTTCCTGTCGTCTTTGGATCTTCTGCAACGGTATTCTGCTGAAGGTCACAATTGTGTGCGAGATGGGTGTTGCGTTTACTCACCGAGCAGCACAGAAACCAACGTTTCCTGTCGTCTTTGGATCTTCTGCAACGGTATTCTGCTGAAGGTTACAATTGTGTGCGAGATTGGTGCTGCGTTTACTCACCGAGCAGCACAGAAACCAACGTTTCCTGTCGTCTTTGGATCTTCTGCAACGGTATTCTGCTGAAGGTCACAATTGTGTGCGAAATTGGTGCTGCGTTTACTCACCGAGCAGCACAGAAACCAACGTTTCCTGTCGTCTTTGGATCTTCTGCAACGGTATTCTGCTGAAGGTCACAATTGTGTGCGAGATTGGTGCTGCGTTTACTCACCGAGCAGCACAGAAACCAACGTTTCCTGTCGTCTTTGGATCTTCTGCAACGGTATTCTGCTGAAGGTCACAATTGTGTGCGAGATTGGTGCTGCGTTTACTCACCGAGCAGCACAGAAACCAACGTTTCCTGTCGTCTTTGGATCTTCTGCAACGGTATTCTGCTGAAGGTTACAATTGTGTGCGAGATTGGTGCTGCGTTTACTCACCGAGCAGCACAGAAACCAACGTTTCCTGTCGTCTTTGGATTTTCTGCAACAGCATTCTGCTGAAGGTTGCAACTTTTTGCGTTGAATCACAGGTGACGACGAAACGTGGTTTCACCATTTCAACCCTGAAACCAAACGATCGTCCGTGGAATGGAAGTGTGTCAGCTCTCCAACAAGGAAGAAGTGAAAGGTCCAACCGTCTGCGGAAAAGGTCATGGTGACTGTTTTCTTTGACTCTGAAGGTATTGTTTAAACAGAATTTCTGCCAAAAGGGACGACTATACATGCTGACTCATATTGCCAAACGCTACGAAATTTGCGAAAGGCAATTTAAGGACAGACGTCGGGGTAAGTTGAGTCAGCCGCCCCGATGGCGCAGTGGTCTAAACGATCACTTATGATCATTCGTCCGAGAAAGGGTCCTAGTTTAAATCCCGGTGAGGCATGGATGTTGTGTTTGCCTTACGGCACTGGCTCTCTTCCTTCCCTGCAACCAGTGGCCTTAAATTAGGGACGGACGACTACTTATAGCCCATTGAGTTGCTCACGGTGGTCGTTAAACCTTCACTGAAAAAATAATTGAGCGAAGGCGTCATTCTGTTGCATGACAAAGCCGCACCCTACACAGTAAGGTATAATGAATTCAGCTTTAGCCGCCCCGGTGGCGCAGTGGTCTAAGGCGTTGGCCTCTGATCATTCGTCCGTCAGGGGTCCGGGTTCGAATCCCGGTCAGGCATGGATGTTGTGTTTGTCTTATGGCACTGGCTCTCTCCCTTCCCTGGAACCAGTGACCCTAAATTAGGGACGGGCGACTGCTTATAGCCCATTGAGTTGCTCACGGTGGTCGTTAAACCTCCAATCAAGAACAAGAAGAATTCAGCTTTCTTCTAGGCTTCTTCTAATGCTTGTTGTTTGTTAATTATATCATGAATAAACTTGCCTGCTAGTAGTGTAGTAATAATAATGAACAAGCTTTTAACTGCTAGTAATGTTGTAGTAGTCATTAAGATGAATAAAGTCTTATGCTGGTTGTTAATAATAACAACTAATGAAATAAACCTAACAGCCAGACAGAGATCTGACAAAACTATGAACTGAGAAAAGCGTACTTACAACAAAAGCTTTATTCAGGTAAAGTCCTGGTATCCTCCAACACACACACACTAGTCACATTAATCGTATCACAATAATGAAGAAAAAACCTAATCACATAGAACGAAGCTCTTGGCACAAAATAACGTAGCTCTACTCACATAAACGAAGCTCTCCCTACGCACATCAACAAAAAGCTCTCCCCGGTATCGTTGAACGCGCCTATTTATACTAGCTACCACCACTTCATGACTTACACTCATTGCCAGATCTCATTCAGCGGGAGAAATAACATCTGGTTCAGTAAGAAGATAATTTACATAGGAAAATAAAATAACCAGAGATAGTAAAAATCAAAAGGAAAGTGAATCTAGAGTATACGTTACAAAGGAAAACAAATGAATTACTGCAGTCATTGAGGTCGGAAGTGTGGCAACATCCATCGTACAGCCCCGGCTTATCCCCGTGCGACTGCTGTTTGTTCGGTAAAATGAAACAGGGCCTTAGTGGTCAACGATTCCAAGCCCATCAGGCTGTGAAAACTTCGATATCTGACTGTTTGCAACAAACTGAAGAAGACGTTTCCTGTACAGGTATGAAAAGTCACACGTTCCGATAAATGTTCACAGTTCATAGGCGAGTATGTCGAAAAATGAATAATGTTGTAGCTTTAACTTTATTTGTTTTTCATTCAACGGTCTAACTAACTTTTTGATCCTCCCTCATATTAAAATATGTCTTTCATCTTTTCGCCTCGACTGAAACTATCGCAGTTTTAAAAATGGTTCCCGAGTTTCTTTTTGCATAACTTATGTTATATTAGTTTAAAAGCCGTTTTCACATCCCTGCTAATAACCTTTAACTTTCGGGAACTGTAAACTGATGGTTCTTCCCGCCAAGACCATTAGTCTCCATTTTTGTTTCTCTACCTCACGGTTAATTAGATTTACGCTCTTTATTCGGACTGGAGCGACAACGCGTTCAAAGTCTTTTTGTTGTAAACTCCTAAGTTCCTATTTTATTAAATTGTCTTCTGTTCCATAAGTGGCTTGCGTCTCCGTTCCGATCGTACGTTTCAAGATTTTGTGTGTTTCCTATATAGTGCATTCGTCTTCTAAAGAATATTGGTGGGATGCTCTTTTACACTTTATATTCTAAGACTTCCCATCTTGCGTGAGATACGAAGTCTGACGAACTGCGGAAGTAAAACACATGTCAAGATACATTCTGTCCGGGTAGCTTAGTTGGTGGAGCAACTTACTGCGGAGTGAGGGGGTGCGATTCAATACTCGTCACGGAGGAATTTGTGTTTTCACATTGGAGCCGAAACGTAAAAATTAATCTACTGGCAGTTGAGTTCTTCGAAAAATGTGAAATGTTTGTTCCACACATCGTCTAGAATTAAAGAAAAATTCGTTCTTCGCTTCTAAAGAAAAATTAAAAGGGATATGATGTGACGTACTACAGAGGTAAAGCCCGTGTCGAGACGACAAATCTGCAGCGACACATTCCGTCGGTGTAGCGTAGTCGGTTAGAGCAACTCACTCCGGAGCAAAGAGTTGTGACGTACTACGGAGGTGAAGCACGTGTCAAGACGACAAATCTGCAGCAATACATTCCGTCGTTTGTGGCTTAGTCGGTTTGAGCAACTCACTCCGGAGCAAAGATTTGTGGCGTACTACATAGGTGATTCAAGTGCCAAGACGACAAATCTGCAGCGATACATTCCGTCGGTGTAGCTTAGTCGGTTAGAGCAACTCACTCCGGAGCACAGAGCTGTGTCGTACTACAGAGGTGAAGCACGTGTCAAGACGACAAATCTGCAGCGATGCATTCCGTCGGTGTAGCTTAGTCGGTTAAAGCAACTGCCTCCGGAGCAAAGAGTTGTGACGTACTACAGAGGTGAAGCACGTGTCAAGACGATTAATCAGCAGCGATACATTCCGTCGGTGTAGCTTAGTTGGTTAGAGCAACTCACTCCGGAGCAATGAGTTGTGACGTACTACAGAGGTGAAGCACGTGTCAAGACGATTAATCAGCAGCGATACATTCCGTCGGTGTAGCTTAGTTGGTTAGAGCAACTCACTCCGGAGCAAAGAGTTGTGACGTACTACAGAGGTGAAGCACGTGTCAAGACGATTAATCAGCAGCGATGCATTCCGTCGGTGTAGCTTAATCGGTTAAAGCAACTGCCTCCGGAGTAAAGAGTTGTGACGTACTGCAGAGGTGAAGCACGTGTCAAGGCGACAAATCTGCAGCGATACATTCCGTCGGTGTAGCTTAGTCGGTTAGAGCAACTCACTCCGGAGTAAAGAGTTGTGACGTACTGCAGAGGTGAAGCACGTGTCAAGACGACAAATCTGCAGCGATGCATTCCGTCGGTGTAGCTTAATCGGTTAAAGCAACTGCCTCCGGAGCAAAGAGTTGTGACGTACTGCAGAGGTGAAGCACGTGTCAAGGCGACAAATCTGCAGCGATACATTCCGTCGGTGTAGCTTAGTCGGTTAGAGCAACTCACTCCGGAGTAAAGAGTTGTGACGTACTGCAGAGGTGAAGCACGTGTCAAGACGACAAATCTGCAGCGATGCATTCCGTCGGTGTAGCTTAATCGGTTAAAGCAACTGCCTCCGGAGCAAAGAGTTGTGACGTACTACAGAGGTGAAGCACGTGTCAAGACGATTAATCAGCAGCGATTCATTCCGTCGGTGTAGCTTAGTCGGTTAGAGCAACTCACTCCGGAGTAAAGAGTCGTGACGTACTGCAGAGGTGAAGCACGTGTCAAGGCGACAAATCTGCAGCGATACATTCCGTCGGTGTAGCTTAGTCGGTTAGAGCAACTCACTCCGGAGCAAAGAGTTGTGACGTACTACAGAGGTGAAGCACGTGTCAAGACGATTAATCAGCAGCGATTCATCCCGTCGGTGTAGCTTAGTCGGTTAGAGCAACTCACTCCGGAGTAAAGAGTTGTGACGTACTGCAGAGGTGAAGCACGTGTCAAGGCGACAAATCTGCAGCGATACATTCCGTCGGTGTAGCTTAGTCGGTTAGAGCAACTCACTCCGGAGTAAAGAGTTGTGACGTACTGCAGAGGTGAAGCACGTGTCAAGGCGACAAATCTGCAGCGATACATTCCGTCGGTGTAGCTTAATCGGTTAAAGCAACTGCCTCCGGAGCAAAGAGTTGTGACGTACTACAGAGGTGAAGCACGTGTCAAGACGATAAATCAGCAGGGATTCATTCCGTCGGTGTAGCTTAGTCGGTTAGAGCAACTCACTCCGGAGTAAAGAGTTGTGACGTACTGCAGAGGGTAAGCACGTGTCAAGGCGACAAATCTGCAGCGATTCATTCCGCCGGTGTAGCTTAGTCGGTTAAAGCAACTGCCTCCGGAGCAAAGAGTTGTGACGTACTACAGAGGTGAAGCACGTGTCAAGACGATAAATCTGCAGCGATTCATTCCGTCGGTGTAGCTTAGTCGGTTAGAGCAACTCACTCCGGAGCAAAGAGTTGTGACGTACTACAGAGGTGAAGCACGTGTCAAGACGACAAATCTGCAGCGATACATTCCGTCGGTGTAGCTTAGTCGGTTAGAGCAACTCACTCCGGAGCAAAGAGCTGTGTCGTACTACAGAGGTGAAGCACGTGTCAAGACGACAAATCTGCAGCGATTCATTCCGCCGGTGTAGCTTAGTCGGTTAAAGCAACTGCCTCCGGAGCAAAGAGTTGTGACGTACTACAGAGGTGAAGCACGTGTCAAGACGATAAATCAGCAGCGATTCATTCCGTCAGTGTAGCTTAGTCGGTTAATGCAACTCACTGCGGAGCAAAGAGTTGTGACGTACTACAGAGGTGAAGCACGTGTCAAGACGACAAATCAGCAGCGATTCATTCCGTCGGTGTAGCTTAGTCGGTTAGAGCAACTCACTCCGGAGTAAAGAGTTGTGACGTATTGCAGAGGTGAAGCACGTGTCAAGGCGACAAATCTGCAGCGATACATTCCGTCGGTGTTGCTTAGTCGGTTAAAGCAACTGCCTCCGGAGCAAAGAGTTGTGACGTACTACAGAGGTGAAGCACGTGTCAAGACGACAAATCTGCAGCGATTCATTCCGTCGGTGTAGCTTAGTCGGTTAGCGCAACTCACTCCGGAGCAAAGAGTTGTGACGTACTACAGAGGTGAAGCACGTGTCAAGACGACAAATCTGCAGCGATACATTCCGTCGGTGTAGCTTAGTCGGTTAAAGCAACTCACTCCGGAGTAAAGAGTTGTGACGTATTGCAGAGGTGAAGCACGTGTCAAGGCGACAAATCTGCAGCGATACATTCCGTCGGTGTAGCTTAGTCGGTTAAAGCAACTCACTGCGGAGCAAAGAGTTGTGACGTACTACTGAGGTGAAGCACGTGTCAAGACGACAAATCAGCAGCGATTAATTCCGTCGGTGTAGCTTAGTCGGTTAGAGCAACTCACTCCGGAGTAAAGAGTTGTGACGTACTGCAGAGGTGAAGCACGTGTCAAGGCTACAAATCTGCAGCGATACATTCCGTCGGTGTAGCTTAGTCGGTTAAAGCAACTCACTGCGGAGCAAAAAGCTGTGACGTACTACAGAGGTGAAACACGTGTAAAGACTACAAATCTGCAGCGATACATTCCGTCCGTGTATAGTTGAGTTGAGGGAGCAACTTACTCTGGAGTGAAGGGCAGCGGATTCGATCTTCGTTAACGGACAAACTTGTCTTTTCACAGGAGCTCCAGCATGTGGATATTATTAAAATCATTGGTTTTAGGCTGCAATAAAGGATGTGCTTCCGCGTGTGAGCACGTGATTTAAACGCTAGTTTCGTGTTCTAGGTGTTCGTGTTTGGTTTTTCTTGCCTGTAGTTAACGACCTTTTAAAAACATAAATTTTCCGGTGGCGAAGATCGAACCAGCATCCTTCAGCTCCGTATCCGAATTATTTCCCAATTAAGTCACACCAGCGGACCTAATCGCTGCAGCTTTGCTTTCTTGACATATGCTTCACTTGTGTAGAACGTCACATATGTTCTCTCTCTCACGCTTGGACGGAATCGTTAGTTTCCGGGTCAGCCAGCAAACCATGCTTGAAGCAGCTCGTTGCAGAAGTAGCATGTGAATCCGCTTTTAGGTATAAATATGACATGGATGGTAAGTCTAATAATATCCGAAAACTAGAAAATTTCGTCGTCCTGAAGCGGAAGACGAAATTTTGAGATTCGCTAAACATGAATGCCGGCTGCTTCGACTGGCGAATCCTGTGATGGTTATATTCAAATTAATCGGAAACTTGAAAGTTTGTCGTTCTGGGTGGTGTAGTGGTTAGCATACCCGGGCGCTATCTGGGAGACGCGGGTTTGATTCCCGCTCCGGGACGAAGAAATTGTCCAGTTTTCGGATATTATCTGACTTACCGTCCAGGTCATATTTGCACCAAGAAACGGATTCACATCTTCAGAATTTTCATTGTATGGTGCAATTCCGTATTCCATTCATGAAAGAATTCTGATTAGTTCCAGACGATGTGTGGAAGAAGCATCACTCATTTTTGAAGCGTTGAAGAAAGAATAATTATTAATTCCAGACGATGTGTGGAAAGAACATCGCACATTTTTCGAAGAACCCAACGGGCAATCAATCCGTTTCCACAATCGGGCGTCAACGTGAAAATGCAAATTTTCAGCTTGTGGGGTTCGAACCCGCATCCTTCTGCTACGGAACCGAATATTTTTCCAACTAAGCTACACCGACGGAATTTTTTGCTGCAACTTTTCCGTCTTGACAGGTGCTTCGCTACCATTGTGAGTGTAAAGCTGTACCATACTACCTGCGTATCAAAGTTGCCTAATCCCCAGTCTCATGTCTGTGTTGCAGGTAGCTGTTGTGGGTTACAATTCCGTTGCTGACCATCTATTTGGTGGTTTTTCCAGGGTTTTCCACGAATATTTTGACTGATCTCCGAAAATTGGTCCTGGAGTTTCGACTCCCAAGATTTGTCGCATTCCATTCACTAGCCTCCCAGTTTTGTGTACTTCCGTCTTGGAAACCTTGTATGTGAAAGCCAGAGGTAATTGCGTCACACAGAAGTTTCAGAAAGATGGATGACTCAGTGTCGTGGCGTAAGCACCCCACCCGGGTTTAGAGAGATGATTAGGCACAAGCCCATGCCTGCGGCTACTCAGCCTCGGAGTGCTCTGAAGAGTCTTTATATTGATACGTGGTAGATTAAGGAGCTGGTACCACGGAGAAGACATTTTAGATGAAAAGCTAATTGCGTGTAATAGGTAGCCCAAACGTAAGTTGTACTCGCATGTAAAAAATAAATGAGCATTTTGGGAAATGTTTATACTTACGTAGGAAATGCAATAGATGAGCTATTTTTCGATGTAATCGCCAAGTTTAGTGAAGGTGTATAACTGAAGTTAGAAACTAACTCTGTTCCTGTGTAAGAATGTAGCTTTGCAAGCCATATGACATGGTGAAGCTAGGTTTGTGGATAGTGTATCACTTTTAAGGAGGCCATTGACTGGGACAGCAGCTAACTCTGTCCTGTAAGTAACTGGGTTATGGACAGGGCCATATTATATCATGCTGTGTCTCGGGGCCGGAAAGACATTAAGCCATTGACTGGGACAGCAGCTAATTCTGGGCTGTAAATGACTGGGTTATGGCCAGGCCCAGATTATATCATGCTGTGTCTCGGGGCCGGAAAGACATTAGGCCATTGACTGGGACAGCAGCTAATTCTGGGCTGTAAATGATTGGGTTATGGCCAGGTCCAGATTATATCATGCTGCGTCTCGGGGCCGGAAAGACATTAAGCCATTGACTGGGACAGCAGCTAATTCTGGGCTGTAAATGACTGGGTTATGGCCAGGCCCAGATTATATCACGCTGCGTCTCGGGGCCGGAAAGACATTAAGCCATTGACTGGGACAGCATCTAACTCTGGGCTGTAAGTAACTGTGTTATAGACAGGGCCGGAATATGCCATGCTGCGTCCCTGGGCCGGAACTGAATTGTGGCTTCTTTCAGGATTTTTTTCTGTTTCTGTAAGTTCTTTTGCTGTCAATTATTTTTAGTGAAACATTATAATAACTAAGATTGTTGGTAAAAAGTATGGACAGACGGAGTGATAGACAGCTGTAAGAGAGCAAGAAAAATGAAACAAATAAACAAGAGACTTACTGAGAGTGTGAAGTAAGTAAAAGATGTTTTGAAATTTGACGTTGAGGTATGCAAGAGTTACAGGAAAGCCAGATATCTTGAAGAATAGTTGAACGGCTCGGTGAAAGAAACTGAAATAAAAAGAATGTATGATTAAGGACGAGGAGCCGAAAATTTGTTTTAAAATAGGACTTTAACCCTTTTTTGTCCTTAGTAGCAAACTTTCCATCTATTCTAAGAACAAAGTAAATGCGAACACTGTGCGAAATGACCAGAGGACAAAATAAATAGTGTATGTCATAAAGTTCAACATTCGATGGTCTTCATTATAGGACAGTTGGCAGTGTAATGAAGCATGAATGATATTCTGGAACCCTACTGCTTACCATTTTCTCGCCACATTTCTCATGACATTTTCCAGCATTATAATGAACATCTACACGCATCTTGCATCGTGCTACACTGTCTTACTTGCTTTAAACTACCTACCTTGCCCAGCCATGCTTCAGGATTTCCCCAGTTATTCTCATGTGGTACATCCTGGGACGTCGTCTACGAAAACATCAACATCTGCACTCTACATTTTTAATTGGAAGACGAATGTTTAATATGCCACAGGTGATTCGGAGTCTGTATGTATCGTTTCCAAGACGTGTTCTTGCGCGTAGATCCAGCAATGGGGATATACAGTATTTCTTACTAAGAAGATGCCTGAAAAAATCGTCATAGTATCCAAGTCAGGTTATTTTATTATGGTTATACACTGCTGGACAATTGCTAAGGACGGATCATAAACGGCTACATAGCGCATAAAAAAGTAAGTGTGGTTGGATGCCAAGTGAAATAAAATAATGTCAGAATGCCAGGACATTACAAGAAAGACAATTTATTGTGCTCTGAAATCCAGAAGGCTTTGGAACGTGTTCAAGGGACAAACAGGCCATTTTGTGCAGAATACGTAAACGTGAAAAAAAATGCAATTACCGTCCGCAGGCGTTCCGGCGTAAGATGTCAATACGGGATATGGCCACCATGGAGGGCGATGCAAGATTCCACACGTCGTGTCATGCTTTGCACAACATTATCAAGCAGCTGTTGGGGTAATTTATCCCATTCCTCTGTCAGTGCATGGATGAGGGTGTCCTTGTTTATTGGAGGGCATTGGCGACCAGCAAGACTCCTCCCCAAAGCATCCCACACATTTTCAATGGGATTCAGATCTGGACAACGTGCTGGCTATACGAGGCATTGAATATCCTCGCTCTCAAGACACTCCTGGACAGCGACTGTTCGATGACATGTTGCGTTGTCATCCATGAAAATGAATCTATCACCGACAGCACCACGGAACATGCGAACATGAGGTGGCAGAACATCATTAATGTATCGTTGGCCAGTCATAGTCCCAATTGGAAGCACATAGAGGGACGTACGGCCGTTGATCATGATGCCAGCCCATACCATGACACTACATGTCGGATATCGGTCCCTTTCCTGTATGTTTGCTGGACAATATGCAGTACCACTATCACGCCAGATCAGTTGTCGTCGACAATCAGACGATAGACTGTATCTACTCTCATCTGAGAAGAGGAGAGCAGACCAGTCGTTATCAGTCCAATTGCGATGTTGATGGCACCAATGCAAACGGGCGGTACGGTGACGTCTGGACAATGGGATGCACACAACAGGACGGCGGGCGTATAGTCCTCCTTCATGCAAACTTCTGGCGACAGTTTTTCGGGAGATCCGCTTGCCAGTAGTAGCCATAAACTCATTTGCTGCCTCACTAGCGGTGCTGCGCCGGTGTCTTTTTGTTGATAGCACTATGTGCCGATCAGGTGTCGTAATGCGAACACGACCTCCCCGTGACGTTTGCTACACTCTCCATTTGTTTGAAATGATTTCCAAAGCCTTGAAACAACACTGTGGCTGACGTCGAGCTCCCTGGCAACATCTGTTATTTTTCGCCCTTCTTCAATCTTGCCAATAATACGGCCACGCGTAAAATCATCTAGGTGATGTCCGGAAGACATACTGAAAATTGCAAGTTCGTCAATTGATTCTTTCCCTTTCAACTTTGCGTTTGAACAACAACGGTCAATACGCGTCAAATCCTTTATATCTCTTATCAGCGCTATGACGTCACGAACAAGTTCGGCAATCCAAAATTTGCATACGCACAACACGTCTTACTGTATCCCGCACTTATGCTAATTTCCACATTTTCCTGCCTTCCATTTTATGGTTGCTATCGTTGCTATTGTCATCCGTCCTTAGCAATTGTCCGGCAGTGTATAACGCGTTCAATCTCAAAGCATTTTCATAGTATGCACAAAAATGCCAAAAATCATGGGATAGCATTGTGCAAATTTTTAACTGGCGCTGCCGTCGTATAAAGGCTTCGACAGCACGTCACGATTTTTATAAGTTGCGAGGTGTAATCTCATGAGTTAGGTTGAACAACTGCCTATAAGACTATGGCAAGCCGACGTGAATTACCGGAGTTTGAACGAGGCATGGTAATGGGAGCCAGAAGGATGGGACATTCAATTTCCGAAGTTGTGCGAACATTCAATATTCCTCGATCTACGGTGTCACGTGGGTACCGAGAATACCTTACGGATGGCATTACCACCCACCGTGGACAACGCAATGGCTTACCACGGGGGCTGAATGACAGTGACCAGCGGCGTCTGACCAGGATTGTCAATGATAGACGTACGACACTGGCCCAAAATAACATCCATATTCAATGCAGGAGGTACCAGAGACATACCCATCAGGTCAGTGCAGCGTAATATAGCGTCCATGGGGTATAGGAGCAAAAAACCCACCTGAGTGCCTTTTTTAAGACCACGACATCGGACACAGCGCCTCACCTGGGCTCGTGAATACGGTAATTGGGCCCTTGAAGACTGGCAACATGTGGCGTGATCCGATGAGTTAGGCTTCCAGTTGTTTCGAGCTGATGGTAGGGTTCGTGTGTGGCGCAGACCCCATGAGGCCATTGACCCAAGCTGTCAACAAGCCACTGTGCATGCTGGTGGTAGTTTCTTACATGTGTGGGGTGTCTTTACGTGGCCCGGTTTGGGTCCTGTGGTCCTAGTAAACACGTCATTAACCGGTAATCACTTTGTTGCTCTGTTGGTTGATCATTTGCAACACTTCATGTACCCCAACAAAGATGGGATTTTCCAAGTGGACAATGCATCATGTCCGAAATTGGTTCGAGGAGAATTCTGAACAGTTCCGACGGCTGGTGTGGCTACCACGTTCGCCCGAAATGAACCCAATAAAGCACCTATGGGCCGTGGTGGAAAGGTCCATTTGCACTCAAGACTCTGCACCTACAAACACCAGGGAACTGTGGGCTACTGTTCAGACGGCATGGCTCAAAATCTCTCCAGAAGCCTTCCGGCCATTTGTGGAATCGATGTCACGTCGAGTTGCTGCACTTCGCCGAGCTAGAAGAATTCCTACACGATACTAGGTACGTATCCCATGACTTTTGGCACTTCAGTGTAGTCTCCCATCTATTGACACCGTTGTTCTTTACAAGGAAAAAGCAGTATCTTCAGAAACGCTGTTTTACTTGATATGGTGTACTCTTCTTAATATTTTAAACCATAAGTATGAACGTTAGATATCTAATGTGATTTTTACGGAGGTTTTCAACACTATACTCGCTTTTATGGCATTAAAAACTCAGTGTCTCTCTTGTTCTTGTCCACGACAGAAGTACAACGACGCGCGGTAAAAATATTTTATTCGAGGTAAACAAGATAATATGTAAATTAAAAGTATTAGCAAAATTTTGTTCTACATCTTTTACACTTACGACTTCAAACAACAGAGCTTCAGGTTAATAAAAAAAATGGAGCACTTCTTTGTTCCTCGGACTTGGACACCCGTAACACGGACTAAAATTTGGAGTTTCATGAAAATAAATCAGAAAAATTATTTAAAGCAACGTTCACTTATATTTGTATAACACGACAAAAAAATTCAAACACCTTTTGTCTTACCATGCAACAGACAACAGATCAACGAAATAGCAAAATATGAAACACAATTGATTAAATCACTAAATATTCTCCCATGATATTGGATTGATTTAGTTGCAGTGTACGTGCTGGATAAATATTTTGCATGGATAACACTTTTTTAACGCTATGACCGAACATCAGTCTTTGCCAATTTAATTGATCCTTGCCATCAGTTAAATCCCGAAGATTCCGCTAAAGTGAACCCAGTATTGATGTATTGAATCCTATTTTTGCTGATGGGAAACGTTTTTCGATGAGAACTTTCGAAGCTATAAGCCAAACTTCTTCATTCCTGGTATAAGTTTCATGTATATTAGAAATAATTTCTTTCTTGTTCTAGAAACTTCCAGACAAAGATTCTGCAGCTTCGATAATTGCTTCCTTAAACACTTTGCCGTTGCGTAAATAGCTTCTTCTGAAAAACAGTGGCTTTAAGACGCATTTTATATAGCAGTCCTTCTTTTCTCGGTAGCATTAACGATATCGATTTTTGACAAAACAGACATGACTGTGGAGCTTTAATTTCATTGGCGCGAAGTGACATATAGGGTTATTTTCCTTTTTCAAGTACTTTTCACAAAATTGTAAAGACATTCGGGAAAGCCATATATTTCTCGCATATTTCTAAAAAATCCATGAAAGCTCACGCCCAAAGATTAACATTTGGTACACTTTTCAAATAAATAATAGAAGTTGAAACTAATGTAAGCTGTGAACGTTTTGTAAAAATTAGAAACTAAAATTATAAATATTCACTGCTGATACACTGACGACCCAAAACATTATGACCAGCTTGCCTTTATGGAAATCGAAGCAACTGTAGCTAAACGACTGCGCGTGTGAAAGTCATGAAAGGATGTAAATAGCACCTGATACTTATAGGGCACTGTATGTCATAAAGTTCTTGATATGATAGGAATCTAACCAACGTTTCCACGCAAGCCAAAGTTAGTGTAGCTCTCCCCACCGAGCTATACTAACTTAGGGTTTTATCGTTGCAACATGCCGTTTTGACATTTGCGTCATCTCTGAGATAGGTACGTCACAATCGTCACATGCTTTCTATAGCCCTTAAGTCTCACACCATTTTCAAGGCACCACAACACAGAACTCAGATCTGTCATTCTCCTTTTGTGAGATTTTCTTACCTGTTCAATTATATGAATGGGTGACATTTTTGATTAAGGGCTTCATGCACAGAGGGAGAGTCGAACGTTTTGCAATATTTGGATCACTTTATGTCTTCATACGTACCTTTACGACGAAAGCTGACTAGCATTCAAAGTATAGGCCATCGTGTTGCAACGTCTTTAGCCACCTGTCTGCCAGTTCTTCGATTAATACAGAGGGTGAGTGGAAAGTTTTTCAATATTTGGATCACTTTATGGCTTCATACGAACCTTTACGACGAAAGCTGACTAGCATTCAAGCTATAGGTAATCGTGTTGCACCGTCTTTAGCCATCTATCAGCCAGTTCTTCGATTAATACAGAGGGTAAGTGGAAAGTTTTTCAATATTTGGATCACTTTATGGCTTCATACGAACCTTTACGACGAAAGCTAACTAGCATTCAAACTATAGGTAATCGTGTTGCACCGTCTTTAGCCATCTGTCAGCCAGTTCTTCGATTAATACAGAGGGTAAGTGACTAGCATTCAAAGTATAGGCCATCGTGTTGCAGCGTCTTTAGCCATCTGTCAGCCAGTTCTTCGATTTATACAGAGGGTGAGTGGAAAGTTTTGCAATATTTGGATCACTTTATGTCTTCATACGTACCTTTACGACGAAAGCTGACTAGCATTCAAAGTATAGGCCATCGTGTTGCAACGTCTTTAGCCATCTGTCAGCCGGTTCTTCGATTTATACAGAGGGTGAGTGGAAAGTTTTGCAATATTTGGATCACTTTATGTCTTCATACGTACCTTTACGACGAAAGCTGACTAGCATTCAAAGTATAGGCCATCGTGTTGCACCGTCTTTAGCCATCTGTCAGCCAGTTCTTCGATTTATACAGAGGGTGAGTGGAAAGTTTTGCAATATTTGGATCACTTTATGTCTTCATACGTACCTTTACGACGAAAGCTGACTAGCATTCAAAGTATAGGCCATCGTGTTGCAACGTCTTTAGCCATCTGTCAGCCGGTTCTTCGATTTATACAGAGGGTGAGTGGAAAGTTTTGCAATATTTGGATCACTTTATGTCTTCATACGTACCTTTACGACGAAAGCTGACTAGCATTCAAAGTATAGGCCATCGTGTTGCACCGTCTTTAGCCATCTCTCTGCCAGTTCTTCGATTCTACATAGGGTGAGTCGAACTGTTTGCAATGTTTGGATCACTTTATGTCTTCATACGTACCTTTACGACGAAAGCTGACTAGCATTCAAAGTATAGGCCATCGTGTTGCAGCGTCTTTAGCCATCTGTCAGCCGGTTCTTCGATTTATACAGAGGGTGAGTGGAAAGTTTTGCAATATTTGGATCACTTTATGTCTTCATACGTACCTTTACGACGAAAGTTGACTAGCATTCAAAGTATAGGCCATCGTGTTGCAGCGTCTTTAGCCATCTGTCAGCCGGTTCTTCGATTTATACAGAGGGTGAGTGGAAAGTTTTGCAATATTTGGATCACTTTATGTCTTCATACGTACCTTTACGACGAAAGCTGACTAGCATTCAAAGTATAGGCCATCGTGTTGCAACGTCTTTAGCCACCTGTCTGCCAGTTCTTCGATTAATACAGAGGGTGAGTGGAAAGTTTTTCAATATTTGGATCACTTTATGGCTTCATACGAACATTTACGACGAAAGCTAACTAGCATTCAAACTATAGGTAATCGTGTTGCACCGTCTTTAGCCATCTATCAGCCAGTTCTTCGATTAATACAGAGGGTAAGTGGAAAGTTTTTCAATATTTGGATCACTTTATGTCTTCATACGTACCTTTACGACGAAAGTTGACTAGCATTCAAAGTATAGGCCATCGTGTTGCAGCGTCTTTAGCCATCTGTCAGCCGGTTCTTCGATTTATACAGAGGGTGAGTGGAAAGTTTTGCAATATTTGGATCACTTTATGTCTTCATACGTACCTTTACGACGAAAGCTGACTAGCATTCAAAGTATAGGCCATCGTGTTGCACCGTCTTTAGCCATCTGTCAGCCAGTTCTTCGATTTATACAGAGGGTGAGTGGAACGTTTTGCAATATTTGGATCACTTTATGTCTTCATACGTACCTTTACGACGAAAGCTGACTAGCATTCAAAGTATAGGCCATCGTGTTGCACCGTCTTTAGCCATCTGTCAGCCAGTTCTTCGATTTATACAGAGGGTGAGTGACAAGTTTTGCAATATTTGGATCACTTTATGTCTTCATACGTACCTTTACGACGAAAGCTGACTAGCATTCAAAGTATAGGCCATCGTGTTGCACCGTCTTTAGCCATCTGTCAGCCAGTTCTTCGATTTATACAGAGGGTGAGTGGAAAGTTTTGCAATATTTGGATCACTTTATGTCTTCATACGTACCTTTACGACGAAAGCTGTCTAGCATTCAAAGTATAGGCCATCGTGTTGCACCGTCTTTAGCCATCTGTCAGCCAGTTCTTCGATTTATACAGAGGGTGAGTGGAAAGTTTTGCAATATTTGGATCACATTATGTCTTCATACGTACCTTTACGACGAAAGCTGACTAGCATTTAAAGTATAGGCCATCGTGTTGCACCGTCTTTAGCCATCTGTCTGCCAGTTCTTCAATTCTACAGAATGTGTCGAAAGTTTTGCAATATTTTGATCACTTTATGTCTTCATACGTACCTTTACGACGAAAGCTGACTAGCATTCAAAGTATAGGCCATCGTGTTGCAACGTCTTTAGCCACCTGTCTGCCAGTTCTTCGATTAATACAGAGGGTGAGTGGAAAGTTTTTCAATATTTGGATCACTTTATGGCTTCATACGAACCTTTACGACGAAAGCTGACTAGCATTCAAACTATAGGTAATCGTGTTGCACCGTCTTTAGCCATCTGTCAGCCAGTTCTTCGATTAATACAGAGGGTAAGTGGAAAGTTTTTCAATATTTGGATCACTTTATGTCTTCATACGTACCTTTACGACGAAAGTTGACTAGCATTCAAAGTATAGGCCATCGTGTTGCAGCGTCTTTAGCCATCTGTCAGCCGGTTCTTCGATTTATACAGAGGGTGAGTGGAAAGTTTTGCAATATTTGGATCACTATATGTCTTCATACGTACCTTTACGACGAAAGCTGACTAGCATTCAAAGTATAGCCCATCGTGTTGCACCGTCTTTAGCCATCTGTCAGCCAGTTCTTCGATTTATACAGAGGGTGAGTGGAAAGTTTGGCAATATTTGGATCACTTTATGTCTTCATACGTACCTTTACGACGAAAGCTGACTAGCATTCAAAGTATAGGCCATCGTGTTGCACCATCTTTAGCCATCTCTCTGCCAGTTCTTCGATTCCACATAGGGTGAGTCGAACTGTTTGCAGTGTTTGGATCACTTTATGTCTTCATACGTACATTTACGACGAAAGCTGACTAGCATTCAAAGTATAGGCCATCGTGTTGCACCATCTTTAGCCATCTCTCTGCCAGTTCTTCGATTCTACATAGGGTGAGTCGAACTGTTTGCAATGTTTGGATCACTTCATGTCTTCATACGTACCTTTAAGACGAAAGCTGTCTAGCATTCAAAGTATAGGCCATCGTGTTGCACCGTCTTTAGCCATCTGTCAGCCAGTTCTTCGATTTATACAGAGGGTGAGTGGCAAGTTTTGCAATATTTGGATCACTTTATGTCTTCATACGTACCTTTAAGACGAAAGCTGTCTAGCATTCAAAGTATAGGCCATCGTGTTGCACCGTCTTTAGCCATCTGTCAGCCAGTTCTTCGATTTATACAGAGGGTGAGTGGAAAGTTTTGCAATATTTGGATCACTTTATGTCTTCATACGTACCTTTACGACGAAAGCTGTCTAGCATTCAAAGTATAGGCCATCGTGTTGCACCGTCTTTAGCCATCTGTCAGCCAGTTCTTCGATTTATACAGAGGGTGAGTGGAAAGTTTTGCAATATTTGGATCACTTTATGTCTTCATACGTACCTTTAAGACGAAAGCTGTCTAGCATTCAAAGTATAGGCCATCGTGTTGCACCGTCTTTAGCCATCTGTCAGCCAGTTCTTCGATTTATACAGAGGGTGAGTGGAACGTTTTGCAATATTTGGATCACTTTATGTCTTCATACGTACCTTTACGACGAAAGCTGTCTAGCATTCAAAGTATAGGCCATCGTGTTGCACCGTCTTTAGCCATCTGTCAGCCAGTTCTTCGATTTATACAGAGGGTGAGTGGAAAGTTTTGCAATATTTGGATCACTTTATGTCTTCATACGTACCTTTACGACGAAAGCTGTCTAGCATTCAAAGTATAGGCCATCGTGTTGCACCGTCTTTAGCCATCTGTCAGCCAGTTCTTCGATTTATACAGAGGGTGAGTGGAAAGTTTTGCAATATTTGGATCACTTTATGTCTTCATACGTACCTTTAAGACGAAAGCTGTCTAGCATTCAAAGTATAGGCCATCGTGTTGCACCGTCTTTAGCCATCTGTCAGCCAGTTCTTCGATTTATACAGAGAGTGAGTGGAAAGTTTTGCAATATTTGGATCACTTTATGTCTTCATACGTACCTTTACGACGAAAGCTGACTAGCATTCAAAGTATAGGCCATCGTGTTGCACCGTCTTTAGCCATCTGTCAGCCAGTTCTTCGATTTATACAGAGGGTGAGTGGAAAGTTTTGCAATATTTGGATCACTTTATGTCTTCATACGTACCTTTACGACGAAAGCTGTCTAGCATTCAAAGTATAGGCCATCGTGTTGCACCGTCTTTAGCCATCTGTCAGCCAGTTCTTCGATTTATACAGAGGGTGAGTGGAAAGTTTTGCAATATTTGGATCACATTATGTCTTCATACGTACCTTTACGACGAAAGCTGACTAGCATTTAAAGTATAGGCCATCGTGTTGCACCGTCTTTAGCCATCTGTCTGCCAGTTCTTCAATTCTACAGAGGGTGTCGAAAGTTTTGCAATATTTTGATCACTTTATGTCTTCATACGTACCTTTACGACGAAAGCTGACTAGCATTTAAAGTATAGGCCATCGTGTTGCAACGTCTTTAGCCACCTGTCTGCCAGTTCTTCGATTAATACAGAGGGTGAGTGGAAAGTTTTTCAATATTTGGATCACTTTATGGCTTCATACGAACCTTTACGACGAAAGCTGACTAGCATTCAAACTATAGGTAATCGTGTTGCACCGTCTTTAGCCATCTGTCAGCCAGTTCTTAGATTAATACAGAGGGTAAGTGGAAAGTTTTTCAATATTTGGATCACTTTATGTCTTCATACGTACCTTTACGACGAAAGTTGACTAGCATTCAAAGTATAGGCCATCGTGTTGCAGCGTCTTTAGCCATCTGTCAGCCGGTTCTTCGATTTATACAGAGGGTGAGTGGAAAGTTTTGCATCATTTGGATCACTTTATGTCTTCATACGTACCTTTACGACGAAAGCTGTCTAGCATTCAAAGTATAGGCCATCGTGTTGCACCGTCTTTAGCCATCTGTCAGCCAGTTCTTCGATTTATACAGAGGGTGAGTGGAAAGTTTTGCAATATTTGGATCACTTTATGTCTTCATACGTACCTTTACGACGAAAGCTGACTAGCATTCAAAATATAGGCCATCGTGTTGCACCGTCTTTAGCCATCTGTCAGCCAGTTCTTCGATTTATACAGAGGGTGAGTGGAAAGTTTGGCAATATTTGGATCACTTTATGTCTTCATACGTACCTTTACGACGAAAGCTGACTAGCATTCAAAGTATAGGCCATCGTGTTGCACCATCTTTAGCCATCTCTCTGCCAGTTCTTCGATTCTACATAGGGTGAGTCGAACTGTTTGCAATGTTTGGATCACTTTATGTCTTCATACGTACCTTTACGACGAAAGCTGACTAGCATTCAAAGTATAGGCCATCGTGTTGCACCATCTTTAGCCATCTCTCTGCCAGTTCTTCGATTCTACATAGGGTGAGTCGAACTGTTTGCAATGTTTGGATCACTTTATGTCTTCATACGCACATTTACGACAAAAGCTGACTAGCATTCAAAGTATAAGCCATCGTGCTGCACAATCTTTAGCCATCTGTCTGTCATTTCTTTGATTCCGCAGTGGTACCAGTTTTTGACCTTCGAGGCAAAGATCTCCTTCTGGTTGTTGAAGTGCCGCTCGCGAAGGAAGTCGGCCATGGACCTGAACAAGTAACAGTCCAACGGGGCATGATCCTGACTATATGCTGTATGTGGCATCCTCGATGCTCTCAAATTCCTGGGGTTCTGCCCGAGTCGTTCGCTCGACTCGGACAAAACTCCAGGAACTCTATGAGGCCGAGCGTTTTCCTCTCTAGGAGCGCGCTTTCTATTCACCAGTGCTGGGTACTTCTCCTCCAGAACGGCGTACATCCACTCCAGTTGTTCAGAGTAGAGATTGGCGTTGATGGTCCGAGCGTCTGGAACAAACTCCTAATGGATTATTCCCTCGAAATTCCACCAGACGCAGAGCAGCGCCTTGTACTCCAAGCGTCCACGTTTGGCGACAGGTTCAGGAAGCTGTCCCGGGCTCAGCCCTGCCGTTGTGTGTCAAAATTATGGAAATAGACGCACTTTTCATCGCACGTAACAATTCTCTTGATCAAACGTACATCGCGCGGGTTTTTTAGGAGTTTCGTGCATACTTCCACTCCGAGGTTTGCATTAGCTGGCGTCAGTTCGTGAGGAACAATGCAGCAGCTCCTGCAGACTTTGCTGAGGTCCCGAAGGTGACGAACCACGGTGGTCTGTGACATGCCTAGCTTCCCTGAAAATTTCCGAGCGCTGGTTATCTGATTTGTCTCTTCGGCCTGGCGCTCTTCCTCCAAATCCACGGTTCGCGGCCTACCTGACCTTGGCTGATCGTCGAGGTTTCTGTCACCTGAGCGAAATTTCTTGAACCACCTGGTTGCGGTGCTGTGGTCCACGGAACCTTGTCTTATTGCATGACAAATATTTCGTGTTGCTTGAGCAGCGTTATGGCCGAGTTCAAACTCGTTAAGCAAAAGTTCCCTAATTAGCTGGTTGTGACTGTTCATCTTTTCGGCGTCCCAACCACAGACAGAACGTGGAGATGCAATGCTGTTCACAGCAACGACTACCGCTTTATATTCCTTTTGACTGACTGCAGTGCCCGACTTGAACTAGTTTTAACACGTGACATACCCACCGCAGCACATGCATTTATGCAAATATTGCAAAACTTCCGACTCACCCTCTGTAATTTACTGTAGTTTCTTCATGAAACCTATGTTTTCCACTTGTTCGTGGTGTCATTATGACGTATAAGTCGAGGAAGCACGCACTTTTGCCCTTTAAATTTGTCAAAATGAAAATCGGCACTGCGATTATTCGGGTACTGCTATTTGCAATAGCACGTAAAGTTGTTTTCACTGCAAAAGCATCGTCTAATACGTGTTCGGTGGAGGGGCACTAGCACTACCAAACACTTTGTATGAAAGTTTAAGAAATATTTTCATCATAATGAAAATTTCGTTACATTGTACTAAGTTTCTAAACATGTTGTTGATAAATCAAAGTCACATACGTGCCTTAGGACTGTTTTTTTATGTGCGTTTTCGACTCGACTGTTCTTCTACGCCACACTGTCACTACGCAGTTCAAAACGAATGTATAACCAACTGAATCCATGGCGTAAAAGTGTTGTTCACCTCTTCTTAATCCTTACAAGATCTATTCGTAAAGTGGAGTAGACACTCACGCAACTAGAAGTTTCACTTGGCAGACGACTCCTTCGCCGTGAAAACAACTTTACGTGTTATTGCAAATGGCGGCTGCCAAAGCATCGGAGCGGGTAGGTATTTCAAATTTCATTTTGAAAAATTTAAACCGCCAAGGTGCGTAGTCCATCGACTGATATGGAACCATACGACTACAAATAACTGGAAACCATCGGTGAGAAACTCGGGCAAATACTGTATATAATATGGAGCCCTTAATGGAATCTAAGGTTTGCTCATCCCACCCTTCTCGCAGACGATTAATCGTGACGTCAGTGAATGACATCGTCGTCCTAACATGTGAATCGTAGACCCTAACTGTAGCTATGGACGAAGATGTCTTCTCAACTATTTTTATAACTCAAACACAGAACAAACGCTTATGCAAATACACATTTACACTAAATGCAGAAGAAATTCCCAGTCATGTGAATATTTTAGTAACGGAGATTCAAAAAATACCTCCAACACATTTTTGGTACGTAAAGGGCGGGAAAACGATTATACTTTTAAATGTTGATTTACTTACAATGGGAATTTTTGCTGTTTTTTATATAAATTTAGAACGGAAAACGCACAACAGGACATATAATTTTTATATAATAAAGAAATTTTTTATGAGGAATACGAAAGGCATCTAGGCAACATTCCTCAAATTTTTAAAATTAAAAATTGAAAACATTATGCATTAAAAAACATGGTAGAATTTATGAAGATTATTCCAACAGGTTTACGAATAATAATTCCAAAGCGCTGGTATGGTGCAGATGCAAAGAAACGTGGAGACTAGTCTTACGATGGCGATTTGGACAGTGACGTCACAAACTAATCACCGGAAGTGCAGGATGAGCATAACCTTGTCATCTATTAACGTTGAATGGAAACTAGTACCTCTGAATATTACAGACATTTTTTTTTTTAATGAAAAGTAGTTTTTCAAGTTACTCGCTAATTCGAGCTTAGTTTGTTCTGACTTCTGCACAGGTTATGTTTAATTATTCTCTTACAATTTCTATCATGGTATCGGTTACCTGATCTCTGTAATTTAATTCAAGAGCTTGTTAAGTTGTGCACATATATGAATTTAGAGACTGGTTTTAACCGTTCCGTGTATTAAAAAGAAAGGCCACGTAAACTAATATAACGTTTTAAAAATGCGTTAGGACATTTTCATGATTTCTTTTTTCGGAAGGAGTTGTAAATCATAGGTTTCTTAATGAATTCCTATAAGATGAGTGGCAGCAAAATGACTTAATATTATTGCAGTTCTAACGCGACATTCAATTTCCAGTAAATATTTCCGACCCCTTAAACTGATTGTTTGAGACACACACTTTAAGATCCTGACGGGGGTTCCGAATATAACGTAATAACGCACGAAACAAGGAATTCCTAATTTCTACCCAATGTGGCGATGGCTTAATGTTGCGGAAAAGACACGCCCAGAAGCTGCGACTAATTACCAACAAACCAAAGGCGAGGACAGCTTCGATGCTCCATAGCGTTGCGACGGAAATAGCCCTCAATCTCTTAAAACTTCTGGCTTTCTTAACTGCATGCCGTCGCCAATAAATGGGTGCAAAGGTAAGAGCAGAATTAATTTTAAAAACAGAACCAATAAGTTTATTCTGGGAGTGACGTCATTTGGACGAGGTATTTTCCGAGTCACGTGAAAAGCACTTAGTGTACGTTCCCTCTAAAATCTTATATTTATACATTTACGAAACTGAATTTTTTAACCCAAACAGAATCACGGTGATAAAGGGGGAACTTCAGCGTAAATGCAGGTAAGACACAGCTGTAAGGGGAGAATCAAAGACTAGAGGAAACATACCCTTTACACTGAAGTGCCAAAGGTAAAGGAATAGCTGTGTGCAAATTTTTAACTGGCGTTGCCGTCGTATAAAGGCTTCGACGCACTCCACGATTTTTATAAGTTGCGAGGTGTAATCTCGTGAGTAAGATTGAACAACCGCTATTGGAATTATAGCAAACCGACGTGAATTATCGAAGTTTGGACGAGGCATGGTAGTGGGAACCAGACGGATGGGAGATTCTATTTCCAAAGTTGTGCGAACACTTAACATTTCTCGATCCACGGTGTCACGTGTGTACCAAGAATACCTCATGGAAGGTACCACCACCCACCGTGGACAGCGCATTGTCCGACCACGGGTGCTGAATGACCGTGACCAGCGGCGTCTGTGTCCATGCTAACATAAAAGCGACTGTGGCTCAAATAACATCCACATTTAATGCAGGAGGTACCAGAGACATATCCATCAGGTCAGTGTTGCGTAATTTAGCGTCCATGGGGTATAATAATAGCAGAAGACCCATCAGAGGGATTTTGTTAACACCACAACATCGGACACAGCGCCTCACCTGGGCTCGTGAACACGGTAATTGGATCCTCGAAGATTGGGAAATTTTGGCGTGGTCCGACGAGTCAGGCTACCAGTTGTTACGAGCTGATGATAGGGTTCGGTTGTGGCATAGATCCTGAAGCCATGGATCTAAGCTGTCAACAAGGCACTGTGCAAGATGGTGGTGATGTAGTGTGTCTTTACATGGCACGGTTCAGGTCCTCTGATCCTCGTCAACACGTCCTTAACCGGTAATTGCTTTGTTGCTCTGCTGGATGACCATTTGCAGCCCTTAATGGACTTCGTGTACCCCAACAACGATGGGATTTTCCAGGTGGACAACGCACCCTGTCATCGGGCCCAAGTTGTTCAAAATTGGTTCGAGGAGTATTCTGGACATTTGCGACGGATGGTGTGGCCACTACGTTCGCCCAATGTGAGAGCAGACGTGGTGGAAAGGTCCATTTGCACCCAATATCCTGCACCTGAGGACTGTGGTCTGGCTATTCAGATGGCATGGCTCAACATCTCTCCAGAAGTCTTCCGGCAGCTTGTGCAATCAATGTCACGACGAGTTGCTGCACTCCGCCGAGCTACAGGAGGTCCTACACGATACTAGGTATGTATCCCATCACTTTTGGCACTTCATTGTAATACCTGTAACTCTGAGTAAATGAACATAACGGTTATGCCACTTTTCATATATTTTCCCTGAAGGTCGATGTATTTTTTGTATCGTTCCACTAGTTACTTCGTTCCTTGGGAGATGAAGCATTTAGGCTACTACCGAATCCCAGGTCTGCACTGCATGCTTTCTTAACCTCATCATCAGAGATGAACTTGTGACCGCATTGAGCCTCTTTATGTGGACTGAAGACGCGATAATCGCATGGCACCAGATCAGAGCTGTAAGGGGATGTGGAAGACGTTCAACCCGAAGTTGTTGCATTGCCTCCACCATTCTGGTCGCTATATGGGTGCGTGCATTGTCTTGGTGCAGCAAGACTATTTCCGACAGCACTCCTCTTCTTTTGCTGCTAATTCCAGGTTTCACTTTCTCTCTAAGCATCATAGTGCGTTCTACTGGTCATTGTTTGCCAGTGTTCCTTAAAATGCGCCAGGAAAGGACCCTTCACGTCCCAAAAGAATATCAGCATAATTTTTCTTGGCGGAGGGCTGTCGTTTAAATTTCTTCTTTACTGGAGAAGACTGGTGTTTCCACTGCATGCATTGTCTCTTGCATTCCAGTTCACAGTGGTGGCAATGTGCTCCAAAACACTCGGATCTTCTTCACAACGTTTCAAGAATTGGGTCACAACTTCCACGCGCTGTTACTTATGAAGATCAGTTAGCTGTTTGTGTACCCATCTTGCGCTTACTTTACGGAACTCTAAGTTATCATGCACTGCCGCATATGCGGATCCATAGCTGATATCCAAATAAGCAGCAACAGCGGACAACGTAATACGTCGGTCTTCTCTGATTAAGCCATTCGTCCTGACGATTTAAGCTTGTGTTGTGTGCGCGATGTTGGTGGCCAACCAGATCGAGCTTCGTCGGTTAATCTTGTTCTTTCCGCATTAAAATTTTCTACAAGTGGCGTATCTCACCCACCCCTCCCCCTCCACCACACAGTACTGTTTTTTTTTTTTAAATTGCGAAGTTTATTTCTTAATTGTTAAGTAATAGAAGTAACATTTTTTTCTAAATTTTAGGTACATGTTATTGCTAACATGATACCAACTAATTATGAGGATTAGGATTTGAATACTTTATTTGTACATGAACTCCATTCTTCTTTTCATTTGTGTGAACTTGAGTGTTACGTTTTCATAAAACGTTCGTTCCGAGTAGTTTTTCATATTTAAAAAGAAAGTTTTTCTCTATTGACAAATCAGCCAAGTTACTCGAATGTGCATGTTCTTGTGTGGCTCTAAGATATATCTTGATTCTTTTTAATACGAAAAATGTTCTTTCGGCAGTTGCAGTTGTTGATGGAAAGTTTAATATTAAATCTATTAATTTGTACACCTCAATAAACACTATGTCCAATTATTCAATTTTATGTAACAAGTAATGTCTCTTACTGATTTGTTTTGTATTCATCACGCGAATAAAACACCTTCAGTTCATTTTTTCAATCGAGCTGTATCAAAATTTGAAGCATAAATTTCTTCAAGCTCTGATAGTAGATGTCCAGGGAAGCTTTCACAAAATTTATCAAAACAGTTCGAATCCAACAAAGCCACGAATTTAAGATATAATATCACTGATTTTAATGCATTCACACTTCACACAAACTGAAACCACTCTCGCGAAACACGCGCTGGTAAAGGCGGAAGCATGGAGGGACTGAGGTAGTCCGAAGTCTTCTCTTTTCTGAGCGAACCGTTGCGCAAAGCAATCGTCCATTCACATCCATACGCTCATTCATGTTGTCATGGAAACGGTAACAGGCGATCGTATCGAAGTTCTTCGAATCAGAACAGCGAAGACTCTCGAAGACCTGCTTGCGTTGTGCTGTTGGTCATCGCTCGCCTGACTGATTCTCATAATCGAAAGAAGCTAATCCGCTCGTGTTTTTTCGCACGAAAAGCATCGACATATCTTAATACCGTTGATAATTGACTTTTATTTGTGTATATTCAATTGACTTTTATTTGTGCATTCTCTGGGCTTCGCAGCTAGCCTAGCTAGCCTCGAATGTACGCCACTGCTTTCTACCCATTCATAAACTTTTCGTTGAGTCATGCTGTTTTCGCTTCCGTACTGAGCCAACATCCATCGGTGAATTTCAACGGATTTCACTCCCTCTGCCCCAAGAAATCTTACTACGGCGCATTGTTCAACAATGGTGCCGTCAGCGTCCATCTTTATTTGACGTTAGCTTCAAATAGACTAACGGCAGAGCGCTGCGCTGTGAGTTTTTGAACTGCCAACGTGCTGTATTGCGTCAACTTCTATCCTTTGCGGTTGCCGTGTAAGTTTCAAGTTGCCTATGTATCATCTGGATTGTGTTATGTTTCCTGATTTTCAGGTTTCACATGTTTTTCCACTACAGCTTTTGGACCTTTAAAGTCCAAAAGCTACCGTGGAAAAACATATGACACCTGTAAATGGACGCTGTCATCGCTCTGTTCACGTTATTTTATAAACAATGCATAGCAACCAAAAAATTGTTGTTCCGACGCCGCTGGGATCGAATCCCAGATCTCTCGATAACTAGCCGAGTGCGTTCGCATTTACGCTACGGTGCCAACAATTCCCAGCGCCATACAATTTTTCAGTTGCTATGCTGTGTTTATAAAATAACGTGGACAGAGCGATGACATCGTCCATTTAGTTTCTTTCGTATACTGACGGTAGATTACCGTTTTAGAGGTGTGTTAACGGATAGTTCTGAATTTTCAGAAACCTTTCCGCAGTTTCTTTCTTATATTGACGGTAAATAACCGTTTTTGAGATGTGTTAACGGATAGTTCTGAATTTTCAGAAACCTTTCCGCAATTATTTTCGTATATTAACGGAAAATCTCCTTTCTCACTTTTTTCGCATCCGTATGACGATAAATTACCGGTAATAGGAGCGAATGGTGAGAATACTTGAGGTTTGATTAACTTTTAAATTTCAATCGTCTGTCGAATTTTCAAATTCCATAGCGAAATCGGATATTGTGGATAGCATATCGCATGAATTTGGGTTATTGTGGCACAAGATATTTCTTCGCCTCTTCCCTATTTTATGCACCAGTTATTTATTATATATTGTGTTACTGTAAGAAACCGGGTACTTAACTTATTGTACAAACTTTTTATATGATGTATATGTATCAGTCTTTGGACAACTTAAGACAAAAGCTGTTATAGCTATCAAGAATAAATTTTATATTTAAGGTCTTTTTTAAAAAAGTATATTTCACCTTTTTTAAAGATAACTGAAAGGTATTGTCAATTCTAAAAAAATGAAGTTGCAAAGCATTTTGTTGCTTCGAAAAAGCACGATGAAAAATGCTTAATTTGTTAAAAAGTCCTTGTACAGATAAAAAGAAAATATTGCATACCTATTCAGAAAAAAATAAGACCCAGAAAATAAAATGGCCAAATCCCTTGTATTAATGACAAAAAAAAAAAAAAAAAAACAATCATTGTCACTCAATTTATTTTGCGATGTGCGTGAGTCGAACTTCGGAGTGTCTGTGGCTCAGGTGTTAAAGGCGTGCGTTACATGTTCAAACGGTCCTGGTTCAATCCTGACTGGAGCGGTAAGATTAACTGAGGAAACGGGCTGAAAACTGCGGGGTCGTCAGTTTTGCAGAATTTCAGTTTAAACACGGAAAACCCCAAAATGTATTTTTCTGAAATAAACGGAATTTCTGACTACGGAAAATCTGTGAAAATACGAAAGTTAAAAATAAACGGGCACTTTTAAAAATGGAAATTTCAGAAAACGACGGATATACCTACTGGCAACTTTGCTGCACGTTATTTTCAGAAATTTTCCGTCAATTCACACCCCTTATTTTTTACAGTGTGCTGCGTGTCAGCCCCCAACTGTTGCACAGCTCGTCGGAAATACTTTTTTAGGGTCAAATGTTTCTCGCACCCTTCAAACGTTGGTTTCCGTCTTTGATGTCGAGGGCCTGCTACTTTGGATCCGATCGTCCAACTCCGACCCCGTTGTGTGAAAAATGATCAAATGTAGAGGATTTTAGGAAGGGAGTGTCTGACCCCAGGTCTTAAACAACCCTTAGAAATAGGAAGCTATGAGATTTGGCCTAAAGTGCCCGATAGGAAAGTGACAGAAGTAGAAAGGGGGAGGAAGTATAGTTGTGTGAAATTTGGTGATGATGTTTCTTATAAGTTTGTCTGTCTGGTCCGGTTTTGAAGTTGAACTTCTTCTGGAATACCCACCTTACATTTTCCAGTCTTTCCGATGATCGATAAAATTCTTCCACGGTGAAGATACACGGCTCTGTGATATACGTTGTTATTTTCTCGACTCCTGGAAAGAAACAGAAACACTGGTGTATCACAAATTCCAACTGTCTCTGAGTACAATGTTAAAATTTCTTTACATTCTCTGCAGTCGTTGTGGAGTTATCTCCATTTAAACTTGGTAGGTATCTTTTTTTTTTTTTGATTTGATGTTTAACGACCACCGTGAGCAACTCAATGGGCTATAAGCAGTCGCCCGTCCCTAATTTAGGGTCACTGACTCCAGGGAAGGGAGAGAGTCTGTGCCGTAAGACAAACACAACAGCCATGCCTCACCGTGATTCAAACTCAGACCCCTTATGACGTACCTGCCAGCAGGACGCACACGACATAAAGACAGATAGCAGTCAGAACGAACGTCCGCGTAGCTCAATTGGTAGAGTGACTTATTCCAGAATGAGGGGACCCGGGTTCGAGCCCCGGCGTGGACAAATATGACGGAGAAATTTACTTCGTTAGAATGGCGCCCGAACTTTCCGGATGACCCGGCCGTTCAAAATCTCGCATTGGTGTGATGTTCTTTCCACACCGCGAGATAGGAAAAATCAGAGAATCCCTTCTCCAGCGTTTCGAAAGCCATGCCCCGGCCCTCTTTGGGGGGGGGGAGAGATGTGACGTAACTGCCAGCAGGACGCACACGACATAAAGGCAGATAGCAGTCAGAACGAACGTCCGCGTAGCTCAATAGGTAGAGTGGCTTATTCCGGAATGAGGGAACCCGGGTTCGAGCCCCGGCGTGGACAAATATGACGGAAAAATTCATTTCGTTATACCCTTTCTTTCGGACGAATGATCAGAAGCTATCGATTAAACCACTGCGCCACCGGGGCGGCATACGTATCGTTTGGGCCAGCCGGTACTTAGTAAACAGGCTAAAATATCATCGAACGAATAACACTCGTCGTCGTTTTCGTCTTTGCAGATTATTATCTCGTTGTCGACTCTCTTAACACCGGGAGTATCATCTTACAATCTGACTAGCTGTTAATTGCTGCCACAACGTACAAAAGAACTTGGAGGTTACGATGCGGTTTTCAGAATGAAATTATGCGTAAGAGGGAACAAAAAGAAACTCAGAAAGCAAGGTTAAAATTCAGATACACCTAACAAGTTGCTTGTTGTGATGGTTGAACTCCGAAACAAGAAAAGAACGGAAGGATGCTGTTAAGTGTATTCCTGAAAGCCAATGTATCAAAGCCTTTGAAATGTAATGGAGTATAAATGAGAAAGACAAGATACCTTTTAACGAATCAAAAGCCGTTCTTCAGCAAAAATGTCACATTTCTGAAAATAATAGAAGCTTTATTCTAACAGAATTATACCTAAAGAATCACTGGTGTGTTATGTCGACTCAAGAAAAGTAAAAAGTTGAAGTCTCGTGAGAAAAGACTGTCGCGCTCTAAGCGACTGAGTGCCAAGACATATTTCGAAGTACTTGGTCAATGACAAATTCGCCAGTGCATTGAAAAAATCCTAAAACTGGAAAGCCGTCGTTTTCTTAAAATGGCCAAACACATTGGTTGAAGGATTTTTCGTCACTACATCGTGTTTTGTCTGAATGTTTTAAATAAATGCCTTTATGGAATTGTTTCTCTGTGTAAAGGGGAGATAGAAGGCTAAATCTGAGATCAACAAGACTAATAAACAGTTTCGAAATATTTCGAATTATCCTTGTTAATAATTTTTATGAGAATCAGAATGAGGATATCTTGATAGAATTGTCGTGCACAGTATAATTAGTGTAGATAAAGAAGCCGCCATTTTACAATTTTACACGATGATCAAGTAGGATTAAACACATATTTCTAATCAATTATAACAAAGCATATTCTAATACTTTAATACTAAGTGCAGATATGTATATCGTACAAGATCTTTCAAAATGCAGAACATTTCATCATCAGGTACATCTTACATCAACGAGAAAATTACTGGAACAGGAACAAAACACCGTAATTTAAAAACATAAACAAAGAATTAAACGCTAATGGCACGTGATATTACAAATAGTTAGGCGTGATATGCACACGTGTATGCGATGTTTAAGAAATGCATAGCACATGCGTGTGCGTTTTTTGTCCTGTAATTAAAGTCATAATGATTATATAATAATCTTATACAGTATGTAAAACACAAAACGTCTGTTTGTTTGAAGCAGCAAAAATTCTCGAACGCCGAACTGTGGCATCGTGAAATTTGCATAGCTTATTAATACTGGAATTTTTAGGTCAACGCAACTATTTTAAGATCTCTACGTTGTTCCGTTCACGAGTTATGAATTAATTAATAAGCTAATCAATAAAGTCAGCGTCGTTTGCTACGTCATCGTTATCAGAAAGCACGTAACTACATTCATCGCCGCGGCACACCTACAGGTGTTTCTATTCTTTGAGAAGTGTGCATAAAAAAATGCAAAAACGAACTTTGCGAACTCTTAACGAAACGGGCTGAAATTTTTATCAACACTATGAATTGGTAATAAGAGGAGTCTCTCAAAATTTCACCGAGATCCGGTCAAAACTTTTTTAAATAGGCATGGAATTTTTAATTCATCGGTAAACAGAAATATTGGGTTGTCGGGAAAGTCATGACGTACTTTAACCATGTTTTGCAAAGGTCATTTATTGATAGAAAAAACAAATATCAATCAATGATATAATGGCCGTTTTTTTCGATAACCTATTGCCATCTATCAGTGAGCTGCAGAATGCCTCGTTCATAGAAAGACCTGTCTTTCGTGGCAAAAAAACAAGGTGCAAGGTGCGGATTTACAGGCTCATCTGAATTGAACGTTATACCACGTAAGGGCTGTTGAAGAGAGCGAAACAAGTAGAAGTCTGACGGCGCAAGGTCAGGTGAATATGCTTGGTGGGGCAACACATCCCACCCAAGCTCCAATAATTTTTGGCGGTTGATGAAACTTGTGTGTGGTCTCGTGTTGTGGTGATGGAACACAACACCTTTACGATGAACGAGCTCTGAACGTTTCTGGATGATGGATTCGTTCAAACTGTCCAGTTGCCGACAGTACACATTCGAACTGATTGTTTGGTTCCGTGGTAGGAGCTCGGACAACACGACACCTTTAAAATCCCACCACACTGAGACCAGAACCATCCGCTGATGAATGTCTGCTTTGGATGTCGTTTGAGGCGAAGCAGCACGTCGGGACCAAGGCCGTTTGCGCAGCACATTGTTGTACACAATCCACTTTTCGTCACCAGTTATTCAGTCGCTTCAAAGAAGGATCGTTTTCTTTACGTTTAATGAGCATATCGCAGATGTTTATACGCGCTGTCAATTGAGCTTCTCCGAGTTCAGGAGGAACCCTCATATCGAGCTTGCTTACGTATCCCATCTTCTTCAGGTGGTCGTGAACGCTTGAATGATGGATGTGCAATGTGTTTACAATCTCCGCCACCTCCAAACCGGTCCCTTTCGATAATGTTGGAGGTGTGATTGCGTGTTCCCTGCTCTCTCCAGATGTGTATACGTCCAGAATCGCTCGTCAGACTAAATCGGCTCTCATCCGTAAAGACAACTCGACCCCATTGCTGATGTGTCCAGTTCTTGTGTTCCTGGCACCACAGAAACCACCGTCACCGATGAGCAGGCGTTAATGGCACACACCGTACTGGTCGTCGTGCAAATAGACCACTTTTGTGCAGCCTCCTGGCCAAGGTAAAACGCGATAACGGACGTCCAGTTGTCTGTTGTATGTGCATTGCGATTTCTCCCGCTGTCTGCCGTCTGTCTCTTCTCGCCTGTAGGACAATATACCGGTCGTCCGCCGCCATGGTTGCTCATGGACGACCACTGCTAAACTCTCGGACAGCTGTTCCTGTCGTTTGAAATGCTCTCCAAGCTCGTGAAACGATGCTGTGAGCTATCCCGAACTCCTCAGCCACACGTCACACTTCGACCTTCTTCCAACTTCCCAATGACGCGACCTCGGGTAAAGTCATCCAGATGTCGTCTACTGGATTGCCTGTTGGCCATATCGTACGGTGGCAGCAACTCGACGTCGTTCAAACCGATATACATCGTGCAATATAGCTTTCACCGAATTGCTGAGCGCACACCGCCCGTGTGCTTTATACCCTTCCGACATTCCCCCACCCCACCCCCACACACTACGTCATGCTGCATATATGCGCATGCCCTACCGTACCGGACTCTAGTCTATCTCCTGAGTGGTCTTTTGGTCCGTTCTGCTTGCTCGTTCCGCTGTTATGCTAATTTCTTCTCTTCGTCCTTAATTGCACACCAGTGTATTTAGAAGTCCTTTTTCGTTAGCATAGATTTTCCATGAAGAATATTTTTCACCTATTTTCAGCTTTTCCATTGTGCAAAATTCTTCCGCTAGATGGCGTAGAGTTACATCATGTTTCTTTCTATATTTCTTCTTTTAACTGTTTGATTTGAATATATATTTGTCTCTGATACCTTCCTTTTGTCATGCGGAACTTTTTGTGCACCATTTTTTAATTTTCGAAACATGCTTTTAAGCTGCTGGTGGAAGTAAGTAACTGTTTCTATTTTTGGATGTTTTGTCGATTGTAGAAATCCTGTTTTTTTCTAACCGGTTCCACAGACTATAAACATCTTTGACAAATTTTGTTAGCTTCGGAAAGGATACAAAAGGCGTGCTCATTACATCCGAAATCAAAGACAAAGTTGTTAAAGTAAGTTTACACAAAAACAACTTTCCGAGTTTAGTACTGATTTTATTACACATTTTGCAAAATATCGATCTATCTAAACGCTCTAATCAACAATTGTTAAACAACAAATATTTTACACAGAATGTTATTTATCTTGAGGTCTTTTTAAAATCGGAAATAAATAGCATATAATTTTTAGTTCTAACATGAATGAGTTCTTACTATATAAGTTTTTCCTATGTTTCCTTACGGAAATCCGGCGTCTATTTGATTTGTTTTCAGTCTGCTTCAATTAAAAATTTCACTCCGTCAGAGGACGGGCAACATCCCCTAATGTATTAATATTTATTTAAAGCTTAAAAACAACCGTCCTAGAAAGGACTATACGCTAGTATAAATATTACAAAAAAGGTACCAATATAATGCAGAAATAATAAATTTCTAAAACATTTATTATTTCTGCATTATATTGGTACTGATGAGAATTCCGGTTTAAGAACTTTCTTTTGCGATCCAACTTACTGAAATTGCATACGAGACGCCGAAATGTCTAGTGCTCACAAAGAATGTTATATCAATAGATTGACATCACCTGGAATTAAGCAATCCAACAAGAGAGCAGCAGATCAGAGAACTGCAAATCATTACCATAATTTTCTCTGAGCTTTATAGTTAAATGCCCAAGGCAGATATTTCTAAAACTGAAACTGTGTGTTTGCAGTGTCAAATCGAATCAGTTTTAAATCTTGAAAATCGACGGCATACGTCATGCGGAGTCGAAGACATTTCTGATGAAGAGATACGTATGTGAAGGGCAGTCCGCACATTTCCCATTACTAAAGTCTAAATTTTTGGAATTCTAAAGTTTAATTCTGCAAACCTCTTTCCGATTTCGAAAACGTTAATATTTTAATTTCTCCACGCCAGTTGAAATTAGAATGTAATGCTTCCATCCAGAAAGGTACTAAAGTATTTTGACTGGTTCATAAACCAGTTGTTGAATCGGAGCCGTTATTTAAATCAAATGCATTTGGCGATTGATTTTACTACAACTACTACACATAAAGCCTACAGAGTGGAACAAGCATGACAGATAGTGCAAATTTCCTCGCAAAAATGCCCTTCGGGGAATAAGTAAATGGGTACTTATACTTATTTGGCAGTTATTTATTAAGACTAATAACATGAAAAATGAAAGATGTGCAAATATCAAGCGAGGACTACATCGAAAAAGAAATTAATAGACGTACAAAACCTGAGTGGAGTTCATTTCAAAGAAACAGCAATTTCAGAGAGCAGTTTACCATCATATCTTAAAATAAAAGTGCTTCATCAGTGAACCCTTCTAAAATGTCTTAAAAGAGAAGTGTTTAATCAACACATGCTTTGATAATGTCTTAAAATAAAAATATTTAATCAATGCCTCTTTCTATAATATCTTAAAAGAAAAGTTCTTAAACAATGCATCCTTCTATAATGCCTTGAAAGAAAATGTTTAATCCATGCAACCTTCTACAATGTCTTAAAATAAAAGTGTTAAATCAATGCATCCTTCTGTGATGCCTTGAAAGAAGAACGTTTAATCAATGCATCCTTATGTAATCTCTTAAAATGAGAGCTTAATCAATTCATCCTAAAAGGTCTTCAAAGAAAAGTGTTTAATCAGTGCATCCTTCTACAATCTCTTAAAATAAGTGTTTAATCAATGCATCCTGAAATATCTTAAAATAAAAGTGTTAAATCAATGCATCTTTCTGTGATGCCTTGAAAGAAGAGCGTTTAATCAATGCATCCTTATGTAATCTCTTAAAATGAGAGCTTAATCAATTCATCCTAAAAGGTCTTCAAAGAAAAGTGTTTAATCAGTGCATCCTTCTACAATCTCTTAAAATAAGTGTTTAATCAATGCATCCTGAAATATCTTAAAAGAAAAGTGTTTAATCAATGCGTTCTTCTATAATGTCTTAAGATGAAAGTGTTTAATCTATGCATCCTTCTTTAATTGGTTAATGCAAGTATCTCTGTACAATTTTTTAAGGTTAACTTCAATTACACTTAAAGTTTCATTGTAGACTTAAAATCTTTCCCAGATGAAAACTTAATTTTGCACTTGTATTTTCTAAGATTTTAGACCTAAGTGTGTACGTTTCAAGTATAATACAGCGACGTTATAAAAATATCAGATTAATGTTCTTCGCGTGTCTTTACTTGAAGTTCCTTCTGGGTGTTTTTGTGGCAGTTTGTAATTCCTAAGAGTCATTACATGCCTTCAGTACAATTTCTCGTATGACAAAGTCTCACAAAGTTCGTTATGGGAATGTTTCTTTCCATAATGAATTTCATTCGATGATGAAGATAATTCTTTTTTATTTTTCTCTCCTTTGAAGGCTGCCTTGGTGGACTGACGAAAGTTATAAGTATTCATGTTTATCTGCTTCCTTTACTCTTTCTCCCGTCATGGTGTTGGTAAGCAATATTTTAGCCTATACACAATACATCGATATCTCGGCATAGTATGTCAGATACCAAAGATCCGTTTATTGGTGCTTGTTCTGACTTTACTTTCATTCCTTGAAGGGCAGCAAACATAAGAACTTAAAATAAGAGAACTAAATAATATAAAGAAAACGAAAAGAACTAAATAACATAAGAATTTAAATAATAGAAAAATTTAACTCCATAAGAACTTAAAATAAGAGAACTAAATAGCATAAAGAAAACTGAAGAACTAAATAACATAAGAACTTAAATAACAGAAAAACTTAAACTCCACAAGAACTTAAAATTAAAAGTGCAAAGTTACATGAATATGTTTCAATCTCATACTTCAAGATTATCATCAGCACAGTTGTCTCCCCTTTCGAACACGAATTTGAATTTATAGGGAATTTACAGTGAACACAAAGCGATAAGTTCCAATTCGTATTCGAAAGGGTAGACTATCATACTGACTATGATCTCGAAGAGTGACGTGTGCACAGACAGACGGGCACCCACAATAAGCCCTTTATTGAACTTCAAAACCTCTGATAACTAGTATAGTTGTACTATCTTATGTATAGTTGGTGTACAGTTCCTTGCTTATTATTCAAAACATCTGTTTTTCCCATTGTGTTCAACACTACTGATGATTGTTAACGAGCAGCAGTCTTAAATAATTTGCATATACGCTATGTAATATACGTTTACGTACATCTGTATAAATATTTCTGATTCAGTGATAGGTGTCTGTGTACATCGCACTGTAGTGTATCCTTAAGCGCTCTTCTCTCTCTCATTGAACTGAACACTATAAGTTCCAGCTCTGTTGACTGTGAAAGTTTTCGGTCTGAATGAGTCAAGACATAAAAAAAAAAGAATTCGATATCATACATGTTCTTTTATTAATGCAATAACCAGCACCATGTTATCGGTTTTTTTATACCAGTACGTTCAAAAAGTTCCAGAACTTTTTATATTAAAATAGAATGAATTCAGATAATACCTGTTTACCCGGCGTTTCCTTCGAAGTAGTTACCCTGTGCGACTATGCATTTTTGCCAGCGCTCATACAAAGATTTAAATGCAGATTGCAAGCCTTCTTTTGACGCATCCCCCCTGGGCCTCCGTTCGCAGCTCGTTGCACTTCTTCGGAACTCGAGAAGCGTCGCCCCTTAAGCAAATTCTTCATCCGGGGATAAAGGAAAAAGTCACACAGGGCGAGATCAGGGGAATAAGCTGGTTGTGGAAGAACGGAAATGTGATATTTGGACAGGTAATCGGACACCAGGAGGGATCTGTGAGCCGACGCATTATCGTGATGGAGCACCCACGAGTGGTCTTCCAAAGATCGGGTCGCTTGCGTCACACTGATTGTTGGAGACGTTTCATGATGTTGACGTACTCATCTTTAGTGACTGTACGACCATGTTGAAGGACTTCCTTGTGTACGACCCTCTTGCAATCGAAGAAAACTGTTAGCAAGACCTTTCCTTTGGAGCGGTCAACCTTGAACGTTTTTTGGTCGTGGTAACGACGGTGATTTCCACACTTTTGACTGTTGGTTGGATTGTGTGTCGTACAGAAAGCACCAAGTCTCATCGCCAGTGATCAATCGATTCAAGAGATCGGGATCCGAATCCACTGCATCGATATTATCCCCGCAAACTTGCAAGCGCTCATCCATTTTTTCTTGTGTCAGGTTTTTGGGAACAATTTGTTGGCACACATGATGCATGCCCAGTTTCTCTGTTAAAATGGCATGGCAACTTCCAACTGAGATGCCGGCAACTTCAGCAATCGCTGCAAAAGTTTTTCGACGGTCATTTTTCACAATTCCTTTGGCAATGGCGATTTTTTCATCCGTTGTGGATATTGAAGGTCGTCCTGACCTCTCATAATCCTCGTTACTCTGTCGGCCGTTTCGAATCGTCGATGCCACTCATAAACTCTAGTTCGACTCATTGCACTAACCGTACGCTGACTTAATCATTTGAAAAGTCTCAGTGAAAGATTTTCCAAGCAGAACACAAAATTTTACACTTGAACGCTGTTCAAAATTCGACATCGTTGTCCTCGCGACGGAGAGCCTCGAATGCCTGTAATCACAAACTACGCACAAACGCTGTACCTGTTGGATCTGGATCAAACCGGTTCTGGCTGGTAGGTTACATTATAATCTTCACTTGCTGAGCGGGGAATAACGTAATTCACTGACATTTGGCAAATATTCAAAAAGTCCCGGAACTTTTTTAACACACTGGTACATATCAATAGCCAGATTTCTCTGTCATTCTTCTCTGTCTAGAACGCTCGACGTCACTGCAACGTATGCATTGTGGCGCCATCTCTTGATGCTGAGAGAAAACGCAGTCAAATACGCAATACGTATTATCGTACACTTTGCAAAATATTTCGCAACGGGCTTACTTACAAGTTGAAGTTAAAATCCCTCATGGAAGATCAAACAGTTCAGTGTTTTGAGAAAATCGACAGCTCGTATCTACACGATTGAGTTTCAAAAGCGAGGACCACCAGATGCTCAGATTTTAATTGTTCTGCGAGCCGAAAACAAGTTTTTAACAACCGAACGTATCGATCAATTCGTGTGTGCTCTCGAGATGCCAAAGTGATTGAGTGCTATATAATAGCACGGGATCACTTTGAGATATCAAGATGATCGCGTGCTAATTTAAAAATATTGAATTATCAATGACTCGAGTTCTACGTCGTATTTATCCGATCTACAAAATTCGAATTGAATTCGTAATATCACGGAAAGTTGAGTTTGCATGTTAATTTAATTTAGCACAATTCGAATATTAATTTGTATGCTTTAATTGTTTTTTACTTTTTCTACTTTATCGATTTTTCCGAGTTTAGTGTTGATTACCTTATAGATTTTGCAAAATATTTCAAATGCGCCACAGTATCATACATTTTGCAAACTATTTCGCTACGGGCTTTCTTTTATAAATGTAAATACCGAGATCTATTTAAACGCTCCGACCTACAATAAAAATTGAAATTTTGAGATGTCAAAGATAGAAAAATCGTATCTAAAAACATTTTCTGCTCTGACATGAATGATTGTTTACTATATTTCCTTACAGAAATTTGGCGTCTATTTGATTCGTTTTCAATGTGCTTCAATTAAAAAGTTCACTCCGTCCTAGGTCGGGCAGCATCCGCCATTATATGAATATTTATTTTAAGCTGAAAAGTAGCTGTCTTTGGATGGGCTGCAGTCTAGTTACGAATAAATGTGCATGTGTATATTAAAAAGGGAATTTTCTGCTTGGCTCTTCACGTAGTCAATGTTCGTTATGCATGCACCGCCAGGTGGCGATTTTCGTAAGACTCCCAAAAGCGTAACCACTGATGAATGACATCCCACGCCGACATAATTTAGATTAAATCCGCTCCGATACGTAATAATACATTGTTGTACATTTTCCGCTGGATAGCGTAGATTTCCACCGCCCTATTTGTCAGGATAAATCCATTCCTAAATGACTTTTTTTACTTTACTTCTTTAGTTGTTTGAGCACCAAAAAGCATTTGATTCTACTACACTCTCTACTCTAGTTTTTTTCTGTTTTGTTTAGGATTTCTAATTCTTCCAGTACATTATCTCTAAAACGTTTTTGTGGTTTTCCCTTCGGTCATTTCCTAATTGCCATTTATTTACTTTCTCTGAAGGCAATCTTTTATTCTTTATTCCGCCGCTCTAACCTGTATGATTCAATTCGCCTATCTCTAATGGAGTCTGATGCAAACGCTAAATTTAATTATTACATCTTCGTCTCCATTCTATTATTGCATTGTCTCTTATAAATCTAAACAGAAACTTTTATTCGTTGATGTGAAAAATCTTGGAAATTTTACGCGATACTTTCAAGTTTTTGGAGTACGGAATTTTCTTTCTAGAAAGCAGAACACTCTCTTTCTTCCCTCCTTCTCTCTCTCTCTCTCTCTCTCTCTCTCTCTCTCTCTCTCTCTCTCTCTCTCTCTCTTTCTCCTCTTTTCTCTCTTTCCCCCACCCTCCCCTTAATCTTTCTCTCTCTCTCTCTTTCTCTCTCTCACTCCTTCTTTCTCCCATGCTCTCACTCTTTCTCTCTTTTCAATTTCTCCCTTTTCTCTCTCTCTCTCCCTCCCTCGCTCACTTTCTGTCTTTCTCTCCTTTCTCTCTGTCCCTCGCTCACTTTCTGTCTTTCTCTCCTTTCTCTCTCTTCCTCCCTCCCTCCCCCTCTCTCTCTCTCTCTTCCTTTATTTTCTCCCCTCTCTCTCTTCTCTCTCTTTTCCCTCTCTCCCTCTCACCCCTTTCTCTCTCTTTTCAATCTCTCTCTCTTTCTTTATCTCTCCCATATTCCCCTTTCTCTCTCTCTCTCTCTCTCTCTCTCTCTCTCTCTCTCTCTCTCTATCTTTCTCCCTTTTTCTCTTTACTCTCCCTTCCTCCCTCTATCTCCCTCGCTCTCACTCTTTCTCTCTTTTCAATCTCTCTCTCTCCCCTCCCCCTCTCTCTCTGGCTTACTCTCTCTGTCTTTCTCTCCCCAACCCTCTCTCTCTCTTTCTGTCTCTCCCTTACCCTCTCTCCCTCTCTCACTCTATCTCACTCTCTTTCCTATTTTCTAT
The DNA here is from genome assembly GCA_039090855.1 of Macrothele yani. Taxonomy (NCBI): domain Eukaryota; kingdom Metazoa; phylum Arthropoda; class Arachnida; order Araneae; family Macrothelidae; genus Macrothele; species Macrothele yani. The sequence continues at coordinate 13,346,025 of CM077003.1, read as the reverse complement.
TTAGGTGAAACAAAATTGTACATAATCTAACTGAATGTTTGTTTAGTTTTGAACTTTCCAGGCTTCGAGAGCCGTTGAAGTTCAGTGAAAAGCTTCAAATTTCAGTCTGATTCATCAAAAAAAAAAAAAAAAAAGGTGCTTTGTGGACATCACTCTTCTTTTTACCGTTTACCGAAGCAACACTGTGCTCGTATGCTGTCCCGGTGGCCAAGTAGTGAGAGACCGCATTCAAATCCCAGATATGGCATGCTTGGGGAGTTTGTGTTACGGGCTGGCTCTCTTACAATGGTGTTATGCTCCAAAATACAGTTCCCGACAGCGAACATATTAATGTCGGGTACTACCTAATGTTTCTCATGAATTCTCTATGTCCAACAGTACGACGAACGTTTGCACTTTTCATCACTACTGCTGCTTCACGGTAATGAACGCAATCATGTGGAAATATCTTTTGGCACAGTGATAGCGAAGAACTTTGCAATATTCACTCTAATTTTCGTACAAGAATTACTTTGACTGACTTCTTTCCGAAATGAAAGAACCTCTCCGAGGCAGTCTGGTAGGGGTGTTGCAGATAAATGGTCTGGTACGATTCTCCCAACGAGTACTTGTCCAATGCTAACTGCTGTAGTGTCGTTTCGTTAAAGGGGGATAATTCGTCCATGGAGGCAGTTGGTCCAAAGTAACGGTTCATAAAATGCGGCAATTGGTTCAGTACACTGTAAAAAATAAGTGGTGTGAATTGACGGAATATTTCTGAAAATAAAGCGCAGCGAAGTTGCCCGTAGGTGTCCTTCTTTTCCAGAAATTTCCATTTTTAAAAGTGCCCGTTTATTTTAACTTCCGCATCTTCATAGATTTTCTGTAGTCAGAAATTCCGTTTATTTCAGACAAATCCATTCAAGGTTTTCCGTATTTAAACTGAAATTCCGCAAAATCGACTACGCTGCATTTTTCATCCCCTTACCCACATAATCCTTCCGCTGCAGCAGTCAGGATCGAACCGCCGTCGTAGGTATATCTAATTCAGTAGCTCATGCAGTCCATCACTCGTCGTGTGGCCGTCGGCATTAGGACAAAAGGTGGCCCAACGCGTTACTAGGCAAGTATCTCTGATTCAGTAGCTCGTGGAGTCCATGTGTCGTCGTGTAGCCGTCGTCATTAGGACAAAGGGTTGCCCAACGCGTTACTAGGTAGATATCTCTAATTCAGTAGCTCATGCAGTTCATCCCTTGTCGTGTGGCCGTCGGCATTAGGACAAAAGGTGGCCCAACGCGTTAGTAGGCAAGTATCTCTGATTCAGTAACTCGTGGAGTCCATGTGTCGTCGTGTGGCCGTCGTCATTAGGACAAAGGGTTGCCCAACGCGTTACTAGATAGGTATCTCTAATTCAGTAGCTCATGCAGTCCATCCCTTGTCGTTTGGCCGTCGGCGTTAGGACAAAAGGTGGCCCAACGCGTTACTAGTCAAGTATCTCTGATTCAGTAGCTCGTGGAGTCCATGCGTCGTCGTGTGACCGTCGTCATTAGGAGAAAGGGTTGCCCAACGCGTTACTAGATAGGTATCTCTAATTCAGTAGCTCATGCAGTCCATCCCTGTGTCCATCGTCGTGTAGCCGTTGTCATTAGGACAAAAGGTGGCCCAACGCGTTACTAGGCAAGTATCTCTGATTCAGTAGCTCGTGGAGTCCATGCGTCGTCGTGTGGCCGTCATCATTGGGACAAAGGGTTGCCCAACGCGTTACTAGATAGGTATCTCTAATTTAGTAGCTCGTGAAGTCCATGCCTCGTCGTGTAGCCGTCGTCATTAGGACAATAGGGGGCCCAACGTATTACTAGGCAGGTATCTTTAACTGAATGGTTCTACCGTGTACTCCGAGAGTTCTTTTCGCTGACTATAATATGAGGATTTACCTAATTATGTGGCCACACAGTGTACTCCGAGAGTTTTTTTCGCTGACTATGATATGATGTGAGGATTTACCTAATTATGTGGCCACACAGTGTATTCCATTAGATGTTCTCTATTACTCCTCTAGATCAACAAGCCGAGAAAAAATTAAATCCTGTGTTGCACATGTGGCGTTTATTCTGTTAACAGTTCATCATTAGCCTGAAGGTGGCCTAACAATTACGATCTCCACTGTACTTCATTCAAATATTTCTGCTTTGCTAGAACAAAGGAATTAATTCTTCCGAAGTAATGCAGCAATTAACCTTCTTCATACACCATTCAGAAAATATGCAAAGACAACAAATTTAACGACTGACGGTGCCATTTAAAACAATTTAGTTTAATTATGAGACAACTGCAAAAGATGCTTGACATTTTACGTACACTAAAATTCCAGCTGGAAACGTTCCCAGACTGAGATAAAGGCATCATTTCACGAACAGACCATTAAGAAACACAGCCGTGAATTACGCTCTAGGAGGAACGGATTAGATAAGAGCAATACATAAAAATGAATAACGATAGTGAATAGGAGAAAAGAGAAATCATCATACTCGCACGGTTGCCAGATGCCCGCTGAAGTTATGGCTAAATTATTACCGTGAAACATCGTTTAGTTTTTAACATCAGTTGAAAGATTGCGTCGTTATTACCTCTTCCGTGTGATAAAGTTATTCTATGCTTATTGCACACCAACATCAAAAGAAATATTTCAACAGGATACAGAAGTTGCATTCTCAACGGTAGTTCTGATAGACGATTTGAATATTTGTTTTAGAATTTATGTAACGTGGTTGCAAACAGATGGGCCGCCCCGGTGGCGCAGCGGTCTAAGGCGCTGGCCTCTGATCATTCGTCCGTAAGGGGTCCGGGTTCGAATCCCGGTGAGGCATGGATGTTGTGTTTGTCTTACGGCACTGGCTCTCTCCCTTCCCTGGAACCAGTGACCCTAAATTAGGGACGGGCGACTGCTTATAGCCCATTGAGTTGCTCACGGTGGTCGTTAAACCTCCAATCAAAAAAAAAAAAATCAAACAGATGGGATTTTTGACGAAGGACTACGTTTAACTCCGTAGATAATGTTGGGCGACTTTCGACCGACCGTCTGTGGTAAAAATAGATACCAATTGAAATCATTATAGCGTTAAAAATACGTACCACACACTAATCGTGTTGGCGTATTCGTAAACAGCATGGAGTCCAATTCGCGTAGTGAGCAATCCATCGTTCAAAGCGACGCTCCCCTCGCGAGATGATGCAATATTTCTCGGGTTGCCGACGCGTTTGAATCAGTCTATCTCTGCAACCGTGAGCGTAACACGACGGTGCGCGGTACCGCTTTAAATCTCTCGACGAGATCTATTCAAATATACGAAGAACATTTCGCAGTGTTTTTTTCTTTATGGTTGGAGATTTAAAGACCACCGTGAGCAACTCAATGGGCTATAAGCAGTTGCCCGTCCCTAATTTAGGGTCTCTGGTCCCAGGGAAGGGAGAGAGCCAGTGCCGTAAGACAGACACAACATCCAAGAGAACCCGGATCCTTTTCGGACGAATGATCACAGGCCATCGCTAAGACCACTGCGTCACCGGGGCGGCCGCAGTAGTTTGAACTGAAGATTTTAAAAATTATTTTCTTGTGAACCAGTGAACACTTTTGACAATATCGCGGTTTAACCGGACAACCGTGAGTACAAAAAGACTGTGTGTGGTATCGTTTGAAAGCTCTTGACGAGATCTATTGAAATATATGAGAACATTTCGCAGTGGTTTGAACTGAACATTTTAAAAATTGTTTTCTTGTGAACCGGTGAATACTTTTGACAATGTGGTTTATCTGGACAACCGTGAGTGCAAAACGACTGTGCGTGGTATCGTTTTAAAGCTCTCGACGAGATCAATTCAAATATATAAAGAACATATCGCAGTGGTTTAAACTAAAATTTAAAAAATATTGTTTTCGTGTGAAAGGGATTAACAATTTTGACAATGCCGCGGAATTCGCAGAATGAAATCAAGCAAAAGTGGAGAAAATCAAAATGAGAAGCAAGAGCAAATGATGAGGAATGTAAGAAATCCATGAATACAGAGCATCACTTTGGGTAATTCGTGTACCCAAAGTGATGCTCTGCTTTGTGTTCGCAATGTATCCAGCATTATTTGTCAAAATTATGTAAGCTACTTTTCATATCATAGACCTGTGTTGGCTATAACAAACTAAATATACGCTTTGAAACCATACTCGACTAGCTCATTTCAACTCTCCAATCTGCAAGTCGTAGTCCTACGTTCCAAATTGACGGCTCAATCAAAACTGAGCCTACCTGCTTGTTTTATTTTTTCACCACATTCACATACGCTATGGGATCAAAAGTATCCCAGCACTTGCATGTCCACAAACTCCCTGTAATAAGAAAGGAATTGACATCTGAGCAAGATCACCCTTCCCTGTTATCACAGCCTCCGCTCTGCTGGAAGACTTTTCACTAGGTTTTGGTACGTAGCTGCGGAAGTTTCCTTCCATTCTGCTGCAGCAAGAGTATGTCAGCTCGGCAACCGATGTCAGACGGTTTGGTTGGCTCGCAATCGACATTTCAGTTCATCCCAACCCGGGTAGCACAGTAATGTCGAATCGACGTCGAGTTTTGGTTACCAGGTCGATATTACGTCGAGGCATAGTTTTCGATGTAAAATCGACGAGACGGAAGTTTAAGAAAAATCATTACATTGAATTTCAGTACATCTATAGACAGTTTTACGCAGTTTGTCCCTCTAGTTCCATTTGGTCGAATAATCGATGTTTTTGTGCGATCTGTAAGCATCGCGCGCATGCGCATTTGCAACCATTACGTCAAACAAACTTTTTGGATGTTGGGGTGTTGGTCGGTTGTACCATTCCTGTTGTAAGACGAGATTCTTACCTGTCTCTTTTTTCGCCGGTAAGTTAAAAGTTGTTTTTTGCTTAAGTATATTTATAAAAAGTTGACTCTCGTTCCTTTAAGTAGAAATACTTTTTAATATATATAATTTGTACATACGCATATCCGAATTAGGGTTAGGCCTAGCGCGATGTTGACAGATCACCAAAAATTCGGGGAAATTTTTGAGAATTTCGTGCGTCCGAAAAGACTTGGATGTTGAAACAATAAAAACAAAATTATATGATCTTTTAATCGTAGACAGCGTCGTAGAATCATACTACAAATACGAATACATTCTGCGTTTTATGCCACGATTAAAAGTTTAAAATTTCATGTTTCAACGTCTAAATTATTTAGTAAACGTAGATTCGACATTACACCTGTGATAGAATTGACGACTATTTTGCGTAATATCAACTTGGAATCGACGTAGCAACGATGTATATGTTTCTCTCGAAAGGTCGAATCTTCGTACTGTTGACTTGATATCGATTTAATAGGTTTAAAATTCGACTTCGAAAAGACGTAATAAAAGTGGACATGGATATCTATATTCGACGTTTCATATTGACCAAAAATCGTTCAAAAATTCGGCGTCGAATCCATGTAATGTGCTATCGAGAAAGCGCTTTCCGTGGGGTTGAGATCGGGGCTCTGTGCATGCCAGCCAGGTTGCTCCACATTCATTTCATCAAACCATTCCTGCAAGGATCTCACTCTGTGGACGAAGGCATTGTCTGTTGGTTAACCTTTTAAGCCGCCGATGTACCTGAACCAAATGGTTCTCAAAATCTCATGCGCTCCCCAAACATAATTGTCCACATGGTCTGGTTTTACTAAAGTTAGAGCAAAACAGTTCATTTCCCCATTTCGTCTCCACAGTATTGACCATAAACCTGTAACTCGTGATAAGGTTCAGTCAACCGGTGTCAACCGGTGATCAGCTTCAGTCAACCGGTGATCAGCTTCAGTCAACCGGTTATAAGCTTCAGTCAACCGGTGATCAGCTTCAGTCAACCGGTTATAAGCTTCAGTCAACCGGTTATAAGCTTCAGTCAACCGGTGATAATCTTCAGTCAACCGGTGATAAGCTTCAGTCAACCGGTGATAAGTTTCAATCAACCGGTGATAAGGTTCAGTCAACCGGTGATAAGGTTCAGTCAACCGGTGATAAGCTTCAGTCAACCAGTGATAAGCTTCAGGCAACCGGTGATAAGCTTCAGTCAACCGGTGATAAGCTTCAGTCAACCGGTGATAAGCTTCAGTCAACCGGTGATAAGGTTCAGTCAACCGGTGATAAGGTTCAGTCAACCAGTGACAAGATTCAGTCAACCAATGATAGGCTTCAGTCAACCGGTGATAAGCTTCAGTCAACCGGTGATAGGCTTCAGTCAACCGGTGATAAGCTTCAGTCAACCGGTGAGAAGTTTCAGTCAACCGGTGATGAGCTTCAGTCAACCGGTGAGAAGTTTCAGTCAACCGGTGATAATCTTCAGTCAACCGGTGATAAGCTTCAGTCAACCGGTGATAAGTTTCAATCAACCGGTGATAAGGTTCAGTCAACCGGTGATAAGCTTCAGTCAACCGGTGATAAGCTTCAGTCAACCAGTGATAAGCTTCAGGCAACCGGTGATAAGCTTCAGTCAACCGGTGATAAGCTTCAGTCAACCGGTGATAAGCTTCAGTCAACCGGTGATAAGGTTCAGTCAACCGGTGATAAGGTTCAGTCAACCAGGTGACAAGATTCAGTCAACCAATGATAGGCTTCAGTCAACCGGTGATAAGCTTCAGTCAACTGGTGTGAAGTTTCAGTCAACCGGTGAGAAGCTTCAGTCAACCGGTGATAGGCTTCAGTCAACCGGTGATAAGCTTCAGTCAACCGGTGAGAAGTTTCAGTCAACCGGTGATGAGCTTCAGTCAACCGGTGAGAAGTTTCAGTCAACCGGTGATGAGCTTCAGTCAACCGGTGAGAAGCTTCAGTCAACCGGCGATAAGCTTCAGTCAACCGGTGATAAGCTTCAGTCAACCGGTGATAAGATTCAGTCAGCCGGTGATAAGATTCAGTCAACCGGTGATAAGGTACAGTCGACCGGTGATAAGCTTCAGTCAACCGGTGATAAGGTACAGTCAACCGGTGAGAAGGTTCAGTCAACCAGTGATAAGCTTCAGTCAACCGGTGATAAGCTTCAGTCAAACTAGTGATAAGCTTCAGTCAACTAGTGATAAGCTTCAGTCAACCGTGATAAGCTTCAGTCTTCTTTTCTCTGCTCCATGACCCAAGCCATGATTGGGAAGTGCTAGTAGTCCCATTCACATGCTTTGGGTCATGAAGCAGAGAATGACTCAAATATGTGCTCTCTCCTTGTGACGTACTACAGAGGCAAAGCACGTGTCAAGACGACAAATCTGCAGCGATACATTCCATCCGTGTAGCTTAGTTGGGAGAACAACTTACTCCTGGAATGAGGGCGCGCGGATCGAACACGCGAATTTATCCGTGACGGGTTCGGGAACCGTCACGGACAAATTTGGACCAATCACGGACAAATTTGGACCAATCACGGACAAATTTGGACCAATCACGGACAAATTTGGACCAATCACGGACAAATTTGGACTCGTCACTGACAAATTTTTCCGGGACGAGATCGAACAGCGCCCCTCACTCCGGAGTAAGTTGCTCTCCTAACTAAGCTACACGGACAGAATATATCGCTGAAGATTTATCGTCTTGACACGTGCTTTACCTCTGTAGTACGTCACATAATTCCTTGGGTTCCTCGCCATTGTTAAGCCCTTTTAGCAGGTAATCAGTTGAAAAGTATTAGTTTTAATCATTATCCCGAAATAACCACATTGAATAGTAAAGCTCAGGGGAAAGAAACGCTTTTTGATGGGCACGTCCACTAGTTCCAGCCACGTTCGGTCTACTTCTTAGACAGCGAATAAATATTTGTTCGAGCTGATTTCGGCCCATTTTTTTAACCCCGAGTTAATTCGTTCCAGCTGCTTAAAGAAAAGGGTCTTCACCAAACTGTTCCCATAATGCAAGTAACATCCCTCACAAATCCTGAAAATTAGATCATCCTGGAATGGAAATGGAACCCGCATCTCCCGATTTGCGTTCGAGTACGTTACCGTTACGCCACCGTCCCATTGCATGATTAACTGTCTGCTTATATGATTAATTTGGCATCCCTCTATTTGACTATTATTTATTTCTGAAGAGTTATTTCTACAGGGAACTCGTTTTCTGATCACGTGTCGCTAAGATGAAGGGTCATATATGCTTCGATTTGCGCATGGCTGAGCTTTTCATCTGAGTCCCACAACACATCCTCAGTTGCTTGGAAGTTCCTCTTTCTGGGAGGTGTAATGGTAGCATACTCGGACGTAAATCAAGAGATTCGAATACCATTTTAGGACTATGAAATGTTCAGGTTTTTTGAGGCTTGTCTTCTTACATGATTAATTTGGCATCCTTCTGCCCGTAACATCTATTTGACTGTTGCCATAATTCTGGGAGCACAGAATTGTCCATGATGTCAAGATAGCAGAGTTGTCACTGGAACTAGGATACCCATCCCAAACTATGAAAAACGAATCCAGAGCACGATGCCTACTCCTCGTTTAGTGGACGCCTACACATTTCTCTGAACGAGACGCAACACAGTCGGGCAGGTAACATTCATCTGGCATTCTCCATACCTAGATTCATCCGTCGGAATGCCAGATGTTGAAGCGTGATTCATAACTCCAGAGAATGCGTTTTCACTGCTCCAGAACTCGCTGGCTTCAAGCTTTACACAATTCCAACTGACGCTTGGAGTTGTTCTTGCTGCTATTAGGCTTGTATGCATCTGTTTCGCCATCGAAACCGATTCTCTTTATCTGTGGACGAACCGTTATGGTGCTGGCTCTGCTTCCAGAGGCATTTTGGAACTCGGTGGTGAATGTTGCATGAATGCATCTCCAATATAGCAGCATTTCAAAGATATTACAAGTATTATTTTTGTGACCGAATCAAAGGGCGTTTCCATAATCAATAAAGCCATACACAGTGGGAGATCGTATTCTCCTAGTTCTTTGAAGTAGTTCTCTCAGTACATGGATATGATAATAGTCCTGTAGACAGACCTGAATTGAGCTTGTTCTCTTGGTTTTGCCATGTCCAGCGTTTTCTTCAAACAAAGGAGAAAGAAATGTAATAAGGCTTCTTATTACATTTTTGGCCTCCTGCAATACAGAAGTACAACTTTTTCAAAATAGACAGATTAAGAAACTAGGCAACTTAGTTGCTGACTCTTGTTCTGCAAGGCGTTGTTCTTCACAGCTGCAAAGGCAAAGTTCTACCGCTCAACCAGCATACATTAACTTCAGTTCTCATCCTGTTAATTCTTTACAAAAGTCTGCCTTAAATAGAGGTCCTAAATATGCTTATCCGGAGTTTAACCCTAAACCCTTTCAGCTTATTTCTCAGGCAGAAAAGATTATTCAATCTCTCCCCACTCCTGAACGAGAACCCACCAGGTATAAGGTAGCGAAAGCCATCAAATTCAGTAGAAGTTCAAATATCTCCCCTGCATCTAAAACCATCCGTAAAGAAAAAACTCAGCTTCAAGCTCTTCGCTGGAACCCTAATTTGGCAGTTATCACAGCAGACAAATCCAACCAGGTTTTATTTCTCGATAAGCAGGACTACGTAATGAAAATGGAAAATGCCATTGATAATGCCCCCCCCATTCTATTATTCAAAGTGATCCTACCTCAGCCACTATTTCTGCTTTAAGCAGACTCCGTAATCGGGGGCCTTACCCCCTAGCATTTCCAACTTCATGCACCCACCTTTTGGACCTAGGGTCCCAGAATTGTTTGGGAAACTGAAAACCCATAAGGAAAATCACCCCATTAGGCCTTTGGTTTCTGGGTATGCTAATCCCACCAGGCCTTTGGAGAAAGCACTTGTCAAATATCTTACCCCCTAATCTCTTCCGCACAATATTCCATTTCTAGTTCCGTAAAAGCCTTGCAACGTATCAAGGCTTTCAACCATCCTAGTTCCTCTTTTCTTATGGCTTCTTTAGACGTAGTGTCTCTGTTTCCCAACGTCCCCATTTCTATTGTACACAATATCATTGAAAGCAAACTTTCCCAATTGGGGTCTGTACCCCCTGAGGAAATTCAAGCCATTCTGCAGGCATTACGCCTCATTCAGAAACGTTTCTTTTTCAGGTTTAATGGCATTTTATATCGCCAACTTGAGGGAGCCCCCATGGGGTCCCCACTCTCCCCTCTGTTGGCTGAACTTCTTCTTCAAGACACAGAACACCCCATTTTGGACTTTTGTCAGATTACACCTTTATTATATCTTCGGTATGTTGACGATGTCTTGGTCTTTTGGCCTTCGTCAGTTGAAAATTTGTTCTCTTTTGCAACCACGTTGTCGTCTGTTTATCCTTCTATATCCCTCACTGTGGAGGTTGAATGTGACAATTCACTTCCGTTTTTAGACTTCCAACTTCGTAAGAACCCCATCTCCCAGTACCTGAGTTATTCGTTTTACAGAAAGCCTTCCTCTATACCTATCTTGATACCACGCGCTTCTGCCCGCCCGACCAGATATAAGGTTTCACCCTTATACTTTCTCATTCGAAGAGCATTTACCCACTCCTCTTCTGTAGCCTTCCGTGAGGAAGAACTTCAAAAGGTATATACCATTGCTTACCAGCACGGATTTTCTCATTCAGATGTCCATAGAATCTACCGAAAATTCCAAAATTCAGCATTTTTCACCCTGACACGTCAACGAAGGGATATCATATATGTTGGATCGATGACTTACGTCCCTCATGTGAATGGTAATTTATTGAACATCTGTCACAGTCACGGTGTGGGTTTTGGGTTAAAAACATCAAACATTTATTCCCTGATTAAAAATGATCGGGACAGTGTTGAATTGTTGGACAAATGTGGCATCTATTCCATTTCTATGAAATCTGTCGATCCTCAAGACAAGGACCTCATATATATCGGCTCAACCCTACGGAGACTGCAAACAAGAATTAAGGAACACCAATATAGTGTAAAAAATGGCTCTTCATCGACTGCTTTAGCCAGGCTTTCTTCAGCTGGTACACATTACCCATCTTGGACAGACGTCTCCATTCTTTCTACCTCTACTACGAGGGAAACAGTGCTCTTTACAGACAGTCTGCACATTTTGCATCGAGTGGACACTTGTTGCAACGATGAAGTACCCAGCTATATTTTCCAGGCCTGGAAAACTTTACTGTCCTCGATTCCTGTCTCTAACCTCTTACATAGCAGACTCTGCCCATCATTAATAGAACTCTATAGGCCTCTATTTGCTCACATTACGTTAGAGCAAGTGAACGTTCTTGTATTTCTTTCCTTATTGAGAACGTTTGGCAACGGCACCGATACATAAATGTGTTTTCTGGAACTCCAACTTGTCTTTCATCTGATGATGTGCTCGTAGCGAGCACGAAAGTACTCATGTCTTTTTAAACCATGTAAATATATTTTAATTTGTGTGTGTTTTTGAGGTATTAAAGTTTGCATATAACTGGAACCATTCAGCAAGTTTGTACATCGTGCGTTAACAGCACTTTTCTTACCCTGAGTAGTCTATGTGGCACGAAATCCTTGTTTAATTAGTACCACACATCTTTGTCACTGTTTCGATAAGGACCTTGGTAATTTTTATGTTAACCCCGTAGATTCCTACTTCTTTTATATGATCTGTGAAAACACAAATTTGTCCGTGACAGAGGTCGAATCCGCAACGCCCTCACTCAGAAGTAAGTTGCTCTCCCAAGTAAGCTACACCGATAGAATGTATCGCTTCAGATTTGTCGTCTTTACACGTGCTTTACCTCTGTAGTACTTCACGCTCTAATTAACAAAATTATGAAATAGATAAATTACGTATATGAGTGAAATTAAAAAACAGTTTACAATTTCCTTTCAGGCTTCAGTAGGTCTTTCATCAGAACTCTTGATTTTCAATTAAATTTTAAAATAGATAATCGAAGTGTTGAAATTTGAAAATCTCTTTGATTGGACTAAGACTGTTAAGTTATTTTTAGGAATGGTAAAAAAAAAAAAAACTTGTAGCTTCGCCAAGTCGATTATTTAACCACGGGTAATTTAGTAGTTAATTTTTCTTGCGTCGAAGGAGCATTTCTATGGCATAATGCAGCCTGCTTTCTTACACACGAAGATTTCCGAAGCTATTCTAGCGTTCGTAATCAGTGAACGAACAGGAAAGTCGATTGGAGCTTTAGTGCCCAATAGATTCCACTGTCTGCGACAAGTGGTCACGTGTCTCTGATCGACGACGTAAGGTTAGAAGTCATCCACTACTTCTTCCAGTGTTGCTTCTCTTTACGCATGATAAAATATTCTCAGCCGGAGCTAAGTATCAATATGCAGTTTGTGAATCTATTCCTCTAAAGACATCTGGAAAGACCGAATGATGGACCTGAAATCTTATATTGCCTTGATGAATCGGGTTTCATTTTTTACATTGCAAGTGACATTTCCTAACACAGTTATTCACGAGTTTTACATTAAAAATAAGTACCAGAAATTATCCCGCTTGCCTGGACGTATGAATCAAGATAAAACTGAAAGAAAAACACAATGAGGTAAGGAAATAATGGGATTGAACGTAATTATAAATATACCAAACTGTGAATACTGAAGATGCGCATATAGCGTATTAAATCCGTTTATTTTTGTGGTGTAGTAAGTATAAAGATTCTCCAAGCTTTCGCACTCCACTGGGAGGCCTTCTCAAGCCAATGGTAGACATAAAAATGTAGGGAATTGGAACACGTAAGGAACAAAGACGATTTTTGAAAAAAACGTAGGTGACATCACGAGCATGTTACACGTATTTTAATCACGCAATTATACGGTGTGTCGCGATGTGTTTCCATGTTTTAATAACGTATGCCAAGCTCTTGGTAGTTCAGTAGAAACTACACTACCTACCAACAAGTAATTGGACACCTGTGATAGCAAAGGAAAACGAAGTTTATTCACCTTCAATAGTTGGTGGAGCCTCCACGAGCGGCGATTACAGCTGCGACCCTCCGGGGTATACTCTCAACCAGGCGTTATACGACGGCTAGCGGTATTTTCTTCCACTCGACTTGGAGAAGACAGGTCAATTCCTTCACCGATTTCGGACGGTGGGGACACCCCTTAAGTAGACGCTCCAACTCGTCCCAGAGGTGCTCGATAGGGTTAAGGTCCGGGCTCTGCGCAGGCCAGTCCATTCGATTAACCCCATTGTCACCATACCAAGCCATGGTGGACGTCGCAACATGACAGGTGGCATTGTCATCCTGAAAGTAATATGGGTCCACCCCGTAAAACTGCCACAACGTAGGAAGCGCATGGTCATCCAAAATGGTGCAGTAGGTCTCGGCGTTGAGTCTACCAGGAATTGCGACCAAGGGTCCCGTGCCATACCAGGAGAAACACCCCCATAGCACAATTCCACCGCCGCCGAACTTCACAGTTGCCACAATACATTCCGGCAAGAGGCGTTCTCTAGGCAGACGTCAAACCCAGACTCTGCCATCAGAACGATAGGGGGTGAACCTTGATTAGTCGCTCCAGAGAACCTGTTTCCACTGTTCAACGGTCCACTGTCGACGTTCTTTGCACCACGTTAGCCGAGCAGCGCTATTGGACTTGGTGATCAAAGGCTTGTGGGCGGCAGCACGTCCATGATAACCGAGCAGATGGGCTTCCTTACGGATGGTATTCATCGAAAGAACACTCCCGGATGCCTGTTGAAACTCCTCGCGGATGTGGCCCATCAATTTTGTGCGGTTCTTCCGAATTTCTCTGGCCAGCACCCGTCGGTCTCTAACTCCCAGTTTTGTGGGTCTGCCGGGTCGGGGCACATTTCGACAGTCAACTCTCATCTTCCACTTGCCAATCACGTAGACCACTGTCGATTTTGGGTACTTCAACTCGCTGGATACGTCACGTATGGATCGGCCATTTCTGTGATACCCGTCGATTACACCTTTCTCGAAATCAGAGAGCTCTGAACTGCGTGGCATCTTGCATGCGACTGGTTGCGTTGTTGTTTCCCACACGATATTTAACGGCGGCTGCCGTGACGTGTATCAGGACCGCAGATATCGTCGATTGCAGGGGTGTCCAATTACTTGTTGGTAGATAGTGTATATTATTGCACGCTAGTTTGCTGGATAGGATTTTGACTGCTTCCCTGATGGCAGTCTCTTTAAAGTTTGTGTATGGGCAAATCTAATACTATTCCATAGAGAAGCTGCCGATGAATGAATGAATGCATGACTTCTCTGACGAGGGCTGTATTTAATAAGAGAACACGTGCGAAGTGTCAACCAGGACATGCAGAATACAGCCCTTGCCAGAGAAGTCATGCATTCCTCGGCCGCTCCTGCATGGAATAGTATTAGAAGAATTGCCTCATACACGAACTTTAAAGAGACTGCCATCAGGGAAACAGTCGAAATCCTATTCAGCAAACTAGCGTGCAATGATATAGTTTCTACTGAACTACCAAGAGCTTGGCATGTGTTATAAAAAGATGAAAACACATCGCGTCACACCATATAATTGCGTGATAAACATTCGTGTAATCTGCCACGTTATTTTCAAAATTCATCTTTGTTCCTTACGTGTTCCAATTTCCTGCCTGCATTTTTAGCACGTCTTTCGTAAAAAAGATCGTGCTTTTGTTATCGGTTTGTCCGTCCGTTCTTCTGTAGGCACCATATCTCTGCAACTATTAATCCGATTTGAAAAATTCTTTTTGCACTGGGAAGCTTGAAATATGCGAATGATGATCCTTCATTTTTACGATGTACAATTTCGCAGCTAGAGGGCGTAAATGCAGATGATGTCGAATTCAAAAATACGTTTTGTTCCACATATTTGCTTCTAAACATCCGATTGAAAAAAGGTTTTATCTTTCAATTCCATTTATATCGAAGAGTATTTTGTATATAGTTACTTTTTCACATTAATCACAGATTTTCCGCATAGGGGCGTAAAAATAAATTGCATTTTCACCGATAACTCTTCTTCTAAGACTCCGATTCGAAAAATGTTTTGATCAGCGAATACAGCTCCTAATAGAAAATCTTTTGCTTATAATTTCTAATTTTTGGTAAAGACTACTTTGGACCCCAGGGGGCGTAAGTGTTAATTTTTGCTTCTGATGTTTTTGCCATAACATCTGAGCTCCTGAAATCTCGATTGAAAAAATTCTTCCGTGGACTGATGCCACTCACTTCGATAAACGTTTTTAGAATATTTTCTTCTTAAAATATTCAATGGTTTCTCCGCCGGGGGGTGTAGACGTATATCTTATTTTTGTTAATATCTCTACTTCTAGGAGTCCGATTTGAAAAATTCCTCCTTTGTTGGATAGTGTTTCCAGTGTGACATGTTTTTCATATAATTTTAAAATTTTCAAGTAATTCATAGATTTTTCCGCTAGGGGTGTAAAGGTAAATTGCTTTCCCCCTTATATCTCTGCTTCTAAATCTCCAATTTAAAAAAAATTCTTTCTGCACCGGATACAGCTCCTGATGGGAAATTCTTTGCACATAATTTCTAATTTTTGTAAAAAATGGTTTGACCGCCAGGTGGCGTAAATCTTAATTTCCGCTTCCGATGTATTTTCAGCAAAATATGAGCTTCTAAAATCTCGATTGAAAAAAAAGTCGTTTGTAGACCGATACTACTCATGTCGACAAACCTTTTAGGAACATTTTCTTCTTAAAATAATGCATGGTTTCTACGCCAGGTGGCGTAGATGTATATCTTATTTTTGTCAATATCTCTACTTCTAGGAGTCCGATTTTAAAAATTTCTTCTTTGTTGGATAATGTTTCCGGTGCGAAATGCTTTTCCTATAAATTCAAAGTTTTTAAGTAAATCATAGACTTTCCGCTAGGGGGCACAAAGGTAAATTGCGTTTTATGCGTTATTTCTGCTTCTAAAACTCCAATTTGAAAAAATATTCCTGTATCGCATACAACACCTGATGGAAAATATTTTCCATATAATTTCTAATGTTCGGTAAAGAATGTTTTGGGCACCAGAGGGAATAAGTGTTAATTTCTGCTTCTGATGTATTTGTAGCAAAATTTTTTGTCTCCTGAAAACTCGACTGAATTTTTTTTTCTTGGACAGATACTGCTCATATTGAGAAACCTTTTGAGAATACTTTCTTCCTAAAATAATGCATGGTTTTCCCACCAGGGGACGTAAAGTCACATCTTATTTTTGTCGATATCTCTGTTTCTAAGAGTCCGATTTGAAAAATTATTTCTGAGTTGGAAAGCATTTCTTCTGCGAAATGTTTTTCATGTTTTTCTTAACGCACAAGTCTGCAACCAGAGGGCGTAAGCTCACGATTCCGTTTACAGCGATATCTGAGGGATTAGAAACCCGATTGAAAAACTTCTTTCTTCTGTCAGATACAATTGTTTTCCATACCGGTTCCATTGACTTTGAATAGCTTTGATAAATTTAATTTGCGTCAAAACGGATTCAAAAGACGTGCTTATTACACCCGAAAATTCGTTGTAATTTTTCTTGTTATGTCTACTATTTCCTTGGAAAAGCCTCCCAGTGGAGTGCGAAAGCTTGTCGAATCTTTGTTCTCACCACGACACAAAAATAAACGGATTTAATACGCTATATGTGTCTCTTCAGTGGGATTGAACTTACAGAATACATAAACAGACTCACATACACCAACTCGCCAAAGTACTATGGCCATATGGTTAGTACGCTGTTGGGCGCCCCCTTTGCCCTTAATATTATTTGAATTCATTTTGGTATGAACTCTGCTAAATGTCGGTAAGTGGCTTTGGGTTACACGGATTGGGCGGAATAATGTAAACACCTAGGGAAAAAAATGTTTTACGTACCTCGTAGGGTCTGGAACCACCGCCTGAATCTGCTTTGGAATGGACGCATGCAAATCCTGGATGGTGGTTAGTGGGATGTTACACCATTCTTCATGCAGAAATTGTTCCGGGTCCTGGAGAGATGCAGGAGGAGAATAACGGGATCTTACTATATTTTCCAACACTGACCATAGTGGCTCGATGATGTTTAAGTCTGGTGATTGGGGAGGACGAGTAAGGAGTGAAAGTTCGTCCTCGTGTTCCTCATACTATGATTGGACATTCCGAGTTCTGTGAATAGGGGTGTTATCATCTTAATAGATGGCATCCCCTGCAGGAAACAATGCCTGAGCCATTGGATGGACTTGGTTGGCCAAAATGGTTTCATACGCCCTGCCAGTCATCCGTCCTTTCAGGGATCAGGGGATCATCTTGATAGATGGTATCCCCTGCAGGAAACAATGCCTGAGCCATTGGATGGACTTGGTCTGCCAAAATGGTTTCATACGCCCTGCCAGTCATCCGTCCTTTCAAGGTGATCAGGGGATCATCTTGATAGATGGCATCCCCTGCAGGAAACAATGCCTGAGCCACTGGGTGGACTTGGTCGGCCAAAATAATTTCATACGCCCTGCCAGTCATCCGTCCTTTCAAGGTGATCAGGGGATCATCTTGATAGATGGTATCCCCTGCAGGAAACAATGCCTGAGCCATTGGATGGACTTGGTCTGCCAAAATGGTTTCATACGCCCTGCCAGTCATCCGTCCTTTCAAGGTGATCAGGGGATCATCTTGATAGATGGCATCCCCTGCAGGAAACAATGCCTGAGCCACTGGGTGGACTTGGTCGGCCAAAATAATTTCATACGCCCTGCCAGTCATCCGTCCTTTCAAGGTGATCAGAGGATCATCTTGATAGATGGTATCCCCTGCAGGAAACAATGCCTGAGCCATTGGATGGACTTGGTCGGGCAAAATGATTTCATACGCCCTGCCAGTCATCCGTCCTTTCAAGGTGATCAGGGGATCATCTTGATAGATGGCATCCCCTGCAGGAAACAATGCCTGAGCCACTGGATGGACTTGGTCTGCCAAAATGGTTTCATACGCCCTGCCAGTCATCCGTCCTTTCAAGGTGATCAGGGGATCATCTTGATAGATGGTATCCCCTGCAGGAAACAATGCCTGAGCCATTGGATGGACTTGGTCGGGCAAAATGATTTCATACGCCCTGCCAGTCATCCGTCCTTTCAAGGTGATCAGGGGATCATCTTGATAGATGGCATCCACTGCAGGAAACAATGCCTGAGCCACTGGATGGACTTGGTCGGCCAAAATGGTTTCGTACGCCCTGCCAGTCATCCGTCCTTTCAAGGTGATCAGGGGATCATCTTGATAGATGGCATCCACTGCAGGAAACAATGCCTGAGCCACTGGATGGACTTGGTCGGCCAAAATGGTTTCGTACGCCCTGCCAGTCATCCGTCCTTTCAAGGTGATCAGGGGATCATCTTGATAGATGGCATCCCCTGCAGGAAACAATGCCTGAGCCATTGGATGGACTTGGTCGGCCAATATGTTTTTTTTTTCATTGGAAGTTTAACGACCACCGTGAGTAACTCAATGGGCTATAAGCAGTCACCCATCCCTAATTTATAGCCACTGGTTCTAGGGAAGTGTGACGTGCCTGCCCCGCAGAACGCACACGACATAAAGGCAGATAGCAGCGAGAACGAACGTCTGCGTAGCTCAGTTGGTAGAGCGACTTGTTCCGGAATAAGTGGACTCGGGTTCGATCCCCGGCCATGAAGGGGTATATTAGCCCATGAAGGGGTATATTAACCCATGAAGGGGTATATTAGCCCATGTAAGAGTATATTATACCATGTAGGGGTATATTAGCCCATGTATGGTAGCTTCGGGTATATTAACCCATGAAGGAGTATATTAGCCCATGAAGGGGTATATTAGCCCATGTAGGGGTTTATTAGCCCATGTATGGTAGCTTCGGGTATATTAACCCATGAAGGGGTATATTACCCCATGTAGGGGTATATAAGCCCATGTATGGTAGCTTCGGGTATATTAACCCATGTAGGGGTATATTAGCCCATTAGGGGTATATTATCTCATGCAGGGGTATATATCCCAAACTGCAATGGTAGCTAGCCAAGCTGCCTGACACCCTTTTCGACTTCGTCCCAAATGCTCCATTGTTCCATTAGATTGAGATTCAGTGATTGAGGAGGCCACTGTAGCAGGAAAAAAGTCCCCGTGATGCTCCTCAAACCATTCGCGTACAACAGCTGTGGAAGCTCTCTGGGTGTAATGTCGTGGTGCGGAACATCAGACCCATGGATCCTGGAGCGACGGACTCGGGAGGAATTTAGGGCAATTCCGAAGTAGCCATGGCTGGCAGCACCTGCGGAAACTTTCCGGCATGTGGTGGAGTCTATGCCTCGGCGTGTACAGGTTGTTATTCCCGCTAGAGGAGAACCAACACGCTATGATGTAGATATCTGCAATGTTTCGTCGATTGAGTGTAATAATTTTTGTGAGTGTAGTCTAAGAAACGGGTTGGCATAAAATATGCACTGAAATCAATGCAGTTTTCTCATAAATACTCTTGCTACAGGATGCAACAATTGAGTTTAACGAATCAAATAAATGTGATTCGATCGCGAAGACCGTAGAATATGGTCCTCCAATGTTTGCACTGATACCTCGCTTCCCGGCAGGATTGCAGTTCCAAAGTTAATATTATTTAATTAGTTTTTCATTCGGTGTCAGGAGCACGGTGGAGAACGATTTCAGTACTTCCTTTTTCGTGCTCAAAGGCCAAGTTCAGAGTTTTCGAAATTTAGAATCCACTCCAGGAAGATGAACGAAATATTAGATATGTATTCTCAATAAATTGCCTAAGCTATGTTGACAGGAAGCTAGAGCTAATTAATGAGTCTTAGAGGTTAAGGAAACACTACCTAAAAGTATGACAAAGTGAATTTCTCCACCATTTTTATGCCAGGGGCAGGATACGAACCCACAACTCTCGGCTCCGGAGCGCTATCCACTGCACTACACTAGCATTTGCTCTCACTGCTGTCTGCCTTTATCTCATGTGCGTTCTGAGGGGCAGGCACGTCACAAAAGATCTAAGATCGAATAGGAAACTGAAATTTCTAGTAATTAATACATTTTAAAAGTCAGAAACTTGACGTACAGTTTTAGGAGCAAAACTGTACCTTTAAAATGATAATGAGTGACCTTTAAAATGATAATGAGTGACTTTAAGAGTTCTAAGCAGTCGTGCTCGTCCCTAATTTGGGGCCACTGGTTCCAGGGGGGAGGCAAGAGCCAGAACCCTAAGACAAACGCATCGCTCATGCCCCAATCGGGAATCGAACCTGGACTGAGAGCGGACAGCCAACCAGAATCCATCGCCTCTGACCCCTCGGCCACAGTGGAGGCTCAAACGAGATTTCAGATAATGAATAGAGCAGAGGCAATTGGTGGAAATTATGTTCCAAAGAAATCCTTACATCAAATAAGAGATTGTGACGTGTCGAAGCAAAACTTCATAGCAGTATATACATCAAATGAGAGATTGAGACTTGTAGAAGAGGTATTTTAAACAAGACATCCAATAAGAGGAAAAGGTTTGTGGAAGCGACATATCAAAGGAGACCACACAACGAATAATCCGCCCCGGTGGCGTAGTGGTCTAAGCGATGTCTAATGACCATTCGCCCAAGATGGGTCCGGGTTCGAATCCCGGTGAGGCATGGATATTGTGTTTGTCTTACGGCACGGGCTCTCTCCCGTCCCTGGAACCAGTGACCCTAAATTAGGGACGGGCGACTGCTTATAGCCCATTGAGTTGCTCACGGTGGTCGTTAAAACCTCCGATCAAAATACAAAACAAAACAACGAGTAACCAGATACTGGGACTTGTGAACAAAACCTTTGAAAGCAGACCTCACATCAAATAAGATATTGGAAGCTGTGTACCTGTTTTACAAATGTACGCGACGTTTCAAAGGAGATCTTCCACTAAATAATAAATTACTAGGAGCTGCTGAAACGACATTTTGAACAATATTTAGACGGACTCCAGCTGCTGTGGATGCATTTCTTCAAAATAAAAAAATGTGAAATGAGTGACAATTGTGGAACCGACTTCAGAAGAACATCTCAAATTAGACAAGAGACTGACATGATGAAAGTCATATTCGAAAGTTATTTCTGACTGAAAGGAAGATTGGCAGTCGTATGAAAAAATATTCTAAAGGGGAGCTCAAATTTACATCAGGCTAAGGATGATATACGGCTTTTGAATACTTAGAAGAGATCCACTCCAATCAAATATCCCTTTACCGGTCTTACCACAACTTATTTATCAGCAACATAATAAAAAATTCAGTCTTACACTTTTCTGTTTTGGCGGTATGTCACCTAATGGGGAAAAAAGTCGAGTGAGTACCCTGGTACTTTTTATAGATATTTTATGCTATGCATCCTTCGCATGCCAAGATCTTTGTGGGTGTGAAATAAAACGAGTGATTCGAGAGTATACATTTACAACACATTGCATTTATTTGCGTCAGTCATGCCTACCCAAGCCGCAGTGCTGTATATACACTGCTGGCCACCCAAAATGCAACACCAAGAAGGAAGCATCCGATTGGCCTGAAATTCGCACCATGCGTCGCCCGCGAGAGGACATGCAAATGATTAGCATTGCAGGGCATATGCAAATCATGTGCGCCCGGCACGCCACCTACAAGCATTATAAGAAGGGTGCACAGAAGGTGGGGTGTAAGTAGTGGAAATGTGTTATGCTGCCGGACCTGTGCGTGGAAAGCTTCCTGATGCCTCGTCGCAGAATACGGCAGTCATTCCAGCACGTTTCGGAGTTCGACAGAGGACGAATAGTGGCTTATCACGACAAGCCTTTATCGTGCCGAGACATCGGCGCCCGTGTGGGACGACATCCAGCCACAGTGAGGCGAGTATGGATTCGGTGGGTGCAGGAGGGACGGACGGACAGACGTGCGATTGCCGCAGCCACGGCACACCACCGAACGAGAGGGTCGGCATGTTGTGTGGTGGGCATTGACGGCTCGCACCGCCACATCACGAACGTTAGCGCAGGAATTAGGGTGTGTTGCGCAGCAACCTGTGTCAGCACACACCGTTCGACGTCGTCTGCAGGAGCGGGGACTTGTCGCACGGCGCACGTTGCTCCGATTACCATTGACGTTACACCACCGGCGAGTGCGGCGGCAGTGGGCCGTTGAACGCCGCACCTAGACTACGGAATGGCGCGACATTGTCTTCTCCGACGAATCCCGCTTCTGCCAGCAATACCACGATGGTCGGATCTATTCCATAGCCCTTATGCATCATAACTTACGTAAAAATGCTTCGATTAAGACAAAACTTTATCATGTTATTTCGGAGGTATACCGAACCGGTTCTGTTGAATATCATTGAAATGGGATCAAAGGTCAGGGCACAGGACCGAGATTTATTCCACAGCCATTATTCTCATAAATTGAGTAATGATTTCTAGTATGTTGAAAAGCGTATTATAATCAGCGCATTGCGTGATTTTACTAACTTGTTAATGTTTTTCCAGGAATTTGTTTCAAGCGGTTTAGTGTATGTTAAAACGAAACATTACACAGTTTTTATTATTCATTGTTATTCATGGGAATGGAGTTGGTGTATTTAATGGCTTAATCTGATATCTTCATCGACGTGGCATTTCATTATAGGAAATTAATTCGCCTCTCTACATATGTTTTTTTTATTTCTTAACATTCACTAAAATAACACAATGACGGTAGCGTCGTCTTCAACTAATTGGTACCACAAGAGATGCAACACGTGCTGCTTATGCGCATGCGCAGTGCCGTTGCTTCCACGTGGTGTTGGGGTTGCATCGGTTGCCAGCTACGGGCCACTAGTGGCACTTGCTGGGAGTCCCACAATTCACGGCGATGCTGCAGTGCCATCAATGGCTGCCAACTAATGGCGCTGCCACCAACGGACCGCTACCGGGCCGTGAGCGGCAGATTTCAACAATGGCAGTGACCCATCCATCATTGCCAGCTGGTGGCCAGCAGTTTCCCGACACTTGTGTTTTTGCTGGGTAGCGATGACGCAGTATTACACATTTTTTTATAAAACCATACTCAGTTGTTTGGGACAAGCTATATACTTTAATATACAACTCAGATATTTGTTTAGGTATGTTAAGGAACGTCATGAGCAGCTCTATGAGGTATAAAGGTTTGCCGTTCGTAATTTAGGGCCAGTGGTTCCAGGGGGAGGAGAGCCAGTGCTGTAAGGTAAGTACACCATCCAAGCCTAATCCGGCACTTGAACCCGAGTCCATTCGAACAAAATACCTCAGTAATCTCTAATTATACCGTTAATTGTGGGAGTAATCTCTAAATTGGCAGACCACGGCGCCACCGAGGCAGCCTATTTAGACATTTCTCCGATATTTTGTACTTCAAATGTCTGTTGCCTTTTTACGACACTGAAAAACGAAAGCTACTGAAACGCAGTAGAAATGAAAAACAACTGAAGCAACCATTACAAAAAGTTGGAAATCGTAATTCAGCAGTCTGAGTTTTTGGTAAACGAGGAAACATTAAAACAGACGGTTACACTAGTGGACAATCAGGAAAAAGATCTAAAGCACCAGAAGAGAAGAGAGCGCATACCAGCAGAGGAATGAAAAAGAGTGAGAAGAAGGTAAAACATGCAGACGAAATGAGACGGTTTCAGATTAGAAACTTGGAAATCCAGTCCAATAAGCATTAATTCCTTCAGTCGCCGGACGATGGAGGGTCTGTAAATGCGTCCTTCTAGAAATAAGAATGTGTACGCGTTCTGTGCTGGCAAGAGGAGCACACGGCAAATGATGTTCCTTTAGCTAACAGAGAATTGCCTGCAAAAAAGAAAGAAAATGGCATAATGGAACGGAACTACAAGGGGAAACTTTGCAGAAGAGTAACAACAAGACAGACCAAAGGTTATTAAAACGGATTTGCAGGTCGGCGGTAAGGGTAACAAAAACTATCAAAAGGAGAAAAGCATTCCCGTAATGGCCACTCAAAGAAAATGGTTCAGGAACGTGAGCTAAAGATATAAAGCAACTATGAAACGGTCTGAAGTTTGTTTTATTAAAATTCCCGATGCTGTTAAATGACACTTTAATTATAAATCTACGAGGAAGGTCTTCAATTGTAAACGACGGAAAATTGCTTCGAAACGTGCAGGGATGAAGGTAAATGAGAGTAAGACGTTCGCATGCGTCAAAGAGGGGGGAGGGGTATTTTTTCAAATAATTACGAATCACCTATAAAATCAACGCATGTGCACGTAATGCATAAGAAATTAAATTTCCTCTTCCTTATGGAATGTTTGTAAAATTGAACCCATTTTACAAAATATATATATATATATATATATACACTGAAGTGCCACTTAATTAGAGATGCCTGTCTACCAACGTGTTGGGACACGTCTGTCCTAATAGCCACGGCTTCATGACGAAGCATGGTCTCCACGAGCTACTGAATTAGAGATACCTGCCTAGTAACTCGTTAGGCCACCTCTTGTGCTAATGACAACGGCCACACGACGAGGCCTGGACTCAACGAGCTACTGAATTACAGATATCTGTCTAGGAACGCGTTAGGCCACCTCTTGTGCAAATGACAACGGCCACAAAACGACTCCTGAACTCAACGAGCTACTGAATTAGAGATACCTGCCTAGTAACGCGTTAGGCCACCTCTTGTGCTAATGACGGAGGCCACACGACGAGGCATGGACTCCACGAAGTACTGAATTAGATATATCTGCCTAGCAACGCGTTAGGCCACCTCTTGTGCTAATGACAACGGCCACACGACAAGGCATGGACTCCACAAGCTATTGAATTAGAGATACCTGCCTAGTAACGCGTTTGGTCCCCTCTTATCCTAATGACGGAGACCACACGACGAGGCATGGACTCCACGAGCTGCTGAATTAGAGATACCTGCCTAGTAACGCGTTGGGCCACCCCTTCTCCATTATGACGACAACCACACGATGAGGGATGAACTCCAAGAGCTTGCGGAAATGTTTTGCAGGTATCGCCAGCCATGCCACTTCCAAAGATTTCCATAATTTGCTCATGTTCGTATCCGATGGGACATTTTCCCGTTCATGGGGTTTAGATCTGAGCTTCTAGGTGGACATTGAATCCTTTTAAATTCACTACAATGCTTTTGTAATCATGCAGCAGTCAGATGGGACCTGTGGAATGCGCAATTATTTTGCTGGAATACGCCACTGCAAATCGGATGCATGCTGGACATGCATAGGTTAAATGGTCAGCTAGGATGTCCACATATTTGGGAAATTTACAGTCGACTGTACACGCACCGAATGTCCAGAAGTATTCCAGATGAAGACACTCCGGATCATCACTGTGTTACAACCAGCCCGTACTTTTTCAAACAGACACAAAGTGTCCATGGCTTCATGAAATTGACGTCACATCCGCACTTTCCCGTCGGCCCAATGCAGTTTATATCTGGATTCATCACTCCAGGTTATCCACTTCGAGTGCTCTATGCCCCAGCGTCCGTGTGCTTTTGACCAAGCAATGCGTTCAGAATAGTGTCATGCCATTAACAGTGAGTCTCTTGTGGGCTGGCAGCTACAGAACCCTAGATATTTGCACTACCCTTGTATTGACATTGTAACTTGATCCACTGTTCAAATCGGTGGTCATTTATGATATTGTCTTGCGACTATCAGTTTGAATGATGAGGCGCGGCTCGATCAGCGTACACTACGAGCGAGCTCGAGGCTGGTGCGCTTCTGTAATTCAGTCAGGAGCTTGGTGGTTTTTTTGCTAGAATTTTCGTATTCCTGAAACCCTCTAGACACTGCCACACGAGTAAACCCCAGTGTGTTGACGACTTCGGAGACAGAGTGACCCATCCTGCGATGACCTACAATCTGCCCTCTGTCAAAAGCATTCAAATGAGGCATCACACCTGTAATCGATCACTATTGGAAAAGCTGTTGGCGGTGGTTGTATTTAACCACAATTTTGGCTGAGCATGAGCAAGTAGCAGTCAAGAATTTGTATAACTTCTGCTATCTGTGACTCAGTGGTACTTCAAAATGTTTGTAATCTTATATCGTCTGGGCTCGAATTTAAATTTACAACAGGGTGGTTTTTTTTATGTTGTTTGCATATGTTTATTTCCTGTGTCAAGATAGACTTTTACATAAATGCGTATGAATATCCCGTGCGATTGTGAATGATTTAGTCTAATATTTAAGTGAAAGGTAAATTAATATAATTATATGAAATAGCAAAATAAATTCTTCAACACTTTCGACGATTTAGTGTTGCGAATGATTTTGGAATTCAAAGTTTTAGTCCTGCTACTTTCAACAAACCTCGAAGTTTTCTCCGATCTCTATTTTTCAGCGCTCACCAAGTTTTGAGCAATCGAATTCACACACAGAAGTTCCATTTGCTTATTATTTTTACTCAGGAAGATTTCCTGGTGTAACAGAGTTGTTGAGGCTTTAAGAACATCACGCCGCTGGTTTACCCTTCATGTCGTACGTAATATCGTGCTCGTATCGCTATATACTCGCTCTTGGTGTACAATATAAATCAGCTGCAGTTTACTTCAACAGCCGCCTCAGTGAGCTGGCATGTTCATCTTAAATTTCGTTTTTCGCAGTTACTGTGTTTCCTATTCCACTTGTTAAAACTTCTTTTTTACCTTGTAACCAGTCTTTTTTTAGCACGTCTTTTGTAAAAAGATCGTGCTTCTGTTATCGGTTGGTCCGTCCGTCCGTCTGTACCCACGATATCTCAGCAACTATTAGTCCGATTTGAAAAATTCTTTTTGCATTGGGAAGCTTGAAATATGCAAACGCTGATCCTTTATTTCGTTTTTTTTACGATGTACAATTTCGCCGGTAGAGGGCGTAAATGCAGATGATGTCGAATTCAAAAATACGTTTTATTCCACATATTTGCTTCTAAACATCCGATTGCAAAAACATTTATATCTTTCGATTCCATTTATGTCGAAGAGTATTTTAGATATACTTACTTTTTCAAATTACGCATAGATTTTCCGCTAGGGAGCGTAAAAGTAAATTATCTTTTCCCCGATAACTCTTCTTCTAAAACTCCGATTTGAATTTTTTTTTCTTCAGCGGATACATCTCCTGATGAAAAAGCTTTTGCATATAATTTCAAATTTTTGGTAAAGAATACTTTAGCCACCAGAGGGCGTAAGTGTTAAATTTTGCTTCTGATGTATTTGCCATAAAATCGTAGCTTCTAAAATATCGATTAAAAAATTCTTTCGTGGACTGATGCCACTCACATCGATAAACCTTTTCGGAATATTTTCTTTTTAAAATATACCACAGTTTCTCCGCCAGGGGTCGCAGATGTACATCTTATTTTAGTCAATATCTCTACTTCTAGGAGTCCGATTTGAAAACATTCTTTATTGTTGGATAGTGTTTCCGATGGAAAAGTTTTTCCTATAAATTCAAATTTTTCAAGTAAATCATACACTTTCCGCTAGGGGGCACAAAGGTAAATTGCGTTTTCTGCGTTATTTCTGCTCCTAAAGCTCTGATTTGAAAAATTCTTCCTGTATCGCATACAAGACCTGATGGAAAATATTTTTCACATAATTTCTAATGTTTGGTAAAGAACGGTTTAGCCACCAGGGGTCATATGTGTTAATTTCTGCTTCTGAAGTATTTGTTGCAAAATCTGGGCTCCTGAAAACTCGACTAACTTTTTTTCTTCGACCGATACCGCTTATACGGATAAACCTTTTGAGAATACTTTCTTCCTAAAATAATGCATGGTTTTCCCACCAGGGGACGTAAAGTCACGTCTTATTTTTGTCGATATCTCTGTTTCTAAGAGTTCGTAAGCTCACGATTCCGTTTACAGCAATATCTGAGGGATTAAAAACCCGATTGAAAATCTTCTTTCTTTGGTCAGATCTATTGTTTTCCATACCGGTTCCATTGACTTTGAATAGCTTTGATAAATTTAATTTGCGTCCGAACGGATTTAAAAGACGTGCTTATTACACCCGAAAATTCGGTGTCAACTTTCTTGTTTGAGGTTTAGCGTGCACAGTGAGCATCTGAGGCTATGTACCGTCGCCTGTCCTTAATTTACCTTCACTGCTTTCAAGGTAGGGACAAAGCCAACGTAGAAGGTTAGACACGACACCCATACTACATCCGGTACCCGTGTACCGTGCTTCTGATCTTCGGCTACCGGGGAGACAGTTGAAACATTAACAGCGTTTCTTATAGATCAAACTGAAGATTACTTCTGTTGCTAAACTCTCTCTTTCATTGAGTTGCATTAGTTTTCTGCCCCTACTACGCTTAGGTAACAAATAGGTAGAAACAACAATAACAATCAGACACGTACCATCTTCATTTATGTACACAACTGATGACGTTGAGATGGCTTTATGAACAGCTCACTGCAGACCTATAAAAAGTACAGCTAGCGACAGTATGGAAAAGACACCCGATTTAAGCGACTTTGAAAGCTACGTGATAACGACGCTGCAAGTATTTTAAAAACAGGAATCCTTCACGACTATGCTAGAACAACAGTATCGAGGATGTACAAAGAGTGGTGCACAAACAACAAAACAGGCAGTCAGCGGTCTTCCTTTGGGAGGAAAGGACTATGCAAGAACAACTGTATCGAGAATGTACAAAGAATGGTGCACAAACAACAAAACAAGCAATCAGCTGTCTTCCTTTGGGAGGAAAGGACTATGCAAGAACAACTGTATCGAGGATGTACAAAGAATGGTGCACAAACAACAAAACAAGCAATCAGCTGTCTTCCTTTGGGAGGAAAGGACTATGCAAGAACAACTGTATCGAGGATGTACAAACAGTGGTGCACAAACAACAAAACAAGCAGTCAGCGGTCTTCCTTTAGGAGGAAAGGACTATGCAAGAACGACTGTATCGAAAATGTGCACAGAGAGGTGCACAAACAACAAAACAAGCAGTCAGCGGTCTTCCTTTAGAAGGAAAGGACTATGCAAGAACGACTGTATCGAGAATGTGCGCAGAGAGGTGCACAAACAACAAAACAAGCAATCAGCGGTCTTCCTTTGGGAGAAAAGGACTATGCAAGAACGACTGTATCGAGAATGTACAAAGAGTGGTGCACAAACAACAAAACAAGCAGTCAGCGGTCTTCCTTTGGGAGTAAAGGACTATGCAAGAACAACTGCATCGAGGATGTACAAAGAGTGGTGCACAAACAACAAAACAAGCAGTCAGCGGTCTTCCTTTAGGAGGAAAGGACTATGCAAGAACGACTGTATCGAGAATGTGCACAGAGAGGTGCACAAAGAACAAAACAAGCAGTCGGCGGTCTTCCTTTGGGAGAAAAGGACTATGCAAGAACAACTGTATCGAGAATGTACAAAGAGTGGTGCACAAACAACAAAACAAGCAGTCATCGGCCTTCCTTTGGGAGGAAAAGACTATGCAAGAACAACTGTATCGAGGATGTACAAAGAGTGGTGCACAAACAACAAAACAAGCAGTCAGCGGTCTTCCTTTGGGAGGAAAGGACTATGGAAGAACAACTGTATCGAGAATGTACAAAGAGTGGTGCACAAACAACAAAACAAGCAGTCATCGGCCTTCCTTTGGGAGGAAAGGACTATGGAAGGACAACTGTATCGAGGATGTACAAAGAGTGGTGCACAAACAACAAAACAAGCAGTCAGCGGTCTTCCTTTGGGAGGAAAGGACTATGGAAGAACAACTGTATCGAGGATGTACAAAGAGTGGTGCACAAACAACAAAACAAGCAGTCAGCGGTCTTCCTTTGGGAGGAAAGGACTATGGAAGAACAACTGTATCGAGGATGTACAAAGAGTGGTGCACAAACAACAAAACAAGCAGTCAGCGGTCTTCCTTTAGGAGGAAAGGACTATGCAAGAACGACTGTATCGAGAATGAGCACAGAGAGGTGCACAAACAACAAAACAAGCAGTCGGCGGTCTTCCTTTGGGAGAAAAGGACTATGCAAGAACAACTGTATCGAGAATGTACAAAGAGTGGTGCACAAACAACAAAACAAGCAGTCATCGGCCTTCCTTTGGGAGGAAAAGACTATGCAAGAACGACTGTATCGAGAATGAGCACAGAGAGGTGCACAAACAACAAAACAAGCAGTCGGCGGTCTTCCTTTGGGAGAAAAGGACTATGCAAGAACAACTGTATCGAGAATGTACAAAGCGTGGTGCACAAACAACAAAACAAGCAGTCATCGGCCTTCCTTTGGGAGGAAAAGACTATGCAAGAACAACTGTATCGAGGATGTACAAAGACTGGTGCACAAACAACAAAACAAGCAGTCAGCGTTGTTCCTTTAGGAGGAAAGGACAATGCAAGAACGACTGTATCGATAATGTACAAAGAGTGGTGCACAAACAACAAAACAAGCAGTCAGCGGTCTTCCTTTAGAAGGAAAGGACTATGCAAGAACGACTATATCGAGAATGTGCACAGAGAGGTGCACAAACAACAAAACAAGCAGTCAGCGGTCTTCCTTCGGGAGAAAAGGACTATGCAAGAACGACTGTATCAAGAATGTACAAAGAGAGGTGC
Source organism: Macrothele yani (assembly GCA_039090855.1). Taxonomy (NCBI): domain Eukaryota; kingdom Metazoa; phylum Arthropoda; class Arachnida; order Araneae; family Macrothelidae; genus Macrothele; species Macrothele yani. The sequence goes on along the minus strand of CM077003.1, from coordinate 13,315,469 downwards.
ACAAACAACAAAACAAGCAGTCAGCGGTCTTCCTTTGGGAGAAAAGGGCTATGCAAGAACGACTGTATCAAGAATGTACAAAGAGTGGTGCACAAACAACAAAACAAGCAGTCAGCGGTCTTCCTTTAGAAGGAAAGGGCTATGCAAGAACGACTGTATCGAGAATGTGCACAGAGAGGTGCACAAACAACAAAACAAGCAGTCAGCGGTCTTCCTTTGGGAGAAAAGGACTATGCAAGAACGACTGTATCGAGAATGTACAAAGAGTGGTGCACAAACAACAAAACAAGCAGTCAGCGGTCTTCCTTTAGAAGGAAAGGACTATGCAAGAACGACTATATCGAGAATGTGCACAGAGAGGTGCACAAACAACAAAACAAGCAGTCAGCGGTCTTCCTTTGGGAGAAAAGGACTATGCAAGAACGACTGTATCAAGAATGTACAAAGAGAGGTGCACAAACAACAAAACAAGCAGTCAGCGGTCTTCCTTTGGGAGAAAAGGACTATGCAAGAACGACTGTATCAAGAATGTACAAAGAGTGGTGCACAAACAACAAAACAAGCAGTCAGCGGTCTTCCTTTAGAAGGAAAGGGCTATGCAAGAACGAACCCCTGTATCGAGAATGTGCACAGAGAGGTGCACAAACAACAAAACAAGCAGTCAGCGGTCTTCCTTTGGGAGAAAAGGACTATGCAAGAACGACTGTATCGAGAATGTACAAAGAGTGGTGCACAAACAACAAAACAAGCAGTCAGCGGTCTTCCTTTGGGAGGAAAGGACTATGCAAGAACGACTGTATCGAGAATGTACAAAGAGTGGCGCACAAACAACAAAACAAGCAGTCCGCGGTCTTCCTTTGGGAGGAAAGGACTATGCAAGAACGACTGTATCGAGAATGTACAAAGTGTGGTGCACAAACAACAAAACAAGCAGTCAGCGTGTAACGTACCAGGAGATGTGACGTACCTGCCAGAAGGACGCACACGACATAAAGGCAGATAGGAAGCAGAATAAAACGTCCGCGTAGCTCAATTGGTAGAGTGACTTATTCCGGAATGAGGGGACCCGGGACAAAAATGACGGAGAAATTTACTTCGTTATAGTGGCGCCCGAACTTCCCGGATGACCCGGCCGTTCAAAATCTCGCAATGGTGTGATGTTATTTCCACACCGCGAGAGAGGAAAAATCAGAGAATCCCTTCTCCAGCACTTCAAAAAAAAATAATAATAATAAGGGGGAGATTATGTAACGTACCAGGAGATGTGACGTACCTGCCAGAAGGACGCACACGACATAAAGGCAGATAGGAATCAAAATAAAAAAAGTCCGAGTAGCTCAATTGGTAGAGTGAATTCTTCCGGAATGAGGGGATCCGGGTTCGAATCCTGGCGCGGATAAAAATGACGGAGAAATTTACTTCGTTATAAGCGGTCTTCCTTTGGGAGGAAAGGACTATGCAAGAACGACTGTATCGAGAATGTACAAAGACTGGTGCACAAACAAAAAACAAGCAGTCAGCGGTCTTCCTGTGCGAGAGAAGAAAAGTATGGACTATGGAGGCTTTCAGCGAACATTCATTAATTACAATAAAAAAAAATAGCTAACTTCTGAAGTTTTCATCGGATTTTGACGAAATTTCAAATGGAAGTTTATTTTGGCGTGTCTTGGCTACTGTAAAAATTGCTTTCGGTTATTTAAGAAATTGGAGAAATTGAAATCTGTTTCATAAAAGATTTTAATTTGCAATTATTCGTAGTATTCGCCTCAGTGTATATTATTATTTATGCCATCCTACTATATAAATAGCCATAACCTACACCTCCCCTCCCCCCCCACACACACACACACACTTGGTTACGCCACTGGTTTGACCGCAATTCCTAAAACCCAAAAATTTTTTGCACTCTGTGTAATAGTGAATATATGCTACATTTATTTATATTATTACATTAGCATTTGTAATTTCAAAATAGGGCCATGGGTCACGAAGTCTTGTTGTTTTTGGATCGTGGACAGAAGAAGGTTGTACACGTAAACAATCCCGCCGCCCCGGTGGCGCAGTGGTCCAAGCGTTTGTTTATGATCATTCGTCGTTGAAGCGTCGAATGATCATAAATCAGCGCTTAGACCACTGCGGTTAATGATCAAGGTTCGAATCCCGGTGAGGCATGGATGTTGTGTTTGCCTTACGGCACTGGCTCTCTCCCTTACCTTTAACCAGTGGCACTAATTAGGTACGAGCAACTGCTTATAGCCCATTGAGTTGCTCACGGTGGTCGTTAAACCTTCAATAAATAAAAAAAAAAACAGTCCCTATATCTTGACAGCGCCTCCTCTGTCCTGTATTCGTCCAACTGTGCAGTTCGGTTGCAACTGTTAACAATCGCGGCATCGAATATAGAGTTGTCCATCGACATGTTCGATGTGGAACCCAGACTCATTGGAACAGACGATTCTTTCTCAATCGTCTAATCATGGTAGTCCAAAAACATTGCCCATAAATGAAGTGGCGGCGACAGTGTGTTCAAGGGAGTTAAATGGGCCCATTTATATGCACGCGAAGAATTCCCATGTCATGATAGCGCCCCCTGTGGCCTGTTTCCGTCCAACTGGGTATTGTGGTTGTAGCTTTTGTTCATCAGTGCATCGTCCAATACGAACATGTCCATCGGCATGTTCCATCTGGAACATAGGCTCTTCCGAACAGGCGACTCTTTCTCAATCGTCTAGTCCTGGTAGTCCAAGAGCATTGCCTATAAATGATGTGGCGGCGACAGTGTGTTCAAGGGAGTTAAAACGGCTCATTTATATACACGTGAAGAATTACCATGTCATGATAGCGCCCCCTCTGGCCTGTTTCAGTCCAACTGGGTATTCTGGTTGTAGCTTTTGTTCCCCAGTGCATCGTCCAATACGAAAACGTCCATCGACATGTTCCATCTGGAACCTAGGCACATCCGAGTACGCGACTCTTTTTCTGTCGTCCAGCGTCCACTAAAGATGGAGCTACCAATCACGGTCTGTCAACATGGACACATGAACATGCCGCTGACTTCCTCGGCCACCCAGAAGAGGGTCCGCTGAATTGTGTATTCCGCGGCGTTTGTCTGCGAGTCTTGTAGTCTACCGTTAATTTGAGGGATCGTGAGCCATCTGTTGTCTCGGACAGCTCGTACCAACCGAAGTTAACCTGGACTGTCAGCTGTAATGGCCTCCTTTTTACGGCTTGCTGAATGGATATGTGCCCCCTCTTCGAATCATTCCAACTACAACTTCACTACAGCGGCGATCGAACAACCAGCAGTAATTGCAGCTGCTCGGGTGTTGGCAATCTCATCCTCGCGCTGATTATCATCCTCCGTTAAAATTCCGACAAATCTTCCCCTTTCCCTATTGCACAGGCTTCGTACAAAAAAAAAGTAACACTTTTTGCCTTTATCGTACATATATATTCAACTCCGATTAGTTATGCTATTGCTGTGTGAAAAGGCAGGAAGTGTGCATCGTATCGACTCGCTGTACGGGAGTTGTCATAACAACACCACTAATGAAAAATTTCAGTTAGAAAAATTATTTTCCTACTACATGCTGTTCACTACGTATAGCAAAAATGACAAACATTTATTACTTTAAATAATGCACAGTTCTGCAGCTTGGAAGCGTGCATTTCCACACTATAGCTTTCTCTGCTTCTAAAAATCGCTTTAGAAAATCGCATAGGTCTCGCAACGAAGAATATTTTGCGCATATTTCCTACTCTTTCCGTTCTTCCATTAGGGGTCGTCAGTGCACATTACCATTTGCAAGAATATCTCTGATTATAAAAACCCGGATTAAAAAAATGCGAAATATGCGCGAAGAAAACTGCTTGCCAAGAAGACGAAGACATCACCGTGGAACTTTGGAGAGAAATGGGCTATTTCTTCCGATAAAAAATATTTCTACAGTAGACATTATTTTCTGAAATCTTAAAATACTGAACACTAATTTCTGATTTTTTTTTTATTTTCAAAGTCCATTGGATTGCTGAAAAATGGAAGTAGCAGTATATCTCTTAAGTAAGTTAATAAAATGGCCAGAATTTTTCATAAATGATGCTCTGCATTTGGAACTTTATCATAAATACTGACACATGGTCTGTCCTTGTGGGAAAGATCTAAGCGATTGCCTTATTTATAGCCTCTTTGCGAAATGGTGAGAACTGACGTAAGTTCCGACTTTTATACAACACGAACTGCGATTTTACGGGAAAACTTCTAGTTACAGAGCAGCCTTCTGGAGTGCGTTAGATTGCTCCTGAAACGACCGTGAAAGAAATGGCAGAACTCATAATCTTTTGGGAGTAATCTATTATTGAGTGCTGCTGCTTATGCAATCATTCCGATGGCTGCGTATCAAACAAGTCACTTCACCGTGTAGGATTGTTGACAAAATGGAGAAATATGGGATAAACATGTACATACCAATGTGTTGAAGAATATTTAATTCCTAAGCACACTAAATGTTCCGTTGTGGTGCAGCTGAAAACAACATGTTTAAACATTACTAGCAATCATGCGCGTTCTCTGAACGGTGAATCTATAAAACCATTTTTGAACATAAAATTAAAGAAAAGGAAAGGGAACTAAGGGAGAGAAAAGTAATTTAAAATCCGTAACTGTTTTACGATTTAGAGTTGTGACGTCAATGCGTACGGTTTGATGTAAAACGGAGCAGGCTTTGGGGCCCCTTAAATTTAAATCAAAATTTGAAATTTTCAAAACATTTCAGTGATTCTGACAAAATTATCTTTAAACCTATCAGCATTTGAAACAGTAAAGCTAAGCTACCCTTTTGAATTTTTTGGTTTCCAGACTTTTTACTAGGTGTAGAAATGGTAGAAAAATTCAAACAGACAATGTTTCAAAGTGCTCTTTTTTTTTTCGTTTTCGTGCATTTACAGGTATTCGGACTTTAAGACCTACCAGCATGCCAATTTTCAGATCTCTAGGTCATTTAGAAGTGGTCAAACAATTTGCGAAAAATTCAAGCAGAAAATGTTCCAAAGTCGCCATTTTGATTTATTTTTTTCTCGTTCGTACTTTTCTAGGAATACGGACCTTAAAATCTATTAGCATGCCAATTTTCAGATCTGGTCATTTAGAAGTGGTCGAACAATTTGCGAAAAATTCAAACACACAATGTTTCAAAGCCGCCATTTTGATTTTTTTTTGTTTTGTTTTCGCACTTTTCTAGGTATACGGGCCACCTAACAGCATGCCAATTTTCAGATCTGTAAGTCATTTAGAAGTGGTCGAAAAATTCGTGGACGAACACACTCGCATCTTTGCTTTTTAAATACGAGGCGAAAGCCTATATTTATATAGGTATTCACATATGCCGGCGGAAAACGTCGAGCCGCCCCGGTGGCGCAGTGGTCTAAGCGATGGCCTCTGATCATTCGTCCGAACGGGGTCCGGGTTCGAATCGCCCGGTCAGGCATGGATGTTGTGGTGGTCTTACGGCACTGGCTATCTCCCTTCCCTGGAACCAGTGACCCTAAATTAGGGACGGGCGACTGCTTATAGCCCATTGAGTTGCTCACGGTGGTCGTTAAACCTCCAATCAAAAAAAAAAAAAAAACGTCGAACTTTTAAAGCGTCGCTACGTCATTAAGCATTGCGTCATTACCAGTTTGATTATAGCATGTCCTTTCACCCAATGAGAAGAGAGTGCTAAAAATAGCTGTGCCACCATGGCAACAGGCCACGAGACCAGAACTTTCCTGTGCAGTTAAAAAATGCGTAAAAATCAGAAAATGGCTTTTTCTTAATTTTTTTTTTTTTTTTTTTTTTTTGTAAAAGACAGATAATAGTTGTGATCCGATGCTGTAAAAATTGCAATGCGTTATGATTTACAGTTTGCGATATGTCCGTTTTTTAACACGATCCCATCGCGAAATAGAGAATTTTGTAAAATTTAAAAATTTAATTTCTTGCAAACTAAATCGAAGTTAAAAAAAAAGGCCGATGAGGTGCGAAAATTCGGCCATGGCCATACATGCCTACAAAGCTTCGTGGCTGTGTTGCTGTTAGTGTGTCCGGAACGCGAACTGAGAGCACTTTTTTGCTTACCTTAACTTTGAAATGCAATAGTTCTTGAAGTATTGCCAGAATCGAAAAACAGATTATTTCAACGTGGTCCCCGAACAATTCTCTACAAACGATGTAAATTTCATATTTTTGTATTCCACACTTTTTGCGCTGCGAGTTAGAATAGCGCGAATGTCACGAAATTTCTAAAACAGCGACGGCGGCGACAGCGGTAGCGACAGTTACTTTTTTTTTTTTTTTAGAATAGAGAGCTTTACTGTTTACGACAATTGAAGTCATCGGTACATCAGCTAATAGGAATTATACACCAGATGTAGGGAGAACCATTAACACCATTTATCTAACATCCAACGTGCGTTTGCTATTTATCAGCAACAATTTTCTGTGTGTCTGAAATAATTCAGCTGAAAAGAATTGGACATTACACGGCTCTTTGGTAGCAGCGTAAGTGTTATTAATCGTGGTTAAGCAATGCATAAGGGCCGCGATGTTAGGGAGCAAAAAGAGCATTAAGATAATAAAGAAATGAACTTAAATTTACCCACTAAAAAAAGGAAAATAAAGAAAAATAAACGATGAATGGAATACGGGATTACACCATACAATACAAGTTTTGAAGATGGCAATCCGTCTTTTGGTGTAAATATGACAAGGATGGTAAGTCAGATAATATCCGAAAACTTGAAAGTTCCGTCGTCCTGGAGCGGAACTCCCAGATAACGCCCGAGCGTGCTAATGGTTATATTGAAATTTATCGGAAACGTGAGACTTGGTCGTTTTGGGTGGTGTAGTGGTAAGCATACCCGGGAGCTATCTGAAAGACACGGATTCGATTCCCGCTACAGGACGACGAAATTTTCAAGATTTTGGATACAGTTGTATGTTGTAAGATGACCATTAATAAGTCTCGAGGAAGGGGAAGCACACTATTGTATGTTGTAAGATGACCATTAATAAGTCTCGAGGAAGTGGAAGCACACTATTGTATGTTGTAAGATGACCATTAATAAGTCTCGCGGAAGTGGAAGCACACTATTGTATGTTGTAAGATGACCATTAATAAGTCTCGCGGAAGTGGAAGCACACTATTGTATGTTGTAAGATGACCATTAATAAGTCTCGCGGAAGTGGAAGCACACTATTGTATGTTGTAAGATGACCATTAATAAGTCTCGAGGAAGGGGAAGCACACTATTGTATGTTGTAAGATAACCATTAATAAGTCTCGAGGAAGTGGAAGCACACTATTGTATGTTGTAAGATGACCATTAATAAGTCTCGAGGAAGTGGAAGCACACTACTGTATGTTGTAAGATGACCATTAATAAGTCTCGCGGAAGTGGAAGCATACTATTGTATGTTGTAAGATGACCATTAATAAGTCTCGCGGAAGGGGAAGCACACTATTGTATGTTGTAAGATGACCATTAATAAGTCTCGAGGAAGGGGAAGCACACTATTGTATGTTGTAAGATGACCATTAATAAGTCTCGAGGAAGTGGAAGCACACTATTGTATGTTGTAAGATGACCATTAATAAGTCTCGAAGTGGAAGCACACTATTGTATGTTGTAAGATGACCATTAATAAGTCTCGAGGAAGGGGAAGCACACTATTGTATGTTGTAAGATGACCATTAATAAGTCTCGAGGAAGTGGAAGCACACTATTGTATGTTGTAAGATGACCATTAATAAGTCTCGAGGAATTATTGTATGTTGTAAGATGACCATTAATAAGTCTCGAGGAAGTGGAAGCACACTATTGTATGTTGTAAGATGACCATTAATAAGTCTCTAGGTCAAACACTCGAGAAAGTAAGTATCTACCTTCATGAACCAGTGTTTAGCCATGGACAACTTTATGTTGCATCGTCAAGAGTTTGACAGTTTGATGATGTCACAGTTAAAGTAGCCCATGGGCCAGAACAAGGAAAATTACTTCCAGATTCCGAAAGATATCTACAAAAAATATAGTGCACAAAGATATTTCCCCACGTCGTTGACTTAGTTGATAAGTGTTAAAAAAATCACAAAAAAGGCAAGTAATACAATAAAAGAACCCAATAAAACATGGGGTAGCACGCGAAAAAGAGTCCACGTCCCTTACCAAGGGATGATTATCATGCGGCAAACGTTTCCGTATTTTGTATTTCTATGCATGAACAATGAAGCATATCATGGGTATGTTTCAATGCACACTCATTAATTATGATGACTTCGGAAAAGATAATAATGAACGCTTGAATAGCAATAAGTGATTTCTAGAATCCATTGTATTCTTACATCAACGGGCTTTACAGCTAGTTTACAATAATCCGGGAATTAGACATTCAATTCACTTAATCAAAATGAAATTTAGTCTACAAGTTTAAGTCATTATGGTGGGTCCACCTAAAATCTTTGCCTTGTATTTCCAATGGGCAACCTTCTGTAGCCATTTTATGCACAATTAATGCGTTCCCAAGAATGAAATTTTGAACATCGATAAAAATAACTTCATATTATAGCCTAGTATACTTAATATGTTTTAAAACTTAGCCATAATTATATTAAAAATCAATAACTTTTCCTTTGGTAGTGTTGAGACCATAAAATAGATGGCGCGACCTGCACATTTGTGACGTCAGTATACAAGCAAATATTGGATTGCTTAATTATGGTTAAATTTTAGAAAATATTAAGTATATATAATATAAAGTTATTGTTATCGATGTTCAAATTTTCATCCTTGGGAACGCATTAATTGTGAAGCAAATGGCTACAGAAGTTTGCCCATTGGAAATACAAGGCAAAGATTTTAGGTGGATTCACCTTAAGTTGAAGCAATGTGAAGTTAAACCCTTAAAGCTTAAATCTATATCTTTTTACAACCAACTTAAAAGCAGCAAATATTTCATATAACCCGTTCCTGTTTGTTTGTTTTCAAAAGACGTGCTTAAAGTTGAATTAATTGTTTTTCTAAGTTTGAAGTTTCTTTTCTTAAGGTATAGCAGCTCACGAGGTGATGTGGTCAGCAGGAAAGGGGCTAAGTAAAGAAAACAGTTCCTTATCAATGCCGAGTCCGAAGTCCTAGAGATTAAAAAGGAGCAGACTTTATCAAAGTTTTTAAGCTAATTTCGCATTCTTCCGAAATGTCATTAAACATCCGAAATATCGTTTCCAAAAAGATCAATCGACAGAAGTTTTAAGTGTATTTCACGGTAATCGAACTATTTCGTAGTTTAAAGCAACTCCAATATAATGTATTTTAATTGGCTAATACAGCAAACGAATTCACTGATTAAGTTGGAAATTCATGTAGGAGTTTTGCAAATAACCAATTAAAGTAATTACCCTAAACAGGATGAGAGTGCACTGCTCTGTAATTAAAAGATAATTGTTAAGGGTGCATTCAGATGCTGAGATTTGAAATAATTGGGAATTAAAGTTATTCTTGTTCATGTAGATTTTCAGAAGCATAATAGTATCTATGAACAATCTTTAATTTAGTTTATAGTACTTGTTAGAAATGACTGATCTGAGATGAGAAATCGTACGCACTTGTTCCAAGACAATGTTTGTTCTTTGCTTCCTTTACTGATTTAGAAGTCAATCTCAGATTTCCTACTTCACTTTGCTCATTTAAACATTTAAATTATCGGACTCAAGTGCTTCATTTTTTCTCTTTGTTCCGCATAATATTTTTACTCCAGCTCAGAGCAACACACTAAATAAAAATCTGACTAGTATGCTTGAAATAGGCAAAAAAAAAATGTACATTCTATGCAAATATCAGCGGAATATCATAAGCATGATGAAAAATGCCGCTAATGTACACTATAGCAGCAAATTATTGGGAACACCCAATAGCAATCAGACACGTCCCATTCTCACATACCTATGCAGTTATGATGCCCAGATGACTTTACAAACAACTCACTGGGAAAGTTTCAGGCCGCCCCGGTAGCGCAATGGTTGAAGAGTTGGCGCCTAACCAGACGTCCGAAATGGGTTTGAGTCCTGGTGAGGCATGGATGTTGTATTTTGTGACGTATATTCTAAATTAACTTTTGCTTTTAGTTTCTTTTCCTATGTAAATTTGAGTGTGTTCTCCGTTATACTTCCCAACTTAACGTGGCATCTCCTCTCTCACAAGAATACTGTTGGCAACACTCTTGAGGTCAGAGTGAACGTAACGCATGAATGTATGAGATAAGAACGATAGATAAAATGACGGAGAAATTTACTTCGTTATATTGGCGCTCGAACTTCAAGAATGACCTGGCCGTTAAAGTTATCGCAATGGTGTGATGTTCTTTCCACACCGCGAGACAGGAAAAATAAGAGAATCACTTCTTCAGCGCTTCGAAAAATAAATATGTGTGATGTGACGTTCCACACATCATATTGACTGGGATTTCTCTAACGTACGTTCTTCAGCGGGTGACTGGCTACAGCGACACATGGTCCCGGTTGACCCATGGACCATGCCCCCCGGTCCTCTTTCGGAGGGGTAGGGGAGAGATGTGACGTGCCCGATCCTCAGGACGCACATGTGACAAAGGCAGATAGCAGCGAGAGCATAAGCCCGCGTAGCTCCGTTGGGAGAGCGACTTATTCGATGCCCGGCCTGGACAAAAATGACGGAGAAATTTACTTCGCTATAGTTTGTCTTATGGCACTGGCTCTCTCCCTTCCCTGGAACCAGTGGCCCTACATTTGGAAAGGGGCGACTTCTTATGCGAGGATCATTTCAAAAGTTTTCCACACTGCGGGTTATCTCTTAAAAAACGAATTTATTTCACAACATACCTTTACAGGCCTTCGAAGTTATATCCATGTCTCTTTTGATAGCGGCCCAACGTTTGGGCAAGTCTTGTATTCCAGTCAGGACACCTCCATTGTTGAGGCGTTGGATTACTCGGGTCACCTCATTAGAAACATCCCGAATCGCATTGGATCGTTTCCCTCTGAGTGGCTTCTTCAGTTTTGGGAACAAGTCATAGTCTTGTGGGCTCATGTCAGGACTGTATGGTGCGTGGGGAAGCAATTCCCATCCATACTTTTCCGGAATGTCTCTTACTGTACGGGTAAAGTGCGGGCTCGTGTTGCCGTGCAAAATAACACCAGCTTTGAGAATCTTCGGGCGCAAAACATTTTGCAGAAACCTTCTGCAGTATTCCGCTGTTACAGTAGTCCCCTCGGGCACACTCTCTGTTGCTATAATTCCAACCCTGTCATAGGCCATAATCATCATCAGCTTAACCTTCGATTCTTGGCGGCGGAATTTTTTCTGGCGAGGTGATACTGGATGTTTCCACTAAGCGGACTAAGATTTCAGTTCTGGTTCAAAATCTTGTATCCAGGTTTCGTCTATAGTAACAGTTCTGCCCAAAAACTGCTCGTCGTCTGTCTCGTACCTCTGAAGCAAGTCTTCTGAGATCCCTTTGCGAACTGCTTGCTGCTCTTCACTGAGTTTACGCGGAACCCATTTGGCAGCCATTTTTCTCTTCTATAATTTTTCAATTAGGGTTCTGAAAACCGAAGCGGTAGACATGTTTGCTTCATATGCAGTCTCTTCACATGTCTTTCGTCGATCTTCTTCCAAAAAGCTGTTGAGACAACCACAGAAAAGTCGTCCGTTGCATCTGATGGCCGGCCGCTTCTTGGGTCGTCTTCGATGCTTTCCCGACCTTGACGGAAACGAGAAGCCCACCGCGATACTGTGTTACGATCCACTTCACTAACTCCACTAACTTCACACAAAGCTTTATGAATTTCGGTAGGGGTTTCCTTCGCAAAGTTTCAATTTTAATGTAGGATTGCTCTCCATTCCCTCCAGAAATGGAGGAACAAAGTGAGATGAACAAGATCTCACTTTTTTTCCTCCATTTCTGGGTGTAATTTTTCGGAACAGGGACAAATTATTTTTTGGAAAAGGAGCAAACGTAGACACAACTGGCTCACGGTGGTTGTTAAATCCACAATAAAAAATATGAAAAAAAATCAGACGTGTGCGAAGCATAAATAGCGGCAATATGGGAATGACTCATTTTTTAAGTGGGGCATTAAGGGGAAATGTATGGTATACCTACAGTGTTAATTCATTTATATACACATTTTCTCAAAAACTACTACGTTCTGGTCTTCAAAATTTTGATCTCAAATAAGTCCTTAGCTATGTAGTACCTATCTGTGATTTCGAAAACTTTGTCAGATACTTTTTTAATTCCATTTATCTCAGTCGGTGCCAAAGCGGAGTAATTACCGATTTAGATAAAGTGAATTTTAAAAACATTTCTGCTTTTTGTTTTAATCACAGCTAGTGCATGTACAGGGTAGGGTGGCCATAAAATCCTTTCCATATCAGAAAATTTTTAAATTTTCTTATGTGGAATGAATGTTCCACTGCAGATTTGTCGTCCTGACACATGTTTTCATCTCCACACATACATCATCTCCCTCTTATTTTTTTTTAAAGCGGAGTAGAAATTTCTCATTGGTTCTAAACAATGTGTGGAACAAACATCACACATTTTCCGAAGAACCTAACGGCCAGTGGATCCATTTTCCATATATTTTCCAATATGAAAACACAAGTTTGTCCGCGATGGCCATCGAAACCGTGTCCCCTCACTCCGGAGTAAGTCGCTCTCCCAACTGAGCTACGCGGACAGAATGGTCTCGCTGCAGATTCGTCGTCTTAACACATGTTTTCACCTCTGTAGTACATCACACATTATTCATTCACATCCATTCATCACATGTGCATCATTACATTCGAGGGTTTAACGACCAGCGTGAGCATCTCAATGGGCTATAAGCACATTACATTCGAAACTTTAATTTCTATTCTACGCCAAGAAATTCGGATCACTAGTACATTTATACTATTTTGAGTAGGCCTATATTTAGTGCACCGTTCCTGTTTATTAACGACTTTTTTTGTTGTTGTTGTAGGTGCGTGCTGAGTAGTAACTAGTTGGCGCAAAACGTCAAGATGGCGTCTTTGCAAGAAAAAGCGCATTGCGTTTTGTGGTACCACGAGACCAAATCACCAATAACTGTTCAGCGTAATTTCAGAAGAGAGTGCCGACGTCCACCACCTGATCATAAAAACATAAAAGGTTGGTATGCAAAGTTTAAGGAGACAGGAAGTGTTTATTTTCGAAAACGAACGGGCCGACCAGGTGTTAGTGAAGACACTTTTGATGTAGTGAGGGGAGTTTTTGTACTTTTGATGTAGTGAGGGCAGCTTTTGTACTTTTGATGTAGTGAGGCCAGCTTTTGTACTTTCGAAGTAATGAGGGCAACTTTTGTACTTTTGATGTAGCAAGGGCAGCTTTCGTGCTTTTGATGTAGTAAGGACAGCTTTTGTATTTTTGATGTGGTGAGGGCAGCTTTTGTACTTTTTAATGTAGTGATGGCAGCTTTTGACTTTTGATGTACTGAAGGCAGCTTTTGTACTTTTGATGTAGTGGTGGCAGCTTTTGTACTTTTGCTGTTGTGAGGGCAGTTTTGGTACTTTTGATGTAGTGAGGCCAGCTTTTGTACTTTCGAAGTAATGAGGGCAGCTTTTGTACTTTTGATGTAGCAAGGGCAGCTTTCGTGCTTTTGATGTAGTAAGGACAGCTTTTGTACTTTTTAATGTAGTGATGGCAGCTTTTAACTTTTGATGTAGTGAAGGCAGCTTTTGTACTTTTGATGTAGTGGTGGCAGCTTTTGTACTTTTTCTGTTGTGAGGGCAGTTTTGGTACTTTTGATGTAGTGAGGCCAGCTTTTGTACTTTCGAAGTAATGAGGGCAGCTTTTGTACTTTTGATGTAGCAAGGGCAGCTTTCGTGCTTTTGATGTAGTAAGGACAGCTTTTGTGTTTTTGATGTGGTGAGGGCAGCTTTTGTACTTTTTAATGTAGTGATGGCAGCTTTTGACTTTTGATGTAGTGAAGGCAGCTTTTGTACTTTTGATGTAGTGGTGGCAGCTTTTGTACTTTTGCTGTTGTGAGGGCAGTTTTGGTACTTTTGATGTAGTGAGGCCAGCTTTTGTACTTTCGAAGTAATGAGGGCAGCTTTTGTACTTTCGAAGTAATGAGGGCAGCTTTTGTACTTTTGATGTAGCAAGGGCAGCTTTCGTGCTTTTGATGTAGTAAGGACAGCTTTTGTATTTTTGATGTGGTGAGGGCAGCTTTTGTACTTTTTAATGTAGTGATGGCAGCTTTTGACTTTTGATGTAGTGAAGGCAGCTTTTGTACTTTTGATGTAGTGGTGGCAGCTTTTGTACTTTTTCTGTTGTGAGGGCAGTTTTGGTACTTTTGATGTAGTGAGGCCAGCTTTTGTACTTTCGAAGTAATGAGGGCAGCTTTTGTACTTTTGATGTAGCAAGGGCAGCTTTCGTGCTTTTGATGTAGTAAGGACAGCTTTTGTATTTTTGATGTGGTGAGGGCAGCTTTTGTACTTTTAATGTAGTGATGGCAGCTTTTGACTTTTGATGTAGTGAAGGCAGCTTTTGTACTTTTGATGTAGTGGTGGCAGCTTTTGTACTTTTGCTGTAGTGAGGGCAGTTTTGGTACTTTTAATGTAGTGAGGGCAGCTTTTGTACTTTTGATGTAGTGCGGGTAGCTTTTGCACGCAGTTCCTCGAAATCCACTTGCCGAGCTTCGTCTGAACTCGGAATCTCCTGCACTACACTTAAGAAAATTTTAAACAAAAGGCTTCGTTTGTATGCGTGCAAAGGGATGATTGTTTAAGCCTTGCTGGTGAAACCCATCCACGCCTTGCTGCTTTTGCAACTGAGATTTTACAGCTTATCGCTGACAACAACAACTACCTGCACCATGTGTATTTTTCGGACGAGTTCACACCTCTGGTGAAGTAAACAGACAAAGTGTGAGCATGTGGAGTATGAAAAATCTCCATGTTGTCTTTGAAAAACAACAGAACAGCCCCAAAGGAAATGTTCGGTGCGGTCTTGTGCATAATAGTCATCGGATCTTTATTTTCTTTTTGTGAACGCACAATAACAACAAATGTCACCCGGATATGATGGAACTTTTTGTTTCACCTCAGTTGGACGAGTGTCAACATGGGTCATTTTCCAGCAGGAGGGTGCCCCACCACACTAGGGATTAATTGTTTGAAAACTCCTCAATACCACATTTCCCAACAGAGTGATTGGGACGGACGGTCCAACATCATGGCCGCCACGGTCACCCGATATAACACCCCTGTACGGGTTATGTCGAGGATAAAGTCTATTCAGCTCCACAGTCTATCATTGAAACTCTTCAGAGGAGGATGATAGACGTTACTGCTACAGTCTCTAAAGAGATGTTATGCAAAACAAGGTGAGAAACTGAATACCGACTAGACCTCACGTGGAGGTGTACTAACAACAGAAAAAAAAAACCTGTTAGTTTACATGCATCATTTTTCTACCCAGCATTGTTTTTTAAATAAAAGCGTACTTAATGAGCAAGTGAAGTCACCAACAACTCTCCACAAAGGCGTTGCAGAGTTGTTGGTGACTTCACGCGCTACTAGTGTGCAACACCTTTGTGGAGAGTTGTTGGTGGGTGAAGTCACCAACAACTCTCCACAAAGGTGTTGCACACTACTATCGCGTGAAGTCGCCAACAACTCTTTGTGGGGACAAATAAAGAAAATCGCACAATACATAACCGCCAGAGCCACCCTCCTCAGAGAAACAATAGAAATCCTATTTATTCACGGGATATGCAACGAGGAAACATCAATGGACCTCCCACGTGTATGGCGTACTCTCCTGAATACGCGCGCCTTTAATCACACATCTTGAATATGACGCGCACGTTCTATAACATCTACAGCAAATGTCTAGTTTTGAGTAAATAACTGGAATTCTGTTTTTGTTTTTGAATTTGAATAATATTTCTGACGTTCTTCCTATGAATTTTGGTGTTTGTAATAATTTTGTCAGTCAGTGTGCATGTGCATTGTGCTTAGAAAAGAATTACCCCTATATTTTGCTTCATAAACCCCTAAAATGCCAGATGTCATTAAATATTTCCTGAAGAACTTCTCTTTAAGACACAAAAAGAGAGAAATAAAAGAAGAAGATGCAACATCAGTTCGCATATTAAATATGCAAGCAGCCCTTGCTTAAGATTTTCATGTAGAAATCCATAAATAATGCATGTTCTCGTCCAAAATAAAATAGCTCTTTATTAATTTAAAAGCATGCTTTTATCGCTCAGAATTCCGAAAGGGTAAAATGTCCCCTGTTAATTTACCGATGTAAGTGTTCAAAGTACGTCCTTTTAAAGAACTTTTCTTCTTTATCCTCTTTAATAAATGAAATTATTTCGTCAGATGATCCGTGCTCAATTGCATAATAATACATTTAACAAGTATGAAGATCACGTTAAAAAAAGTTTTTTTTTTCTTCTGTCATGCTGAATTTGAGATTACAGAGTAAACGTTGTAGTAAGCAGGTGCTTTATTATTTCAAGGCATTTTTAAAACAATATTCGGAACAGAAATGCCATGAGGGACTATATGTTAAAATTGGCGTTTAAAAAACGACACCGTAGTTAGTATGGAAAAAAGCAATCATTAAATACAAAAGTTTTAAACATGCCTTCTTAGCAGGTAATCCTAAGCAAACTCAAAAATATAAAATATGAAATGGTGTTACAATAAAGAAAACAGGAAAGATAACACTGAATGCTTGGCTGTAACGAGCACGTCTCTGTTGAATCCACTCCGAAGCGAAACATTTTACCAAAGTTATTCAAAGTCAATGGAACAGGTTAAAAAAAAGCAACCGCATTTCTATAACTGATAAAACATCCAGAAATAAAAAGAGCTACTAATTTCCACAAGCGGCTTAAACGTTTATTAACAAATGATGGGTAGATCCACCAGAAACGACAAGAACAAGTTAGTAAAATCATGCAATGCATTGATTATGAAACGCTTTCCAAAATACCAGAAATCATTACTCAAGTTATGAGGGTAATGGCTGTAGAATAAATATCGCTTCTATGACCTGACCTTTGACCCCATTTCGATGATATTTAACAGAACCGGTAAAGTATACTTCCGGAACAACATGATATGGTTTTGTCTCAACCGAAACATTTTTACGTAATTTATAAAGCATAAGAGCAATAGATTGGATCCCTCTTCTATGTCGTGACCTTTGACCCCATTTCGCCTATTTTCAACAGGGTTTGTTCCCAGGTGGTCCCCTCTCCCATACTAAAATTTCATCGAAATCGAACCATTTTTACGCGAGTTATCGTGCGGACGGACGGACAGACGGACAAAGCTGGAGCATATTCGCTTCTTCAACCTACGGTTGGAAAGCGTACAAAACGATGAAAAAATCCGTTTTATCGGTGTATACAGATATAGTACACAAGCAAGCTTTCACCACAAAACGTGTGGCTTCGTCAGGAAGGATTACCGGCTAAAGCAAACTTAGGTTCTAAACAAAATTAACAAATGGCCGACAAAAACTTTCTCATAGAAGAATAAAGGAAACAAAGAGAGTTTCAAATCGAACAGTTAAAAGCTTCTACATGGAAAGAAACATGATATAATTGTACAACTTCTAGCGAAAGAATTTTGAATAATTGAAAAGTTGAAAACAGACAAAACATATTTTACATAAAGGAAAAAGAACTTCCAAATACGTCTTCCGGAAGCAGAGATAGCGAGAAAAGGTTTCGAACTTTATGCCCTCTAGCGGGAAAGTAGTGCATTTTTGAAAGAAGATAATGCTCCACATCTGTATTGTAGCGAATGGCATACAGTTAAAAAAAGAATTTACCAAAGTGTTCTTAGAAGCGGGGATACAGCTGCCAACAGAAGTACACAAACACTACCTATTCGCAAAACTTTGAATTACAAAACTCCTGAAATACAAACCTAAAGTGTTCCTAAATGGTATTCTGTATTTAAAAAATGTGTAAATCGCTTTTAGAAGCAAAGATACTGAGAAAAAACGTCTTAAACATTTGCGCGCACCTAGCGGCAAAATTGTGCATTATTTTGCAAGAAAATAGTCGAGTTACATTATTGTGACCACCTCCTACTTTTGACGTCAACAGCGCGTAGCCAATGAAAAAAGGCACCTGTCGTGAGCTAACTTGGAGGGCATATAAGGTGTGATGTATAGGCGTTCTAAAAACATATCACTCGTTGCTGTCATGGATAAAAGGAGATGTTTATCAGATTTGTGAAAAGGGGTGATTATCGGCTTTCGGGCCAAGGGTGGCAGTATTTCTGAAACAGCGCAGTTGGTGAACTGTTCGCTGCTGTAGTTAAAGTATATCGTGATTGGAGAAATGGCACCATTGCGAATAAGTGACGTAGCAACTGTGGAGCACCACGTGCCATTGATGTGAGAGGTGAACGTCGGCTTCCAAGGTGCGTAAGGGCTGATCGACACTCTATAGTAGAACAACTCACTGGCCGAATGAACCAGGGGCTACCGGAAGTGTGTTTAAAACAACAGTTCAGTAAACCCTGCTGCGTATGGGGCGATGCAGATGAATGGTTACTGTACCTATGCCAACGATGGTGCATTGCCAGAAAATGCTTACATTTGCACGGCAGTATCGGAATTGGACCACCGCTGATTGGCAAAGGATTGCCTTCTCCGATGAGTCACGTTTTCTGCTTCATCGAACAGATGAACGTTGGCGTATAAAGCGAGAAACATCGGAGAACAAACAGTATTCAACAACTGCTGCCAGAACACAAGCTCGTGGAAGCAGCGTTATGGTCTGTAGAAAGTTTTCGTGGCATTCTCTGAGTCCACTCATACCTGTGGAAGGCACTATGGGCCGAATTCGTTATGAATTCATCCTTGCAAACCACGTACACCCATACATGGTGATTGTCTTCCCTGGGGCGGATGGGATCTTCCAGCACGACAATGCGACGTGTCACACATGTTAGAAATGTCCGAGAGTTGTTGGAATAGCACGATGAAGACTTCAAGGTACTTTCTTTGCCTCCTAATTCGCCAGACTTAAACCCAATTGAGCATCTGTGGGAGTAAATCGATCTTGCTCTTCGTTCAATGGATCCCCCACCACGCACCCTCCAGCAGCTGTGAGATGCACTGCAGTCAGCATAGCTCCAGATACCTGTGAACACCTTCCAGCACCTTATTGAGTCACTCCCAGCCCGTCTACCTGCTGTCCGCGCTGCACACGGCGGTTACTTTAGATATTAACTGGCGGTCACAATAATATGACTCGACCGTGTATAAACGAAGAGTTTTTATAGTTAGTAATACCTGACCTAATTTTTTTCAATACAGTTTTTAGTCCCATAGATATTGCTGTAAACGGAAATGTAAATTAGAGGGCGTAAACCCTCTAGCGTCACATTTGTGCGTTAAGAAAAAATTTGAAATTATATGAGAAACATTTCGCATCGGAAACGCTCTCCAGCAAAGAAAGAAATTTTCAGAGCGGAAACTCTTAGACGCAGCGATATCGACAAAAATAAGTTATGCATCTACGCCCCGGGCAGAAAATTTATGCACTATTTTAAGCAAGAGGCGTTCCCAAGGGGTTTTCCAGGGCCGCGGGTGGCCTATAGGGGGAAACGTTCGTGTCTGCCGCGGAAAAGACCTCAGGTTCGATCCCAGCAGGTACGAACGCTCGATCCACTAAATATCCGCCGTGCTTCGGATGGGCACGTTAAGTCGTAGGACCCCTGGTACTGCCCCCCCCCCCCGGTAATAAATAAGGGCGTCTTGCTCCCCCTTTCTACTTCGCTTCCGTGTCACTTTCCTATCGGGCACTGTAGCCCGAATCTCCTAGCTTCCTATTTCTAAGGGTTGTTTAAGACCTGGGGTCAGACACTCCTTCCTAAAATCCTCTACATATGATCATATGATCATGCTCTCTCAGATCAAAGGGTTTTCCGAGGTGAACAGTATCGGTGCACGAAAGATTTTTTTCAGTCGAATTTTCAGAAGCTCATATTTTGCTGCAAATACTTCAGAAGCAGAAATAAGCACTTACGCTCCCTGGTGGTCACACCATTCTTTACCAAGAGTTAAAAATTATACGTAAAGCATTTCCCATCAGGACCTGTAACCATGCAGGAAGAATTTTTCAAACGGGATTTTTAGAAGCAGAGATGTCGGGGAAACGCAATTTGATTTTGCTCTCCCTACTGGGAAATCTATGCATTACTTGAAAAAGAGACTGTACCTAAATAGTCTTCGGTATAAATAGCATTGAAAAGAAAAATATTTTTTTCAATCGGATATTTAGCAGAGACATGGACCTTAACTAAAAGAGACATACAAAGGCTATAGACAACTCAAAGAAGCATGGAGAGGTGCATGCTTGGTGCAACCAGGAGAGATAAGAAGCGGAACTCGTGGATCAGAAAAGTGACAAGAGTGGAAGACATCATGGTCAGAGTTAAATCCCTGAAATGGCAATGGGCTGGACACACTGCCAAAAGGACAGACCTAAGATGGACAGCCGAAATTTTAGATTGGATTCCAAGGGACAGGAAAAAACCCAGAAGAAGACCACATGGGAGATGGGTGGATGAAATTCGAAAGTATGCGGGAGTGACATGGAGGAGACTGGCACAAGACAGACCGTTGTGGAGAAACTTGGGGAGACCTTCGTCCAGCAGTGGATTGATAATGGTTGAAAATGATGATGATGATGATGATGATGATGATGGTGATATGGAATAAAATGTACACTATTGTTTGTGAAAAATGCAACACCAAGGAGGAACAATGCGATTCGAATGAAATTTATACCACACATTACTGACATGACTGTACATAAGTGATTTAATTTTCAGAAAAATACAACGATTTTTACCTGCAAAAATCAGTATCTTGTGTATCCTCCGCAAGAAGAGCTTGTAGATGGCGGGGCATTGAATCGAAAAGAAGTTGGATGGTGTCCTGGGTAATTGCTTGCCAGGTGGTATGTATGCGAGTCTGCAAGTCATTGCTACTGACCGCTGGAAGAATTTGATGGGCCATTTGCGAATGACCATATCCCAGACAGTTCAAAAGGCGACATGTCTTGCAAACGTGCAAGCCAGGGAAGAAGCGGTACCTGCTGTGCTGCGAAGAGGGCTTGAATATTCCTGGCAACATGTGGTCGGGCACTGTCCTGCGGAAAAATAGCGTCAGGAGTGCACTGAAGGAAGGGTATGACTTCTGTCTGTACAACTTCCCTGATGTAGCGGTCTCTCTTGAGATTGCCCTCAAGTCGTAGTAGCCGAGATCGCGTATGGTACCCAATGGCAATCCACATCATCACACTTGGCGTTCCACCCGTATGACGCTCGACGATGAATGTTGGAGGAAGGCGCTCACCACAATACCGTCTAATGCGTATGCGGCCATCATGGTAGTCCAAGTTATATCGGGACTCGTCCGAAAACACCACATGCTGCCAATTAGCACGCCATTGTCTGTATTGAAAATCCCATTCTAGCCTGAGGCGTCCATGGTTCAGGGTCAAAGGAATCCGCCGCAAAATGATGTGGGCAACAAGTTCTCTGTGCAGCTTAAGGCGTCGAACTGTGGAGGCAGACAATGCCACAACTTTTGCAGTGCTCCACTGTTGTACTAACACTTGCGACTATGCGGAACGGTTCGTCACTAACATGCGGATGAGATGTCGGTCATCCCGCGGTGTCTTCACATTTCTCAGTCCACTGCCGGATTGTCGATACACCTGGTTCTTCTCGATCCACTGCCGCCACACGTGCATCACTGTCATGGCGTTATGTTGCGTCCGAGCCGCAATGTCGCGGTGGGAAAACGCTCCTTCACGCAGACCAGTCATTCGTCATCGCCGAGGCATTATTGAATCCTGGAGACCCTTTCACAGCTCACTGTCCGCGATGCATTACTGGTATGTATTCTAAACATACACACCAGTAATGATTCAGATTCCGAGAACTCCATTCAGTGTCATCATTTTATCTTGCCGTGATCCACTGCCAGTGTTACTGAATTGTAAAAGCCGTTCGGAAAAGTAATGTTTCGTTCAGTGATAAAACGCTTAACCAAGAGGTAACGAAATTTACATAACAGATATCAAACTGTTTAAATTTCATTTTTATTAACATCACACTGATACAAGCTGTTAAAAATTCCATTTTTATTGGCGTAAACAATTGGTATTGCCAACCGAAAGCCCTAAAATACAAATTAGGACTGCCTTCAGAGATTCTACCGAAATCACTGTTATTGAAATACTCAACAACACAATATGTGTACAATAACTCTGTCTCACGTGACTTTCATCGTCTCTAGATAGATATCTTTGAATATTAAGGTCTTAAGGCTTTTTGGTTGCTTGTTTTTCCTTTTTCATCTGCAAATTTCGAATTTTCTCACAATTTAAAATCAACTCAATTCAAGTATTTCTTTGCAAATGTTAACGTTTCTCATGAGTCTTCTTCGCAAACTATCTGTCTGTCTCGATAAAGACACCCGTTAACGCGCGAAAATACCACTTATTTATGCCAGTAGAGAAGGATTTTTTTAATAGCATGTAGGAAGGCATTCATGTACCTCGTAGAATAGCTACTCTTTATATTAATGTATGAAAATAACGCCGTAAATATTGCCATATTTGGATAAACGCATTTGCTGAGGAGAGTATGTCACGTGTTTGAACAAGTTCAGTCGAAAAGGATATAAAGTGGTAGTCGTTGCTGTGAACAACATTGCCTGTTGTCGTTCTGTCTGCGGTTGGGACGCCTACAAGATGAACAGCCACAATGGGCTAATTAGGAAACTTTTGCTTTACGAGTTTGAACTCGATCATAACGCTGCTCAAACAACACGAAACATTTGTCATGCGAAGGGGGAAGTTTCCATGGACCACAGCACTGCAACCAGATGGTTCAAGAAATTCCGCTCAGGTGACAGAAACCTCGACGATCAATAAAGGTCAGGTAGGCCGCGAACCGTGGATTCGCGCCAGGACGTAGAGGCAAATCCGACACCTAGCACTCAGAGATTATCAGACGAGCTTGGCATATCACAGACCACCGTGGTCCGTCATCTTAAGGACCACAGCAAGGTTTACAGGAGCTGCCACATTATCCCTCACGAACTGACGCCAGCTGAATCAAACCGCCGAGTGGAAGTGTACACGAAACTCTTAGAA
This sequence comes from Macrothele yani, assembly GCA_039090855.1. Classification (NCBI taxonomy): domain Eukaryota; kingdom Metazoa; phylum Arthropoda; class Arachnida; order Araneae; family Macrothelidae; genus Macrothele; species Macrothele yani. The sequence goes on along the minus strand of CM077003.1, from coordinate 13,292,229 downwards.
AACCAGCGCGATGTACGTTTCATCAAGAGAATTGTCACGTGCGATGAAAAGTGGGTCTATTTCTGTAATCCTAACACACAACGGCAGTGATTGAGCTCTGTCCAGCTTTCAAAACTTGTTGTCAAATGTGGGCGCTTCCAGCATAAGGTGATGCTCTGCGTCTGGTGGAATTTTCAGAGGATAATCCATTACAAATTGGTTCCAGACGGTCGAATCATCAACGCTAACCTCTACTCTGAACAGCAGGAGCGGATTTATACCATTTCTCAGGTAAAGTACCCGCTACTGGTGAAAAGAAGGCGCGCTCTCCTACAGCAGGACAACGCTCGGCCTCATACCGCGCGAACGACCCGTGCAAAACTCCAGGAACTTGAGAGCACCGAACTGATGCTACACCCATGCTACACCCAGCATATAGTCTGGACATTACCCAGTCGAATTATTATCCATGGTCCACTTCCTTCGTGAGCGGCACTTCAACAACCAAGAGGAGGTGGCAGCTGGGGTGAAGGAGTTCTTCGCCTCGAAAGATAATAACTGGTACCCCCGCGGAATCGAAGAGCTAGAAGGCAGATGACTAAAGACGGTGCAACACGATGGCTTATACTTTGAATGCTAGTCAGCTTTCGTCGTAAAGGTACGTATGAAGACATAAAGTGATCCAAATATTGCAAAACTTTCGACTCACCCTCTGTGAATCGAAGAACTGGCAGACAGATGGGTAAAGACGGTGCAACACGATGGCCTATACTTTGAATGCTAGTCAGCTTTCGTCGTAAAGGTACGTATGAAGACATAAAGTGATCCAAATACTGCAAAAAATTTCGACTCACCCTCAGTGAATCAAAGAACTGGCAGACAGATGGGTAAAGACGGTGCAACACGATGGCCTATACTTTGAATGCTAGTCAGCTTTCGTCGTAAAGGTACGTATGAAGACATTAGGTGATCCAAATATTGCAAAACTTTCGACTTACCCTCTGTATATCCTTTAGTATCTGCAGTTGTGTTGGTGTTGTTTCTGTCATCATTTTGTAAGCAATGGATTCCCTATGGTTTAAATTTCACATAACCAGACAGCTCATGCGCAACGCAACGCTACAGGGTCAAACTTGGCTCATTCTTAAATTCTGCACACCAGAGTAATTGGAAAATTTCTTTTTGAATCATGCAAAGGTAAGCATAAAGGCGAACTATCCGTGTAGGTCTTACCTGTCGCTGCATGAGAACTCACGCAACTTTTTAAAATAATCTTGTTAACAATTTTCAGTGAAACGTTAGATTTACTAAACTTTTTCCTATGGCAATAGATTTTATTGCAAACTTTCAACCGTCAAAAGTATTTTTATCTCTGGATCTGCTTGGAATCCAGAAACTGAGGCAGACATGAGAGGGATGAACTTAGTTCCCCCAACGAACAATTCATCTTTCCCGTACGATCCCGAAAGAATAATGTTCGAGAATAACGATACGAAAAGTCGAAAGTGTGTTTTCTTTATACATGCTGACTTTATGCGAGAAAAATCTTGGCTGAATTTTAACAGAACGCTCACGAATGGAATAAGTTTTCTTGAAAGTTATCAAATATACTGGGTAGTCGTTGCGTGAAAGTCAAGTTTTTGCTTTCAGATTTCGTATTCCCTGACGACACAGAAACTGCTGGAAGAACCTTCACATCTATATACATATATTTTCTTTTTACTGTACAAGTGGAGCAGCATCAACATGTACTAAAACGGGATAAATCTAAATCTTTAAAAAGCCCTGTTGTGAAAGTTCTCTACCCTTTGTTTTCCCACGCCTAAACTTCAGTACGTGGAATTTATTCTTTTCATGTGCAATGAAATATATAGAAAAATGCATTTATAGAAACGTACTTCAAATAATCCGGGATTTGAAAGATTTAGTTTCAGGCACGTGAAAGTAAATAATAATGATAATGAAATTTGCAGAAAGAGGGATATTCTCGGTGCTGTGTAGCAGAAGTCACCAGACTTTTGGAGAGAAGACCAAATGGGAGATTGGCTAAAGCTTGTGGGGCCGGAATAACAAAAAAAAAAAAAGACAAGTAGTTTCAGTTCTGATTGAGCCATCAGTTTGGAACGTAGGACCACGACTTGCAGATCGGAGAGTTGAAATTAGCTAATCGAGTACAGTTTCAAAGCGTTTATTTAATTTTGCTATGGCCAACACACGTCTATGATATGAAAAGTAGCTTACATAATTTTTACAAATCATGCTGGATACATTGTGAGCACAAAGCAGATCGATTCACGAATCTCCCAACGTGTTGCTCTGTCTTCTTACATTCCTCATCACTTGCTCTTGCCTCTCGTTTTACTTCTATCCACTTTTCCTTGCGTTTATTCTACGACATTGTCGAAAAAGTTAACCCGTTCACGCGAAAACAATTTTTCAAAATTTTACTTTAAACCACTGCGACATGTTCTTTATATATTTGAATAGATCTCTCCAAGAACTTTAAAACGAAACCACGCACAATGGTTTTGCACTCACGGTTGTCCAGATAAATCACGATGTTTTCAAAGTGTTCGCCGGTTCACAAGAAAACGATTTTTAAAATGTTCAGTGCAAACCACTGCGAAATGCTCTTCGTAGATTTGAACAGATCTCGTCGAGAGCTTTAAAACGACATCATATAACGAAGTAAATTTCTCCGTCATTTCTGTCCACGCCAGGATTCGAACCCCGATCCCCTCATTCCGGAATAAGTCACTCTACCAACTGAGCTACGCGGACGTTTTATTCTGATTCCTATCTGCCTTTATGTCGTGTGCGTCCTTCGGGCAGGTACGTCACATCTCCTGGTACGTTACATCATCTCCCCTTATTATTTTTTTTTCGAAGTGCTGGAGAAGGGATTCTCTTATCTTTCCTATCTCGCGGTGTGGAAATAACATCACACCAATGCGAGATTTTGAACGGTCGGGTCATCCGGATAGTTCGGGTGCCATCATAACGAAGTAAATTTCTCCGTCATTTCTGTCCACGCCAGGATTCGAACCTGGATCCCCTCATTCCGGAATAAGTCACTCTACCAACTGAGCTACGCGGACGTTTTATTCTGATTCCTATCTGCCTTTATGTCGTGTGCGTCCTTCGGGCAGGTACGTCACATCTCCTGGTACGTTACAACCACGCGCAGCCGTCTTGCGCTCACGGTTGCCGCGATAGACTGAGTCAGACGCGGTGGCACTCACAGAAATATTGCATCATTTCCCCTGCACACTGGGAGCGTCGTGCGCACGATGTATTGCGAAGTACCCGAATTGAACTCCATGCTGTTTACAAATAAGCTGACACGATGATTAGTGTGCGGCATGTATTTTTAGCGCTATAATGATTTCAATTGGGACATATTTTTGTCACAGACGGTCAGCTGTAACTCGCCCCATTCTATCCGTGGAATTAGAGTTAGTTTTAGGTCAAAAAAATTGGTAATCCGGATATCAATCAATGCAGATATTGTAATATTTTCAGCGAACTAATATTTTTCAATGTCTAACTAATTTTATATGATCTGTGATTAAACATGAGAATTTTCAAATAAGTATTTAAAGATAACATCTAAAACAAATGCAAATCTAAACTCACTAAATACTAAAGTTTAGTCTTTAGTAGGTTGACTTCACAACATTTAAAACTGGAAAAAATCAATGAGAAGAATGCTATTGTTTCTGAATTGATTTATTATAGCTACGTTTTCGGTACTTAGTTTCAGGTTGGACAACAATTTTTTAAAAGTCTAACAAATGGTTGTTGGCTAATCAAGAATTAAGCTTTGATTTAACAAATTTAACTTTAGAGTAAGCTTGTTGTGACAAACATATGTGCTACCAAACACTGAAAGCCTTTACTTGGCGAAACTTCTCAGATTTTTAAACCTATAAGCGTAAGTTGAACGTTTTGCAATATTTGGATCACTTTATGTCTTCATACGTACCTTTACGACGAAAGCTGACTAGCATTCAAAGTATAGGCCATCGTGTTGCACCGTCTTTAGCCACCTGTCTGCCAGTTCTTCGATTCTACAGAGGGTGAGTCGAAAGTTCTGCAATATTTGGATCCCTTTATGTCTTCATACATACCTTTACGACGAAAGCTGACTAGCATTCAAAGTATAGGCCATCGTATTGCACCGTCTTTAGCCATCTTTCTGCCAGTTCTTCGATTCTACAGAGGGTGAGTCGAACGTTTTGCAATATTTGGATCACTTTATGTCTTCATACGTACCTTTACGACGAAAGCTGACTAGCATTCAAAGTATAGGCCATCGTGTTACACCGTCTTTAGCCACCTGTCTGCCAGTTCTTCAATTCCACAGAGGGTGAGTCGAAAGTTTTGCAATATTTGGATCACTTTATGCCTTCATACATACCTTTACGACGAAAGCTGACTAGCATTCAAAGTATAGGCCATCGTGTTGCACCGTCTTTAGCCACCTGTCTTCCAGTTCTTCGATTCTACAGAGGGTGAGTCGAACGTTTTGCAATATTTGGATCACTTTATGTCTTCATACATACCTTTACGACGAAAGCTGACTAGCATTCAAAGTATGGGCCATCGTGTTGCACCGTCTTTAGCCACCTGTCTGCCAGTTCTTCGATTCTACAGAGGGTGAGTCGAAAGATTTGCAATATTTGGATCACTTTATGCCTTCATACATACCTTTACGACGAAAGCTGACTAGCATTAAAAGTATAGGCCATCGTGTTGCACCGTCTTTAGCCACCTGTCTGCCAGTTCTTCGATTCTACGGAGGGTGTGTCGAAAGTTTTGCAATATTTCGACCACTTTATGTCTTCATGCATACCTTTACGACGAAAGCTGACTAGCATTCAAAGTATAGGTTATCGTGTTGCACCGTCTTTAGCCACCTGTCTTCCAGTTCTTCGATTCTACAGAGGGTGAGTCGAAAGTTCTGCAATATTTGGATCCCTTTATGTCTTCATACATACCTTTACGACGAAAGCTGACTAGCATTCAAAGTATAGGCCATCGTGTTGCACCGTCTTTAGCCACCTGTCTGCCAGTTCTTCGATTCTACAGAGGGTGAGTCGAAAGTTCTGCAATATTTGGATCCCTTTACGTCTTCATACATACCTTTACGACGAAAGCTGACTAGCATTCAAAGTATAACCCATCGTGTTGCACCATCTTTAGCCATCTTTCTGCCAGTTCTTCAATTCCGCGGAGGTAGCAGTTCTTTTTCTAGTTGTAGCTCCTCCTGGTTGTGGAAGTGCGCCCGTGAGAGAAGTGGGCCGTGGACCGGAACAAGTAACAATCCGACGGGGCAAGGTCCGGACTACCTTCTGGGTGTGACATCAGTTCGATGCCCTCAAGTTCCTGGAGTTTTGCCCGGGTCTTTTGCGCGGTATGTGGCCGAGCGTTCTGTTCACCAGTGCCGGGTACTTCTCCTCCAAAACGGCATACATCCGCTCCAGATGTGAAGAGTGGAGATTAGCGTTGATGGTCTGACCGTCAGGAACAAATTCGTAATGGATTATCCCCTCGAAATTCCACCAGACGGTCTACTTCACCTTGGATGATCGTCGAGGTTCACCTGAGCAGAATTTCTTGAACCATCTATTTGCGGTGCTGTGGTCCACGGAACCTTCCCCTTTCGCATGACAAATGCTTCGTGTTGCTTGAGCAGCGTTATGACCGAGTTCAAACTCATAAAGCAAAAGTTCCCTAATTAGCCGGTTGTTGCTATTTATCTTTTAGGCGTCCCGACCACAGACAGAACGACGACGCGCAATGCTGTTCACAGCAACGACTACCACTTTACATCCCTTTCGACTGACTGCAGTGTGCGACTTAAACTAATTTAAACACGTGACATACCCGCCGTAGCACATGCGTTTAGGCAAACATTGCAAAACTTTCGACTCACCCTCATATCTACCGCTGGTTGTAAATGCTCTTAAACAATAAACATTTGCTCTTAAACAATGACTTCAAATTATTATTATTATTATAATTATTAGATTGCAAATCAAACAGTTCCTACTGTAAATTCTCATCGGCGTTATTAACCGTAAAATTAAATGGGTCGTGCAATAGCTAGAATGTTTTACATTCTTGTAAAAATCACCAAAAGGTCTTTCAAACTCAGCTTTCAACAAATTTACATTTGTGACACACTGCTCAATATCAAAAACAAACTTATTAGACATGCTGTCCCACATCTGTACATATAAAACTGTAAGCCCTCACTGACTCATCACCGAATCTCAGAAACTGCTGAACTTAGAACTTTCATATTTGGCAGGGATGTTCCTTTTACAACATAGAAGCGCACTAAAAAATGATTTTTTTCCTGCGGTAACTTTAAGTGGGTCGAAATGGGTTTTTTAAATAACCCAGCTTTGATAACGCTAGGACGTTTGGGCAATGATCGCGTCATTGTTGCCCAGCAACTAAATCCCCGCCCTAAGTTGTTGTTTTTTTTTTCTTATTGGAGGTTTAACGACTACCGTGAGCAACTCAATGGGTTATAAGCAGTCGCTCGTCCCTAATTTAGGGCCACGGACTCCAGGGAAGGGAGAGAGCCAGTGCTGCAAGACAAACACAACATCCGTGCCTCACCGAGATTCGAACCCGGACCCATCTCGGATGAATGGTAGGAAGAATCGCTTAGACCACTGCGCCACCAGGGCGAAGCACTAAGTTTTGAAAGACTTGAGTTGCCATGCTCAATATACATTTTGTTCTAAATTCATTTGTTCCGAATTTATTTAGCAAAAAACCTTAAAAATCACGTAAAAAGTGCTATATCATAATATTCTTTGAATTTAAACATTTATTATCGTTTGACATATCGAATGTCAAGGTTTTATAAGTCAAAATCAAATTACCAACACTCGTTTTCACCGAAGCAACGGTGACGTCATAGAAGTGTTTTTTTGTTTTTTTTTTTTTTTAGTCAAATAATTTTTTGAGTCAATGCAAATATGCTGGCAGATTTTCATAGTAATTGCAAAGCTGAACTCGATCCTATCAGGCTGTAACATTAAGCAAAAACAGCGAGGACAGAAAAGATGAGTTGGGACGCAGCGCCATCTATTGACGTTGTTCGCATTGACAAACTGATTCCGCGTCATTATTTACATTTGAGATTTTATTTATATTCACTTTCACATTAACAGATGGATATTTGTATTCTGAATTCGTAGTACTTGGGCAAGAGAATTTTTTCTGTAGGAACTGGTGTAATTCATGTGTAAATCTCATTCCTCCTTTATTCTTCAACGATCTAGGGCTGAGATTTTGGTAAATGTGTAGATTAACGTCTTAAATTATTTCGTCGGAAAAATGTTAGTACCTGGAAAACGTGCGACGTACAGATTTTAGAGTATGGAAATTAATGGCAAATGGTGCAGAAATTTCGTATTTTAAATGTCTTTTAAAGATTTTTATCGTAACATTTACCTGCAAGTTCGATGCTGTGAACAGACGCTGCCGTAGGCCTAACGTATCGAACGCACAGGTAAATGTTACGATAAAAATCTTTAAAAGACATTTGAAACAGAAAATTTTTGCACCATTCGCCATTAATTTTCACAATCTAAAACCTGTACGTCGCACTTTTCCCAAGTACTAATATTTTTCCGACGAAATAATTTAAAACGCAAATCTACACATTTACCTACTATTTTACTTAATATGAGTTTATATAGCTGAGGTTTTTTTCTAAAATTGAATTAGGTACGTAATTATCAGAATGAAAATGCTTACCACAAACAACAGTTGAAGGTAACTTGTCATTTGGAGCAAAATCCTGACGAGATATTTCTTTCAGCAACAGTTGCTTTAGGTTCTGATTGGAGGGAAACTCATGGAATGAAAATCCCACGTTTTTCTTCTCAGAAGATGTGCATATCGGCACACAACAGTAAACCATTTTTAAAATTAGTTAGATTTTGTTGTAAAAACAATAGTTTGGTTTTAAAACTGTAAGTTTTTTTAAAAGAAACACAAGAAAAAACGACGAACATACACAATCCAGCAATATTCAAACAACGTGAAAACTGAAATGTTTATACCTTGGGACGCACTGCCATCTAACGGCTGAAATCGTCCCTAACGCCCACTGGCCAATCACCAAAAGTCTATTGTCTTCAACGCTAATGTTATAGCCTTTTCTTCATCCAGTTAAACCTTGGTAATTGAAATTTGAAAAAAAAAGTTTCCTCCTTGAGATATTAGCGATGGCAACACAATTTTGCCCACGCTTCCAAAAACATCTGACTTGCTAGCTTTTGAATGTAAAGTTTCGAACGAATTTGTTTATAAGCAAGATTCTTTTTGCATTTATGCTGAAAGTAAAAACGTATTTTGTTCTGTTTTCTATTATTATTTTGTTCTGTTTCCTATTAATATTTTAACGATGAAAGTGAAGAGTAACGACGTATTTTGATTTGTTTAGTGTAGGCTTGAAGTTTTAAATTTACAGATATGAACGAAATTGGTAGAAATTATATTAATTGGTACAAATTATATTATGGTATGGTATGAAATCCTGTATTATAGAAATTTTTTTAATATCATCACGTTCGAAGAACGGGTATTTAGCTAGTATGTTTATAAGATGGAAATTGCAAAAAGATTTTGCTCTGCTAACTGCCGCTTGAACAGTTCCTACTTCGATTCGAAAGACTTCAGATCATAAAAACAACCCGTGTGCGAGTTTATCTTTCCCTTGCAAATTCAAACCGTTGAGTGAGATGGTCATAATGTCTGTTAAAGACGCAAGGCCCCACGACCAGGAGGCGTAACCGCGGGCAGATTCACGGTTTCCTGAGGGCCTTACTTTGGTGACTCCTGCGTAAAGCATAAAACCATGCGCTGATTCTCCGGTTTCCCGAATGATCCGAGGCGAAGATTTCTGGCTAGTAATCTGAGCTAAACCTAGCCCCTAGCCTCGGACGAGGCACTGGTAGCGTGTTTGTCTTACGGCGCTGTCTTGAAGACACCAAGGAACATGCGGAAATAAACTGGTTTACCTTCTAGCCAAAGACGCAACAAAAAATGGAAACGCTTTCCAGTATACTACTGAAAACTAAAACAATCAGAAAACATCAACAAAATGTCAATACCAAGCAGCCGCCTCAAACCCAAAATGATCTCTGAACACTGACCCACAAAAATACCCGGTCGACTAATTATAAAAACTAATTGATTTAAAAGAGCCGGTATCCCATAAGCCCTACATGAAGAACCGCTGATAAAAGATCTTTAATTACAGTAGCCGCCCAAAAAGACATTTGACCTCAAGGCAAGACATACCCTATAAAGGCAGTAGCTATAGATAACAAGAAGTTAATGGTGCGGATTATTAAACAAACTCCCGCTGTTACTAGAGTGGAAGAGTGAATTATGGCGGAGATAGGGGTGGGGGTAGCATAGCTGCTGGAAGTCGGGGTGTTTCACAACCCCAGCTAAATTTCGGCTAGCTGTGACGTGCTTTTCACACCACCTTATATCTGGTTGAAACAGAAAGTAAAATTACATAAATAGATTAAGGAATAAGTTTTAATTTTCGTAAGTGGTCATTTACAGATATGATTGTCATTAATCTTTCCTTCCTGATTACCTTTTCCGCTAATAATGCTATAAAAATGGTGTTGAGCATAAGAAAGAAGAGATAAGATGTTAGAGTTACTTGTCTCCACCCAGTGACATGATGTTCGTGATGAAATAGGGAAAGGAATTGTTTTGCCGTAGCTTTCGTATAACACGGTCGCTATGAGAACAATTCTGTTTGAGGAGCACAGGTATATTCGGGAAACTTTCGCTCAGATACATCGGCCCCTTAAAGGGTTAACCTGAATTTAAGTGAACTCCATGTCTGACCTATGTATAACAGGCCACACTAACACTGGATGCGATAGATTCCCCATTAGTTTACGTCAGGAATTGGATCATTTTTTGTAGAGTAAAACATTTTAGATACAGTACAGAAAATCACTTTGAACATTCGTGACCCAAGGATTTTTGATATTTTGAAACAAATTGCAGGGATGAATGGAAGAACTGCCAAGTTTCGTTGGGAGTTTGGAGAGATCGAGGTCCATGTGGATTTATGTTGAGGATTAACAAATGTTTTGATAGCCGAGTCCACTAAAGAAAGCTTTGAAGCCTCTGTTGATAGCATCATGTCTGTGGAGGCCCTCCTTTGCAAACAGACGTTTGAGGCTTGGTAGACATATGAATAAAAGCAGACATGTGCATCAGAGTACTCTATCTCGATTTTTTTCGTAATTGCTTTAATACACTATGGAGAACACTGCTCACGTCGTAGCACAATGTAAGTATGCGCCTATTTTCTCTGGGCGACTTACATCGATGAACCATTAAATTATGACCATCCTTAGTCTAGAGAAATGAGCGCGCCTGGAGACCGAACGGTGGCGCAGGTGAAGTTCACAGAGCAGTATGTATACAATCCAAGGACCGGCTTTCGGTTAGTAGAGTGTTCGGAGTCAGAATAGGAAAAGCTGCCGATTTATCGGAGTTTGATAAAGGACAAATTGTGATGGCAAGGCTTAACGGCGCGGCTTGTGGGTTGTTCACGTGCCGCTGTAGTGAGTACGTATCAAAAGTGGTGCACAGATGGTCAAACGACGAACTGTTGCTCAGCCGTGTGTCGTCCGCAGCTCACTGATGTCAGAGGAGAGCGGGGACTGTCGTGCATTGTTCACAGCGGCCGCGTAGCCACAGTGCGACAAATCAGCCCCACCTACAACAGTGGTGATCAGGTCAATGTATCACAGCATACAGTTCTTCACTGCCTTATGCGCATGGAACTGCGTAGCCAAAGACCCAGCCAGGTCCCCATGCTCACTGAACGTCATCGCCAACATTGAGCCCAAGATCATCGAGATTGGACCTTGGATGATTGGAAGAAAGTGTCCTGGTCTGACGAATCAAGATTCTTGGTGCATCACGTAGGTGACCGAGCGCAGATACGCCGATTACCAATGGAGGCTATGGCACTTGGATGCACTGTTGGGCGGAAACAGGCCGGCGGCGGCTGTGTTATGCTGTGGGCGATGTTTTCTTGGGACACTTTAGACCCTGTTATCCCAATAGCACACTCCCTGACAGCTGTCAGGCATCTGAACATAGTTGGTGGACAAGTTCACCCATTCATGGCAACTGTGTTTCCTGCTGGTGATGGCCATTACCAGAATGATAATGCGACATGTCACACTACCAGAATCGTTAAAGAGTGGTTCGAGAAACATGCTGGTGACTTTCTGTTAATGCCCTGGCCTCCAGATTCACCTGACATTAACCCAATCGAACATTTGTGGTTCAACTTGGAAAAGCGGGTTCGCGCTAAATCACCACCATCCCGAAATGTACGGGAACTGGAGGACCTGCTGTTGACATTATGGCACCAGATACCCCAGGATACCTATCGCCACCTCATCGAATCGATGCTTCGCCGAGTGGCCGCTGTTTTGCGGGATAAAGGGGGTCCTACAGTTTATTAGGTGGGTGGTCATAATGTAATGGCACATCAGTGCAAATGCATTCTGTTTGAATTTTTTATTCTAGTTATCTGTTTTTAACTTTTGAAAGGAAATTCATAATGCTGTAATTCATTACCCTATTTTGCGTAACACTTTTGGTTTCATCAGTTTGGTACTTTTTGTAGTTAACATTTTTGTCTAATATTCAAAATATTTGTGAAGCAATCGTAATAAGAAGCTTTTTAGCGTGCTATTTATCGATGAGGCAATAAGTGCTGAACTATTTCGTGTAATAGTTACTTAGAGAAATACTACCGGAAAAAGAGATTTCTACCGTAGCCTCATCTGCTCGCATCGTCATGCTATCTTCCTCATTTATGGCTTTCACTACGCCTTTCTAATAACAAATAATGTACTTCCTGAAAGGTGTATTACCTCTTCTTTTGGAAGCAGACAATTCCCTTCAGGCATGTCTGATGTCGTCACCCTCTTTTATGTGAGAAACAATAGATATGAAAGCACCGCCATATCCTTGACCCAGTTAGAATGTGAAGGAAAGAAGTTGGCATTTCAGAATTTCATATCATCTGGGGATCTCTGTGAAACAACATTTAAAATAAATACATAAGAAAAGGAATAATAGCTGTAACGTATGAAAAATCCGTTATATCAGCGTTTTCACTGCTATCTGTTGAAAATGAAACGCCTGATACAGCTAATGGCAGTTAGCTGTCTACCTTCCTTGAAAAAGCCATCTGGTTGATGTGCGAAAGCTTGGAAAGTTTTATTTCTATTCTACGCCAAGAAATTTGGAATTGTTAGTATAGTTATACTATTTTCAATATAATTAGTGCACAGTTCCTACTTATTGATGTATTTATTGAAGACCTAATATATTGAAATGAGATTTGTAGGGTACAGTGCTTATCGTACAGGTGATCAGAAGTACAGATCTGTAAGTGATGTGGAACATACACTGAAGTGCCAAAAAAACTGGTACACCAGTCTAATACTTGGTAGGTCCCCACGGAAGCGCAGGACTGCAGAAATATGACGGGGCTCACTGATGCCAGAGGAGAGCGGAGACTGTCGCGATTTGTTCACAGCGGCCGCAGAGCCACAGTGCGACAAATCAGCCACACCTACATTACAAGCTTCTTGAAATATGCTGTAGGTAATGCACACCATACTTCCTGCAGAGCGTTCCACAATTCCACAATTCAGGTGTATTCCGAGGTCTCGGATTCCTGTGTTCGATAGCGCGTTGCATGGCATCCCAAATGTGTTCTATCACGTTCAGATCTGGGAACTTGGGTGGGAATGGCAACACCCCAAACTCAGATGAATGCTCCTCTAACCGTAATGTGGCGTCCCGACACTTGTGTGGAGGTGCATTGTCCTGTTGGAACAGGCCCAACCCATCAGCATGAATGCAGGACATGAATGGGTGTACCTCGTCAGAAAGGATGCGCACATAGCGTTGGCCGGTCTCAGACGTTTGTAGACTTACCAGGGATCGCAGTGAAGTCCAGCTAAACACACCCCATACCATTACGAATGCCTCACCAGCCGGTATAGTTCCCTGTTGACAGGCGGGATCCATGGCTTCATGGGGTTTGCTCCACACACGAATCCTTCCATCTGCCCGATACAGTTGGAAACGCGACTCGTCAGACCAGGCTACTTGTTTCCAGTCATTGAGTGTCCAGTAGCGGTGTTGCCGTGCCCAAGCGAGGCGCATAGCTCTGTGTCGTGCACCCATCAAGGGGACTGGAGTTGGACGTCGGCTCCCAAAGCCCATATCGTGCAGGGTATGTTGCACAGTCCGGACGCTGATGTTTGTTGAGGCTCCAGGACTGAATTCCGATTATACCTGCGAGAGTGTTGCACGCCTATCGCGTGAAACGATTCTTGACAGCCGACGATGGTCACGTTCACCCAATGTCTTTTTACGGCCACACTGGTATCGTAGATTGGAAGTTTTGCCGGAATTCTTGTAGTCACGGTACACCCTTGCAATGGTCGTCCGTGAAAATCCGAACTTCGTTTCTACCTCCGAAATACTATGGCCTATCTCACGAGCGCCAATTACGTCACCGCGTTGAAAATTGCTCAAATCGTTATTACTTGTCATTCTCATGCCGAAAACAGCTATGACAGCTGGCAAGGATGTCTATCGCTTTATATACGCACTGGCGGAGGCAAACGAGTACGCGCACAGGTGATGTTGCTATGTATTTTGCATAAGCTCGTCTGTACCAGTTTTTCTGGCACTTCAGTGTACAATACTCATTACCTTGTGTACTCACCACGAGTGGCGGTAACGTCTCGTACATCGCGGAATTGACATTGACTGGAAGAGGTTATGGATGTTTCACTGTGGAAGGATGTCTCGATGTGGAAGCATGTTTCGCAACAGAGCGATTGCGGCTATGACGTGGGTGAGTGTTTCCTCCTAATTTCTCTTCTCTTACCGTGAAAAAAATTTTCAAGCAGAGAACTTCGACCGGTGCTGGTCACGTGATGACATTGTTTGTGCATCTGAGGCAGGGGCGTATATAGAATTTTTCGGGTGGGGGCCGACAAAAATGGAAGTTTTTGAAATTTATCAGGACAAAGGTTAATGAAAAATATACTATATGGACAACAGTGATTGAACATTCCACTCAGGCGCAATGGTGTGCTTCGACAGAAGACACGTGGTCGATAAGGTATAAACCCGGCAACGTGAGTACGCTCAGATCCATGGGCCGCGGGTGGCCTAGTGGGCAACGTTCGTGACTGCCGCGGAAAGGACCTCAGGTTCGATCCCAGGCAGGTACGAACGCTCGATCCACTAAATATCCGCCGTGCGTAGGGTGGGCACGTTAAGCCGTCGGACCATGGGTACTGGCCCCCCAGTAATCAACAAGAGCGTCTTCCTCCCCCTTTCTACTTCGTCTCTGTGTCCCTTTCCTATCGGGCACTGTAGCCCAAATCTCCTAGCTTCCTATTTCTAAGGGTTGTTTAAGACCTGCGGTCAGACACCCCCTTCCTAAAATCCTCTATATGATCATTTGATGTCAGAAGTCTTGATTTTGAAGGGGTGCCCGGTGACTCTTGTCAATATAGTGTATAATAAAATAGCTAGTGCATAAAATAGGGGTGAGGAGAAGAAATATCCTGTGCCACAATAAACAAAATTCATGCGATATGCTATCTACAATATCTGACCTCGCTAGAACTTTCAAATTTGACATAGGATTGAAATTTAAAAGTTAATCAAACCTCAAGTATTCTCACCAATCGCTCCTATTACCGGTAATTTCTCATCATACGGATACGGAAAAGGAGAGAGCGGAGTTTTTCCGTTAACATACGAAAGGAATTGTGGAAAAATTCAGAATTTTCCGTTAACACATCTCTAAAATTTACCGTCAATATAAGAAAGAGGCTGCGGAGAGGTTTCGAAAAATTCTGAATTTTCCAGTGGTACGAAAAATCCGTGAAATTCAGGTTTCTTTCGGTCATTTCACGGAAAAGGTTGTATCAGAAGTATGCTTCGTAAATTCACGGAAGAAATGGCGGAAAGTCGCTCGTGAATTTTAGAATTTTTTTTATTTTACTGAGTGCTGTATTATGTAATACGTAAATGTTGTTGCAGGCTGTGTAAAGATATGATATAAATTCTATAACATGTGTGCATAATTATTAGCTACAGAGATTGTCTAATGTCTTTGCACTTTTCTTCTTCTATGTTATGAACCGGAAGAGCTTCTCAACACTCGAACACGCTCTGGAAAATTTAGTCTCTTCTGGAAGATATGTTTTAAACTTCTTGAAATTCACTCGCGTCCCTTTCTCGCCTTTTCTCCTTTTTCACCGGGGACGTATCACTTTTCCTGACGTAATACAAGCGTGCGCTATAAATCTCCAAAGACGCGTTTGCTCGATTAGTTAGGGTCCTGACCCCTTGGAAGAATTTCCGCAGCTGCAGCGCCATCTGTTATGATATGCTGCTGATGTTGTGAGGAGTGAGGCGAGTTAATTGAGAAATCTCCCGCATGTCTGCATGAGTACGGAAGAGTCCTGATACTCTGCGTTGCCATAATGTTCCTACTTCTCCAGTTTCAGACTCTAAATTTCAAAACTGAGCTCTGCCGCAACTCGTGAGAAGCTACTTAATTAGATGTGGCCAGATTCCGAAAGAGAACTCGCTGAAGTACTAAATGAATACTCGGAGTTAAGGTCAAAGTGCTTGCGGAATCCAGCCGAATTCTTACAAAAAGGGACCCGAAGAAAATCATTAGAATCCTAGGCAGCAAAATTTAAAATGGACAGATTTTTCTCTCACTGACCGCTTTTCATCATTCAAGTCTGGAAATGTTCGTAGTCCAACTATTCTACCCGTGTGATGACAAAAGCTAAAAGTTTCACAAGGCAGTTTGTGAAGTAAATACATTTATAAAAATAATTAAGATCGTAAAGAAAAAAAATCTATTGATAGACAAACGTTAAAGGAGAAAGCGACCTTGATTTAAAAGTTCACAAGCTCTCCGATAAGAAATTTGTCAAATGAATGAACGTAATAAACAAATAATTTAGATCGTAAAGGAAAGATTTGTGTTGATAAACCCTTTAAAAAAAAAAAAAAAAAAAAATTCGTGGTTTAAAAATTTACAAGGGGCAAACTCTATGACAAGAAATTTTTGAGGCAAATCATCATCATCATCATTGTCAACCATTATCAATCCACTGCTGGATGAAGGTCTCCCCAAGTTTCCTCCACAACGGTCTGTCTTGTGCCAGTCTCCTCCATGTCACCCCTGCATACTTTCGAATTTCATCCACCCATCTCCCATGTGGTCTTTTTCTGGGTCTTTTCCTGTCCCTTGGAATCCAATCTAAAATTTCGGCTGTCCATCTATGGTCTGTCCTTCTGGCAGTATGTCCAGCCCATTGCCATTTCAGGGATTTAACTCTGATCATGATGTCTTCCACTCTCGTCATTTTTCGGATCCACGAGTTCCTCTTCTTATCTCTCCTGGTTACACCAAGCATGCACCTCTCCATGCTTCTTTGAGTTGTCTGCAGCCTTTGTATGTCTCTTTTAGTTAAGGTCCACGTCTCTGCACCATACGTAAGCACTGGAAGGATGCATTGATCAAACACTTTTCTTTTAAGACATAATGGCATATTGCTCTTGAAAATTATGCTGTTTCTTCCAAAAGCTCTCCAGGCAAGTTTTGTACGCCGATTAATTTCTTCATCAATGTGACCCTCACTTGATATCTGCTGTCCAAGATAAACATACGTATCTGTTATCTCCAGTTTTTCTCCATCAATCGATAAATCTTCATTTCTTGTAAAAGCATTGAACATCACTTTTGTCTTCTGAAAGTTCATTTTTAATCCCACTTCTTTACTCTTGTCAGCAAGTTCCTGGATCATACTCTGCAGCCCGGAGATATCGTGTCACCTTGTCTCACTCCCTTTCCAATTTTTATGTGTGTTGTATTTTCAAACAGCCGAATCTTTGCACTTGCATTTTCATAGATGTTATTAATAATATTAATGTATGCATCTTCAATACCGCAGGATTTCAGAGCCGTGGTAACTGCTGATGGTTTCACCGAATCAAAGGCCTTTTCATAATCGATAAAAGCCATGCACAATGGAAGTTCATATTCCCTCGCTCTTTCAATTAGTTCTCTCAGTACGTGGATATGATCTATTGTGCTGTAGCCACTCCTGAATCCAGCTTGTTCTCTCGGTTGAGCCATGTCCAGTGTTACTTTCAAGCGGTGTGAAAGAACTTCAGTGAAGATTTTATAAACCACTGATAGGAGGCTGATAGGTCTGTAGTTCCTGAGATCCTCAATGTCACCTTTTTTATGTAGCAGGATCATTGTAGCATTGTTCCAATCCTCAGGAATCTTCCCTTCATTAAGGCATCGAGTGAAAATTTGGGCGAGTACTGTTTCAATTTCTCCACTTGCTTCTTGTATGATGTCTATAGTAATTCCATCTTCTCCTGGAGCTTTCCCCCGCTTCATGTTCTTGATTGCATGAGCAACTTCTGCTGGGAGGACTGGAAGAACTCTGGTACCTTTCATGATGTCTGGAGTACATGTATCATCCCTTTCATATAATTTGGAGTAGAAATCTTTCACTCTTGTTAAAATTTCGCCTCTATTTCTTGTTATAGAACCATCTTCTTTTCTCAGAGCCATAATCTGTTTTCTTCCCTTACTGAGATGTCCCTTTGCTATCTTAAGGCTTTGGTTGTTTTCAATTGCTTTCCTCACTAGCTCACAGTTGAATTTCCTTCCGTCTTCAGTGATACTTTTTCGTGTTGTCTTGCATAGCTCTATATATTCCACTTTGGAAGTCACATCTTCTTTAGTTGTCCTCATCTCTCTTCTTTTTTGCATCAACATTTTGGTTTTTCCTGATAATTTGTTCACATGCAACTTGTTCTTAGACCCAGCTAATTTTGTTGCTGTTTCCATTAGAGCTTTGGTTACTTTTCTGTTAACTTCCGAAATATCCACTTCTTCCGATTTTAGGCCTTCTAAAGCAGAGAATCTGTTCTTCAGTTCCAACTTGAAAGTATTATGGTGTTTTTTAAGGTTGGTTATGTCAATACATTTTGTTTGTCTTATGAGCTTGCCACGTTCCAGTTTAGTGTTGAGGTGCATCTTACATCTCACCAATCTATGGTCACTACCTGTGTTGAACTTGTTCAGCACACTGCAGTCTTCTATGACGAATTTTTTGTTACACATAATAAAATCAATTTCACTTGTCGTCCCAATTGGATGTCTCCATGTCCATTTCCTGTGTGGCTTTTTCTTGAAAAAGGAGTTCAAAATGGAAAATCCTTCTGCCTCTGCAAACTCAACGAGAGTATTTCCACGCTGGTTTCTGTTGCCGTGACCGAATTTACCTACTGAAGTTTCATTCTGTTGCTGTTGCCCTATTTTTGCATTGAAATCTCCCATAATTATCTTCAAGTGCTGCTTACCTTTATTATTTAGATGACGAATTTCCTCATAAAATTCTTCAATTTCTTCTTCAGGATGACTTGTGGTGGGTGCATAAGTTTGAATAATCTGAACCTGGTATCTTCTCGATAGTTGGATAACGAGTCGTGCAGCTCTGTCAGAGGAACTTTCAACTTCTACCACTTTATCCTTCAGTTTCTTGTTTATTATAAATCCAACACCACTAGTTCTGCCAGTATCTGTCCCACGATAGTAGAAGAGATGTCCACTTTTCAGTTTAATGAGATCTTCTCCTTTTCTCCTTACCTCACTTAGGCCGACGATGTCCCACTTGATCCTTTGTAGTTCCTCTTCCAATTCAAGAAGCCTTGAATCAGAAGATAGGGAGCGTCCGTTATAGGTAGCCAAGGTCAGCATCAAATGGCAGCCTAGTCCGGTCCTCCGGGGATTCTTAGCACCCTCTGCCTTCATGTCGCACTGGCCGCTGCCTTGGCCAGGTACATTCCAGCTGCCGGAGACTGAGGGCCAAGATTTAAGTTGTAGAGTCATTTTGGGGGTGTTTGGCCATAACTCACCACGCTGGCCAAGCGGGTTGGTGAGTGTGGGATAGCATTTCCTCTGATCCCGTTGGTATAGTTATACCGCTATTGGCGGTCGTCAGAGCCCCTTTAGTGGGAACAGGATGCACCACGAGAAGGCGGGGTTGACATTTGTCAAGGAGAGGCTGTGATGTTACGCATCACCTGACCTAACACAAATAAAAACAATAATAACACAAATAAAAACAATAATTAATAATTAAGATCGTAAAGAAAAAGAATCTGTCGATAGGCCATTGTTGAAGAAAAGAAAGCGATGGTAATTTAAAAATTTGCAAAATTCTACTAAGTGAAACAGCGATATCAAGAAAATAAACTCGAAAGTTTAAAACCATAAACCTTTGGGGGATTTGAAAAAGGTTCTGCAGTAAAAAAATAATGTCTTACCGAGCGTAGATTACAAAAAGATTTACAACTAAAAAACAAAGTAAATATTTTTATTTTTCAAGTTTTAAAAATAAATTTAAAAAACGACCAATAGTGGTAAACGGTAAATCAAATATTTATGCAGAATTGGAACTACTGACAAATTATGAAAGAGAGGAGGCATTGTTGAAAAATTTGTTCACTTCGGTTGAGCTAATAAGAAAAACATGGTCGAAACCGAAAACTGAAAAGGTGCTCATAAAAGGCAAATAAAAATCACACATAGTATGGAATGCCAAAAATATATCCAGCTGTGAAAGAAACCAAAATTTACTAACTACTAAATTTTAAAAATACATAAATTGAAATAAATATCTGGAAGCAGAAAGTAAAGTAAAGCTGTCATTGCTGAAAAATTTAACAAAAATAGCCACAGTTTAAAACTTAGTGAGTTTACGGTGGGCGAAATAAAAACAGTGAAAAAAGGAGTGCAGAAATTTAAAACTGAAAAAACTTGGAGGATTTAAAAAGAGAAGGAACAAAAACATTGTACAACAAAATAGAAAGTAACAAGTTAGTAAAATCATGCAATGCATTGATTATGATACGCTTTCCAACATACTAGAAATCATTACTCAAGTTATTACTCAAGTTATGAGGAAAATGGCTGTGGAATAAATCTCAATCCTGTGCCCTGACCTTTGATCTCATTTCGATGATATTCAACAGAGCTGGTTCAGAATACCTCCGAAATAACATGATAAAGTTTTGTCGCAATCGAAGCAATTTTACGTAAGTTATGATGCATAAGGGCTATGGAATAGATCCAGCTTCTGTGTCCTAACCTTTGACCCCATTTCACCCATTTTCAATAGAATTCGTCCCCAGGAAGGTCCCTACCACATACCAACATTTCATCCAAATCGAAACATTTTTACGTAAGTTATGACGCATAATGGCGATGGAAGTTATTCTGCTCTTATGTCCTGACCTTTGACCCCCATTTCGCCAATTTTCAATAGGGTTTGTCCCCAGGTAGTCCCCTACCACAAAATAAAATTTTATCGAAATCAAACCTTTTTTACGTTAGTTATGACGCATAAAAGCAGTGGAATGGATCCCGCTCCTATGTCCTGACCTTTGATCCCATTTCGTTAACTTTCAACAGGGTTTCTTTCCAGGTGTTTCCCTACCACATAATAAAATTTCATGGAAATCGAACGATTTTTACGCGAGTTATCGTGCGGACGAACATACGCACACAACGCGTGACATAACGAGGCAGATGGGAATCGCGACCATCTGTTCGCAAGAGTGTGGCGTCATAAAACTTTAATAGGATCCACACACAACGCGTGACACAGTGTGACGTCATAAAACTTTAATAGGATCCACACACAGCGCGTGACGCAGTGTGACAAATGGCGTGACCGCCCGCCAACATCTAATGGGACGCCGCCATGACACTACACTAAAAACGTGGTAAGTCGGGGTAGTTATTTAACCCACTAAACGAATTTTCCTAAAGTCGAGATCAAGCTAAATCGATTTCTAGTACCAGAAAACGGTAGGTTAACGACTTTCATCAAAATCCTTAGAACCGTTTTTAAAATAAAATTTACATGCATACAAGAATTGCTCCTTTAAGGTAAACGCCAAGTAATTTTGCTTCCTGTTTTTCGAATGGAAAAATTTCTCTACACATTTTCTTCCCAATTAATGCGTTCCCAAGGATGAAAATTTGAACATCGATTCTGAAGATCGCATCCACCCCAGGGAAAACAATCACCATGTTTGGGTGTACGGGGTACGCAAGGATGGATTCATAACGAATTCGGTCCATAGTGTCTTCCACAGGTATCAGTGTACCCTGAGAATGCCACGAAAGCATTCCTTAGACCATAACGCTGCCCCCACCAGCTTCTGTTCTTCCAGCAATGGTTGAAGAGTGTTTGTTCTCCGATGTGTCTCGCCTTATACGCAAACGTCCATCCGTTCGATGAAGCAGAAAACGTGACTCATCGGAGAAGGCAATCCTTTGCCAATCAGCGGAGGTCCAATTCCGATACTGCCGTGCAAATGTAAGCCTTTTCTGCCGAAGCACCTTCGTTAGCAGAAGTATAGTGACCATCCGTTTGCATCGGAGCCCCATACGGAGCAGGATTCGCTGAACTGTCGTTTTACGCACTCTTCCGGTAGCTCCCTGGTTTATTCGGCTGTGAGTTGCTCCACTGTAGGGTGTCGATCGGCCCTCACTCATCTTGAAGCCGACGTTCACCTCTCACATCAATGGCACGTAGTGCTCCGCAGTCTTCACGTGCCATTTCTCCCATCACGATATACTTTAACCACAGTAGTACGAGAACAGTTCACAAACTGCGCTGTTTCAGAAATACTGCCACCCTTGTCCTGAAAGCCAATAATCATCCTTTTTGCAAATCTGATAAATTGCTCCTTTTACGCATGACAGCAACGAGCGATATGCTTTCATAATGCCTACAGCACACCTTATATACCCTCTAAGCCAGCTCACGACACGTGCCTTCTTTCATTGGCTACACGCTGTTGACATCAAAAGTAGGAGGTGGTCATAATAATGTGACTTGACTATGTATGATGTCTCAAGTAAAGCTGGTTTTTTTTTTTTTTTTTTTTTTTTTTGCAGTTCTGGGGGATGTCCAAGTTTCTCGTTTCTGTTGATCCGATAGCACTGCAGCAGCCATGTCCTTGTTTCTCAACAAGATCTGATGAGTCGTTCTGAAGCCCATTCTTTATTATTATTATTATTATTTTGGTAAGAAAGTTTTGCTGCATTTGCATATTTTGAGAAGATTTATGACAGAGTGAACATAGTTCTTGTACAGAAGAACTATGTTCACTCTTGCTAATATTTTAGAAGCAGAAGAACTATGTTTCCCTCAAGCTTAATACTTTAGAAGCTTTCCATATGTATCGTAACTCTTCACGGCTTGTCAGCGACATGGCAACGATTCCATTTCTTTCAAGGGCGTGGAAACAACTCACCAAAATCCGTGACCGTCAGTCCGCTGATGATGTCACAATGATTTAAATGTTTTATGCTCCATTTTACCTGATGAAGCCGGGCCAAGCTCTGAGCGAAACTATAGTAGAACTTAAAATAAAATATTTAATTGTGAATTAACACAACTGATTTAATCTAATTCAGTTTTAAGTCACATCAGCTTTAGAATGGCCACAAGAATGACCAAGGCCGTCTAGAAAGCACAAGGCCATGACATTAGATAGATGAGTTCCCTCCGTTTGTGACGCCACTCTCATGATATACGGATTGACACGTTGGTGTCGTGTTTGACGTCACACACGATAGCGTTGGAAACCAATCGGAAGCCTTGGTTTCCACGTGAAGTCAGTAACAGAGGGAACTCATTTCTCTACTGTCATGGCCTTGTGGTTTCTATAGACGGCCCTCGAATGACTTGATTTCTCGATGAGGTCCCGAATGGCTGGGTATGAAGTCATAATTATTTCGACCCTGATGTACTTAGGCTTACCATAAATATTGTCACAAGGTATTCAATGAAATAACAAAAGAAATTTATGGATATTTTATAATACCTGTGATATGAATACATTTCAAAATGCCATACTTTTTTCTTTATACAGTTCGTCAGTCTCTGTGGCTACTCATCAATAGCTTTACGCAGGGTCTCCACAGGGAAAGCTACTACTGTCCGCACCAAAGAGCGTTTGAGACTGTCAATACTGGGGAATCTCTTTCTTCAGGCCATGTCCTCTAGTGTGGCGCACAGCTTGTAGTCCAATGGGTTGAGGTCTGGGCTGCTAGCAGGCCAATCAGCTGGAGAAATGAAGTTTGACAAGTTCGTCTGAAGCCACTCCAAGGTTGACTTGGCCTTGTGGGCGCGTGAAGAATGCGGCTGAAAGCTCCACTGTCGGTTTTGGAAGAGGATGTGACTCACATTTTTGACCAGTGCCTCCAAAACCCTGTTCTGGTAGAATGTTTTCACTCTTTTCTCACAGAAGTGGAACTCCGTGGTACCCTCGTAGGAGACTCACTACCAAACCATGATATAAACAGGAAGATGACCTCTCATGATCCTTGGAGCTTTCTCCTAAGCTTCTCATGAGGTTGACGCTTAACCCTGTCATTTTGGCGGTTCAAAGCCTCTTCCATAGTAAAAATGTCTTCATCAGAGAAAAGGATCTGTCTGTGGCGATTGTTTGCGTAATGCTGCAGCAAATGTTTCGCTTTTAGCACCCTATGCTGCTTCAGTTGTAGGATGAGGAAGTGCCCTATACGCCACCGGGAAGCTCTCACCCTTAGGTCACTCCATAGCACGAGTGACATCGACACTCTTGAAATGTTCAGCTCACAAGCCATCACTGATTGTTTTCTGACAGGATTTCGACAAATGAGGGCTGCGACTGTTTTCACCAGAAGAGCAGCCCTCACAGTTCGCGGCCGACTCTGTCTGGTGCGGTTAGCGACGGTCCCAGTCTCAAGGAACCTTTTTATGGTCCGGTAGACTCGGCTGATTTTCAGCTTCTTCAGCATGTTGAAAATCTCGGAAGCTGATTTTCCGACTTTGTTCATCGCTATTACAGCAACACGATTCTCATAATCGCCCCACTCCGTGACAAGTGCTTCACGAAACACGTTATCTCCTCTGTGACTGAACGCACAAAGATTCACTAGCTGCTTCATGTCTCTTAGCTGGTCGGTGACGTTGCACACAGGTTGCGCGCCATCTGTCGAACGCTTGCAACAGTATTTATGCTAAGACTGGGTATCATAGTCAGATCTGAATTCTGTAGAGGAGACGGATCGTTTGTGCACTGGAGAGATGTGTTAGTCGTGCGGTTGTCGTAAAACTCGTTTAGTTGCTTGTCGCCGTCGTACAAGCAAAAGGTCGACCGACTGATTATTAATTGCCGCAATAAGGCCATTTCCATAAGTGAAATTTTATTCCTTCCTCTGATATCGTTATTTCTGTTTCTTTCTGAGGGATCTCTTTAACCGCTGGACAGGGTTACCATCCTCGATTTGAATTGCTTCACGTGTCATTATTTAAATGTGTTCTTCTTCATGCAAAGTATATTTTAGTTACACAACTATTTTTTTTTTTTGTTATTGTTAATTCGTTCCGTTGTGAAGATCCCATCGAACTGATGATTTTTTTTATCTGCCGTGTTGTTTGCACTTTCATGATAAACCGATTAGTAACCTTTTACTTTGTATAGAGCTTTTCCCATTACTTTGGAAAATTGCATTCATTATATTTGCAGTTCCATAATTATCGTTAAAGTTTACTTAACTATTGCTCTGCTCTTTCTCTCTGTCATTACTTTCTTTCGTGACAGTAGATTTACATTGTGTACTTTGATTTTTCTCATTATTCCAAACTTTATTCGTTTTTTTATTTTCAAGAATTTTTTTTTTTCAGATATCACTTTGCTCTTTTTCTTGATATTTTATCTCTCTTGCAAAATGAGTATACTTTTAAACTACTTTATGTATTCAACGGTATAATTCGTATTATTATTTTGTTCGTTTCGCATTTTGTTAGGGAACTCTTGTTTTATTGTTAAGTAGTTGTACCCACGCAAGCTAACCGAGTAGATTCCTTAACAAAACAGTAACATATTGATTTTTAAATGCGAGATTTATTAAACAAATATTTGGGTGCATAAACAGCTGATTAAGAAAAAACTTCTCACTCATGATAGAAAAAAAACAAAAAACTTCCCATATCTCGGTTTATGTATCTCTTCTGCGTGTCGTGATAAATTTTGACATGTGCTTTAAATCAGTGAGTGCTACATCTTCGAGAAAGCCTTTATCTGAGTTTACTGTGCCGCAAAAGATAAATGATACTGTGATAGAAATCTCTAGTAATTCGTATTCTCTGATACGGTCGTGAAATCACCAGAAATTCTTACGAGATTTATACATTTTTAACACGTCTTTTGTAAAAAAAACTATCGTGCTTATGTTATCGGTGTGTCCGCCTGTGGACAACAGATATCTCTGAATACACAAAGTCATCAAAAAATTGGAAAGTCTTTCCTCGTTTTCCTTAATTAACGCACAGCAACAGAAAAATTGTTATCCGGACACCGCTGGGATCGAACCCAGACTTCTCGATAACTAGCCGAGTGCGTTCGCCTTACGCTACAGTGCCAACAATCCACGGTGCTATGTGTGTTTATCTGTCTGCATCTGACTTCTCAAATCCGTAGGGATGGGCTTAGCAACTGAGACTTTTCCATCTGGTGGAGCTTAACGGCACAAGCTATTTAATTATAGCTAATAAATCCAAAGGGCGAGAGTGATAGTGAAAGTCTTCCAAATACGTGGAGACAATGTGAATAGATAAAGTCATCGCTCTTTCCATGTTTGCATATCTCTGCAACTATTCATCTGATTTGGAAAATTATTTTTTTTTTGCATTAGGAAGCTTGAAATGTGAGAATGACGATCCTTGCATTCCAGTTGTTTTTTCATGCACAACTTCACCGCTAGAGGGCGCGAATGCAGATGATATCGAATTCAAAATACAGTTCATTGCATATATTAGATATCCGATTGAAAACTCTATTCCCCCTTTCGATGCAATTTATAACGAAGATTATTTTAGGCACAGTTTCTATTTCAAGTAGTGCATAGATTTTCCGCTAGGGGGCGTAAAGCTGAATTGCATTTTCCCCAATATCTCTGCTTCTAGAAGTCCGATTTGAAAAATTCTTCCTACATCGGAAACAGCTCCTCGTCGGGAAATGTTTTCTGTATAATTTCTAGTTTTTGATATAGAGTTATTTGGTCACCGGGGGGGGGGGGCGTAAGTGTCTATTTCTGCTTCTGATGTATTTGCAGCAAAATGTAAGCTTCCGTAAACTCGATTGAAAAAACTTCTTTCGTTGACCCATGCAGCTCACGTCGAAAAACCTTTTGTGAATTCTTTTTTTTTTTTTTTTTTTTTTTTGGTTAGAGGTTTAACGACCACCGTGAGAGCAACTCAATGGGCTATAAGCAGTCACCCGTCCCTAATTTAGGGTCATTGGTTCCAGGGAAGGGAGAGAGCCAGTGCCGTAAGACAAACACAACATCCATGCCTCACCGGGATTCGAACCCGGACCCCGTTCGGACGAATGATCAGAGGCCATCGCTTAGACCACTGCGCCACCGGGGCCGCTTTGTGAATTCTTCCTGCTTAAATCCGGTTGATATTTCCCGCTAAGGGTCGCAGATATATACCTTATTTTTGTCCATATCTCTGTTTCTAAAAGCCCGATTTGAAAAATTATTTCTTTGTTAGATAGCATTTTCGGTTCGAAATGTTTTTCATGTAATTTCACAGTTTTCTAAACGTACAAATTTGCCACTAGAGGGCGTTAGTTCACATTTCCGTTTACAGCAATATCTGAGGGACTAAAAACTCGCTCGAAAAAATCTTTTTCGGTCTGATACTACTAACTATTAAAACTCATTGTGTGTGTTTTCTTCCAAAATAATGCACAATTTCGCCACTAGGTGGCAAATGTTTAACCTGGTTTTCTTAATATCTCTGCTTCAAATTTGCGATTTAAAAAATTCTTTCAACGCCGGATTTTTTGGAACACTTTAGGTTAGTATTTGAGGAGTTTTATAGTTTATAGTTGTGGCGCTAGGTGATGCTTGTGGACATCCCTTTGCAGTTCTATTTCCGCTTCTAAAAACAGTTAAAGAAGAAATATTGAGAAATTTCTTTTTACTCTATGCCAGGGGTCGGCAAACTGCGGCTCGCGAGCCGCATGTGCCTCTTTGGCTACGTACACGTGGCTCTGAAGTAAAATTGAAAAGGAAAATAAAACTTTCATAGTTTCATTTATAAAATTTCTAAAGGATTTTGCTCACATAATGGTGATTTCATCTGTTTCATAGGTCTCACAAAACTTCGACACTACTGAAGAATTTCTTTTTTTTTTTTTTAATGCATGTCATTCGCTACAGTGAAAATTGGGAACATCACCCTTTTTAAATAATGCGCAGTTGTAAAAAAAAAACCAAAAAACTCACTATTTCTGCTCCGGGAAGACGTATTTGTAAAATTATTTTTCCGTAGCGTAGCTTCTACTATGGAGAATAATTTCATTTATTTCATAGGTCTCTCAAAACTTTGAGGCGTGAGTCAGGGAGAGGAAAGCGAGCGTGAAGGGGGTCTATAGAGGGAGTGGAGGGGATGGTTGAGCAACATATAGGCAGGTGCTCAAAGACTCAGACTATCGATGCAAGGTCCTCAGGTTCGAACCTGGGTTGATCTTTCAGAGATGGTGTGATTTACTAACAATCGCTGAATATCCGCCGTGCATCGGACGAGCACGTTAAGTGACGGCCTCCATGCTGGGCCCACTGGTTAAATGGGTATCCTTTCCTATGCCCCCCCCCCCCCTGAAATTCTCTCATCTCTCTATGTGCAACATCGTACTTGCACGGTGGCGCCATCTACAGTACTCTAATCTCACTACAAACTGTTCTGTCAAAGTCGCTAAACTTGCTCTCATGCTTTCCGTTTCTGTGTCCTGCCCAAAAGGCGATCTCGCTGTAGGTGGTGGCTGGGACCTAAACTTTGCTCACAGTGGACGGAAGTCCTACAAAAAAAAAAATGACAAAAAAAATGTGATTAACAAGTGAGCGCACGGGCTCCCTATAGTGGGCAAGACAATGTTGGCAATGGCGAAATGTCAAAGCGCGGAATCCTCTACTTGGGGAAGTACGTGTAGTTGTTTATGGACGCGAACGAACGTGGAGTCTGTGACGCTTTGCTGTTTCTGCAACTTAGTATTCTCTTTTGGCTGGGTGCATCCAGAAATTGCATTAATCTTCGCATTCAAGTTTACTACAAGTTACAAGGTATTGTTGATTTTTTCAAATTATTGCCAGTAGTACGATATGAAATTATGTGAAGCTGTAGTCAAAACAATCAGATTTTACCAAAAACGCTGTTGTGTTGCTCGTAATTTTTAAAGCATTAATAAGCATTTTCCGGCAAAAACTAACACATTTTAAGAAGCATATCGATTGTAGATAATCGAAATAAGTGTTTACGGTGCTTTTCAACATGGCTACGAAAACAAACTAATAAAAACAATAGATGAGCATCGTGACTTTAAAAATGAATGGACTGAATGTTTCGCGTTTATCTCGAACTCAGATGGCCTTCCAACCTGTCTTATTTGCCAAGAAAACTTGCGCACAACGAAAAGTCAAATTTGGAGAGACACTTCACGACAAAACATGCCTCATTTGCCAAAAAATATCCTGTCGGTGACACGAGGAAAAGAGCAGTTGAAGAACTTCAGAAAAATGTTGAAAAATCAAGTTCTGTATTTAATTATTGAAGACAGTCTACCAATAATGTTAATATTGCAAGCTTCGTAGTGATTCAGGAGATCGCTAAGAGAGGAAAGGCATTCACAGATGGTGAATGCATAAAATGTTGTTTTGTTAATGCATCTCAAGTACTTTTTCAGGATTTCAAAACAAAGCAGAGACTTTAAATAAAATCAAAAACATACCGTTATTTTTCAAAACAGTAGCAGATAGGACAGTCAAATGTCGTCAAATGTGACCAACCAACAAGTCGAAGACGTTAAATTAGCTTCAGCTTTATCAATTGCGGTAGATGAGTTGTGCGTCATCAAGGACATAGCCCAGGTTTCCCTTTTTGTGCGGTTTATATCATCTGAAGATCCAAGTAAAGGACTTCTGGGATTATTGCCACTCAAGGGCCAAATGCGTGGAGAGGACACAGCAAATGCCGTCCTTGAATGCATGGGAAAAAATCATATCCCACTCCATAAAATTGTGTCAATTGTAATCGATGGTGCAAAAAGTATGATGGGAGTGAAAAAGGGTTTTGTTTCAATTTTAAAAGGAAAAATTAATCATGGAGTGATTACTTTCCATTGTACATTGAAGTGGCAGAAAAGCTGGTACACCAGTCTAATACTTGGTAAGTCCTCTTCGGGAGCGCAGGTCTGCAGAAACACGACGGCGCATGGACTCCACTAGCTTCTGGAAATATGCTGTAGGCAATGCACATCATACTTTCTGCAGAGCGTTCCACAATTCGGGTGTATTCCGAGGTCTCGGATTCCTGTGTTCGATAGCGCTTTGCATGGCATCCCAAATGTGTTTTATCACGTTCAGATCTGGGAACTTGGGTGGGAATGGCAACACCCCAAACTCAGATGAAAGCTCCTATAACCATAATGTGGCTTCCCGACACTTGTGTGGTGGTGCATTGTACTTTTGGAACAGGCCCAACCCATCAGCATGAATGCAAGACATGAACGGGTGTACCTCGTCAGAAAGGATGCGCACATAGCATTGGCCGGTCACAGACGTTTGTTGACGTACTAGGGGTCCCAGTGAAGTCCAGCTTAACACACCTCATACCAATACAGATCCCCCCCCCCCCTCTACTCACCAGCCGGTACAGTGTCCTGTTCACAGGCGGGATTCATGGCTTCATGGGGTTTGCGCCACACACGAACCCTTCCATCTGCCCGGTACAGTTGGAAACTCGACTCGTCAGACCAGGCTTCTTGTTTCCTTCCAGTCATCAAGTGCCCAGTGGCGGTGTTGCCGTGCCCAAGCGAGGCGCATAGCTCTGTGTCGTGCACCCATCAAGGTGACTCGTGTTGGGCGTCGGCTCCCAAAGCCCATATCGCGCAGGGTATGTTGCACAGTCCGGACGCTGATGCTTGTTGAAGCTCCAGCATTGAATTCTGATTACACCTGCGAGAGTGTTGTACGCCTATCGCGTGAAACGATTCTCAACAGCCGACGATGGTCACGTTCACCCAATGTCTTTTTACGGCCACACTGGTATCGTAGGTTGTAGGTTTTGCCGGAATTCTTGTAGTCACGGTACACCCTTGCAATGGTCGTCCGTGAAAATCCGAACTTTGTTTCTCCCTCCGAAATACTATGGCCCATCTCACGAGTGCCAACTATGACTCCGCGTTGAAAATCGCTTAAATCGTTATTACTTGTCATTCTCATGCCGAAAATAGCTCTGACAGCTGGCAACAATGTCTACCGCTTCATATACGCACTAGCGGACGCAACAGAGTACGCGCATAGGTGACGTTGCCATGTATTTTGCATAAGCTCGTCTGTACCTGTCTTTCTGGCACTTCAGTGCATATATATACGTATATACTCCAGCAGCAAGCACTTTATGCACAAACGTTTCTAGAAGAAATCGGTAAAATTATGGAATTGGTAATTAAGATTACCAACTTTATTACAGCAAGGGGACTTAACCATCGATAATTTAAACAGTTGCTAAGTGAAATGAAGAGCGAGTATTCAGATCTTCTCCAGTGCAACAGGGTTCGATGGCTTTCCAGAGGCGACGGGTTGAAGCGTTTTGCATCTTCCGTAAATGAAATCAAATTATTCCTCGACAACAACGGTGTTCAATTTTCAGAATTAACAGAAGATCAGTGGTTGCAAAATTGTACTTTATGGTGGACGTTATATCACAACTGAATCAGCTCAATCGTAAATTACAATGCAAGGGAAATACTGCTTTTTCAATAGTAGAAGAAGTTATCTCGTTTGAAAAGAAATTAATTCTGTTCGCTGATGATTTAGGGAGGAGAACTTTTGTTCATTTCCCAAACTTGTCTCAATAACGCCAAGAAAACAATGCCCTCATTAATAAAGATTATTTCAAGACAGCAGTTTTACGTATGAGAAAATCTTTTCTTCAAAGGTTTCAGAAATTCAGAAATGATAAAACGACTCTAGCTTTTATTACAAATCCTCTTAATGCCAATGTGAAGGAATTGAATATTTCTCCGTATTATATCGACACGGCTAATTTTGAAATACAATTGTTGGACTTGAAAAGCAAAGAGTTATGGAGCTCCAAATTTGTACGTCTTGGCACTGAAATAGAAGACCTGGAAAAAGAAAAATGCAGTCTGATTTCACAGCACAAGCACACTGCTATAAAAGACCTACAGAAGGCAGACTTAATGATTTTCAATACTTGAAATAGTCTTCCGGACTCGTATCATGAGTTAAAAACTTTTGCATTTGGTGTTTTCAGTATCTTCGGGTCTACGTATTGATGTGAGCAATCGCTTTCTAATATGAATTTCATTAAATGTAAATTGAGGAGCTAAATTACTGATGCTAACTTGGAATCGTGCCTTAAATTAAAAACGACTAGTTACAAACCGGACATACAGGAACTTTCTAAGGAAATGCAAGCTCATTGCTCACACTGATTAAAGCAAATGACAGCAATTTGTTGTGCGATTTAATTTGTACAATATTAAGTTAAAATTATAACTTAATTTCATAAATAAGTTATACTATTAATTAATAAAGATATAATTAATATTATAACTTGTTATAATTTCCCGCTAGGGGCCGTAAAGATTAAAACCTTTTCCTCGCTATCTCTTTAGGAGAAATATTCTTCATAGAAAAAGCTTTGAATAGCAAAAAGTTTTTTTCTTCACCATAGCTTTTTCCATGACAAATATTTCTCGCCTATTTTCAACATTCCCATTATGCAAAACTCTTCCGTTAGAAAGCGTAGAGTTATAACACTTTCCCTTCTATATTTCTTCTTTTAACTGTTTGATTTGAAAATCTGTTTGTCTCTGATACTTCTATAAGAAGCTTTTTGTGCGCCGTTTGTTAACTTTCGTAACGTATTTTTTAGCCGCTGGTGGCAGTAAGTACGTAGATGTTTTTGTTCGTGGATAATTTATCGTGTAGAAATGCGGGTGATTTTTTACTAACCTGTTGCACTGACTTTGAATAATTTTGTTTAATTGCAAGTTCCAATACTCTGTTTTACAAAATGTTTCTTCATTGGTGGAACACCCGCAATAAAATGTGACATTTTACTAGGTGTAAAAAGTATATCGTAGTACGATATACTTTTTACACCTAGTAAAATGTATCTTTCACCGACTCTACGCATCTTTTTTTTTTATTATTTTTAATTCTGTTATTGTGCAACTCAAACTTTAACCTTCTCTCTCGGGCCGACTCTTTCTTTCTTCACGTAAATTTTTAATCTGTTTTTCTTTTCTCCGAAGTCTCATTCGCTGTTTTTTGTTTAGTCGTATTCCATCAGTGTTTAGACGTTTACTAATTTCCTCCAATGTTTCATTAACTCCTTTTCTTTCCGTTTTTTTTTTTCAGTGTCTATCAGCGTTTTATCGCTGGTTTCTTTCCTCTGAAGTTTCATTAAGTCCTTTTTTGTGCGCATGTCATATTCTCTCAACATTTAATCGTCGAGCTTTCCCTCCGGTTTTACAAACTCTATCATTTATTTTAATTTGTTTATTTATTTACTAGACAAAACCCGTCGAAATCGACGGTTAGTTTTTTTTTTTTTTTTTAAGAATGAAATCATATGAAGCAGCAAATGTAAACTTTATTTGATTGACAAAAAAATGTTACAAATTCATTCAAACACTTCAGTAAATTCAACATTTTGAGTCCATCCATTTGCGACAGGCAACCCAGGTGCATCTTCGTGAGTGATCTTTACTGCAACAGAAGGTTACACGACAAAAGGGCGCACGACAAAAGGGCGATACGACAAAAGAGCGACGCGACGAAAGATCGCACGACAAAAGGACGATACGACAAAAGAGCGCTGCGACTGAAGGGCGCACGACAAAAGGACGATACGGTAAAAGAGCGCTGCGACTGAAGGGCGCACGACAAAAGGACGATACGGTAAAAGAGCGCTGCGACAGAAGGGCGCACGACAAAAGGACGATGCGACAAAAGAGCGCTGCGACTGAAGGGCGCACGACAAAAGGACGATACGACAAAAGAGCGCTGCGACAAAAGGGCGGCACGACAAAAAGGTTATACGACAAAAGGGCGGCACGACAAAAAGGTTATACGACAAAAGAGCGACGCGACGAAAGATCGCACGACAAAAGGCCGATACGACAAAAGAGCGCTGCGACAGAAGGGCACACGACAAAAGGCCGATACGACAAAAGAGCGCTGCGACAGAAAGGCGCACGACAAAAGGACGATACGACAAAAGAGCGCTGCGAAAGAAGGGCGCACGACAAAAGGACGATACGACAAAAGAGCGCTGCGACAGAAGGGCGCACGACAAAAGAGCGCTGCGACAGAATGGCGCACGACTACCAGACTAACGATTCACTAAAGTAGGAGAACTATTTAGTCAATTTGCAAGAAACGTTAAGAAAATATAAATTTCCAAATCGCCTATTTCATTGTTTATTCAAATCCCAACTGAAAGCAAATGTTGATTTTTCTGTACTTCAATAACCTATAAGGAGTGCTTTCAAAAAGATATTATTTCCAAAATGGCCCGTGAGGACTTCAAAGAAATTATTTATTTCTTTGGGTATTCAAATCCCAATTGAGCGCAGATCGGACATTGTTTGTACTGAAATGCAACCTATGCAGAAGGCTTTCTAAATGATGTTATTTTTGTGCCTCTCAAAAGCAATCGCCAATGATGGTTGCCCCTTTTTTCGTAATTGAAGACGGAAACAGCAGAAGACAGTCTTACTAGACAGGGCCGGGGGGGGTGGCTCCCTGACCATCAAGCTCTCATTGTGTGAAACCTTGAAAGGACTACTATCCCCTTCTTGACAAAGAAAATTCCCTAATGATATCCCATACAAACAACAAAATGGGAGGTGGGATGAAAGTCCTCGCTGGAAGGAATTGTTGTATTACAGAAAAAAAAATGACGATCAGTCATAAACAACCTGACATCTATACTGTCTATCTTAAATACTACGACCTAAGAATACATTAAGTGCAATCCCCATTCTCTTTGGGATCGGAAGGAGAAAGCAAGAAATTTCTTTTGCTGGAGGGACATCAACGACTCTCACAGATGCTGGTGGAGGAAAACGTTTCCTGGCTCACTCCTTCAGAACACCCAGGAGTGGCTCAACAATGTTCAAGTCGGGTGACTGTGCAGGCCATGGCAGATGTTCAACCTCACTTTCATGCTCAGTAAATCACTCTTCCACCAGTTTCGCTCTGTCTATGTATCACTGCGTTATCATCCTGATACACGGCACCACGGTCAGGGTACAATATTTGAACCATAGGGTGCACCTGTTCCTCCAGAATTGTTCGTTAGTCCTTGACAGTGATATGCCTCTCAAAAGCAATCAGTAGACCGACAGACTGCCGCGGTATTGCGGCCCAAACCATCACAGATCCACCTCAGTGCTTCACTGTGGGCAATAAACCGTCCGGGTGGTAAGTCTATGAGGAATGTCTCCACGCGTAAATTCTCGCGGTTGTGGGAAAGACAGTGAAAGACGATTCATGGGAGAACAATACACATTTCACTCCTACGTCCATGATTCGCGCTGTTGGCACCATTGCAACCGACATTTCGCATTCACACTGGTGATCTAGGGTTTGGCGATAGAAACACGGCCGTGAATGTTGACACGGTGAAGCTCCAAACGAACAGTTCTGATGGAAACAGGTGGGTCGCGGTGCTTTCAAATCTGTGGCGAGTTGGGCAGCTGTGGTTTTATGTTTTTTTTTTTTTTTTTACTGCCATCCGGACGTCCCTGTCGGACAGCTTCCTCTTACTTCGACAGTTACTTCAATTGGATGTGTGTGGTTTCTCCCCTCTTGTTGGTATGCCGACATGACCCTGGATACCGTGGCTCGCGATACATTACAAAGATTTGCTGCCTTGGACACAGACGCACCAGCGAGACGCGCATCAACAATCTGTCATCTTTGAAACACGGACATGCCACCCTTTATGTTGTGTGAATCGCACTTTTTGATGTCCAGCTGTGCTACTGCTCCGCTAATGCAACCTTCACACTCCGCTCTCGTTGAGCGACTGCGAAATAGATACAGGCTGGCCACCAGGTAGTGCGTACAGCGGCGGGACACGTGGGGTGCTATTTGCGCAGGTGTTTTAGTTTCGTTGTTCACTCCCTGTAGACGAAGAACGCACATCGACGGAAAACCGTACACAGAGGAAACCTTGAACATAAAATCATAATATCATATATTATATCAGCGTTTAATCTCTGTTTTCTTTCCTCCAACGTCTCATTCGTTCACTTCTGATTCACGTAATGTCGCAGCATTTAATCGTTAATTTCTTTCCTCCGATCATTCATTAATTCATTTCCTTTTTCTCTTTTATTGTGGGTATATCATACAATATGTTATCAGGATTCGAAATAAATTTTTCTAAACGGATGTAGAAAAGACAGGGACGCCAGCGGCTCAGTGGGGCGAGAGCGTTTCTGGGTGTGCTTGAAAACCTTGAGCATAAACAAATCTTGATGATAGCTAATCATAACCTTTAACATTTATGTGCCTTCAAGATTATCTGAGGAGAAACTATCTATGTTTGAAACTAGTTTTCTATTTGTTGATGAGTTGCTAGGTTGGGAGACAATGAAACCTTTTTTCCTGATGATCTGCTCAAGCGGGTAGTTTCCGGTGTAACTTGTTCTGCTTATTTCTCTCAAGGTCCCTTCAGAGACCAATTGGGAAAGCAGTCAGTGGTTTTAAGTACGTCTTTCGTAAAAAAAGATAATGTGCTCATGGTATCACTTTGTTCGCCCGTCCGTCTCGCCGTCTGTGGATACCATATGTCTGCAACTAGTAGTCCGATTAAAAAAATTGTTCTTCCATTGGGAAGCCTGAAATGTGAGAATGATGATCCTTACTGTCCGCTTCTTTTTTATGATGCACAACTTTGCCGCTAGAAGGGCAAAAATGCACCTGCTATGTAATTTAAATCACATTTTATTCGATATAATTGCTTCTAAACACCCTATTGAAAAAAATATTTCGTTCGTTCGATACCACTTAACGAAGACTATTTCTAGTGCAGTTTCTTTTTTAAGTAATAAATAGTTTTTCCGCTACGGGGCATATAGCTAAATTACGATTTCCCAGATATCTCTGCTCCGAAAAGTCTGATTTGAAATTGCGTCGGATGGAGCTTCTGGTGAGAAATATTCTACACATAATATCTCATTTTTGCTAAAGTGCAGTTTTGCAATTTAGGGTGCGAAGTGTATTCAAAAAGTACGTTCAAAAGTTCCAGAACTTTTTATATTAAAAAAGAATGAGTACAGATAATACCTGTTTATGCGGTGTTTCCTTCGAAGTAGTTACCCTGTGCAACTATGCATTTTTTCCAGCGCTCATACAAAAATTTAAATGCAGATTGCAAGCCTTCTTTTGCCACATCTTTCAGTGCCTCCATCGCAGCTCGTTGCACTTCTTCGGAACTTGAGATGCGTTGCCCCTTAAGCAAATTTTTTATCCTGGGAAAAAAGAGAAGTCGCACGGGTTGAGATCAGGGAAATAAGCTGGTTCTGGATGAACGGAAATGCGATGTTTGAACAGGTAATCGGACACCAGGAGGGATCTGTGAGCAGGCGCATTATCGTGATGGAGCACCCACGAGTTGGCCTTCCAAAGATCGGGTCGCTTGCGTCTCACTGATTCTCGGAGACGTTTCAGGACATTTACGTACACTTTTTTAGTGGCTGTGCGACCATGTTCAAGGAATTCCTTGTGTGCGAACCTCTTGCAATCGAAGAAGACTGTTAACAAGACCTTTCCTTTGGAGCGGTCAGCCTTGAACGTTTTTGGTCGCGGTGACGACGGTCATTTCCACACTTTTGACTGTCGGTTCGATTGGGGGTCGTACAGAAAGCACCAAGTCTCATCGCCAGTGATCAATCGATTCAAGAGATCGGAATCGGAATCCGCTGCATTGATGTTATCCCCGCAAACTTGCATGCGCTCATCCATTTTTTCTGGTGTCAGGTTTTTGGGAACAATTTGTTGACACACGTGATGCATGCCCGGTTACTCTGTTAAAATGGCATGGCAACTTCCAACTGAGATGTCAGCAACTTCTGCAATCGCTGCAACAGTTTTTCGACGGTCATTTTTCACAATTTCTTTGACAATGGCGATTTGTTCATGCGTTGTGGATGTTGAAGGTCACCTGACCTGTCAACATCCTCGATACTCTGTCGTCCGTTTTCGAATCGTCGATGTCACTCATAAACTCCAGTTCGACTTATTGCACTCTCACCGTACGCTGACTTAATCATTTGAAAAGTCTCAGCGAAAGATTTTCCGAGTACAACACAAAATTTTACACTTGAACGCTGTTCAAAATTCGACATCGTTGTCCTCGCGACGGAGAGCCTCGAATGCCTGTAATCACGAACTACGCACATACGCTGTACGTGTTGGATCTGGATCAAACCAGTTCTGGATGGTTGGTCACATGATGTTCTTCGCTTGCTCAGCGGGGAAATGACGTAATTCACTGACATTTGGCAAATATTCAAAAAGTTCCGGAGCTTTTTGAAGGTACTACATCTGTTTTTGATTTATTTGCACCAATATCTGCGCTTCTGAAATCTCCACTGAAAAAATTATTTTGTGGCATGATACAGTTTACTACGGAAAACCTTTAGAGAATACCTTCTGCTTAATAAATTTCATAGTTTTTCCTCCAGGGGGCTTAGATATATATCTTATTTTTGCCAATATCTCTGCTTCTAATAGTCCAATTTAAAAAAATATTTTTTTGTCGGAGAGCAAATGTTCTTTACATAATTTCAAATTTTGCTTAACGCCCAAGTACTGCACTAGAGGGCGTAAGTCCACATTTCCGTTTACAACATATTTGCAGCAATATTTGCGCTTGGAAAAACTCAGTTGTAGAATTTCTTTTTCAGTCCGATACTACTGGTTGCTCAAGCTCTTAGTTCGCATTCCTACCAAAAATAATGCACAATTTTCCCGCTAGGAGCTCAAATGCTTAGTCTGTTGTTCTCGATATCTCTGCTATTTAAAAAATATTTTAACGCGAGATACCGTTTACCTTGTTGAACACTTTGCCCACACTCGTGTTTTTTTCGTAGTTCACAGTTCTGACGCTAGGTGGCGTTAGTGTGTATTTCTGTTTGCAGCTGTACCTCCACGTGTAAAGATTCTATTGAAAAAATTATTTTTTTCTTTTTTTATTATGTAAAACCGGCTACTGTAAAGATGGGGAATATTATCCTGTTTAACTAATGCACAGTTTTTCCGCTAGGGCAGGGGTTCCCAAACTTTTTGAAACAGCGCCGCAATGTCACCTTTTCCGTGCGACGCTCCTGCACCCAAAGTTAAAAACAAATGCCCAAATTCAAGTTCGTGATATTTTTTTTAAAAGAAAATAGTCATTTACATTACTAGCTTGTATTCTTTTTTAATGCAAAAATACAAATTTAGAATAAAATAACAAAACTGAATAAGAAGAAATTGATGAGATAGGCATATTTTCACAGTGGCAACACTCTTCATTTGGTTTTCACATTTTTGCAGTAATTTTAGAAACTACCTAACAGAGATGTTTGCGTCTTAATGAGATGGGGGAGCTTGTTTCTCGTCACACAAAATATTGAATCTGGGGGGGGGGGATGTTACAAACAGCTACGCGGATCTTCTTCTCAACGTTAATTTTTCTTCTATATCCGAATTTTATTACCGCCAGAACTGAAAATCCTGCCTCGCAAAGGTAAGATGTGGCAAAAGGGAGAATTTCTCCCACGGCTTTCTTACTCAATTCTTGGTATTCCTTTGCCGTACTGTTCCAAAACTGTGGGACAGTTAAGGAAGAGAATGTCATTTTCAGTGTGGAGTCTGAAGAAATGTCTGCAGAGCAGGTACATTTCTTCAGTGTGGAGTCTGAAGAAATGTCTACAGAGCAGGTACATTTCTTCAGTGTGGAGTCTGAAGAAATGTCTGCAGAGCAGGTACATTTCTTCAGTGTGGAGTCTGAAGAAATGTCTACAGAGCAGGTACATTTCTTCAGTGTGGAGTCTGAAGAAATGTACCTGCTCAGCAGTGGTGAAAATTGATATTGGGTCTGCTGTAAACGGATTTGTACCTGCTTGTGTTCATCTGCTTGTGGAGGAAAATATTTGTCAAACAAAGTTGAGTTGCGATAGATGCTCCAAATCACAGATTTCAATTTTGCACTCAAGAACGTATTGTTTTCTTGTATACATTTGAAGAAGGGAGCGCTTTCACAACAAGATGAAGGAAGCACTTTTACAACAAGATTAAGGGAGAGCTTTCACAACAAGAAAAATTATGTGTTTTCTTCAATATTTTTTCTTACAATTCATTCTTTACAATATGTACACGTCTTGAAAATTTGCATGTTGCGTTTCACTATAAATTATAAGTTTTAGTATTTCCTTGTAGTCGCTACGCCCCGGACTAAGACCGGCGACGTCCTAGGGCGTCGTGACGCACAGATTGGAAACCTCTGCGCTGAGGATATGGATGTCAAAGATGTTTCCTCACGATCTCTGCTTTCAGGAGACGCCTTTAAAACATTATTTTTTTCTTAGCATAGCTTTTGGGTGTTTTCTACTTTTTTCATTGTTCAAAATTCTTCCGCTAGGGGGCCTAAATTTATAACATGTTTTCCTCTATATCTCTTTTTCTAACTGTTTGATTTGAAAACTTCTTTGCTTCTGATATCTTTCTTTAGGTATGAGCAACTGTTTGTGCACAATTTGTTAATTTTTGTAACATATATAGGTAAATCAAAAAGTAAGTTACACTTGCGCCATCTGGAGTGGGATGGCAGTCAGACCATGTGTGCTTAGAATCGAAGTAGACAGTACGTCAGAGCTACCGACGGGAGGTGTTTTAGTTCAGTAACTGCGTAAGACGTGTGCAGGAGGCATTTCGTAACGGCGCGTCAACTGGATCCTTACTCCAAATTGGAAGTGCAAGGAACCATTCGACTTTTGTGTGCAAAGCGCCTAAATTGTATTGACATCCATCGTGAAATCTGGGCTGTATGCGGGGAAATGCCATGTCTCGCCTGGCCATTGTAAAGTGGTGCCAAGAATTTGAAAAGTGTCGCACAAATTTGACGGACGAATACCGCGAAGGCAGACCATCAATATCAAGCACTCCGGAGCATGTTGCTGCCGTTGACGACATGACACAGGACAAGAGGTGTATCGAAATCAAGGATATTGCCAGTACGTTAAACATTTCGTACGGCTGTGCATTCCATCATTCACGAGCAGCTGCGATTCCGGGAATTGTTGCGAAATGGATGCCACGTTTCCTCACCGACCAGCACAGAAACCAACGTTTCCTGTTGTCTTTGGCACATCTGCAACGGTATTCTGCTGAAGGTCACAATATTTCGAGTTGAATCATCACAGGTGACGAAATGTGGTTTCACCATTTCACCCCTGACACCAAGCGATCGTCCGTGGAATGGAAGTATGTCATCTCTCCAACAAGGAAGAATTGTAAAGTCCAAACGTCTGAGGAGAAGGTCATGGCGGCTGTTTTCTTTGACTGTGAAGGTGTTGTTGTTTTGTTTTGTTTTTATTTATTTATTTATTTTATTTCCATTTTTAGCTGTTACATGAAATATTACTACAATTAATACAGTTATTAACATATCAATCTGGGAAGTGATGAAACAGCACTGAGATCAAGGAAAAGGTCTACATAGTGACCTGACTTAGCCTTGAAACTCCGAAGTCATAGTCAAATACAGCCCAGCGTTTGACAGATCATGAGAAGAAAATAGAAGTATCAGGATGAAAAAGGCAATGTTCATTT
Source organism: Macrothele yani (assembly GCA_039090855.1). NCBI lineage: Eukaryota > Metazoa > Arthropoda > Arachnida > Araneae > Macrothelidae > Macrothele > Macrothele yani. The sequence goes on along the minus strand of CM077003.1, from coordinate 13,251,086 downwards.
TACATTATTCACATACCCCTTTCGGGCTTGTTGCTTCCTCCCCTTCCCCCTATTTTTAAAATAATAATAAGATTATTAGTGTGCAAGTAAGTAGCTTTTTAGTTTCTTTTTAAATAAATTATAATTGTTAATAATATTTATTTCAGAAGGTAAATTATTCCAACAGTTAGGGCCCTGATCATTTATGATTTGCTTAATCAGTTCAGTTTTTTTATACTATGTTTTAATGTCTTTTTTCTGATATCGTATTTATGTGTATCGCTATGGATATCAATTATTTCTTGAATTGATATTATTCTTTATTCTTTTCTACATATTTAGTCCAATATTATAGTTAATTAGCTGTTTAATATTTAATATACCATATTTATTGGGATTAACGTGCGTATGAATGTGAAGATCAACATTATATGCCATATTAGTGTTAGAATTATATTTAATTCTAACACTAATTTCCGAAATTACACAGAATTTCTGTCAAAGGGGATGACTATCAATGTTGACTGATATTGCCGAACACTATGAAATTTTTGAAAGGCAATTAAGGACAGATGCTGCGGTAAGTTGAACGAAGTTGAACTGCTGAACGACAGCGCCACACCCCACACAGTACAGAAAACAAAGGAATTGCTGCAGTCATTCAAGTGGGAAACCCCGACTTATCCTCGTGCGATAACTAACTTTTTGATCTGTTCTCGTACTTTTCAGCCGTTAGTGGGAGAAAGTAGTTATTTCTATTTCTAGATGTTCTATTGATTGCAGAAGTGAGGTTGGTTTTTCTTTCAGTGAGTTACATTCCTTCTTCATACGCCCTCAAACGAAAAAAAAACGATTCTGAAAGCTAACTTCGTCAAATATAAGTGGTATTCCATTTATTATTATTATTATTCATATACGTGCAAATAAACAAAGTTCCACAAACATACCTTTTCCACTCTGGTGATCTTTTCTAGATTTCCATTCACATGGTTTCAAATAAGAAAATTCTTAACTTTCCTCTCTTATCTCTGAATGTAGTTATTTTTTAATTCCCCATTGATATCTTCGCAATCAAGAAAATTTTATAAGTTTACATTTCTCAACTCAGAAGGATAATGTTTTCGAGTTTCACAATTATATGTCCTCATTCAAGGAAATTCTAAAGATTTACGTTTCTTATCTGAATGGTAATTTTTAGTTTTTCTTTCATACGCTCACAAATAAAAAATTCTAGAAGCTCATACTTTCAGCTCTGAAGGATAATCTGTCCATTCGAGTGTCTGTTCATATGTTATGAAGTGTAAAAAAAACCAACATCTAGAAGCTAACGTTTCTCCAATATGAAGTTTAATCCTTTTTATTCTCCTGTTCTTAGACTCGCTAATAGAAAAAAATCCAGGAGCTTCCTTTCTTATGTATGAAGACTAATATTTTCCGGATTCTCATTCATATGGTCGCAAATAATTGTTTTATGATAGAAGCTTACTTTTCTCAATTCAGAAGTGAAACATTTTCGAGTTTCACATTCATATTCTCGCAATCAAGAAATTCCAAAGACTTTTTTTTTTAATTCTGACGAGTAATCTTTAGTTTTTCATTCATACGCTTGCAAAAGAGGAATTTCTCATTTTCATTCTCCTGTTCTTATGCCCGCCAATAAAAAAAATTAGAAGCTTACTTTTTCAACTCGAAAGAATAATCTTACCTAGAATTCCATTCATATGGCAGATAATAAGAAAATTCTAATGCCTGCCTCTCTCAACTCTGAAGGATAATTCATTTTAACTTCCCATTCATATACTCGCAATCAAGAAATTTTTAGGAACTTACTTTTCTCATCTCATATGCATAATATTTTCGGGTGAGCCATTCATATGCTTGCAATTAAGAAAATTTCTGAAGCTTACTTTCCTTAATTCTGAAGAGTAATCTTTAGTTTTTCATCCGTCTGCTCACAAATATGAAATTTACAGAAGCTAACTTTTCTCAAATATCAAGCAAAATCCTTTTTGTTCTCTTACTCTTATGCCCGAAAATGAAAGAAAATTATTCCAAAAGCTTACTTTTTTCAACTCGGTAGAATAATATTTTGTAGATTTCCGTTCATATGGTCGCAAATAAGAAAATTTTTGAAGCTTTCTTTTCTCAACGCAAAAGGCAAATGTTTCACATTCATATTTCCTCAAACAAGAATATTCTAAACGGTTGCTTCTCCTAATTCTGATGGGTAATCTTTAGTTTTTCATTCATACCCTTGCAAATAAGAAAATTCAAGAGACAAATTTTTCTCAAATATGAAACGTAATCCTTTTTATTTTCTTAGCCTTATACCCGGAAATAAAAAAATTCGGGGATCTTACTTTTTCAACTCTGTAGAGTAATCTGTTCCAGATTTCCGTTAATACAGTCGCGAATAAGAAAATTCTAAAATTTTACTTTTCTCAACTCAGAAGGTGAAACATTTTGGGGTTTCACATTCATATTTCGGCAATCGAGAAAATTCTAAAACCTTACTTCTCTTAATTCTGAATAGTAATCTTTAGTTTTTCATTCATACGCTCCCAAAACAGAAAATTCTGGAGGCTAACTTTTCTCACATATGAAGAGCAATCCTTTTTATTTTCCCACTCTTATACCCGGAAATACAAAAATTCAGGAGCTTATTAATTATTGTTTCCTATCTGCTCAAGAACGCGCTCAAGAAGATGAACCTCGGTGTTGGCATCAGGCCTCTGACGTCTTTATACTAGGGGTGTTCAAATGAAAAGGTACGAAACGTCATAAGAACGTAACCGTTAACATATTTGCCTATGCCGCTATGGGAGAACGTAGCGACACATCTAGGGATGCGATTGGAGTCGCCGGCGTGGATCGGAGCATGCGCGGGCGCCCGCATGCGCAGGAGAGAGCAGAGGCTCTTATAAAGAGCGCCGTCCAATTGACTACTTGTTAGAGCCGCGGATGGCTTAGTTGAGCCGCGGATGGCTTAGTGGTTAGTGTTTCAGACTATCGATGCTGGGTTCCCAGGTTCAAGCCTGGGCTGATCTTTCAGAGATGGTATGATTTACTAACAATCGCTGAATATCCGCCGTGCATCGGACGAGCACGTTAAGTGACGGCCCCCAGGCTGGACCCACTGGTTAAATGGGTATCCTTTCCTATACCCCACCTGAAATTCTCTCACCCCTCTAAGTGCAATATTGTACTTGTACGGTGGCGCCATCTACTGTACTCTAATCTCACTACAAACTGTTCTGTCAAAGTCGCTTGACTTGCTCTCATTCCTTCCGTTTATGTGTCCTGCCCAAAAGGCGATCTCGCTGTAGGTGGCTGGGACCTAAACTCTACTACCTGTGGACGGAAGTCCTACAAGAAAATGACGCTGACCCCTGGCGATTGTTTGACTACTTGTTGAATTCCTCCAGCACAGACAAACCATTAACTCCGATGTGTACTGTGAGACACTCCGAAGCCTACGCAGGTCCATCAAGAACAAAAGACAGGGACTGCTCACGGAGGGTGTGGTTCTGCTCCATGATAACGCGCGTCCATACGTCTCCAGGGTCACACACGCGGAACTGGCCAAGTTCCAATGGGAGCAGCTTGACCATCCGCCCTACAGCCTGGACATGTCGCCCTGCGATTTCCATGTGTTTGGTCCCCTGAAAAACATCTGAAAGGGAAGCGCTTCCACTCGGACGACGAACTCAAGGACGCTGTGCAGGACTGGGTCTCGTCACGGCCACAGGAATTCTGGGAACAAGGAATCCTTCGGCTCGTTAATCAATGGGATCGTTGTGCTACGGCCTATGGTGTATACTTTAAATAAAGTTTTCATTTATACCCACAGTGTCGTTTCGTACCTTTTCATTTGAACACCCCTAGTATACCATGCTTGAGGGAAACACTGACAAGACCCCACCTTCCAATGAAGCAGGTGTTGATGCCATTCCTCTACAATATCCGGACGGCTCCAAGCGATATTGCTTTGGAATGACTAAACGTTCATTTAGAATTAGTCAACGAACAAAAAGGGACATAAAGAACGGCAAAGTAACCATGTCCCTATCCAGAGAAGTCAAGTTCAAGTCCGCTGCTCCTAAGTGGGATGACGTAAAGAAGTTAGCTTCCTACTCCACCCTAAATCTACTGCCATTCGCGAAACTCTGAAGATCATAACCAACAGCGAATTATGCAATGATTGCCCCTCCCTTGAGTTCCCACGAATTTCGAACCAGTTCTTCAAAATAGTGAATGCCTCTTGCTTTTCTTCCATGATCAGGCATGTTAAACGAGCATAACGCCTCGTGTCTTTGAATACCTGGTTACATTCCCATCTCTTCGTTTATTTTCAAGTCAAGCCACCACGTTCAAATTGTTGAAGCGTTCTATTATTCAGTTTGCAGTTAGCTGTCTACTTTCCTTGAAAAATCCATCTGGTTGATGTGCGAAAGCTTGAAAACTTTTATTTCTATTCTATACCAAGAAATTTCGTATTACTAGCATAGTTGTACAGTTTGAATCCAGGTGCCTACTTTTTCAACTGTGTAATCTTTCTTACATTTCCATTCATATGGTCACAAAAAGGAAAATTTTAGAAGCTTACTTTTCTCAACTCAGGAGGGAAATATTTTCGAGTTTCACGTTCATATTTCCGCAATCAAGAAAATTCTAAAAAGTTACTTTCTTTAATTCTGAAATGAAATCATCAGTTTTTTAATCATAAGCTCGCGAAAAAAAGATTCTAGAGGCTAACTTTTATAAAATATGAAGCCCAATCCTTTTTATTCTCTTGCTTTTACACTCGGAAATTTACAAAAATCCAGGAGCTTCCATTTTCAACTCTGAAGAGTAATATTTCCTAGATTTTCATTCATATGGTCGTAAATAAGAAAATTTTAGAAGCTTACTTTTCTCAACTCAGAAGGCAAACGTTTCTCATTCATGTTTTCCACCATCAAGAAAATTCTAAAAGGAGGTTTAGGGACCACCGTGAACAACTTAATGGGCTTATAAGCAGAAAGAAAATTCTAAAAGCTTACTTCTCTTAATTCTGACGGGTGATCTTTAGTTTTTCATTCATACGCTCGCAAATAGGAAAATATTCTAGAGGCTAATTTTTCTAAGATGTGAAGCGCATTCCTTTCTATTCTCCCACTCTTATACCTGGAAATAGAAAAATTCCAGGGGATTGCTTTTTTCAACTCCGTAATCTCTCCTAGATTCCCATTCATATGGTCACAAAAAAATTTAGAAGCTTACTTTTCTCAATTCAGGCGGGAAATATTTTCGAGTTTCATATTTGTATTTCCCTAACCAAGAAAATTCTAAAAGCTTACGTTCCTTAATTCTGAAAGGAAATCTTGTTTTTGAATCATAAGATCGCGAATAAAAAAATTCTGGAGGCTAACTCTTCTCAAATATGAAGTCCAAACCCTTTTCTATTCTCCCACTCTTATACCTGGAAATATAAAAACTTCAGGAGCTTACTTTTTCAACTCTGTAATCTTTCCTAGATTTCCATTCATATGGTCGCAAAGAAGAACATTTTAGAAGCTTACTTTTCTCAACTCAGAATACGAACGTTTCTCATTCATGTTTTCCGCAATCAAGAAAATTTCAGAAGCTTACTTTCCTTAATTCTGACGTGTAATCTTTAGTTTTTCATTTATACTCTCGCAAAAAAGAAAATTCTAGAGGCTAACTTTTTTAAGACGTGAAGCGCAGTCCTTTCTATTCTCCCACACTTATACCCAGAAATAGAAAAAATCCAGGGGCTTGCTTTTTCAACTCCATAATCTCTCCTAGATTTCCATACAAATGGTTAAAAAAAAACAACTTTAGAAGCTTTCTTTTCTCAACTCAGGAGGGAAATATTTTCGAGTTTCACATATGTATTTCCAGAATCAAGAAAATTCTAAGCTTCCTTTCCTTAAGTCTGAAAAAAAATCTTGTTTTTGAATCATAAGATCTCAAATATGAAGTCCAATACTTCTTATTCTCCTACCCTTATACCCGGAAATATAAAACATCCAGGAGCTTCCATTTTCAACTCTGAAGAGTAATCTCTTCTATATTTCCATTCATATGATCGTAAATAAGAAAATTTTAGAATCTTACTTTTCTTGACTCAGAAGGCGAACGTTTCTCATTCATGTTTTTCGCAATCAAGAAAATTCTAAAAGCTTACTTTCCTTAATTCTTATGGGTAATCTTTAGTTTTTCATTCACATGCTCGCAAAAAAGAAAATTTTAGAGGCTAACTTTTCTAAGATGTGAAGAACAATCCTTTTTATTCTCCCACTCTTATACCCGGAAATATAAAAAACCCAGGGGATACTTTTGCAACCCTATATTCTTTTCTAGATTTACATTTATATGGTCGCAAAAAAGAAAAAATTTAGAAGCTTACTTTTCTCAACTCAGGAGAAAAATGTTTTCGAGTTTCACATTCATATTTTCATAATCAAGAAAATTCTAAAAGCTTACTTTCCTTAATTCTGACGGGTAACTTTTAGTTTTTCATTCATACGCTCGCAAATAGGAAAATTCTAAGGATTAACGTTTCTCAAATATGAAGCGCAATCCTTACTCTTATATCCCGAAATAAAAAATCCAGGAGCTTACTTTTTCAACTTTGTAATCTTTTCCAGATTTTCATTAATATTATCGTGAATAAGGAAATTCTAAAATTTTACTTTACTTCGAAGGATAACTTTTCCGTAAATGTGATCACATGAGAAAACAGCGTCAACCTGAATACATCACAAGCGTTAAAATTCGTCCTCAGTAGGAAACTCTATAATCCACTGAAGCCATGGATTGGCTTGTCAAATTACTCGGGTATCCTTTAAATCTTGGAAGCCGTAATGGGTAATAATAATAAGTCACACCCCGCCAAGTTTAATAAAGCAGAAGTGTTAGAAACACCTAGAATTCAGCCAATTAGACCATGTGCATCCATTTCATAACAGTTCTGGTCCATCTATGGTTTGAGTCGGTTAAAAGCCGTTTTACTTACAAAGTGTCAAATCCAACTATGCCATTACTTACTGTGGCTACTAAATGGGTGTGCACAACCGGGAACGCAGTATGATTCAGAAAGAATTATGAGCTCAGCACTTGAGTAACTAATAGGGATTAATTACAACACATTCATTACAAGAATTGTGAAACCTCTCTTCATGACAACCAGCGATGAGCATTATTCGAAACGATCGTCGCTTTCTTGAGCAATTAACATTATAAAAGAAGGGGGGAGTGGTTTGAGAGATCTGGAGAGAGACTGGAATCCACTTTGTCTGCCGACATAAATTTGCAGAGTGAGTTCGTATGATGGGTAACTGTTTCCCAGAGTAACAAAATCTAATTATCAAGCATTGTGCGGCGCTGCAACGATTTTTGCCCCTTGGTGAAGAGACGGAAATGTGGAAGGGGTCGCACTTATATACATACATTCATCGTCGGATGCAAAGCAAGAGGGTAAGAATTATGAAGGGGGGGGGACGGCAGGTAAAGTGTGCCTATAGCAGATGCTCAGTCTGAAGCATCTGGTACTCTTGTCTGACATTACGCACATTGCTCCGGAAACCATCGAGAAAACATGCCATTCGCGTAATCGAGACGAATAAACTTCTGAATATTCACGGCGCAGGCAACACACAGCTCGCAGCATAAACTTATGAATGCTCTAACTGTGGTTATTCGTAGCAAAAGCAAAATCATTTAACGCAAATTTATATTATTCCCCGAGAAGGTTTTCGTGCTGCGTGTATGTGTTCTTTATGGCTGTTATTCATAGAGTATAATGGTTGTTAAACTCGTTCACTATATCAGCGCCATGCCTTTATGAAGTTCGTTTGAAGGAGTTCATAAGGCTTTTATAAAACCAATTTCTAAGTTACTATAAATCCACGAAATACCAGAGGATACTGATTTCTGTATAAAACTCACAGGCAAATACCAAGTGACAACTTAACAAAAACGTACATAGCACTGGCGTGGGTTTGGGTGTCGTAAACAACAATGTAAAAAAAAATTATAAAATTCACGAGCCACTTTCCGTCATTTCTTTCTTGAATTAACGAAACATAAGTATATCTGATACAATCTTTTTCGTGAAATAACAGAAAGAAACCTGAATATCAAACAGAAGTCATCGCTCTTTCCACGTTTATAAGAGAATTCAGATGAGAATTTTTCCGTGACTCACTTATAAACGTTGAAAGAGCGATGACTTCTGTTTGATGTTCCTAATCCACGTCAATTGTGTATATTAATTATTCATATGAAACCTGAATGTCACGGATTTTTTCGTAACACGGGAAAATTATGAATTTTCAGAAACCTTTCCGCAGTTTCTTTCTTGTATTGTCGGTAAACAACCGTTTTAGAGGTGTGTTAACGGAAAATTTTGAATTTTCAGGAACCTTTCCGCAATTCCTTTCGCATATTAACGGGAAAACTCTGTTCTCACTTTTTCCGCATTCCTGTGACGAGAAATTAACCGGTAATAGTAGCGATTTGTGACAACACTTGAGGTTTGATTAACTTTTAAATTTTAATCGTCTGTCCAGTTTTGAACTTCCACTAGATCGAATATTGTGGATGGCATATCGCATGAATTTTGCTCATGGGCGTCGGATAGTTCATCTGCTTTCCCCTATTTTGTGCACCAGCTATTTATTATACCGTATATTGCATTGCTGTAAGAAACCGGGTGCTCAACTTATTGTACAAATTTATTATACGATGTCTATGTATCAGTCTTTGGACAACTTAAGACAAAAGCTATTGTAGCTATCAAGAGTAAAGATTATATTTAGCAGTTGTTGTTTTTTTAAGTAAGGCCATAAAAAGGTACATTTCACCTTTATTAAAGATAACTGAAAGTCATTCTTAGTTTAAAAAATCAAGTTGCAAAGCATTTTGTTGCTTCGAAAAATCACGAGGAAAAATGCTTAATTTGTGGAAATCCTCCTATAGAAAAAAAAACATATTAAAAACCTATTCAGGAAAATAATAAGCTGCAACAGAAAATAAAATGACTAAATCACTCGCATCATTGGCAAAAAAAAAATCATAATCGGGCAATTTGTTTTACGATGCACTTGATTCGGATTTCGAGCGTTTGTGGCTCAGTGGTTAAAGGCGTGGGTTACCTGTTGACCGACCCAATCGACGGGGGTTTGATCCTGGCTGCAACGGAAGGATTATCTGGGGTAAGGGCTTTAAAATGCAGGTTCGTCGATTTGGGGGAATTTCTCAGTTTGAATAGGGAAAAACCTGAAATGCAGTTTTTTTTCTGAAATAAACAGAATTTCTGACTACTGAAAATCTGTGAAAAGACGGAAGTTAAAATAAACGGGCTCTTTTAATAACGGAAATTTCTGAATAAGAAGGACATCTACCGGCAACTTTGCTGCACGTTATTTTCAGAAATTTTCGGTGAATTCACACCAGTTATTTTTTATTTCAGTGAAGAAACATTCCTCATAAATAATGGGAAAATCACGAGATCATTCAAGTAATAAGAAATGTATATACTGAGTTATTTGTAGTTTACAGGTCACCATACAGCATCTCATCAGAAAACTTGAAAATCACATCGCCTAGGGACGGGAATCGAACCTCCCAATTTCCGTTCGAACATACCATTCGTTACACCACCCAAGGCAGTAAAGTTCTCAATGACTGAGGAAGCATACGATGGCTACGACTAGCGAAATCTGAGGTGGTTCAGATTCCTAAGTTATAATTGCTTAGCTCCAGTTTGTTGAACCTTCATTGTCCTCGGTGGTGTAACGGAGAGCAAGCTCGAATGGAAGTCGAGGGACGCGAATTCGATTCCAGTTTCACGGCGATGTAATTTTGAAGTTCTTTGATGATATACATGGTGGCCAATGAACTACAAACAATTCAGTATCCGATTATGAGGTGAAAAGAACTTGTTCTGCCGGGAAAGTGATGGTGGCGCAGAGGTCTAAGCGATGACTTCTGATCGTTCGTCCGAAAGGGGTCCGGGTTCGAATCCCGGTGAGGCATGCATGTTGCGTTTGTCTTACGGCACTTGATCTCTCCCTTCCCTGGAACCAGTGACCCTAAATTAGCAACGGGTGACTGCTTATAGCCCATTGAGTTGCTCACGGTGGTTGTTAAAACTCCAATAAAAAAAAAAAAAAGTGATGGTACAATTTTCTGGAACAAACGTAGTGTCATTTTAACTGATTTCTTTAAACGGGATGCAACAATAAACGGCGCTCACTGTGTTCAGACATTGAAGATGTTAAAGGAAGCTATCAGAAGGAAAAGGCGTGACATTCCACTTCATAGTGTTGTTTTACAGCATGATAACGCACGTCTCCACACCTGAATGAAGACTTCACAGGCTATTGCCAAAATGGGGTGGGCGGTGATGCCCCAACCTCCCTGCGGTCCTGATTTGGCTCCGTCAGACTTTTTCCTGTTTGCTCCTTTGAAAAACACCCTTCGTGGGGAACGTTTCGACGATGTGACAGACGTTAAACTGGCTGGGAACTCATGAGTGAAACGACAGCCTCAGGAATTTTTCCGAAATGGATTTTACCAATGGGTTCAAAGACTGCTGAAATTTATAGATAGTTATAGACAATACTTTGAAGAGGCTACGCTGGTCATAACAAAATTTCTGCACACTGTACATTTTTGAGAAAAGTGTGAAGTAACGGAGAAAACTCACCTTATTGTCGTTCAGTGCACTCCTTCAGCTGCTAATGACAGCATGCCAGCGGTGCGGTTGGTTTTGAATGCCCCGTAGTACGCCATATTTGTTCAGCTGTCGTATAAATCGGGTCACGTGTAATGATATTTCGTCCAGCGATCCGCAGCGGATACCACGAAGCCGATTTTTTTAACTTTAGGAACAGATCAAAGTCGGATGGTCTGAGATCAGGGCTGTATGGTGGGTGGGATAAAGTTCTCCAGCCATATTTTGATAAAAGTCTACGTACTGACGCTGCACCATGACACGATGCGTTGTCATGGTGCAAGATCGTTCCCGCTGCCAACAATTTGGGGCGATTTTGACGAATTTTCGGTCTCAACTTTGTCCTCAGAAAGAAATTGTGCTTCGATCAAGAGTTCCTTCCCCACAAACTTCTTGCAAGGCAGTGTGGATCTGTGTCGGGGTTTTACCACGCAGAGTTTCTATTTTCACGTACGAGTGCTATATAACGCTGTGACTCGACCTGAGGAGCTGCACGCTTCCATTTCCAAACCCTCCTACGTCGACACAGCAAATCCCAGCGCTTCGTTCTGACACCACTACGTTGCTGAGAGTCTGAGCTTGACATGAAGCAATCATTTTCCCGATTGTGTTTTAGATTAATGTGCTCATCACTTTTGTTATGACCCTCGTAGCATTATTAACAATACGTTAAAGTATTTTTGCCACCAAGTTTCACATTTTTGCTGCTACAAAAAAAAAAAAATTATGAGGAAAAAGGATGCCCTTTGTTTAATTTGCTAACAACGAGTGGAACTTCGATAACAAATTGGGAAAAAACTATGTGATGTGTACCTCTACATAACCTGCGCTTTGAGTTTCTGTTTTCTTAGCTCAACCGACAGAGGGTGTTTAGAAAGTGATGCATTTATATTTATACATGAACCTAGTGGCAAGGTATCAAATTGAAACCAAAAAGGAAAAATCAGAATTTCTATTTTAATTCACATAATTTTGTCTCTACGTAGTCCTTCTAACTCTCGATACAGATACGCCAAGGTTTAAAAAGCTTTTTTAAACCCGTCATAGTAAAGCCCTTCAAGTTGTTCTTGGAGCCATTTCCTCATAGCGGATTAAATTGAACATCTTCGTCATTGGTGAACTAAATTCCTTTTAGATCAGGGGTTCCTAAGCTATGGGTCGTGACCCAAACTTGAGTCGCTGGTGCTTCCAAGATGGGTCGCCGGTACTTCCGACATGGGTTGCCGGTACTTCCGACATGGGTTGCCGGTGCTTCTTAGAAAAAAATTATAGTGTTATTTTTTTTTTTAAACCTTCTTCGTGTTTAACACGTGCACATTCCAGAAGATATGGCCAAATATAGTTGGGTGCGTAATCCATTTAACATTGATGCTGGAGACTTGCCTGAACACTTTTCGGACATTATAGGTCTTCAGGAAGAGCTCATTGAAGTCCTAAATAAAGTTTTACGTGAAAGTTTCCAAAAACAAACACTGTGTTCATTTTGGATAAAATTGAAACACATTCTCCAAGAAAACAACCCATTCTAGTCAACCAATTTATGCAAGTGTAACTTCCGTTTCCGACTACCTACCTATCACTAAAAGAAACAGGTCTCGATTGGAGTAATAACGAGTTAAAATTAAATGGCTATTTCTTTTATCTTAATTTTAAACCACGTGTCATTTTCATCAATTCACTTTTGATTAAAGTTCACATTTGCTTAATTTCCAACAATATATTCATTGGCAAAACCACAACCTGCTATCATCATTTGTTCACATTTTTATTTATGGTCTCTACTGCCGCCTAACAGTCAAAACTTTTGACAGCGAGAAAAGTGTCCTTGCAAGCAAATGAGGAAAAGGAGATGCTTTGCAAGTAAATGAAGAAGAAGAGACGACTTGGAAGCAAATGAGGAACAGAGGTTCCATGCAAGCACATGAAGTAAAAGAAATGCCTTGAATGAAATTAAAAAAAAATGCCTCGCAAACAAATTAACAAAAAGAGATGCCTTGCAAGAAAATGAAGAAAAGAGGATGCTTTGCAAGTAAATGAAGAAGAAGATACGATTTGGAAGCAAATTTAGAACGAAGGTTCCATAAAAGCAAATGAAGAAAAATAAATGCCTTGAATGAAACGCAAAAATTTTCCTCAAAATCAAATGAAAAAAATCTGCCTTGCAAGCAAATGAAGAAAAAGAGGTGCTTTGCAAGTAAATGAAGAAGAAGAGACGACTTGTAAGCAAATAAGGAAAAAAATATGCCGTGCAAGTAAATGAAGAAAAAAAGACTCCTTGCAAGAAAATAATGAAAAAGTTATTCTTTGCAATCAAATGAAGAAGAAAAATAAATGGCTTGTAAGCAGATGAAGAAAAATAAATACCTTGTAGATAAATAAAGAAAACTAAATGTTTTGTAAACAAGGGAATAAACGAAACGGCATGCAAGCAAATGTAGAGAAAGGGATGCCTTGTAAGCAAATAAAAAAAAGAGATGTCTTACACTCAAATGAAGAAACAATCTTGCAAGAAAATGAAGAAACAGAAATGCCTTACAAGCAAACGAAGAAAAAAGATATCGTGTAAGTAAATAAAGAAAGGAGACACCTTGCAAGCAAATTAAGAGTAAGAGACGCCTCGCAAGCGAATAAAGAACAAGAGATGTCATGCAAGCGAATGAAGAAAGAGATATGCCTGCAAGCAAATGAAGAGAAAGAGACGCCTTGTGCCTTGTAAGAAACGAAGAAAACGAGATTCCTTTTCTCTTGTAAGTAAATGAAGAAAGATATATGTATATCATCATCATCATCATTGTCAACCATTATCAATCCACTGCTGGACGAAGGTCTCCCCAAGTTTCCTCCACAACGGTCTGTCTTGTGCCAGTCTCCTCCATGTCACCCCTGCATACTTTCGAATTTCATCCACCCATCTCCCATGTGGTCTTCTTCTGGGTCTTTTCCTGTCCCTTGGAATCCAATCTAGAATTTCGGCTGTCCATCGATGATCTGTCCTTCTGGCAGTATGTCCAGCCCATTGCCATTTCAGGATTTAACTCTGATCATGATGTCTTCCACTCTTGTCATTTTTCGGATCCACGAGTTCCTCTTCTTATCTCTCCTGGTTACACCAAGCATGCACCTCTCCATGCTTCTTTGAGTTGTCTGCAGCCTTTGTATGTCTCTTTTAGTTAAGGTCCACGTCTCTGCACCATACGTAAGCACTGGAAGGATGCATTGATCAAACACTTTTCTTTTAAGACATAATGGCATATTGCTCTTGAAAATTATGCTGTTTCTTCCAAAAGCTCTCCAGGCAAGTTTTGTACGCCGATTAATTTCTTCATCAATGTGACCCTCACTTGATATCTGCTGTCCAAGATAAACGTACGTGTCTGTTATCTCCAGCTTTTCTCCATCAATCGATAAATCTTCATTTCTTGTAAAAGCATTGAACATCACTTTTGTCTTCTGAAAGTTCATTTTTAATCCCACTTCTTTACTCTTGTCAGCAAGTTCCTGGATCATACTCTGCAGCTCTGATGGGGTAGTTGCAAAAATGACTACGTCATCAGCAAAACGAAGGTGGGTTAGATAATCTCCATTAATCTTTATCCCCTTGTTTTCCCAGCTCAGCGACTGAAAAACACCCTCCAATGTGGCATTAAAGAGCTTCGGAGATATGGTGTCACCTTGTCTCACTCCCTTTCCAATTTTTACGTGTGTTGTATTTTCAAACAGCCTAATCTTTGCACTTGCATTTTCATAGATGTTATTAATAATATTAATGTATGCATCTTCAATACCGCAGGTTTTCAGAGCCATTGTAACTGCTGATGGTTTCACCGAATCAAAGGCTTTTTCATAATCAATAAAAGCCATGCACAATGGAAGTTCATATTCCCTCGCTCTTTCAATTAGTTCTCTCAGCACGTGGATATGATCTATTGTGCTGTAGCCACTCCTGAATCCAGCTTGTTCTCTCGGTTGAGCCATGTCCAGTGTTACCTTCAAGCGGTGTGAAAGAACTTTAGTGAAGATTTTATAAACTACTGATAGGAGGCTGATAGGTCTGTAGTTTCCGAGATCCTCAATGTCACCTTTCTTATGTAGCAGGATCATTGTAGCGTTGTTCCAATCCTCAGGAATCTTTCCTTCATTAAGGCATCGAGTGAAAATTTGGGCGAGTACTGTTTCGATTTCTCCACTTGCTTCTTGTATGATGTCTACAGTAATTCCATCTTCTCCTGGAGCTTTTCCTCGCGTCATGTTCTTGATTGCATGTGCAACTTCTGCTGGAAGGACTGGAGGAACTCTGGTACTGGTATCTTTCATGATGTCTGGAGTGCATATATCATCCCTTTCATATAATTTGGAGTAGAAATCTTTCACTCTTGTCAAAATTTCGCCTCTATTTCTTGTTACAGAACCATCTTCTTTTCTCAGTGCCATAATCTGTTTTCTTCCCTTACTCAGATGTCCCTTTGCTATCTTTAGGCTTTGGTTGTTTTCAATTGCTTTCCTCACTAGTTCACAGTTGAATTTCCTTACGTCTTCAGTGATACTTTTTCTTACTGTCTTGCATAGCTCTATATATTCCACTTTGGAAGTCACATCTTCTTTAGTTGTCCTCATCTCTCTTCTTTTGCATCAACATTTTGGTTTTTCCTGATAATTTGTTCACATGCAACTTGTTCTTAGACCCAGCTAATTTTGTTGCTGTTTCCATAAGAGCTTTGGTTACTTTTCTGTTAACTTCAGAGATGTCCACTTCTTCCGATGTTAGGCCTTCTAAAGCAGAGAACCTGTTCTTCAGTTCTAACTTGAAGGTATTATGGTGTTTTTTAAGGTTGGTTATGTCAATAGATTTTGTTTGTCTTATGAGCTTGCCACGTTCAAGTTTAGTGTTGAGGTGCATCTTACATCTCACCAATCTATGGTCACTACCTGTGTTGAACTTGTTTAGCACACTGCAGTCTTCTATGACGAATTTTTTGTTACACATAATAAAATCAATTTCACTTGTCGTCCCATTTGGATGTCTCCATGTCCATTTCCTGTGTGGCTTTTTCTTGAAGAAGGAGTTCAAGATGAAAAACCCTTCTGCCTCTGCAAACTCAATGAGAGTATTTCCACGCTGGTTTCTGTTGCCATGACCGAATTTACCTACTGAAGTTTCATTCTGTTGCCGTTGCCCTATTTTTGCATTGAAATCTCCCATAATTATTTTCAAGTGCTGCTTACCTTTATTATTTAGATGACAAATTTCCTCATAAAATTCTTCAATTTCTTCTTCAGGATGACTTGTGGTGGGTGCATAAGTTTGAATAATCTGAGCCTGGTATCTTTTCGAGAGTTGGATAACAAGTCGTGCAGCTCTGTCAGAGGAACTTTCAACTTCTACAACTTTATCCTTCAGTTTCTTGTTTATTATAAATCCAACACCACTAGTTCTGCCAGTATCTGTCCCACGATAGTAGAAGAGATGTCCACTTTTCAGTTCGATGAGATCTTCTCCTTTTCTCCTTACCTCACTTAGCCCCACGATGTCCCACTTGATCCTTTGTAGTTCCTCTTCCAATTCAAGAAGCCTTGAATCAGAAGATAGGGAGCGTCCATTGTAAGTAGCCAAGGTCAGCATCAGATGGCAGCCTAGTCCGGTCCTCCGGGGATTCTTAGCACCCTCTGCCTTCATGTCGCACTGGCCGCTGCCTTGGCCAGGTACATTCCAGCTGCCGGAGACTGAGGGCCAAGATTTAAGTTGTGGAATCATTTTGGAGGGGTTTGGCCATAACTCACCACGCTGGCCAAGCGGGTTGGTGAGTGTGGGATAGCATTTCCTCTGATCCCGATGGTATAGTTATACCGCTATGGGCGGTCGTCAGAGCCCCTTTAGTGGGAACAGGATGCACCACGAGAAGGCGGGGTTGACATTTGTCAAGGAGAGGCTGTGATGTTACGCATCACCTGACCTTACATGTATATATATATATATATATATGCCTTGCAAGTAAAATGAAGAAAAAGAGACTCCTTGTGACTTCTAAGAAAATAAAGAAAACGAAACGCTTGTGTTTTGTAAGTAAATGTAAATGAAGAAAAACAGACGCCTTGTGCCTTGTAAGTAAATGAAAAAAAAAGACGCCTTGCAAGCAAATGAAGAAAAAAGAGATACCCTGCAAGCAAATGAAGAGAAAGAGATACCCTGCAAGTAAATGAAGAAAGAAGACATATTGCAAGCAAATGAAGAGAAAGAGACGCCTTGCAAGCAAATGAAGAAAAACGAGATACCCTGCAAGTAAATGGAGAACGGAGACACATTGCAAGCAAATGAAGAGAAAGAGACGCCTTGCAAGCGAATAAAGAACAAGAGATGTCATGCACGCGAAAGAAGAAAAAGAGACGGCTTGGGACTTGTAAGAAACGAAGAAAACGAGATGCCTTGTGTCTTGTAAAAGAATGAAGAAAGATATATATATATATATATATATGGCGCCTTGCAAATAAATGAAAGAAAAGTAATTCCTTGCAAACAGATGAAGAAAAGAAATGGGTTGTGAGCAAATGAAGAAAAAGAAATGCCATGTAAAATATTGAAGAAATGGAAATGTCTTGTAAGCAAACGAAGTGAAAGAAATGCCTCGCAAGCAAATGAAGAAAAACTAAATACCTTGTAAACAGATAAAGAAAAGGAAATGCATTCTGAGAAAAAGAAGAAAAAGAAATGTCTTGCAAGCAAATGAAGAAATGCTATTGTTCGTAAGCAAATGGAGTAAAAGAAATGCTTTGAAAGGGAATGAAGGAAAAGAAATACGTTGTAAGCAAATGAATTTTGAACTGTTCGGAGTTATATTAAGACAAATTAAACCTCAACGTACAAAAGAGGCGACTTGTATGCAACATGAACAAAAATATATTCTTTGTGCGCAAGTATAGCTTTGGAAGACAGACTTCAAAATGAAGTCTGTCTTGTGTGAAAATGAATAAAAAGACAAAATTTGTCAATGAATGAAACGTCCGTATATTGAAAAAAAATAGCTTACCTATTTCTTGTGTATGTAAAAAAAAATATAATGTGCCTTATACGCATAATGTGGGAAATAAAAACGGAATTGTTCGCAAATGAATCCTTAAAAACCTAAAAGATGTAAAAATGAATTGTAAACATTGAGAAAGTTAAAACATATAGCGAGGTAGATCCTTCTCGTGTCAACGTTTCTGAAAACAGAAAAATCTGCTGCGAATTTGCAATCGCGATTCATGTGTCGAACTCAAATATGCAAATCGAAGTGTCACGAAACCACGATTCTTACACAGAAATGCTTTAGAAAGCTTCAGGAAGAACTGTGCCTTCGGGCTGTTTATCTATACAAAACGAAAGGCCTCCCGGAACCGTAGTATTTTCTACTTCGTCAGGATGTCTCATGGAAAACGTTTTTTTCCAGTCCAAATCAATACAAACTTCGTACTATAGAGACCCTGGTTTCCTTCTGAGAAGTGATCGGAAAAAAAGTCTAAAGAATCGTATCATGAATATATAAGATTTTAAAAAAGAATATTATTTTCATAAAGAATTCAAAAGTGCAGACCAAATCCTCGACAAAGCGCATCGATCAGCGACCGTGATTTAAACACCCTAAAAGTAATTCTGCGCCGATAAAAATCATTGTATCATGCAGTTATCTCTTATTTCTGAAAAACAAAAGTTGTCCAGAAACTGCTTTCAGTTAATGTGAGTGCGCTGATACGTACGTAGCGACGACACAAATTATGTATACGGCATCAAGGACGACTTATCATTTCAATGATCCAACATCTGGACACAAGTTAATATAGAAGAACCCTATTTTAATCTAACAGGATAGTTTATAATCGATATAATTCATAAGTATACTGTAGATTCTAATCGATAAATTCATCAGCGACGACACCAAGTACGCGGCATCAAGGACGACTTAGATTTGAATGATATATCGTCTGGACATGAATTAATGCAGAAGAATCCATTTTTAATCTAAGCGTGTAGTTTATTATAAACATAATTCATCAGTATGGTTTATAATCGATATAATTCGTCGGTAGTAATCGATATGAACAATCGGTACATTTTATTTTCGATATAATTCATCAGTATAGTTTATAATCAATGAATTCATCAGCGATGACACAGAGTACGTAAGCAGCGCAGATCTATCCCTGCTAATCTTTGGTTCTCCCTCCTAGTCGTGAAGGGTATATCGACAGTCTCCTAGAAACCGTCTAATGATCTCTGCAGTAGCTTGTGTTTCCTCAGTTCCCTGTAGACGGATGATCAGATCATCTATACATAGTATAAAATAAAGTCCCTGGTAGGCGTATGTGTGTTTGTTCAGGCTAATCTCTAGAATCGCTGGACGGATTTTGATGCGGTTTTCACCATTCCGTAGATCATTTGTCGAGGAAGGTTCAAGTGTATGAAACATTAATCTATGACAAAAGGGAGCCGAGCAGTAACGAGTTTAAATACAAGTCAAAGAAAAAACCGCCGTTCGCATTCTTTCGTGGCTTCCACTGCCTAAACAACGATGCGCGGAGCGGCGACCGGCATACAAAACTTTTTCCTCGTTGGGAAAAAGATGCGAGACGTATTAGCGGCTGCCGTTGGAAAAAAGACGCGAGGCACATGCGCGGCGGCCGGTCTGACAGCATGTAAGGCCACAGACTAAATGCGTAGTTAAATCGGACGCTGAAAGAATTGGTTTACAGATTAAATGCGTAGTTGTTTTCATCCACACGTATGAATCCCTCTGAGTAGCTCTTTAATTAAAATTTTAAATATTGTATTAACATTATGCCAAGACGAAAATCGAATATAGGTCGTAGTATATCGGACGCTAAAAGAATTTGTTTATCCCGACATAATGTAACTTTCCAAGAAACAGAATTTCGATTGGCAAATGACAGACAAAGAATGGCTTTACAATGAAAAAGACATTCGCCTGTTGAACGTAATAATCATCTCTCTTTAGATTCGCCGTAAATTCTAAATTGCTATCGTGCGAAGCCGGGCCGGGTCGCTAGTCAGATCATATGTAGAGGATTTTAGGAAGAAAGTGTCTGATCCCAGGTCTTAAACAACCCTTAGAAATAGGAAGCTAGGAGATTTGGGCTAGAGTGCTCGATAGGAAAGTGACACGGAAGCGAGGTAGAAAGGGGGAGGAAGACACCTTAATTTATTACCGGGAGGCCAGTACCCGGGGTCCAGCGGATATTTAGTGATTCGAGCGTTCGTACCTGTCCAGGATCGAACCTGAGGTTCCTCCGCGGCAGTCATGAACGTTGGCCACTAGGCCAGCCGCGGTCTTTGGAGACAGATGAGCCAGTCGACGCGTGCGGATATCCCTCTGACTGCACTGGTTCTGCTACGGCGATTGGCGGTGCTTTCCTGCAACCGCTGTTACGAACAAAGTCCAATGACACATGATGAACATGGCCCGCGATTCTGGGAATCGACCAACCAGTTTCACGGAGACCTCCGTTTCTGCCTGTCTCAAACGCGTCCAGCTGGTGATAGGGTTGACATCGATGTGTAAGAAGATCTTCGGTCCTTAGCTTAGATATACTGTACCAACCTAGAGCATTTCTGTTGCTTAGTTCCATACGACCCGGGGCACGGTACACGACATGGATTCGTTGGGCCATGTCTGACCTTTTGTCTCCCGCACATATTACCCGATTGGTTGTATACTGGAATGATTTGCATACTCCACAAACCTGCGTGCGCGCGCATACGCATCACATGTACATCAATGGCGATACGCCGTCTCCTTCTGGGTGGAACAATTTCATTGTCAAACAGTGTATATGTGATCCTGCCCCAAGAAAGGCGGTTGAGGGTCCAAAACTAGATTTTAATATTTTGATCGTTTCTTTTACTTCAAACCTTGCTCTTTCAAATGAAATTGGTAGGTTGGTTGGTTGGTTTTTTGATTTTTATGGCGCAAGGGCCATGTTTGGCCAAAGGGCGCCAGACATAAGACAGACAAACAAACAGTATTAAAAAACATGTTATGAAGCTTAAAATATGGCTGATCAAATAAAACTGAAGAATGAGAACGATGGAAGGGCTAAAAAAGATAATGAAACAAACAGTATTAAAAATATGATACAATGATTAAAATCTAGCTGATTCAGTAAAACTGAGAAATGAGTATGATGACAGGGCTAAAATCTAGATACGTTTAAAATAGTCAACTTGTTTAAAAAATGAAAAAAAAAACAGCAACAGTATTGCAGTGGTCATTTAGGAGCCGCTGCAGTGTAGCGGCGTCCTCGGTCAACAAATAAGAATGAAAGAAATGAAAACGTACATCACGAAAACGAACACAGGTACACAGAAGATGAGTGACGGTGAGTCGGCAATTGCACGTCTCACACATCGGTGCAGTGTCGCCACACAGCAAAGAGTGGTGAGTGAAACGACAATGCCCAATGCGGAGACGCGCAAGCACCACTTCCTCCATACGGTTCCGACGATATGAGGTTTTCCAGACTTCAAGATTAGGTTTAATTCGATGCAGCTTATTTTCCACCTGTTGGTCCCACAGACCCTGCCACGTTCGCTTGATATAGTCGCGAACGATAAAGCGGAAATCCCGGTGAAACAGTGGAAGCAGATCTAGCAGCCGCATCAGCACACTCGTTACCTGAGATTCCAACATGCCCAGGAATCCAGCAAAACTGAACATGAAGACCGGCCCCGAGCAAACGAAGAAGAAACTGTCTCACATCCAAGAGAACAGGATGGTCACGGCAATCTGGATCAATTATCATGCAAAATCTACCTAAGACGCTATAATGCCACACAATAAGGAAGAAAAAGGAATGAAAAAGAAAAAAAACATTACCATACAGAATACACAACTTTAGATTTTTTCTTTTCTTTTTTTTTTTTTTATTAGAGGGTCTGGCTCCTTAAGAAATAAGTCCCTTTTTTCCACAGTGGAGCATCAAGGTACTTCATTATGTACCACAACCTTTCAAGGATGAGTCATTCTGGTTTATGGTAGGTGGCATATCATTAAGTGCTAATTTGTACTGCTCGGTACGTGTTTGAAGTATTCGGACAATGAATCAGCTAATTTTTTGCATTTAACCTGTGGGTCATGGGATGTGATATCGTTCTCAATGCAGAGGGTGAGTCGAAAGTTCTGCAATATTTGCATAAACGCACGTGCTACGGTGGGTATGTCACGTGTTTAAACTAGGTCAAGTCGCGTCTCTGCAGTCAGCCGAAAGAGTTATAAAGTGGTAGTCGTTGCCGTGAACAGCATTGCATGTCGTCGTTCTGTCTGTGGTTGGGACGCCTAAAAGATGAACAGCCACAACCAGTTAATTAGTGAATTTTGCTTTGCGAGTTTGAACTCGGCCATAACTCTGCTCAAGCAACACGAAACCTCTGTCATGCAAAAAAGGAAGGTTCCGTGGACCACAGCACCGCAACCAGATGGTTCAAGAAATTTCGCTGAGGTGACATAAACCTCGACGATCGGCCAAGGTCAGGTAGGCCGCGAACCGTGGATTCGGAGGCCGTGCGCAAGGCTATAGAGGCCAATCCAACAACCAGCACTCGGGGATTATCAGGCGAGCTGGGCATATCCCAGACCACCGTAGTTCGTCCACTTCAGGACCTCAGTAAGGTCTACAAGATCTCCCTCACGAACTGACGCCAACTGAATCAAACCGCCGAGTGGAAGTGTGCACGAAACTCCTAGAAAACCTGCGCGATGTAGCCTACGTTTCATCAAGAGAATTGTTACGTGCGATGAAAAGTGTGTCTATTTTCATAATCCTAACACATATCGGCAACGTGGGCGCTTCGAGCACAAGGTGATGCTCTGCGTTTGATGAAATTTCGAGGGTATAATCCATTACGAATTTGTTTCAGACGATCAGACCATCAACGGCAACCTCTACTCTGAACAGCTGGGGCGAATGTATGCCGTTTTGGAGGAGAAGTACCAGGCACTGGTAAACAAAAAGTGCGCTCTCCTACAGCAACACAACGCTCGGCCTCATACCGCGCGAACGACCCGTGCAAAATTCTATGAACTTGAGGGCATCGAAGTGATGCCACACCCACCATATAGTCCGAAACTTGCCCCGTCGGTTTATTACTTGTTCCGGTCCATGGCCCATTTCCTTCGCGAGCGGCACTTCAACAACCAGGAGAAGGTGGCAGCTGGGGTGAAGGAGTTCTTCTCCCCGAAGGACAAGAGCAGGTGCCGCCACAAAATCGAAGAATCGGCAGACAGATGGCTAAAGATGGTGCAACACGATGGCCTGTACTTTGAATGCTAGTCAGCTTTCGACGTAAAGGTACGTAGGAAGACATAAAGTGATCCAAATATTGTAAAAATTTCGACTCACCCTGTGTAGAAACAAAAATGTCTGAAACTTTAAATGCGTTTAAGGTCCAAACTAGTTTTTTCTTTTCTTGTGTTTTTAAATTCACAAAAACTAGCTTTGGACTTTTAACTGCCTTTCTTGGAGTAGGATCACATACACAGTTTTTACACGTTGGATTTTCAAAGGGGGAATATGAGTGGTTTCCCTTAACGTATATATTTGGGGTGCGGGGGAGGTGGTTTAACGACCACCGTGAGTAATTTGATGGGCTATGAGCATTCTCCCGTCCCTAATTTTGCCTCACTGGGGCTCGAACCCGTATCGTCCGAATGATCACAAAGCAGCGCTGAGACCATGACGTCACCGGGGCGTCAACATACTAGGGAGGATCCAAAAGTAACGCACAGCAATTTTTTCTCTTTGCAGTTTGCAAGTAGAAGGTTTAAGTTTGGCAGACAACAAGTTTGAATATCACGCTGCAGACTGATTTGGCTGGATCAGGTGTCGCCGCGGTGGAAGACAGTGTGAACGACGGCACAAAGATGTCGTGTTTGTTAGCGTCGTCTACGAATGAAGAACAGCGCGGTGTAGTCCGATTTTTGTGTGTTAAACGGAAAACTCCAACGGATATTCACAAAGAAATGGTCGAAGTGTGTGGTAGTGATTAACTGGACCGCAGCAACATCTCCAGATGGTGCAGTTTCTTTGCAGAGGGCCGTGGCAACTTTACCGATTCGACACGTTTCGGTCGATGTGTATCTGCGTCATCACCTGCTACTGTGAGAAGCATTGAACAGGCAATTCTGAGTGACCGGCGATCCGTCTGCGCACATTGGCACAGAAGTTCAACATTTCGTACGGTAAAACGTACGATATTGTGCATGGCAAATAACAATTTCGCAAGTTCACTACGCGATGGGTGCTCAAGAACTTGATAGACGACCAAAAGGGGCAGAGAAAATTCCGCAATTCAGCTGGGAGGTGCTCCAGAACCCATCGTACAGTTTGGATCTCGCTCCTTCGTATTTTCGTCTGTTTGGTCCCTTCAAAAGATTTCTGGTTGACTTCGATTCGGCTGACGAAGTCAAATCGGTTGCCCTCAGGTGGCTATACGTCCAGAAAACAGACTTTTATGAACAAGGTATACTCAAACTGGTACCACGCTGGGATAAATGTCTCGAGCGTCTCGGTTCTTATGTTGATAAATAGCTAAGAAATGTCTATATGCCCAGAAAACGGACTTTTATAAACAAGGTGTACTAAAACTGATACCACGCTGGGATAAATGTCTCGAATGTCTCAGTTCTTATGTTGAAAAATACGTAAGAAATGTCTATACGCCCAGAAAACGGACTTTTATGAACAAGGTGTACTAAAACTGGTACCACGCTGGGATAAATGTCTCGGGCGTCTCGGTTCTTATGTTGATAAATAGCTAAGAAATGTCTATACGCCCAGAAAACGGGCTTCTATGAACAAGGTGTACTAAAACTGGTACCACGCTGGGATAAATGTCTCGAGCGTCTCGTTTCTTATGTTGATAAATAGCTAAGAAATGTCTATACGCCCAGAAAACGGGCTTCTATGAACAAGGTGTACTAAAACTGGTACCACGCTGGGATAAATGTCTCGAGCGCCTCGGTTCTTATGTTGATAAATAGCTAAGAAATGTCTATACGCCCAGAAAACGGACTTCTATGAACAAGGTGTACTAAAAGTGGTACTACGCTGGGATAACTGTCTCGAGCGTCTCGGTTCTTATGTTGAAAAAAGCTACGAAAAGTAGTTTCACTGTGCATATCTTTTGTTTTGCCTATCTATTAACCGTCTCCGCTTCACTATGGGGTGGCACCCCACATTACGAAATCGCCGAATAGCTCGCGTTGCAATGTCACCCGCCACGCCGATGACGTCTCTATAGCTCGCATGTCGGTGCTCGCGAGACGTTTCGTTTTCGCCGAATAGGTAGGTGTCACCCACAACGCCGATGACGCTTCTATAACTCGTGTGTCGGGGCTCGCGATACATTTCTTTTTCACCGAACAGAGAAAAACTAATATCATCATCGTGTCGAATGTCACCCGCCATGCCGATGACGCCTCTATAACTCGTGTGTCGGGGCTCGCGATACATTTCTTTTTCACCGAACAGAGAAAAACTAATGTCATCATCGTGTCGAATGTCACCCGCCATGCCGATGACGCATCTATAGCTCGTATGTCGGGGCGTACGAGACATTTCGTTTTCGCCGAATATCTCGCGTGTCGGGTGTCACTCGCCACGCTGATGATGCCTCTATAGCTCGTACGTCGGGGCTGGAGAGCCAAAGCTGAACTTTCACTGCTAAGTTGTGGCCTCTACTTCAGAAAAAAAAATAATACAAGTTCTGGGTGAGTATGGGTGAAAAGTTATTCGAGTGGAAAAGGTTAAACTGTTGCCAAAAAAGAAAAAAACTAGTCTGCGTTGCTTTTCAATTCACCCACGTATTTTCCACACTGAGACTGTAAATAAAATGCGTTATTTGGGGGCGGTGGGGGGAAGGGGTTTACGACAGCTATATATGAGCCTAAGGCTATGAAGAGCAGTCCGACCCTAAGCCTGCCCTCTTTTCGGAACGTAAGCTGGGCGGTCACAAATAAAAGCAATGAAACTTCTGGACTGAAGTTGGTGGTACATTTTCAAATACTCGAGACTACATTTAAACGTGAGTGAAAAGATGTATTTATTTTTCACTTGGAGGTATCTCCATAGCCGTCTTAAGGGGTGGGCCAACGGGGCCGGTGCTCAGGGCCCCCACCTGAACTGGGCCCCCAACGCACCAAGTGTCTTATGCGTTTGCAAAAGGTCCAACTGTTTCACCACTCTTCAGCATTTTTTTTATTTATTTATTTAGAGGAAAGAAGAAACACCCGTGTAGAAAGTTGAAAGTTCTTCCGCCTTTTTTTTTTTTTTTTTTTTTTTCAAACCTTGCTCGTAACTTCGATTTCCCGAGGAGATAGGAGGGAAGTTAGGTGTTCGAGTGGATCTTTTGTGACGAAATAAGAAACAAAGAAAGCCGACATCCCAAATAGGAGTGATAGTGATTTGATAAAACAATTAAATGAAAATTCTGAACGGAAGTAAAAATGCATGATTCGTAAATATGTATGTATGATGTATCAGCAAAACAAAGTGGCGTGTCAACATGTATTCAAAGAACATAATTCTCAAGAAAGTGCATGGATTTCTTTTTGAAATCCATGCACTCACTCACTCGTTTTCTCTTATTTTTGCAATACACCTCTAGAATTCCGAATATAATTCAACCTGTACACTTCCACAAGCGCATATCGAAGTGTTTATGTTCTAACAGGAGAAGTGTCAGTTTTTAAAACACAACTATTTCCCGACCTCAGATAATTCATTTTTAAAAGAATTTCAGAGCCAAATGTCATTCAGTGAGCTAGAATGTAAAATTACGTTAAAACTGGCTCATGTTAATGTGAGCCAGGCTTTTCTTTCTTTTCTTTTTTTCCTTCCACGCTCAAATTGCATTTTTTCCGAATAACGTTTTCCTTTTAAACAGCCATTTGTGTTGTCTATACAAAGAAGTGCACATACAGTATGTTTATCACTAGGGTTTGCTCCATATATTCAGTCTTTGCTGTTTCATCATCATCATCATTGTCAACCATTATCAATCCACTGCTGGACGAAAGTCTCCCCAAGTTTCCTCCACAACGGTCTGTCTTGTGCCAGTCTCCTCCATGTCACCCCTGCAAACTTTCGAATTTCATCCACCCATCTCCCATGTGGTCTTCTTCTGGGTCTTTTCCTGTCCCTTGGAATCCAATCTAAAATTTCGGCTGTCCATCGATGATCTGTCCTTCTGGCAGTATGTCCAGCCCATTGCCATTTCAGTGATTTTACTCTGATCATGATGTCTTCCACTCTTGTCATTTTTCGGATCCACGAGTTCCTCTTCTTATCTCTCCTGGTTACACCAAGCATGCACCTCTCCATGCTACTTTGAGTTGTCTGCAGCCTTTGTATGTCTCTTTTAGTTAAGGTCCACGTCTCTGCACCATACGTAAGCACTGGAAGGATGCATTGATCAAACACTTTTCTTTTAAGACATAATGGCATATTGCTCTTGAAAATTATGCTGTTTCTTCCAAAAGCTCTCCAGGCAAGTTTTGTACGCCGATTAATTTCTTCATCAATGTGACCCTCACTTGATATCTGCTGTCCAAGAAAAACGTACGTGTCTGTTATCTCCAGCTTTTCTCCATCAATCGATAAATCTTCATTTCTTGTAAAAGCATTGAACATCACTTTTGTCTTCTGAAAGTTCATTTTTAATCCCACTTCTTTACTCTTGTCAGCAAGTTCCTGGATCATACTCTGCAGCTCTGATGGGCTAGTTGCAAAAATGACTACGTCATCAACAAAACGAAGGTGGGTTAGATAATCTCCATTAATCTTTATCCCCTTGTTTTCCCAGCTCAGTGACTGAAAAACACCCTCCAATGTGGCATTAAAGAGCTTCGGAGATATGGTGTCACCTTGTCTCACTCCCTTTCCAATTTTTATGTGTGTTGTATTTTCAAACAGCCGAATCTTTGCACTTGCATTTTCATAGATGTTATTAATAATATTAATGTATGCATCTTCAATACCGCAGGTTTTCAGAGCCATTGTAACTGCTGATGGTTTCACCGAATCAAAGGCTTTTTCATAATCGATAAAAGCCATGCACAAGGGAAGTTCATATTCCCTCGCTCTTTCAATTAGTTCTCTCAGCACATGGATATGATCTATTGTGCTGTAGCCACTCCTGAATCCAGCTTGTTCTCTCGGTTGAGCCATGTCCAGTGTTACCTTCAAGCGGTGTGAAAGAACTTTAGTGAAGATTTTATAAACTACTGATAGGAGGCTGATAGGTCTGTAGTTTCCGAGATCCTCAATGTCACCTTTCTTATGTAGCAGGATCATTGTAGCGGTGTTCCAATCCTCAGGAATCTTTCCTTCATTAAGGCATCGAGTGAAAATTTGGGCGAGTACTGTTTCGATTTCTCCACTTGCTTCTTGTATGATGTCTACAGTAATTCCATCTTCTCCTGGAGCTTTTCCCCGCTTCATGTTCTTGATTGCATGTGCAACTTCTGCTGGAAGGACTGGAGGAACTCTGGTACTGGTATCTTTCATGATGTCTGGAGTGCATGTATCATCCCTTTCATATAATTTGGAGTAGAAATCTTTCACTCTTGTCAAAATTTCGCCTCTATTTCTTGTTACAGAACCATCTTCTTTTCTCAGTGCCATAATCTGTTTTCTTCCCTTACTGAGATGTCCCTTTGCTATCTTTAGGCTTTGGTTGTTTTCAATTGCTTTCCTCACTAGTTCACAGCTGAATTTTCTTACGTCTTCAGTGATACTTTTTCGTACTGTCTTGCATAGCTCTATATATTCCACTTTGGAAGTTACATCTTCTTTAGTTGTCCTCATCTCTCTTCTTTTTTGCATCAACATTTCGTTTTTCCGGATAATTTATTTACATGCAACTTGTTCTTAGACCCAGCTAATTTTGTTGCTGTTTCCATAAGAGCTTTGGTTACTTTTCTGTTAACTTCAGAGATGTCCACTTCTTCCGATGTTAGGCCTTCTAAAGCAGAGAACCTGTTCTTCAGTTCCAACTTGAAGGTATTATGGTGTTTTTTAAGGTTGGTTATGTCAATAGATTTTGTTTGTCTTATGAGCTTGCCACGTTCAAGTTTAGATAAATAAATAAAAATAAAAATGAGGGGGCCGCATATCGGCATTTTTGTCCCGGTGCTTTCTATTGCCTGGAAACGGCGCTGATTGGTTTATTTCTATCTTCTGGTTTAATTTAGTTTTCGTTGAATAATTTGTAGAATAAGGGAGAAACATATCTTTCAGCACCCATTTTCTTGCAATTTACTAATCAACTAAGTGTGAGTGCATTTGGTGCATGGAATTCTGTAGTTTTTGTCATATACCATTTTTCATTCAAGTGGTATTTAAAAAGTTACCGGATATTGCCTGATATTGAATGTTTCTGTATCAGTTTTGGAAGAAACTTGGGGACACCTTCACCCAGTAGTGGATTGATAATAGTTGACGATGAAGATGATGATGATATATAAAAATCAGGGGCCTCGAAAAATGTGATGGCCCACGGCCCCCAAAAGGGCTAGGACTGCACTTTGTATTTCACACACAGTTTTACAAATTTACTTGCCCTTTAAAAGTTCGAGGTGTTTTAAAGAAACGGTAACTTGCATTGTTAGGATGCTTTCGTTCTTGACGTGATCAGAGTATACTGGCAATAAATTCCGCTTCCTGGCTACGAATGACAAAAAAAAAAAAAAAAAAAAAAACGATCCTTGAAAAGGTAATGATGTTTGGAATTCGCGGAAAGTTTTACAGCTTAACGAGGTGCACCGAGTATCTTATTTGTGTCTGGGAAAATGAGTGAGAAAAACAACGCGGTTTTGCCGCGAGTCAAAACAAAACGTGACTTCTTCAGGCCCATTAAATAAAAGGCAGTTAAAGCTAACCCCCAGGCAAATAGATCTTTTCTGATCATTGCCGTGTTTTCACATCATCGACCAATTTCGGTTTGAGTTTTCATGCAACTCACAGATGGTAACACACACGAAACAAATTTCCCAACGGATTGGGATCATGAAAAACTATCGCTACTGGTTGTTCTTGCTTAAATCCTGTTAGCTCCTGGATTTGCGGGATACGGATCACTTACAGTACACGATTTTGAACTTCTGCTTTCAAGCACAACAATTTCATTTCAAAATAAGATATGTTTACATCTTATTATTTAACTGAAACAAGACAGATGACACCGAATTTTCGGGTGTAATGAGTACGTCTTTTGAATCCGTTCTGACGCGAATTAAATTTATCGAAACTATTCAAATCCAATGGAACCGGTATGGAAAACAGCAGTATCTCAACGAAGAAAGATGTTTTTTAATCGGGTTTTTAATCCCGCAGATATTGCTGTAAACGGAATCGTGAATTTACGCCCTCTGGTTGCAGACTTGTGCGCTAAGAAAATTTTTAAATTATATGAGGAACATTTCGCAGCGGAAACGCTCTCCAACAAAAATAATTTTTCAAATCGGACTCTTAGAAGCAGAGATATCGACAAATATAAGATATGTATCTACGCCCCCTGGAGGGAAAAACATGAATTTTTTTTAAGAAGAAAATATTCTCAAAAGGTTTTTTGATGTGAGCGGTATCGGTGACAAACGAATTGTTTTCAATGGAGATTTTAGAAACTCGGGTTTTGCAGCAAATACATCAGAAGCGGAAATTAAGACTTATGCCCCCTGGTGGCCAAACCAGTTTTTTTATCAAAAATTAGAAATGACATGCAAAAGATTTATCATTAGGAGCTGTACACGGTGCTGAAGGAATTTTTTTAAATCGGAGTTTTAGAAGGAGAGATATCGGGGGAAACGCAATTAACCTTAACGCCCCCTAGAAGAAACTTTATGAATTACTTGAAAATTTTGAAATTATATGAAAAACATATCGCACCGGAAACTCTTTCTAATATCAGAAGGAATTTTTTCAAATCGGACCACTAGAAGCAGAGATATTGAGAAAAATAAGATATAAATCTACGCTCCCTGGCGGAGAAACTATAATATTTTAAGAAGAAAATATTCGGAAAAGGTTCATCGACGTGAGTGGCGTCGGTCCACGAAAGAATTTTTTCAATCTAGATTTTAGAAGCTCAGATTTTGTGACAAATACATCAAAAGCAGAAATCAACGGTTACGTCCCCTGGTGGCCAAACCATTCTTTTCCAAAAATTTTAAATTATATGGAAGCGATTTCCCATCAAGATCTGTATCCGCTGAAGAATTTTTTTCGAATCGGAGTTTTAGAAATAGAGATATCGAGGAAAACGAAATTTACTTTTACGCTTCCTAGCGGAAAATCTATGCGTAACTTGGAGAAGTGACTTTACCTAAAATAATCTTCACATAAAAGGAATCGAAAAGTAAAAGAATTTTTTCAATCGGATATTTAGAAACAAATGCATGGAATAAAATGTATTTTGAATTCGATATCATGTGCATTTCCGCCCTCTAGCGGCGAAATTGTACATCGTAAAAAAAACGAAATGAAGTATCATCATTCGGATATTTCAAGCTTCCCATTGAAAAAAGAATTTTTCAAAGCGGTCTAATAGTTGCAGAGATATGGTGTCCACAGGCGGACGGATGGACAGACAGACGGATGGATGGACGGACGGATAGATGGACGGACGGACACTCTCATAACATAAGCACGATCTTATTTTACAAAAGATGTGCTAAAAAATGCGAGATTTTTGATTCACAGAATACTTTTTATTCAACTGAAAAATCTGCAAGTATGGCCACTTCTTTTTTTATTATCCATTTTTTATTACTCTGCAGGTTAAGGGGGTTAGGGACGTAAAAAAACAATTATAAACATTAGTATTAATACAGTATGTGTTTTAAAAGAAAGATATTTCATTAGTGCATCCTTCCAATTCTTTATGGATCAGATATATCGACCTTAACTAAAAAAGGCATACAAAGGCTGCGAACAACTCAAAAATCATGGAGAGATGCGTGCTAGTATAACCAAGAAACAGAGGAACAAAGACCCACGGAAAAAAGAAACGACTGGAATTGTTAGCATGATGATTGAAAAATAAATCCTGAAGTCGTGATGGGCTGGACATATTGCTAGAAGAACTGACAAAAAAAAAGAAAAAAAATATTAGACCAAAAAATATTACACTGAATATCAAGGGTCAGAAAAAGACCAAGAGGAAGATCCCGTAGGAGAGGACGGGTAATTAAATTCTGAAACATGTAGGAGTCACATGGTAGAAAATGGCTCAGGACAAAGAGTTGTTGAAAAAACTTTAGTAGACCTTCACCATGCAGTGTATTTCGAATAGTTAATGACAATGATAAAGTAGAACCTGGTTATATTGAAACTTATTTAACGCTCAGGAACATAAATTACATTTTTATATACCCCAAAGTAACCACAAAACTTCGCTATGCATAACTTGAGCGTGTTTCCAATATTAAAATGACAAATAAGTATCAGCATTTTAGATAAAACTTCTAGCCGAAATTTCAATATCTCTCATTCTTGTTATTCTTCTAATAGAGGGAACTGACCTTAATGAAAAAAAGAATTAAACAACTAGAGATAAAAAACAACAAAAAAGAAAAAAAAACTTTCGAAAACCATGAAACACGGGATTACACCAGTATACAATGCAAATTTGAAGTTGTGACTCCGTCTATTAGTGTACATTATGAGAAGAGTAGTAAGTCAAATAATATCCGAAAACATGAAAATTCGATCGTCCTGGAGCGGGAATAGAATCCGCGTCTCCTGGTTGGCGCCCGGGTATGCTAACCACTACATCACCCAGAACGACCAAGTCTCAAGTTTCCGAGTAATTTGAATTTAACACATCACAGGAATCGCCAGTCGAAGCAACAGCGTTCATATTTAGCGAAGATGAATAGAATTCATCCAGAATAGAATAAATCTGAATGATTAGAATTCTATTGATCCAAATTCGCTAAATCAAATCTAGATGAATAGAATTCTATTCATCTAGATTCGTTAATTCAAATCTAGATGAATAGAATTCTATTCATCCAGATTAGCTATATTCAAACTGGATGAATAGAATTCTATCCACCCAGATTCGCTAAATATGAATGCTGTTGTAATGAAGACGGTGCAATGTATAACGCGTGTTGTATGTCAGGATATCATTTGGCATCATCCTTCATTAAAATACCTTGTTATTTGATTCACTGTTTCCCGTTTGTTTGTAGTACAAATTTAGCTACTCTGCTATACTGTACAAATATACACCTCGGGCGTATACCAAACGTTTCCGAACAAAAGTCACGCGCTTTCTGTTGGTTTTTAGTTCCCCCAATTACTCTCTGCAGGCTCTTACCACTATTGTTCTGACGCTTTTCACAAGTGCAGCAGATTTGCTAAAACCCGCACCGCTTCTCTGAGCAGTCCTTTAGGTCACATCACTTTCCCATTAGGACTTCAGTAACGCATTCCGCGTTGCGCTTTGAAGTCGCAAAAAAGTAATTTAGATCACATCGCTTTTACAACATATTGTTACAACCCCCCCCTTCCCCCACGCCGTTAATTCTGGAATTAATAGGTGTGGTGGATATATGGATTTAATTAAGTTCGAGGCTTTATTGGGGTTTAAAAGTGTAGAGAGCAGAGGAAGTTTTATCCGGGGTTAGGAAAGAAAAGAGAGGAATAATTCTCATACAGGTAGAGTGGTCGGAGTTTTGAGCGCTTTGAAGTCGTAAATCGCAGGTCGCAGCTGGCGGACAGACTAAACAACGGGAAGGAGGGACGGATCGAAGCGAGACATTACAGGCTACTTGTAGAACTAAATGAAGATAAGGGACAAGAGGGTGAACGAATAATCATAAATTCGTTGATTGTTTAAGAGCATTTTCGAGTACGATTGCTCTCTTTTTGTGCGGTCCTGTCGGTAAGCAAGATTGCGCACTTGGCTTTGAAAATAGGAAAGAAAGTTCAGTTGCCTGTACGCTCTCCGATGTGAAAGAACAGATGTCTTTGGGCTGTTATGTTATTTGGAAAAATGAAGCAGAAACCTCCCGCATTTTGAAAGAAACGGAGATTATCAACTCGAGGTATCTGCATGGATAGGCAAGAATGCCATTAACACAGCGGAATGCTTGTATCCGCGTGAGAAAGCAGCAATTCTTCTGCTGTGAGCAGAGTGGAAATTAGCGACTTGTTGGCTCAGTAAAAAGTTGGAGCTACGGAGAAATTAAGAAGTCGGCGAGTTGACATTGGTAATACTCTGGCTCTAAGAAGAAGCGAGACCAAAACGAAACTCAGGTTGGGAACGCCAACGATAGCTGTTAGGAGCCATCATCAAAATCCTCACCTTCCCATATGCAGTAAAAGAAGCTAGCTCATCTTATGAGGCAAAGCAAGGCACCATCAACAAAAGATGTGCGTGTGTTTGTAAACGGAAGCAGTGCAACCCCTACGCGTGATTGCAGCGGAACGCATCCCGCCCAAGGAAATCTTCAGCGTAAAAGAAGTGTGGTAGTGTTATCTGATAAATTTACAGGTGAAATTTCTTATTGAATTTACACGTGTCAGCCCCATGTAAGTAAAAACATTTTTTTATTGTTGTTACACCTGGTACGCTGATAGTCGAGGAACTGTTAGGAATGTGTAAGCCAATCAAATTACATTCGATAGTGAACTGAACTAGTAAATTGTTAGAAACTGAACTCTGGAGTACAGAAAAACTTTATAACGGGAACAAATTTCGGTCAAAGGTGACCCAGTACTTAAGATCAGCAATCAACTAATTGTTATATGTATTTGTGCCATTTTTATTTTATAGCCCATTAAATGTTTATGTTTAGTGCAGTCAGAGCATTTGCAGGACACATTATTTATGTGTACGAGTCTGATTGGTTTTGATTGTTTAAGTGTGTGCCCATAAATTACAGTCTTCGCGCCAAGGATAACGTCAAATAGCCGTGGATAAAAAAATGATAATTGCTCGGCCACGGTCAT
Source organism: Macrothele yani (assembly GCA_039090855.1). Lineage (NCBI taxonomy): Eukaryota > Metazoa > Arthropoda > Arachnida > Araneae > Macrothelidae > Macrothele > Macrothele yani. Next base: position 13,216,357 of record CM077003.1, on the reverse strand, counting down.
TACATTGGTGGTCCTCGGTGGGACCGCGGTTACAACAATATCTTCACTAACGTATTCAGCTCTATCATCCGACGTTCGAAGTCCATTAGATCACATCGCGTTCCCATTAGACCTTCAGTAACGTATTTTGCGATGCCATTTCGCGTTCAAAGTCATTTAGATCACATTACTTTCTCAGTTGATCTAGGTACGGTAGAGTATTCAGCGCTGTAAACCGACACTCAAAGTCCATTAGACCACGTGGCTTTCCTTTCCATTAGGCCTTCAGTAACGTGTACTGAGATGCCATTCCACGCTCAAAGTCATTTAGATCACGTTGCGCAGTCCGACGGAAATCGTTCGCCGGGCTGTCACCAAATCCAAACGCACCCATCAGATTGGAAGAGTGAAAAGCGTGACTCATCACTTCGAATAACAGCTTTCCAGTCCCCCACAGTCCAGAAACGACGGGAGACATACCACTCCAAACGGCACTTCGCATTCACGGTAGTGATGTGTGGCTAGGGTGCCGGAGCTCTACCAGAACAACCCACACTGTCCAACTCTCTACGGATAATTATGGTATTAACCGAGCCATCACAAGCATTTCCTACTTCGGCAGCGATGGAAACGACAGAGAAAGAAAGGGATTTCTTAACATTTCTTACCATGGCTCTTCTGTTACGCTCCGTCAGTTACTGCGGCCATTCTGAACTTTTTTTTTCTTTTTTTGCTGTAATTGCACCATACTGCTTCCATCTCTTCACGACATCATTTACAGTCGATTTTGGTATGTTTAGTTTAGCTGCAATGTTCCGTATGGAAACGTTACAGAAATGAGATCCTATGACCAACCCAAGCTGGAACTCGGAAAACTCACGTCCATGCCGCATATCCCCTTCAAAGTTACTGAAAACACGACAGAACATCTCAGCTTTAAACAGGTACCTCCCCACTCACAGAGTACCTTCTTGCGCAACCGTATTTTGCATTTATGTAAATATTTGGTAGCGTCCGAATACTTTTGATAATATAGTGTACATAGGCGCCGACTTGAAAAATTATTGGGGGTTCCAGACATTTTTAATCGAATTGCCCATGCACTTTTCAAAGTATTTAAGTCTAATTTAAATTTCATGCAGTCAGATTATCTGGCACAATAAGACGGGTGAAGTGCTAAAATGAAGCAAACTATAGTTAATTACAGAATTTTTTTCTCTGGTTAATTATTTATTTCATTAATTTAGCTTTTGTAGGCGCAACATTATTATATGCAATATAATACTGTGTGAATTTCCAACTCAATTGTCTTATAAAAGTAACAAAAACATGTAAAATTTATTTTAAGGTTTGTTTCTACCAATTTTTAAAATGCCAACAATTTTTTTCTTCAAATGATTTCTGAGTTAAAATAAGAGGTTAGAAGGGAGAGGACATGGCATCGGTCGCATGCCCTGCGTTTTCCGTGGGCTCCGCTTCGTATCAGCTGTGTATGTCCAGTATGCCCAACTTGGGCTGCTTCTGTACTTTTCTATGGGGAAATCGTTGACTTTGAAGAGGTTTTAGAGGCGCTTGTGCAGTCAGGAAAAAATGAAACCATACATGCACATAACTAAAAATTTGCAAAAAGTTACAGAAATACTGTTTAGTATTTTCTAAAAAAATTAAACAAAATTATGCTTCGTCGAGCGGAAGTGCATATTGTGTATTAACCAATCACGGCTTTGCTAAAACTGTGGGAGCCTTGTTGACCTTAAGGGACTGCTGCAGAGAGCAAGAGACGGCCGCTATCAACCTGTGCTTCAGCACAGGTCTTCAGTAAGTGACGTCAGGTCACTGAACCCTCCTCACCCGGAGGGCGCAAGAAACCAGATGATCAGAATTGACTTCACCAGCGGCTACTGATGCCATCTCCTCTCTCTTCTAACCTCCTTGGTCCCCGACTGTCCGAAGATAGGATGGGTCAACTGACTGTACAACATATTTCCGCTTTATCACTATGACCTCGAATATGTTATCGTCTCCGAATGTAGAGCTACACTTTTGTATTTTGTGGGAACCCAGACAAACCGAAGAATTTTCTTTTATTAAGGAGACAGTTTTAAATGCTTTTTTAACAACGGTACTTCTGTCGCGTCAAACTTGATGAGCACAAACAAACACTAATTCTTTTTTGAGGCACAATAAACAGTCTGAGGGGTAAATTTCTATACACACTTTCTATATATAGTAAACGGGGAATGAATAATAAAAAACTTGAAGAATTGATAACGAAAAACAAAATTTATGCATATATGCGTACGTGTATTTTTCCCACGAAATACGCGTAAAAATATTAGGGTTTCTAGGAACCTACAACAAAATAATTGGGGGTTCGAAAAGGGTCTCGAACCCACGAAGTCGGCGCCTATGATAGGGCATGTCTTCAGTCTGACGTACCTCTCAACTGAATTTGATAAAGTCTATCAAGTCGTTATGATGCTATCAACCCTGTGCTCCAGCAGCGGTTGATAGCATCATAACCGCTGGCTTTTATGTTTGTAATTTGACTTTTGTCCAGCAGTGTATATTATGTCTGATTTGCATTACAATCGAGAAATTGATCACTTATATTTATGATTACGTATAACAGAAACATGGATGTATTTAAATTCTTCTTAGGACCACACCGCTGATAAAGATTTTATTTCAAATTGTTAAACTTTATGGTATTTGAGCAGGCATTGAAACTTCGGCGTCTCTGGACGGTTATTGCCCGGTTTTTAAGTTCGTAGACTTAATTTAGCAATAGTCGGCTTGGCAGTCGGCATCGGGAGTTACCGTGATAATCCTTAAACCCTGGAATTTCAAGAGATTGCAATTTCTCACCATGGTAATAACAGGGAATGTAGGAACGACGCTTTGTCGACAGTTCGAAACAAGAAGAAGACTCGTTGTTCCGTCCGAATGCAGTCGCAGTCGAAGCAACGTCTAGTAGACTTGTATTGTCCTCCCTTAGAGCAGGGCGGTGGGTTTGGAACGGGGACGGAAAAGAGACGGTTTCCATTCACAAGAGGAATTTCAATGTCGGAAAACAATGTTTGCCGATGCGCGAGGATAAGTAAAATCGACACATCGCCGCGATATACTGACAGCCGTGTTACGTAAGCACAAGGAAAGTCAATAACCGAAAACATTTAAACATCCCACAAATTTTACCAATATGCGCAGATAGGATTCAGAAGAATACGTCGCATGTTCGCTCAGTCTATCAAAAGCAAAATCTTTTGATTACCGAATGACGAAAGCAATTCAGTTGCTTCCATTTGTTTGCAGGTGAATAAATGAAGGCTCATCTGATTTGAGAAAACGTGTTGTTTCGAAGAGGATCCGCTCTTACCAATAATTAATTTTTCTCTCGACTCCAGTGTGATATTTCTCAATGATTTCCGCTCAATGCTATTTTCTTTACAATTGTCTATGTATTCGTATTTTATATCCACATGTATTTGTTATATACGAATCTAATAAATGGTTTCTATCATAAATGGATTACTGATAATGAATTCTAGAGAATTATATTATACGTAACAGCTTTTTCAGGTACATTCAAATACATGCGATAGTATACCACTACCAGTGATCCAAATTTATTTGCGTAGATAAAAATCAAAGTTTTGAAGCTTTCGCACAATAAACAGATAGACAACAAACTGCAAACTGGATAATACAGGGGGTTCGGAAATGATGTACACAATTTCAAAGTTAATTAGTACGAAAAGTATTTGCGATAGGAATGTTTTGCGTTTTGTTCAAGATTAAGCAAGTTCTAAAGTATATAGCTTTGCAATCAATACACTTCTACATGTACTCCATTCGTAGCGCGCATGATGTCGAGTCGATTTCAGGCCAAGTATGTTGTAGAATATCTAGGGTGACGTGGAAGAGGGCTGAGGTGATGCGCGCCTTCAGGTCACCTAAGGATGCAACCTTTGTCCGGTAGACAATGTCTTTAAAGAACCCCCATAAAAAAACCACAGTGGGTTATGTCTGGCGAACGGGGAGGCCATGTCATTGGACCTCCGCGTCCAATCCACCGACAGGGTAAGTGCTGATCCAAGCAGGCACGAACGTCTGATGACCAATGAGGGGGAGCCCCATCTTGCTGGAAAATGACGTCTGGAATCTCCTGCAGTAGCGGAATGACGAACAGCTGTAACATATCCAGGTATGTGCCGCCAGTTAGGGTTGGTTCAGCAAACAAAAATGGTCCAATCACTCTGTCCTGCATAATGCCACACCAAACATTGACTTTGGGGCTGTGTCTTGTGTGTTCCAGGGCAGCATGGGGATTTTATGAACCCCAAATTCGGCAGTTATACTTGTTGACGGTACCTGACACATGAAATGTTGACTCATAGCTGAAACAGATTCTTGACAGGAACGTGGGATCGCTATCAATGCGATGAGGCATTTCTGCGGCAAACGCTGCACAACGCGCTTTGGCATTGGGTTGCACCCTTTGCACCAGCTGCATTTTGTAGGCGTAAAGACGAAGTCGTTTGTGTAGCACTGTGTGAAATGTTGTGGCAGGTATCCCCAGTTCGCGTCTAGCTGAACGAATGGACGTCGAGGGTTCCGTTGGTACTCCCGACACACAGCCTCCACGGATTCTTCCGATATTTTTTTCGTCTCTTTCACCACACTACCGGTAGCTTTGAATTAGTCTACCCACTACTGGATACTCCTCCGTTTTAGAGGTTTCCTCTTGTACTCCCTCCTGAAATTTCTCTGGACTTGGGTCAGCTATTTGGACTCCGCACACCACATCACACAAGCAGCTTTTTCCTGTGACGTCGCCATTTTCGCTATGTTGTGTCACACTGCGCTACTAGGCACCTAGCGCCACCTATCAAAGGAAAAATAAAACTTTAGAACTTGCTTCAACTTGGTCAAAACGTAAAACATTCGTACCGCAAATACTTTTTGTACTAATCAGATTTGAAATTGTATACATGACTTCCGAATACTCTGTAAAATGCTTCAACAATTTGAAAGTGCTGACTTGACAATAAACGAAGAGATGCAGATATAATTATTCACTTAAAGACACTAGACATCATGTTCGGTTTACACGCAGAATCCTTAGAGGGAAAAAAAGGCATTCACTATTTGTAGAATTGCTTCCAAATTCGTGGTAACTCTAGCGAGACGCTATCAGTTCAAGTTTCATTGTTAGTAATGATATCCGAATTTCCAGAACGGCAGTGGATTTAGAAAGCTAATTTCTTTATGTCATCCAACATAGGATCAAAGGACTTGAGCTAGTACTTCGCTAGGTAGGGCCGAGGTTAATTTGCTGTTCTTTGTGTCCCCCTTATGCTCGTTGACTCTAATTCTAAATGAACGTTTGGTCATTCCAATGTAGTATCGCTTGTAGCCGTCCGGATATTGTAGAGGTATGACATAAACACCTGCTTCGTTGGCAAGTGCGGGCTTGTCAGTGGCCAATGAATTCGGATCACTAGTATAGTCATACTATCTCATGTATAGTTGGTGTAAAGTTCCTTGTGTTAGTATTTATATTCAAATACTTTATCTTCATTAATAATCAGTATGATATTTTTAACAGCTGAAATGCTGAACTAACTTGCTTCCAACTCCTAGAAAAACATAAGAACTCAATCGGATTGGGAATGCTAGTAAACACACCGGCCACTGAATTAGAATCTTTTTTGTACACCATGTTATCAAACGTATTCGGACACCACAATAGTTTGGGACAAATAGCTTTATTACTGCAATTAGTAGTTAGTCGGCCCGCCTTTCCCTTGAATGGCAACGGTAAAACGTCGAGGCATACTATCAACCAATTTCCGGTAGGTCTCTACAGGAATGACTCGCCATTCGACTTGCAAAGCTGCTGCCAGAATGGAGAGAGAAGACGGTAGTTGTGGTCGATTCCGTATCCGTCGCTCCAGTTCATCCCAGAGGTGTCCTGTGGGATTAAGATCAGGACTCTGAAAGGGCCAGTCTAATAATTTCATCTCGTTTTCAAGAAACCAGTCCTACACACGCCATACAGCGGGAGCTCGATCGTATTGGAAGAGACAACGGTCATTTCCATAATACTGCTACAGTGTTGATAGACCGGAATAATCTAGAACGACCAGGAGTTCATGGTTTGTGGTATAATAACCAACGGGCCGAATCCCATCCACGAAAAGCAACTCCATACCATGGTGGAGCCTCAGCTCAACTTAATGGTTGAAAGAACACAGTTCGACGCAAACCGTTCGCCGGGCTGTCGACAAATCCAAACATGCCCATCAGATTGGAAAAGTGAAAAGCATGATACCTCACTCCAAGGACAGCTTTCCGGTCGCCTACGGTCTAGGAACAATGGAAGACACACCACTCCAAACAGCGCTTCGCATTAGCGGTAGTGTTGTATGACTTGCGTGCCGCTGCTCTACCATAATAACCCACACTGCGCAACTTCCTGCACATAGTTATGGTACTAACCGAGCCATTACAAGCATTTCCTATTTCAGCAGAGATTGAAACGGCAGAGAAAGAACGGGATTTCGTAACATTTCTTACCTTGACCCATCTGTCACGTTCTGTCAGTTCGTGTGGCCTTGCTGAACGGTTTTTTGCTGTAGTAGTACCGTCCTACTTCCATCCCTTCACGACATCACTTACAGTCGATTTTGGCATGCTTAGTTTAGCTGCAAAGCTCCGTTTGGAAACGTTACTCAAATGACATCCTATGGCCAGCTGTGTGACAAAGAGAAAATAGAAGAAAACAAGAAAGATGTCACTGAGTTGTCATATGTAATACGCACGTGTTTTGAATCCGTTCTGACACGAATTAAATTTATCAAAGCTATTCAAAGTCAATGGAACCGGTTAGGAAAGTAATCAACAGGTTCCAATAATCGATAAAAACAACCAGAAATAGAAACATCTGCTTAGTTCCACAAGCGGCTGAAAAGCATGTTACGAAGATTAACAAATGGCGAACAAAAAGCTTCCCATAATACAACGAAGGTACCAGAGACAAAGAGATTTTCAAATCGAACAGTTAACAAGAAAGATGACACCGAATTTTTGGGTGTAATAAGCACGTCTTTTGAATCCGTTCTGACGCAAATTAAATTTATCAAAGCTATTCAAAGCCAATGGAACCGGTATGGAAAACAATAGTATCTGACGGAAGAAAGAAGTTTTTCAATCGGGTTTTTAATCCCTCAGATATTGCTGTGAACGGAATCGTGAGCTTACGCCCTCTGCTTGCAGACTTGTGAGTTAAGAAAAACATGAATTTATATAAGAAACATTTCGCACCGGAAACGCTCTCCAACACCGAAAGAATTTTTCAAATCGGACTCTTAGAAACAGAGATATCGACAAAAATAAGATGTGACTTTACGTCCCCTGGTGGGAAAACCATGCATTATTTTAGGAAGAAAGTAATCTCAAAAGGTTTTTTCCAAGAAAAAAAAAATTTAGTCGAGTTTTCACGAGCCCAGATTTTGCTACAAATACACCAAAAGAAGAAATTAACACTCATGTCCCCTGGTGGCCAAACCATTATTTTCCAAACATTTGAAATTATGTGAAAATTATTTTCCATCAGGTCTTCTATGCGTTACAGGAAGAATTTTTCAAATCGGATTTTTAGAAGCAGAAATAACGCAGAAAACGCAATTTGCCTTTGTGTCCCCTGGCGGAAAGTCTATGATTTACTTGAAATTTTTGAATTTATATGAAAAACATTTCGCATCGCAAACACTATCCAACAAAGAAGGAATTTTTCAAATCGGACTCCTAGAAGTAGAGATATTGACAGAAATAAGATATACATCTACGCCCATGGCGGAGAAACCATGCATTATTTTAAGAAGAAAACATTTTCTAATGTTTATCAACATGAGTGGCATCGGCCCACGAAATAACTTTTTCAATCGAGCTTTTAGAAGCTCAGGTTTTGCTCAAATACCTACGAAGCAGAAATTAATCTTTACGTCCCCTGGTGGCCAAACCATATTTTACAAAAAAACTGGAAATTACAATCAAAACATTTCCCATCAGGTACTGTATATTCTGCAGAATTTTTTTTTCAAATCGGAGTTTTAGAAGCAGAGATATAAGGAGAAACGCAATTTACTTTTACTCCTCCTAGCAGAGAATCTATATGAGTAACTTGAAAAAGTGACTATACCTAAATTAATCTTCGGCATGAATGGAATTGAAAGGTAAAAGAATTTTTTGAATTCGATGTTTAAAAGGAAATATATGGAATAAAATGTATTTTAAATTTGATATCATCTACATTTGCGCCCTCTAGCGGTGAAATTGTGCATCGTAAAAAAAAAAACGAAATGAAAGATCATCATCTATCATTCGCACATTTCAAGTTTCCTAATGGAAAAATAATTTTTCAAATCGGACTATTAGTTGCAGAAATATGGTGTCTACAGACGGATGGACAAACCGATAATATAAGCACGATCTTTTTTTACAAAAGACGTGCTAAAAACAAAGAATGTTTGGGAGTATCCGTCTGGCTGGAGCTACTAGTTTGAAAACAGCAGAGCTAATGCTCATATGTACACAATATGTCAAGTAAATATTGTACTTTTTGCAAAGGCGTTTAAATGTCCTTTCGTACGTTCATTCAAGAATGGGGAGTGTATGTTCTTCCGAGAAACATTCCAGCGAAACGTAACAGGAGCTGTTCACAAGGTTTCCAAGAAAGTTTTTTGTTTTAAATATCAATAAACTTTGCAATACAAATTTATTCTAAATACACTTAAAAAAACGCATGGTCATATTTCTTGAGAGAGAAATCTGTGTAACTTAATTCGTCATGTCCATGAAGAATTAATACACTAGAAACTGAATACGTTCCATCACTAAGTAAACGTAATCAGTTTCCATTTGCTTAGTGACTGGTACCATATGTAGCTGTCTTTTGTTTAAAGGAATTCTTTCTATCCCCATCTGATACACGATGATTCAAAATTCGCTTCTTTCGTACGTGGTAATTTTGTGAGCGTAAATAATCGATGGAGGTACACAAATGGCAGTTTCATTCCGTGACAGAAAGTAAAAAAAAAACAAAAAAAAAAACAAAAAAAAACAGCTTCTAAACACAATTCTTGTTACGTAATCGAGTTTATGACGTACAAAACGCATTATTATCTTATATTTGTGCGAACGTGATCAATTCCAAGCATCTACGACGTGCAATTTGAATAAATGGTATACAATTACATTGATCTATTACTTTAGCAATCTTTCCGTTACATCAGTGAATGTTGAAACAGCCTTTAAATACGAATGAGAATGGCATAAAGTTTTGCCAAGTAGTAATGGAATATTTATTATGGGTCTTTTATTCGAAAAAAAAGAAAGCAAACCTTTTTTTTTTTTTTTTTTTAGTCCTTTCATTGAGAGCAAAGATCAGATGAATTCTTCGAACGCATAACCAAAGGTTTGACAAATGTTGGATGAAAATGAGATGTATGATGCAGATTAAGCTTTAGTTTATTTTTTCCCATTTGCATATAATGCACTCTGTAAAAAATATTCTGAAATTCACGAGCCACTTTCGGTCATTTCTTTCGCGAATTAATTTCTGATGCAACATTTTCCGTAAAATGACAGAAAAAGAAACCTGAATGTCACGGATTATTTGTACCACGGGAAAATTCTGAATTTTCAGAAACCTTTCCGCAGTTTCTTTCTTATATTGACGGTAAATTGCCACTTTACAGATACGTTAACGGAAAATTCCGAAATTTCAGAAACCTTTCCAGAATTCGTTTCGTATATTAAGGGAGAAACTCCGTTCTCACTTTTTCCGTATCCGTATCACGAGAAATTACCGGTAATAGGAGCGACTGATCAGAATACTTGAGGTTTGATTAACTTTTAAATTTCAATGGTCTATCGAATCCTGAAGTTCCGTAGCAAGATCAGATGTTGTGAATAGCATATCGCATGAATTTTGTGCATTGTGGCACAACATATTTCTTCTCCTCTCCCCTATTTTGTGCACCAGCTATTTATTACATAGTGCATTACTGTAAAAAACCTGGTACATAACTTATTGTACAGATGATTATACGATGTCTGTGTATCAGTCTTTCGATAACTTAAGAAAAAAGCTATTGTAGCTATCGAAAATAAATTTTATATTTAGGAGATTTTTTTGTGAAATAATACTATAAATATTTCACCTTTTTTAAAGATCACTGAAGGTCATTGTCAATTTAAAAAAATCAAACTGCAAAGCATTTTGTTGCTTCAAAAAATCAGGATGAAAAATGCTTAATTTGTGAAAGGTCCTCCTACAGAAAATTAAAAAAAAATATTACAAACCTATTTAGAAAAATAGTAAGCTCCAACAAAAACTAAAATGACTAAATAACTCGCATTAATGAAAAAAAAAATTCATCGTCGCTAGATTGGTTTTACAATGAACGTGATCCATGTTCTTGAGAGTTTGTGGCTCAATGGTTAAAGGCGTGCGTTACCTGTTGAACCAACCCAAACAACGAGGTTTCGATCCTGACTGTACGCGGAAGGATTACCTTGTGTAAGGGCTGAAAAATGCAGGTGTTATAGATTTTGCGGAATTTTAGTCTAAATACGGAAAAACCATAAAATGAATTTTTTTCTGAAATAAACAGAATTTCTGACTACGGAAAATCTGTGAAACTACGGAAGTTAAAATAAACGGGCACTTGAAAAAACGGAAATTTCGTTAAAAGACGGATACCTACCGGCAACTTTGCTGCACGTTATTTTTCAGAAAATTTTCCGTGAATTCACACCACTTATTTTTTTACAGTAAAGGAAATTATGGTAAGAGAGAATAAATTGGTTTCAACAATTCCTGTCATATTTCACACTAAATGAAATCAGCATTTACAGCAAGTCTGTTTACGGGACAGCCCATGAACATCCGTATTTTCTAAATAGTTGTTATCGAGGATTAACCCTTCCCCGTGAGTGTCTAAAATACGGTGAAAGATTTCTTTTTGAATTTAAGACTCCTGGTGTCAGGAAAAACAGACAACCGAAGACGTAACTACAAAATCCAGGTCTGTAAATAACATTAACTATAAAACATGCGTTTTTCTCATGGTTAGTGCTCCTCGGGGTAAAAAAAAAAAAAAAAAAAGAAGAAGTTTTTGAATTCATGTCATAGCTGTGGAGATGCCATATCTGATGACTGACGGACGGACAAAATGATACTATACACACGTGCTTTTATTGCAGAAGACTTGAAAAAAAGATCACTTCATCTTAAAAGAACGAAATAAATCAGATGCTTTGCAGGCCACTTTTAAATCACGGCAATCAGCTGTTCTCAAACTTCTGACACCACGGAGCGCTTTTTACTCAAAGAAGACGCCGCGGTGCCCCAATATATTTTTCAATGCCCGTGTTTACATTCAGTGAACAAATTATGAATACTCGAGAGACGAATATAGCGTATTAAATCCGTTTATTTTGCCGTGGAAAAGCCTCCCAGTGGAGTACGAAAGCTTGGCGAATCTTTGTTCTTACTACACCACAAAAATAAACGGATTTAAGTCTGTCTTTGAATGAGTATTAGGGTTCATCTTCTACCTTATACCTGCAATGTAAATTCTTTTGTACACATTTCCTCGAAGACTATTACTTTTCAGTGTTCGAAAATTTGAGCACAAATAAAAACGAACCATAGCTAATACACTGGTGTGCAAAAATTAAGGACGGAGAGGAGAGATTAGCATAACAGCGGAACGAGCAGGCAGAACGGACCGAAAGACCACTCAGGAGGAACACTAGAGTCTGGTACGTTAGGGCATGCGCATATATGCAACATGACCTGGGGTGGGGGTGGGGAGTGTGGGAAGGGTATAAAGCACACGGGCGGTGTACGCTCAGCAATTCGGTGAAAGCTATTGCACGGTGTACATCGGTTTGAACCACCTCGAGATGCTGTCACCGTGTGATATGGCTAACAGGCAATCCAGTTGACGACATCTGGATGACTTTGCCCGAGGTCGTGTCATTGGGAAGTTGGAAGAAGGTCGAAGTGCGACTAGTGTGGCCGAGGAGTTCGGGATCGCTCACAGCATCGTTTCACGAGCTTGGTGAGCATTTCAAGCGACAGGAACAGCTGTCCGAGAGTTTAGCAGTGGTCGTCCACGACCAACCACGGCGGCGGACGACAGGTATATTGTCTTACAGGCGTGATGAGACAGACGGCAGACAGCAGGAGAAATCGCAAGGCACATGCAACAGACAACTGGACGTCCGTTATCGCGTTTTACCGTGGACAAGAGGCTGCACAAAGCTGGTCTATTTGCACGACGACTAGTACGGTGTGTGCCATTAACGCCTGCTCATCGGAGACGGCGGTTTCTGTGGTGCCAGGAACACAAGAACAGGACACATAAGCAATGGTGTCGAGTTTTCTTTACGGATGAGATCCGATTTAGTCTGACGAGCGATTCTGGACGTATACACATCTGGAAAGAGCAAGCAACACGCAATCACACTTCCAACATCATCGAAAGGGACAGGTTTGGAGGTGGCAGAGTTATCGTTTGGGGCGGTATCATGCTTGGTAGCCGTACTGACCTCCACATCTTCCAAGGAGGTTCAGTCACTGGTGTCCGCTATTGTACCGAGGTTCTCCTGCCTCACGTGCGGCTGTTTAGAGGTGCTATGGGTCCTGAGTTCCTCTTCATGGACGACAACGCTACACCTCATCGTACAGTGGCTGTCGCAGAGCTGTTGGAGAATAAAGATATTCAACGCATGGATTGGCCCACAAGGTCTCCGGACCTAAATCCAATCGAACACGTGTTGGACCTTCTCGGGAGACGCTTGGAAGCACGTCACCAGCCGCCAGCAACGATTACGCAGCTGCTATTGGCGCAACAAGAGGAATGGGCCGCGATGCCTCAACAGCTCCTTGACAACCTTGTCTTCAGCATGGACAGACGTTGTAAATCCTGCAACGCAGTCAGGAAAGATCATATCCCCTACTAAAGACTGGATTTTTCTTGGCAGCCGCCTGTCAAGTGGACATTTCTGTCTTCTGTCCAGTTGTGCTCGAAGCTACCTTTTCAATAAAGTGCCTTTGTATCCTTTGGATTCCTTGTTTGGACGGTGTTGCTCACTTGTCCCATATTCTTACATCTTGGGGATCTTATGGTATGATTTGAGTCGATGTGGAGCACTTTTGCACGACGTTACATTCGCAAAACCGTCTCGTCCTTAATTTTTGCATGGCAGTGTATATGCCACAGTTATTATTCCGAAAAATTTGTTATAATGTTTTTCAAAATTCAATTTATCCGACTAGAAAGCATTCCAGTTTGGCGCTAAATGGCGCGATAAGTTATCAGAGTAGTGTTTCTGTCTGGTTGCAACAAAATCTCTTCTTTCTGCCTGATTTTTTTAATTATCGGGGCCAAATAGAAATCAATGAATTGGGGCAAAAGTGAGATTGGAAACTTGTTTTCTATAGATCATCTTGAATCCTACTGCACGTTCATTTTTTAAAGAGAAAATGTGTACATTAGCACAGAACTCCTTAATTTAACCTATAGAAACTCCGTCTACTTACTGAGCTCTACCCTCAAATAACATCATTGTTTAAAACGTAGCAGCACGTACTTTGTCTTTTCATTGTGGAGCCAACGAGGGACCTCTTCCATTCTGAATATGGCGAGGTCTGCAGTGATTCGCTGACGCCAGCTTCTGGTACAGTCACTCAAGAAGTAAAAGTCACGCCCAAGGAGCGATTTTTTGCTCCATCTATCGCAGAATATGAACCCTAACACTCATTCAAAGACATCCTTTATATGCCATATGAGTCTCTTGGGTATTCACAGTCTGGTGTATTTATAATAACGTTAACGATGCAAAAATTCTGTTTATACAGGCAATAAGGATTTAAAAATTTCATTTCTCCAATTTCACATTTCAGTCTTGAGCAGGACCGTAGCAAGCTTTTCTTATCCAGGAGGGCGAGACTTGAAACTACGCCCCTTCGAATTTCACTCAAATAATACGTCGTTTATTACTTTCTCACACACAGCCATTATAGGGTACAATGATCGTTCAAAAATCGCATTTCAGGTTTTTGACATAATTTTATTAAAAATGTAAAAAAAATAAGTAAATACCCAAGAACTACAGGTTGTAAATAGCAAGTGAATCGTAAACGTTACGTGAACGACCACAACACAACACTCCACAGAATGCAGAACGGAAAACAAACCGGCGCAGAACGGATATGAATGGGATCGTGAACGTAACAATAGGAAGAAGCTTTAGGAATAGGGCTTGGAAAAATTCCGTTCAAGGTTAAACGCTCAGAGAATTTTCTACGAGAAAGCACAGATAATTTATTAGCTCTTCATCCCAGTGACATATTCGGAAAGGTCTTGGAGATGAGACATACAGTATATTGATTTCTATGTCTCCATCCACTGTTTTGGAAAATTCCCTTCATGGATATGAGACGTTCAGACCTCACAGTGTATGTTACTCGGTACCCTGACTAACTGCATGGAATACTGTATAAGACTAACCAAAGTCCTTAAAAAGATAAAACTGAAGGATGCAACCTTCTTTTTTAGTTACAGTTTCTATTTTATACATCGCCCAGAGCATGAATTTACGCCCTTGGAATGACCTTTCTGGGAGGGCAACCGACCTCCCAGCCCTCCTGGTAGCTTCAGTAAATATTAAACACCCCCCCCCCCCCCCAAATGCTCGAACATACGACACGTTATTTCCCCGGGTCAACTGAAGATAAATGAACTAAATAGACTGACAGAATAAAGCTTGAACGAATGTCGTGGTTACGTAGTGCAATCGTGTGTTGTACTGCAAATTCCAGAAATGTAGCAACAAACGACAGTGCCAGGGAGTGGCCGTGTCATACCGGTTCACACTTCAGGTGCGGTATCGTTCTTCTGAGAATAACTCATTCAAAGCAAGTCCTACAGCAGCTTCGTAGCTATAATGCTATTTCGATCATCAGGCCTGATAGCGCGTAAGCGTGAGAGAAAAATTTGGGAGGAGACCTCACACTTTCAACGGTGATGACGATAGGTCGCGCTTTGTTTTGCCTGCCTTTTTCGCAACTGCTTCCACATCGTCCCTAAAATAAATGACAACTGCGCGCAACTTCCAATAGGGATCGCTATATATTGTTGTTTGTTTCTTTTCTTTTTTTATTGGGGGTTTAACAACCACCGTGAGCAACTCACTGGGCTATAAGCAGTCTCCCGTTCCTAATTTAGGTCCAATGGTTCCAGGAAAGGAAGAGAGCCAGTGCCCTAAGACAAACACAACATCCATGCCTCACCGAGATTCGAACACGGACCCATCTCGGACGAATGATAAGAAGACATCTCTTAGACCACTGCGGCACCGGGGCAGCTATATCGGTGGTATGCACATGTGTATGCTTTGAAGGAAACATTATGTACATTCATTGTATAAGGAAATTGAGGAAGTACGTGAATTTTTCCAGTGTATTTTCATTGTCAAACATGACAGTGTCACGATACTTTTTTCACGGAAAGCTTCGCGGAGCCCTGGGGAATCCGCGAAGCACACTTTGAGAATCGCTGATTTAGAGAAATCCCTCGCGTTTGTGAAATAATAAATAGTATATAAAAAAACTCATTTAAAAATATCATAGCAATGAAAAGTAGTGCGCATAATTATTTCACATCTTAATAATTTCATCATAATTATTCCACATTGCTTAATGTGTGTTAGAGAAATTGTGGCCAGAAGTTGTGAGAGGTTCCAGAACTCCAAATATGAATGCGATAGTCGACCAAATGGTAACTATAGCACAAAACGTAGAGTGTAAAGGCTTCGATATCATTAATACGGTAAACGAAGAATTTATTACAGATCCGCAGGAGTGGGAATTGGAAGATGAAACAGATATGGAAGTTGTTAAGCCGGTATTTTTTAAAGGAAACTGTGACGTGCCTGTCCCGCAGGACGCATATGAGATGAAGGCAGATAGCAGTGAAAGCACATGTCAGTTGAGAGAGCGACTTACTCCGGAGTGAGGGGCCTGGGCTTCGATGTTCGGCGCAGACAAACTTGTTCGTTTTATTGGCGCCCGAACTTCCAAGATAACCCGGCTGTTAAATTTCTCGCAATGATGTGATGTTCTTTCCACACGGCGAGACAGGAAAAATGAGAATCTCTTCTTCAGTGCTTCGAAAAAATAAATCAGTGTGATGTAACTCTCCACGCACCAAATTGTCTGGGATTTCTTAAATGCACGTTCTTCATGGGACGGCTGCCTACAGTGACACATGGTCCAGGCTGACCCATGGGCCATGCCCCTCGGCCCTCTTTCAGGGGGGAGGGAGAAGTGACGTGCCTGCCACGCAAGACGTACATGAGATAAAGGCAGATAGCAGTGAGAGCACATGCCCGTGTAGCTTAGTTGGGAGAGCGACATACTCCGGAGTGAGGGGGCACGGACAAGCTTGTACATTATAAAACTTTGAATGAAATTTCTTCATTGTCTAGTCAATTAACTGATAAAGTTTTAGATTTGAGCCTTTATGGAAAGACGAATGAAATTTAAAAGGGGTGCAGAAAGCTTATTTGAACATTATCGAGAAATTCGCTAACAGCTGGAAAAGAAGAAACAAACATCAATCACAAATTGTTTTTTTCCCGTCGTTATTCTACCCGCGTATCTGCGATTTAGCCTACGTAAGTGTCTTCCTAAAACCTACTTTGTAATTAAATTGTACCTTCATATGCTGATAAATGTCTAAGTTGGTTATTTTTGAGATCATTAAACTGATTTTCAAGTCAAAATAGAATAAAAAGTTACATCTAGTGCTTTTAATTTCTGAAACTTCTATGTGGAATATTTCTTTCACTTTTATTTTTCTTCTTCAAAATTTCGGGGATTATACCCTGTGTTCTCCACCCGCACGTGTTAGTAAACAACTCGCACAACCCCCATATCTCAAAGTTCATGGTTGCTTAACACGTGTTCATTCAACCCACAAGTGGAAATTAATTAGCGGCGCCATTTCCCTGTTCGCACACTGTCTATTAAATATAATTATCGTCAACATTAGTTTTGTAAGATTTCCAAAGCCTAACGCCAATTGTTTGGAATTAGCTGAAGATCAACCACTATAGTATTTCCAAGACAATTAAAATTAATGATGCCCCAGTAAGAATGGTTACTTAACTCGGGCTGTAGTATCCTCTGCCGATAAAGTGCGCGCAGTCTAGCATGTATCAGAGGGTGAAAGGCAATAAAACCCCGGTTTACGACGTTAACTAATTCTCGACAAACTAAAGTTATCAAAAAACGATTTTTTTTTTTTGATTGGAGGTTTAACGACCACCGTGAGCAACTCAAATGGGCTATAAGCAGTCACCCGTCCCTAATTTAGGGTCACTGGTTCCAGGGAAGGGAGAGAGCCAGTGCCGTAAGACAAACACAACATCCATGCCTGACCGGGATTCGAACCCGGACCCCTTACGGACGAATGATCAGAGGCCAACGCCTTAGACCACTGCGCCACCGGGGCGGCCAAAAAAAAAAAAAAACAACGATCAGCCAACTTTATCAGGTCTCGAAAGGATCACTCACAGTAGGATAACTATCGAAATTATAGTTGAAGAACTATACCTAAGCAATGCTGAGCCTGCAAAATTAGTACAAAAAATTTAACGTGAACTGGGATTTCCGTTGTCCCCGAGCTCCTCGTTATAAGAGAATTCTGGTGTATTTAAGTGCTCAGAATCAATAAACGATGAAATTTATCATCGTTTATTGATTCTGAGCACTTAAATACAGGAGAATTCCCTTATAATGAGGAGCTCGGGACCAACGGAAATCCAATCCAAATCCGTTTTGGGATGAAAATCCACCCATGTAAAAGTATACATGCGTGATAATATGCATATACAATATATTATCAAAAGTATTCGGACACTACCAAATATTTGCATAAGTGCAGAGAACGGTTGCGCACGAAGTTGCGCTGTGAGAGGGGAGGTACGCATATAAAGCTGAGATGTTCTGTCGGTGGCCTGGTGATCAGCATTCTTGGCTCCCACTGAGATTTCTGGTTCGATCCTAGGCAGGTACGAGCCCTCGAACCACCAAATATCCGCCGTGCGCCTGATTGGCACGCAAACCGTCTGACCACGGGTACTGGCTCCCCGGTAGTAAATAAGGGCATCTTCTACCTCGCTTCCGTGTGACTTTCCTATCGGGCACTCTAGCCCAAATCTCCTAGCTTCCTATTTATAAGGGTTGTTTAAGACCTGGAGTAACACTTCCTTCCTGAAATCCTCTGCATTTGATCTGATCTGATCGTGTTATCAGTAACTTTGAAACTGATATGCCGCGTGGACGTGAACTTTCCGAGTTCGAGTGTGGGCTGGTTATAGGGTGTCATTTGAATAACGTTTCCATACGGAGCATTGCAGTTAAACTAAACATACCAAAATCGACTGTAAGTGATGTTGTGAAAGAATGAAAGCAAGACGGTGCAACTGCAGAAATAAAAAACTTTCAGGACTGCCGCACGAACTGACAGAACAGCCTTGCTAAAAAATGTTAGGAAATCCCGTTCTTCCTCTGCCATTTCCATCGCTGCTGAAGCAGGAAATGCTTGTAATGGCTCGGTTAGTACCATAACTTTCCGCAGCAGGTTACACAGTGTGTGTTATTATATCAGAGCAGCGGCACACAAGCCACACAGGGAATGTGTTTCTCGTCGTTCCTATACTATGGTGGCTGGAAGACTGTTCTTAGGAGTGATGAGTCACTCTTTTAACTCTTTCAATCTGATGGGTCTGTTTGGATTTGTCGACAGCCCAGCAAACGATTTTCGTCGGACTGTGTTCTTCCAATTGTTGAGTTCATCATGGTATGGAGTTCCTTTTCGTGGATAGGACTCGGCCCATTGATTGTTATACCACAATCCATGAATTCTGAAGACGTTCTGAATAATTCTGCCCTACGAACGATGTGACAGTATTATGGAAATGACCGTTCAATACGATCGAGCTCCCTATCACACTGCACGACGTGGGCAGGATTGATTTCTTGAAAATGAGGTTTAATTGTTAAACTGGCCTGCTCAGAATACTGATCATAATTCTGAAGACGTTTTGGATAATTCTGCCCTACCAACGATGTGGAAGTATTATGGAAATGACCGTTCAACACGATCGAGCTCCCTGACACACTGCACGAGGTGGACAGAACTGGTTTCTTGAAAATGAGGTGGAATTGTTAGACTGGCCTGCTCAGAGTACTGATCATAATTCTGAAGACATTCTGGATAATTCTGCCCTACCAACGATGTGACAGTATTATCGAAACGACCGTTCATCACGATCGAGCTCCCTGTCACACTGAACGACGTGGACAGGACTGGTTTCTTGGAAATGAAGTGGAATTGTTAGACTGGCCTGCTCAGAATGCTGATCATAATTCTGAAGACGTTTTGGATAATTCTGCCCTACCAACGATGTGGCAGTATTATCGAAGTGACCGTTCAACACGATCGAGCTCCCTGTCACATTGAACGACGTGGGCAGAACTGGTTTCTTGGAAATGAGGTGGAATTGTTAGACTGGCCTGCTCAGAATACTGATCATAATTCTGAAGACGTTCTGGATAATTCTGCCCTACCAACGATGTGACAGTATTATCGAAATTACCATTCATCACGATCGAGCTCCCTGTCACACTGAACGACGTGGACAGGAACTGGTTTCTTGGAAAATGAAGTGGAATTGTTAGACTGGCCTGCTCAGAATGCTGATCATAATTCTGAAGACGTTCTGGATAATTCTGCCCTACCAACGATGTGACAGTATTATCGAAACGACCATTCAACACGATCGAGCTCCCTGTCACACTGAACGACGTGGACAGGACTGGTTTCTTGGAAATGAAGTGGAATTGTTAGACTGGCCTGCTCAGAATGCTGATCATAATTCTGAAGACGTTTTGGATAATTCTGCCCTACCAACGATGTGACAGTATTATCGAAATGACCGTTCAACACGATCGAGCTCCCTGTCACACTGAACGACGTGGACAGGACTGGTTTCTTGAAAATGAGGTGGAATTGTTAGACTGGCCTGCTCAGAGTCGTAATCATAGTTTCATAGAACGCCGCACCGGTGGCGCGGTGGTCTTAGGGACGGACGACTTCTTATAGCCCATTGAGTTGTTCACGGTAATCGTTAAACCTTCAATAAAAAAAACGCATAGAACACCTCTGGGATGAACTGGAACGATGTATACGAAATCGACCACAACGACCGTCTTCGGTCTCCACTCTGGCAAAAGCTTTGCATACCGAATGGTGAGACTTTCCTGCCGAGACCTACAGGAAATTAATTGATAGTATGCCTCGGCACGTTGCCGCTGTAGTGCAAGGAAAGGGTGGACGGACTAACTACTAATTGCGATAATAAATCCATTTGCTTCAAAACATTGTGGTGTCCGAATATTTTTAATAATATAGTGTAGTTTTATTACATATCCATAACAAGTGGATATACTGTACTTCAAGGTTTAACTAACTACAGCAGCGCAAATTGAAATGAAATATGCCCTTACATGAATACGTAGTAGGAACGAATCCTGTAGCAAACATGCGGAAATATTTAAAAGAAGGAAAAACGAATCTGCCGTTTTTTGTTTTGTTTTAAATTTTCGCAGAATAACCATTGGTGGATTAAAAACCTCGTTAAATGTGGAATTTCTTTCAATTCTCTTATTTTGTTGTGAGTGAATAATTACCGACAAAAATGAGCGAAAGTATCCGACTCGGAGTCGTTTACCTAAATACAAATAGTTTTCTAAACCAGAAGAATCACCGACCGAAATGATGGAAAGGATCCAACTCAGAAACGTTTCGCATTACACAAATCGTTCTCTGAATCACCGATACGAAATAATCTGACTGAGAGTCGTTTCATTAAACACAAATAGTTATCTAAACCAGAAGGATCGGCGACCAAAACGAGTTAAAGAATACGACTCAGAACCGTTTTGCGAAAGACAAATCCTTGTTTAAACCGGAAGAGTCACAGACCGAAACAAACGAAAGGATCAGACTCATATCGTTCCGTTCGTTCTCTAAACCCGAAGTATCACCGACTGAAACGAACGAAAGGAACCGGCTCAGGATCGTTTCGCTAGACACAAATTGTTTTCTGAATCACCGACAGAAACGAACGAAGTGATCCTCCGACTGAGAGTCGTTTCCCTTGTAACGTACCAGGAGATGTGACGTACCTGCCAGAAGGACGCACACGACATAAAGGCAGATAGGAATCAGAATAAAACGTCCGCGTAGCTCAATTGGTAGAGCAACTTATTCCGGAATGAGGGGACCCGGGTTCGAATCCTGGCGCGGATAGAAATGACGGAGATATTTACTTCGTTATAATGGCGCCCGAACTATCCGGATGACCCGACCGTTCAAAATCTCACATTGGTGTGATGTTATTTCCACACCGCGAGATAGGAAAAATAAGAGAATCCTTTCTCCAGCACTTCGAAAAAAAAAATAAGGGGGAGATGATGTAACGTACCAGGAGATGTGACGTACCTGCCAGAAGGACGCACACGACATAAAGGCAGATATAGGAATCAGAATAAAACGTCCGCGTAGCTCAATTGGTAGAGCAACTTATTCCGGAATGAGGGGATCCGGGTTCGAATCCTGGCGCGGATAAAATGACGGAGAAATTTACTTCGTTATACCCTAAACACAAATCATTCTCTTAAATAGCAGAATCAGCGACTGAAATGAACGAAAGTATCCGCTCAGAATCGTTTTGCAATACACAAATCGTTCTTTAAACCGGAAGAATCACCGACCTTTCTGAAGAGAGGGGGATAAATGTGACGTAAGAATGACGTGACGCAAGTGTCAAAACGTCAAATTGAAGCGATAAGCAATGGTCGGTGTAGTTCACTTGGGAGACATACTAACTCATAAGCGAAGAGACGTGGGATGAAATTTCCCCACCGGCAAAAGGGAGCTTATTTTCACTCACCTGTGCATTTTACGAGTATATACCATTGAATTTTTTATGATTACTAACTCATGGACCCTTCGGTCGTAGAATACCACATATATGTACCAACTGGGCCGTAATAATATTAAATGATTACAGTTTAATGTCCTGGTTAATCGTTAAAAATTTGGTCTGTTCACTTTTCTCTTTGTTCTTTCTGGAGCAAGGTGAAATTTTATACATTTAAGACGTCGTATTTTTGCCCCCGGAATAATCCGTGAGTGAATATTTGAAAATCGTCGACATCAGCGTGAGTTACGTGTGAGTGTGTTGCTTTTTGAACGGAAGCGAAGCCCGAAGGCCTTTTCTTTGATCTGAAGAGGAAGCGAAGGAAAATATGGGAGCTACATTTTCTCCTCACTTCAAACGTAAACATTTTCCGAAACGTTTTGTTAGTTTATCGGGCTTCCTCTATTGCCATAACAGATCCTGCTCACGCTGGAAAAGGAGCCCCACACTAACCTTTCTTTCTTTTTTCAACAGAATTTCCCTTTTACTGGCGTCTCTGGAAAAATATTCTTTTGACCAAAACCCATTTCCAACTTTTACCGATAATCTTCGCATAATCGATGGCAACTTTTCCAGCCTACTTTCACAAAAGATAAAAGAAAAATAAATTTAATCTTGTTATATTTAAATAAATTAAGGGCGGAAATGACGTTTTTCAGTAATTTCCTTCATATGTACACGTATGACACCTTTCTCAAATTGCTTCCTTCCCTAAAACATTCAGAAAATATGCTGGCGGAATGATGTTTTGTTTAATAAATAAACAGGAGCTGTGCACCAATTATACAAAAAATAGTGTAACTATATCAATCAATGTCAGCCGTCATAGCACGATAGATATATCTTTAACGAGTATTTAAAATCACTTTACAATAAAAGCAAGTAACATTAAATCGCCCACAAGAAGTTTGAAAACCCCATGGGTTTCTTCACCAGGTGGTATGAATACTGGAGTTGTACCACAGACACTACTTGTTTAAATACATGGTGTATAATGGGTGAGCGTCTAAGCATGCTCGAGCTCCATCAGCGAATCACTGAACAGTGGTTGAGAAAACTATATATGTGCGCATTACAAAGATCACAAACAGTGGAAGCATATCCGGCGCGTAACTGGAAGACGCTGGGTTCGACTCCCGATGGCTGACAATGAGTTTTTTCGGTGACTCACTTGAAAACGTTGAGCGAAGACTTCTGTTTGATGTTCCTAGTCCACGTCAAATGTCTGTATTAATTATGATAAATACGCATTACAAGTAGGATCCTCCCTCCCCCTCCCGTGGATCGC
Organism: Macrothele yani; assembly: GCA_039090855.1. Taxonomy (NCBI): domain Eukaryota; kingdom Metazoa; phylum Arthropoda; class Arachnida; order Araneae; family Macrothelidae; genus Macrothele; species Macrothele yani. The sequence goes on along the minus strand of CM077003.1, from coordinate 13,192,956 downwards.
CCCCCCTCTCCCTTTTTCGACATAATCTCCCAGCTGCCCCCCTTCCTCCCTTTTTTGCCCGGATTTCCTTCGTCCCCTATACGCCAACTCTACTCGTAGGGGAAGAAGAAAACCCGGGCAAAAAATGAGGGGGGGGTGGCAGCCGGAAAATTAAGTCGACAGGGGAGAGCGGGGGGGAGCGAAGTACTACTTGTGATTTGTATTTATCATGTTTGCTAATTTGTATTGTCGTATTTAATTTGTGTTTGTGATCTTTGTAATGCGCACACATACAGTTTTCTCAACCATTGTTCAGTGATTCGCTCACGGAGCCCGAGCATGCCTAGGCGCTCACCCATTATACGCCATCTATTTAAACAAGGAGTGTCTGTGGTACAACCCCAGTGTTCATACCACTTGATGAAGAAACTCATGGGGTTTCGAAAGATCTTGTGGGGTTTGAATGTTACTTGCTTTTATTGTAAAGTAGTTATAAATACTCATTAAAGATATATCTATCGTGCTATGACAGCTGGCATTGATTGATATCTACTTTGGCACGACGTTTTACGTATAGTATAACTATACTAGTGATCCTAATTTCCTGGGGTACAATAGAAATAAAAGTTTCTGAGCTCTCGCACATCAACCAGATGACTTTTTCAAGGAAGGTAGACAGCAAACTGAATAATAGAACACTTCAATAATTTGAACGCGGTGACTTGACTAGACAATAAATGATTAAATGCGAATGTAATTATTCATTCACAGAAACAAGGCGTCATGCTGGTTGGGAACGCTGTACCGTAGGAGAAAAAAATACAGGTAGGCTTAGTTCTGATTAAGCCGTCAGTTTGGAACGTAGGAGAACGACTTGCAGATCAGAGAGTTGAAATGAGCTAGTCGAGTATGGTTTCAAAGCGTTTATTCAATTTGTTATAGCCAACACAGGTCTATGATATGAAAAGTAGCTTACATAATTTTTACAAATAGAGCTGGATACATTGTGAGCACAAAGCAGATCGATAAACGAATTACCCAACGTGGTGCTCTGTCTTCTTGGGCTTCTTATATTCCTCGTCACTTGCTCTCTCCTCTGGTTTTGATTTTCTCCACTTTTGCTTGCGTTCATTCTGAGAATTCCGCGGCATTGTCGAAAATATTAACCAGTTCACACGAACAGAATTTTTAAAAGTTTTAGTTTAAACCACTGCGATATGTTCTTCATATATTTGAATAGATCTCGTCGAGAGCTTTAAAACGATACCACGCACAGTCGTTTTGCACCTACGGTTGTTCAGATAAACCGTGGTATTATCAAAAGTGTTCACCGGTTCACAAGAAAACAATTTTTTAAATGTTCAGTTCAAACCACTGAGAAATACTCTTCATATATTTGAATAGATCTCGTCGAGAGCTTTAAAACGATACCACGCACAGTCATTTTGTACTCACGGCTGTCCAGATAAACTGTGATATTATCAAAAGTGTTCACCGGTTCACAAGAAAACAATTTCTAAAATGTTCAGTTCAAACCACTGAGAAATACTCTTCATATATTTGAATAGATCTCGTCGAGGGCTTTAAAACGATACTACACACAGTCGGTTTGCACTCACGGTTGCCCAGATAAACCGTGATATTATCAAAAGTGTTCACCGGTTCACAAGAAAACAATTTCTAAAATGTTCAATTCAAACCACTGAGAAATACTCTTCATATATTTGAATAGATCTCGTCGAGAGCTTTAAAACGATACCACGCACAGTCGTTTTGCACTCACGGCTGTCCAGATAAACTGTGATATTATCAAAAGTGTTCACCGGTTCACAAGAAAACAATTTTTAAAATGTTCAGTTCAAACCACTGCGAAATGTTCTTCGTATATTTGAATATATCTCGTCGAGAGCTTTAAAATGATACCACGCACAGTCGTGTTTCGCTCACGGTTGCCGAGATAGATTGAGTCAAACGCAGCGGCATACCCTGAAATATTGCATCATCTCCCCGCGCACAGGCAGCGAGGGGAGCGTCGCGCACTCGATGTATTGCGCAGTACGCGAATTGGACTCCATGCTGTTTACGAATATGCTAACACAATTAGTGTGCGGCACGTATTTTTAACGGTATAGTGATTTCAATTGGGACCTATTTTTGTCACAGTAAATCTGCCGTAAGTCGCCCCATAGTATCCGCGGAGTTAGACGTAGTCCTACGTCAAAAGGCAGCATTATTTGACGAACTAATTCCAAACTCGTAGCAGTTATAGAAAGACGCTATCATCGCAAGCTTCACTGCTGGTGATGATCTCTAAGGTTTCGCGAATGGCAGTAGATTTAGGCGTGGTGTAGGAAGCTAATTTATTGATATCATCCCACAACAAACATAAAATAGATACAAAGGACGGAAAAGTAACCACTACCCTGTCCAGAGAAGTCAAGCTCAAGGGCGCTGATCCTATGTAGGATGATACAAAGAAATAAGCTTCCTACTCCACGCCTAAATCTACTTTCATTCGCGAAACCTCAGAGGCCACCCCGGTGGCGCAGTGGTCTAAGCGATGGCCTCTGATCATTCGTCCGAAAGAGGTCCGGGTTCGAATTCCGGTGAGGCATGGATGTTGTGTTTGTCTTACGGCACTGGCTCTCTCCCTTCCCTGGAACCAGTGACCCTAAATTAGGGACGGGCGACTGCTTATAGCCCATTGAGTTGCTCACGGTGGTCGTTAAACCTCCAATCAAAGAAAAAAAAAAAAAACCTCAGAGATCATCACCAACAGTGAGGCTTGCAATGAAATTGTCTTTCTAGAATTGCCACGAGTTTGGAACCAGTTCTTCAAACAGTAAATGCCTTTTGTTTTCCTGCCTGGATTCCGCGTGCTAAACGAACATGACGCCTCGTTTCTTTGAATGAATAATTACATTCGCAGCTATTCATTTATTGTCTAGTCAAGTCACAGCCTTCTAATTGTTGAAGTGCTATACTATTCAGTTTGCAGTTTGCTGTCTACCTTCCTTGAAAAAGCCATCTCGTTGATATGCGAAAGCTTAGAAACTTTGATTTCTATTCTATGCCAAGAAATTTAGATCACTAGTATAGTTATACTATTTTGAGGATATTTTGTTTATTTATATTAGTAGAGCATAAAAAATTCCGCGCCTGTTCTTGGAAACGTCTGTTAAGGTGGTTCCACCTAAAATCTCTGCCTTATGTTTCCAATGGCAAAACTTCCTTACATATTTTCTTCGCAATTAACGTATTCCCAAGGATGAAAATTTTCACATCGATAAAACTGACTTTATGTTATAGCATGGGATATAACATAAAGTTAGTTTTATCGATGCTAAAACATAACCATAATTACATTAAAAATCAATCATTTTTCTTTAAGTAAAGTTCAGACCTGTTAATAGATGGCGCGACATGTACATTGATGACGTCAGTAAACAAAAATGTTGGATTGCTTAATTTATGATTATGTTTTAGCAAGCATTAAGTATCATACGCTATAACTTAAAATTAGTTTTATCGATGTCAAATTTTCATCCTTGAGAATGCATTAATTGCGAAGAAAATATCTAAAGAAATTTTAAAATTGGAAACATAAGGCAGAGATTTTAGGTGGAACTAACTTAAGTAGCGAAAACACAGATCTGACTCTGTTTTCAACTCAAAAACGTAAGTACTAGGAACATTTAAATTACAACGCGTTCAGTTTCCTTTTTATTGCCTTGAAAAGAGATTTCTTGAAATGACTAAAGTATTCTCGGACACCTAGGTCGAACGGAAGAAAAAGAGAGTTTATTAGCACAAATCAGTGCTTAATGTGCTGGCTCTCTCCCTGTTCCTGGAACCAGTGACCCTAAATTAGGGACGGGCGACTGCTTATAGCTCATTGAGTTGCTCACGGTAGTCGTTTAACCTCCAAACAAAAAAAACAAGTTAGTAAAATCATGCAATGCATTGATTAATTATTAAACGCTTTCCAACATAACAGAAATCACTACTCAAAATATTACTCAAGTTATGAGGATAATGGCTGTAGAATAAATCTCGCTCCTATCACCTGACCTTTCACCCCATTTCGATGATATTCAACAGAACCCGTAAAGTATACTTCCGGAACAACATGATAAAGTTTTGTCTCAATCGAAGCATTTTTACGTAAGTTATAACGCATAAGGGCGATGGAATGGATCCCGATCCTATGCCCTGACCTTTGACCCCATTTCGTTAATTTTCAATAGAATTTGTTCCCAAGTGGTCCCCTATAACATATTAAAATTTCATCGAAATCGAACCATATTTACACAAGTTATGACGCATAAGGGCAATAGAATGCATCCCGCTCGTATGTCCTGAACTTTGACCCCGCTTGACCCATTTTCAATAGGATTCGCCCCCAAGTGGTCCCCTACCACATACTAACATTTCATCGAAATCGAGTTACTTTTACGCGAGTTATCGTGCGGACAGACAGACGGACGAACGGACAAAGCTGGAGCATATACGCTTCTTCAACCTACGGTTGGAAAGCGTAAAAAAAGAACTCCATTCTTCTTCTGAATATTTTATTTGTACATGAACTCCATTCTTCTTTCCTTTTGTGTGAATTTGAGTGCTAGGTCAACACAAAGCAGAAAAATTACTGCGAATGTCATTAATACATCAGTTAATGACTACCTTTGCGACAAAAAGTTCTCAGTGTGCAGCATTTCTAAGTCCAAATTTGTGGATGATTGTTTATCTTAGCCTCCAACCTCTAGAGAACTCAGATGGCTTAAGGAAATGGGGAAATCTGTTTTGCCCTTTATAAACTCTTTGCACAAACGTAACGAGAAACATAAGATCTCTCTCTCTCTCTCTCTCTCTCTCTCTCCTATGTGTAATCTCGGATAGATAAACACAGAGACAAAAAAATTACTGGTTAAAAACTATGCATCAATAGCTGTTTTTGCGCCAAACAATTCTCAGTCTACTGTGTTTCTTTCTATGTTGAAAATGGTGTGCAGCATTTCTGCGTCTAAATTTACAGGTGTTTGTCTATCTTAACTTCCGACCTTATGGGAAACTCAGATATAATCCTCTTTACCCTTCACAAACACTTTGTTTAAATGAAACGTGGAAAACAAGAGTACTCCCTCACCTATGCGTACGCTTATGTAGGTAAACACAGGATCGAAGACTTATGTAGTATCCTTTCCTACATTGGGAAGCAACGTTTTGAAGGTTGATCAGATTTCTTATTGTAGTGTTAAAAGAGTCAGATTTAAGAACTTTCTACACTGGCGTGCACAAATTAAGGACGAGACGGTTTTTCGAATTTAACGTCGTGCAGAAGTGCTCCACATCGACTCAAATCATACCATAAGATCCCCAAAATCTAAGCACATGGGACAAGTGAGAAAAACCGTCCAAACAAGGAATCCAAGGGATACAAAGGCACATTATTGAAAAAGTAGCTACGAGCAAAACGGGACAGAAGACAGAAACGTCCATGTGACAGGTGGCTGCCAAAAAAAAAAAAATCCAGTCATTAGTAGGGGATGATATGATCACCCCTGACTGCGTTGCAGGATTTACAACGTCTGCCCATGCTGAAGACGCGGTTGTCAAGGAGCTGTTGAGGCATCACGGCCCTTTCCTCTTGTAGCACCAATCGCATCTGCGGAATCGTTGCTGTCGGCTGGTGACGTGCTGCCAAGCGTCTCCCGAGAAGGTCCAACACGTGTTCGATTGGATTTAGGTCCGAGGACCTTGCGGGCTAATCCATGCGTTGAATATCTTCGCTCTCCAACAGCTCTGCGACAGCCAATGTACGATGCGGTGTAGAGTTGTCGTCCATGAAGAGGAACTCAGGACCCACAGCACCTCTAAACAAACGCACGTGAGGCAGGAGAACCTCGGTACAAGAGCGGACACCAGTGACTGAACCTCCTCGGAAGATGTGGTGGTCAGTACGGCCACCAAGCATGATACCGCCCCAAACGATAACTCCGCCGCCTCCAAACCGGTCCCTTTCGATGATGTTGGAGGTGTGATTGCGTGTTCCCTGCTCTCTCCAGATGTGTATACGTCCAGAATCGCTCGTCAGACTAAATGAGCTCTCATCCGTAAAGAGAACTCGACCCCATTGCTGATGTGTCCAGTTCTTGTGTTCTTGGCACCACAGAAACTGCCATCTCCGATAAGCAGGCGTTATTGGCACACACCGTACTAGTCGTCGTGCAAATAGACCAGCTTTGTGCAGCCTCCTGGTCACGGTAAAACGCGACAACGGACGTCCAGTTGTCTGTTGCATGTGCCTTGCGATTTCTCCCGCTCTCTGCCGTCTGTCTCTTCTCGCCTGTAGGACAATATACCGGTCGTCCGCCGCCGTGGTTGCTCGTGGACGACCACTGCTAAACTCTCGGACAGCTGTTCCTGTCGTTTGAAATGGACTCCAAGCTCGTGAAACGATGCTGTGAGCGATCCCGAACTCCTCAGCCACACGTCACACTTCGACTTTCTTCCAACTTCCCAATGATGCGACCTCGGGTAAAGTCATCCAGATGTCGTCTACTAGATTGCCTGTTGGCCATAACACACGGTGGCTGCAACTCGACGTCGTTCAAACCGATGTACACCGTGTAATAGCTTTCACCGAATCCTGAGGGTACACCGCCGGTGTGCTTTATACCCTTCCGACAAGCCCCCCCCCCTCTACGTCATGCTGCATATATGCTCATGCCTTACCGTACCGAACCCTAGTCTATCTCCTGAGTGGTCTTCCGGTCCATTCGGGCTGCTCGTTCCGCTGTTATGCTTGTGACGTACCTGCTAGCAGGACGCACACGACATAAAGGCAGATAAGGAATCAGAATAAACGTCTGCGTAGCTCAGTTGGTAGAGCGACTTGTTCCGGAATAAGCGGCCTCGGGTTCGAATCCCGGCGTAGACCAAAACTGACGGAGAAATTTACTTCGTTATATGCTAATTTTCCCTCTTCGTCCCTAATTTTTGCACACCAGTGTAAAACCATTGAATATCCAGCGCTCTTCTTGTCTACATTGAAAAAGAAGAAACGTTTGGAAAACATCCTCGTTGACCTTAGTATCGGAATTCTGAGCGCAACATTTTGTTTTTAAGCAAGATGCCATCATGTATTCATATATGTAAAACAGTTTGTCCCGTCTCTTCGATCGTCGGTCCTCATAAGGATGTCCGCATCTGTTTCAAAAGTTCAAGAAGCCGTAAAGAGAAAGAAAAGATATGCTTGGATCTGACGTTTCTGTAGCTGTCAAAATATGTATGATACATTTGCCTTTATAAATAAGCGCATCCTCATCTCCAGCGCCTGCTATGCGAAATTTCGTGTTTATCGCGACCTTTCAAGCGGAAAATGTATTTTCGTGTTTGTGTGTGTTCGCTTCCCTAGCCAAGTTTGCGTACTGTGCGCACTTGATATACAAAATGAATACTGTTCAGCATAAAATGTATTGACACTGACCATGAATAATACACATCCTCGCGGTACAACTCTAAGAAAACACATTAGGACTGAACACAATGACATCAGAAAAAGTTCTCGGTAAGTAAAACTTGAGATAAAGGAAGTAAAGCTAAACAAAACTTTTCAAGAAACGCTTTTGATTAAAAAAATGTGCTTTGGTAAATGTAGGCATGAGTTACTTGTCCCATCGCCCTCTACATTTCCAGTTCTTGTAATTATGCATGCTTTTGCGTGAATGCAGTATACTGAATTTCAGAAATACAGCATATTAAATATGAGAAATGCAGCGTACTAAATAAAGAGTAATGAGAAAATGCAAATAGTAAAAATGCAGCCTACTGAAAGGGAGAAATACAGCATATGAAATAGGAGAAATGTAGCATACAAAACAGGAGAGATGCAGCATACTAAAGAGGAGTGATGAAGCATACTAAATAAGAGAAATGCATCATACTAAATGGGAATAATGCAGCATACGAAGTGTTAAATAGGAGTAACGCTAGATTTCTCCTGAACAGGAGAAATGTTGTACGTTTATAGAGCATCGGACAATAGAAGAGGAAAGTGTCGCAGGGAGAGAGATCTGGCGAATAAGGTGGATGGATGCCGATGACCTCTGATCATTCGTCTGTAAGGGGTCCGGGTTCGAATCCCGGTAAGGCATGGATGTTGTGTTTGTCTTACGGCACAGGCTCTCTCCCTTCCCTGGAACCAGTGACCCTAAATTAGGGACGGGCGACTGCTTATAGCCCATTGAGTTGCTCACGGTGGTCGTTAAACCTCCAATAAAAAAAAAAAACCCCAATAAGGTGGATGTCGCACATGTGAAATACGGTGGTTAGCAAAAAACTTCTGCCCAAGTTGCGATGCATGGGCAGGCACATTGTCATGATGCAGTTGCCACTCACCACTCTCATGCAATGCCGGCCTTTTACGACAAACTGCGTGCTTCAAACAGCACAAAACGTGAGAGTAGTGATTGTCTGGCCTGATCTGATGCAGCGTAATCATGATGCACAATTTCCTAATGATTGGGGGGGCGAAATCAGCAACGTCAAGATGTTGCTGCGGCACTGTCTTGCTTTCTTGGCTCTGGGGGAATTTGGGGTCTTCCACTGTGAAGACTGGTTCCCGCTTCATGCGCATAAACCCACGTTTCATCACCGGTTATGGTAGCTCTCAAAATATTTTTTTCGTTTACGAGGCTCTCAAGCAAGTCACTAGTAGCTGAAGCACGGACCTGTTTTTGCTCAGCTCAGCGCACTTTGGCAAAAATTTTGCTACACGTCTGATACACAAATCGTCCTGCCGCCCCGGTGGCGCAGTGGTCTAAGGCGCTGGCCTCTGATCATTCGTCCGTAAGGGGTCCGGGTTCGAATCCCGGTCAGGCATGGATGTTGTGTTTGTCTTACGGCACTGGCTCTCTCCCTTCCCTGGAACCAGTGACCCTAAATTAGGGACGGGCGACTGCTTATGGCCCATTGAGTTGCTCACGGTGGTCGTTAAAACTCCAATAAAAAAAAAATCGTCCGACTGAACTGAACCAGAACTAATGTCGAAGTCTTCATAGAACTCACGAATAGTGATTGGACTATTTTCCAGCACAGCTGAGCGCACAAGTTCGACATTGTTTTAACTCTGGTTGGTTGTGGGCCTCCAAGCCCATTCAACACTTGCACGACCATCATTAAAACGTTTATGCCACTCATAAACTTGTGCACGACTCATGCAATCCTCCCCATGGACATCCTGTAACTTTTTGTATGTGTTTTGGCAAGTTTCGCCAAGTTTTTGACAAAATCTGATGCTGATTCGTTGATCAGTTTTTTCCGACGTGACAAACAAGAAAAACAGCTTCACACACGTAAGAACAAAGCACTACTCTAAAAATGCCGGACGAGCAGGGGAGATGTGACTCACGGCACATGCGTAATAGGTTTCAAGGTCAACCTATGGCAAATCGCTTTCTGATGAGTCGCACACTATCAAACTTATGGAACCAGTCTGGACACTTTCTGATCACATCTCGTATCTAAATGCTTTGGTATAATTTACGAATGCTATTCCTTCTGGTCTGTGAATAATAATTCTAACACGTCGTTATGGCGAAGAGTCATAGAAATATGGCGATTAGGTGACCTTAATTTGGTAATTTGGACAATGACGTCAATAAACGATCATCTGAAGAGCGGGGTGAGCACAACTTGCCTTATTTCCTACTGGCCTTTGAATTTATTACGTTGGATCCATAAAATCAAAGTGTCTCACACTAAAGTACAGGATACCTAATGAGCGTTTCATAACAGAAATAAAGCAACTTGGAGCGTTGTATAGGGGGAATATAATAATACAGACCGTCATACTAAGGTACGAGAGTAGTTATACACTGCCGGACAATTGCTAAGGACGGATGACAATAGCAACGATAGCAACCATAAAATGGAAGGCAGGAAAATGTGGAAATTCGCATAAGTGCGGGATACAGTAAGACGTGTTGTGCGTATGCAAATTTTGGATTGCCGAACTTGTTCGTGACGTCATAGCGCTGATAAGAGATATAAAGGATTTGACGCGTATTGACCGTTGTTGTTCAAACGCAAAGTTGAAAAGGAAAAAATCAATTGACGAACTTGCAATTTTCAGTATGTCTTCCCGACATCACCTAGAGGATTTTACGCGTGGCCGTATTATTGGCAAGATTGAAGAAGGGCGAAAAATAACAGATGTTGCCAGGGAGTTCGACGTCAGCCACAATGTTGTTTCAAGGTTTTGGAAATCATTTCAAACAAATGGAGAGTGTAGCAAACGTCACGGGGAGGTCGTGTTCGCAGTACGACACCTGCAGAAGATCGGTACATAGTGCTATCAACAAAAAGACACCGGCGCAGCACAGCTAGTGAGGTAGCAAATCCGTTTATGGCTGCTACTGGCAAGCGGATCTCCCGAAAAACTGTCGCCAGACGTTTGCATGAAGGAGGACTATACGCCCGCAGTCCTGTTGTGTGCATCTCATTGTCCAGACGTCACCGTACCGTACCGCCTGTTTGCAATGGTGCCATCAACATCGCAATTGGACTGATAACGACTGGTCTGCTGTCCTCTTCTCAGATGAGAGTAGATACAGTCTGTCGTCTGATTGTCAACGACAACTGATCTGGCGTGATAGTGGTACTGCATATTGTCAAGCAAACATACAGGAAAGGGACCGATATCCGACGTGTAGTGTCGTGGTATGGGCTGGCATCATGATCAATGGCTGTACGTCCCTCTATGTGCTTCCAACTGGGACTATGACTGGCCAACGATACATTAATGATGTTCTGCTACCTCATGTTCGCATGTTCCGTGGTGCTGTCGGTGATAGATTCATTTTTATGGACGACAACGCAACATGTCATCGAACAGTCGCTGTCCAGGAGTGTCTTGAGAGCGAGGATATTCAACGCCTTGTATGGCCAGCACGTTCTCCAGATCTGAATCCCATTGAAAATGTGTGGGATGCTTTGGGGAGGAGTCTTGCTGGTCGCCAATGCCCTCCAATAAACAAGGACACCCTCATCCGTGCACTGACAAAGGAATGGGATAAATTACCCCAACAGCTGCTTGATAATGTTGTGCAAAGCATGACACGACGTGTGGAATCTTGCATCGCCCTCCATGGTGGCCATATCCCGTATTGACATCTTACGCCGGAACGCCTGCGGACGGTAATTGCATTTTTTTCACGTTTACGTATTCTGCACAAAATGGCCTGTTTGTCCCTTGAACACGTTCCAAAGCCTTCTGGATTTCAGAGCACAATAAATTGTCTTTCTTGTAATGTCCTGGCATTCTGACATTATTTTATTTCACTTGGCATCCAACCACACTTACTTTTTTATGCGCTATGTAGCCGTTTATGATCCGTCCTTAGCAATTGTACAGCAGTGTATAACGTCTCATAACTGCATAGCTTGTCCCAAAACAAGCGGGAATGTTTTTATAAAAAATGTGCAATACTGCGTTCCACCTTGGCACCAGTCTCGAAAAAACGGTAGTCGTTGTTGTAACCATAGCAATCGGCCACAGCTGTTTATCACGCATGCGTCGTTCGTAGAGCGCAGTTTAATAACCGTTGTTTCGTGAAGCCCTAACAAGTGTTTTCGCGTTGTGATTTTTCGAAAAAATGGATATGGAAGAGGAACAAATATGCGTTATTAAATGTTGCTGTCGACTTAAGAAATCTGTCGGAAAGACTTTTCGTCTTATGCAAGAAGCTTAGAAAGATGAATGCCAAGGAAAATCAACAATTTACAGACGGCATAAAGAGTTTATAGATGGTCGTGAGTCGGCGGCTTTAATCGCGCATGGAGGAAGACCTTCAAAGAGTGTTACAGAGGTGAACATCAATACAATAGGTGTTATTATAATAAAGTTAGGTAAAGTAAAGATGTCTCCAAATAGCTTATTTTAGCTTGCAAAAATCAGCTTGGCTTCGTGTCATGGCATTATCTGGGTCCATTTAAATACGATCAAACGTAAAAGAACTTTTTTGATAGTTGAAACATAACGTCTAGCTGAAAAACTGATTGGGAGAATATGAATGAAAGAATTTTGCCTCGAAATTAGAAATGCTTAGAATTTTTGTTAGTTGCTTCCTCGTTTTTGATGACCGATGTTAGTAGACCATTCAAAATTTGGAATTGACTACACCCATGTCGTGGTAAATTCCGATTTCAATTATCTATCTATAAAGCTATCTATCATTCTAAAGACCTTAAAAAATGCCGGAAAGCATTAAGTTACCAAGTTGGATTAAGGACAAAAGCTACAAAATTCTTTCTCACAATTCTTCCGTAGCAGATATTAGTATTAAAGGGCCAATGTGATCTTTCGCACCTGGCAAATATCTTTTATAACATATAGCCTCAAGTATATTCTCACGTCGGGCCCCGATTGCAGAAAAACTTATGAGCATAACACCTAGTTATTCGACTTTGGGGACTGATATATAGTGTTTTTCAAAGTTACTCTTCATTCAAATTTTGAGGATGACAATCAGATTTTTGGTGTAAATGTGACAAGGATGGAAAGTCAGGTAATATCCGAAAACTTGAAAATTTTCATCGTCCTGGAGCTGCACACGATTTCGCGTCTTCCAGATATAGCTCGGGTATGCTAACCACTACACCATCCAGACCAACCAAGTCTCAAGTTTCCGATTTACACCAAAAATCGGATTGTCATCTTCAAAATTTGTATTATATGGTGTAATCCCGTATTTCTTTCATGATTTATCTTCTCCTCCGGGAAATCACGGGATAGGATTCTTAACCTCCAGATTCGCTAAACATGAATTCCGGTTGCTTCGACTAGGGAAGGTTATATTCAAATTAATCGGAAACTTGAAACTTGGTCGTTCTGGGTGGTGTAGTGGTTAGCGTACCCGGCCGTTATCTGGGCGACGCGGATTCGAGTCCCGCTCCAGGACGATGAAAATTTTCAAGTTTTCGGATATTATCTGACTTTCCATACTTGTCACATTTACACCAAAAATCTGATTGTCATCTTCAAAATGTGCATTATATGGTGTAATCCCGTATTTTTTTCATGATACTCTTTTTTCACTTAACGAGAGCTTATGCTCATCTATCTAAACATTGTTTTTTGTTTCAGGGTTTAATGACCACCATGAGTAACGTAAATACTATCAAACGTAAAAAGAAGTTTGAGGTCTGATGTTCTATCAATTTAATATTTGTCTCACTATCGTATTTTCTTCGTTTTTCAATTCAAAACGATCAATTGGAGATATCGAAGATATGGTTCACATTTCAAAATCATCAATTCACAGAATTTTAACCGTGCATTTGGGCTTGAAACGAGTTTGTTCAACTTGGGTTACCTCATTTCTTTTCACGTGCACACGGCCAGTTCTGTGGTTTCTTATTTGTAGAAAATAAAAATTAAGTTCATTCCCTGATCAGCATATATTCCAGACTGGTCACTTTGTAACTTCTGGTTGTTCCCCGTTTAAAAAAAAAAAGATAATATGGAGACGACAATTTGAGGCTGGTCAACAACTTATTGCAGCTGCTCAGGGGAGCTTCAACAGCATTTCAGAAAAATTCCAGAAGACATTCAAAAAGTGGGAGGAACGTTCGGACAGCTGTATCCGATGCAATGCACAGTGTTTCGAAAAAGATGATCACTCCCTCTATGATTAAGGTACGCATAATTTTTTTTATAAAAACATTCTTAGTTGTTTTTGGACTGCCCTTGTATAATTACGATCGTTTAAATTGAGGCATAACTGTATTTAAACAGCGACATAATAAAAGGTCGTTGTATAACGATATATGACCTTATAACGAAGTAAATTTCTCCGTCATTTTTGGTCTACGCCGGGATTCGAACCCGAGGCCGCTTATTCCGGAACAAGTCGCTCTACCAACTGAGCTACGCAGACATTTATTCTGATTCCTACCTGCCTTTATGTCGTGTGCGTCCTGCTGGCAGGTACGTCACACCCCCACACTCCCCGAAAGAGGGCCGGGGGCATGGCCCACGGGTCAGCCGTGACCATGAATCGTTGCAGGCAGCCATCCACTGTAGAACGTGCACTTAAGAACTCCCAGTTAATCTGCTGTGTGGAATGCAACATCACACATTTTTATTTTTCGAAGCGCTGGAGAAGGAATTCTCTGATTTTTCCTGTCTCGCGGTGTGGAAATAACATCACAACAATGCGAGATTTTGAACGGCCGGGTCATCCGGATAGTTCGGGCGCCATCATAACGAAGTACATTTCTCCGTCATTTTTGATCTACGTCGGGATTCGAACCCGAGGCCGCTTATTCCGGAACAAGTCGCTGTACCAACTGAGCTACGCAGACGTTTTATTCTGATTCCTATCTGCCTTTATGTCGTGTGCGTCCTGCTGGCAAGTACGTCACAACCTATGTATAGAGCAGAGATGGAAACGGGTCACGGATCAACGGGTCAGGGGGTCAATGTGTCGACAACTTCTAGGTGGTCAAACGGGTGGGGTCAAGGTGTTCCTGATCCGATTTCGACCCGATTTCGACCCGATTTTATTTCGGTTTTATTTTTTGAAAAGAAAAAAAAACGTTTTTCAAAGGGAAATGCGCGCTGTGGAATTTTTTGTTCGATACTGGTGCCCGCAGACTGAAAAATGATTTGTCGTGCAATGTGAAGGAAGAGTGTCGTCAGCAGGAAAAGTGTCCCTTCCTTCTGAAGGTTTCAAAATCGCTTTATTATTATTTATCATAAAAAATCATAAGAGGGAGACGTACAGTATTGGGCGTCTCACTGGGAAATAATACAAAAATGTTAAAACATGATGGTATATACACTGCAATGACAATGGGGATGAGTAACAAATGCTGCAAGCAAAGCTTATTGAATAAAAATTGCAGAAGTGACAGGGCAGTGATGAAAATAATATCCACATTTTGGGAACTTTCAGCTCATCATAAACTTGTAAAAATTGGTGTTGCTGTGAAGCATATTCTGGAACTACATATGTTATCAAGAAAACAGCACAAACTAAAATTAACATACACCAACTAGCTTAATTCAAAACTCTTGGCTGTACCGCCATCAAATTTAGGTGGGACAGCCTTAATATTACTGCGGAGGGACTTGAGACTCTCGAAGATGTGTTTGAAAGCATGTGTAAAACAGTCAGTTAGGTTATGAAGGACAACAGTTTTAATACTTCTTGTAAGTAAGTGGGTAAATTATGCGTTCCTATAATACATTTGTTTGATTTCCATATGACCTAAGTATCACTGTGGAGAGACTTTTTGAACGCACTGTATATACACTATATTGACAAAAGTCACCGGACACCTAGAAAGGAAACACAACATCGCGTTTATTGACATACATTCGTATGGTATCTGTCCACCTTTGGCCTTAATACATGCACTGACCCTTCGAGACATGCTTTCGATAAGGTTTTGGAGCACAGCGATAGGTATGCGCTTCCATTCCGTACATGATGCTGCCGATAACTGTTGCTTAGTAGTAGGCCTTGGCTCCAAACTTCTTATGCGGCACTCTAATTCATCCTATAGGTACCCTATGGGATTAAGATCATGGCTCTGTGCTGGCCAGTCCACATAAGATACGACATTATCGTCAAACAACGCCTTAACAGTCCTTGCTTTATGGCTCGATGCATTATCCTGCTGGTACCAACAAGAGTCGGTTCCATAGCACTGCCACAGAGTTCATATGGCATAATTGTTCAGAATATCGAGGTACACGTGCTGGTTAACAGGTTTATCCACAATAACCAATGGGCCGGGATCATACCACGAAAGACACCCCCACACGAGTACACTGCCAGCTCCAAACTTTCCCGTAGGAACAATACACTGTGGTAAATAGCGTTCCCCCGGCTGCCGCCATACCCACACACGGCCATCAGGCTGATGGATCGTGTATCTGGATTCATCAGTCCATAGGTCTCGTTTTCATTGATCTACGGTCCACGATAAATGCTCTTTACACCATGTTAAACGACGAGTAGCATTCCGAGTGGGGATGAAAGGCTTATCAGCAGCCGCACGACCACTGTAACCCACGGAATGAAGTTCTCTGCGAATGGTACTTGTACATACCAAGGTTCCAGCATTTTTACTCACCTGTACATTAAGGTCTTGGGCAGTAGTACTCCGTCGATTAGCTGTAACGATTGTCCTGAGGCTTCAACGTCCCTCTATCACCGATTTTCTTTGGTCTGCTGGTACGTTTTGCTTCTTCAAGCACGCCATTTGTCTTTCACTTGTTCAGTCCATCCAAAACAGTTTACTAGGATATGTTTAAACGCCTCTTAGTTTCTCTTATGGACAATCCACTAATATAATACTCAACAATCTTTCCTTTCTCAAAGTCAGTTCTCTCCCGCCGCAACAATTTCACTCAACCTCACAGTGAGATATGATCGCGGTCAGCTGCAGTCTTGTTTTTATACCGTTTGCAGCCATACACGCATCTTAACAACGCAGCGGATCTGTTCATTTGCTTTTGAAGGGGTGTCCGGTGACTTTTGTCACTATAGTGTATATATTATAGTTCAAAGCATATTTGTCCTAGTCGGGTCTGGGTCGGGTCCAGTTATGAGACGTCTGGGTAGGGTCCAATTATGTGACGTCTGGGTCGGGTCCGGGTCCAAAAATGTTTACCCGTTCCCAGCTCCGGTACAGAGAGTCTTTTATATTCCTGGGTAAGACTGTGTTTGTTTCAGAGAAATGCGTTCATGATGGTATGTTCTTCACGTAAACTAGCAAGAATTTTATACTAATTAGGAGTGAGGAAGTCTTTTCGGGATGAAATCTCAACGTCATTTCACTGATGTCCTGCTTATAGGCAAGCGATGTGAGTGGGCGAGTGGCAGAGATGTTCCATTGGGCTCCGAGGAGCTGCTGAAGCGTGAAGTATCTCCTAACTTCGTTATTTTAAAAGAATGTATATGGACGTGCTGCTATACTTGTAATGAGATTAACGGCTGGATAATGCCATCGAAAGTCGATTTTCACAGCCACTTCTGCTGCATTATTCGCTTAGGGACTTGACGAAAGGCAGATGCTCGAACACACACACAAAAAAAATTTATATTTCGGTACTTTTATATGCTCGCAAAAATATTTCTGTGCATTTTCCATCGATTAGCGTTTTCTGTTTATTATTATAATGTTCCACATGTGAAGTTTGATTATGTTAAAATGCTCTGTTTAATTTGGAGGAATAATTTTCGTTTATGGCCTTTAACTGATAATAGGTTATGATTAGCAATCAAAGATTTATTCAAAAGCATTCCAATCGTAAACGTCATTCCTCTGACTGAAGGGTTTATCTGTTTTTTAGGAAGTTAATTCTGACTTCTTTCACTATGATTAACGAATAAAACAGCGTGTTGAGTGAAGTTTTGATCACTGATTACACTTCTATCGGTTAAACGCTTTGTGTTTCACCTACCCTTTCAATATAAATTACTTTTCGTATCGAGAATAAAAAAAAACTCATTATGCAACAAACAAACAAACAAAAAGTGTGTTGTAACGGAAATGACATTTTAAGAAATCGAATTACAGAAAATGGTTTGAGAACCTTTGCTCTAAATTTGAAATAAGGAATATTTTGGATATTATAACGGCTAGTGTGGCAGGCGGAACTTCTTGCGAGAAACTATAAAAATAAATTGTAAAAAATAAGTGGGTGTGAATTCACAAAAAAATTCTGAAACGGCGTGCAGTAAAGTTGCCGGTAAGTGTCCGTCTTTTAACGGAATTTCCATTTTTAAAAGTTCCCGTTTTTGTTTTGTTTTTTAACTTCCGTATTTTCACAAATTTTCGGTATTCAGTAACTCCGTTTATTTCAGAAAAGTCCGTTTCAAGTTTTTCCGTATTTAGACGTGAGTCTAATTCCTGTGATTTTCTGGTTCAGTGGTTAAGACGCGCGGTTTCAACCCAGACGGCCTGGGTTCGATACCCAGCGCAGAAGTATTCAGCATATTGTATTAATTTCGTAAAATACAATATGCTTAATACTTCTGCGCTAGGGATCGAACCCAGCCCGTTTGGATTGAAGCCGCGCATCTTAACCTCTGAGCCAGAAAGTCACATGAATCAGACTCACGTTCAAGGTAAAGCTTAATTAGGCGATGAGAATTATTTTTTTCCATTAATGCGAAGAATTTAGTCATTTTATTTTCTATTGGAGTTTGTTATTTTTTTAATACGTTTGTAATAATTTTATTTTTTCAGTAGGAGGTCTTATTACAAATCACGTATTTTTTTTTCATCGTGATTTTTCAAAGTAACAGAATGATTCGGAGTTTGAAGTCTTTTTTTAACTGATAATAACTTTCACTTATTTTTAAGAGAAAGTGTAATATACTGTTTTATAATATTATTTCACAAAACTTCTAAATATAAAATTTACTCTTGATAGCTATATAGCTTTTGTCTTAACGACTCCATAGACTGATACATAAATGTCTTACAATCACCTGTGCGATAAATTAAGTACCCGATTTCTTATGGTAACACAGTGTTATATGGTGCAGAAGATGGGAGAAAGGAGAAATAACATCTTGTGCCACAGTAACGAAAATTCATGCGATATACTATCCACAATATCCGATCTCGCTACGGAACTTCGACAGACTATGGAAATTAATAATATATCAAATACGTGGAGATAATGTAAATGGACGATGTCAACGCTCTGTCCACATTATTTTATAAACAACGCATAGCAACTGAAGAATTGTGTTCCGACATCACCGGGATCGAACCCAAGATCTCTCGATAACCAGTCGAGTGCGTTCGCATTTACGCTACAGTGCCAGCAATTCTCAGCACCATGCGTGGTTTATCAGTCAGCGTCTTACTACACAAATCCGTATTGATGGTCTCAGCAACTGAGATGTCGAACGAACTCTACTAGTTATCGAGAGATCTGGGTTCTCTCTAACTCTGTCGTGTGCGAAAGCAGTCGACTAGTAATCGAGATATCTGGGTTCTCTCTAACTCTGTCGTGTGCGAAAGCAGTCGACTAGTTATCGAGATATCTGGGTTCTCTCTAACTCTGTCGTGTACGAAAGCAGTCGACTAGTTATCGAGATATCTGGATTCTCTCTAACTCTGTCGTGTGCGAAAGCAGTCGACTAGTTATCAAGATATCTGGGTTCTCTCTAACTCTGTCGTGTGCGAAAGCAGTCGACTAGTTATCGAGATATCTGGGTTCTCTCTAACTCTGTCGTGTGCGAAAGCAGTCGACTAGAAATCGAGATATCTGGGTTCTCTCTAACTCTGTCGTGTACGAAAGCAGTCGACTAGTTATCGAGATATCTGGGTTCTCTCTAACTCTGTCATGTGCGAAAGCAGTCGACTAGTAATCGAGATATCTGGGTTCTCTCTAACTCTGTCGTGTGCGAAAGCAGTCGACTAGTTATCAAGATATCTGGGTTCTCTCTAACTCTGTCGTGTGCGAAAGCAGTCGACTAGTTAAATCGAGATATCTGGGTTATCTCTAACTCTGTCGTGTGCGAAAGCAGTCGACTAGAAATCGAGATATCTGGGTTCTCTCTAACTCTGTCGTGTGCGAAAGCAGTCGACTAGTTATCGAGAGATCTGGGTTATCTCCTTTCGCCGATCTCTCGCCCATTGAGCATCTGTGGAACACGATTAGAAGTCGGTTGAGTACCCTCCCATCCCCGCAAAATGAACATGAACTGTGATCTCAGATCAACACCTCATGGTCCACGATACCCAGGACTCTATTCGGACTCTCATTGCCTCGATGTCTCGTCGGATTCAATGCTATATCGCCCAAAATGGGGCTACACTCCTTTTTGATCATTCTGCATATTCGGCCACTGGACCTTAGTATGTATGTGACAATTAAATCATCTGTTCAGGACCTACTTGGCTATCTGTGTGTGCAGTTTGATCTGTTTTCGAGCATTCCTTCATGGTGTGGCATTTTCTCTGTCAGGCAGTGTATTTCTCGAAGCTGTTATATCGAGGACTAAAAGAATACAAAATGTAGAGCTATGG
Organism: Macrothele yani; assembly: GCA_039090855.1. Lineage (NCBI taxonomy): Eukaryota > Metazoa > Arthropoda > Arachnida > Araneae > Macrothelidae > Macrothele > Macrothele yani. The sequence continues at coordinate 13,172,913 of CM077003.1, read as the reverse complement.
AGGTGCGGTTGTTACAACTAATTTCTTTCCGAAGTATCAATTTTTGTTAAGTTCTGCTCTTTGTCCAAAAATTACGGTATTTTTTAAGTACTTTTCTACCACTAGCGGCAGAAATGTACTCAAAAATATTTTCAAATTGTGAGCAAAATGTTCCTCGTAGAGATAGATATCCGAAGCAAAAACAACGTTTCAAATCAAAAAGTTCGGAGCAGAGATATCTAGGAAAACGAAATATTATTTTACATCCTGCAGCGGGAAAATTATGCGTTCTTAGAAGTAACAAGTTAGTAAAATCATGCAATGCATTGACTATGATACGCTTTCCAACATACCAAAAATCATTACTCAAGTTATGAGGATAATTAATGGCTGTAGAATAAATCTCGCTCCTGTGTCCTGACCTTTGACCCCATTTCGATGATATTCAACCGAACCGGTTAAGCATACCTCCGGAACCACATGATAAGGTTTTGTCTCAATCGAAGCATTTTTACGTAAATTATGACGCATAAAGGAGATGGAATGAACCCCGTTCCCATGTCCTGATCTTTGACCCCATTTCATCTATTTTCAATAGGGTTCTTTCTCAAGTGGTCCGCTACCACATACTAAAATTTCATCGAAATCGAACCATTTTTACGCGAGTTATGACGCATAAGGGCAATGTAATGGATCCCGCTCCTATGTCATGACATTTGAACCCATTTCGCCCATTTTCAATATAGTTCGTTTCCAGGTAATCCCCTACTACATACTAAAATTTCTTCGAAATCGAACCATTTTTACGCAATTTATGACGCATAAAGGCAATGGAATGGATCCCGGTTCTTTTTCCTGATCTTTGACCCCCATTTCATCCATTTTAATAGGGTTCGTCCCCAGGTGGTCCCCTACCACATACTAAAATTTCATCGAAATCGAACCATTTTTACGCGAGTTATCGTGCGGACGACCGGACGGACAGACGGACAAAGCCGGAGCATATACGCTTCTTCAACCTACGGTTTGAAAGCGTAAAAAATGGCCCTGAAATATTCTTCATATTAAAGAATATCTACTAAGAAAGGAATTTTTCAGTCGAAATTTCAGAGTAGGAAATGCAAATAGAAGAATACACTGACGAAACTGAAGGTAAAATAAAACAAAAGAGAGAAAGAAAGAAAAATTAACATTAAGTACACAGATAAAAAAAATCCGACAGTTCAAAACATATGAATTACGGTTTCAGGACTGAATTAGACAGGAAAACATTACACGGAATGAAATTACACAGCAAGAATTACACAAGGAAGAAATTACACATAGAAAAAATTACACAAGTCGGAGATTACACATAGAATGAATTTTACAACAGATTATGCAAAATTTGTAGCCATGATTATACAAAATCATGAAATTCTAACTTAGACTGTAGATGGTTTTGGAAGCGGTCGGAGCCGGGAGGGTCAGGGCCCCCACACAAAATTTTCATAAAATCTACAGTTTTCAATTTAGAACCACCGAATTTGGTAACAGTTTACCAAATTTGGTGGTTCTAAATTGAAGACTGTGGATTTTACAAAAATTGTGTGTCTGACCCCCGTCCCGTTCCGTTCCAAAAACCGTCTACCGTCTAAGCTAGAGTACCATGAGATAGTATACCAAATTTTTGAACAATATAACAATATAATATATATTGAACAATATAAGGAGTTCAATGACAAGTCTGGATTTTTGTATTCTCCACCGAAAATGAAACAAATGAATGACGAAGATCTAATGAAATATTGCAAAAACCTAGATTTGATCATTCGTTCAGGAAATTACCGCGATATATGCGGAGAGGAGCTGTGCACAGAATTTAAAATAGTCAAAGAACTACACTGCTGGCCACCCAAAATGCAATACCAAGAAGGAAGCATCCGATTGGCCTGAAATTCGCAGCATGCGTCACCCGCAAGAGGACATGCAAACGATTAGCATTGCAAGGCATATGCAAATCATGTGCGCCCGGCATGCCACCGAGAAGCGCTATAAGAAGGGTGCACAGAAGGCGGGGTGTAAGTAGTGGAAGTGAGTTATGCTGCCGGACCTGTGCGTGGGAAGCTTCCTGATGCCTCGTCGCAGAATACTGCAGTTGCCGCCCCGGTGGCGCAGTGGTCTAAGGCGTTGGTCTCTGATCATTCGTCCGTAAGGGGTCCGGGTTCGAATCCCGGTCAGGCATGGATGTTGTGTTTGTCTTACGGCACTGGCTCTCTCCCTTCCCTGGAACCAGTGACCCTAAATTAGGGACGGGCGACTGCTTATAGCCCATTGAGTTGCTCACGGTGGTCGTTAAACCTCTAATAAAAAAAAAAAAAAAAAAAAAAATACTGCAGTCATTCCAGTACGTTTCGGAGCTCGACAGAGGACGAATAATGGCTTATCGCGACAACCCTTTATCGTACCGAGACATCGGCGCCCGTGTGGGACGACATCCAGCCACAGTGAGGCGAGTATGGATTCGGTAGGTGCAGGAGGGACAGAAGGACCGACGTGAGTGATTGCCGCAGCCGCGGCACACCACCGAACGAGAGGACTGGCATGTTGTGCAGCGGGCATTGACGGTTCGCATCGCCACATCACGAACGTTAGCGCAGGAATTAGGTGTGTGTTGCGCAACAACCTGTGTCAGCACGTACCGTTCGACGTCGTCTGCAGGAGCGGGGACTTGTCGCACGGCGCCCGTTTCCTCCGATTTCCATTGACGTTACACCACCGGCGAGTGCAGCGGCAGTGGGCCGTTGAACGCCGCACTTGGACAACGGAATGACACGACATTGTCTTCTCCGATGAATCCCGCTTCTGCCTGCAACACCACGATGGTCGGCTCCTCGTGTGGAGGCACCGCGGCGAGATACTGTATAACGCCTGCATTATGCATCGCCATACCGGCCCGTCGCCTGGCGTTATGGTTTGGGGCGCAATTGGTTATGACACCCGCACCTCTCTGGTACGCATCGCCGGTACACTCAACAGCCACCGCCACATCTCCGACGTTTTGGAGCCTGTAGTCCTCCCTTACCTGCAGGATCAGCCAGCGGCCACGTTTCAACAGACAATGCGCGCCTGCACGTGGCACGCATCGTGCAACAATTCTTTACGGCCCACTAGGTGTCACTGCGTCCGTGGCCCGCCTGTTCTCCCAATATGTCGTCCATCGAACACGTCTGGTCGCTGATCAGCAACTGAGTGGCCCGGCAAGCACCAGCCGCGGCTACGCCTGATGAACTGTGGCAACGTGTGGAAGCAGCCTGGATCGACATACCCCAAGCACACATCCAAAGCCTCTTTCGTTCGATGCCGCGGCGTGTAGCGGCCCTTATTGCCAGCCATGGGGGCCACACGAACTATTGATGTCTGCGTGTTCTGCAAGTCGCATGGGCTTGTAAACTCAATCGTTTCATCTTTGTATCTGTTGTTATGTGTCCAGTAAATCTGGCTTTGCTATCTCGTGTCCTTCTTGGTGTTGCATTTTGGGTGGCCAGCAGTGTAGTTCCGGACGACGTCAATACTGCCGTCCAAGTATTGTAATTTTTAAACGGAATGCAAAATCCCTTCCCTAACTTAGCTATCCCGCACAGAATCATGTTAACTGTGCCGATAACAGTCGCGAGTACGGAAAGAAGTTTCTCTCGCTTGAAATTAATCAAATCGTATTTGAGGAACAAGCATGTCTCAAGAAAGGTTAACTGCACTCGTTGCATTGTCAATAGAACGCGATGTGGCATCAAAACTAAATTACGATGATATTATTGAAGATTTTGCTGGACAAAAGGCGAGAAAGGTCTCCTTTGCGTGACAGGTAAAACGTGAAGTTTTCCTTTTACATGCCAGCATATTCATGAAATACGATGACTGTTTCTCTAACTTTTACAGGACATTTTTAATGTGTTACAATTCACTAGGAAATTGATGTACCTATTTAAAACATTTTTCTTTTTGTTCCGCATAGGTTTCATTTTTAAAATACACAGCTATAGTAAAACAGATTTAAGAAATCCATACTGCATAGTGCATAGTATTACTAACATTTACCTTCTGTTTTTTTTATTTTACAAAGTAGAAGGACGGTTGAGCTTAATAATAATAATAGCAGTTACAGTTACAAGTTTAAGAAAAATAGCAGTTCCTTCTATAACAAATAAATGAGTGAAAAGCTTATCATCAGTTGAAAATACTCCAAACATGTGGCGACAGTAAATATATAAATACATCGCACTTAACCACGTTCAAGAAACACACAGCAACCGAAAAATTGTTTTCCAGCCGCCGCTGTGGAATTGAACCAACAGAACTCTCGATATCTAGCCGAGTGCGTTACATTTACGCAGCCTGTGCCGTTAATGCCCACTAGATGGAGATGTCTCAGTAACTGAGCCCATCTTACGGGTTTATGATGTCAGAAGCTGACTTAAAAATACACATAGCACCGTGGATTGTTGGCCACCGTTGCGTAAATGTAACGCACTCGGCTAGATATCGAGAGTTCTGTTGGTTCAATTCCACAGCTGCGGCTGAAAAACAATTTTTCGGTTGCTGTGTGTTTCTTGAACGTGGTTAAGAGCGATGTATTTATTTATTTATTTATTTAGCTTATCATCACCTTATCAGAAAACAAAAATATTCTATTGCGTACGTGCGCAAAATACCGTTTGCCAGGTTGATTTAGCAAAAATTATTAGTTAGCAAGAGGGCCTCGCGTAAGCTTGCGGCGGCACTGGTATAAGGTGTAAACATTTACTCTGTTACATTAAGTATCATACAGTATTTCTACCATTTCGTATGTCCTGGGTTGAGGGCTGTATAAGTGATCTTCATACAGTAGGAAGAAAGTATGGCATGTTGTCGTTACAACATTGGTCTGCATATCTAAAAATATACAGAGTTTCAGAAATAAGTGTCCGTCTTTTTGTTCTAAGGTTCATCACATGATGGATAATGAGTTCCAGCGGCGACAAGTCTGGCTCACGCCGTATTGTCGAGCAACATCTGACATTATACTTGCGCTCAGATAATCTTACCCCCAAAGATCGGTTGGTGGAGCCAATATATACTTTGTCTTTAATAGCTGGGTCATGGCTCATCATGGGGATGGCATATACTCCATTATTAGCACGAACGCTTTCACCTGATGATACATAAATATGTTTTTTTGTGCAAAAGATGAGATAAAAAAATGTTGCGCGAGCAAAATTAGAATGTTTTTAGTTTAATGTTGAAGTGATCTCATTATGTATGTTCTTCAGAGGGTCAGAACGTTAAGCCGTTTTCCTTACCAGGAAACACATCATTGGGCACAATCTCGAATATCAATCATTTCATCTCTCAAGTTTCCTAAAGCTTTCGACATCTCCTGGGAAATGTATTTTCTTGTCATACTACCAGGTTGGCCAAAAGTTTTGCCGTATTGCTAGAAAATTATTAAAAAAACACTCACAAAAATGAAATTTGCAGCGTTTGAAAGGTACACTTGATTTTCTTTTTTGTCATAGTTGCGTATAGGTGGCGCCTGTTATTCTTCCTGTTCATTGCTACAAGCTACAATGGGGAAAGTACAGGAAAAACCAATTTATGTGATTCAGTAATTCTAGTGTAAAGACATTTTTATACACGTTTCGACAAAAATCCTCCTGGTGTTAAAAGAATTAAGCATTGGAAAGATAAATTTCAAGAAACTAGAGGCTGAATAAACCAAGAAAGGCATTAAAAAAATGTCTGTTAATATACTGGAGAAACTTATATAAGGGAATTGAGCATTGGAAAGATAAAGTTCAAGAAACTAGGAGTGTGCTGAATAAACCAAGAAAGGCATTAAAAATGTCTGTTAATATACTGGAGAAACATATACGGGAATTAAGCATTGGACAGATAAAGTTCAAGAAACTAGGAGTGTGCTGAATAAACCAAGAAAGGCATTAAAAAAATGTCTGTTAATATACTGGAGAAACATATACGGGAATTAAGCATTGGAAAGATAAAGTTCAAGAAACTAGGAGTGTGCTGAATAAACCAAGAAAGGCATTTAAAAAATGTCTGTTAATATACTGGAGAAACATATACGGGAATTAAGCATTGGAAAGATAAAGTTCAAGAAACTAGGAGTGTGCTGAATAAACCAAGAAAGGCATTAAAAAATGTCTGTTAATATACTGGAGAAACATATACGGGAATTAAGCATTGGAAAGATAAAGTTCAAGAAACTAGGAGTGTGCTGAATAAACCAAGAAAGGCATTAAAAAAATGTCTGTTAATATACTGGAGAAATATATACGGGAATTAAGCATTGGAAAGATAAAGTTCAAGAAACTGGGAGTGTGCTGAATAAACCAAGAAAGGCATTTAAAAAATGTCTGTTAATATACTGGAGAAACATATACGGGAATTAAGCATTGGAAAGATAAATTTCAAGAAACTAGGAGTGTGCTGAATAAACCAAGAAAGGCATTTAAAAAGTGTCTGTTAATATACTGGAGAAACATATATATAACGAAGTAAATATCTCCGTCATTTCTGTCCACGCCAGGATTCGAACCCGGATCCCCTCATTCCGGAATAAGTCACTCTACCAATTGAGCTACGCGGACATTTTATTCTGATTCCTATCTGCCTTTATGTCGTGTGCGTCCTTCTGGCAGGTTCATCACATCTCCTAGTACGTTACATCATCTCCCCCTTATTTTTTTTTTATTTTTATTTTTTGTCTGAAGTGCTGGAGAAGGGATTCTCTTATTTTTCCTATCTCGCGGTGTGGAAATAACATCACACCATTGCGAGATTTTGAACGGTCGGGTCATCCGGATAGTTCGGGCGCCATTATAACGAAGTAAATTTCTCCGTCATTTCTGTCCACGCCAGGATTCGAACTCGGGTCCCCTCATTCCGGAATAAGTTGCTCTACCAATTGAGCTACGCGGACGTTTTATTCTGATTCCTATCTGCCTTTATGTCGTGTGCGTCCTTCTGGCAGGTACGTCACATCTCCTGGTACGTTACATATACGGGAATGTTGTGAAATTTCCGTCGGTACGTTTGGACAGCTGAGAGTGTGGTTGGCTGGTAGTTGTGTCTGGGAGTTAAAAGATTAAAAGAATGTTGATGAAATATGAGAACAGAAAAGAAAACAACATGTCCCATGAGCAAATGGTACGACGTAAAGGAATATATCGCCAGATACTTTTTGGTACTTTAATGGGCTTACTCGCAGCTAAATTGACATTTGGAATTTTTGTATCTCAAAGATAACAGACTGAATATTTTGCTCTTCTTTATGAGATAAAAATCACATCCGATTCGGCTGCTGAGAGATGCCATTCAACATGATGCGAAAGGGGTTTGGCAGAAAATCTAGCCTGTGATTATTAATTTTAGGAAATGAAAGCTTAGTGACAATGTTGCCAACGCAGGGTGCGAAAACGTCTGCAGAGGCCTCGTTCGGTACGTGATGGAACTGTTTATCTCATCGGAAACGTTCAATAAAGATCATTAATAGGTAGACGAAAGGCATAGTAAGCTTTAGTCTTTAGAACTCTCTCGGTAATACGTAGCCAGGGATTTGCAGCACATTGATACTGTGACAGCTCGAATACGGCAGGCAGGTGAAATACGTACAATGTTGGAAGGGAGTTCTCAAATACCGGGTCCAAGTGTCATGATCTTCAAGGATAATGCTAAGCATAGCTTTGTTTACGGATTGAAACAAGCTGAAATTATAAATACAGATGGCATACATGAACTCAATGTGCATTTCTGCGCCGGTTTCTTTGTTATCTTTTCGTTTTATTTCTCTCTCTCTCTCTCTCTCTCTCTCTCACACACACACACACACACACACACACACACACACTTGAAATTTTTAACTGGATACCATAAAACTCATAAACTATAAATTCCATAAATTAAGGAAAAAGCAGAAAAATTGCAATAACTCGAAAAATACATGGCGAAATATTACGAAATTTGGTGCCTAACATACGCTATCTACCAACAAGTAATTGGACACCCCTGCAATCGACGATATCTGCGGTCCTGATACACGTCACGGCCGCCGCCGTTAAATATCGTGTGGGAAACGACAACGCAACCAGTCGCATGCAAGATGCCACGCAGTTCGTAGCTCTCTGATTTCGAGAAAGGTGTAATCGTCGGGTATCACAGAAATGGCCGATCCATACATGACATATCCAGCGAGTTGAAGTACCCAAAATCGACAGTAGCCTACGTGATTGGCAAGTGGAAGATGAGAGGTGACTGTCGGAATGTGCCCCGACCCGGCAGATCCACAAAACTGGGAGTTAGAGACCGACGGGTGCTGGCCAGAGAAATTCGGAAGAACCGCACAAAATTGATGGGCCACATCCGCGAGGAGTTTCAACAGGCATCCGGGAGTGTTCTTTCGATGAATACCATCCGTAAGGAAACCCATCTGCTTGGTTATCATGGACGTGCTGCCGCCCACAAGCCTTTGATCACCAAGTCCAATATCGCTGCTCGGCTAAGGTGGTGCAAAGAACGTCGACAGTGGACCGTTGAACAGTGGAAACAGGTTCTCTGGAGCGACGAATCAAGGTTCACCCTCTACCGTTCGGATGGCAGGGTCTGGGTTTAGCGTCTGCCTGGAGAACGCTTCCTGCCGGAATGTATTGTGCCAACTGTGAAGTTCGGCTGCGGTGGAATTATGCTATGAGGGTGTTTCTCCTGGTATGGCACGGGACCCTTGGTTGCAATTCCTGGTGGCCTCAACGCCGAGACCTACTGCGACCAATTTAGATGACCATGCGCTTCCTACGTTGTGGCCGTTTTACGGGGTGGACCCATATTACTTTCAGGATGACAATGCCACCTGTCATGTTGCGATGTCCACCATGGCTTGGTATGGTGACAATGGGGTTAATCGAATGGACTCGCCTGCGCAGAGCCCGGACCTTAACCCTATCGAGCACCTCTGGGACGAGTTGGAGCGTCAACTTAAGAGGTGCCCCCACCGTCCGAAATCGGTGAAGAAACTGACCTGTCTTCCCCAAGCCGAGTGGTAGAAAATACCGCTAGCCGTCGTACAACGCTTGGTTGAGAGTATGCCTCGGAGGGTCGCAGCTGTAAACGCCGCTCGTGGAGGCTCCACCAACTATTGAAGGTGAGTAAACTTCGTTTTCCTTTGCTATAACATTTGTCCAATTACTTGTTGGTAGATAGTGTATATCACATCGTTCATTAAAAGAAGATCCAAAAATATTTCGTACGAAACACGATATTCACCTCTAGTAGATGGTGTTCTCTTTCAATTCCCCCCAAAATGCCCATATACAGAACCAGGTGAAAAACAACGTGTCAAAATGAAATAGCCAAAGTGCCTCAATATGGGGTGTGATCTCCCTTGACACAGAATGACCAGATGTCCGGCTCTTGGCGGACATGTCCTCCTGTCCTCCAGGCATTAAGAGAAATAGCCTAATGGCCGGCATTTTCAATAAGGAATAATTCAAATACCTACATTTTGATCAAATTCTTCTGTTGTAATCATGTATCAAGCCTCTGCTGAAATGTATCCATTCATTTCTGGATCCTCGATCGCGCCCTCCCTCTGCCCCCCCCCCGGTCAATTTATTCCTGCAATCCTGCAGCGGCCTGCTGTACTGCGTCATTTGTGAGTCAACAGCGCAAAGAAAACCCGCTATTGCGCGTTAGTCTGCCTATCGTTCATCACATGTAGACGGTGGACGGTGCCGTGGAGTGCAGTCGTGTAAACAATGAGCTCATGCTGCTTGTTTTGTGTGTTGTAAGTCGTTAGTGTGAGTCGTTTCTGTTTATAATTCAGGTTTCTGAACGTAAGTACCAGAGATGGAAACAGATCACGGGTCAACGGGTCGATAATTTCTAGCGGCTCAAACGGGTCGAGTCAAGGTGTTCCTGACCCTATTTCGACCCAGTTTTGTTTCCGTTTTATTTTTGAAAAGCAAAAAAAAAAAATTATCAAAGAAAAGTGCGCATTATGGAATAATTTGACATGTAATATGAAGGACAAGTGTTCTTTCCTTCTGATAATCAATGATGAAAATATCATCCACATTTTAGAAAATTTAAACTCATCATAAACTTGTGAAAACTGATGTTGCCGTGAAACATATTCTGAAACTTTATATGTTATCAAGAAAACAGCAAAAACTGAAATTAAACATATAAAAAGTTGCTTAATTCAAAACATTTGACTGTGTCGCCATCAAAATAAGGTGCAACAGCCTTAGTATTACTGCGCAGGGACTTTTTGACTCTCGGAAATGTGCTTGAAAACTTGTGTAAAACAGTTAGGTTATGTTTTGCAAATGAAGGACCACAGTTTCAATACTTCCTCTAAGTGAGTAAATTATACGTTCCTACTTTTGTAAGATTTCCATATAACCTAAGATACCTACTGCGGAGAGACTTTTCGAACGCCCTGTATATATATTATAGTTCAAAGCAGATTTGTCCGGGTCAGTTACAGTTCTGGGGCGGGTCCAATTATGTGACGTCCGGGTCGAAATTTTTTGACCCGTTTTCAACTCTGGTGAGGACTGTAGTGCTATTTAAAAAAAAAAAAACAAATAGACGCAACCCGTCGGAATCGACAGTTAGCTTTTTTTGTTTTTTCTTTTTTTTTGAAAAGATAAACTCTTATGAAACAACAAATGTAAACTTTATTTGATTTACAAAATCATTCAACCACTTCAGTAAAGACAATAGTTCAGGTTCGTGATTTTTTTTATTTATTCATTGTTTTTGACTGAAGGTTTAACGACCACCGTGAGCAACTTAATGGCCTATAAGCAGTCGCCCGTCCCTAATTTAGGGTCACTGGTTCCAAGGAAGGGAGAGAGCCAGTGCCGTAAGACAAACACGACATCCATGCCTCACTGGATTCGAACCCGGACCCTTCACGAACGAATCATCATAAGCCAGCGCTTAGGCCACTGCTCCACCGGGACGGCTAGGTTCTTGAAGAGCATCACGACTCCACCCTTTTTTCAGTAGTAAAATGTGAGGCGAATTTCCACTCACCTCAATCGTGTGCAAAAATTCAACTGGATAGCGCACTCTTTCACTTTCATCTTCAGTCACAAATGTGTTTAGAAATGTTTTTAGATTGAGATTCGCGTTGCGAATACTCTTCATTCCCTCTTGTCTGAGACATGTAGTTGCTACCCATTGATCGCTCGCGCCTTCCAGTAAGGCTCTTACGTTTTCTTTTTGTTTTCTTTTTCTGCGGGAGAGACATTCTATTAAGAGTAAGTATGCACTAAGGTATTTACTTACTTTAGGACTGATCAGAGAACACCATGCGCACACCAAGTCTGACACTGAACTGAGCGCCTGATGTAGATAAGAGCCTCACGCTTCTCCCATAGACTTTACATGGGAACTTTGCCACCCTGCCAAGCCCGAACCGTTGCCCCAATATAAGTTTTCTCTTCCACTAGCACATCTACATTGTAAGACCTTTATTTTGATACCTGAACCATATTTTTACGTTCAGCCGTTCTCTCAAGATAGGTCTCAAAAAACCTTATAGAATGAAGATATAGATGGCGCAACTCAAGATGCACATTCTAAATATTTACACTAATAACGTTCAACGGAATGTTTATTCACATCTTTCATAATGAGAAACGTCTTACCTACGTAAATTGACTGGATCGAATGAATATTAAATTATATATGTATATACATCATGCAATTCAACGGCATAACACAATCAGGTCTTCGAGAGTGTTCGCTGTTCCGATGAGAAGAACTTTGATACAAATGCCTGCTAGCGTTGCTTTGCGCAACGGTTCGCTCAGAAAAGAGACTTCGGACTTTGGACTGTTTCAGTCCCTCCATGCAACTGCCTTCAACAGCGCGTGAGTCAACCTCAGGCAATCGAATGTCAACCGTACGCTCTCTCATAGACTTTACATGGGAACTTTACCGCCCCACAACGCCCGAACCGTTGCCCCAATCGCATTTTTCTCTTTGATTGGCACATCTACATGGTAAGACCTTTATTTTGATACCTCAACCATATATATCTTTACGTCCAGCCGTTCTCTCAAAATAGGACTCACGTTAAAAAAATCTTATAGAATTAATATGTAGATTTGAAAGACATGTCATGCTCAGAATTTCACAAATATTTGTTAAAGAAACCAGATCTACTGGAGAAAATCTCTTTCAATTAAAAATGTAAGTGAAAATGTCCAGCAGACTAAAATCTTCCTTTTTTTAAGTTTTACACGAGTAAACTCTCAAACTGTAAAATTTCAATGCAGAGTGTGCATCCATATTTATTTCTGTACAAATTTACCGTGTCCTTCTTTTCCTCGAAATTTCCTCCTTTTTTAATGAAAATGTCCTCCCATTCCGAAAAGTCATCTGTTGCCCCCGTGGCGCAGTGGTCTAAGCGATGGCTTCTGATCATTCGTCCGAAAGGGGGTCTGGGTTCGAATCCCGGTGAGGCATGAATGCTGTGTTTGTCTTACGGCACTGCCTCTCTCCCTTCCCTGGAACCAGTAACCCTAAATTTAGGGGCGGGCGACTGCTTATAGCCCAATGAATTGCTCACCGTGGTTTTTGAATCTCCAATCAAAAAAATAAAAAAGTCATCTTGTCCCCTGCCTTCAGAGCAATGCAAGCCTCACAGCAATGTACAGTGGCGTGCAAAAATTAAGGACGAGACGGTTTTTCGAATGTAACGTCGTGCAGAAGTGCTCCACATCGACTCAAATCATACCATAAGATCCCCAAGATGTAAGAATATGGGACAAGTGAGCAAATCGGCCAAACAAGGAATCCAAAGGATACGAAGGCACTTTATTGAAAAGGTAGCTTCGAGCACAATTGGACAGAAACGTCCATGTGACAGGCGGCTGCCAAGAAAAATCTAGTCTTTAGTAGGGGATATGATCACCCCTGACTGCGTTGCAGGATTTACAACGTCTGCCCATGCTGAGGACGAGGTTGTCAAGGATCTGTTGAGGCATCGCGGCCCATTCCTCTTGTAGCGCCAATCGCAGCTGCGGAATCGTTGCTGACGGTTGATGACGTGCTGCAAAGCGTGTCCCGAGAAGGTCCCACACGTGTTCGATTGATTTCAGGTCCGGGGACCTTGCGGGCCAATCCATGCGTTGAATATCTTCGCTCTCCAACAGCTCTGCGACAGTTACTGAACGATGAGGTGTAGTGTTGTCGTCCATGAAGAAGAACTCAGGACCCACAGCACCTCTAAACAGACGCACGTGAGGCAGGAGAACATCGGTGCAATAGCGGACACCAGTGACTGAACCTCCTTGGATGATGTGGAGGTCAGTACGGCTACCAAGCATGATACTGCCCCAAACGGGAACTCCGCCACCTCCAAACCGGTCCCTTTCGATGATGTTGGAGGTGTGATTGCGTGTTCCCTGCTCTCTCCAGATGTGTATACGTCCAGAATCGCTCGTCAGACTAAATCGGCTCTCATCCGTAAAGGTAACTCGACCCCATTGCTGATTTGTCCAGTTCTTGTGTTCCTGGCACCACAGAAACCGCCGTCTCCGATGAGCAGGCGTTAATGGCATACACCGTACTGGTCGTCGTGCAAATAGACCACCTTTGTGCAGCCTCCTGGCCACAGTAAAACGCGATAACGGACGTCCAGTTGTTTGTCGCATGTGCCTTGCGATTTCTCCCGCTGTCTGCCGTCTGTCTCTTCTCGCCTATAGGACAATATACCGGTCGTCCGCCGTTGTGGTTGCTCGTGGACGACCACTGCTAAACTCTCGGACAGCTGTTCCTGTCGTTTGAAATGCTCTCCAAGCTCGTGAAACGATGCTGTGAGCGATCCCGAACTCCTCGGCCACACTAGTCGCACTTCGACCTTCTTCCAACTTCCCAATGACGCGACCTCGGGCAAAGTCATCCAGATGTCGTCCACTGGATTGCTTGTTGGCCATATCACACGGTGGCAGCAACTCGACGTCGTTCAAACCGATGTACACCGTGCAATAGCTTTCACCGAATTGCTGAGCGTACACCGCCTGTGTGCTTTATACCCGTACGACCCCCCCCTACGTCATGCTGCATATATGCGCATGCCCTACCGTATCGGACCCTAGTCTATCTCCTGAGTGGTGTTTCGGTCCGTTCTGCCTGCTCGTTCTGCTGTTATGCTAATTTCTCCTCTTCTTCCTTAATTTTTGCACACCAGCGTATCATGCTGTTAAGGTGGTGTCAAGAAGTTCAGTAGGTAGCAATGACCACTGTTCGGGTAAATGTTGTCTAAGCACCTCCACGTCTTGTGGAAGGCGAGGTGAGGGCAGCAAAACGTCTTCCTAGTGCATCCAAGACGAACTCGATCGGATTAAGGTCTGGTGGCTTAGCTGGCCAAGAAGCAAGGATATCTGAAAACTCGGCCAGTGGGACGACAAATGAAAATAACTCTGCTACAAAGAGAAACTCAAATTACACCGAAGAAATAAGACATTATGACCAGCGTGTCTTTATTCAAATCGAAGCAACTGGTGATAAACGACTGCGAGTGTGATGGTCATGAAACCGTATAAATGATACCCGATACTGATCTCTGTTGATCAGGGTTATTCTTGATCTTTACGTGGGAAAAGCAGCGGATTAAGGAAAGTTTGACAAAGGCCAAGTTGTAATGGCCAGACGACTGGTTCAAAGCATTTCAGACGCGCCAAAGCTTGTGGTGTGCTCACAGTTAGCCGTGATTAGTAAATTCAAAAAGTGGTCCGATTAAGGCTAATCACGGCTTATCGATGACAGAGATGATCGAAAGCTATCCCGTGATGCACGAGTCATCAGAAGAGATACTGTGGCGCATGTCGCTGGCAATTTGAAGGCTGGTGACGGAAGTAATGAATGATAACACACAGTACATCGAACCCTGCTGAAAATTTGACTGCCAGTCTGCGTGCCAATGCTAGCCTCGATTCACCATCGAAAGTGCCTGCCATGGGCACGCGAGCATCAAGCTGGATCTTTAATGAATGGAAGACCGTCTGATCCGATGAATCCCGTTTCCTGTTGCACCATGTAAAGGCTGGCTCTGTGAGCATAGTTTACATGGGGAAGTGTTTGCACCAGAATGCATCGAGGTTCGAAAATGGGCCAGTGGAAGAAGTGTAAATCTTTGGGCAATGTTCCGCTGAGAAACCACAGACCCAGTTCATTTACGTGCATGAAACTATGGCGTCCACCACATACCTAAACGTCATTACAGACCAGGTACTAGTGTTGGGCATAATCGATTGAATTCAACAGTCAAAGGGTTCTAATCGAGAGATCTGACAAATCCAGATATTTATTCGAAATAATTATTCGAATGATTTATAATTTTAGAATTTACCGGTAGATGGCATGATATGCTCAGAGCCGCCGTCTGCCTTTGACAAATCGAGATATTCGTTATTCATTCGAAACAATCATTCCAAAGGTTTCTAATTGGTGCTCTACGCTCAGAGCTTTCTTGCGCTGGACGGAATGACGCCAAAAATGCCTAAATTGTTTCGGATAGCATAACCTAGCTCAAGAACTTAAAAGAAACCCGAGTTATCCTTCTTACGCAAGATATTCGATCAAGCGAAAAGCAAGTATACTTCCGACCCTATCGGAACCTCCCGACATGTTTTCGGGTAGACGAGCGATTTTGTTCGGAACCTACACTGTATTAACAAATGTTGCCGGACACCCTTCAAAAGCAAATGAACGGATCCTCTGCGTTGTTAAGATGCGTAGTACAGCTGAAAATGGTATAAAAACAAGCCTACAGCTGACAGCGATCATATTGCACTGCGAAGTTCAGTTAAAATGTCGCGGCGGGGCATAACTGACTTTGAGAAAGGAAAGATTGTTGGATGTTATAATAGTGGGTTGTCCATAAGAGAAACCGAGAGGCGTTTAAACATACCCAAGTCGACTGTTTTGGATGTACTGAATAAGTGGAAGACACATGGCGTGCCTGAAGCAGCAAAACGTACCGGTAGACCAAAGAAAATCAGTGATAGAGGACGTCGAAGCCTGAAAAGAGTCGTTACAGCTAATCGACAGCACAAGACCTCAGTGTACAGGTGAGTAAAAATGCTGGAACCTCAGTATGTACACGTATCATTCGCAGAGAACCATGGGTTACGACGGTCGTGCGGCGGCTGATAAGCCTTTCATCTCCACTCGGAATGTTACTCCACGTTTAGATATGGGTTGTGTTTAGCTGGACTTCATTGGGACCCCTGGTACGTCTACAAACGTCTGTGACCGGCCAACGCTATATGTGCGCATCCTTTCTGACGAGGTACACCCGTTCATATCCTACATTCATGCTGATGGGTTGGGTCTGTTCCAACAGGACAATGCACCTCCACACAAGTGTTGGGACGCCACATTATGGTTAGAGGAGCATTCATCTGAGTTTGGGGTGTTGCCATTGCCACCCAAGCTCCCAGATCTGAACGTGATAGAACACATTTGGGATGTCATGCAACGCGCTATTAAACACAGGAATCCGAGACCTCGGAATACACCCGAATCGTGGAACGCACTGCAGGAAGTATAGTGTGCATTGCCGATAGCATATATCCAGAAGTTAGTGGAGTCCATGCCCCGTCGTATTTCTGCAGTCCTGCGCTCCCGTGGGGGACCGACCAAGTATTAGACTGGCGCACCAGTTTTTCTGGCACTTCAGTGTATGTCAGTAAATGCTATGTTGTGTTTCTCTTCTAGGTGTCCGGTGACTTTTGTTAATATAGTGTATGTTCCCGAGAAGAGACGAACGATTTCTTCTTTCAAGCGCACTAGTTCGAACGAGACAAAGTAGGAGCAATCGAGAGTTCTCTCGAGAGTTTTTTTTTTTTTTTCATTCGAATGAATTTGGAGTGATCGAATGTTTCGACAGATTTCCATAATCTAAAGAACCGATTATTTCTACTAGCGTCATGCGACACTTCCCGGATTGCTCGACAATGGTTCGCGGAACGTGGGGAAGAGCTCTAGATATTCCTAATTCCCCATACATCTGTCTATAACTTCTAGATATTCCGAATTCCCCATACATCTATCTATAAGTTCTAGATATTCCGAATTTCCCAAACATCAATCTATAAGTTCTAGATATTCCGAATTCCCCATACATCTATCTATAAGTTCTAGATATTCCGAATTCCCCATACATGTATCTATAAGTTCTAGATATTCCGAATTTCCCAAACATCAATCTATAAGTTCTAGATATTCCGAATTCCCCATACATCTATCTATAACTTCTAGATATTCCGAATTCCCCATACATCTATCTATAACTTCTAGATATTCCGAATTCCCCAGACATCTATCTATAAGTTCTAGATATTCCGAATTCCCCATACATCTATCTATAAGTTCTAGATATTCCGAATTCCCCATACATCTATCTATAAGTTCTAGATATTCCGAATTTCCCAAACATCTATCTATAAGTTCTAGATATTCCGAATTACCCATACATCTATCCTATCGAGCATCTGTGGCTTGTGTTGGAACAACAAATCCGATCTGCGGCGGCTGAACCACGTGACTTAAAAGAGTTAACCTATCTGTTGGTAACATGTCAGTACCAGATTTCACAAGCATGGATGTTGTGTTTGTCTTACGGCACTGGCTCTCTCCCTTCCCTGGAACCAGTGACCCTAAATTAGGGACGGGCGACTGCTTATAGCCCATTGAGTTGCTCACGGTGGTCGTTAAACCTCCAACAACACCAACACACACACCAGATTTCACAAGCAGAGTTGGAAACGGGTCAAACATTTTGGACCCGGACGTTACATAATCGGACCCGACCCGGACTTTACCAGAACCTGACCCAGACAAATCCGCTTTGAACTATAAATTCGAAACTCGATTTATAATTAAATATACACTGAAGAGCAATTGAATTAGAGACAGCTGGCGTTATGCAAATGTGGCGCTGTGGGCAGCCCTGTAAACAGAAGCGACATGACGTATGCAGCGATCCGACAATATAAGAAGTGATGCGACGGGAATCAGTAAGAGTCGGACGCAGTAAGGGTAAGAGGAAGGATCAAAGCGCATTTATCGTGGGCAAATTGTCGGGGCCCGACGAATGGGTCACTCCATCACGAAAGTCGTGAAGGCACTGGGATTTTCACGAGCCACTGTGTCACGGGTGCACCGTGAGTACATCGAATCCGGTAAAACCATCCCTTCAAGGGCCAACTGCTGTGGACAACAGTGTGTGGATGAGCGGGGTCATCATCGGCAAGCTTGCATTGTAACAGCGGATAGACGGGCCAGAGTGCAAGAAATCACTCGGTAATTTAACGCTGTTGCACAAAAACTTGTAAGCAGCCAAACGATGCAGAACCATCTCATCGCTATGGGGAACAGAAGGCATCGTCCCACGAGGTTACCACTGCTGACCGCACGTCATAGGGTGCAAAGATTAGCATGGGCACGGGAACATCACCACTGGACTCTAGACATGTGTAAAAATGTTGCCTGGACTGATGAGTCGAGATTCACGTTGGTACATTCGGATGGCAGGATACGAGTACGGCGCAAACCACATGAAGCGATGGATCCTTCTTGACAGCAGGGTACTCTTCAAGCTGGTGGGGATGGCATTCTCGTCAGAGGACTGTTTACGTGGACTGAAATGGGACCCCTGGTACGTGTGACATCGTCCCTCACAGGTCAACGTTACAGGGGTATCCTGGAAGGCCATTTGCTGCCGTTTGTGCATCTTCAACATCCCACTGGGGACCTCATCATGCAACAAGACAATGCACGGTGTCATCGCTCCCGATTTGTATCCAAATGGTGTGATGAACACTCCGCCGATGTGACCTCGCTTTCTTGACCAGCTAGGTCCCCTGACCTCCCATCGAACACATGTGGGATGCCATCGAGAGAGATGTTCGAGGCTCAGACCCCCTCCATCAAATCTTCGTGAACTATGGAAGCTTCTTCAGGGGTCGTGGATCCGTATGGCCTCCTAGCGCTTCTAGTGTCTTGTCGAGTCCATGCCGAGACGATTCGCCGCCGTCATCAGGGCGAAAGGTGGTGCTACACGTTTCTAAACAGGTATCTCTAATTCAATTGTTCTTCAGTGTACACATGACGTTCGAAAAGTCTTTCCTCAGTAGGTATCGTAGGTTATATAAAATAATACAAATCTATACGGAAAATTATAATTTACTCACTTGCAGAAAGTGTTGAAACTGTCGTTCTGCACATAACCTACGCATGTTTTCAAACACATCTGCGACAATCAAAAATTCCCTCCACAATAATGTCCAAATTAGGTGGCTCTTCCTCCTAATTTTGATGGTGCCACAATCAAAATTTTGGAATTATGTAACTTGTATGTTTAATTTCAATTTTTGCTGTTTTCTTTATAACACATCAAGCTTCAGAATATATTTTATGGCAATACCAATTTTCACAAGCTTCTGATGAGTTGAGAGTTTCCAAAATGTGGATGCTGATATCATCATAGCCCCACAGAGGGAAAAAACACTCATGAAATCAACACTCACATTTGGGAAACTTTCAGCTCATCACAAGCTTGTGAAAATTGGTGTTTCTGTGAAACAGATTCTGGTTTCTTAATGAGACGAAACAACATCCGGTATTCAGTCTTCCCTTTCTGTTCAACAAGCACGTATTTTTTGGCCTCGACGCCTTTTTCAATCTTCTTAATATTAAATTCATCCATATTAACAAATAAGGCATTAATTCCGACACCGACATGCAATGGAACGGTATGTCAGCACTCCAAACGGGAAACCATGCAAAAGATGCGATGTGAAAAGTAACCCTCAGTCTTACAATGTGACACGCGGGGTGTGAGAGAGTGAATTACCAGAGAAGCTGGTGATAGGCGTTTGCCTGTATCTTGCTCCGGAAAATCGCACTGAATACAAACGTAAAGGAAGTATCGTTTTACGATATGGTATTGGTGGGTCCAGTGTCGGTGTCATATTGTTAGTCGGTGGAAATCTTAATTGTTTTAAGAAAAATACGGTAATATTTTTGTATGACAAATCATTTCTCACTCCGCTGGCACCAGTATCGAGCACAAAATACCACAGTACGCATTTTTCTTTGAAACAATTTTTTCGGGGAGGTTCAACGACCACCGTGAGCAACTCAATGGGCTATATAAGCAGTTGCTCGTCCCTAATTTAGGGCAACTGGTTCCAGGGAAGGGAGAGTGCCAGTGCCGTAAGACAAACACAACATCCATGCCTCACCGGGATTCGAATCCACACCCAAATCTTTTTTTCTTTTTAAAAATAAAATGGAAATAGAACGTGGTCGAAATGGGGTCAGGAACACCTTGACCCGACCCGTTTGACCCGCAAGAAATAGTTGACCCTTTGAACCGTGGCCTGTTTCCATCTCTGGTCACAAGAGAACTTTAGAAATCTTGTAGCGCCCCTGTCTCGCCTGGAAACAGCTGTTTTGGCGGCATGTAGAAGACAAGCATCATATTAGGAATGTGGTTATAATATTTTGCCTCTCCGGTGTATATTTCCAGTGGGAAGCTGCACTTATTTACGTGCGAGTTTACTCTAAATGACTGCAATGATCATCTTTAGGAAGTTGCAATGTTTTGAACTGAAATATGTATGGGAGATAAAATTGAAATATCTTAAACCAAAAAAAAACGACTAAAAAGGAAGTTGTTCTTATTGCTTAATCACGTTTTCTTCTTTTGAACGGTTACTGATAATGTACTGTGCTCCCATTGATTCTCATATTTATTCATTTATTTATTTTTTTCTTCTGAACAAAGAAGAAAGTAGTGAAGGAAACTTTTGCAGCCGGCGCTAACCACGCTAGACACCGTGACTCATAGCAACCGGTCAGGAAGCCAAGCAGGAAAGTGAAGAATGCCATTGAACCCTTGTGGTCTTTCCAATACCAACTTAGCCACTTGAGAGCTGATAGCATAATCTCGCCTCTTTCTTCTGACCACAGGGGACTAAATTCTGCGCTTTTCTGGACCCGAGGAGTAATCCAACTCTTGCCTGCTTCCGCTGTGCCTGTCAAACTCAAGGACCGCAAAATAAAATAATTTATAGTGCTCCGCGAGAAATTCGAAGAATGAAATTCTTGTGTTTGATCATTTAAGAAAAACATCGATCTATATCTCAAGCCCAGTGGCAGATTCGACTGAGTGGTTCATCAGTCACAGGAAATATATCTCCAGAATAAAATACCCACAAAACAGTAAAGTCCACTTTTTATTTTTAGAGCCAGACACACGGAAAAGAGTATAAACAGCAAGACTCGCTTGAAAAAACGATTCTGAGGCTTTCATTTTGTCCAACAGCTTAGCAAACCTATAAGAAAAATACGAACAAAGTCAAACGTCCACATTTTATAATTCTATCTCTGGGCTCAGACACATTTTATGTCGCTGGGTGAAAGTAATGCCTAAGAAATTTGTTCACAAAAACATCAGTAACATTTGATAGAAACAGCAAAACGTTCGACTACAGGATTAATTTAACGTAGGGTGGAATCGCAAAATGACAGAACAAAATCAAAATTAAATCGTTTTGAAAACAACAAGGATTTGTTTAGGTACGAAGTTTTAATTCCCAATTAAAAGCTTCGAGTCCGAAAATTCCAGCTAATGATAAAATGGAACTGAAAATCGCATCTCTTTTGCGCTGTGTACTAGTGATGGACTATTCAACTACGAATGAAATATCAATGAATGGGATTACACTACTGTACAATACAAATTTTCAAGTTGAGAATCCGTTTATTGGTGCAAAAATGACATGAATGATAAGTCAAATAATATCCGAAAACTTGAAAATTTCATCGTCCTGGAGAGGGCATCGAATCCACGTCACCCGGTGTCACCCGGTCTGCGCCCGAGTATGTTTACCAGAACACAAAATGGAGTGGACATCCGTTTACACCAGTAAATGGATTCACAACTTCAAAATCTATTATTCAAAAACTTTCCGTTCATAGCATATGACTCTTCACCACTTTTTTTTTTTTTTTTTTTTTTGATTGGAGGTTTAACGACCACCGTGAGCAACTCAATGGGCTATAAGCAGTCGCCCGTCCCTAATTTAGGACCACTGGTTCCAGGGAAGGGAGAGAGCCAGTGCCGTAAGACAAACACAACATCCATGCCTTACCGGGATTCGAACTCGGACCCGGTTCGGACGAATGATCAGAGGCCATCGCTTAAACCACTGCGCCACCGGGGTGGCTCTTCACCATTAAAGTGATGTCCAAAAAATCTATGGCCTTGAAAACGCTTTGATCGTAAACACGAAATCCCTGCGACGAATGATTTAGTCAGTGATCATAGCAACAACCAAAATGGAGTGGACATCCGTTTACACCAGTAAACGGATTCACAGCTTCAAAATCTGTATTATTCAACAACTTTATGTTCATAGCATATGACTCATCACCATTAAAGTGATGTCCAAGATAACCTATGGCCTTGAAAACGCTTTGATCATAAACACGAAATCCCTGTGACGAATGATTTAGTCACTGATCATAGCAACAACCAAAATGGAGTGGACATCCGTTTACACCAGTAAACGGATTCACAACTTCAAAATCTGTATTATTCAACAACTTTCTGTTCATAGCATATGACTCTTCACCATTAAAGTGATGTCCAAGAAAATCTATGGCCTTGAAAACGCTTTGATCGTAAACACGAAATCCCTGTGACGAATGATTTAGTCAGTAATCATAGCAACAACCAAAATGAAGTGGACATCCGTTTACACCAGTAAACGGATTCACAACTTCAAAATCTGTATTATTCAACAACTTTCTGTTCATAGCATATGACTCTTCACCATTAAAGTGATGTCCAAGAAAATCTATGGCCTTGAAAACGCTTTGATCGTAAACACGAAATCCCTGCGACGAATGATTTTGTCAGTGATCACAGCAACAACCTGGAAATTGAACGATCATTTGTGAATGACTGTTTTGTTGAACAATGAATGATCTTACAAGAAGCAATGATTTTTGCTGTTACAACTGTGCTCATCTAAAATTATGCCGATCTGGTAGGCTTATCATAAATCAGATAGATCAAATCAAAAAAGATTATTCACAATTACACCCAGTACGTCCAGAAATTTTCAGGAATGTTTTTTTTAATGTACGCCATCTCTTGGGCGACGCATGAATGGAGTGGACATCCAGATCCCCTAATCTCAATTCCATTATGCATATATGTGATGCTCTAGTAAGACCTATAGGAGCTCGCCAGCTTCCTGATAGAACACTTCAAAAACTCATAACAGCTCTTGTTGAGGAGTAGTCATTGATTCCTCAAGACTTCATCAGTACCCTCATAAACATTGCACTGAAGTGCCAAAAGTCATAGGATACGTACCTAGTATTAGGTAGGGCCTCCTCTAGCCCAGCGAAGTGCAGTGACTTGAATCGACATGGATTCCACAAATGGCCGGGACTTCTGAAGAGATATTGAGCCATGCCATCTGAATAGCCGCCCGCAGTTCCCTGGAATTTGTAGGTGCAGGATCTTGGGTGCGAATAGACCTTTCCCCCACGTCCCATAAGTGTTCTATTGGGTTCATGCCGGGCGAACTTGATGGCCACACCATCCGTCGGAACTTTTCAGAATGCTTCTCGATTTTTGAGCAACTTAGGCCCGATGACATGGTGCATTGTCCGCCTGGAAAATCCCATCATTGTTAGGGTACCTGAAGTCCATGAAGTGCTGCAAATAGTCACCCAGCAGAGCAACAAAGTGATTACTGGTAATGACGTGTTTACGAGGACCGGAGGACCCAAACCGTGCGACGTAAAGACACCCCACACATGTATGGAACCACCACCAGCTTGCACGAGGCCCTGTCGACAACTTGGGTCCATGGTCTCATGTCTGCGCCACTTCCGTCTGTCTGTTTTCCGTGGCCTGGCATGGTCAAACCGTAACCGACCAAACAAAACTGGCTACAGCATAAACAAGTACACCGCGGAAAGTTTTATGTGGCAACACGGTGCCCGCTGAATTGACGTCATACTTCAAAATGGCGACTGTTCAAGAAAAAGCAATGAGCGTACTCTGGTTCTTTGAAACAAAGTCAGTTATCACAACGCAACGTCGTTACAGAACGCAGTATACCATAGCTCCACCTTCTGATAATGCTAATGATATAGGGCTCCAAAAACCCTCATGCCATTCGAGAAGTCAACGAGATAGTCGTCTGGTGCGCTTTGTCATGTTCAAACGTGTTGGAGTCCTTTTTCTTTGTGGAGAAAACAGTGACAGCGGTGACCTATCTAGACGTACTACAGCTGTATCTGTTGCCTCAATTGTAAGATGGGCAGCCCAATGTGGTGTTCTAGCATGATGGCGCACCGCCGCATTGGGCTGTTATTGTCCGAGAATTTCTTGACCTGCATTTTTCTTGGCACTGGGTTGGACGTGATGGACCCATTCCGTGGCCTCCGCGCTCTTCCAATATTACGCCATTGGATTTCTTCCTGTGTGAATATGCGAAAAACATCGTTTACCAGACCACTGTGACCTCCCTGAATGACCTGAAGACCAGAACTGGTTCTGCGACAACAACAGTAACGTCGCAAATGCTAGCGAACACTTAGCGGTAAATTGATGTCCTTCTTGGGTACCTTTCGTGCCACGAAAGGCGCTCATGTCGGGGAGGTCGTGTTCGCAGTACGACACCTGCAGAAGATCGGTACATAGTGCTATCAACAAAAAGACACCGGCGCAGCACAGCTAGTGAGGTAGCAAATCCGTTTATGGCTGCTACTGGCAAGCGGATCTTCCGAAAAACTGTCGCCAGACGTTTGCATGAAGGAGGACTATACGCCCGCCGTCCTGTTGTGTGCATCCCATTGTCCAGACGTCACCGTACCGCCCGTTTGCAATGGTGCCATCAACATCGCAATTGGACTGATAACGGCTGGTCTGCTGTCCTCTTCTCAGATGAGAGTAGATACAGTCTATCGTCTGATTATCGACGACAACTGATCTGGCGTGATAGTGGTACTGCATATTGTCCAGCAAACATACAGGAAAGGGACCGATATCCGACATGTAGTGTCATGGTATCGGCTGGCATCATGATCAATGGCCGTACGTCCCTCTATGTGCTTCCAACTGGGACTATGACTG
The DNA here is from genome assembly GCA_039090855.1 of Macrothele yani. Classification (NCBI taxonomy): domain Eukaryota; kingdom Metazoa; phylum Arthropoda; class Arachnida; order Araneae; family Macrothelidae; genus Macrothele; species Macrothele yani. The sequence goes on along the minus strand of CM077003.1, from coordinate 13,147,715 downwards.
GCCAGCGATACATTAATGATGTGCTGCTACCTCGTGTTCGCATGTTCCGTGGTGCTGTCGGTGATAGATTCATTTTCATGGACGACAACGCAACATGTCATCGAACAGTCGCTGTCCAGGAGTGTCTTGAGAGTGAGGATATTCAACGCCTTGTATGGCCAGCAAGTTCTCCAGATCTGAATCCCATTGAAAATGTGTGGGATGCTTTGGGGAGGAGTCTTGCTGGTCGCCAATGCCCTCCAATAAACAAGGACACCCTCATCCGTGCACTGACAGAGGAATGGGATAAATTACCCCAACAACTGCTTGATAATGTTGTGCAAAGCATGACACGACGTGTGGAATCTTGCATCGCCCTCCATGGTAGCCATATCCCGTATTGACATCTTACGCCGGAACGCCTGCGGACGGTAATTGCATTTTTTCACGTTTACGTATTCTGCACAAAATGGCCTGTTTGTCCCTTGAACACGTTCCAAAGCCTTCTTGATTTCAGAGAACAATAAATTGTCTTTTTTGTAATGTCCTGGCATTCTGCCATTATTTTATTTCACTTAGCATCCAACCACACTTACTTTTTTATGCGCTATATAGCCGTTTATGATCCGTCCTTAGCAATTGTTCAGCAGTGTATTTTTGCAGTCAGAAAGGCATTGAGAGAGAAATACATTTATTCAACAGTGCAACGAGCCGTGAGTGAATAGTTACGTATGTAACCCAAGAAATTATTTACGGAAAGAATCCATGCCTTTGTTCCGCGATGCTTAATTGCAAGAAAAAGGAATACCGCGGATAAGGTAATGTATTGTTGTTTAAAGCATGAATAAAACATTCCTTCCTTCCACTTTCCCTGTTTTCATTTGAAACACCCTTATGTATTCACAAACACGCCTGTGCGTGTGTGTGTGCACAAATAAGGAAATTTATCTTATTCTAATCTATGACGATACGTGGACTTTGACATCTTGCAAAACACAATTACACGACAACATGATAATTAAATTAGAAACATGGAAAATTTGCAGAATGTAATTTTGCCGACAAAAAGATTTTAAGCACGAGTTTTTATTAGCGAATTTCTTAGCCTCTTTCATTTTTTTCTTCAGTCTTGAAACTTTGGGTTATCAAACAAAGATCCTCGCTCTTTCCACGTTTATAAGTGAGTCACGGAAAAATTCTCATTGGTCGCCACCGGGAGTCGAACCCAGGGTCTTCCAGTTACGCGCCGGATATGCTTCCGCTACACCACAGCGGCCTCGGATTCCCCTAGACTCACACATGCTAACTGCCAAGCTAAGTTGACAGGTTGCTTCTTGGAGCCCAGCATAATGCTGGGGATTCAGCAAAGATGGTAAGCAGCAACTGAACAAATAATTAGAAGGCGAATGAATAATTAATACAGACATTTAACGTGGACCAGGAACATCAAACAAAGATCTTCGCTCTTTCCACGTTTATAAGTGAGCCACGGAAAATTCTGATTGCGTAAGTGGAAGACCCTGGGTTCGAATCCCGGTGGCGGCCAATGAGAATTTTCCGTGGCTCACTTATAAAGCCAGAGAGAGAGAGAGAGAAAGACAGAGAGAAGCTCTCTCCAGTTCGCTCGTCTGCTATGGTGTTAGCAGTGTAGCGAATGTCCTTGGTATGATGCCAAAAATTGGATTACAGTTTTAAAAGATGTATTCAAGGTAAATACGTTTTACAGAATTTTAGACCTATGTATAACACAAATTAGGAAAGATTTATCGGTATGCAACAATTTGTCAATACTTTCGCATTTGGAGCCTCATAACTTGCTTAACTATCGGAAAGTTATAGTTTTTAAGTGTGCAGGCAATTTTCAAAATTTTAAGAATACGTGATGAAGATCTTAAAATTTCTCCATTTAACTTTGCAAATAGTTTCGAATAGGTTTATGAAAAAATTAAACCAATAATTTCAAAAAGCGAATTTTTACAAATGTTAATATTGTCACGTAGTTACCAGGACGCCACTACACAGACATGACATAAGTAAATAGACACCTTTCGTAAAGTCATTTTTGTAATGTAGTGGAGTCCATATTGCATTGCGCGCTCGAATTCCCTTTAATGTATGTAAGGTGACGGAATCGGGCCCCACTAATTATTTGCATGTAGTAATATTTTCTGGAATTATTTCTCATTTCAAAGGCAATGTAAGGTAAATTCAAATGCACGTGTTGGCACGTGGTACGTTTCCTTTGTATGACGGATTGTGTAACACCGAACGAAGCACGTGACTAGCAAGATCCGTTGACTTCGACCGGGTCGACGGGGTCTGATGTATAGGTCAAAGGTCACCACTTCCGGTGAACGTCCACACCAATAAGATTTCCAGAGGCGGAAAGGGGGGGAAGAATATTAAGGATATAAAAGGAAGCGACACGTTTGCTAGAGAGGCTCGGGCCGCGTGTGGCCTAATGGGTAACGTTCGTGACTGCCAGGGAAAAGACCTCAGGTTCGATCACAGGCAGGTACGAACGCTCGATCCACTAAATATCCGCTGTGCGTTGGATGGGCACGTTAAGCCGTCGGACCCCGGGTAACCCCCCCCACGATAATAAATAAGGGCGTCTTCCTCCCCCTTTCTACTTCGCTTCCGTGTCACTTTCCTATCGGGCACTCTAGCCCAAATCTTCTAGCTTCCTATTCCTAAGGGTTGTTTAAGACATGGGGCCAGATACTCCTTCCTAAAATCCTCTACATATGATCAGATCAGATGAGCTAGAGAGGCTTTTCGCGTTTCACCTTCCACGGAGTAAGACGTGTTTTACGCAGAGAGTGTCGGTTAGACCTTTCGGGGTTTCTCGTTTTCAGTGACGGAATAGTCAGGGTTTTCCGGCGATAAGAGATCGACCAGAGTTTTTGACGGAACGACGGAGGGTCTTCCGGGATATCGGTGAGATAGTGAAGTGTTCGCTAGCTGGAATCCTGTTGGCACGTGGAAATAGCCAATCGAACGGAACTTATTCTTTCATCTATTAAATTTTGTTTCGTCTAATCAAGGACTTGTTATTGGAGTTTCTCATTATCGTAGATCTTAAGAATTGCTGACTACACGTGTGACGTTCCTGCCAGCAGGACGCACATGACATAAAGGCAGGTAGGAATCAGAATACATGTCTGCGTAGCTCAGTTGGTAGAGCTGCTTGTTCCGGAATAAGCGTACTCGGGTTCGAATCCCGGCGTAGACCAAAAATGACGGAGAAATTTACTTCGTTATAATGGCGCCCGAACTACCCGGATGACCCGACCGTTCAAAATCTCGCAATGGTGTGATGTTCTTTCCACACCGCGAGATAGGAAAAATCAGAGAATCCCTTCTCCAGTGCTTCGAAAAATAAATGTGTGTGACGTTGCATTCCACACACCAGATTGACTGGGAGTTCTCAAGTGCACGTTCTACAGTGGTTGTCTGCCTGCAACGATTCATGGTCACGGCTGACCCGTGGGCCATGCCCCCGGCCCTCTTTCGGGGGGGGGATGTGACGTTCCTGCCAGCAGGACGCACATGACATAGAGGCAGATAGGAATCAGAATACATGTCTGCGTAGCTCAGTTGGTAGAGCTGCTTGTTCCGGAATAAGCGTACTCGGGTTGGAATCCCGGCGTAGACCAAAAATGACGGAGAAATTTACTTCGTTATACACGTTCCAGTTTTTTTCAGCGATCGAGTTTAACTCGACGGCACTCAAAAGAACCTACGTCAGGCCCGTTTGAGAGATTCGGATTCCGTAAGGCCTAGTGGCAGATCGGCGTCAGCGGGACCTGACAATGTATTTTGCAGGACAACGTCAGTAAGTAAGTAACGCCAAACGAACATACCTCGACCCAAAGGAGCCAAAGAACTAAACGACTTTCAGAGAGAACGAATCGTGGGGAATCGGATTTCGGAGCCAGTCAGCGTCAGGTTGCTGCAATACTGCAAACTCTTGCCACAGTTAATCAAATGCTAGTGGAATTGAAGAATGCAGGAAAGGAAGCACCAGTATCACGTACGGGTCGCCCTGGGCCATCGCAGAGGTGTCTTCGAGCTGTCAAGCGTTCTATGAAAACCAATCCTTGTAGCAAGGCCGCTGAGATTACAGAGCAGCTCCACGTGAGTTCCAAAACTGCTCAGTGGTATCTTCACCGACTTGGCTGTCGTGGAAGAGAGGCTCGACGTAAACCTCTTTTGCCAGAAGCCAATATTCATCGCAGATGGGAATGGGTGGCAGACATGATTGAGAGACCCTTAGCATTTTGGTACACTGTCATGTTCTCTGACGAGTCCCGATTTGCACAATTTTGGAAAAGACAGTGGCTAGGCCTGAGTGCAAGGACGCCCAAAAGGGGGAGGGGAGAAGCAGGCTCGACCCCACCCCGATGGTATAGCCAAATTTTTGATAAATTTAAAACACTAAAACATCAGAAACCTTTTTAAAATCATTTGAAAGAATAATAAGGTATTAATGATTGATTGCATTGTATTTCAGTATCTTGTACATTTACTAAAATGTTTAACAGCCTTGAAGGAGGTAAGGATTTTTCTTAGCCCCCCCCCTCCCCCCTACCTAAAAGTACTCATATGAGCGCCACTGCCTGGATGTGGCGATTGCCCAGCCAGGAATTATGCTTGAAGCACCTACAACCGAATGTGAAAGATGGCGGTTTTCAGTTATGATATAGGGAGCCAGCCATATGTATGGGCTGGACATACTGCCAGAAGGACAGATCATCGATGGACAGCCGAAATTTTAGATTGGATTCCAAGGGACAGGAAAAGACCCAGAAGAAGACCACATAGGAGATGGGTGGATGAAATTCGAAAGTATGCAGGGGTGACATGGAGGAGACTGGCACAAGACAGACCGTTGTGGAGGAAACTTGGGGAGACCTTCGTCCAGCAGTGGATTGATAATGGTTGACAATGATGATGATGATGATGATGGATGACATCACTTTTGTCTTCGGAACTTTCAGAAGACAAAAGTGATGTACAATGCTTATACAAAAAATGAAAATTTATCGATTGATGAGGAAAAGCTGGAGACAACCAATACCTACATTTATCTTGGACAACAGATATCAAGTGAGGGTCACATTGATTAAGAAATTAATCTGCGTATAAAACTTGTCTGGAGAGCTTTTGGAAGGAACGGTTGTGACGTATATTCTAAATTAACTTTCCTTTTTAGTTTCTTTCCCCATGTAAATCTTGAGTTTATTCTCAGTTATACTTCACACTTAAGGTAATATCTTTTCTCTCAAACGAATACTGTTGGCAACATATTGAGGTTGAATGAAAGAACGAGAGATATAAACTACGAGTAAACTGTTGGTTGGAAAGCGTTGCGTTGAGAAGCGTTGTGTTGTGGAGCTGTGTGGCGTGTAGAGAGTTTAATGCAAAGTGCTATGTTACGATGTGTTGGAGAAAACCTTGAATAAAGCATCTTTTCCGTAAGTTTGACTTCTGTTGTTTACATGTTTCGTCTGGCCGTTAAGGTTTAATTTAGGAACTATTTCATCTTATGGTTATGCTTTTAAAGTAACGTAGGAGTACGAAAAGACTTCTACGTTATACAGTATAATTTTCAAGAGCAATATGCCATTATGTCTTAAAAGAAAAGTGTTTGATCAATGCATCCTTCCAGTGCTTACATATGGTGCAGAGACGTGGACTTTAACTAAAAGAGACATACAAAGACTGAAAACAACTCAAAGCAGCATGGAGAGATGCATGCTTGGTGTAACCAGGAGAGATAAGAAGAGGAACTCGTGGATCATAAAAATGACAAGAGTGAAAGACATCATGATCAGAGTAAAATCCCTGAAATGGCAATGGGTTGGACATATTGCCAGAAGGACAGACCATCGATAGACAGCAGAAATTTTAGACTTGATTCCAAGGGACAGGAAAAGACCCAGAAGAAGACCACATGGGAGATGGGTGGATGAAATTCGAAAGTATGCTGGAGTATCATGGAGGAGACTGGCACAAGACAGACCGTTGTGGAAGAGGCTTGGAAAGACCTTCGTCCAGCAGTGGATTGATAATGGTTGACAATGATGGTGATCATGATGATGGATGACTGGTGGTTCAGCCCTCATAAAATGTGAAGGCAACATCAATGCACAAAAGCACATAACCATCCTTGAGAGGGGCCTGCTACCAATATTCTCCAATGGTCAGATGTCAAAGGCTACCTTCTGGTTCATGGAAGATGGCGCTCCATGTCATAGGGCAAAACGTACCCAAACATGGCACGAACAAAACGCCGTCCAGAAACTGTCGTGACTAAGCCAGAGCCCTGATATGAACCCAATGGGCCTTATTCATGTGACGTCAGAAGCGGAATTTTGCGTACCAACATGGCTACTGATTCGATGTTGTCGGTATTTGATTACCTCTTACTGTTGGCCAATTTTTACAATCTTAACCTCATGGAGCATGCCAACGAATTAATAGAGCTGCAGGACGAAGAAGAAGAAATTAATTTCTTAGAAGAACAAGTCAAGGGTGCAAAAATATACCAAGGCCATTTTGTTTTCGATGGTTATTTCGCATGATGCAAGAGAACATCGCCCTTACGCATCATGAATTTTTAATGAAGCGTTCCTCATACACGGTGTATTAAACTTTCATGTTCTTATTGTCATTCATTCGCGAAACATTTGAAACATAAACTTTTTTTTATTTTTTTGCAAAATAAAACATTTAGAAGCCCAGACAAATACATAATACGGAAAAAAATTAGGGTTACAACAACAACAGCAACTAAAATTTTCGCATTATCACACGCTAGGTAATCTGCTTAAAAATTAAATTAATGAGTAACATTGAATAAATGAAAAATTATAGATATGTTTATTTCGTTCTTTGGGGAAAAAAGGTAGAACTTAGTTGGTAATTTATCGATCCAAGTATGCCATTAGATTTCTTCTTCTACCTCTTTTTTTTTAAATGAAATTCGGAGGAATACTACGAGGTTTTATCTGGCTTTGATTCGTAGTGTAGTTATCCAAAATCTTTTTCGTTAAAGGGAGCAGAACATGTTCGAGAATGCACATTGGGATGGAAATCATCGCGTTTCATTTACACAGCCATTCCTTTAACAATTACGGCCTTTTTAGAAGAAAATTATGGAAAGTTATTCCTTCCTCTACACAATTTAGGTGACAGGATTTATTAGCACAACAATACGATGAGCAAAAGTTAGGCATGTCGTTAATAAATTTACGAAAATAGCGATTTTCCTGAACTCCTACAACTTAACGCTGTGTTAAGCAATGGGAAAACTCATGTAAACAAACCATTGTTGGTCAGTGGCCATTGAAAACTTTCTTCCCACGATGCAATGCGAGGTGAATAAGATCCGTTGAACACCTGTGGGACATATTGGATGGAAAATTACGAAGGATGCCACAGAAACTGACCAATAAGGCACACCTGCTGCTCTTGTTGCTTGAATCGTCGGCTCAAATTTCACTGAGCACCATTGGTGATTTCATTTCCACAATAGCTAACACGGTAAAAGCTCTACGTACTGGAAAGGGTATGACTACCAGATATTATGTAAATCCAGTTACAACTACAGCACCTTGTGTCTACAGCACTTATTTAATACCTAGCTACATTACTTACTACCTGTTACAGTAGCTACTTTTGAAAGATCATTCAGTAAGCTAAAAGTAGTCAAAAATTACTTGCGGAGTACAATGTGCTAGGAACGACTGAAATATTTCACTAATTGCCACTGTAGCTTAGCAAAATTCAATGTGTCAGGAATGACTGAAATGTCTTTTACTAATCGCTACTGAAGCTCAGCAAAATACAATATGAAAGAAACGACTGAAATATCTTTCACTGATCGCCACTGAATCTTATGTGACGTACTACATAGGTTAAAACATGTGTCAAGACGACAAATCTGCAGCGATATATTCTGTCCGCGTAGCTCAGTTGGGAGAGCGGCTTACTCCGGAGTGAGGGGACACAGGTTCGATGCCATCGCGGACAAACTTGTGTTTTCACACTAAGCAAACACAAAGTGCCAGGAGCGACTGGAATATCTTTCACTAATCGCCACTGTAGCTTTGCAAAATACAGTGTGTCAGGGACTATTGAAATATCTTTCACAAACTGCCACTGAAGCTTAGCAAAATACAATGTGTCAGGAACGCAAAATACAATGTGTCAGTAACGATTTTCTTTCATAAGTTATTCAATAATGATTCTCTTTCATAAGTTCTTTGGGGGCACAATCAAATTTCTCAGCTCTGGTAGCCCACTCAAATGTCTTAGCCTAAGGGCCCACTAAGGCCTTAGTCCGGCCCTGGAAGACCTGAATTTCTGACTACTACATAGCAACTGAAACCATGTGTCATGCGACATCTACCATTGGCCTGATCCTAAGAAGCGACAAATAGGAAGGATCACGTGATCAGCCCGAGGTGCCACACTTGCTGAACACGTATGCAGAGGGAGCTTGCTGGAATGTCAAATCATATGATAAGACCCTGGTGCGCTAAAGCTGCGGTTTTACTTTACATTTATCGAAAGGTGTAACCAATAATGTGAAACAGTCATAATTTGATACCATGAGTGTACTTTAACTAGTAAAATCATGCAATGCATTGATTATGATACGGTTTCCGACATACCAGAAATCTTTACTCAAGTTATTACTCAAGTTATGAGGATAATGGCTGTCGAATAAATCTCGCTCCTGTTCCCTGACCTTAGACTCCATTTTGATGATATTCAACAAAACTGTTTTAGTATACCTCCGGAACAACTTGATAAAGTTTTGTCGCAATCGACGCATAAGGGCGTTGGAATGGATCCCGCTCCTATGTCCTGATCTTTGACCCCATTTCGCCCATTTTCATTACGCATCGTCCCCAGGTTGTCTCCTACCACATACAAAAATTTCATCGAAATCGAACCATTTTTACTCGAGTTATCGTACTGACAACCGACAAATCTGGAGCTTATACGCTTCTTCAACCTACTGTTGGAAAGCGTAAAAATGGGAGAAAACCGGCAATTTTCAATGTTATTTTTGTATTCAGCACCCTAAAAGTAGCAAAGATCGGGTGGTTTTGAGTTCATAACATTTTTCATGTTGACCTGTCATCTATAAAAATGTAGGAATTTCTTTTAACGAAATAAATACTTTTACAAGTTAATATATATGTATTTTGATCTTCTTTATTAATTTTGCAAATAAAGTAGTAGCGGGTAGAATATTTTTTTTGTAATTTTACTTGAAAATTTGTAGTTATGCCAGTGTTATGTTTGTGTCAATTTTATTTAGCTTCAATTTCATTTTGGTTTTTTCCTTTTCGTACATATGTGAGCATTTTTATTTCCGTGTATTTTCATGTTCACCTTGAATTTATTTTGTTCTTGTGCTCAGTTTTCATACAAGCTTCCTCGCATTACGTTTAGCGAAAGGTTCACGCGCACTCAGGTGTTGAAGTTGCCTTTCGGATATCAAAAAGATACGTCCCAGTAGGACAACTGACTGTTGAAGCTATCGGCTTCGGGTGTCGCAGATGACACAAGCAGACTAAACGCCTCCTGTTCACAACAAATCTTTACCTTTCCTCGGGGGATGCCGAACATAAAGAGATTGACTCAGAGATTCAACAAGAAAGACAGAATTGTGGCAAGAAAGAAAAGAAAAAGAATGTATGCGGAGAGCACAGAGAGAGATCGCGGATGAAGAACAAAGCAGAGATGGTGAGACGGAAAACAATTTTTCTTACCTCGCAGGTCATTTGAAAGCTTTTCCTCCCCAACTGTCTAGCCATTCACGAGATTGAGGCGGCGTGCTACCACCATGTAATCAACAGGCAACCGCAGAAAATGTGACATCTGAGGATCTCCAGCGGATTCATGTCCCACAGTCCCAATGAATTTTTCATGCTCTTTTCTACATCGAACCCCCTTGCTATAATTTTTTTTATTTCACTACCTGAGGTGGTTTTTCAGGATAGCAAGTCCCTTTCCTTTCTTTCCGATTTTTTTCTTTCTTGGTCTCTATATGCATTGAACTGTCACTGCTTTCTCATCTAAATATCTATGTCTGAACATGTATTATTTTCCTTCCGATTTCTCCTGCAAGCAAGAAATATGATTAACTACCAAAACGTTCGCTGCAAAATTATATGGAAGTGTCGGGACATCAATGAACATGTGACTAAATACTGCGCTCATAACAAATAACCAGAGACTGGAAAGCTACTTTTTAAAAGCAGCTGGCTACTGCTACAAGAGCATTCTCCAAAAGGTACCTTGCTACAGCTGCTTTATGCGGAAAATACCTAGCTACATTACTTTTTTTTTTAATGTATGTAGCTACTCTTTCTTCATTTACTATAGTGCGTGAAAACAGGAATTTATCGACGATCGAAGCCGCGCCCTCTCACTCCGGAGTAAGTTGCTCTCCCAACTAAAACTTAGTTGGGAGAGCAACTTACTCCACTCACACTTTACATATGCTACGTCGGTGACTAACGAGGCCCCCCGACGTAGCAAATATCATGTTGTCACTGTAGAAATCTGTTGTTTTTGGTTACTTTGTGAGAATTCCAAGACTTAAAGCCGCACCGGTGGCACATGGTCTAAGCGATGGCTTCTGATCCTTCGTCTGAGATAGGTCCGGGTTCGAATCCCGTGAGGCATGGATGCAGTGTTTTTTTTTACGGCACTGGCAATTTCCCTCCCCTTGAACCTATGGCCCTAAATTAGGGACGGGCGGCTGCTTATAGCCCGATGAGTTGCTCATAGTGGTCGTTAAATCCTCAATAAAAAACAACAACATTTAAGGTGATGTTTGATTTGTTTCTAGTTGCAGCGCTGCAAACTTAACTAAACATTTTCAAAAGTTTCTAAAATCTCTTGTATGCTATTATATTAAACGGACCACAGTCAATGAGTCAGAGGTCGTGCTCACAATTCAATGTCCCTTTTAATTCTGTGATTGCCTCATCACAGTAGCACGACGTTGATTACAATTCGCTTCACACAACATCAAGACGCTATCTAACTTCCGTTCAACAAATCTTAAATTCAAAATATACTGTCTTTTAACAAATCGTTAGCTGGAAAGAACTTCTCAACGTGAACATGCCAACACTGCTCTTATCGTTAACAAGAAATCTCACGTAACAAGTAGCTAGCTCTTCTGCCGTTCGCTTAGCTCTTAGCTCGTTGCTTTCTGATCTCTCCAGCTCACACTCAAACTGTACACAGTATCTCATTATGTTGACCTTTGATTCACTGCCAGCGATGCCAGCTTTAGAAACACGTCGGGAGAAATAATGTGTCGGTAAGTCAGAAAAACGCCTGTCGAAAAGAAACCAAATTTTTGATAAGAATTGTGACATACCTGCCAGCGGGACGCACACGACATAAAGGCAGATAGCAGTCAAAACAAACGTCCGCATAGCTCAATTGGTAGAGTGACTTATTCCGGAGTGAGGGGATCCGGATTCGAGCCCCGGCGTGGATAAAAATGATGGAGAAATTTACTTCGTTTTAATGGCTCCCGATCTTTCCGGATGAGCCGGCCGTTCAAAATCTCGCATTGGTGTGATGTTCTTTCCACACCGCGAAATATGAAAAATCAGAGAATCCCTTCTCCAGCGCTTCGAAAAATAAAAATGTGTGATGTTGCATTCCACACACTAGATTGACTGAGAGTTCTCGAGTGCACGTTCTACAGCGGATGGCTGCCTACGACGATTCATGGTCACGGCTGACCCGTGGGCCATGCCCCCGGCCCTCTTTCGGAGGGGGGAGGTGTGACGTACCTGCCAGAAGGACGCACACGACAAAAAGGCAGATAGCAGTCAGAACAAACGTCTGCATAGCTCAATTGGTAGAGTGACTTATTCCGGAGTGAGGGGATCCGGGTTCGAGCCCCGGCGTGGATAAAAATGACGGAGAAATTTACTTCGTTATAGAATATAGAAACTCAAATGGAAGTTTGAACTATAGGCCCCTAAGTCAAAACGGCATGACTAATTTCAAATATGGCACTGCTGTGAACACTTTCGGATACCGAAACGGAAAATGAACTTTTAATGTGTTTTAATCATTTTTCCATTGGATAATTGCACGCTGTGGGTCCAAATTTTGACACTGAAAACATGTCTATTTTCTACGCGTCAGAATCGGAGGAACAAGTATCTCTGTATAGGGATCTTGTAGTTTCAATTTGTTTAGCCCGTTTGGGGCCAGATAGACGAAACAAAACCTGAAAATCGTGCAACAGGTGAGAATTCAGATCAGAAAAACACCAAGTAGGAAAAGACGCATCACTAGGGAGGCATCTTTCTAGAAAATGTTTTAGAAGTGCGTCACATATTTACTTCATCTGCATATTCTGAAATGTTATTAGCATGTCAAACGAAAAAGTTAGATAGGTTTTTTTGCCTTTTTTTACCGTCGAAAAGGAAGCGAAGAAAATGATTGCAGCTGAAATGATGCATTCTGAATCAAATATCCAGGATGTACGTTAACTGAATGCTGGTTAACATGTTCCAAAAGAAAATTTATACCACCCAAGATGCAGCTTATCCTTGATAATAGCTAGCCCTCGGGCAGATGAGGAACAGATGGAAAAATCCGAATGCTTAGAGATAGATTTTTGCGCGGTGCCTTTATCTGGGTATATTCTCTCCTCGGAAGCTGCAAATAATCGGTCAGGGACCCGTTTGAAGACGGAAGAAAAGTCTTGTCTTCTGCAACACTGTTACTGTGATCGCTCTTCGAGGACTGAGAAAACGAAATAAGACGATAGATGGGCAGATTTTAGGGAACGAGAATTCAGAAAGTTGTCACGTTATATTTTCCATGAAATTGAAATACGCAAATAAACACGCCGTGAAATGATAAATAAATAATGGAGAGATTTAAAGTTTTCAAGTCATAAAAAAACCCAAAATTTCAAATCCAAGACATGACAATAGTATTAATAATGTGTAGAAAATCCGAATCAGGGAAACGTACCTATAATGGTAAACTTCAAAGTAATTCCATCGAGTGTTAAGAAAAGTACACTATCTACCAACAAGTAATTGGACACCTGTGATAGCAAAGGAAAACGAAGTTTATTCGCCTTCAATAGTTGGTCGAGCCTCCACGAACAGCGATTACCGCTGCGACCCTCCGGGGCATACTCTCAAACAGGCGTTGTACGACGGCTAGCGGTATTTTCTTCTACTCGGCTTGGAGAAGACAGGTCAGTTCCTTCACCGATTTCGGACGGTGGGGGCACCCCTTAAGTCGACGCTCCAACTCGTCCCAGAGGTGCTCAATAGGGTTAAGGTCCGGGCTCTGCGCAGGCCAGTCCATTCGATTAACCCCATTGTCACCATACCAAGCCATGGTGGACCTCGCAACATGACAGGTGGCATTGTCATCCTGAAAGTAACATGGGTCCACCCCGTAAAACTGCCACAACGTAGGAAGCGCATAGTCATCCAAAATGGTGCAGTAGGTCTCGGCGTTGAGTCTACCAGGAATTGAGACTAAGGTTCCCGTGCAATACCAGGAAAAACACCCCCATAGCATAATTCCACCGCCGCCGAACTTCACAGTTGGTACAACACATTCCGGCAAGAGGCGTTCTCCAGGCAGACGTCAAACCCAGACCCTGCCATCCGAACGGTAGAGAGTGAACCTTGATTCGTCGCTCCAGAGAACCTGTTTCCACTGTTCAACGGTCCATTGTCGACGTTCTTTGCACCACGTTAGCCGAGCAGCGCTATTGGACTTGGTGATAAAAGGCTTGTGGGCGGCAGCACGTCCATGATAACCGAGCAGATGGGCTTCCTTACGGATGGTATTCATCGAAAGAACACTCCCGGATGCCTGTTGAAATTCCTCGCTGATGTGGCCTATCGATTTGGTGCGGTTCTTCCGAATTTCTCTGGCCAGCACCCGTTGGTCTCTAACTCCTAGTTTTATGGGTCTGCCGGGTCGGGGCACATTCCAACAGTCACCTCTCATCTTCCACTTGCCAATCACGTAGGCCACTGTCGATTTTGGGTACTTCAACTCGATGGATATGCCACGTATGGATCGGCCATTTCTGTGATACCCGTCGATTACACCTTTCTCGAAATCAGGGAGCTCCGAACTGCGTGGCATCTTGCATGCGACTGGTTGTGTTGTTGTTTCCCACACGATATTTAACGGCAGCGGCCGTGACGTGTATCAGGACCACAGATATCGTCGATTGCAGGGGTGTCCAATTACTTGTTGGTAGATAGTGTAATTCCATCGAGCATTAAGAAACGTAATTCAGGAGATAATAAAAATATTAATTCAAACACTTTAAAAATATTATGAAATCCATATGATATTGGTATCCTAGAAGAAAATAAAGTAAATATACACGACACTTATTTTTTTTCTGGAGACGACTCAGGAGAAAAAATGAGACATTATAAATCACAACGCAGAATATTTGATATACTGTTGTGAAAATTGCAACACCATGAAAGACTACTAGTATTAGTTTAAATCCACAGGATATGTACAACAGGTTGGGACATGCAAATGATTAAAATGTCTGTGAACATTCTCATGTGGTTTTGGAGCAGCGCCCTCTGAACTGTCCGGTCTTGGGTAAAAAGAGCTGGCTCGAACGAGATGTTGCAAACAGTGAAAAACAGACTTTGAGTCGAAAGGGTATTTCTTCTGTCTCACTATGCTACGTCACCGAAAAAGGTTGAATTATGAGCATCTGATGGACTTTGAGCTATTGACGTCATGTATTGGAGCTGAGAGGAGGACATTTGTCAGTGTGTTATGTGATTGCTATCAAGTTGGGTTTTTTTTTTTTGTGTGTGTGTGTGTGTTCTTTCATTTAGTGAGCTTGTAAAACGTAATAAAATTAAAGAAATGGTGCAAAGAGTTGACTGGTTACCCAGAAAGCGATGTAAAATAGTACTATTAAGTGAACAAGGCTTCAATTATGAAGACATTAGAAGAAAATTTGGTGGAAACTTAACCAAAGGTAGCATTTCTAAATTTTTGGAGAGGTATAAGGAGATTCAGTCACTACAAAACCAGACTGGTAAAGGCAGGAAAAGGTGCACAACAGCAAGTGATGATAAAAGAATTGAGAGACTGTGCCTAGGTGACAGAAGAAAATAATCTGGGTGTATACAAGATGAAATGGCGCAATGCAATGTGAAGTTGAGTGCAAGGACTGTTCTGCGCAGACTGCAGGAATTTGGTCTAAAAGCTAGAATTCCACGAAAAAAGCCATTTTTATCTCCCAAACAAAGGTTGAAAAGAATAAACTGGGCTAAAACCCAATCTAACTGGACAGCGGAGCAATGGGACAGTGTTATTTGAAATGATGAGACCAAAATCTCCCTGTTTGGTAGTGATGGCATAAAATACGCAAGGAGAAAAACCGGAGAAGATTTGCATCCTGGTTGCATTATACATGTACTGTGAAACACCCAGTTATTATTATGATCTGGGATTGTATGACATCAAAAGGTGTGGGCAGAATTTGTGTGATTAATTGGAATATAAATGGCCAAAAATACTTTAATGAAATACTTGAGCCCAAACTGAAGCCTTCCGCACGTGATCTTTTCCAAGATAATGAAGCATTTATATTTCAACAGGATTCAGCTCCATGTCATGTTGCTACTGTGTTCAAAAAGTGGTTTCAAGATAATCATATTCCACTGCTGGAATGGCCTGGGAATAGCCCAGACCTTAACCCCATCGAAACTCTATGGAGCAGACTAAAGAAACTTATTAGTCAGAAGCAACCCAGCAATAAAACCCAATTAATAGAAGCAATAATTTAATCTTGGTTTCACATTATAACAGTTGCAGAACTAAAAAACTTGGTTCACTCCATGGGAAGGCGATGTAAGTCCATAATTAACGCTATAAAGGTTACCCAATTAAGTATTAACTGGTATGGTGAACATTTTTGTATATCTCATTTTTCTATGTGTTTCACTTTTCTTCTTTATAACTGCTGTTCTAATACAAAATCCTTCATAAAAGTTATTGCATTACATTCTTGGTGAAATTATCTTTCCATTGATATATAATTTTATGGTATTACTCCAAAACGAATTGGTGTTATGAGCCATCAAACCTCAAAAATACACTATTTCTAAAAGGTTTCCACAATTTTGGCCACTACTGTAGCGTAAGGCGAACGCACTCGGCTACCCACACAGCACAGAATATTTCGTATATGTTACAAGTACGTAGCACTGAAACATTGAGACTTTTCAGATACGTTGCGCAATGTAACAGTAATATTTCAGAAACCTTACGGTTACGTCAAAATGTCCTCAAACGCTACATAACTTTGAAACATAACCGATACCTTACAGTTAAAGGTCTTTGTAACTTCAACATACCAACTTCATGTTACTGTTACGTATTTGAAAGATATTTGTGACATCGTCATATTACTGTTACGTATTTACTACGTTGAACATTATAGTTTTAATAAACTTTGTGAAATCACAATAAAAAATATTACACTCGACAGCTGTTTCAAAAGCAACAACACTTTTATTATGAGTTGTTTACGTTTTCACAGGTTCAACGCAGTTCGCTGTCCATTGGGAACTGTGGCGGCGTTTATATATTGATAACAAAAGAAATAAAAATCGGTCCCAAAATGAAAGTCGAATTTCTATTATACATGTGGAATAGACTATATTTTAGCGAAAAAAAGAAAGAAAATCAAATTCGTCATTTCTCTAAATACCTACCAATATGAAATTTCTCAGCTTCAAGTAAAAAAAACAAGCTGGTATAGTATACTAATACACTGCTGGACAATTGCTAAGGACGGATCATAAACGGCTATATAGCGCATAAAAAAGTAAGTGTAGTTGGATGCCAAGTGAAATAAAATAATGTCAGAATGCCAGGACATTACAAGAAAGACAATTTATTGTGCTCTGAAATACAGAAGGCTTTGGAACTTGTTCAAGGGACAAACAAGCCATTTTGTGCAGAATACATAAACGTAAAAAAATGCAATTACCGTCCGCAGGCGTTCCGGCGTAAGATGGCAATACGGGATATGGCCACCATGGAGGGCGATGCAAGATTCCACACGTCGTGTCATGCTTTGCACAACATTATCAAGCAGCTGTTGGGATAATTTATCCCATTCCTCTGTCAGTGCACGGAAGAGGGTGTCCTTGTTTATTGGAGGGCATTGGCGACCAGCAAAACTCCTCCACAAAGCATCCCACACATTTTCAATGGGTTTCAGATCTGGAGAACGTGCTGGCCATACGAGGCGTTGAATATCCTCGCTCTCAAGACACTCCTGGACAGCGACTGTTCGATGACATGTTGCGTTGTCGTCTTTGAAAATGAATCTATCACCGACAGCACCACGGAATATGCGAACATGAGGTAGCAGAACATCATTAATGTATCGTTGGCCAGTCATAGTCCCAGTTGGAAGCACATAGAGGGACGTACGGCCATTGATCATGATGCCCGCCCATACCATGACACTACATGTCGGATATCGGTCCCTTTCCTGTATGTTTGTTGGACAATATGCAGTACCACTATCACGCCAGATCAGTTGTCGTCGACAATCAGACGATAGACTGTATCTACTCTCATCTGAGAAGAGGACAGCAGACCAGTCGTTATCAGTCCAACTGCGATGTTAATGGCACCATTGCAAATGGGCGGTACGGTGACGTCTGGACAATGGGATGCACACAACAGGACGGCGGGCGTATAGTCCTCCTTCATGCAAACGTCTGGCGACAGTTTTTTGGGAGATCCGCTTGCCAGTAGCAGCCATAAACTGATTTGCTACCTCACTAGCTGTGCTGCGCCGGTGTCTTTTTGTTGATAGCACATGTACCGATCTTCTGCAGGTGTCGCACTGCGAACACGACCTCCCCCGTTACGTTTGCTACACTCTCCATTTGTTTGAAATGATTTCCAAAGCCTTGAAACAACACTGTGGCTGACGTCGAACTCCCTGGCAACATCTGTTATTTTTCGCCCTTCTTCAACCTTGCCAATAATACGGCCACGTGTAAAATCGTCTAGGTGATGTCGGGAAGACATACTAAAAATTGCAAGTTCGTCAATTGATTCTTTCCCTTTCAACTTTGCGTTTGAACAACAACGGTCAATACGCGTCAAATCTTTTATATCTCTTATCAGCGCTATTACGTCACGAACAAGTTGGGCAATCCAAAATTTGCATACGCACAACACGTCTTACTGTATCCCGCACTTATGCTAATTTCCACATTTTCCTGCCTTCCATTTTATGGTTGCTATCGTTGCTATTGTCATCCGTCCTTAGCAATTGTCCGGCAGTGTACAACAACACAGCCATCTACTTGGATTTTACAAAATGCTTTTTAGAACTTAAAAATTATAATAATCAAAACAATTACTTACTTTCAGATGATCTTGAATCACAAAAAAAAAAAAGGATGGAATATTAAATCAACTAATTAGCTAACTCGAGTACGACAGTATCACCAAAGAATATCCCAGTATAACACATGGAAATACGACTACGAGAGTGCTTCGGTGAAATGTCATAAATGCGCATCCACGCCGTTGCCAAACCAAAAATCTTAAATATCGCCGGAATGTAACATCAAGGTAGCAATTACGTACAATGGAAACTATAAAACAATAGTATCGGTGAGTGCTATTTTTAACGTAACCGTAATGTGCAAAGAGTTATACTCCAAATTAGATGTTGCTGAAACGTAATTGTAAGATATATCTGAAAGTGTAACGAAAATGAGAGATTGTAACATTATTGATACATATCTGAAACGTTTGTGCTGTATGGGTAATTATCAAAAGATCTAGGGTTCGATCCCAGCGGTGTCCGGATAACAATTTTTCTGTTGCTGTGTGTTAATTAAAGATAAACCTGGAAAGATAGATTACTTTGTCTATTTACACTGTCTCCACGTATTGGAATATTTTCATTATTTACCCTCGCCCATTGGATTTATTAGCTATAATTAAATAGCTTGTGCCGTTAAGAACCACCAGATGGAGACGTCTCAGTTGCTGAGCCCATCTCTACGGATTTGTGAAGTCAGATGCTGACAGATAAACTCACATAGCGTCGTGGGCTGTTGGCCACCGTAACGTAAGGCGAGCGCATTCGGCTAATTGTCGATAGATCTGCGGTTCGATCTCAGCGGTGTCCGGATAACAATTTTTCGGTTGCTGTGTGTTAATTAAAGATAAACGTGGAAAGGGCGATGACTTTGTCAATTTACATTGCTTTGGAGAAAATTACTTCAATATTTTACTACTTCAGTGTAGGCCAAATGCCCAAATTTTCCTCCTTTTCTGAAAAGTGTCTTGGGTTACATGTAGTAATCGGGTCTTTATTTTTAGTGGTAATTTGAGGTCGTGTGACTCTTCACCATCTTTCAATAAAGCATCATTTCGGGCTTGAAGCAGCGGCTTGATATTGACATTTTGTGGATGTGAAATCAACAAAATCAAATATCTTTTAGATTTTGTTGATTTCATTCTAAGGAACTTTCCAGGCTCGTAATATCAAAAAGAGATTCGCGATTTGAAATGTGTGCAGGTGAAAAAAAAATTACACTTTATTTCTTAGTATTTTCCCAGACATCACGAAGCTTGTGGTTCTCAAGGGATAGTGAGAGAGTGAAAAAGGGAGATATTCGATCGTAGGTCTGAAGGGCCATTTGCTGCATATCTAAAATTTTGCGTCCTCCTTTCCCTTCGAGTCATATATAAGCTCACGAAATATGTTCGCCTGCACCAGACGTTATCTTTTGAACGTGCTCTCTAAACCAGAGCGCGTTCAGAATATCCAGAAGCAGGATATATTTCACATTTTGAGAAAGACCTGATGCTATTTTTCATATACTGCTTGGCCACTTTATTTTGTCCATCTTAATGTCACGTCTATGAAAAGGAACAGTCATATTCAGTGCAACATTTTAGCTGAAAGCAAGTTGAACTTGACATAAAGCCATCTAAACCGCAAAAATGTGGCATTATTTATTTTAAGTTGATACGGGAGTTCAAATTTTTCAGGTTAATTTCACTAAGTGGGAAGTTTTGCGTGATTTTGGATAAAACTTTTAAGAAAATTGTGCTGGCCTATGCTGATGCGTTAAACACCTTGTTGCTTTTCCCCAGTTGAATCACGTTTAAGTACAGAAGCGGCGTTGCAAAAATATGATTAAATGTCCTCATTGAAAAATGCTATTCGGTCGATGGATAAGTTTCGTTTTGATTCCATAAGTTCTGTTGCTGTAAGCAGGAAATCATAAACAGACGTCGTACTTACAGCAGCAAGTAGCATTTAAGAACCACGGTCGACTGATTCACACCTTATGTGACGTACAGCAAAGGTAAAGCACGTATCAAGACGACAAATCCGCAGCGATATATTCGGACCGTGTCGCTTAGTTGGGAGAGCAACTTATTCCGGAGTGAGGAGGTTCGATCCTCGTCACGGACACGGACAAATTTGTCTCGGGTTCGATCTATGGATACGGCCAAATTTGTCCGTGACGGAGATCGAATCGCGTCCCCTCACTCCGGAATAAGTTGTTCTCCCAACTAAGCTACACGAACGGAATATATCGCTGCAGATTTGTCATTTTGACACGTACTTTACCTCTGTAGTATAATACACTGAAGAGCAATTGAATTAGAGACAGCTGGCGTTATGCAAATGTGGCGCTGTGGGCGGCCCTGTAAACAGAAACGACATGACGTATGCAGCGATCCGACAATATAAGGAATGATGCGACGGGAATCAGTAAGAGTCGGACGCAGTACGGGTAAGACGAAGGATCTAAGCGCTTTTGATCGTGGGCAAATTGTCGGGGCCCGACGAATGGGTCACTCCATCTCGGAAGTCGTGCAGGCACTGGGATTTTCACGAGCTACTGTGTCACGGGTGCACCGTGTGTACATCGAATCCTGTAAAACCATCCCTGCAAGGGCCAACTGCCGTGGACAACAGCGTGTGGATGAGCGGGGTCATCGTCGGCTAGCTCGCATTGTAACAGCGGATAGACGGGCCACAGTGCAAGAAATCACTCGGCAATTTAACGCTGGTGCACAAAAACGTGTAAGCAGCCACACCATCCAGAACCATCTCCTCGCTATGGGGTACAGAAGCCATCGTCCCACGAGGGTACCGCTGCTGACCGCACATCACAGGGCGCAAAGATTAGCATGGGCGCGGGAACATCGCCACTGGACCCTAGATATGTGGGAAAATGTTGCCTGGACTGATGAGTCGAGATTCACGTTGGTACATGCGGATGGCAGGATACGAGTACGGCGCAAACCACATGAAGCGATGGATCCTTCTTGCCACAGTGCACCGTGCCATCGCTCCCGAATTGTATCCGAATGGTTGGATGAACACCCCACCGACGTGACCTCGCTTCCTTGGCCAGCTGGGTCACCTGGCCTCAATCCCGTCGAGCACATCTGGGATGCCATCGACAGAGATGTTCGAGGCTCTGACCCCTCCATTAAATCTTCGTGAACTGTGGAAGCTTGGATCCTTGTGGCGTCCCAACGCTTCCGGTGTCTTGTCGAGTCCATGCCGAGATGTATCGCCGCCGTCATCAGGACGAAAGGTGGTGCTACGCGTTACTAGACAGGTATCTCTAATTCAATTGCTCTTCAGTGTACATCACACTTACTGTATTGCTGGTTCTATGGTTGGTCGACCGAGCGACATCTTCTTCCAAAAGGTCTTGTAAATCGGCGCTCAGCGACTATTTCTGCCATCCGCTAAGCTGCTAGTCCTTCGTGTTGCGATCACGTGACACTTCTGAACTTCACAATCAATTCACGACATGTGCTTGCGGTTACAACTTTCTAGACGTATGCCAAACAAATCCACTCTCGTGTTTCGGTAGCGGGGTTCTCGAGATTAAACGTGAACAACATGTAGTGACGAAGACTCACCTCGTCGATCGTCATGCCCCAGCTCAACTAACCGTACGTGTGGGCTGTCCGCCAACACGTGCCGTTTGAAGCAGTGTTTCCCCTTTGCCCACACAGAATGAAATTCTGACGACAATTCAACCGGTTTGCTGCTTTTACAGTACGCTTCGAGGAGCGCCAGAAGCCTATGCATAAACCGAATAAATGATTGATGATAAAACTGAATGCATCGCAGAGATGTTATGTCACTGAACAATCCATGGTTTAATTTTTTCATGCAATTGTTAATTTTGATTTAGCACCGAGAAGAAATTTTCACAAATATTGGTATGAAGGTAGTCGCAACTGTTACAGAGATTTAATACTAGAATTTTAGACAAAAATATTAAATTTCTTTCACAACATTTCTGTTCCATTTTCTTTGTTGTACGAGCGTGGGAATCCCTTATCTTCGCCACCCCATTCCGGAAGTATGTCTCCTCATGTTTTTCTCAGTGGCACTATGAGACGCTTTCTCTAATGACCTGTCTACAATGGTATTGACAATAGAAAGCCATTTGTAATCATCGATTTTGTGTTGGAAACATCGCCCTGTGCAATTAACCCTTTTCAGCTTTATGCTCAAAGTAACCGACAGGAATGTGGGAATCGTTTTAATTTCAACTTTATACTTTGTCAAACCGAAGGCCAGGAATCTCAAGAGGTCTTTGGTGACGAAAACGTTGAGGGTGAGTCACCTTCCTGGAGGGTGAATTCTTGGAGGAATGGATGGGTAACAACACACTCAACACGAGGGGTTACTGGGCAGTGGTCGCAAGAGGCCAGCGATGCCTTAAGCGGTTGGCCCAGGGCGTCTTAAGATAGCCGAGAAATTGAGTTATTCTCTGCGTGCGCGGGAGATAGACGAGCGAATGACCAAAAGTGATAGCGTAACAAAAGCAGTTCCAGGAGAAAAATTGTTTGCGTGAAGAAAGAGTAAGGTAAGAAAAGTTGAGGACAATATTCCACGATTAAATCAAAGAAAATAATAAATAGTTCTAAAAGGCACTGATGCACTCCATGAATATTTGAACGTCGTCTTTATTACTTATTATCATCATCAATTCTTTAGGAGTGTGATGATTATTTTACAACGTTAACCTGGAAGAAATAAACCTAGTTAACATAACACTGGTGCTCGTGTACTCTTGATTAGAATGACATTGTGTAAATATACACTGAGTTGCAAGTTTATTAGAACCACCTATCTAAAGATGTTTTGTATCGACTCTGGTCTTAAGAACAGCAACAACTCTCCGAAGCATTGATCCAACCGAGGTTTGGTAACCTTGTCGCTAAAAACCGTTCCACGCATAGAATAGCATCTTACAAATCCCTCATAATGGGTGACAGTAAATCTAGATGTCTGATTTCCGTTCCATTTTATCCCATAAACGCTCTATGCGATTGAAGTGTTCGTACTACGATGAACAATTACGCTGAGAAAAATCTTCGTCGTCTTTCTGAAACTATCGCGAGACATTGTCGCATGGTGCACCGCCCTTCTGAAAGTACCCATTTCCACGGGGTACAAAGTGACAATCGCAGAACCCGTGGAAATGGGTACAATCGCAGAACAATTACGCTGGGAAAAATCTTCGTCGTCTTTCTGAAACTATCGCGAGACATTGTCGCATGGTGCACCGCCCTTCTGAAAGTACCCATTTCCACGGGGTACAAAGTGACAATCGCAGAACCCGTGGAAATGGGTACAATCGCAGAACAATTACGCTGGGAAAAATCTTCGTCGTCTTCCTGAAACTATCGCGAGACATTGTCGCATGGTGCACCGCCCTTCTGAAAGTACCCATTTCCACGGGGTACAAAGTGACAATCGCAGAACCCGTGGAAATGGGTACAATCGCAGAACAATTACGCTGGGAAAAATCTTCGTCGTCTTCCTGAAACTATCGCAAGACATTGTCGCATGGTGCACCGCCCTTCTGAAAGTACCCATTTCCACGGGGTACAAAGTGACAATCGCAGAACCCGTGGAAATGGGTACAATCGCAGAACAATTACGCTGGGAAAAATCTTCGTCGTCTTCCTGAAACTATCGCAAGACATTGTCGCATGGTGCACCGCCCTTCTGAAAGTACCCATTTCCACGGGGTACAAAGTGACAATCGCAGAACCCGTGGAAATGGGTACAATCGCAGAACAATTACGCTGGGAAAAATCTTCGTCGTCTTCCTGAAACTATCGCAAGACATTGTCGCATGGTGCACCGCCCTTCTGAAAGTACCCATTTCCACGGGGTACAAAGTGACAATCGCAGAACCCGTGGAAATGGGTACAATCGCAGAACAATTACGCTGGGAAAAATCTTCGTCGTCTTCCTGAAACTATCGCAAGACATTGTCGCATGGTGCACCGCCCTTCTGAAAGTACCCATTTCCACGGGGTACAAAGTGACAATCGCAGAACCCGTGGAAATGGGTACAATCGCAGAACAATTACGCTGGGAAAAATCTTCGTCGTCTTCCTGAAACTATCGCGAGACATTGTCGCATGGTGCACCGCCCTTCTGAAAGTACCCATTTCCACGGGGTACAAAGTGACAATCGCAGAACCCGTGGAAATGGGTACAATCGCAGAACAATTACGCTGGGAAAAATCTTCGTCGTCTTTCTGAAACTAGCGCGAGACATTGTCGCATGGTGCACCGCCCTTCTGAAAGTACCCATTTCCACGGGGTACAAAGTGACAATCGCAGAACCCGTGGAAATGGGTACAATCGCAGAACAATTACGCTGGGAAAAATCTTCGTCGTTTTCCTGAAACTATCGCAAGACATTGTCGCATGGTGCACCGCCCTTCTGAAAGTACCCATTTCCACGGGGTACAAAGTGACAATCGCAGAACCCGTGGAAATGGGTACAATCGCAGAACAATTACGCTGGGAAAAATCTTCGTCGTCTTTCTAAAACTATCGCGAGACATTGTCGCATGGTGCACCGCCCTTCTGAAAGTACCCATTTCCACGGGGTACAAAGTGACAATCACAGGATGAACTTGGGAAGTAGCAATGTTTAAATATGCTTGGGCAATGGACATTCAGATATGGGTCTACTTGAATCAGAAGCCAAGTCTCACATGAAAACATGGCCCACTCCATTGCACTACTTCCGCGAACCTGGAGGGAACTTGATCAAAAGGACCTACTGTCTTCCATAGCGTCATTATCACACCGCTTCCGCCAAGATATTCGAAGGGCTCTGGATCAAGAGACGCCTGAAGTCTTCTATAAAAACAGGACACACGCCATTATACTGCTTCCGCTAGCCTTTACGGAACTCGATTAAGGAAACCCCACATGAAAACATAGTCCGTACCACTACACTGCCTCCGCCGGCCTGGAGGGCACCTGATCGAGGTACCTAAAAAGTCTTATGAAAACATGGCCCACACCATTGCACTGATCCCATTAACCTGGAGGGCACCTGATCGGGGGACCTAAAGTCCCTTATGAATACATGGCCCACACACCATTACGTTGCTCCCACTAACCTGGAGGACACCTGATTGAGGAACCTAAATTCTTCCACGTGGCCGGCCCGGTGGCGCAGTGGTCTAAGTGCTGGTTTCTGACCATTCGTCCGAGATGGGTCCGGCTTCGAATCCCGGTGAGGCATGGATGTTGTGTTTGTCTTACTGCACTGGCTGTGTCCCTTCCCTGGAACTAGTGGTCCTAAATTAGGGACGGGCGACTGCTTATAGTCCACTGAGTTGCTCACAATGGTCTGTAAACCTCCAATAAAAAAAAAAAGTCTTCCGTGAAAGCATGGCCCACACCATTATACTTCTTCCACTAGCCTGGAGTGCACTTGAGCAAGGAACCCAAAATCTCCGATGAACACATGGCCCATTCCATTTCACTTCCTCCGCCACCCTGAAGGGTACTTGATCACTTGATCAAAGGAACCTAATGTCTTCCATGAAAACCTCGTCTATCATTACACTGCCTCCGCCAGCCTGGAGGGGATTTGATCAAGGGACCTAAGTCTCCCATAAAAGCACAGCCCACACCATTACACTACCTCCTCCATCTTGGAGTTCACATAATCAAGGGATCTAAGGTCTCTCATGAAAACATGGCCCACACCGTTACACTTCCTCTGCCTGCCTGGAGGGCATTTGATCGAGGGATCTAAAGCCTTCCATGAAAACACTGCCCTTACCATTACACTGCTTCCACTAGCCTGGAGAGCACTTGATCGAGCTACCTAAGCTTTTCATGAAAGCATATGTTACACTATTACACTGCATATGCCGGCCTGGAGGGCCCGCGATCAAGAGACCTAAACTAAAGTCTTCCACTGTCAGCACCATTACACTGTCTCCACCAGCCAGCAGAGTCTTGACTGAGCCACGTGGGTCCGTGCTCTCATACTGGTATCTACAGATTCTCACTATGTCACTGCCTGGTGTATTTGAAAATACTTTTCGTCACACCACATGACCCTTTTCCAATTACATCGATTCCGTTTCTACTGCTGTTGATCCCGCTGAAGATTTTTTTGTCTTATTCGTTAAAGACAGAAATGATGTACAAGGACAGATCTTCTGCTATACTGTAACTCAGACTTTACTTTTCTTTCTGTTTTAACAGAAAGAAAAGTAAAAATGTCGTTTTGATATGCATGTATTCATTGTTCTTCCCGTTCGTATATGCATTAATAGTTCCCAATGCATTAGTTTCGCATTAGTTCAAAACGGATAATTTCCGTATTGGTTTCCGTATTAGTTTCCGTAGTAGTTCCCAACGTATTAGTTTTCGTATTAGTTCCCAACGTATTACTTTTCCTATTAGTTCCCAACGTATTACTTTCCCTATTAGTTCCCAACGTATTAGTTTCCGTATTAGTTCATAACGTATTAGTTTCCATATTAGTTCCCAACGTATTAGTTTCCATATTAGTTCCCAACATATTAGTTTCCGTATTAGTTCCCAACGTATTAGTTTCCGTACTAGTTCCCAAAATATTGGTTTCCGTATTAGTTTCCGTACTAGTTCCCAACATATTGGTTTCCGTATTAGTTTCCGTACTAGTTCTCAACATATTGGTTTCCGTATTAGTTCCCAGCGTATTGGTTTCCGTATTAGTTTCCGTACTAGTTCCCAACATATTGGTTTCTTATTAGTTTCGTACTAGTTCCCAACATATTGGTTTCCGTATTAGTTTCCGTACGGGTATTAGTTCCCAACATATTGGTTTGCGTATTAGTTCCCAGCGTATCGGTTTCCGTATTAGTTCCCAGCGTATTGGTTTCCGTATTAGTTCCCAAAGTATTAGTTTCCGTATTAGTTCCCAACGTATTAGTTTCCGTATTAGTTTCCAACGTATTAGTTATTTGTTTCCAGTCTGCAAATTGTTCAACGCTTCGCACGAGCTTAGTTCCCTAGTTTGTGCGAAGCTTTGAACAATTTACAGACTGCTTTTCAGCTTAATCCAGGAGGAAAAGTAAATAACAGTATTCCAGCTTAGTGAAGTCAAAGCGAGTGAGATACGTTTCTTTGAGTGAATTCCGGCTGTCTTCGGGAAACTCGATGCTTTTTGTATCACAATCTTTGGAGCCCATGAGCTTTCTATATAGGATAGTTATGGGGGTTGATTATTATGATTTGGAAACAACCGGGGGGGGGGATGCTGTATCCTCTGAGCGAGTGGGGTACAGAATACAGAAGTTGAAACAGGAAATATGAAAGGTGCAGGGAAAATGAAAAGTACATTAAATTTGTTTGCTTTTTTCTTTAGAAAATAGTAAACTTTCTCATAATTTTATTGCAAAACCGACGAGACAGCTTATGTAGTTTTAAAGCACTATAAATCCTGCTTCTTTGGTAAATAGAAGCGTTGAAATATGTTATAAGTTCGTATGTTTTACCTGCATACTTAACGACGATGTTAAGTGGCTCAGATTTGAGGTTAGCTTTTCGTTGCTTACATACACATTCGGATTTTTCTGTAAAACTTAGGGAATCGAAAGACATTAATTTTGATTTCCTTACTTTCCTTTCGTAGTTTGCTTAAATTATCTTGAAGTATTTGTGCGGCAGAAAGGCAAAGAATGTGCAAAAGGTATGCATACATTTTTCTAGCTATGTGAGGAAAGACCCCACTGAAATTCCTCACAGGACAGCAAATTACAGACAAAACCACAGTTGGAAGAAATTCAGCTTTCCATTGGTTGATGCAATGAGCAATTTCGCATTTCTGTACGTTTTTCGACGGAAGTTAACGAAGCCGTATCCGAAGTGAGAATAAACAGAGAGGACAGAGGGAAAGGATCTGTACTTCAAGTCAATCTAAGGGTACACCACTGCTGAAATTGGAAAAGCCTGATTACAGAGTCTCCGGGGAACACAAGAACTGTAACAATCCGAATCTCACTCCTCTACTGACCCCTACGTCATTTACGACTTTATGAGGACCCCTCCCCCTCCCTCCCTTCCGGATTCCTAAGAAGAAACTTCACTTGTTTCTCCTACTTTAAATTTGTCTCAGTATTGCGATGTTAGGAGGTTTTCCTTCGCTTCCACACCTTTCACCCTCTATATGTAAGCTGGATCAGCGGCCGAAAGGTCAAGACGCTCTTGATCGAGTAACTTCTCATATCAAATCTCTTTCTAAAACACTCTCTGCCATTTTGAAAAATTGCCTTAAATTGAAATTTGGTCCGATAAACTTCTGAGCAAGCAAAATTGCATTCTGAGCAATAACTTTGCTGCTTTTTTTCTTTTTTCTTAAAAAACTTCGCTGCTTTAAACGTTGCTGCTTTTTTTTTTTCTTAAGCTGACCTGGAGTATAATTAGTCGACTGCCTAAGTCCTAAACCCGCATCTCAATCTTCACTCCTTTTCTTCATTCTGTCACAAATCAAATTCATGGCCGACTATTCACGCACAAAGTGATTTTGAGTATCTTGCCAAATAAGGCAGGTTTTACCATAAAGCAAGAAAATAGTGTCAAAAAACTTATTGAAAAATACGGACGTATTCTTGATTGTAGTGTACAGGAAGCTGTCGGAGTCCGACAAATGGTCACGACGCATTTCTCATATGCGATAAAAATGTATTTCCGACAGTAAGAAAACTATAACGAATTTTTGCAACATTGCCAGTAACTCCCGCAGTAAATTAAGTGAACGATCATTCTCAATGCTACAACAACTCAAAATGTATCTTCGAAACAAAATCAGTGAAAATCGATTAAATGGATAAGCAGTATTAAATATACACAGAGATATCACGATTACAACTGACGCAGTGTTTGATGAACTATCTAAAACAGCAAGTCGAATAGAGTTACGTTTAAAGTAAGTCAGGAAATAAATATTTCATTCTGTAATGGGGGTATGGTTTATTTTTAACATTTAAAATTGCGCAAACCGTCTAGAGGGGTAGCTGATGGGGTCCTCGGGTCAGGACCTCCGCCCGACCCCCATTAAGGAGGATTGATTACGAATTTAAAGCGATATACAGTATCTGTATATACACTATATTGACAAAAATCACCGGTCACCCCTTCAAAAGCAAATGAACGGATCCGATGCGTTGTTAAAATTTGCGGTACAGCTGCGAACGGTATAAAAACAAGCCTGCAGCTGACAGCCATCATATCGCACTGTGAGGTTGAGTGAAAGTGTCGCGTCAGGAGAGAACTGACTTTGAGAAAGGAAAGATCGTTGGGTTCTTATATTAGTGGGTTGTCTATAACAGAAACCGAGAGGCATTTAAACATACACAAGTCAACTGTTTTGGATGTACTGAATAAGTGGAAGAGCCGTGGCGCAGTGGTCTAAATGATGGCCTCTGATCATTCGTCCGGAAGGGGTCCGGGTTCGAATCCCGGTGAGGCATGGATGTTGTGTTTGTCTTACGGCACTGACTCTCTCCCTTCCCTGAAACCAGTGACCTTAAATTAGGGACGGGCGACTGCTTATAGCCCATTGAGTTGCTCACGGTGGTCGTTAAACCTCCAATCAAAAAAAAAAAAAAAAAAAAAAAAAAAAAATAAGTGGAAGACACATGGCGTGGCTGAAGCAGCAAAACGTACCGGCAAACTTAAGAAAATCAGTGATAGAGGACGTCGGAGCCTCAGGAGAGTCGTTACAGCTAATCGACGGAGTACTGCACAAGGCCTAAGTGTACAGGCTAGTAAAAATGCTGGAACCTCGGTATGTACACGTACCATTCGCAGAGAACTTCATTCCATATGTTACCGTGGTCGGACGGCTGCTCACAAGCCTTTCATCTCCACTCGGAATGCTACTCGTCGTTTAGCATGGTGTAAAGAACATTTATCGTGGACCGTAGATCAGTGGAAACGGGTCCTATGGATTGACGAATCCAGATACACAATCCACTAGTCTGATGGCCGTGTGTGGGTATGGCGGCAGACGGGGGAACGCTATTCCCCACAGTGTACTGTTCCTACGGCCAAGTTAGGAGCTGGCAGTGTATTCGTGTGGGGATGTTTTTCGTGGTATGGTCTCGGCCCATTGGTTATCGTGAGCAAACCTGTTAACCACCACGTCTACCTTGATATTCTGGACAATTATGTCCTACCAACTCTGTGGCATTACTATGGAACCGAGCCTTGTTGGTACCAGCAGAATAATGCACTGAGCTATAGGACTGTTGCGGCGTGGTTTGACGATAATTCCGCATATTGTGTGGACTGGCCAGCACAGAGCCCTGATCTTAATCCCATAGAGCATCTATGGGATAAATTTGAGCGCCGCATAAGAAGTCTGGAACCAAATCCTGTTAGGGCTTCCATTCTGTACATAATGCTGCAGTTAGCGGCAGCATTATGTACTGTATGGAAGCGCATACCTTTCGCTGTGTTCCAAAATCTTGTCGAAAGCATGTCTCGAGGGGTCAGTGCATGTATTTAGGCGAAAGGTGGGCCGACACCGTACTAATGTATGTCAATAAATGCTATGGTGTGTTTCTCTTCAAGGTGTCCGGTGACTTTTCTCAATATAATGTATATATAGTCTGTCACAGCCTCTCATTAACAAGGGCCGCGGGTGGCCTACTGGTCAACGTTAGTGACTGCCACGAAGATAACCTCAAGTTCGATCCCAGGCAGATACGAACGCTCGAACCAGTAAATATCCGCCGTGCGTCAGATCGACACGTTCAGCCGTCGGACCTAGGGTACTGGTCAGCTGGTAATAAATAAGGGCGTCTTCCTTCCCCTTTCTACCTCGCTTCCGTGTCACTTTCTTATCGGGCACTCTAGACCAAATCTCCTAACTTCCAAATTTTAAAAGGTTGTTCAAGGCCTTTAGGTCAAATACTCCCTTCCTAAAATCCTCTAAATATGATCTGATTTGGTCTCTCTCCTTGACAAATGTCAACCCCGCCTTCTCATGATGCATCCTGTTCCCACTAAAGGGCTCTGACGACCGCCAATAGCGGTATAACTATACTATCGGGATTAGAGGAAATGCTATTCCGCACTCACCAGCCAGCTTGGCCAATGCGGGAAGTTATGGCCAAACACCCCCAAGATGATTTCCAAACTGAAATACAAAGGCTGCAGGCAACTAAAAGAACCATGCGTACGTAGTGTAACCAGGAAAGATAAGAAGTGGAACTTGTGGATAAGGACAATGACAAGAGTGGAAGACATCCTCATCAGAGTAAAATCCCTGAAATGGCAATGGGCTGGACATGTTGCCAAAAGAACGGACCACAAATGGGCAACCGAAAGTTTAGAGTGGATTCCAAGGGACAGAAAAAGACCCAGAAGAAGACCACACGGGAGATGGATGGATGAAATTCGAAAGCATGCCAGAGTAGCATGGAGGAGACAGGCTTAAGACAGACAGTTGTGGAAAAAACTTAGGGGAGACTTTCACCTAGCAGTCGACTGATAATGGTTGGCAATAGTGATGATATATATTAAAAAACGTTTTTCGCAGTAATTTCTTTATTTTTTGACTTTTAAAGATTTTGGGCTCATTCCCACTTAGAATATTTTTTCCGTGAGGCTTTCATAGATGAACCAAATCCAGGAATCACACACACACACACACACACACACGCACGCACACCCGACCGCCCTTAAGAAATTGCTGGCTACGCCATTGGTACCGTGCATTGTCGGGGTGTAAATCGATTAAAAATTTTATCTGATAAATCAAAGATCGTTAGTCGTTTAATAGTGCCTTTAAAAAAATCACCTGCAACACTATTACTGGGAAGCCATTTCTTTTTCTTGTTTTTTTCTTAACAATCCACATACTTAGCATCCCATAAGCGCCGACTTGAAAAATTATTGGGGGTTCCAGAAATTTTAATGTATAACACATTATCCTAACCATGCATTTTTCAAAGGATTTAAGTCTAATTTAAATTTTATTCATCAGATTATCTGGCACAATATGACGCCTGAAATGCTAAAATGAAGCAAATTATAGTTAATTACAGAAACATTTTTTTTCTAGATAATTATTTATTTCATTTATTTTGCTTTTGTGGGTGCGACATTATTACTATATGCAATACATAGATTCTGTGTGAATTTCCAACTCAATTGTCTTTATAAAAGTAACAAAAACATGTAAAATTTATTTTTAGGCGTTTTTACCAATTTTAAAAATGCCAACCAATTTTATTTTTTTTTCAAATAATATCTGAGTTAAAATTGGAGGTTAGAAGGGAGAGGACATGGCATCAGACGCACGCCCTGTGTTTTCCGTGGGCTCCACTTCGTATCAGCTGTGTATGCCCCGTATGCCCAACTTGGGCTGCTTCTGTACTTCTCTATGAGGAAATTGTCAATTTTGATGAGGCTTTACAGGTGCTTGTGCAGCATGTACAGTCAGGAAAAACTAAGACTGAAATATACATGCACATAACTAAAGATTTTCAAAAAAAATTGCAGAAATACTGTTTAGTATTTTCTAAAAAAATCAAACAAAATTATGCTTCGTAAGTGCATATTGCGCATTAGCCAATCACGGCCTTTCTAAAGCTGCGTGAGCCTCGTTGACCTTCAGGATTTGCTGCAGAGACTAAGAGACTGCCGCTATCTATGTGCTGGAGAGACCCACACGGAGGGCGCAAGAAATCAGATGATCAGATTTCGCTTCACCATCGGCGGCTGATGCCATCTCCTCTCTCTTCTAACCTCCTTGGTTCCCAACTGTCCGAACATAGGGTGGGTCAACTGACTGTACAACATATTTTCGCCTATATCACTATGATCTTGAATAGGTTCTCGTCTCCGCATATAGAGCTAGACTTTTGTATTTTATAGGAACCCAGACAAACCGAAGAATTTTCTTTTATAAAGGAGACAGTTTCAAATGCTGTTAAACAACGGTACAAATTTGATGAGCGCGAGCAAACACTAATTCTTTTTTGAATAACAATAAACAATCTGAGAGGTAAATTTCTATACACACTTTCTATATATATATACACTGAAGAGCAATTGAATTAGAGATACCTGTCTAGTAACGTTGTAAAGTACGACTTCCACGCACAAAAGTGCGGAAGGATACATTGACATTTAATGACTTGAGTGTGTGGTGAGTGATGAGGATAGTTGCGAGAGAGATATCGAAGGAGGAGGACATGGCGAGCTTTGGCTAAGACAACAAGTTCAGTTTATACCGCGGAGTGTATTCCAGTTGATGTTTTTTGTGTAAAGTAATAAATGTTTGTGTTGTGATCGAGTGTCTGTGATGTAGAGAGTTGCGAGAGAGATATCGAAGGAGGAGGACATGGCGAGCTTTGGCTAAGACAACAAGTTCAGTTTGTACCGCGGAGTGTATTCCAGTTGATGTTTTTTGTGTAAAGTAATAAATGTTTTGTGTTGTGATCGAGTGTCTGTGATGTTACAGACGAAAGATAGAATTGGAGGCACCGGCGAGATTCGAACTACGAAAGACAGGAAGTGAAGGCGCCTGTGAGACGGAATCAGCGCAACTTCAGCGGCGTTTTTTATGACCGAGGGAATCGATGAGTTGAAAGTTCTTCAAGCGTGCGAAAGAACCAACGCGACAGGGATATTTTTTTTCCTCTTTGTGTTGGGAAGAACAAAGGATGGTGACTGTAGTTTGTTTTTTCGAAATTATTTGTTCCGTATCGGATTTACACCACATTAGATGTTTATGTAAGTACTGTTTTGTTGTTGCTCTTAGAGAATTATCCAAAGGAATGAAATATCAAAGCAAGTTTTTTAGAAGTTTCCGGGCACGGAATTAAATAGAAGGAAATAATTTCTGTCAAGAAATAGTACATTCAGATCAACTGTTTGAGCCTAGATTATAGGTAAATGTAGAATTTTGTTGTAAACAATTTCTGTGAACGTATACACATATACGATAATAAATAAACATTGGGTACACGTAGAGCTTGTTGAAATGGTTCTCTTAGGAAGAGCTCGAAAAGAAGAATTTCTGCAGTTGGCGGAAGAATTGGGTATAGAAGTTATGCCAAATCTCAAAATTCTGGAATTAAAAAATAAAATTGTCAACTTTGAAGGTTATGAAGAGGATTTCGTGAAAGAACTTTTGGCAGGTATAAAAGAGCGTAGAGAAACAGAAAGACAAATGGAATTTGAGCTTGAAAAACTCAAAATAGAAGCTGGACGTCAGCCGCTGGGAGGTAGTTTGGAGCAAAATGGAAATTCTCAAAAACAGAGATTAGAACTTCGTCATTTGATAAAAACATTTGACCCAAAAGACAGTGATATAAGTATTTACTTAGTTTTATTTGAAAGGCAAGCACAACAAGCAGAAATAAAAAGGGAAGATTGGGTTGCGAATTTGATAGGACTTTTGCCCTACGAAATATCACAATTGATTGCCAGAGAAAATGTGGAAGATGCTAAAAACTATGAATATGTTAAAAGGTTACTTCTTAAAAGATATAAGTTAAGTCCAGAGAAACTTAGATTGAAATTTGTACAACACATGCGTACATCAGAGAAGACCTGGAGAGATTTCGCCTTCGAGTTAGAAAATTATTTTAATGAATGGATTTCAGGACTTAAAATAGGCGATTTTGAAGGGCTAAAAAAATTAATGATCACAGATCAATTGAAGCGGAGAGTGCCTATAGAAATAAGGGAGCATTTTATTGATAAATGGTCAAATATTGTCTCACCTTCAGATTTGGCTGATATGGTGGACAATTATGAAAGTGTAAGAGGAGGAATCAAGAAAAATTCGTCGAATGAATTTTGTGCTTCAAAGAAAATGCAAGGCAGTGAGAAAAAAACTAGAGATAACTATGATCGGGGAAATTTTATGAAAAATGGATTTTATAACAAAAATTATGTTAAGTCAGATGTAGGACAAGGGTGGTCAAATCGGAATGTATCTCAGAATGAAGAAAAGTATGATCGCAGATGGAAGATTCAATGTTACGAGTGTGCATCTTATGATCACATTCGACCTCAGTGTCCTAAGCTAAAATCACAGAACTCAGGAAGCGTAAATATAATCAGAGAGGAAACTGAAGGGGATCTCTTGGCACCCTATACCTTTGAAGGAAAAATAAATGAAGTTACCATGCCTATTCTCCGGGATACAGGTTCATCAGTTGATATCATTTGTCAAGAGTATGTGTCGCCAGGTGAGTTTACTGGAGAACATGTGTGGGTACAGCATCTTCTGGATGAACAAAAGGTTTGTTTACCATTGGCAGAAGTTGAACTAGAATGTGAATTAGGTCATATTGTAACTAAGGCTGCAGTGATTAGAAAGTAGCTAGATCAAGGTAGATATTTACCTGGAAATAAGACTGCAGCTTTGTTAAAAAAATTTATATGGAGTGGCTGGCCACTTAATTCAGAACAGGTAAATGTTGTGATTACTCGGTATCAAGAAAAACAGAAACGAAACAACGAAGAGAGAAATTCAGTAAAAAATGATCCAGGGAAGAAAGAAAAACAAGCCCTTGAAGGAGAGGCTGTGGGTTCCGAAGAATCAGATGAATTAGAAGAAGAAATTCTGCCATTGAGGCATGATGAAGATAAAGCCATGTTAGAGTTGGTAAAAATGGATTCAAAAAGTTTCATGGAAGATCAACGGCAAAGTTTGGAATTGAAAAACATTCTCAAAGAAATAGAGAAAACAGATTTTAAAAAGGCAAATGGTTATGCTGTACTAAGAAATGGGATGTTGGTGAAGAAGAAGATCAACAAGATTGGCGAAGAGGAAGATCTTATTGTTGTTCCAGAACAATATAGAGAACAAATAAAAAACATGTGTCATGAGGGAACTTCGGGGCATTTAGGAGTGACAAAAACCAAAGACAGACTAGCGAAGTATTTTTATTGGCCTAACTGTTATAAAGACATTGAAGAATTTGTAAAATCTTGTGATTCATGCCAACGTGCTGGAAAAGCTGGGAACAAAAAGAAAGCACCTTTAAAAATAGTTCCAGTTATTCCTGAAATTTTTACAAAAATCAACGTTGATGCCTGTGGGCCTTTGCCCGAGACTTCAAGCGGAAATAGATACATAATTACAGCTATGTGTTTGTCGTCCAAATATCCAGATGCAGTACCAGTACCAGACATAGGATCCAAGTCGGTAGTTGACGCTTTGTTACACATTTTTAGCCGCATGGGATTTCCGAAAGAAATTCAAACTGATCAAGGAGCCAGTTTTGTAAGCATTTTGACACTAGAATTTCTGGAGCGGTTTGGAATAAAAGTTACTCATAGTTCTGTATATCATCCCCAAAGTAATCCGGTAGAACGATTCCATCGAACTATTAAAAGGATTTTGAGAGTTTTATGTCTTGAGTCTGCTCCGAATTGGGAGAAACAGTTACCGGCGGCGCTGTTTGCTTTGAGAACTGTGACACATGAAAGCACAGGGTTTACGCCTGCTGAATTGGTGCATGGAAAAAATTTGAGGACGCCAATGACACTATTGTATGAAAAATGGATGGGTCATCCTGAAGAAGAAAACTATGTTACTGAATATGTATTTGAGTTAATAAATAGGATGAAAAGATGTCAAGAACTTGCCATTAAAAACATGGAAGTGGCTTAACTGAAAAGAAAATATTGGTATGACAGAAATGCGGTAAAACGTGAATTTCAAGAAGGAGATTTAGTATTGGTTTTTGTTACCTGCAGGCCAATAAGTTAGCGGAACAGTGGAAAGGACCAGGGAAAATTGAGAAAAAAATTCTGAGACTAATTATGTAGTAAGCTTTGAAGGTAAAAATGTAAAGCATCAAGTATATCACATTAACATGCTGAAACCATACCATAAACGACCAGAATTTGTGAACTTATTGCCCGGTTGTGAAAATGGTGAAATGGATTTAGAGATTAAATTTCCGCAAGTTGAAAAAAATCCCAATATCTTTAACTTCTCTGATATCGAGGAGAACAGTAAACTTCGAGAGCGCCTAAGTGGCCAACAAATTCAGGATCTGAAAAAACTATTATGTCATTACTTGAAAATGTTTTCTAATATTCCAGGAAAGACTCATTTGGTCGAACATGATATCGAGCTAGCTGGTAATGCTATTGTAAGAGTTAAACCTTGTAGAATGTCGCCCAGGCAGATAAATATTCTTAAAGCCGAGATAGATAAAATGCTGCAGTACAAGATTATAGAAGTTGGTGAATCAGACTATACATCACCCATGATTTTGGTAGAAGTACCCGGAAGAGATCCACGCCCATGTATTGACTACAGGCGATTGAATGAAGTGACAAGGACCCAGTTCTATCCATTGCCTAATATAGAAGAAAGAGTCGAAAAGGTTTCTGGAGCGAAGTATATTACAGTATTAGATTTAACAAAAGGGTACTGGCAAATTCCATTAAGTGCTAGAGCTCAACAATTGGCAGCATTTGTGACTACTTTTGGAACGTATCGGCCCTTAAAGATGCCATTTGGCCTTAAGAACGCACCTTATTTCTTTAGCAAAATGATATCGGAACTTTTGAGAGGCTGCGAAGAGTTTGCCGTACCATATCTAGATGATGTTGCCATTTTTTCCGAAAACTGGGGGATCATTTGATACATCTTGAAGAAGTGCTACAGAGGTTGCAGAGGGCTTCCTTGACCATAAAACCTTCCAAATGTAAGTTTGCTCAAGATCACGTCTTGTATCTGGGTCATTTTGTTGGACAAGGATATCGAAAACCAGCGGAACGAAAGGTTCAGGCCATACAAAATTTTCCTACGCCAAAGAACAAGACGCAAGTAAGATCTTTCTTAGGCCTGGCGGGATATTACAGCAGATATATTCCAATGTTTTCTTCGATAGCAGCTCCCTTGACAGACATCTTGAAGGGTAAAAATCGTAAAGAGGAAATTATATGGTCAGAACAATGTGAGAAAGCTTTTGTGGAACTAAAAAAATATTTATCTAGTTTTCCTGTTCTGTATGCCCCTGACTATGACCGTAGATTTATTCTACAAACTGATGCTTCAGATCAAGGAATGGGAGTCGTCCTTTCGCAAGAACAAGAAGATGGCGCTGAACATCCTGTACTCTATCTAAGCAGAAAACTTTCGACAGCAGAGAAGACATACAGTACCAGTGAAAAAGAATGTGCCGCCATTATATTTGCGGTACAGAAACTGAAATGCTACCTGGATGGTCAAAATTTCCTCATACAAACTGATCATAACCCTCTCGTTTGGTTACGCACCAACGCAAGTTCAAATGCTCGTCTGATGAGATGGGCCCTTGCTTTACAAGCATATGATTTCGTTATAATTCATCGATCGGGAACTATGCACAAAAATGCAGATGGACTGAGCAGAGTTCCAACTTTAGATGATCCACCTTGATCATGCTATGTGTCTGCTAGTGAAAACATTTTTTTTTTTTTTTTTTTTTGGTTGTGATATATACTACATAGAAATTGTTGGAAAACACGTAAAGATGATTGTTAAATTAACTCATATATTTCTCTTTGTAAATGGATTATGACTCATTATGTGAACTATGACTATTGTATTGTAAAATGACAAGAACTTTTTACCACTGGAAAAAGTTCCTCTGTAGTGAGGAGGGGTTGTAAAGTACGACTTCCACGCACAAAAGTGCGGAAGGATATATTGACATTTAATGACTTGAGCGTGTGGTGAGTGATGAGGAGAGTTGCGAGAGAGATATCGAAGGAGGAGGACATGGCGAGCTTTGGCTAAGACAACAAGTTCAGTTTATACCGCGGAGTGTATTCCAGTTGATGTTTTTTGTGTAAAGTAATAAATGTTTTGTGTTGTGATCGAGTGTCTGTGATGTTACAACGTGTAGCACCACCTTTCGCCCTGATGACGGCGGCGATTCGTCTCGGCATGGACTCGACAAGACACCGGAAGCGTTGGGAAGCCATACGGATCCACGACCCCTGAACAATCTCCCACAGTTCACGAAGATTTGATGGAGAGGAGTCAGAGCCTCGAACATCTCTCTCGATGGCATCCCAGATGTGCTCGATGGGATTGAGGTCAGGTGACCCAGCTGGCCAAGGAAGCGAGGTCACATCGGTGGAGTGTTCATCCAACCATTCGGATACAATTCGGGAGAGATGGCACGGTGCATTTTCTTGTTGCAGGATGAGGTCCCCAGTGGGATGTTGAAGACGCACAAACGGGAGCAAAGGATCGTCCAGAAGATCCCGGTAACGTTGACCTGTAAGGAACGATGTCACACGTACCAGGGGTCCCATTTCAGTCCACGTAACGTAAACAGTCTCCAGACGAGAATGCCAACCCACCAGCTTGAAGAGTGTCCTGCAGGCAAGAAGGATCCATCGCTTCATGTGGTTTGCGCCGTACTCGTATCCTGCCATCCGCATGTACCAACGTGAATCTCGACTCATCAGTCCAGGCAACATTTCCCACATGTCTAGGGTCCACTGGTGATGTTCCCGCGCCCATGCTAATATTTGCACCCTGTGATGTGCGGTCAGCAGCGGTACCCTCGTGGGGCGATTGCTTCTGT
The DNA here is from genome assembly GCA_039090855.1 of Macrothele yani. NCBI lineage: Eukaryota > Metazoa > Arthropoda > Arachnida > Araneae > Macrothelidae > Macrothele > Macrothele yani. The sequence goes on along the minus strand of CM077003.1, from coordinate 13,107,734 downwards.
ACCCAATAGCGAGGAGATGGTTCTGGATGGTGTGGCTGCTTCCACGTTTTTGTGCACCAGCGTTAAATTGCCGAGTGATTTCTTGCACTGTGGCCCGTCTATCCACTGTTACAATGCGAGCTAGCCGACGATGACCCCTCTCATCCACACGCTGTTGTCCGCGGCAGTTGCCCCTTGCAGGGATGGTTTTTACCGGATTAGATATACTCACAGGGCACCCGTGACACAGTGGCTCGTGAAAATCACAGTGCCTGCACGACTTCCGACATGGAGTGACCAATTCGTCTGGCCCGACAACTTGCCCACGATCAAATGCGCTTATATCATACGTCTTACCCATACTGCGTCCGACTCTTACTGATTCCTGTCGCATCACTCCTTACATTGTCGGATCGCTGCATACGTCATGTCGTTTCCGTTTACAGGGCCGCCCACAGCGCTACATTTGCATATCGCCAGCTGTCTCTAATTCAATTGCTCTTCAGTGTATGTATACAGTATATACGTAGTAAACGGGAAGTGAATAATAAAAAACTTGAAGAACTGATAACGAAAAACAAAATTTTTGCATATATGTGTACGTGTAATTTCCCCATGAAATACTCGTAGAAATATTAAGGGTTCGAGGAACTCACAATAAAATCATTTGGGGGTTCAAAAAGTGTCTCGAACTCCCGAAGTCGGCGCCTATGCAGCATCCTATATATATGCCACTGCTCCAGACACGCCCAGGAACTAAGTAAACACATTTAGATAATAAATTTCCTGATATTGCGTGCATTGCTGTCTACAAAAACGATGTGAATGTTACTCAAAATAATTTGGCTTTTTCTTGGCTTTCTTTGCAGGCAAAATGACAGTGCGATTTTCCACGTGGACGTTTTTAACAGCGACATTGTGCCTGGTGGCGCCATCTCCCGGAGAGGCCCAGCCGTATTCCTTAGTTGGAAGTCAGATGTCCGGTAGAGGATTTCAAGTGAGCCCTCACATGTTAAACATCATGAAGAAGCTCGGCATGGCTCGCTCCATATATGGTGAAGGATTTTTGTCGCCCGAAGTAAAGAGGCAAGTCGACGTTGGCAACGAAAGTTTTCTGTCTCCACCCGGGTCGCTAATTTCCAGACAAAATCCCCGCTTTTCAGCAGAGCAGAAACATGCAAAGGAAAAGAGAAAATTCCCTGAAATCGACTCAAGAGGCTTTGATGAGGACATTTTCGACGAAGGATTTGGTGATTGGTCGCCAATGAAACGGTGGTGAGGCAAAGGAAACTTTTACCATGCATACTTTTCTTCTTCAACTTACAACCTGATTCGAAAACAAAAAAATAAGAAAAATTAAGGACCGAAAGGTTCATAAGGTGAATAACGGCCATATAAAAATAAATAAAACTTTAAAAGACAGTGAAATTTTTTTTTGAAGTTCAGCTCGACTTTTTTTTTTTTTTTTTTTTTTTTGCTCCAGGCTTGCTGTTGATGTTTGTGAAGAAAGAATTCAACTGTTGAATTTTATTTCTGCGCCATATATATATTGAAAATTAAACAGTTTAAAACAATATTCTTCAACTCCAATTTTCCTCCGGAGTTTCAAACTACGAAAATGTTGCAAACTTTTGCCAAAAAGGAAATGAAAAGTATTTTCCGTTGAGCAAAAAATATTGAGGAGAGTTTGAAAACTAATGCGATTACTCACGCTGATTTGAGCACTGTGTCGTTCAAAGTAACACCTTTCACATGCTACATTTATATATTTTTTTTCCAGTGTTCCAATCATTTTTCAAATACATATAAAGAGCCATTTTGAGACATCACACGTATAGACTCTGTGGCTTGCTTCCATTGTGTGTATGAAGTCTATTTCTGTTCAGAGTCATAGTGCCTAATCCAAAACTCATCACAAGTAGTTGAAAACTACAAGAATTCAGGATTTTGTTGAAGTAATCGCGTTCCATTGCCGGAATTCCATGCGCTTTCAGCTTCGCTTATGCGATATCAAAAAACACTCGCTGCGCAAAACGACAGCCTTACACCAGTAGCTAAACAAACTTGGGAAAACAACACAGCTAATGCATCATCTCGATCAAGGCCAGTGAAGACCAGCAGAGTTTCTAGTCATATTACTTTTCAAACTCTCCTCGTAATTAGTATTTAAGGGAAACGATACAACTTGAGTACGAAACGATCATCGATATTTAAAAAGACACTTGATTCTTTTGTTTGTTTTTCCATAGAATTTTTTAACAATTTTAAATCGCCTTCTTTGTGTCTTATTTCTTGAAAGTTTGAAGTCCATGTGAGTTTGCTAATAAGTTCCTGTACATGAATATCCACAAAGCATAGATGAACCCCAATCTTTACAGTTAAATCTTTAAAAAGCAAAAATGCGTGGATGAATCCCAATTTTCAGAAGTAAAACTTTAAAAATCAAAATGCGTGGGTGAATTCTAGTTCACAGTTAAGTCCTTGAAAAGCAAAATGCATAGGTGAATCCTAATCTTCACAATTAAATCCTTAAAAAACAAAATGCATAGGCAAATTTCAGTGTTCACTGGTAAATCCTTTAGAATATGCATTGGTAAATCTCAATCTTCGTCGTCAGTTCCTTAAAAATGAAATGCATAAGTGTGAATCCCAGTCATCACAAGGAAATCCTTAAAAAACAAAATGCGAAGGTGAATTCGTTTCATAGTTGCATCCTTGAAAAGCAAAATTCATAGTGAATCCCAATCTTCACAAATAAATCCTTCAGGAACAAAATGCAAAGATGAATTCCAGTTTCACAATTAAATCCTTGAAAAGCTAAATTCATAGGTGAATCCCAATCTTCAAAGTTAAATCCTTGAAAAACAAAATGCATAAGGGTGAAACTCAATCTTCACAGTTAGATACATAAAAAACAAAATGCACAAGTGAATCCCAATCTTCAGAATCAAGTCTCTAAAAAACAAAATGCACAAGTGAATCCTAATCTTCAGAATCAAGTCCTTAAAAAACAAAATGCATAGCCATATCTCAGTGTTCACAGTTAAATCCTAAGAAATTGCATTGGTAAACCTCAATCTTCACAGTTAATTATTAAAACAGCATGTTTGAATCGTCGTTATTCCAGTATAATCAAAACATCTAATCTCTTTGAAGTTAGGTGGGGTGCAATATATGAATATTAATTGGAAATACCGTTCTGCAGTAAAATTCAGAATGTTTCTTACTACAGTAAAGCATTCGTTATGTAGCAAGTGTTTGCAAGTACTCTGTGCTTCATATCTTTTAAAGTAAACTATCAAATTACCAGGTACAGTTATCTTTCGTAAACACAACTCTGCACGACAGAATTATTTACACAAGGTATGTGACCACCGTGTTCATTTTCATAATTTGCTTGATTCTTTAGTCTATAACAGAACCAATAAGCTTTAAAACTGATCGCATCACTATCGTAAATGGATTATTTAATTTAAGTATTTAACCAAAATAGAAAAGTTGAAATTTAACTAAATGTAATCAGTCACCAGGAACAAGATTAAAGATGTCTTTCTAAAATTTGGTCAGATAAAAAATGATCAATGAATTGGGACCCGTGTTTTCTTCTTACTTTTTATTCAGGTGATATTTAGATTCCCTGTTTGCTTTATTTTCTTTTGGCGCCAAAAACGCCCTTTTTTCAGTTTTAATCAAAACGAATTACAACCACTTGAATGACCGAAAAAACGAGGTATTAGTAAATGTGTTAATGTTGCTAACAAACCAAAAATCTTTTGTATTTTTACAGCAGAAAACACAAGATATTAAGTCAAGATCCTTTTTTGTTTTTTTTATGCTTATTTTTTTCAGATAAAAATGATTTTTTCTGCTCCTCAGACAGACAGGGTGCACGATTGGATATCCTCTCTTCATCATAATTTACCTCCTATAATATCCTGCTTGATTGCGTGTAGATGTTTTAAATGAGGTAAACACACAGCGGCATTCTATCCTGTAGTGAGTGGTCTTGCATGGCTGGGAACAAGGGCACAAAGGTATTGTAGTGCAGGTGATTCGTGAAGTGTAGCTCTCTTCAATAGGGAGATCCAACATTTCAACAACATTTGAGATCCTTCCAGTTTTCTTGGTAGCAAATTTGTGTCCACAAAGAATGGTTTTGATTTTTGAGGAAAGGCAAATATCATTCGGAGCTAATTATGGCGAATGAGGTCTGTGATTAAGTTTGGTAAAACCGGTTTAGATCAAATAACCGTTTCGCAGAAAATCAAACAAGAACTGTAGCACATTTCGTGGTTATAAAAACAAATGATTTCACGTACAACCTCCTTGTATTATCCTCTACATACATGAAATACAGAAATTAGGAATTACCATCATTTTGTCTAGTGCAATAACATCGTACCTACACAGAAAATTAAACCTTAGTTGATTCCAATTTTACTCGTCAGGTGTGGCCATGTAGATGAGAAGCATCTTCGTGTTGCGTACACGGCGATGAGGTCTTTCTTCCGTGTTAAGATGCAGCGCTTAACAAAACAGCGTGCATTTCTAAGATGATCTTATGTACAAAGAATTTAAAAGTTAGTCTGCTTGCCTTTAATACACAAATTTTGTTTCATATTATACCTGTTATGATGTTGTTCTGAGTCAGGATAAAGCGCACGGCATTTAAAACATAATACTTTCACACTTTACCAGTATGCAGTTTCGCTGTGCAGATGAGTCAGCTTTGTCAGAATAAATTGTTTGGTTATCGCGCCTGTTAAGAACACAAGAGCTGTGCTGGTAGTCATCCACGGAACCAGAGCCCCAAATTACATACGGGTAACTACTCATAGCCCTTAGATTTGCACATCGTTGTCTTTAAACCCCAAAAGAATTAAAAAACAACATCAGGATGTTAAAAGAATGCAAGAGTTTTCTGGCAAATCATGATACCGTTTTGTTTCCAAAGCAAAATGTGGTACCCAGAATTGTTTTGAGCGGATTGTTACACGTGGCTACTAGGATGTTTCCACTTATTATTGTGCTCTATCAAAGGGTTTTGATCGATCACACATTTGATCGCCTTCAGGTTTGACAACACGATGTTCCTAATTAGCAAATAATTTACAGAAAAATAACAATTAGTTTCCACTTCTAGTAAACAGCATTGTTCATTTTCTGTGCCCGACTTCCGTATTCAGTTATAACAATGCTAAATATTATTAGAACAAATTTTGAAGATGACAATCCGATTTTTGGCGTAAATGTGACAAGGATGGTAAGTCAGATAATATCCGAAAATTTTCAAGTTTTTGAAAAAATATCCGACGTTTTCTTGAAAAATATCCGAAAATTTGAAAATTTTCAAGTTTTCGGATATTATCTGATTTACCATCCTTGTCACATTTACGCCAAAAATCGGATTGTCATCTTCAAAATTTGTATTATATGGCGTAATCCCGTATTTCTTTCATTATATTATTAGAAGTATTGATAATATTCTTTAGAAGATCCATTTCTATCTGCCTCCAGTCTCCAACTATAGACTCACTTGTGTAATGTTGCCCAGAAATGTAAGTAAACGTATCAACGAAACTCAAATGATTCCATATTCAATATCGTTTAACAAGCTCAAATGATTGATCTCGTGCGTTCACGTCCGCACTTCACCTCTGCTTCTACGTTAAAACAAATTTGTATGGCGACGGTTCTTGAAATCCGAGTACATTCTGCGACTGGCATCTTTCATGGCCAGGCTCACAAATAAAAATTGACATCGTGCCCAAATGACCGCCATGTTGAAATCCCCACACGCGTGTGCAAACGTGCACGGAAGGTACGTTTGCGCGATTTACCGTTCATTGAGAAGTTGTGATTTTAAGTTATAATTGAACGATTAGTGGTACCACGGTGAAGGCAGCGCCGGTGACGCAGTTGTCTAAGCTATGGCTTCTGACCCTTCGTCAAAGACGAGTCAAGGTTCGAATCCTGTGAGCATGGATATTCGTGTGTCTTACGACACTAACTCACTTTCCCTTCCCTGGAACCAGTGACCCTAAATTCGGAACGGGTATGCTTGTAGCCCATCGAGTTGCTCACGGTGGTCGTTTCACCTCCAAATAAAAAAAAACATGATAAAGAAGAGATTTCCATTCAAGAGAGAGAGAGATGCTGTATTACGCTTTCTCTGTAGCACAAAGAGTAGAACTTTTCATTTTCGCTGGATTACCAGTATGCAAAAATGAACACCTACAGTGGCATAATACATTGACAGACATTGAAGTGTACCTTTTGTGGAGTCAAGCTCCGAAACATAAGAAAGAAGCCATATTTGTGCGTTGTAACGTACCAGGAGATGTGACGTACCTGCTAGAAGGACGCACACGACATAAAGGCAGATAGCAATCAGAATAAAATGTCCGCGTAGCTCAATTGGTAGAGCAACTTATTCCGGAATGAGGGGACCCGGGTTCGAACCCCGGCGCGGATAAAAATGACGGAGAAATTTACTTCATTATAGCGTCTCTGTTAAAATTTCTTCGTTATAAAAGAAAGATCGTCATTATTATTACATCTAATCTACTTCTGTCCCTTTTTGAAAAGATGAGCTTGGTTTAGACGACTGCTATCACTCGGCAACTAGAGCATTAAAGGGCGTCAAAGTAAGAATCAACATCCAGTTTCATACCGGATATATGCATAAAATAAATTTTACAAAAAAGTAAAATTACTGAAAGTGCCGATATTTCACCACACATTGGTTCAGGTATCTTATACACGCATTCACATGAAATTTTCTATTATGGAGCTTCGGGATGGTCTCAACTCATCTGTGGAGCTTCGTGCGGTCTCAACTCGTCTGTTTTTTTCCAATATAGTATTTTATGTCCCTCCTCTTAAGTGAAACATATTTTGTAATACCATTTTTTTATCAAGTAGATCTTATAGCGGAAAGCCCACTAGGCAGCTCTTTCATAATTGTCTTTAAACAATTTTTTTTCATCGAGTGACCTGAACGAAATTGTTTCGATATTTTTATTTTAGAAAGTAACCTTAGCATAAGATTAGTATACATACAGTACACACCACTCTGCTCAATATGAAATAATGGGAAAATGATCTGATTCAGATATCGACATCACTGATGACTTTTGTTGATTTAGAATGCTCTAGAGTGCTCAGGGATCTACATAACTGTGTTTAAAATCAAAAACTGAATTCCCTCCCATCCCGAAAAAAATGTTTGTATGCGCTAGGTGGTTTCCATGCCGTCACGCCTGCCGATTCTCGAAAGACTTAACATGCATACAAAGATCGATTGTACACTTCGGCGCTGCGCTTGATTTATTAGCTATAACGTCGACGAACTTGTTATGCATCAAAACCACACTTCTCCTCACTAACTCCTAAAGGTTTGCGAATAGTGAGCCAAAGCAACAGTTGCTCACAAGGAAAGCGCCTTCCTCAATACACTCACTAACCCGCAACGCACTTAGAACAGCTCCTTAACACTACGATCGAATTGAGACTCACGACTGAGATCTTGGAACCAACTCTTAGGCGCCATTGAAAAACAAAGGTAGAAGAAAGGAAACTTAATCGCAGCCATCGAGGTACATACATCGGCTCTGCGCGACATATACATGACGTCAACGATCTCTGGCTAAAGTTTCTTATGGGATTGGTTGACTCCCTAAGGTTCCGCATTAACGAGCTAGAATCAACGAATCCCATGAGACATTTTGCAAATAGCTTTATGAAGCTGCCTCCCAATCTTGCTGCAGATCTAAATAATGGCAGTGCGGTTTTTTTTTTTTTTTTTTTTGTTTTTGCGCATGTATCTAAAACGATCCGTATCAAAAAACAAACTTTCAGGAGATAGTAATCTCTATCACCGCTGAATGCATTGTTGTCTGAACCACAAAGATTTCTGTGTGAATGACTTTCTTTGTGCTGGTAAAGAGGTTATTACACGCTGTTAACAATTTCGTGGTGGGTTGCACCAAAAACTGGTGTTACACCAGTTGCACCACTTTCTGAGAAAAGATACGTCACTGTGTGGTACAAACAAAACCAAACAGCATGGAACCTTGAACCATAATGTGTTGCAAACTTGTACTATTTACCTGCAGCCCCAATTCCGTCAGCTCTATTACCAACTTGCAACAGAGATCGTTTCGTTGTATTTCGTCCTTCTTCTCTGTGCTGTCTTTCGCCTTTGTTGGTGAGATATTATAGACTCTTCAACCTATTATGATTGCCCTGAGAACCGTACTTCTAAATAGGAGCACTACATTAAATACCGTCATTGACGGACGCATCAACACTCCCGGATTGAACGACCTTTAGGTATTCGCATGATGTTTTCTGTGACTATTGTGATAATGCGTTCTATCTAGATGATCACGAGATCCTTGATTTTGTTGAAGGCGATGTACTGACTATTCGTAAGAACTTTCGGAAGTATATGTTTACTTTTCGTAAGCTTCGGTCATAGACTTTCTTTTCCGATCGACTATTATTAGCACGCTTAAAGCTTATTTGTACTGTGCATGGTTTTCTGTTTGCTATGGACGATCACTCAGCTACAAGACTTTATATTATCCTCTTTGCTGTGGTGCTCTCAGCGTAGTTCTTACGACACATTCACACGTTTCTGTATGTTTACCTGTATCTGTTTTCTCCGTTGACGTACCTATTTTAATTTCTCCCACGCGGGGTACCGTGTACTCCTCTCGGATGTCTATGTATTAACGATGCTGTTGTTTGTTACTTTTTTTTATGGTCTTGTGTCTGGGGCTCTTTGGCCAAAGATGTCCCTTGCGCCATTAAAATCCACCAGCCAACCAACCAACTTGTGCTATAACGTGATGCAAAGTTGCACCACATTTTTGGGTTTTGTTTGCACCACACAATGATGTATCTTTTCTGAAAAAGTGGTGCAGCTGGTGTAGCACCACTTTTTGGTGCAACCTACCACAAAATTTTTAACAGTGCAGACGATTAAAAATTGCTTTACTATTATTATTGTTTTTATGGTCATTTTTAATTTAGTTAATAGAGGAACCGTGAGAAAGGTCACAACTCATACATGAACACTTCAATTCGATTTGGAATTGTGAATTAGTTCTCTGCAGCTTACATTCTACTGTCCCGGTAGCTCAGCGATCAGCGGCACGAGTTTCTGGCTGGCTGTTCTCAGGGTTCGATTCCTGAATGAGGATCGGAGGTGTGGGTGTTTTACGGCTCTGGCACTCTCCTCTTCTTGGAATCAGTGACTCTAAATTAGGGACGGGAGACTACTTATAACAATTAAAGTTATTCATGGTGGTCGTGAACCCGAAACAGAACAAGAATTTCCGTTAGAATCTTTATATCGCACAAAAGAAGCAATCATGCCGAAGGTCTTTCGTCTGCATAGAGCATAGTAACGATTTCAAGTTCCTACACAGTTAAGGAGGAGACAGTTTAAGAAAAATCTAACTTTCTGCAGTGAAAAATTCCCACATTTAGGAGCTGCATTGAAGAAGATTCGATTTTTGAAGTACAAATTTCTCGTATTTTAATTCGGTTTCTGTCGAAACTTTGACGCAGTCAATTATGTTCGATTTGGCTCTAAGGATTATTGTCACCATGTAAAACTTATTCTTTCACGGATTTCTTCGCCGAATCTTATTGTTTAAGAAAAAAGACTTTTTACCGCTCTGGCCCCTTCCTTTCCACGGAATCAGCATCCCTAAATTAGGGACGAGCGGTTGCTCATAGCCCTTACAGTTGGTCGAGATGGTCGTTAAATCCTGAAATAAAAAAAACAATGCAAAAAAATTAGTACCGTAACACTTCAGGGCTACAAGAAAATCTCGTAGTATATACTCCGTAACTTATAAGCAAAGTATATAATACAATACTTCATATTTGGAAAACATGAAACTAACTAGTGCAGGCAATGAACAAAATCACGTAGGGTGTCATCACAAGCGAATCTGGTCATGCAAGAGACCAGCTATCACAAGTAAATCATGGAAGGCATTAACAGTGTTACTGTAAAACATCCAGGTTTCTCATATGAGATTGAGATGCAGATCTCAAAGAAGCCACGACACAGTTTAAAGTTCAAACGAGATCTCAGATATGCTGAATTTTGAATATTCAGTTGTCTTTTCACGTATGACTTTCTTTTTATCACTTAACTGATTTGTCGCTTCTCAGTAAATATTTTCTGGCTGTTCTGGAGAAATGCTTTTAAAAAGAGGAATTTTTGTTATCTGGTCAAAAAGGATTTAAGTTTTAAACATCAATATTACATGGGAGGTAATGCACGTCTATATCCATGCTATTTTGTTTATTTAGCTGCACATTTTTGCAAACTACGCATGCACGCGAATGAAATCATAATATAGTATATTTTTCATCGATGTAAAGCAATTTGTTGTTATGTGGGTGACAATGCCGCTGTACTCTTGATTTTTGCAAAGGTAGAAACGAGCGAATCCGCGCGCGCGCGGATTCGCTCGAATTGAAGTGTTCATGTATGAGTTGTGACCTTTCTCACGGTTCCTCTATTAACTAAATTAAAAATGACCATAAAAATTTGCAGCTAAATAAACAAAATAGCATGGATATAGACGTGCATTACCTCCCATGTAATATTGATGTTTAAAACTTAAATCCTTTTTGACCAGATAACAAAAATTCCTCTTTTTTAAAAGCATTTCTCCAGAACAGCCAGAAAATATTTACTGAGAAGCGACAAATCAGTTAAGTGATAAAAAGAAAGTCATACGTGAAAAGACAACTGAATATTCAAAATTCAGCATATCTGAGATCTCGTTTGAACTTTAAACTGTGTCGTGGCTTCTTTGAGATCTGCATCTCAATCTCATATGAGAAACCTGGATGTTTTACAGTAACACTGTTAATGCCTTCCATGATTTACTTGTGATAGCTGGTCTCTTGCATGACCAGATTCGCTTGTGATGACACCCTACGTGATTTTGTTCATTGCCTGCACTAGTTAGTTTCATGTTTTCCAAATATGAAGTATTGTATTATATACTTTGCTTATAAGTTACGGAGTATATACTACGAGATTTTCTTGTAGCCCTGAAGTGTTACGGTACTAATTTTTTTGCATTGTTTTTTTTATTTCAGGATTTAACGACCATCTCGACCAACTGTAAGGGCTATGAGCAACCGCTCGTCCCTAATTTAGGGATGCTGGTTCCGTGGAAAGGAAGGGGCCAGAGCGGTAAGAAAAACACACTGCCCATGCCTTATCCGGGACTCGCACCTGTTCCCAGCTCGGTCCACTTGCCAGCAACCTATAGCTGTGACCTCTCGGCCACATGGAGTGACCCTGTTAGTCTTACATGGTGTACGTGTGACTACCGTATTGTTACATGCGTGACGTATACCTCTAAATTGCCTTGCTCTTGAGTTTCTGGACTTCGACCATTGACGGTTTCAAGTACAGACTGGGAGGTGTGGGTGGATGGTAGTGAAAAAGCCGAAACTTTCTTTCCGACCTCACTGTACGCAGTGACATGAAACTTTTCTTTACCCTTGATGAGTCACTGAAATCTGTCCCTCGTCTAGGCTTTGTTTCTGACCAAGAGGAAATCGTACGACATAAAAGTAAAACTGTTCTGTAAGCCTCTCTCTCTCTGTCTCTGTCTATCTATTATTTTTTTACGCATGCCTCCTGGGCCCTTGATCATGTGCCCCAATGCTATATCCCCTATAGCCCCCCCCCCCTCCCCACACTACACTTTATCCGGCCCTGCTGTCTCAGTGTTGACAAAATGTAAAAGCTCTTCGGGAAAGTGATGTGCCTTTCAGCTAGAAAGTTTTTAAGCAAGGTGTAACGGACTTTACGTAACAGCACCGAAACTCAAAAGGAAGGATATTTAGAGGTGTACGCCACACATGTTTTTCAAATAAGCCCAAAAGTGTTAACGTGCATCGCTTGTAAGACTTAAAGAGTTACGCGCCTTGACTATCATTGTTGAATTGTTACGTTTTCTAAATGAGTCACACATAAATTGCGCATGTGCTCTGAATTGCTACACAGCTTTTTTTTTGTTTAAATACGCAGCAAAGTATGGAGCTGCGACTTCCTAATACCAAATCTGTATCAAAAATTGTTCGTCGTTTATGGATTGCTTCATGTTTTCTAAATAAACCCACAGCTTCATTACGTAGTGGTCTAAACTGAGGCTTCTGGCTGTTCGTCCGAGTGGGCACGGGTTCTATTCCCGGATGGGGCATGGATGTTGTGTTTGTCTTCCCGCACTGGCTCTCTCTCTCTCTCTCTCTCTCTCTTCCATGGAACCAGTGATCCTTAATTAGGGACGAGCGATGGCTTGTAGCCCTTAGAGTAGCTCACAACTGTCGTTAAACCCCGGAGCAAAAACAAAATGCGTGTTTCAAATGTTCTATAAGTGTTGAACTGCTTAATGATTTTTAAATAGGCTCTGAAGTGTTACATGATTTCCTTGTGAATTCTGGAATGATACAGGATTCGTTTTTGAATCCCAACAGGGATTGCTTGTGAGCTCTAGAATGCTGGATGATTTACTTGTGATTCCTAGAGCTTGTGCTTGTGTAGTCTGGAAGCGTCTTACGATTTTCAAGGGATCACTGATGGCCACCCCTGTGGCCGAGTGGTTAGAGGTGTAATTTCCTGGCCGGTCGCCCAAGCTGGGCTCGAGCCTTGGATGAGCCTTGCGAAGTGTGCCTGCCATACGGCGCTGGCTCTCTCGCCTCCCTGGAGCCAGAATCAAAATTACGAGAGGGCGACTGCTCATGTTTCTTAGAGTTACTCACAGTAGCCGTTAGCATCCTCCCCTCCCAAATACCCGATGTATTATATGATTCGCTTATGAATCTCGGAGTGTTAAATAATTTTCATATTTAAGCGAATGAATTGCTCTCCCTTTCTCTATAGGAGAGAGCGTAGGGCTATTTTTTATTTAAAACGTCAACAGATTATTAAAAAAACCTCCGTTTAAAAAGGTGTTATTTTTCTTTGAAAGTTTAAACTGATATTTTATGTATTGTAGTGTTTAAACTGGAAGTTATGCTCTGCGAAGAAAATTAATAGAACAACTTCCAAACTTTAATTATTATTTTACTTTTTTTTTTTTTTTTAACCAGCCAGATGTAAACATTGGAAGAACCTTTGTCAGGAAACAAAGGTCAAAAGTGCCTCTCGAGCTAAAATCAAATTCTGTGTAACTTTTTTACTTACCTTTTTATGTTAAAACAGGCCCCTTTATTTTGACTTCTTCAATTTTAGTGATTTAAAATAGTGTTTATGAATGATCCAATCATCTGCAGCTCGATGAAAAATTATATATAAAGTTTATGTCAGTCCAGTTTTACAATTCAGTGCTGCAATCTACGTTCTTCGAAAACTTCAGAATTGTTTTTGTTATCATGCATAAGCAGTGCTTTTAAAATCAAGTTGAAAACACATGGAGTAATTAATACGGACATAAATCAAGCTGTTCTTTCATGTAACGTAACCGCAGAAATTTGAAAATTTCAACTTGACATATACTCATTTGCTGGTGATATTACTTAGCCCTACGATGGGACACGTTTGTTTCGACTAATGCAGTGAAAGCCTGACGTCTTAGATAAGCCTCAGTTGTTTGGATTTCATTGTCCTGGGTGATGTAACGGTTAGCATACTCCAGCTCAAATCGGGAAATGCGGGTCCGATTCCCGTTCCTAGACGATATAAAATTTTCAAATTTCCGCGGTTACGGTACATGAAAAAAAAAGCTTGATTTATGTCCGTGTTAGCGCTTTTAATGTTGTTGTTTTTTGTTTTGTTTTGTTTCGAAAAACGGAAAGGGCTAAACTTTAATTATAGTTTGGGCGCCTCGATATTGTTAAAAATTTTGTTAGGAGAATTAATTAGAGGAGAAAAGTGGAAAAAAAAGGTAGGAATGTCTCAGATCGTGTTGAAATTTATAAGAAACGTTTTAATAGATAATAAATGACTCAATAAAATGTATGGAAGAGGATTGGAAATAATGTTTCCTAAACTTATTTTTACGATTTTTCGGCGCCGTCATGACATTTTTGTGCATTCTTGAGCTGATTCAAAGTGAAACCTGCCGCTCCCGTGGCGCAGTGGTCTAAGAGCTGGCATATGACCATTCGTCCGTGAAGGGGTCCGGGTTCGAATCCCGGTGAGGCATGGATGTTGTGTTTGTCTTACAGCACTGGCTCTCTCCCTTCCCTGGAGCCAGTGACCCTAAATTAGGGACGAGCGACTGCTTATAGCCCAATGAGTTGCTCACGGTGGTCGTTAAAATTTCAATAAAAAAAAATGAAAACTTTTCAAGGAGTGTGTGAAATGCTTAAAATATCGCGCAGGAAAAGTTCAGGCGAGTAACGTAGACAGTGGCGGATTCAGAAATTTTTGATGTGGGGAAGGGGCGGATTTGGGAACTTTTTTTTTTTCTTTTTAGTGCTAAAAAGTTGTTCTAAGCAAAACATTTCCTCTCCTAACAGTAAATTAAAAAAAAAAAAAGTTGCTTGTTTTTCTGGTATACATTGTATGAAGCACTTAAATTTAGTCTATACTGTGACCTCTAGCCTACTAACTCAAAGGTTCTACAGACATGTACACATACAGCAAGCAACGAATACAAAATTACGCAATGTTGGAAAAAGTTATACCAGTACTAGGTGAAAGCCCGTCAGAAATGACCGGGAGAAATAAGATGTGTAGAGAAATTCCTAAATAACCAGGTATTCTTTTTGTTTGTGATGTCCAAATGTGAAAGCATGTTTCATGAACATTATAAAAATGAACATTGCAACGATAAAAAGAATGTGCTACGTCATACAGATATTACGTCACACGCCGACATAATTCTCAGTTTCCATTCACGGAACACCCGCCCCAAAACACGAAAAGCTAAGCGTGACGTCACAAATACTTCTTTCTCTGTTGTTGCTATGGTGATGACTTTTTCCACTACGCCACCAAAATAGGACTAACGTTCAAACTTTCAGACAAAGCAAATTGTATTGTTTGTGATTTAATAAGCAATCCTAGACTGTTGCTCTCATGTTTAGCAGTATTTTGGATTATGTACGCAAAAGTATAAGAACAGAAGAACAACATGAACAAAAAATGCGCTTACGCCGATTAAAATAGTATTTTTCTTTTTCCTCCAGTTTATAAACGAATCATTATTATCACATGAATAAAAGCACGATTAAATTTTGCTGAAAGTGAAACGAAACTCGTTACTGTTGTTAAATGAGCCCTGGGATTTGTAATAAATCCTCTTTATTTGGGGGTTCTTGTTTTTTGAAAATACCACACCCCCTATTTTTGCCTCAGTGCTTGTTAAAATCACTTGCATCGTTTTGCATTTTTTTTTCATTTTTATTTCAATGTTATGAAGTTGCCGTGGCTTATAGAGCAAAAACACAATCTAGCAGGAACCACAGAAGAGAATCTGATCTTGCTCAAATTGTAATTTGTATGCGTACATATCTGTATAACCTTTCAGATAATGGCCACAGTACAGACCAAAATTCGTAATTGAATAAATATTACACACATTGTACACCAGAAAAACATTCAACCTTTTATTATTAATTTCATGTTTGTGGTGACATTTTTTTCGCTTAGAGCTATTGTTTTGGCACAAAATAAGAACATGTATAAAATGACGGAGGGCCTCTGTGCCTTATACAAGATACTGGACTTCCGTATTTGTTCTTTATTAAAAATTACGGTATACTGAAAAAACTTCAATACCAGAATTTACCTTCTTCGCACACCTGAGATTTTTCTACCATCTTTCGCCATCAAATCTGTAATCTTAATTAGTCTAATTTCTATTCCTTTATCAAATTCAAAATTTTCAATAGGTAATTATTTTAAAATCAGTTTTTCCCCATTTGTGTCTATTCTTAGAAATAGCAACACACCCTTTTGCTCTCTTCTCTCGAAGCCTGAACTGTTTTTTCTTGCCCCTACCGGTTTAAAAACCCGAGATGGTTGTTTCGCCCTTACCCTACTTTTTCAGATCATTTGAATCCTCATAATCCGTACCCACTCGAATTCAGAATTTACTAAAAGTTGCTACACCTCTTTCTCCCTCTAGTTCAAAAACAGGGCAATTGCCTTTTACTCGCTGTATTTCAAAACTGCACCTTTTTCATTTGATACTCTCCAGATACAAAAATGTAATAATTATTTTTTCCATTCTGATACTCACCAATGCCGCAAATATTTCATGTTCCTTGCAGCTCACAACGAGCAATTGTTCCTTGCCCTTAATCTCTCAAAAAATGGGATAATTGTTTATTAATTTATGTGTATTGAGTTGAGGATTACTTTTTACACTTCCCAATTAAAAATGGGGGTAATTGCAAATTACATTCTCTAATTCAAAAAGCAATTACTTATCAGTAATACATAATTTTTCCCCATACGCTCTCTGGTGCAAAAGATGGAATAATTAAATCTTAGTGTCCATATGTAAGAATGGGGTGTTTACCCATACTCGGTTTATAATTCAAATGTAGGGGTAATTACTTCCTTTAGCCTCCGATATAAAGCCGAAATAATTATTTCTCGCTGTCTTTAGGTCAAAATGAACAACTACCTCTGGCTTTTTGAAGTTTGAAATGCTGAATATATACAGATTAAAAATTGGAGGATATCGTTTTTTTTTTTCATTTAATTCTTAAAAAAGAAAACAGGACATTTGCTTTTGAAATCTTTCAGTCTCCAATTAAAAATGTTTTGCTCTCATCTGTAATTATGTTTGTTACATCAGTCAAATTGATTCTGAAAGCTATTTAGAAAAACAGCTATTTAAAAAACTCTGTAAGTTTTATTGATTTTGAAGACTTTAGAGACTATGCAATTTTGAAAAAAATAATCAAAAATCCACCAGAAAATTCAAAATATTTTGGAATTCTACATGCTACAGATAGAAGCGATCGAAAACTAGATGAAGTAACTGTCTCAAAAGTGGTATTGTTCTTACACCTTAATGTGAAATTCTGGTGCAGCTTTATTCTTCCATATCACTCGTCAAATAGTCAAACACTTTCTTTGTTTCTCTGAAGAATACATGCTAAGTTTCTGATTTTGTTTATGGTATTATTTTAGAATCTAGCAACTTTTATTTCATCGAAATCAGCAGCTAAAGAACACCAGATGTGCTTAAATCTGCATTTAGCTTTAAACATAACGCACGCAAAATGCACGTAACATAAAAGCCAGACATCATTAGGACATTGACTACAAATGAAAACAATGTTTCTTAGCAACTGTACGTGTCTGAGAATGGAACAAAATTTAGCAGAGGGAAGCATTTTAAAGTTGCCTTCATTTACTGTTTACATTGGCCTAATATTCAATAGTACTCTAATTTCGAAAGAGCATTGTCTCGATGTATGGAAACGTTTTGTTGTGTTTTTCGAAGTGACAATGTTAAGCATTCACTGAGAAATTGGTTACTTTGAGCCTGTCCTCTTCAAATGTAATAATAACTTTACCGTGTTAACACTCGCATGTTGTTTGTATGTGTCAATAGAAAAAAACTGAACTCCACATTCCGAATATTGTACAATAAATGTAATAGGTGTCTTCAGTAAATATGGTATCACTATGAACCCCAAATGTTTGGATGAACCGTATCATATAAAAATGTACTTATGCAGCATTGAACAATAAACCAAACTGTTATCTGATGAGATACGTCTTGTTTTATTTCTTTTTCACACTAGAAAAATATCGAGCCTATTTTTTTTCTCGGTGTTTTTACTGCTGTTTATTCAATGATTTTTTTTTTTTTTTTTGTACAATAATAAAAGTAAACTGTAGAAAACGTGTGAAATCCAAATTGAATGTACAGTGTAACACAAAATGAAGGATCGAGTGGAATGGTTTGAAGCTACATGAAATTCCGGGAGTAAGTCCAGGATAACTACAGAAAGTTCGTACCTTAATTTATTAAAGAAATAGCAAATCCGAAAAATGTAAATATTGTTACAATTTACAATTTTTTATGCACCGAAAGAACCATTTTTTTTATGCACTCCCACCTACCCCGAGTGTTGGAAAAATTATTATACACAGCCACCTAATCACATATGGGCCCACCTTTTGCTTTCACAACAGGAGCAACACGTCATGGCATATACCCTACCAGGTGTTGGAAACATTATTATACACAGCCACCTAATATCGAATGGGTCCAATTTTCGCCCTCATATCAGCAAGCAACACGTCGTGGCATGGACCCTACCAGGTGTTGGAAACATTATTATACACAGCCACCTAATAACTTATGGGCACACCTTTTGCTTTCACAACAGGAGCAACACGTCATGGCATGGACCCTACCAGGTTTTGGAAACATTATTACACACAGCAACCTAATAACGTATGGGCCCACCTTTTGCTTTCACAACAGGAGCAACACGTCATGGCATGGACCCTACCAGGTGTTGGAAACATTATTACACACAGCAACCTAATAACGTATGGGCCCACCTTTTGCTTTCACAACAGGAGCAACACGTCATGGCATGGACCCTACCAGGTGGTGAAAACATTATTATACACAGCAGCCTAATAACATATGGGCCCACCTTTTGCTTTCACAACAGGAGCAACACGTCATGGCATGGACCCTACCAGGTGTTGGAAACATTTTTATACACAGCAACCTAATAATGTATGGGCCCACCTTTGGCTTTTACAATAGGAGCAACACGTCATGGCATGGACACTACCAGGTGTTGTAAACATTATTATACACAGCCACCTAATAACGTACGGGCCCACCTTTTGCTTTCACAACAGGAGCAACACGTCATGGCATAGACCCTACCTGGTCTTGGAAACATTATTATGCACAACCCCCTAATATCGAATGGTCCACTTTTCACCCTCATATCAGCAAGCAACACGTCGTGGCATGGATTCTACTCGATATTGGAAGCATTATTACACACTCCCACCTAATAACGTGTGACTCCATCCCTTACCCTCACAACAGCAGCAACACATCATAGCATGGACCCTACCAGGTGTTGAAAACATTATTATGCACAGCCGCCTAATAACTTATGGGCCCACCTTATGCTTTCACAACAGGAGCAGCACGTCATGGCATGGACTCTACCAGATGTTGGAAACATTATTATACACAGCCGCCTAAAAACGTATGGGTCCACCTTTGGTTTCACAACGGGAGCAACACGCCATGTCATGGACCCTACCAGGTGTTGGAAACATTATTTCACAGAGCAACCTAATAACGTATGGGCCCACCTTCTGCTTTCAAAACAGGAGCAACACGTCATGGCACGGACCCTACCAGGTGTTGGAAATATTATTATACACAGCCACCTAATAACGTATGGGCCCACCTTTTGCTTTCACAACAGGAGCAACACGTCATAGCATGGACACTACCAGGTGTTGTAAACATTATTATACACAGCCACCTAATAACGTACGGGCCCACCTTTTGCTTTCACAACAGGAGCAACACGTCATGGCATAGACCCTACCTGGTCTTGGAAACATTATTATGCACAACCCCTAATATCGAATGGTCCACTTTTCACCCTCATATCAGCAAGCAACACGTCGTGGCATGGATTCTACTCGATATTGGAAGCATTATTACACACTCCCACCTAATAACGTGTGACTCCATCCCTTACCCTCACAACAGCAGCAGCACATCATAGCATGGACCCTACCAGGTGTTGGAAACATTATTACACACACACACCTAATAACGTATGGGCCCACCTTTGGTTTTACAACAGGAGCAACACGTCATGGCATAGACCCTACCTGGTCTTGGAAACATTATTATGCACAACCCCCTAATATCGAATGGGTCCACTTTTCACCCTCATATCAGCAAGCAACACGTCGTGGCATGGATTCTACTCGATATTGGAAGCATTATTACACACTCCCACCTAATAACGTGTGACTCCATCCCTTACCCTCACAACAGCAGCAACACATCATAGCATGGACACTACCAGGTGTTGGAAACATTATTATACACAGCAACCTAATAACTTATGGGCACACCTTTTGCTTTCACAACAGGAGCAGCACGTCATGGCATGGACCCTACCAAGTGTTGGAAACATTATTATGCACAGCCACCCAATATCGAATGGGTCCACTTTTCGTCCTCATTTCAGCAAGCAACACGTAGTGGCATGCATTCTACCAGGTTTGGAAACATTATTATACACTCCCACCTAATAACGTGAGACTCCATCCCTTACCCTCACAACAGCAGCAACACATCATAGCATGGACCCTAGCAGGTGTTGGAAACATTATTACACACAGCCACCTTAGAACGTATGGGCCCATCTTTGGTTTCACAACAGGAGAAACACGTCATGGCATGAACCCTACCTAGTCTTTAAAATATTATTACCCACAACCACCTAATATCGAATGGGTCCACTTTTCGCCCTCATATCAGCAAGCAACACGTAGTGGCATGGATTCTACCAGGTGTTGGAAACATTATTATGCACTCCCACCTAATAACGTGTGACTCCATCCCTTACCTTCACAACAGCAGCAACACATCATAGCATGGACTCTACCAGGTGCTGGAAACATTATTATACATAGCCACCTAATAACGTATGGGCCCACTTTTTGCTTTCACAACAGGAGCAACACGTCATGGCATAGACACTACCTAGTGTTGGAAACATTATTATGCACAGGCACCTAATATCGAATGGGCCCACTTTTCGCCATCATATCAGCAAGCAACACCTCGTGGCATGGATTCTACCTAGTGACATTGTTATAACCTCTCATCTAATAACGTGTGGCTCCATCCCTTACCCTCACAACAGCAGCAACACATCATAGCATGGACTCTACCAGGTGTTGGAAAAATTATTATACACAGCCACCTAATAACCTATAGGCCCACCCTTTGCTTTCACAACAGGAGCAACTCGTCATGGCATGGACCCTACCAGGTGTTAGAAACATTATTATACACAGCCACCTAATAAAGTATGGGCCCACCTTTTGCTTTCACAACAGGAGCAACACGTCAGGGCATGGACCCTACCAGGTGTTGGAAACATTATTATACACAGCCACCTAATAACGTATGGGCCCACCTTTTGCTTTCACAACAGGAGCAATTCGTCATGGCATGGGCCCTACCTAGTGTTGGAAACATTATTATGCACAGCCACCTAATATCGAATGGGTCCACTTTTCGCCCTCATATCAGCAAGCAACACGTCGTGGCATGGATTCTCCCAGGTGTTGAAAACATTATTATACAGTCCCACCTAATAACGTGTGACTCCACCCCTTACTATCAGAACAGCAGCAACACATCATAGCATGGACCCTACCAGGTGTTGGAAACATTATTATACACAGCCACCTAATAACTTATGGGCACACCTTTTGCTTTCACAACAGGAGCAACACGTCATGGCATGGACCCTACCTAGTGCTGGAAACATTATTATGCACAGCCACCTAATATCGAATGGGTCCCATTTTAGCCCTCATATCAGCAAGCAATACGTCATGGCACGGATTCTCCCAGGTGTTGGAAACATTATTATACACTCCCACCTCATAACGTGTGACTCCACCCCTTACCATCAGAACAGCAGCAACACATCATAGCGTGAACTCTACCAGGTGTTGGAAACATTATTATACACAGCCACCTAATAACTTATGGGCACACTTTTTGCTTTCACAACAGGAGCAACACGTCATGGCATGGACCCTACCTAGTGTTGGAAACATTATTATGCACAGCCACCTAATATCGAATGTGTCCATTTTTCTCCCTCATATCAGCAAACAACACGTCGTGGCATGGATTCTACCTAGTGTTGGAAACATTGTTATATACTCCCACTTAATAACGTGTGACCCCATCCCTTACCCTCACAACAGCAGCAACACATCATGGCATGGACCCTACCATATGTTGGAAACATTATTATACACAGCCACCTAATAACGTATGGGCCCACCTTTTGCTTTCACAACAGGAGCAACACGTCATGGCATGGACCCTACCAGGTGTTAGAAGCATTATTGTACACAGCCACCTGATAACGTATGGGCCAACCATTTTCTTTCACAACAGGAGCAACTCGTCATGGCATTGACCTAGCCTAGTTTTGGAAACATTATTATGCACAGCCACCTAATATCGAATGGGTCCAATTTTCGCCCTCATATTAGCAAGCAACACGTCGAGGAATGGATTCTACCAGGTGTTGGAAGCATTGTTATACACTCCCACCTAATAACGTGTGACTCCATCCCTTACCCTCACAACAGCAGCAACACATCATGGCATGGACCCTACCATATGTTGGAAACATTATTATACACAGCCACCTAATTACGTATGAACCTACCATTTGCTTTCACAACAGGAGCAACTCGTCATGGCATGGACACTGCCTAGTTTTGGAAACATTATTATGCACAGCCACCTAATATCGAATGGGTCCACTTTTCGCCCTCATATTAGCAAACAACACGACGAGGAATGGATTCTACCAGGTGTTGGAAACATTGTTATACACTCCCACCTAATAACGTGTGACTCCATCCCTTACCATCACAACAGCAGCAACACATCATGGCATGGACCCTACCATATGTTGGAAACATTATTATACACAGCCACCTAATATCGTATGGGCCCACCTTTTGCTTTCACAACAGGAGCAACATGTCATGGCACGGAACCTACCAGGTGTTGGAAACGCTGTTGGAAACATTATTGTGCACACCCACCTAATATCATATGGGTCCACTTTTCGTCCTCATAACGGCAAGCAACACGACCTGGCAT
Source organism: Macrothele yani (assembly GCA_039090855.1). Taxonomy (NCBI): domain Eukaryota; kingdom Metazoa; phylum Arthropoda; class Arachnida; order Araneae; family Macrothelidae; genus Macrothele; species Macrothele yani. The sequence continues at coordinate 13,084,866 of CM077003.1, read as the reverse complement.
GGGCTCTACCGAGGTAGGAAACGTCAATATACACAGTCACTTGACAATGTATGGGCCTACCTTTTTCCCTCATTACAGCAGCAACACGACCTGGCATGGAATCTACCAGGTGTTGGAGACCTTATTACACGCAGCCACCTAACAACTTGTGGGTCAACCTTTCGCCCTAACAAGAGCAGCAACACGATCTGGTATAGACTCTAGCAGGTGTTAACATTATTACACATAGCCACCAAATAACGTATGGGTCAACGTTTCGCCCTCAGAAAAGCAGCAACACGTCGTGGAAAGGACTCTACCAGGTGTTAAGATTATTATATACATCCACCAAATAACGCATGGGTCCCCTTTTCGATCTCAGAACAGCAGCAACAAGTCGTGGCATGAAATCTACAATGTCCTGGAAGCATCACTATATACAGGAACCTAACAACGTATGGGCCCACCTTTTATACTCACAACAGCAGCAATACCTCGTGACATGGACTCTACCATGCGCTGGAAATGTTATTATACACACCCACCTAATAAATGTGGTCCCAACTTTTGCCCTCATAACAGCAGCAACACTTCGTGGCAAGGACTCTATCAGGTGTTAGTAACGTCATTATATACAGCCTGTGGGTCCACCTTTCGCTCTTACAACAGCAGCAATACGTTGTAGCATAGACTCTACCAGGTTTTGGAAACGTTATGGTTGTATTGTGACCCATGGTGGTTGGACAGCATTCCTTAAAGCTAAAGGAGTTGAAGGTGATGCGTTTCGGACTCTACTTTATTCAACAGATGCTCGATTGCTTTCAGATCCGGGGAGTGTGATGATCATTCAAGGATTCTGAACTTATTGGGATGCTCCAACAGCCAGTCCTTTTCCGAACGGGAGTGACAATGCCTTCTTAAAATAATGCATCCTGCTGTGGGAAATGGATAGTAATACATGAATGTAGGTGGTCGGGGAGTGTGTTAGCATAGTCTTGTACAGTGATGGGGATCTCAATATGTGCATGTAAATACTCCCCAAAACATTTCACCGCTTCCACCAGCCTGTAACACCCCAAATTGACATTTGGGGTCCTTTTCCTTGTCTGCTCAACGGCACACAGCAGCCTTCTGTCGGCGTGGCTTAGTTAGAATCTCGATTCGTCAGACCAAGCTCCCCATTCCCGTTCTTTCACGGTTCAGTGGCTTTGTCAACTGCAGCCTCATACTCCCGGTGGTGTGCTGTTAACAACAGTACTCTATGTGAGAGTCGGCTGCTACATGCTAGTTGTTCCATCGTACGCTGAATGGTCTTTTAACGAACCTTCGTGGGTTCTCCCTCCTCAAATGTCGATATTATCCTCTCTACTGTGGCCGTTGCTTTCGATATTACGATACCAGAGAGGCGGCGATCACCTCGAACATTACTGGCCTCTTTTTACGGCCACATTTACCTTGGCGGAGGCCGGTTTCGATGTACCCCTGATACCCACGTGCTACGATCGCACACGGACGTCCCAGACGTTCTACAGACGCTGAAATGAAAGATATCGTCTTCCTCGCCCCGACTGTCTGCCCACGATCCAATTCACTCCGGTCGCCTTGTTTACCGATCATCACAATTAGGTAAGCTGTACATCAGGTAGGTATCTGACTTATTTATGACCCTCTGGTGTTTCGGCTGATCACATTACTGTAGCGTGGTAGGATAGGTGTGTGGTTCGAGAAGGGGATATAATAAATTGTGCTTTCAATATGTTTTTTATGTTTTGTCGATCAACTAAACATCTAAGTAAAAAAATAACCTTCTGATAAGTTCTGGTTAACCCTCGCGAACCATGAATGATTTATTTAACCCGGGCAACGCTGGGGTTAAATTAGCACAACAAAATATACATATTAGCACAACAAAATATACATAATATATTTTGTTGTGCTAATCTTTGTTAGCACAACAAAATCTTCATCTTTGTTAACCCTCGCGAACCGTGAATGATTTATTTAATGCTAATCTTTGTTAGCACAACAACATCTTTGTTAACCCTCGCGAACCATGAATGATTTATTTAACCCGGGCAACGCTGGGGTTAAATTAGCACAACAAAATATACAGATTAGCACAACAAAATATATTATGTATATATATATATATATATATATATATATATATATATATATATATACACTATATTGACAAAAGTCACCGGACACCTTGAAGAGGAACACAACATAGCATTTATTGACATGCATTAGTATGGTGTCGGTCTACCTTTGGCCTTAATGCATGCAGCGACCCTTCGAGACATGCTTTTGACAAGATTTTGGAACACAGTGATAGGTATACGCTTCCATTCAGTATATAATGCTGCCGCTAACTGTTGCTTAGCGGTAGGCATTAGTTACAAACTTCTTATGCGGCGCTCTAATTAATCTCATAGGTCCACTATGGGATTATGATCAGGGCCCTGTGCTGGCCAGTCCACACACGATACGGAATTCTCCTCAAACCACGCCGTAACAGCCTTTGCTTCATGGCTCGGTGCATTATGCTGCTGGAACCAACAAGGCTCGGTTCCATAGTATTGCCACAGAGTTAGTAGGGCATAATTGTCCAGAATATCGAGGTGGACGTGCTGGTTTAGAGGTTTCTCCACGATAACTAATGGGTCGGGATCATACCACGATAAAACACACCCACAGAAGTATACTGCCAGTTCCAAACTTGACCGTAGTAACAGTACACTGTGGTAAATAGCGTTCGCCCGGCTGCCTCCATACTCACACACGGCCATCAAACTGATGCATTGTGTATCTGGATTCATCAGTCCATAGGACCCGTTTCCATTGATCTACGGTGCACGATAAATGTTCTTTACACCATGCTAAACGACGAGTATCATTCCGAGTGGAGATGAAAGACTTATGAGCAGCCGCACGACCACAGTAACCCATGGAATGAAGTTATCTGCAAATGGTACGTGTACAAACCGAGGTTCCAGCATTTTTACTCACCCGTACACTGAGGTCTAATGCGGTACTCCGTCAATTAGCTGTAACGACTCTCCTGAGGCTTCGACGTCCTCTATCACTGATTTTCTTCGGTCTGTCGGTACGTTTTGCTGCTTGAAGCATGCCATGTGTCTTCCACTTATTCGGTACATCCAAAACAGTTTATTTGGGTTATGTTTAAACGCCTCTCGTTTTCTCTTATGGACAACCCATTAATATAACACCCAACAATCTCCCGCCGAGGCATTTTCACTCAACCTCACAGTGTGATATGATTGCTGTCAGCTGCAGGCTTCTTTTTATACCGTTTGCAGCTGTAGCGCGCATCTCAACAACGCAGCGGATCCTTTCATTTGCTTTTGATGGGGTGTCCGGTGACTTTTGTCAATATAGTGTATATACAGGGCCGGATTAAATGGAGGTCTGTGGGTCGTTGCCTTGGGGCCCACCATGACCGAGGAGCCAGGAGGCGTACCTAGATAAATAAAAGATAGATACAGAAAGAGAGAGAAAGAGATTTATAAAATAGTTTCCCTTTTGTCTCGTATGATTTCCACTTGGTCAGAAACAGATGCTGGAAGACGAACAGATTTCAAGGCAGTTGCTCACCAAGAGTTAAGGGTCCTGCGAGAGAGTTTCAGCTTTTTCACGTAATCCACGCACACCTCCCAATTTGCCCTTGGAAGCGTTAATGGTTGAAGTCTCCTGTGGCTTCACATTAAATAACAAAACAGATGCACTAAGGAAGTATACAATGCTAAATCATCAGAAAATCCAAGACAAAATCTGGATATCTTCAGTTGTTAACTCGTGTTCTTATGAGAACAATGAAAAATACTGTGACTTATTCTGAAAACTCTGCAAATTTTTTTTTAGTTTGAATAATGCACTACGTGTTAATTATCAAAACCATATTGCTACAGTTTCGTGTTTTAACGGACATCATAATGATTCCATTCATAATTATTTCAGGGCCCACTCAGATGTCTTAGCCTTGTGTCCCACTCAAATGGCTTAGCCTAGAAGCCCACTAAGGTCTTAATCCAGCCTTGTATATACACAGTGCGTCAAAGAATTTTTAAGACTGGGTCTGTAAAATGAAATAGAAACAATAAATTACAATTTGTTTGGGTTTGTTATTCAAAATAAGTCCCTCCGGCTTCAATACACTTGTTACAGCGATTTAATAATGATTCGAATGCCTGTTCCAGTTCACTTTGCGGAATTGTCTCCAAAGCACGAGTCGAAGCTGTTTGTATGGTCGAAATATCATCAAAATAACACCCTTTTAACGTCATTTTAAGTTTTGGAAACAAAGAAAAGTCGCAGGGTGCTAAATCAGGCGAATGCGGTGGATGATTCAACACACACAGACGTTATTTTTTGCCAGAAATCTACGAACAAGAAGTGAGGTGTGACTGGGTGCATTATCGTACAACAAACACCAACTGTTTTCATTTCGATATTCTGGACGAATGCGACGAATTCTGCCCATCAAACGCCTCAAAACATTTAAATAAAACTCACCAGTAATTGTTTGTCCACTTGAAACAAATTCTTTGTGGATAATAACCCTTACTATCGAAGAATGTAATGAGCATTGTTTTGATTTTCGATGGAACTTTTCTTGTTTTTTTGGCTTGTGGTGAGTTTTTGACTTCCATTCCGCACTTTGTCGCTTTGTTTTAGGATAATATTGAAAACACCATGTTTCATCGCCTGTAACAATCGATTTTTAAAAGTTTGGATCGTTTTCAGCGGCTGAAATGATGTCTCTGCAATGTGCACTTCTCTTTGATTTTTGTTCATTGGTTAACGTGTGTGGAACAAATTTAGCACAGACTTTTGTTTTGCCCAAATCTTCATGCAGGATGGTTCGAATCGTTTCTTTGTTGATGTTTAAAGACTCTTCTATCATTCTTAGTGACGCACATCGATTGTTTGCCACGAAATCACGCACTTTTTTCAATAATCTCAGGTGTCCTAGATGAACTTGGTCTTTCGGTATGATTATCATCTTCTAGCGTCTCTTTTCCGTCCAAAAAACGTTTTTGCCACAGGAAAACATTTGATCTACTTAAACAAAACTCACCGTAAACTTGTTTCATCATTTGGTACGTTTCCGAGGCACTGTTACCAAGTTTTGCGTTAAATTTAATAAGAGCCCTTTGTTCCATCTTAATAATTCAACATGAAAAAAATTTTACTTCTCTAATGAACGCCCGTTTCGTTTGAGTTACTTTTACAACTGCGCAGTACTTTTGGTAGAAAGCAAGCAGATGGTCACGGTTTATAACGCATTCGCGATTACACTGGTGGCGCCACCGTCGGCTGAAATCTAGCCCCTGTCTTAAAAATTCTTTGACGCACTGTGTGTGTATATATATTTCACTTGTAACTCAACCAACACCAAAGAGCATAATATGAATAAACAAACAATATAAAACCCTGAAACATATAAAAACCTGAAGCATATGTAGCTCACGAATGTGGAGAAAATTCCTTATTCCGGGCTGAATAGAACATAAAATCCAAAAACATGGAAAGTATATAATAAAACTCACCCCGTTGAAGCCAACACTCTTCATTATAAGAGAATGTATACTTTTTTCCCGAAAAACAAGTGTACTAAAGCGATTGGATCTGAACAGTTCTCTTCAGGGAAGCACCTGTTCATCAAGTGACCTTTCGAATAGGACAGGAGTCTGACTGTAGTCAAAAGGCCGTCCCAGTACTCCCTAGGGCACCAAATGGAAGAACATCACTGAACGAAATGAACTAAAACACGTCTCCGTACTGTTAAACCGAAGAGACTTTAGTGCCATCTGTACAACTACAATGCAGAACTTATTACTAAGGAAGTTTGAAAATGGTGCAAAGCAAACAGAATAAAGAGGTTAGTACATAAAAGAGTAAAGAAGTGGGATTAAAAGTGAACTTTCAGAAGACAAAAGTGATGTTCAATGCTTTTACAAGAAATGAAGATTTATCGATTGACGGAGAAAAGCTGGAGATAACAGACACGTACGTTTATCTTGGACACCAGATATCAAGTGAGGATCACATTGGTGAAGAAATTAATCGGCGTACAACACTTGCCTGGAGAGCTTTTGGAAGAAACAGCCTAATTTTCAAGAGCAATATGCCATTATGTCTTAAAAAAGCGTTTGATCAATGCATCCTTCCAGTGCTTACGTATGGTGCAGAGACGTGGACCTTAACTAAAAGAGACATACAAAGATTGCAGACAACTCAAAGCAACATGGAGAGGTGCATGCTTGGTGTAACCAGGAGAGATAAGAAGAGGAACTCGTGGATCCGAAAAATGACAAGAGTGGAAGACATCATGATCAAAGTTAAATCCCTGAAATGGCAATGGGCTGAACATACTGCCAGAAGGACAAACCATTGATGGACAGCCGAAATTTTAGATTGGATTCCAAGCGACAGGAAAGACCCAGAAAAAGACCACATGGGAGATGGGTGGATGAAATTCGAAAGTATGCGGGAGTGACATGGAGGAGACTGGCACAAGACAGACCGTTGTGGAGGAAACTTGGGGAGAGCTTCGTCCAGCAGTAGATTGATAATGGTTGACAATGATGATGATGACATAAATCTTTAGCCACAAGTGACCCTTCCAGTGACACTTAGAAAAATTGTTTAATTAATATTGTTGGGTCCCGGGTTAATAATATTTCTGATATCAAAATACTTTTGATTGATAAAAAAATCATGGTTTCGTGTAGACTTCACCATTTGTTTAAAATACCTGAACAAATACCTAAAAGTATAACCAACAGAACGCAAAGTTTTAAACAGTATTCTAAGATTATGAAGTAATTATGTAGAATTATTGCAGATATTAACGCACCTGCAAAACTCTGAAAACAGAAAATTGCGAAATACTGTGTTCGGCACATTGGAGTCCCAATGTATGTAGTATTTCACTTCAAAATTGTAGCATCTTCTTTTGTCAAAAATTGAGACTTTATTTTCTGTGAAGTTTATATCCAAATCTAAGTAATGGAACCTTTGAGTTATTTGTTCCTCCATTTCAAGTAGTAATGGTATTAGGATAGATTTTCAAAGCTGTTTCGCCAAGCGTTCCAGAGAGACAGACAGATAGATTTGGATGTATATATATATATATTATTGTCGGCGAAAGCCAGTTCTCAAATAGTACATCACAAGAAGAAAATAATAAGAAACTTTTTCTTCCTCTTTTTTCTTTCAGCAAAGGATTCAATTTAAAAAAAAAACCGTCAAACTGAATATAGCTACTTTCATCCTAGCGATTACGATATTAAAGTTCAAGAAAAAGCTAACATTATGGAATGCGATGTTTCCTGAATGATTTCAATTTTTATAAAGATTTTTATGAAACTGTGTTGAACTCAGGAATTCGCGCAAATGTAATGTCGCAAAATAGCGAACATCTGAGAGATCTCTTTTTTTCCTTTCTAACACAAGAGCCACATGGTACCTTTCCGTTTAAATAGTACAGATCACCTAATACGGCACAAAGGGAAATTTATAGAAACGTGTACGTTCCCTCCGTGTCAAGACGAGTCGGAAAAACAACCAATTTCTTCTTTTATGTGGGATTCAGACTCGTAAACGACCCCGTAAAGAACTCATGCTTTCGTTATTTCCGGATCAGAGGATTTTATTGTTTGGTAGCCAGACAAACTGCGGTGCGACGTCTAATTTGACTCTGCGAACAACAAAAAATGCAGAACAAATTCCTGAAGATACCGATTGAGATCTCTTTCCGGATGAGTATTAAAGTGAAATCAAACAAAAATTATGAGTACAGCACTAAGAATGAATTCCAGCTGGACAGCTGTTGTTCCCAGTGGCAAGCGATTAGGAAGCTAACTTCTCGTTAGTCAGGTTCGAGTCCAAGATCAGAGGTAGATGGCATTTTTTTTTCAGAGTTCTGGCTTTCATTTCGCCGTTACCTATAACACAGAATTTAAAATGAGAGATTTCATCCAGATGCACGTATGTATCGGTAACCTGAAAAATAAAATGGCATACACCTATGAGCCATTTCATTATAACCACCCCCAGCCTAAAGAAATGAGCGCGTCTGGAGACCGAACGGTGGAGCCGGTGAAGTTCACAGAGCAGTACACATACAACCCGAGGACCGGCTTTCGGTAAGCAGATTGTTCGGAGTCAGAATATGAAAAACTTGCAACTTATCGGAGTTTGATAAATGACAAATTGTGATGGCACGGAGCCTCGGAGCAGCCACTGTACGATGAGGTGTAGAGTTGTCTTCCATGAAGAGAAACACAGGACCCACGGCACCTCTAAACAGACGCACGTGAGGCAGGAGAACCTCGGTACAATAGCGGACACCAGTGACTGAACCTCCTTGGATGATGTGGAGGTCAGTACGGCTACCAAGCATGATACCGCCCCAAACGAGAACTCCGCCACCTCCAAACCGGTCCCTTTCGATGATGTTGGAGGTGTGGCTGCGTGTTCCCTGCTCTCTCCAGATGTGTATACGTCCAGAATCGCTCGTCAGGCTAAATCGGCTCTCATCCGTAAAGAGAACTCGACCCCATTGCTGATGCGCCCAGTTCTTGTGTTCCTGGCACCACAGAAACCGCCGTCTCCGATAAGCAGGCGTTAATGGCACACGCCGTACTGGTCGTCGTGCAAATAGACCACCTTTGTGCAGCCTCCTGGCCACGGTAGAACGCGATAACGGGCGTCCAGTTGTCTGTTGCATGTGCCTTGCGATTTCTCCCGCTGTCTGCCGTCTGTCTCTTCTCGCCTGTAGGACAATATACCGGTTGTCCGCCGCCGTGGTTGCTCGTGAACGACCACTGCTAAACTCTCGGACAGCTGTTCCTGTCGTTTGAAATGCTCTCCAAGCTCGTGAAACGATGCTGTGAGTGATCCCGAACTCCTCGGCCACGCTAGTCACGCTTTGACCTTCTTCCAACTTCCCAATGACGCGACCTCGGGTAAAGTCATCCAGATGTCGTCTACTGGATTGCCTGTTGGCCATATCACACGGTGGCAGCAACTCGACGTCGTTCAAACCGATGTACATCGTGCAATTGCTTTCACCGAATTGCTGAGCTTACACCGCCCGTGTGCTTTATACCCTTCCGACACCCCCTCCCCCCCATGTCATGCTGCATATATGCGCATGCCCTATCGTACCGGACCCTAGTCTATCTCCTGAGTGGTCTTTCGGTCCGTTCTGCCTGCTCGTTCCGCTGTTATGCTGATTTCTCCTCTTCGTCCTTAATTTTTGCACACCAGTGTATTACATTGTATTTTTGGTTTTAATCTAACAGCTAAATAAACTGAATTGAATTGAAAAAAAATTGAATTGAATTGATTTTTATATAGGGTGGTCGAAAATTTCCCTAGGGGTTTCGCCTGACAACTGTATAAAAACGAACAGATCTACAGCAATGCGGTTTGCGGCATTTGAAAGAATGAATATTCGAGTTTTTAATGTCATCTCTTTCCAACAGATGGCGTTACGTGCTCGCAAATACCGACGCCCGCTGCAAAACAACTGAAAATGTCGTCGCCGCAGGAGAAAGCAATGTGCGTGCGTTGGTTTTTTGAGACGAAGTCTGTGATTACGGTACAAAGAAATTACCGTCGCACATATGGGAAAGATCCACCGAGTGATTTCAGTATCAGAATGTGGCAGAAGAAATTCTTGGATACTGGTAGCGTCGTGGACCGGCAAAGAAGTGGCAGAGCCCCTGTCAATGAAGAAACCGTGCAGAGCATACTGGAGGTTTTCGCTCACAGTCCTAGCAAGCCCGTGACAAGGACTTCTTTACAACTGAATGTTCCACGACCCACATTGATGGGAGTGCTTCACAAACGCTTGAAACTAACCACATACAAAGTGCAACTCCTACACCAGATTAAACCGAACGATGAACCTCATCGCTTAGCATTCGCTCGGGCTGTGTTGGAGCGGCTGGAAGTTGATGAAAGTTTCCTACGCAGTATAATGTTCTCGGATGAGGCAACCTTTTACATGCACGGAAAAGTCAACAGTCAGAACGTTCGTATATGCGATAGGGAAAACCCACATTTAGTCAGGGAGCATGTCGCGCACAGTCCAAAGGTGAATGTTTGGTGTGGGCTCATACATAATTGTGTAATTGGCCACTTCTTCTCCGAGCCCACAGTGCAAATGAATAATTACCTGAGCATGCTTCAGAACTTTGCTGTTCCTCAACTACAGGATTTGCAACCAAACGGCAGATGGCGCTCCCCCACATTGGGGACTTAACGTTCGTGAATACCTGAACCGTGAGTTTTCCGACAGATGCATTGGCAGAGATGGTCCCATTCCTTGGCCACCCCAGTCCTCGGGTATCGCTCCTTTAGACTTCTTCCTCTGGGGCTATGTCAAGGACATGATTTACCGGGAAATATTAAGCAGCCTTCAGGAGCTGAAACAGCGCGTTATAGCAGTGTTTGATAGAATCGATCCTGACATGTTGGAGCGCACATGGCAAGAAATTGAATACCAACAAGATGTGTTACGTGCCACCAAAGGCGCACATGTAGACGTGTATGAAGGTAAGATTATTAAACTCGAATATTTACTCTTTCAAATGCCGCAAACCGCATTGCTATAGATCTGTTCGTTTTTGTACAGTTGTCAATTGAAACCAATAGGGGAATTTTCGACCATCCTGTACAACCTACGACACCCACAGCGGAGATACTATGTGTGTGTGTATGTGTGAATTGAGTTTCGAATTTATAGTTCAAAGCCTATTTGTCCGAGTCAGGTCCGGTTCCAAAATTTTTGACTCGTTTCCAACACTGGTCCAAAATACTTCAAAAATGAACTGCAGAAACCAGCTAAAAGAAAAATTTATTTCTGCGCTCATTTAAGCATCTTGCCTTTCTTTCTTGGAGTGATGCAATTATACTCCATGAGAGAGCCTGACAAAAGAAATGTATAAATCTGTGAACAGAGGGCAAAATTTTTCAATCACTGTCGTTCTCTTGAAAAGTAATTTTCATTTCTGTAGCGTCAAAATAAAGGATTAAAGGGAAAGTGGGTGCTTGATTTAGTACAAAGCACAAGTTCTTCAACTTCGAATGTAACTTCAGAGTGCTATTTACTATTCCTCGAATCAGATGTGATTCCTTGAGGCTATTATGACGTCACATTCCACTGTAGAACGGAAGAGCAGATTATTCACAGCCAGTGACTCGCGTTTACTTTTAAAATGACTTATTTGCTAATATTGCAAAAGAAGAAAATTTTACTTGCGCAAAATGGCTTTAAATAATACAGTCGGTCTTGAAACGTCGAGTTTATGCTGATGATTGTTTCCGCCCGACCTCCAGCTGGAATTTCGAGTGAACAGCTGCAGAGGAAAGAACACTAAAATGCGTATTTCAAGAAAAAATTGCGAGATCCGATAAAAACTACCGCGCGTTCTGGAAAGAAAATTGACACGCTTCCGCGCGTGTGCTGAATATGCGGCACGCGACAATTTCGGCGTTACGCAGTGCTGTAGAAAAACCCATGTGACTGAGCAAAGATAAAACTATGGATAAGGAAAATTATTTGTTATTAATATTTATGTTATCGGTTTGTCCGTCCGTCCGTCCGTCTGTTCCCACGGTATCTCTGCAACTATAAGTCCGATTTGAAAAATTCTTTTTGCATTCGGAAGCTTAAAATATGCGAATAATGATCCTTCATTTCGTTTTTTTTTTTTTAATTTTACGATGTACAATTTTGCCGCTAGAGGGCGTAAATGCAGATGATGCCGAATTCAAAATTACATTTTATTCCACATATTTGCTTCTAACATCCGATTGAAAAAATTATTTTATCTTTCGATTCCATTTATATCGAAGAGTATTTTAGATATAGTTTCTTTTTCAAATTACGCATAGATTTTCCGCTAGGGGGCGTAAAAGTAAATTACATTTTCCCCGATCACTCTTCTTCTAAAACTCCGATTTGAATTTTTTTTTTTTCAGCAGATACATCTTCTGATCGAAAATCTTTTGCATAACATTTCGAATATTTGGTAAAGAATACTTTGGCCACCAGGGGGCGTAAGTGTTAATTTTTTTTTCTGATGTATTTGCCATAAAATCTGAGCTTCTAAAACATCGATTGATAAATTTCTTTCGTGGACTGATGCCACTGACATCGATAAACCTTTTCGGAATAATTTCTTCTTAAAATATTCCACAGTTTCTCCGCCAGGGGGCGTAGATGTATATCTTATTTTTGTCAATATCTCTACTTCTAGGAGTCCGATTTGAAATAATCCTTCTTTGTTAGATAGTGTTTTCCGCGTGACATGTTTTTCATATAATTTCAAAATTTTCAAGTAATTCATAGACTTTCCGCTAGGGGCGTAAAGGTAAATTGCGTTTCTTCCTATATCCCTGCTTCTAAATCTCCGATTTGAAAAAATCTTTCTGCACCGGATACAGCTCCTGATGGGAAATCGTTTGCACTTAATTTCTAATTTTTGTAAAAAAATGGTTTGGCCACCAGGGGACGTAAATCTTAATTTCCGCTTCTGATGTATTTGCAGCAAAATATGAGCTTCTAAATTCTCGATTGAAAATAACGTCGTTTGTAGACCTATACTACTCATGTCGACAAACCTTTTAGAAACATTTTCTTCTTAAAATAGTGCACGGTTTCTACGCCAGGGGGTGTAGATGTATATCTTATTTTCGTCAATATCTCTACTTCTTAAAGTCCGATTTGAAAAGTTCTTTCTTTGTTGGCTAGTGTTTCCGATGCGAAATGTTTTTCCTATAAATTCAAAATTTTCAAGTAAATCATAGACTTTCCGCTAGGGCGCACAAAGATAAATTGCGTTTTCTGCTCCTAAAACAACGATTTGAAAAATAAATTCTTCCTCTATCACATACAAGACCTGATGGAAAATATTTTTCACATAATTTCTAATGTTTAGTAAAGAATTGTTTGGCCAGCAGGGGTCATAAGTATTAATTTCTGCTTCTGATGTACACTATCTACCAATAAGTAATTGGACACCTGTGATAGCAAAGGAAAACGAAGTTTATTCACCATCAATAGTTGGTGGAGCCTGCACAGCTGCGACCCTCCGGGGCATAATCTCAACCAGGCGTTGTACGACGGCTAGCGGTATTTTCTACTACTCGGCTTGGAGAAGACAGGTCAGTTCCTTCACCGATTTCGGACGGTGGGGGCACCCCTTAAGTTGACGCTCCAACTCGTCCCAGAGGTGCTCGATAGGGTTAAGGTCCGGGCTCTGCGCAGGCCAGTCCATTCGATTAACCCCATTGTCATCATACCAAGCCATGGTGGACCTCGCAACATGACAGGTGGCATTGTCATCCTGAAAGTAACATGGGTCCACCCCGTAAAACTGCCACAACGTAGGAAGTGCATGGTCATCCAAAATGGTGCAGTAGGTCTTGGTGTTGAGTCTACCAGGAATTGCGACCAAGGGTCTCGTGCCATACCAGGAGAAACACCCCTATAGCATAATTCCACCGCCACCAAACTTCACAGTTAGCACAATGCATTCCGGCAGGAAGCGTTCTCCAGGCAGACACCAAACCCAGACCCTGCCATCCGAACGGTAGAGGGTGAACCTTTATTCGTCGCTCCAGAGAACCTGTTTCCACTGTTCAACGGTCCACTGTCTACGTTCTTTGCAGCACGTTAGCCGAGCAGCAATGTTGGACTTGGTGATCAAAGGCTTGTGGGCGGCAGCACGTCCATGATAACCGAGCAGATGGGCTTCATTACGGATGGTATTCATAGAAAGAACACTCCCAGATGCCTGTTGAAACTCCTCGCGGATGTGGCCCATCGATTTGGTGCTTTTCTTCCGAATTTCTCTGGCCAGCACCCGTCGTTCTCTAACTCTCAGTTTTGTGGGTCTGCCGGGTCGAGGCACATTCCGACAGTCACCTCTCATCTCCCATTTGCCAATCACGTAGGCCACTGTCGATTTTGGGTACTTGAACTCGCTGGATATGTGACGTATGGATCGGCCATTTCTGTGATACCCGACGATTACACCTTTCTCGAAATCAGAGAGCTCCGAACTGCGTGGCACCTTGCATGCGACTGGTTGCGTTGTTGCTTCCCACACGATATTTGACGGCGGCGGCCGTGACGTGTATCAGAACCACAGATATCGTCGATTGCAGGGGTGTCCAATTACTTGTTGGTAGATAGTGTATTTGTAGCAAAATCTGGGCTCCTGAAAATTAGACTAAATTTTTTTTTCTTGGACCGATACCGCTTATATGGATAAACCTTTTGAGAATACTTTCTTCCTAAAATAATGCATGGTTTTTCCACCAGGGGACGTAAAGTCACATCTTATTTTTGTCGATAACTCTGTTTCTAAGAGTTCGTCAGCTTACGATTCCGTTTACAGCAATATCTGAAGGATTAAAGACCCGATTGTAAAACGTCTTTCTTCCGTCAGATACTATTGTTTTCCATACCGGTTCCATTGACTTTCAATAGCTTTGATGAATTTAATTTGCGTCAGAACGGATTCAAAATACGTGCCTGTTACACCCGAAAATTCGGTGTCGTCTTTCTTGTTTGTTATTGTTGTTGTTGGAGTTTAACGATCATCGCGAGCAACTCAATGGGCTATAAGCAGTCCCCTGTCCCTAATTTAGGGACACTGGCTGCAGGGAAGAGAGAGAGCCAGTGCCGTAAGACAAACACGACATCCATGCCTCATCGGGATTCGTACCCGGACCCTTCACGGGCGAATGATCATAAGCTGCCGCTGAGACCCCTGCGACACCGTGGTCGCTGTTATTAGTCTTACTCAAAATACACTGAAAGGACAAATTATTACGTACATCACGGGGGAAATACGCAAAGCAACAGAACAGCAGCAAATCACGGTGTGTAGGAAAACCGGTTGAGACTATAAATAGAGTGTGTCGGTACGCACACGAATACATTTCGTCAAGTGAAAAGGTATTCATGGGCAAAAATTAATAAATAGCATGGGTCGAGGACGAGACTTGAGTGAGTTTGATCGAGGTCAAGTTGTGGGAGCCAGGAAGGTCGGATGTTCAATCAGCGCGACGACGCGACTGTTAGGAATTCACCGACAAACCGTAGCAAGTGTGTCCCAGGAGTACGTGAAATCCGGCAAAACTGCTTACAGTCTGATGAAATGTGGACGTAAAAGTGCATTGGATGATCGAGGGCGCCGACGATTGGCCCGCATCGTACACACGATTCAGAAGGCTTTTTTTGCAATAAATCCCGTCACAACTTAATGAAGGAGCATCCACAAGCCTATGCTCGTTGACACATGGCACAGCTCGGCTGGGACAGTCGACGACCACATCTTGTCCCGATGTTAATGGCACAGCATCGCATGATTCGGCTGCAGTTCGCGAAGCCCCATCGAAACTGGAGCATGGATGTTTGGAAACGCGTCATATGGTCTGACGAATCCCACTTCACAGTGTACCGCGCTGGCGGCAGGCAGCGTGTGTGGCGTAAATCACAGGAAGCTATGGACCCCACATGCCAAGTTGGGGTACATGCCAAGTTGGGGTCCTACAGGCAGTTGGTGGAGGTGGTGTAACTATTTGGGCAGCTTTCACGTAGTCCGGTCTGGGTCCCTTAGTACCTCGTGAGTCACTGGTTCCAGCTATGTGCAGCTCCTGGCCGACCATCTCCACCCTTTTATTACCTGCCTCTGTCCGAATCAAGTTCCGATCTTTCAACAGGGCAACGCTCCACCCCATCGGTCCCGGCTAGTGACCGACAGGTCCCAGTAGCATAGCAATGAGCTTGCCACACTCGCATGGCCCACTCGCTTACCAGACATCAACCCCATAAAGAATTTCTGGGACATGTTGGAATGAGCTGTTCGTGATCAACCATCCCGGCCTACATCTCTTCCTGCTCTACGCCAAGCACTCTTAGATTGTTGGTCAGCGATGCCTGAGTTTGTATTTCGGAACCTCGTTGCTTCCGTACATCGACGTTTGGATGCTGTCCTATGTGCAAAAGGTGGCGCCACACGCCATTAGGTGAGTGTACGCAATAATTTGTCCTTTCAGTTTAATCCCTTTTCAAAAGGCTAATACACTTTAAGATTAGCAGCGTAAGACACCTGTTACAGCTTTTGTTGTTGTTGTTGTTGTTGGAGGTTTGACAACCCCCCGTGAGCCACTCAGTGGGCTATAAGCAGTCGCCCGTCCCTAATTTAGGGTCACTGGTTCCAGGGAAGTTGAGAATGCCAGTGCCGTAAGACAAACACCACAACCATGCTTCACCGGGATTCGAACCCGTTCCCGTCGTGAATGAATGAACAGAAGCCATCGCTTAGGCCACTGCACCTCCGAAGCGGCCGTGTTACAACTTTCGTGCAAGGTTTTGAAAGATTTAGAACGCCGCCCCGGTGGCGCAGTGGTCTAAGGCGATGGCCTCTGATCCTTCGTCCGAGAGTGGTCCGGGTTCGAATCCCGGTGAGGCATGAATGTTGTGTTTGTCTTACGGCACTGGCTCTCTCCCTTCCCTGGAACCAGTGACCCTAAATTAGGGACGGGCGACTGCTTATAGCCCATTGAGTTGCTCATGGTGGTCGTTAAACCTCGAATCAAAAAAAAAAAAAAAAAAAAAAAAAAAGATTTAGAACACTCGTCTTCTGTAATGGTATTTACTTCTTGGTGTATGTGTGTGCGTGTGCTGTTAAGTTCTTCTGAGTGTCACAAGCTATCAATTTCAGCGTTTTTTTAATCTGAATTCCAGCATGGTAATAAGAGGGTGGCTACAACATCCAAGGCAGGTGGTCCTTTGCACTTTGATCACTGTACGAGCAGGTGCACTGTTATGCAACAACAACCAATACACTGCTTCAAATCTGGCCTGAGGCCAGATTTGAGGCAGTGTATTGGTTGTTGTTGGTTGTTGTATTGGTTTTTGTTGTTTACCTAGCTGGCCAAGGAAGCGAGCTCACGTCGGTGGAGTGTTTATCCAACCATTCGGATACAGTTCGGGAGCTGCATTGTCTTGTTGCAGAATGAGATCCCCAGTGGATGTTGAAGACGCACAAACGGGAGCAAAGGATCGTCCAGGATATCCCGGTAACGTTGACCTGTAAGGAACGATGTCACACGTACCAGGGGTCCCATTTCAGTCCACGTAAACAGTCCCCAGACGAGAATGCCACCCCTACCAGCTTGAAGAGTACCCTGCTGTCAAGAAGGATCCATCGCTTCATGTGGTTTGCACCGTATTAGCATCCTGCCATCCGCATGTACCAACGTGAATCTCGACTCATCAGTCCAGGCAACATTTTTCCACATGTCTAGGGTCCAGTGGCGATGTTCCCGCGCCCCTGCTAATCTTTGCACCCTGTGATGTACGGTCAGCAGCGGTACCCTCGTGGGACGATGGCTTCTGTACCCCACAGCGAAGAGATGGTTCTGAATGGTGTGGCTGCTTACACGTTTTTGTGCACCAGCGTTAAATTGCCGAGTGGTTTCTTGCACTGTGGCCCGTCTATTCGCTGTTACAATGTGAGCTAGCCGAGGATGACCCCGCTCATCCACACGCTGTTGTCCACGGCAGTTGGCCCTTGCAGAGATAGTTTTACCGGATTCGATGTACTCACGGTGCACCCGGGACACAATGGCTCGTGAAAATCCCAGTGCCTGCACGACTTCCGAGATGGAGTGACCCATTCGTAGGGCCCCGACAATTTGCCCACGATCAACTGCGCTTAGATCCTTCGTCTTACCCATACTGCGCCCGATTCTTACTGATTGCCGTTGCATCATACGTCATGTCGTTTCCGTTTACAGGGCCGCCCACAGCGCCACATTTGCATAACGCCAACTGTCTCTAATTCAGTTGCTCTTCAGTGCATACCTGTAAGTGTAAACGCAAATAACAGTCCTTCCGTCTGGAACGAATTTTGACTTCATGATGAAAGAAGGGGATAAGAATGGGTTTGATACGTAGAATCACGAAGAGAACTTGTTTTGTTCTTGGTGAGCTATGTGGTCGCCATCTTGCGCTTTGTTTTTTCACCTGATCATGATTCTAGAAGCATCAATTCAAGTCCCTAGTAATAATAGGTTCAATGTCAGCTATTTGAACAACACCTTCGGAAGCATCCAATCCTCTAAGTTTTTTCGTATAATACGAACTATATGAGAAAAACTCCGGTCATGGACGACCATAGCTTGGTTTTCAGGAAGGGACTACGAATAACATATATATATAGACACCATATGCAAATTCCCCGGTGGCTTCTTGTTATCTAACTGTTTTTGCTACATTCTCAACACATAAATTTAATTGAAAATCAGAAAACCCAAAATCTACATTTAAAAAATGGATACAAATGAAATCAGGCAGCATGTTAGAACAATAAGGAAATTGCTTTTTCGTTCTTTTGATAATTTTGAACACTTGTGTTACATGCTCCACGAAACCCCAAAGACTACTGTAGTGGTCACCAAGAATGAACAAATACCCTCAAGGCAAATTCCTCGAGAAATTTTTTAGATATCTTTGTCCAGCAGTGAATAGCTGCTATAGAAGATGATACGTATAGTGCGATCAAAAAGTTCCGAGACTAGGTACGTAGCGTGCCAACAGATGACAGTACGCGGATTTGCGAACAGCGGTCGAGGGCAGTGACCTTCTTGAGTTATTTTGCCGAGTGGCGTCGTTCTGTAAACATCGGAAGCTGTGCTACACGATATTTGGTTACCACAGCTGCGATTTCGGTATGGACTGCAAACTAGAGCAGCGAGCGAACATCAAATTATGCGTCAAATCGGGAACGGGGACGCAGGAAATGTTGGGGCAGGCTTATGGTAATGAAGCAATGAGTCGTGCGAGGTGTTTTGAGTGGCACTCGCGCTTCAAGGGCGGCATAACGGCACTGGAAGACGACGAGAGGTCAGGGCAACCGTCCACGAGCAAAACCCCCAAAAATGTGAACATAATTAGGGAACTGGTGCATGAGGATCATCGGAGAACCATTCAAGACATCGCTACCATCGTCAGTGTGTCATACAGAACAGTGCGAGAAATTCTGACGTCGGTTTTGAACATGCGCCGCATTGCTGCAAAGTTTGTGCCAAAGAATCTGAACCCTGAACAGAAGGCGCTCCGTGTCGAACTGTGTCAAGATCTTCGTCAGCAGGTGGTGAATGAACCAACGTTCCTGTCGCGGGTCATCACTAGGGACAAGACTTGGGTCTACGGTTATGACCCGGAGACCAAACAATAGCCGTCGCAGTGGAAGATCCCCGCATCTGCACGACCGAAGAAGGCCCGACAGGTCTGCAGCGCAACCAAAAGCATGCTCATCGTGTTCTTCGACATTCGTGGGGTTGTGCACCGTGATTTCGTCCCCCAGGGCCAGACTGTCACCGCCATTTTCTTTTGCAATGTTCTGCGGCGTCTTAGGGAGGACATTCGCCGCAAACGACCTGAAATGTGGCGCAGGGGTGATTTCCTGCTCCATCAGGACAATGCAGCAGCTCACAGAGCGTTAGCAACACGCCAGTTTTTAAGCCGCAACAGCATGACTACCCTTCCTTAACACCTTACTCGCCGGATTTGGCACCCTGCGACTTCTTTCGGTTCCCGAAGATGTAGCTAAAGCTCAAGGGTCGCCAATTTGAAACCGTGGACGAGATCCAGCTCGAATCGCAAACGGTGCTTGACACGATTCGCGAACAGGACTTCCAGGGATCGTTCCAACAGTGGCAAAAACGCTGGCCGGTGTATCGCTGCCCAAGGAGACTACTTTGAGGAGATCATAGCCAGACTTAGGTAACGTAAGTACGTTGTTGTATATCGGCTTAGTCTCGGAACTTTTTGATCGGACATCGTATAATACAAATTTGGAAGATGTGAATCCGTTTATTAATGTAAATATGACATGGTTGTTAAGTCAGATAATACCGAAAACTTGAAAATTTAGTCGTCTTGGAGCGGTAATCGAACTCGCGTCTCCCGTATAGCGCCCGTGTATGCTAACCACTACACCATCCAGAACGACCAGGCTTCAAATTATTGATTCATTTGAATATAACCATCACAGGATTCGCTAGTCGAAGCAACCGGCATTCAAAAGTTTTAATCTTTTCACGGGAATGAATTCTAAACCTCCTGATTCGCTCTATATATGAATGCCGGTTGCTTCGACTAGCGAATCCTGCGATGGTTATATTCAAATTAATTGGAAACTCGAAACTTGGTCGTTCTGGGTGGCGTAGTGGGTAGCATACTCGGGCGCTACCCGGGAGACGCGAATTAAATTTTCAAGTTTTCGGATATTATCTGACTTAATATCCATGTCGTATTTACACCAATAAAATAATTCACATCTTCCAAATTTGTATTGTACGATGGTGTAATCCCGTATTTCATTTATTGTGGATGATATATTTTACATTTCTCTGCCTTTCATACTTTTCCACGCTGTACGTATGAACACTGTTCTCCAACATGCAATGGGAAATTTCATTATTACTTTCTACTGTAAATTTCAACTTTTTCTACTGGAAATTTCCATCGATTTTCCTATTTCTTTTCTGAGTAAACGCACATCCAGTTGTAGAGCAAAATTCGCGATCAGAATTACCGTTATCGCGAATATCTCGTAGTACCTTCCAAGGACAGAAGAACATGATCCGATTTCCAGGGGGATGCCCCTCCTGACCCCCCTTCCCATATGGGCGCCCATGCTGAGAGGTATCCATGAGATAGGTAGTTTATGCTATTATTCACATCCAACGCATCTCACCAACTATAGGGTTGATGCGAATGAAATGTCCTGCGCGAACGAGCAGTGGAGACAGGCCCCCACCACGTGGAATGGAACCACCCACAGGTGTTGCAGGTATTACGTCATAGAGTTACTATAAATAGCTAGCACGTGTGTGAAGAACAATTTTCAGGCGTGGTTTGCTTGGCCGAAACGTGGCTTGCAACGGAAACATGCAGACGCCGGATTTGAGAGTCATCTTCCTGTATGAATATAAACTGGGCCATTCTGTAGGAATTGCCGCTCGAAACGTTAACAAAGCGTTTGAGAAGAATGCAGTGAACGAACGAACCATTCGGCGATGGTTCGCGAAGTTTCGAAGCGGAGATACGGACCTGCAAAACGAAGCACGTGCTCACCGACATGTTGCTGTTTCTGACGATGTTCTGTTACGTGTGGTTGAAGCGGACTCCCGCAAAACGTGTCGTGAGATAGCGGCAGAGGTAGATGTCCAGTGTTGTTCGGCGTCTGGCTGTGCTGGGTAAGGTCAAAAAGCTGGACATGTGGCTGCCGCATGAGTTGACAACTGCCAACAAGACTAGGCGTTTGGAAGTCTGCACGTCGCTGCTTGCCAGGATTAAACAGGAACCTCTACTGCATCGAATCGTCACGTGTAACAAGAAGTGAGTCCTTTATGATAATCGGAAACGATCTACACAATGGTTAAGCAAGGCACGGCCTGCTGGACGGCATCCTAAGCCACCTCTACACACCAAGAGGATGATACACCTTGTCTGGTGGTCCACAGCCGGGATAATTCATCGGAGTTTCTTGGCAAGAGGCCAAACCATTACTGCAGAACGTTACTGTGCTGAATTACACCAGATACACCGGAAATTGCTGGCGAAACAACCGGATTTGGTCAACAGACATGGTGTTCTTATGCTCCAGGACAACACCGCCCTTATATCGCGCAACGAGCGATGCTGGCACTAAATGCCTTGGGCTATGAAGCACTGCCTCGTCCTGCCTGTTACACGGACTTGTCTCCGACAGACTATCATCTATTTCCTGGCCTGGAACACTTCCTGTCCTGGAAACAGTTCACGACAGGAAACGAGATTCAACGTGCAGTTGATGACTTCTTCGGGCCCCAGCTACAAGAATTTTTTCGTTCAGAGATCATGGCCTTGCCGGACAGATGTCAACTATGTGGCAATGCCGAGGGGGAATATTTTGCCCAGGTAAGTTTCCTACTTTTCCGTTCTCGCCGTAAACGTGTGCAGGTCCTTTGCCAGACATTTCATTCGCACCAACACCAATAAATGCTTCTCAAGCTGCATTTCTGTTTCATGTGAAGTTACTGCAGCTCCACAATCGCTTTGGCGGGTACAGCAGTACCACCGGTCTACCCAGATGGATACAACCACTTGATAAGCTATAGCGTAAAAAGCGTTTGCCGGGGGCGTGAATCGAAATTGCATCCTTCTGCTCCGGAGCCAAATGCTTTTTCATCCATCTGCTCCAGAGTGAATGCACCGACGAACTTTGTCGCTGCAATTCTGCCGTCTTGACATCTATGTGCGTCACCTCCGTATGCGTCGCATGCATCACTCCTTGAGAAAGGCAGAGGCACGAAATCGCAAGTTTCGGGTCCTCAGCAAACTGTACTGGAAGTAACTCTTTGTTGAAGAACTCTGCCGTCTTGACATCTATGTGCGTCACCTCCGTATGCGTCGCATACATCCCTCCTTGAGAAAGGCAGAGGCACGAAATCGCAGGTTTCGGGTCCTCAGCAAACTGTACTGGAAGTAACTCTCTGTAGAAGAACTCTGCCGTCTTGACATCTATGTGCGTCACCTCCGTATGCGTCGCATACATCCCTCCTTGAGAAAAGCAGAGGCACGAAATCGCAGGTTTCGGGTCCTCAGCAAACTGTACTGGAAGTAACTCTCTGTAGAAGAACTCTGCCGTCTTGACATCTATGTGCGTCACCTCCGTATGCGTCGCATACATCCCTCCTTGAGAAAAGCAGAGGCACGAAATCGCAGGTTTCGGGTCCTCAGCAAACTGTACTGGAAGTAACTCTCTGTAGAAGAACTCTGCCGTCTTGACATCTATGTGCGTCACCTCCGTATGCGTCGCATACATCCCTCCTTGAGAAAGGTAGAGGCACGAAATCGCAGGTTTCGGGTCCTCAGCAAACTGTACTGGAAGTAACTCGCTGTAGAAGAAATCTCTGCATTCTTGACATTTATGTGCGTCACCTCCGTATGCATCGCATACATCCCTCCTTGAGAAAGGCAGAGGCACGAAATCGCAGGTTTCGGGTCCTCAGCAAACTGTACTGGAAGTAACTCGCTGTAGAAGAACTCTACCGTCTTGACATCTGTGTGCGTCACCTCCGTATGCGTCGCATACATCCCTCCTTGAGAAAGGCAGAGGCACGAAATCGCAGGTTTCGGGTCCTCGGCAAACTGTACTGGAAGTAACTCTCTGTAGAAGAAGGAGTTCTCGCTTATTCCAGACGTTGTGTGGAAGAAGCATCACAAAATTTTAAACATGAAATTTTTGAAGCATCACAAAATTTTCGATGAACCTAACGGCCAAAAAATTCGTTTTTACGTTCAGGTGCCAACATGAAAATCCAAATTTGCCAGTGGCAGGAATTCGCATCCTTCTTCTCCGGAGTCGAATGCTTTCCGAGTTACGCTACACCGATGAAGTTTGCCTCTGTAACTTTGCCATCTTCACATGCACCTGAGCTCTGTAGTACGTCATATAAATTCGTGTCTAAAAGTTAAGGATCACCTGTATTTTCATAGTATAACTTTTACTCCAACAAGATGTGTATGAAAATATTTTAATAAAGAGTAAACACAGACGAAAAGGATATGTACACGCATAAATAAGAATGAATTTGTGCTTATTAATAAAGAAAATCGGTAAAAGAACGAAATCATGCCATTTTCTGGCATTGGATCACAATAACTAAAATAGATAAAAAAAAAAAAAATTATATTTCATGGATCATTTTAACAGGGTGTATGCCCAACCCTGACTGCAATGCATGATGGGCATCGGTGAACCATGCTTTTCACAAGATTGTCCAGATGATCTTAAGGGCGGTTTATCCATTCTTCTTTCATTGACATCAAACAGGTCTGTTTTGGTGTCAGATGGGGGACCGCGCTCAGCAATGTGCCTCCTCAAAGCTTATCAAGCATTTTCGATTGGATTCAGGTCTGGGGAGTAGGCAGGCCACTCCATTCAGTCTACCCCTCGCCCTCTAACAGTTCATCAACATATGATTATTTATGAGGACGGGCGTTATCGTTCGTAAAAATGAAATAATTTCCCACAGCACCACGAAACAACCGTACATGCTCTAAAATGAACTCCTCATAATGCTGAGCATTCATTGACCATTTCTCCAGCTTCTGGAGCTCTGTACACCTATTGATCATTTTCCTAGACCTGATCATTACTCCACCACTCCTATAATGGTCAATTTCTACAATGTTTCTGGCTGAATATATGCAGTGCAGGGCTCTCGCCAGATGTATTTGCTCCCAAGATTCAGGCGATAAACAAAATTGGCCTTCGTCTGTGAATAGAACGCTGGCCCATTGCTCTTCACTCCATGCGGAGTGTTCACGGCACCATCGATAGCGAGTTGTTTTGCGTGCTGGGGTCAATGGAACACACTGTGCAGGCTTTTGGGCGTATAATCCAAAATGATTCAAACGCCTTGACGCGCTATTTTGATACCTGCGCTTGATTCCAGCTGGATATTTTAGCCGTTACAACAAAATAACGATCTTGTGACGGGGTAGTTTCGCGTGTTCGACCGCTACTGAGCCTTCTGGTAGCTATTCTATGCTCAGAAAATTGTTTTCAGATCCGTGATACTAGGCTCTGGGCAAATTGTTTTCAGATCCGTGATACTAGGCTCTATTCTATGCTCAGAAAATTGTTTTCAGATCCGTGATACTAGGCTCTGGGCAAATTGTTTTCAGATCCGTGATACTAGGCTCTATTCTGTGCTCAGAAAATTGTTTTCAGATCCGTGATACTAGGCTCTGGGCAAATTGTTTTCAGATCCGTGATACTAGGCCCTATTCTATGCTCAAAAAATTGTTTTCAGATCCGTGATACTAGGCTCTGCGCAAATTGTTTTCAGATGCGTGGTACTAGGCTCTATTCTGTGCTCAGAAAATTGTTTTCAGATCTGTGATACTAGGCTCTGGGCAAATTGTTTTCAGATCCGTGATACTAGGCTCTATTCTGTGCTCAGAAAATTGTTTTCAGATCCGTGATACTAGGCTCTGGGCAAATTGTTTTCAGATCCGTGATACTAGGCTCTATTCTATGCTCAAAAAATTGTTTTCAGATCCGTGATACTAGGCTCTGCGCAAATTGTTTTCAGATGCGTGGTACTAGGCTCTATTCTGTGCTCAGAAAATTGTTTTCAGATCTGTGA
The DNA here is from genome assembly GCA_039090855.1 of Macrothele yani. NCBI lineage: Eukaryota > Metazoa > Arthropoda > Arachnida > Araneae > Macrothelidae > Macrothele > Macrothele yani. The sequence continues at coordinate 13,059,621 of CM077003.1, read as the reverse complement.
TACTAGGCTCTGGGCAAATTGTTTTCAGATCCGTGATACTAGGCTCTATTCTGTGCTCAGAAAATTGTTTTCAGATCCGTGATACTAGGCTCTATTCTACGCTCAGAAAATTGTTTTCAGATCCGTGTACTAAGCTCTGGGCAAATTGTTTTCAGATCCGTGATACTAATACTGGGCAAATTGGTTTCAGATCCGTGATACTAGGCTCTATTCTGTGCTCAGAAATTTATTTTCAGATCCTTGATACTAGGCTCTATTCTATGCTCAGAAAATTGTTTTCAGATCCGTGATACTAGGCTCTGGGCAATACCGAACACCTTCGCTACTTCTCTCGTTGTTAGCCTTTCTTCTAGTTTACAAACAATTCGCCCAGGGTACAATCATCCAGATGGATTCTTTTAGATGCACTACAAGCAGGGTCTGATTTACACCTAGGCCAACAAGGCTCGGGCCAAGGCCCCGCATTTTAGGGGGCCCCAGAATCGCAATGGTAAAACAAATGCTTTTTTTTCTTTCTCAGATTTTAAAATTTGCTTGTGTCTAAATTAAGTGAATTAATGAGCTGAATAACGTGCTTTTATGAGTGTGAGAATTATACAGTTATGCATGTTTGCTCAAATCCAAGTATCATTCTTCTGTTAATATAATTATTCTACTATAATATTGAACACATCACGGGTTATTAATCAGCTACATGGAAGTTCACCTTTTCCCCCGAAAATCAGTCGGTACCAAGTCTAAATAATGTTCATCAGTTAAAAATAAAATTAAATTAAAAGGAGATGAAAAACTTAACATTTGTGAATATTTGAATTTTTATATAATTAAATGCGAAAATAGCAGTACTAAACTATTAAATAGTATTTTACTTACCGGGCTATATTTTTAAGTGCGAATTTCTTGCTAATATTCAGATTTAATAAAAGTAGATATTTCCTATTTTTTCCTGCACAGTGTACCATTTATTAAATCAACTTTTAAATTAATTGATAATATTTAGTGGCGGCAAATATACTTACTCTTTCAAGGATGGGGATGGGGGGGCTCATCTTGTGCTGTGCCCAGGGCCCGATTCTGTGTAAATCGGGCCCTGACTACAAGTCTCCATAACAACAAAAACAAGTTAGCAAAATCACCCAATGCATTGATTATGATATGCTTTCCCGCATGCCAGAAATCATTACTCAGGTTATGAGGGCAATGACTGGGCAATAAATTTCGCTCCTGTGCCCTGACCTTTGACCGCATTTCGATGATATTAAACAGAATTGGTTCAGTATACCTCCGGAACAACATACTAAAGTTTTGTCGCAAGAGAAGCATTTTTAGTCAAGTTATGAGGATAATGGCTGTGGAATAAATCTAGCTCCTGTGTCCTGACCGTTGCCCCCATTCCAATGATATTCAACAGAATCGGTTCAGTATACCTCCGGAACAGCATGATAGAGTTTTGTCTTAGTCGAAACATTTTTACGTAAGTCATGACGCATAAGGGCGATGGACAAGATCCTGCTTCTATGTCCTGACCTTTGACCCCATTTCGTCCATTTTCAATAGGGTTCGTCCTCTGTCGTCCCCTACCACATACTAAAATGTCATCGAAATCGAGCCATTTTTACATAAGTTATGACGCATAAGGGCAATGGAATGGATCCCGCTCCTATGTCCTGACCTTGGTCCCCATTTTGTCCATTTTCAATAGGGTTCGTCCCCAAGTTGAAGGAATTCTCACCACATACCAAACTTTCGTCGAAATCCAACCATTTTTACGCGAGTTATCATGCGGACGGATAGACGGACGAACTGACGAACAGACAGACAGACAAAGCAGGAGCATATACGCTTCTTCAACCTACGGTTAGAAAACGTAGAAAAGCGGATCAAAACTTCAACACCTGCAAAAGAAACGATTTCTTCCCGCTCACTCTTCAGCTTTTACTGACGATCGGCAGTACATAGCTGTCACGTGATTTCTGATAATTTGAATATGACCAAACACTCTCACATAGCTTGTTCGTACGTGTTTCGATGATGTCAGATTATTTTGACCGCTAGCCAACGACTTACGAGTTCAAAATTTAATCTTTTGTCGTTGATCCTCAATTTTTGGACATGGGTGAATATTCCCCCTTGAGAAAGGCGGAGGCACGAAATCGTAGGTTTCGGGCCTGCAAGAAACCGCGCTTGAAGTAACCCTGTAGAAGAAGGAATTCTCATTAATTCCGGACGATATGTGGAAGAAACATCACACATTTTTCAACGCGAAGAAGGAATTCTCATTAATTCTAGACGCTGTGTGGAAGAAGCATCACACATTTTTCAATGCGAAGAAGGTATTCTCATTAATTCTAGACGATTTGTGTAAGAAACATAACACATTTTTGAATGCGAAGAAGGAATTCTCACTAATTCCAGGCGATGTGTAGAAGAAACATCACACATTTTTCGAAGAACCTCACGTCCAGAAGATCCATTTTTACGTTCGGGCTGCAATGCGAAAATCCAAATTTGCCGGTAGCACGGATCAAACCCGCATCCTTCTGCTACGGAGCCGAATGTTTTCCCAGTTACGCTCCACCGACGCAGTTTGTAGCTGCAACTTTGGCCGTCTAGACGTGTGCGTCACCTCTGTAGTACTTCACAGAGCATGAGACGAAAAAAAGCTGAAACTAATGGCTAAAATATTTTTAGTGCTTTAAAATTTAACTCGTTTTTTGTCTACCTTCGCTTTATGTTCATCTAAATGGTTGAATCCATCTTTGCTCACGAAGAAACAAGGTATCGTGTAATTTTTTTTAACTTATATACCAACACATGGCCGCCCCTGTGGTGCAGTGGTCTAAGCGATGACTTCGAATCATTCGTCCGAGGTGGATCCAGGTTCGAATCCCGGTGAGGCATGGGTGTTGTGTTTGTCTTATTGCACTGGCTCTCTCTCGCTTTCCTGGAATAAGTGGCCCTAAATTAGGGACCGGCGACTGCTTATAGCCCATCAAGTTTCTCACGGTGGTTGTAACCCTCAATAAAAAAAAAACGCGTAATGCTTCTTCAGCTTATACATATGTAATTGTGCCTATGCAATTCGTATATGGTTGTGCCTAAAGAATTATACAGTTGTGCCAGCAGAACCCATTCAAGACAAGGTATGTATGCGGAAGTCACTCATGCGAAGATGTGTTTTGCGTCTTACACAGTGCGTCAAAGAATTTTTAAGACTGGGGCTAGATTTCAGCCTACGGTGGCGCCACCAGTGTAATCGCGAATGCGTTATAAACCGTGACCATCTGCTTGCTTTCTACCAAAAGTACTGCGCAGTTGTTAAAGTAACTCAAACGAAACGGCCGTTCATTAGAGAAGTAACATTTTTTTCATGTTGAATTATTAAGATGGGACAAAGGGCTGTTATTAAATTTAACGCAAAACTTGATAACAGTGCCTCGGAAACGTGCCAAATGATGAAACAAGTTTACGGTGCGACCAAATTCATCTAGGACACCTGAGATTATTGAAAAAAGTGCGTGATTTCGTGGCAAACAATCAATGTGCGTCACTAAGAATGATGTAAGAGTCTTTAAACATCAACAAAGAAACGATTCGAACCATCCTGCATGAAGATTTGGGCAAAACAAAAGTCTGTGCTGAATTTGTTCCACACATGTTAACCCATGAACAAAAATCAAGGAGAAGTGCACATTGCAGAGACATCATTTCAGCCGCTGAAAATGATCCAAACTTCTTAAAATCGATTGTTACTGGTGATGAAACATGATGTTTTCAATATGATCCTAAAACAAAGCGACAAAGTGCGGAATGGAAGTAAAAAAACTCGCCACAAGCCAAAAAAACAAGAAAAGTTCCATCGAAAATCAAAACAATGCTCATTACATTCTTCGATAGTAAGGGTATTATCCGCAAAGAATTTGTTTCAAGTGGACAAACAATTACTGGTGAGTTTTATTTAAATGTTTTGAGGCGTTTGATGGGCAGAATTCGTCGCATTCGTCCAGAATATCGAAATGAAAACAGTTGGTGTTTGTTGCACGATAATGCGCCCAGTCACACCTCACTTCTTGTTCGTAGATTTTTGGCGAAAAATAATGTCTGTGTGTGTTGAATCATCCAGCATATTCTCCTGATTTGGCACCCTGCGACTTTCCTTTGTTCCCAAAACTTAAAATGACGTTAAAAGGGTGTTATTTTGATGATATTTCGACCATACAAACAGCTTCGACGCGTGCTTTGGAGGCAATTCCGCAAAGTGAACTGGAACAGGCATTCGAATCATTATTAAATCGCTGTAACAAGTGTATTGAAGCCGGAGGGACTTATTTTGAATAACCAACCAAAGCAAATTATAATTTCTTGTTCCTATTTCAATTTACAGACCCAGTCTTAAAAATTCTTTGACGCACTGTGTATAATATCTTCCTGTCTTTTAACCAAAAGTCATTTAAAAATAATAGAAATCATAACTTTTATTCAACGCACATGGCCAAATAGTTGTAAATTCCGACGGTAATAATACTGTTGAACACGTATATAGAGAGATAATTTTTTTTTTTTTTTTTTTTTTTTTTTTTTTGTTAAACATCATTGAAATATTCAGGAAATTGAAATGTTTTGATCTCGATTGAACCAAAACGACTAGGAAATTACCACGGGCAACTTCCATTTTCTTTATTTTTTTATCCTGTCATACCTTTTCTTCCTTTAATTGTTTAAGCTTTTTTATGAGCATATGAATTGCCATCTTTTGCAATATGTATTTTCTAATTGGTGCTTTAATTATTTCCATTGAGGGAAGCACATGTTAAGAAACCCTAAAAAGTCCTTGACGTCATTCATTAATGTCGTACATGCTGCTGTTCGTTCTATTATGCGTGTGGAAATCTAAAGCATTTCTGATTGTCTACAATGCATCTTTGAATCTCTGAGCGCGGATACGGACAGAAGTAACGCCATGTGCATAACCACCACCTGCCTAACTTTGTATATATATATATATATATATTTCAAACAGTTAAAATTGCCATTCATTTGCATATGCTGAAAAGCCATAAATTCATTAGATAAAAAAAAAAAACATTGGTATATATTTTCCATGTATTTAATTAAAATGAAATATTTTGCTCCTGGTTTTGATATGAAAACAAATGCTTTCTAGACACCGGTTTAAAAGAAAAAGATAAAAGACAAATTGTGAAAGATATCCATGTTAGTAAGTAGATGATCCTAAAATTTTTGTATTACCCTTTTCCCATAACATAGAACTGCGTACAAGTTAATCAATCACGCTTCTTTTTCTTCGAGACTCTGTTTAGTTGTGCGAAATGCATTTCTAAAAAAGGTGTAGAAAAAAATTTATATTTCAACAACCACGAATGAAATCCTGGAGTGAACTTTAAATTGCTCAGTACCTTAATAGTGTCAGACGGAAATTACTTTTAGTTTGAGGATTGTGAATGCCATGAGAGATGTTTAAGTCTAATGATTATAGGTCATGAGAGATGTTTAAATCTGGTGATTGTGCAGTTTATGGAAAATGTTTAAGTCTGATGACTGTGTAGGTAACGGAAGGCGTTTAAATCTCATGATTGTGCAGTTGTCATTGAAGATGTTTAAGTCTCATTATTGTGTAGATTATGGGAGGCGTTTAAATCTCATGATTGTTTGTCATTGAAGATGTTTAAGTCTCATTATTGTGTAGATTGTGGGAGACGTAATGATTATTGTCTGAAGATTGTGCAGGTCATGGAAGATGTTTAAATCTCATGATTGCATTGGTCATGGAAGATGTTTAAGTCTGGTGGTTTTGCATGTCATGGAAGATGTTTAAGTCTGGTGATTTTGCATGTCATGGAAGATGTTTAAGTCTGGTGATTTTGCATGTCATGGAAGATGTTTAAATCTCATGATTTTGCATTGGTCATGGAAGATGTTTAAGTCTGGTGATTTTGCATGTCATGGAAGATGTTTAAGTCTGGTGATTTTGCATGTCATGAAAGATGTTTAAGTCTGGTGGTTTTGCATGTCATGGAAGATGTTTAAGTCTGGTGGTTTTGCATGTCATGAAAGATGTTTAAGTCTGGTGGTTTTGCATGTCATGAAAGATGTTTAAGTCTGGGGATTTTGCATGTCATAAAAGATGTTTAAGTCTGGTGATTTTGCATGTCATGAAAGATGTTTAAGTCTGGTGATTTTGCATGTCATGAAAGATGTTTAAGTCTGGTGGTTTTGCATGTCATGAAAGATGTTTAAGTCTGGGGATTTTGCATGTCATAAAAGATGTTTAAGTCTGGTGATTTTGCATGTCATGGAAGATGTTTAAGTCTGGTGATTTTGCATGTCATGGAAGATGTTTAAGTCTGGTGGTTTTGCATGTCATGGAAGATGTTTAAGTCTGGTGATTTTGCATGTCATGGAAGATGTTTAAGTCTGGTGATTTTGCATGTCATGAAAGATGTTTAAGTCTGGTGATTTTGTATGTCATGGAAGATGTTTAAGCCTTGTGATAGTGCCATCATTTTTTATTTATTTATTTTTTTGCATGTTTTTGTTTTGTGCCAAAACAACAGTTCTAAGCACAAAAAATGTCACCCATTCTCCCCATTCCAATTTTTTTTTTTAAAGTTGAATATTTTTCTGGAATGTGATGTGATGGGTGTGGGTGTCCGTGTTTCGCTTGACGTTTATTCGGTCACACATTTTGGCCAGTACTGTTCCCTCTAGCCCACTACCTCTAAGGTTGTATAGATACGTACTCATACAACAGACACATAGGTAAAGTTCCTAAATTTAAGGAAGCTCAGCTTCTCTTCTGCTCTCCCTACCAGATTGCGTTCAGTAACGGAACGAGCGAAAGGCGCGATCTCCTCTATCTCTTAAACCCTAACGAAGTTTTTACATTTAAAGTAGCGAAATCGTAAATGATTAATTTCGCATATTTTGTCTTCAGTTTACCTAAAAAAAAAATGTAACAGTTAAACTTACTACGGAACTGGAATTAAAATACGTATTACATTGATTTAACTTCAGTAAAAAAAAAAAAAAAAAAAGAAGAAGAAGAAAAAGAAAGGAAAGCCCCCCCCTCCTCGGTGGCGCAGTGGTCTAAGCGATGGCTTCTGATCATTCGTCCAAAAGGGGTCAGGGTTCGAATCCCGGGGTGGCATGGATGTTGTGTTTGTCTTACGGCCCTGGCTGGCTCTCTCCCTTCCCTGAAACCAGTGACCCTAAATTAAGGACGGGCGACTGCTTATAGCCCATTGAGTTACTCACGGTGGTCGTTAAACCTCCAATCAAAAAAAAAAAAAAAAGGTAAGGGAATGGAATAAAGACAAAGAGAGATAAAGGGACAACAGGGGCAGCGGCGGGGAAGCATGAGGGTATTCCTTGTTAGTTCTTTGCTATTGTCATATTGTCTAGCGTCTGTAACGTCTAGAAACAGTCTGTGAAAAATTTAAAACAAACCTGAATCCATAATTCAAACCTACCCATTTTTCTCATGAAATTTAATGTCTCTAAATTGTAATTAAGAACTATTATAAAAACGAAAACTTTCCAGCTTTCTATTAACTTTTGGGAATTTCGGTACTATAAAAGTTTCGAAGGAAAAGATTAATAATATCGTAAAAATTCCAAGCTGTTTAAATTTGGTAATCGTCGAATACTAAGAGGCACGGTTTACTTGGTTACACATCACGTACTCATTTAAAGGAAGTTTTCAGTTCTTCAAACGAGATTAGGGAAACTTTGTTTTTCAAAAGAAAAACTAAGTTCTCGTCATCTCATTTTTGTACGAGTGTGATTGTAACACACACTGAGTACGCTCGTTTGTCTAACGTCCTTCATTGGAGTTTTCATTCATGTACGTAAAGCAACTGATATCAGAACTGCTTTCTTTTTCCTTTTTTAAGTTAATTCCCAATGGACGTAGGGTTTCGTTATTTCATCACCAATGTAAAGAAGTCGAAAATGGTTCTTTTAGTCGCCGTTGGGCACAGTAAAAACAAAAAAAGGGGGAGGGGAGGGTAAAATTCCAATTACCGTGTTTTGTATTCAGCAATTTTATGACTAAACCGTATGTTCAATACGTTTTGACTGAAATCAGGCGTGCATTTGCTTTAATGTATGATAATATGTCAGATGAAGACCATTAAATTTTTTTTTTTTTTCGTTAAATTAACCAACTCCAAATATAAGGACTTGGGCTTTATTTTGAAGGATTTCATTCAGACGTAGTCTGTGCCGATTTCAAAAAAGCCTAAAGTTCATTTCTTTGGGAAACGCGCAATCGATCGCACTGAAACAATTGTGATTTTTCACCTATTGCTTGCTCTCGTTCACCTATTTAATGATTTAACATTCCTGGAGCAAGTGAAAGTGTTTTAAAGAACTTGCAAACAAAGGAATGTCAGGTAGGAGCAGTACCGCTAATATGTATAACGTATATTTAGAAAAACCCTTCCATAATGTCATTTGCCCCCCCCCCCCTTTAAATCGACCCCCCCCCCCAGAGTAAACTTTTGGACCCCCCCCCCCTGACTTCGTTTTTACACGATGTACGCCAGCCATTTCATCAAAAAGAATGAAAAGAAAAAAAAGAAAAAACATGTAAGACATTGTATCAATTATGGAGGCAAAAACACCGGGAGGATAGTATTTTCAAAAACTAGAGCACAGCGGATATTTGTAATGCTTTATTTCGCTTTAATCAAAATTTTAAAAAATCAGACGCACTTTCATTCTTGTGATAATAATGATTTGATTAAAAAAAGAAGATTGTTATTTTGACCTGCGTACGTCTCATTTTCTATCTTGTTCGTGTTCTTCTTTCTCTTCGTAAACCAAAAGCGGTGCTAATCAGTTGTCTCATCCTGGTGATGCCGAGCCAAACACTCTGCGAAACTACAGTCGATATTAATGAAACATTTAATTGTGAATAAGCGTTGATAATTTATTCTATCTCAACATCACAAGTGTGTAGACATAAATTATATTAAAGCAACTGTCTAGTATTGCTTATGAAACACTTGTACAACTGTTTTCAAAACAGTAGTCTGTTTAGAAAAGCATAAACTGTTGTTTTTTTATCAGGAGTATTGCTGAACTAAGAATATTGGGGGGAGGGGGGTCACTGACTTAATTTTTCCACTACCTCGTACTGACCCATCCTTCCTTTACCGAAATGAAAGCTGAGTCAAGAAACATCTTTGGCTTGTCTCGCCATCTATCGATCTAACTGTGTACCAAATCTGAAAGTTAACGTTGAGGGCACAAAGGGGCATTACAGTTTTTGCTACTGCACAAATTTACCGCAGCTGAACCTTAGGATAATAAAAGTCGCATAATCGAATAATGATAAATGATTCAGAAGAGCATATGACAATAATATGTGTACTGCATTCGAATGACTGGCTGTAACAAAGGCCAAAATAATTGTTACCTGTACAACAGCAAGAATTACAAATATAATGGTATTTTTCAAAATTACGAGTATATTTGCAATTAAAATTAATATATTACCAGCAAAAAAATGTTTTTGTTTTTCTTTTCTTTGCATTTCTTTTTTATTTAATATTTATTTCATTTCCCAGCATATTTGAAAAATGTTCGATATATTGAATTCAGCATAGAACTAAAATTGATATGACACATTACAGAATGTATCTATACTAAAATAATATACTGAACACATACCACTTCAAAAGTGCGTGTGGAATTTATAATTTTGATTTTTAATAATCTTTGGCTGATGTTAAATGTCAAAATCATCTATTCAAATAGTTGACGAAAGCTAATTTAGATTGCCCTCCCAGAATCGCATTAATGGGGTATCTGGGTCCCTCTCTGTTTCTCGCTCTCTCTCTTTTTTTTATTATTATTTTTTTTTTTACCTCATATAACACTCTCTCTGCTTTTCCTAAAAGCGTTAAATTCGTTCCTTGCTTCTAGGAAATGAATATAATGTGAGTAGAACTTACATTTTACAGTAAGTTTCGGTCAAAATAGTGATTTCGCAAGACATATTCATTAATATGTCACTTGAGTATAACATTTGACAAGATTAGCAATAATGTACGTCATAAAATATGCATCATGCAACAACGCGTACGCACACGTGTATTGGCGATTCTGCTTTTCCTCTTGTAACCTATGGGGTGACTAGTTTAAGCATATTCCATGTGCTGCCAACGAAATAAAAATGAATATCTCCATCCAGTTTTAGAAATAAATTGCCCGACAGATGTCAGCACATTACACGAATTATTGAGTAAGTCTGGGTTTGAATACACATGTCATGAACTCTCTAGCACTTCGAAGAGTTAGATTTTGCTTGAAAGCGTTACTTTATCTAAGATAAATCTTTTTGTTTTCAGTACTTTACTTTGCGACGCTTTTTTACACTTTCCAACCGTAGGTTGAAGAAGCGTATATGCTCCAGCTTTGTCCGTCCGTCCGCATGATAACTCACATGAAAATGTTTCGATTTCGACGAAATTTTAGTATGTGGTAGGGAAACAACTGGGCACAAACGCTATTGAAAATGGGCGAAATGGGGTTAAAGGTCAGGCAGGGCATAAGACCGGGATTTATTGCATTGCCCTTATGCGTCATAACATACGTAAATATGGTTCGATTTCGATGAACTTTTAGTATGTGGTAGGGAACCACCTGGGCACGAACCCTATTGAAAATGGGCGAAATGGGGGTTAAAGGTCAGGACACTGGAGTGGGATCCATTCCATTGCCCTTGTGCATCATAACTTACCTAAAAATGCTTCGATTGCGACAAAACGTTATCATGTTGTTCCGAAGGTATAGTGAACCGGTTCTGTTGAATATCAACGAAATGTGGTCAAAAGTCATTGCACAAAAGCAAGATTTATTCCACAGCCATTATTCTCATAACTTGCGTAAAACTGCTTCTATTGCGACAAACCTTTAGTATGCTATTCCTGAGGTATACTGAACCGGTTCTGTTGAATATCACCAAAATGGGGTCAAAGGTCAGGACACAGGAGCGAGATTTATTCCACAGCCATTATCCTCATAACTTGAGTAATAATTTCTGGTATGTTGGAAAGCGTATCATAATCAATGCATTGCATGATTTTACTAACTTGTTTAAATACTACTCAATTTTTGTTCTGTGATCTGAATCCGAAGATGCAGTCATTATTCATTTTGTGAAAACCTTTTAATGAATTCTCTGAAACAAAACAACATAGAAAGTTTCACATATTGCTGCTCCTCAATCATATGCCCAATACAAGTGTTCTGCAATCCAGTTTTAGGTCGTCTTTTTGAAGAAAATAAATATATTATAGTATTAACAATCATTTAATGGGTCTGTTGATAGCAGTGGCGGTCTAGGCTGGGGCCGGTGGAGCCAGCCTGCCCCCCCCCCCTAACTGTTTTTTGGGGGGAATTATTATATATTAATTTTATCATCTTGATAGATGGCATCCCCTGCAGGAAACAATGCCTGAGCCATTGGATGGACTTGGTCGGCCAAAATGGTTTCATACGCTCTGCCAGTCATCCGTCCTATCAAGATGACCAGGGAACCTGCAGAAAACCACGATATGACCGTCCAGAGCAAAGCAGAACCACCACCATGCTCCACTTTTGGGAGCAGACAGTCTGGGTTGTACGCTTCTGACGGTGTTCTCCACACATAAGCACATCCAGCGGTGGCTCGCAACTGCAATATGAATGACATTCTTACTCCGCAACGTTATAGTTCATGCAACTGAAGAAAAACCATAAGACCCACTGTTGTCGACGAAGGCCGTGGTTCTTCTTTATTTGGACGGATGCCTTCATTTCTGGATGTGAGCAGCTAACATCCCCTGCACATTTTGAGGAAGAAATGAGAATGCTGCCGAGGTTACCGCAACTGTCGAAACACATTGTAAGCAAATTCTGTACATGAATAAGTGATAAAATATGGCGTGAAAAAAAACTGCACCAGAAACTGATGTAAAAGGTTCAGTTTCAATTTATTATTTGAGCAGTGATTTTTGCACCCTCTTTTGGGCTGCACCTGAGCGGGGCACGGGACTCACCCCTCTTCTCTTTACGGGATTGGTCATCATTTTTGTGACGTCACGCTAAGCGGGCACAGAGAATGTTACAGCAGTATACGTTTCTGGGCATTCGATCGTACTTAATGCTTGAAGGAACAGCTTAATTAAGTCCATATTTTAGTTTTCTGCAAATTATTATATGACACAACAGTTCTACCGAAATTTAAAAAAAAAAATTACGTCTCTTTTACCTTTCTCAGGCATTACGCTTTCTCGCTATTTCTGTTCTGTACGAGTATAAGGGGTCATCCCAAAAAAACTCTGTTACTGCAGTTTTAAACAGACGCAGAAAATAACTAAAGTGCAATCTGTTAGTGCGTTGACGTACTTGTTACATTGCAATTTGCATCTGTAAAAGAAAAACTGGCGAAAAATTAATAAAACAGCATCCAAAATTGCGTTTTTAGACCCTGACCTTTCCTGATCAAATAAAATTGTTTTCATCCCAAAAAAGAAAAAAATTAAAGAAGCAAACTGTTCCAAAATTAATATTCTGAGAATATGAAAAGGTAATTCACAAAGAAGAAAATTTATGATAATAATGCACCAAGTCAATGTTGCAGTACATACAGAAATTAAAAAAAAATTCGGGGAGGCCCACTATATACTAAATTAATTGTGAGAAATTATTTGGAAAAGAAAGTCACAAAAAAAAAAAAACATGCTGCTAATAATATTATTACAGTCTATATTTATGTGTGGTTTTAACAACTTAGCCTGTCCCCCTCCCCTAGTCTATTTTGAAATTGAAGGAATTAGAGATATAGTCTTACTATTTATCTGCATAATGTTGCAGGGCAAACAGATATAAATAAAAAGGTTTTGAGGCTGCCAACTACACTAAATTGATACTGAGAATGTGTAACTCTCAGCACAATGTAAACACAAAAATAAATAAATGAAAAATGAACTTACCTTGTACTGATTTCGGCTCCCATATGTTAGAACATGCATACTTAATAATTTTTTTCCCACACATGAAATGAAGATTGAAAATATATAAAAATGAAGATTGAAATATATTTATTTGTATGGGGTTTAAGATAGTTAGAGTGGGGTTAGGATTTAGTTCCCTTGTAATGGTGATTATCAAATGTCTTTGCCAAAAGTTGGAGATATTCCCATTGTTAGTGAGGCAAACAGGAAGACCAGATTCATTAATTGTTACTACAAACATAGCATATTTTCTTTTTCCTAACTTATTCAAGCAGTGACTTTTCAACTTTGAGTAGTTATTTAAAAATATCTTTGAAAATACAGAAGCGCACTTTAGCCCCAGTTCAAATTTAGTTTGATTACATTTTGAACATTTTCCGTTTACCACATTCAACTCTTCAACCTTTTTTGCCACTGATTTTTTTAACACAAATTTTACATTTTGTACTTGCTCACAATCATCAGTCAAAAGGAATTTAAATCATTTGAAGCAAATGATGAATATTTTCACAATATCTTCAGCTACCCATGGTCATGTCCATTGCTTAGCATGACGTCACAAGCAAGTTATTATTCCGGTGGCCGGGTCCGTAAAGATAGAGTGAGAGGAGGAGGAGTCGGTTCTAGGTGAATTCATCGAAAGCGAAATCACCCAAAGATACAATATCGTAGGGTAAGCTTTTGTCTAAAACTTTGACTATAATTGCAATATGGCTAAGTGGCCACACAAGCGTTTCGGGAACGTATAAAAGTGGCATTATTTTATTACTTAGATTGCACTTTCAGGTAGGATGACCACAAATCCATTAGGGAGTCTAACAAGAATCAGACTTTTGATTCCATCGTGTCTACTATCCCCGTAGACCGCCTCTAAAGATACGGACTCGGCAGTGGCCTCTCCAACAGTTTTTATTCCGCCGTGATCATATCTATAAGGTTTAGACACCCAGACAGGTTAGTAATATCCCGCTTTTTCTTTGGCACTAAAAAGAAATTAATATGCATAGGCCTAAACTTAGGCCCTTTTTAAAAAAATTATTACATTGTGCTCATATTCATGAAGTTTAGACACCAAGTCAAGTTAGTGTTATTGCGCTTTTAATTAGGCATTAAATAGTAATACCTTGGCCTAGACATAGGCCTTTTTAACAGTTTTTATTCCATCGTGTTCATATTCATAAGGGTTAGTATTGCGGTTTTAGAATTATTGCGCTTTTAATGAGGCATTAAATATTAATACCTTGGCCTAAGCCTAGGCCTTTTTAACGATTTTATTCCATAGTTTTCATATTCGTAAGGCTTGGACATCAGGTCAAGATAGTATTATTGCGCTTTTACTTATTCATTAAATATTAATACCTTGGCCTAGGCCTATGCCCTTTTAACAGCTTTTATTCGATTGGGCTCATATTCATAAGGTTTAGATACAAGGTCTAGTTAGTATCATTGTGTTTTTACTTAGGCATTAAATATTAATACCTTGGCCTAGGCCCAGGCCTTTTCAACAGTTTTTATTCCATCGTGTTCATATTCGTAAGGTCTAGAAACCATGTCAAGTTAGTATTGTTGCCCTTTTAATGAGGCATTAAATATTAATACCTAGGCCTTTTTAATGGTTTTTATTCCATGGTGTTCATATTCATAAGGTTTAGACACCAAGTCAAATTACTATTATTGCGCTTTTACTTAAGCATTAAATATTAATACCTTGGCCTAGGCCTAGGCATTTTTAACAGTTTTTATTCCATGGTGTTCATATTCATAAGGTTTAGACACAGAGTCCTTTTAGTATTGCGGTTTTACTTTGTCAGTAAATATTAAATAATAGGCCTTAGGCTTTTTTAACAGTTTGCATTCCGTTGTGCTGGTGTCATAAGGTTTGGATACCAAGTCAAGTTAGTATTATTGCACTTTTACTTAGGCACTAAATATTAATCAATAGGCCTTTCTGACAGATTTTGTTCAAGTGTATATGAAATTTTTTCTTAAGTAAATCGCAATATTACCAGCTTGACTTGATGCAAAGCTTATAAATATGAGCACGACGAAATAAAACTCCTAAAAAAGCCTAAGCATAGGCCAAGGTATTCATATTTAATGCCTAAGTAAAAGCATAAAAATACTAAGTGGACTTTGTACCTAAACCTTATGTATATGAGCACAATCGAATAAAAACTGTTTAAAAGGCCTAGGCCAAGGTATTCATATGTAATGCCTCATTAAAACCGCAATAATACAAACTTGAAAGGGGGTGTCTAGACCTTATGAATATGAACACGATGGAATAAAAAATGTTAAAAAGGCCTAGGCCTAGGCCATGGTATTAATATTTAATGCCTAAATAAAAGCGCAATAATACTAACTTGACTTGGTGTCTAAACTTTATGAATATGAGCACAATCGAATAAAAACTGTTAAAAAGGCCTGGGCTTAGGCATTAATATTTAATGCCTAAGTAAAAACGCGATGATACTAACTACACCTTGTGCATAAACCTTATGAATATGAGCACAATCGAATAAAAACTGTTAAAAAGGCCTAGGCCAAGGTCTATGTATTAATGTTTAATGCCTAAGTAAAATTGCGATAATACTAACTAGACCTTGTGTCTAAACCTTATGAATATGAGCACAATCAAATAAAAACTGTTTGTAATGCCTAGGCCTAGACCAAGGTATTCGTATTTAAGGCCTAAGTAAAAGCGCAATGATAGTAAGTTGAGTTGATGTGTTAGCCATATGAATATGAACACGATGGAATAAAAACTGTTAAAAAGGCCTAGGCTAAGGTATTAATATTTAATGCCTAAATAAAAGCCTAAAAAGAGTAACTTGACCTTGTGTCTAAACCTTATGAATATGAGCACAATCAAATAAAACCTGTTAAAACGGTCTTGACCTAGGCCTGTCTGTTAATATTTAATGCCTAAGTAAAAGCGCAATAATACTAACTTGACTTGGTACCTAAACCTTATGAATACGAGCACGACGGGAGAAAAACTGTTAAAAAAGCCTAGGCCTGTTTATTAATATTTGATGCTTAAGTAAAAGCGCAGCATTATTAGTTTGATTTATTATGTAGACGTTATGAATATATTACGTCGTGACAGATTCGTAAGGTTTAGACACATAGACTAGTATTATTGCCCTTTTACTATTGCATTAAATATTAATCCCTAGGCCTTTGCGCACATTTGAAATCAAGAAACTGCAATTTTTATAAGGCCCCTAAAGTAGGTGTCTGCACTTGTCCGTTTGGCCAACTGTTTAGTGGCCAGTTGTCTTAAACTCAATTTAATGGATTCGTTTCATTTTTTCCGAAAAAGTCGCCTTTCGGTAAATTGCTCGTTCGATAAATTTGTTTTCGGTGAATTCGCATTCCACGAATTCGTTTTCGATTAATTCGTTTCACCTTTTTCGATAAAGTCGTCTTTCGGTAAATTGTTCGTTCGATAAATTTGTTCTCGATGAATTCGCATTCCACGAATTCGTTTTCGATTAATTCGTTTCACCTTTTTCGATAAAGTCGCCTTTCGGTAAATTGCTCGTTCGATAAATTTGTTTTCGGTGAATTCGCATTCCACGAATTCGTTTTCGATTAATTCGTTTCACCTTTTTCGATAAAGTCGTCTTTCGGTAAATTGTTCGTTCGATAAATTTGTTTTCGGTGAATTCGCATTCCACGAATTCGTTTTCGATTAATTCGTTTCACCTTTTTCGATAAAGTCGTCTTTCGGTAAATTGTTCGTTCGATAAATTTGTTTTCGGTGAATTCGCATTCCACGAATTCGTTTTCGATTAATTCATTTCACCTTTTTCGATAAAGTCGTCTTTCGGTAAATTGTTCGTTCGATAAATTTGTTTTCGGTGAATTCGCATTCCACGAATTCGTTTTCGATTAATTCATTTCACCTTTTTCGATAAAGTCGTCTTTCGGTAAATTGTTCGTTCGATAAATTTGTTTTCGGTGAATTCGCATTCCACGAATTCGTTTTCGATTAATTCATTTCACCTTTTTCGATAAAGTCGTCTTTCGGTAAATTGTTCGTTCGATAAATTTGTTTTCGGTGAATTCGCATTCCACGAATTCGTTTTCGATTAATTCGTTTCACCTTTTTCGATAAAGTCACCTTTCGGTAAATTGCTCGTTCGATAAATTTGTTTTCGGTGAATTCGCATTCCACGAATTCGTTTTCGATTAATTCGTTTCACCTTTTTCGATAAAGTCGTCTTTCGGTAAATTGCTCGTTCGATAAATTTGTTTTCGGTGAATTCGCATTCCACGAATTCGTTTTCGATTAATTCGTTTCACCTTTTTCGATAAAGTCGCCTTTCGGTAAATTGCTCGTTCGATAAATTTGTTTTCGGTGAATTCGCATTCCACGAATTCGTTTTCGATTACTTCGTTTCACCTTTTTCGATAAAGTCGTCTTTCGGTAAATTGTTCGTTCGATAAATTTGTTTTCGGTGAATTCGCATTCCACGAATTCGTTTTCGATTAATTCGTTTCACCTTTTTCGATAAAGTCGCCTTTCGGTAAATTGCTCGTTCGATAAATTTGTTTTCGGTGAATTCGCATTCCACGAATTCGTTTTCGATTAATTCGTTTCACCTTTTTCGATAAAGTCGCCTTTCGGTAAATTGCTCGTTCGATAAATTTGTTTTCGGTGAATTCGCATTCCACGAATTCGTTTTCGATTAATTCATTTCACCTTTTTCGATAAAGTCGTCTTTCGGTAAATTGTTCGTTCGATAAATTTGTTTTCGGTGAATTCGCATTCCACGAATTCGTTTTCGATTAATTCGTTTCACCTTTTTCGATAAAGTCGCCTTTCGGTAAATTGCTCGTTCGATAAATTTGTTTTCGGTGAATTCGCATTCCACGAATTCGTTTTCGATTAATTCGTTTCACCTTTTTCGATAAAGTCGCCTTTCGGTAAATTGCTCGTTCGATAAATTTGTTTTCGGTGAATTCGCATTCCACGAATTCGTTTTCGATTAATTCGTTTCACCTTTTTCGATAAAGTCGCCTTTCGGTAAATTGCTCGTTCGATAAATTTGTTTTCGGTGAATTCGCATTCCACGAATTCGTTTTCGATTAATTCATTTCACCTTTTTCGATAAAGTCGTCTTTCGGTAAATTGTTCGTTCGATAAATTTGTTCTCGATGAATTCACGTTCGACGAATTTGTTTTCGATTAATTCGTTTTCGATTAATTCGTTTTAGACGAATTCGCCTGCTCCCGAAGAGTCCCGGCGGCCCCGGGCAGGTGCGCCCCGTCCGCCCCGTCCTAATTACCTCTGTCCAAATATCTTGAGGCTCCCCTCCGTCGGGTGCTTCGGGGACCTACGCTACATCCCTCGCTTTTATAGCCCTGCGCTACCCCACTGTAGACAAACTAAGCGATAATGCAGACACTTTTTTCATATGTACGGTAAAAGACAAGCTAAAAATTACTGGAAATACAATTTAGAAACTAACAGAACAAATCAGCAAAAGCGAAAGAAACGTGTCTGGAATCTCAGCTGGTTTTTACGACAAAGGAAAATTCCGATGGTAAAAGGTAACAATGAAGACGCCATAAAAGAAGTTCAAAGACTGCTTGAATATTAAATTGTGCAACGGTGTTCTTCTCTGAAACCTGATTTTGCACTTCGACAAATGGAGGAAGAGAGAAGAATTGCCAGAAGCAGAAGCGGGTGACCTTTCTTCATATCTTTCGTCCTTCATGTAAATAAGATTAATGTTCGGCTGTCGCATTGAAACTGCTCCTTTTCCGTGAAGTTCCGGTTCGCAAAGTTCTCAGAAAACAAAAGAAAAGAAACTTAAATGTTTCTAATTCTCTTTTCGAAGGTTTTTTTTTTTTTTTTTTTTTTCCTGCAAACGTATTTCAACGAATGAGGATAAAACCGTATGAGGTTTTGTTCTCAGGGAAAAGTTTCTTGAATTATGTACCACCAAAACTTCCTGACGAAAAGCAGCTGGTTCCTTAAGTAAGCGACGTTCCATATGACTTCAGGTAAGAAAGTGCATCAATTGTCTCGTAGAAACGCAGCGATTTAATCCTAAGTGAATGATGTCGGAGGTGCTGTACAAGCACAGAGACAAAGGAACGATCAAGAGACCGAGCCTTCCCCCTTCCGTTCTTTTTCAAGCATGTGTCCAAAAAATGTTTTAGGAACAAAAATGATGAAATCGAATTCTCGGGTAAAATGAGTACGTCTCTGGAATCCTTTCACACACACACACACACACACACACAGAGAGAGAAATTCAAAGCTGATTTCCAGAAAAGGAGAAAGGCAGCAGAAAAGAAAGCGTATTTACCCTCCCAAACGGGAAAACAGCATTACTTAAAGTGCGCAATGCCTGCAGGGTTCTTCATAGGGTGTGAAGCCCCGTCAAGACGACAAATCTGCAGCGATGCATAACGTCAGTGTAATTTACTCGGCTGGAACAACTGGCGAAGAGGAGAGGATTCGATCCCCGTCACTGACAAATTTGTGAATTTCACACTAGCGCCCAGTTGTGGAAAATGGATCTCATGAGCGTTGGGTTCTTTGAAAAATGTGTGACGTTTGCTCCACACATTGTCTGAAATAAATGAAGATTCCTTCTTTGCCTTCGAAAAAAAAATATATATATATATATATATATATATATTCTATTAAGAAGAGACTGAAGCAAAAAAATTTTTTGACTCATATTAAGTACAACATAGAAAAGGTTATGTATTGACCGGTGTGAGTAAAAAGGGAAAAAAACAGAACAACTGAATGTAGAAAGTGTCGAGAATACTGAGCCTTGGCTTTATCAAGGACCAGCAAAAACTCTGCTATATATATATATATGTAAGGGATGTAAGGTCAGGTGATGCGTAACATCACAGCCTCTCCTTGACAAATGTCAACCCCGCCTTCTCCCTTCTCGTGCTGCATCCTGTTCCCATTAAAGGGCTCTGACGACCGCCAATAGCGGTATAACTATACCATCGGGATTAGAGTAAATTCTATCCCACACTCACCAACCCGCTTGGCCAGCGTGGTGAGTTATGGCCAAACCCCTCCAAAACGATTCCACAACTTAAATCTTGGCCATCAGTCTCCGGCAGCTGGAATGTACCTGGCCAAGGCAGCGGCCAGTGCGACATGAAGGCAGAGGGTGCTAAGAATCCCCGGAGGACCGGACTAGGCTGCCATCTGATGCTGACCTTGGCGACGTATAACGGACGCTCCCTATCTTCTGATTCAAGGCTTCTTGAATTGGAAGAGGAACTACAAAGGATCAATTGGGACATCGTCGGGCTAAGTGAGGTAAGGAGAAAAGGAGAAGATCTCATTGAACTGAAAAGTGGACATCTCTTCTACTATCGTGGGACAGATACTGGCAGAACTAGTGGTGTTGGATTTATAATAAACAAGAAACTGAAGGATAAAGTTGTAGAAGTTGAAAGTTCCTCTAACAGAGCTGCACGACTCGTTATCCAACTCTCGAGAAGATACCAGGCTCAGATTATTCAAACTTATGCACCCACCACAAGTCATGCTGAAGAAGAAATTGAAGAATTTTATGAGGAAATTCGTGATCTAAATAATAAAGGTAAGCAGCACTTGAAGATAATTATGGGAGATTTCAATGCAAAAATAGGGCAACGGCAACAGAATGAAACTTTAGTAGGTAAATTCGGTCACGGCAACAGAAACCAGCGTGGAAATACTCTCGTAGAGTTTGCAGAGGCAGAAGGGTTTTTCATCTTGAACTCCTTTTTCAACAAAAAGCCACACAGGAAATGGACACGGAGACTTCCAAATGGGACGACAAGTGAAATTGATTTTATTATGTGTAACAAAAAATTCGTCATAGAAGACTGCAGTGTGCTAAACAAGTTCAACACATGTAGTGACCTGATTGGTGAGATGTAAGATGCACCTCAACACTAAACTCGGACGTAGCAAGCTCATAACACAAACAAAATGTATTGACATAACCAACCTTAAAAAACACCATGATACCTTCAAGTTGGAACTGAAGAACAGATACTCTGCTTTAGAAGGCCTAGCATCGGAAGAAGTGGATATTTCTGAAGTTAACAGAAAAGTAACCAAAGCTCTTATGGAAACAGCAACAAAATTAGCTGGGTCTAAGAACAAGTTGCATGTAAATAAATTATCAGGAAAAACCAAAATGTTAATGCAAAAGAGAAGAAGGATGAGGACAACTAAAGAAGATGGGACTTCCAAAGTGTAATATAGAGAGCTATGCAAGACAGTACGAAAAAGTAGCACTGAAGACGTAAGGAAATTCAACTGTGAACTAGTAAGGAAAGCAATTGAAAACAACCAAAGCCTAAAGATAGCAACGTGACATCTCAGTAAGGGAAGAAAACAGATTATGGCACTGAGAAAAGAAGATGGTTCTGTAACAAGAAATAGAGGCGAAATTTTTACAAGTGAAAGATTTCTACTCCAAATTATATGACAGGGTTGATACATGTACTCCAGACATCACGAAAGGTACCAGTACCAGAGTTCTTCCAGTCAACCCAACAGAAGTTACACATGCAATCAAGAACATGAAGTGGGGAAAAGCTCCAGGAGAAGATGGAATTACTGTAGACATCATACAAGAAGCAAGTGGAGAAATCGAAACAGTACTCGCCCAAATTTTCACTTGATGCCTTAATGAAGGGAAGATTCCTGAGGATTGGAACAACGCTACAATGATCTTGCTGCATAAAGAAGGTGACATTGAGGATCTCAGGAACTACAGACATATCAGCCTCCTATCAGTGGTTTATACAATCTTCACTAAAGTTCTTTCACACCGCTTAAAGGTGACACTGGACATGGCTCAACCGAGAGAACAAGCTGGATTCAGGAGTGGTTACAGCACAAAAGATCATATCCACGTACTGAGAGAACTAATTGAAAGAGCGAGGGAATATGAACTTCCATTGTGCATGGCTTTTATCGATTATGAAAAAGCCTTTGATTCGGTGAAACCATCAGCAGTTACAATGGCTCTGAAATCCTGCGGTATTGAAGATGCGTACATGAATATTATTAATAACATCTATGAAAATGCAAGTGCAAAGATTCGGCTTTTTGAAAATACAACACACATAAAAATTGGAAAAGGAGTGAGACAAGGTGACACCATATCTCCGAAGCTCTTTAATGCCACATTAGAAAATGTCTTTCAATCACTGAACTGGGAAAACAAAGGGATAAAGATTAATGGAGATTATCTAACCCACCTTCGTTTTGCTGATGACATAGTCATTTTTGCAACTACCCCATCAGAGCTGCAGAGTATGATCCAGGAACTTGCTGACAAGAGTAAAGAAGTGGGATTAAAAATGAACTTTCAGAAGACAAAAGTGATGTTCAATGCTTTTACAAGAAATGAAGATTTATCGATTGATGGAGAAAAGCTAGAGATAACAGACACGTACGTTTACCTTGGACAGCAGATATCAAGTGAGGGTCACATTGATGAAGAAATTAATCGGCGTACAAAACTTGCCTGGAGAGCTTTTGGAAGAAACAGCATACTTTTCAAGAGCAATATGCCATTATGTCTTAAAAGAAAAGTGTTTGATTAATGCATCCTTCCAGTGCTTACGTATGGTGCAGAGACGTGGACCTTAACTAAAAGAGACATACAAAGGCTGCAGACAACTCAAAGCAGCATGGAGAGGTGCATGTTTGGTGTAACCAGGAGAGATAAGAAGAGGAACTCGTGGATCCGAAAAATGACAAGAGCGGAAAACATCATGATCAGAGTTAAATCCCTGAAATGGCAATGGGCTGGACATACTGCCAGAAGGACAGACCATCGGTGGACAGCCGAAATTTTAGATTGGATTCCAAGAGACAGGAAAAGACCCAGAAGAAAACCACATGGGAGATGGGTGGATGAAATTAGAAAGTATGCAGGAGTGACATGGAGGGGACTGGCACAAGACAGACCGTTGTGGAGGAAACTTGGGGAGACCTTCGTCCAGCAGTGGATTGATAATGGTTGACAATGATGATGATGATGATTAAGAGGGTGATGATGTGACGTACTACAGAGGTGAAGAACGGGTCAAGACGATAAATCTGCGGCATCATATTCCGTCGGTGTAATTTAATTAGTTAAAACGACTGGCTCCGGCGCGAGGATACGCGAGTTCGATCTTCGTCACCGACAAATCTGTGAATTTCACATGGGAACGGACGCAGTTAGTAAAAGGATTTTTTTTTCAACTGACTATATATAAATTGGTAAAACATCTGCAATTATCAGTCGTGGATACAAGGGCCTTGTATCCACGACTGATAATTGCAGATGTTTTACCAATCTAAAATTTATTTATTAGTTTACTGAATAATTGTTAGTATACCTTACTTTGTGCAGTCCATATTGCAATTTTAGGAGGATTTTCGTTTTGTCAATTTTCTTCAGTTTTGTTGTAGGCTACAAACAGAATGTTTACCTATAAAATATATTTTTATTCCAACGATCTGCTTTCGTTCTTTCACCACATCATAATTTCATTTCTATAAATTTATGCAAAGTGCGACTAAGACACTCGGAAACCCAGAGCTAGAAAAATGGAGGATCTCGTATCGAAACAAAATCTTTTACCAGTGAATGGTGCTGGTGATGACACTAATACAACGTGCTGCTCGGGTGCCTCTTAGCCATTATGAGAAAAGTGGGTTAAATGCGGCAGCGAGCGAAATCTGTGAAGACCAGGAAAACAGTGGACAGCAGAACTGTACGAAAATTATACTTGCACGGGGACACCAGTCTCGAAGACGGGGGGTCATGTCCAACGATCATCAACACTGACACCCTGGTTGAAGCTATGACAGCAAATACCGGTACAAGTACACGACAACTGGCAGCTGAGGTGGAGTCTTTCCATTACTCCATCGTTCGTCACATGCACCAGCTTGGTTTCACACCCACACGCCATCGAATGATTCCCCAGGGATTGGCATCCCAGTAGGCGATACAACGTGTGGCTATCTGTTGCAGATCGCTGTCAAGTGCACAGGACGATAGGTTTTAGCGTCCTATCGGCACATGTGATGAAAAGTTGACACTACTACGTTCCCCTACCATTTTGAGCCAGTGACTCAAGTTTCGCCAGGAAGCACTAGTGACTCAGGCCTCGCCGGCAAGAACCAGCTACTCAAGCCTCGCCGGAAAGTTCCAGTGGCTCAGACCTCGCCAGGAAGTACCAGCGACTCAAGCTTCTCCAGGAAGTACCAGTGGCTCAGGTCTCGCCAGGAAGTACCAGGGGCTCAGGCCTCGCCAGGAAGTACCGGAAGCTCAGGCCTAGCCAGGAAGTACCAGTGACTTAGGACTCGCGAGGAAGTACCAGGCGCTCATTCCTCTCCAGGAAGCACCAGTAGCTCAGGCCTCACCAGGAATTTCCAGTGGCTCAGGCCTCGCCAGGAAGTACCAGAGACTCAAGCCTCTCCAGGAAGTACCAGTGGCTCAGGTCTCGCCAGGAGGTACCAGGGGCTCAGGCCTCGCCAGGAAGTACTGGAAGCTCAGGCCTAGCCAGGAAGTACCAGTGACTTAGGACTCGCGAGGAAGTACCAGGCGCTCAGACCTCGCCAGGAAGCGCCAGTAGCTCAGGCCTCACCAGGAATTTCCAGTGGCTCAGGCCTCGCCAGGAAGCACCAGTAGCTCAGGCCTCACCAGGAATTTCCAGTGGCTCAGGCCTCGCCAGGAAGTAATAGAGGCTGAAACCTCGCCATGAAGTACCAGTGGCTCAGGCTTCGCCAGGAAGTACCAGTAGCTCAGACCTCGCCAGGAAGTACCAGTGGCTTGGGACTCGCTAAGAAGTACCAGGGCCTCAGGCTTCGCCAGGATGTACCAGTGGCTTGGGACTCGTCAGGAAGTACCAGCAGCTCAGGCCTCGCCAGGAAGCAACAGTAGCTCAGGCCTCACCAGGAAGTACCAGATGCTCAGTCCTCGCCAGGAAGTACAGGTGACTCAGGCCTCGCAGGAAGTATAGTCAGTGGTTCAAAGAGGGAGGTTAGAGAGGGAAATCATGCTGTGCATTTGGTAGAGTTATGAGGGTTCTGTGCACTGGGGAAACGTGCCAAGTGGTTACGCTGTTGACGGAAACCTTTATGCCGATGAACTGCAGCAGGTTCATGATGCTCTTCGTGAACGATACCTAACGCTCGTCAATAGCAAGGCATTGTTGCAAGTGGATAATTCCTCAAGTTACACCTCTCGAGTGGTCAGCCGAAAACTACAGGAATTGAAAGCGGTTGAGATTCTACCTCAACCTCCATACATTCCGGATCTTGCCCCATCCGACTATCACATGTTTCTCTCCATGGCCCATTTCCTACAAGGACGGAACTTCGTTTCAGTGGTGGCTGTGAAATCTGGAATCAGAGAGTTTCTGTTCTCGAAACCTACAGTGTGATACCGCGCTGAGATGGCGGCTCTGTTGTATCGTTGGCAAAGGACTAGAAAACAATGGCTTCTACTTTGCAGAATGAGGTGAGAGTGTATTGCTTTCTTGCATCGTTAAACTTATTAGCTGCAAATGGAACGTACTTTTCACTCACCCTGGTGTATGTATGCTATGGTGTATAAGTAACGAAATTGTAATTCACAGAAAGTTAGAAGTTTTGTGCAAAATAACCTTCAATTTACATGCTATCGGATACAACATTTGGGGGAGGGGTATCAGCAGAGATATCGAGTAAAATAGTAAAATACAATACGTGCGTTTACTCCCTCTATAGCAGGAAAACTGTGCATTATTTGAAAAATGAAATTGTAAGTATAAAACGGTCTTCGTTTTAAAAAGTTCCATTCGGATATCTAGAAGCAACGTTATGGAATAACATACCGTAATTTTTCGGCTAAAAGTCGCAGTTCTTAAGGTAAAACGAAGTGCAATTTGCTCTTTTGATAAAAGAATTGTGCGGAAAAGAAAACTCTTACGAAAAAAAGTGCGGTTTGGGGAGTAAACCGCTGCGGCACTTACCCCGATTTTTTTTAGCACGCCTTTTGTAAAAAAAGATCGTGCTTATGTTATCGGTTTGTCCGTCCGTCTGTAGACACTACATCTCTGCAACTATTAGTCCGATTTGAAAAATTGTTTTGCACTGGGAAGCCTGAAATATGCGAATGATGATCCTTCATTTTGTTTTTTCTTCTTCTTCTTACGATGTACAATTTCGCCGCTAGATGGCGTAAATGCAGATGATGTCGAATTCAAAATACATTTTATTCCATATATTGCTTCTAAACATCCGATTGAAAAAATTCTCATATCTCTCGATTCCAATTATGTCAAAGAGTATTTTAGGTATAGTTACTTTTTCAAAGTTACGCATAGATTTTCCGCTAGGGGGCGTAAAAATACGTTTTTCCCGATATCTCTTCTTCTGAAGCTTCGATTTGAAAAAGTTTTTCTTCAGCGGATACAGCTCTTGATGGAAACTCTTTTGCATGTAATTTATAAATTTTGGTAAGGAATAGTTTCGCCACAAGGGGGCGTACGTGTTAATTTTTGTTTCTCATGTTTTTGCCATAAAATCTGAGCTCCTAAAGTCT
Organism: Macrothele yani; assembly: GCA_039090855.1. Taxonomy (NCBI): domain Eukaryota; kingdom Metazoa; phylum Arthropoda; class Arachnida; order Araneae; family Macrothelidae; genus Macrothele; species Macrothele yani. Next base: position 13,033,012 of record CM077003.1, on the reverse strand, counting down.
CGATTGAAAAACTTCTTTCGTGAACCGGTGCCACTTAGGTTGATAAACCTTTTCGGAATATTTTCTTCTTAAAATATTGCATGGTTTCCACGCCAGGGGGCGTAGATGTATAACATAGTTTTCTCAATATCTCTGCTTCTAATAGTTCGATTTCAAAAATTCTTTCTTTATTGGATAGAGTTTCCGGTGTGACATGCATTTCATATAATTTCAAAATTTTCAAGTAATTCATAAACTTTCCGCTAGGGGGCATGAAGGTAAATTGCGTTTCCTCTGATATCTCTGCTTCTAAAACTCCAATTTTAAACATTCTTTCTGCACTGGATATAGCTTTTAATGGGAAATCCTTTGCACATAATTTCTACTTTCTGTAATAAATGGTTTATCCACCAGGTTGCGTAAGTCTTAATTTTCCGCTTCTGAGGTAATTGCAGCAAAACCTGAGCTTCTAAAATTTCTATTGAAAAAATTCTTCTGTGGACTGATAAAAAAATTCAATTTAGATTGAAAAATAAATAAATTTCTATTGAAAAAAATCCGTCTGTGGACTGATAAAAAAAAATTCAATTTCGATTTAAAAAAATTCGTCTGTATATTGATAATAAAAAAATTGATAAAAAAATTCGTCTGTGGACTTCTCACGTCCACAAACCTTTTTAGTAATATTTTCTTCTTAAAATAATGTATGGTTTCTACGCCAGGGTGCGTAGATGTGTATCTTATTTTTGTCAATATCTCTACTTCTAGGAATCCGATTTGAAAAGTTCTTTCTTTGTTGGATAGTGTTCCCGAAGCGAAATGTTTTTCATGTAAATTCAAAATTTTCAAGTAAATCATAGACTTTCCGCTAGGGGCGCAATGGTAAATTGCGTTTTTCTGCGTTATTTCTGCTTCTAAAACTTCAATTTGACACATTCTTCCTGTATCGCATACAGCTCCTGATGGAAAATGGTTTTCACATAATTTCTAATATTTTTTAAAGAATGGTTTGGCCACCAGGGGGCATAGATGTTAATTTCTGCTTCTGACGTATTTGCAGCAAACTCTGAGCTCCTGAAAACTCGCCTAAATTTTTTTTTCTTGGACCGATACCGCTCACATCGAAAAACCTTTTAAGAATACTTTCTTCCTAATGTAATGCATGGTTTTTACGGCAAGATGCATATCTTATATTTGTCTATATCTCTGCTTCAAAGAGTACGATTAGAAAAATTCCTTCTTTTTTGCAGAGCGTTTGCGCTGCGAAATGTTTCTCATATAAATTCAAATTTTTCTTAACGCACAAGTCTGCCACCAGAATGCGTAAGATCATGATTCCGTTTACAGCAATATCTGCGGGATAAAAAAACCCGATTGAAAAATTTCTTTCTTCCGTCAGATACTATTGTTTTCCATACCGGTCCCATTGACTTTGAACAGTTTTGATATATTTAATTTGCGTCAGCACGAATTCAAAAAGGTGTGCTCATTACAGGTTTTTTTTTTTTTTTCTTCTTTCTGAACAATTGCTCAGCAAAGAGGAATTGTAAGTTTGTGGGTGCCATTACTCTGGCAGTAAATAGCTACCAATTTCCCCCTCATTTTGAACCGTACGTTTATTTCTTCAAGGTTACTGAGAATGAGAGGAATATCCAGCGCTGCCTGCCCCCATCCCCGCTAGTGATTCACCGTTTCCAGTTTTCTGACAAAAAAAAAAAATGCACTGCGCAAAATTTTTAGAGCACAATCTTCAAAGCATAGGGTATGTTAAGGAAATATTTTTATATTTTTTTAAATACACCTCCTGGAAGAAGAGATAGGGCAATTAGTGGTGGATGAACAACACAAAAGGCACGGATACTCTTAGGAAATGGCTAAGTCTAAGACACACAAAGGGGCAGCCTTGTTTAATCTCTTAATCCCAAAAGGGAAAGTCTCAAAGTACCAGCGAGCGCAAAAGCTACGTTTTCGGCACCGGTTTACTATACTCGGGGCAGAGCCAACTGACTACACTGCTAAAGCTGTGAAACTGATTTACCGACAAGATATCTCTTGTGTTTCAGTATTTCTCCGCGCACTAATGGGGTGTCATGGGTCATGAACCTTTCCCCCTAAGGTAGACTAAGGCAATACAAAAGAAACTTCCTGCGTTCCATCACGATGTCCCCCTTTAAACTCCACACCTTTTTGACCTTGCCGACCACCAGACAAACGATTTCTGAATGAGTATTTTAAAACAGTAACCACGAAGAAAAGACCAATCCATTATCTCCTCCTTAACCCTCAGGCTAATACAATTCTCCTCTCCCGCTCGCAGTAAATATCTTCCACGTATACTTCATAGCCTCTTTGAAGCAAAACAGAAGTGACAATGACGTCGCCGAAATGCGAATATTCGTATTTTTTTAGAAATGCGACAGAAACTGGAATCTTCGTTTTTTGATATACGTACGTCAGTAAGAGCATTTACATATCCATGCGCTTCTTTAGGTCTCCATTCAGATCAGATCATATGTAAAGGATTTTAGGAAGGACGTGTCTGACCCCAGGTCTTAAACAACCCTTAGAAATAAGGTAGCTAGAAGATTTGGGCTAGCGTGGCCGATAGGAAAGTGACACGGAAGGGAGGTAGAAAGGGGGAGGAAGACGTCTTTATTTATTACCGGAGGGGGGACTACCCGGAGTCCGACAGCTTAACGTGCCCATCCAACGCACAGCGGATATTTAGTGATTCGAGCGTTTGTACCTGCTCGGCATCGAAATTGAGGGAGGAATCCGTGGCAGTCACGAACGTTAAACACTAGGCCATCCGCGCCCCTCAATCTCAGTTCAAGCTTGAAAAGGAGTTTTTTAACTGGAACCAGTGGCGTGCCAAGGGTATTTGCCACCCCTGTACGAGAATATTTTTCATATACACTATCTACGTACAAGTAATTGGACACCTGTGATAGCTAAGGAAAACGAAGTTTATTCACCTTCAATAGTTGGTGGAGCCTCCACGAGCGACGATTACAGCTGCGACGGTCCGGGTCATACTCTCAACCAGGCGTTGTACGACGGCTAGCGGTATTTTCTTCCACTCGGCTTAGAGAAGACAGGTCAGTTCCTTCACCGATCTGGGACGAGTTGTAGCGTCGACTTGGACTTGGTGAGGGCACCCCTTAAGTCGACGCTCCAACTCGTCCCAGAGGTGCTCGATAGGGTTAAGGTCTGAGCTCTGCGCATGCCAGTCCATTCGATTAACCCCATTGTCACCATACTAAGCCATGGTGGACCTCGCAACATGACAGGTGGCATTGTCATCTTGAAAGTAACATGGGTCCACCCCGTAAAACTGCCACAACGTAGGAAACGGATGGTCATCCAAAATGGTGCAGCAGGTCTCGGCGTTGATTCTACCAGGAATTGCGACCAAGGGTCCCGTGCCATACCAGGAGAAACACCCCCATAGCATAATTCCACCGCCGCCGAACTTCACATTTGGCACAATATATTCCGGCAGGAGGCGTTCTCCAGGCAGACGCCAAACCCAAACCCTGCCATCCGAACGGTAGAGGGTGAACCTTGATTCGTCGCTCCAGAGAACCAGTTTCCACTGTCGACGTTCTTTGCACCACGTTAGTCGAGCAGCGCTATTGGACTTAGGGATCAAAGGCTAGTGGGCGGCAGCACGTCCATGATAACCGAGCAGATGGGCTTCCTTACGGATGGTATTCATCGAAAGAACACTCCCGGATGCCTGTTGAAACTCCTCGCGGATGTGGCCCATCGATTCGGTGCGGTTCTTCCGAATTTCTCTGGCCAGCACCCGTCGGTTTATGGGTATGCCGGGTCGGGGCACATTCCGACAGTCAACTCTCGTCTTCCACTTGCCAATCACGTAGGCCACTGTCGATTTTGGGTACTTCAACTCGCTGGATATGTCACGTATGGATCAGCCATTTCTGTGACACCCGACGATTACACGTTTCTCGAAATCAGAGAGCTCCGAACTGCGTGGCATCTTGCATGCGACTGGTTGCGTTGTTGTTTCCCACACGATATTTAACGGCGGCGGCCGTGACGTGTATCAGGACCGCAGATATTGTCGATTGTAGGGGTGTCCAATTACTTGTTGGTAGATAGTGTATATATACATACACTGAAGAGCAATTGAATTAGAGACAGCTTGCGTTATACAAATATGGCGTTGTGGGCGGCCCTGTTAACGGAAACGACATGACATATGCAGCGATCCGACAATATAAAGAGTGATGCGACGGGAATCGGTAAGAGTCGGACGCAGTATTGGTAAGACGAAGGATCTAAGCGCATTTGATTGTGGGCAAATTGTCGGGGCCCAACGAATGGATCACTCCATCTCGGAAGTCATGCAGGCACTGGGATTTTCACGAGCCACTGTGTCACGGGTGCACCGTGAGTACATCGAATCTGGTAAAACCATCCCTACAAGGGCCAACTGCCGTGGACAACAGCGTGTGGATGAGCGGGGTCATCGCTGGCTAGCTCGCATTGTAACAGCGGATAGACGGGCCACAGTGCAAGAAATTACTCGGCAATTTAACGCTGGTGCACAAAAACGTGTAAGCAGCCACACCATCCAGAACCATCTCATCGCAATGGGGTACAGAAGCCATCGTCCCACGAGGGTACCGCTGCTGACCGCACGTCACAGGGTGCAAAGATTAGCATGGGCGCGGGAACATCGCCACTGGACCCTAGACATGTGGGAAAATGTTGCCTGGACTGATGAGTCGAGATTCACGTTGGTACATGTGGATGGCAACATACGAGTACGGTGCAAACTACATGAAGCGATGGATCCTTCTTGCCAGCAGGGTACTCTTCAAGCTGGTGGGGGTGGCATTCTCGTCCGGGGACTGTTTACGTGGACTCAAATGGGACCCCTGGTACGTGCGACATCGTCACTCACATGTCAACGTTACCGGGATATCCTGGACTACCATTTGTTCCCGTTTGTGCGTCTTCAACATCCCACTGGGGACCTCATCCCGCAAAAAGACAATGCACCGTGCCATCGCTCTTAAATTGTATCCGAATGGTTGGATGAACACTCCACCAACGTGACCTCGCTTCCTTGGCCAGCTGTGTCACCTGACCTCAATCCCATCGAGCACATCTGGGATGCCATCGAGAGAGATGTTCGAGGCTCTGACTTCATCAAATCTTCCTGAACTGTGGGAGCTTGTTCAGGGGTCGTGGATCCGTATGGCTTCCCAACGCTTCCGGTGTCTTGTCGAGTCCATGCCGAGACGAATCGCCGCCGTCATCAGGGCGAAAGGTGGTGCTACACGTTACTAGACAGGTAACTCTAATTCAATTGCTCTTCAGTGTATATATATATACAAATACATAACATTGAACATGACGGGCGTCTGTTTAAGTATTCTAACCAACTAACCAAAAAATCTCTCATATGGGTACATATCCAAATAAGTTGTTTAAAACAAAAAACAGAATTCAAAATAACTGGTTTTCATGTTTAAATAAAACTGTTTTTACATATAAAAATAAGTTGTACAAAACTAACAACAGAATTCGAAATAATTGGTTTTCATATTGATGTTTTCCCCTATAAACCTCGATGCCTTTATTGCATCGATTTTTCAACTTGTTTCAGACCACGGTTTAACGGTAAACGCTGGAAGCTCTTTCTTTAAAATTTGCCAAAGGTAAGGTGATTCAGAAAAGAAAGCATATATTTCTTGAATTTCTCTAGACATTTTTTCGTCGTTACGTACAACCAGATTTAAAGTATGAACCGCTCAAAGTACATAAAATGCATAAGGGTTTTAGATGGAAAAATATGTTTATTGAAGTCCACTGTGTTTTTCCTTCATATTAGCTCCCCGTTGTCGTAGCGCTGGCCACGCATATTATGATATTGAAATCTTGAAGATTTAAAAAAAAATTAGAAAAGAATTGTTAGTCCTTTGCCCGCGGTATTCGGTACTCAACAAAACAATAAAAATTATTCTGTGATTTCAAATCGTTTTCTATTGAATTATATAATGAATATTTTTACTAGAAAAATAAACGTGCAACATAGCATTACGATTTCTCATAGTAAAACGTTTTCTCAACTGCTTGCACGTCACTAACATTAATTTGTCAACTGTAAAACTTGATTGATTCGTCCGACCGCCCCCGGAAGCTGGCGCCAGGGTGCCTCGCACAAATTGAACCCCGCTTGGCGCGTCCCTGACTGGAACTATATTATGCAGTGAAAGTACACACTCCATAGCTTTAACTGCATCCCCAAGTATAGCAGATCCGGGCGTGGGACTTCCGTATATCGAAATCTTTGCGTCACTTCCGTACAAATGTAATGTTAATTACGCATCGTATTTGAGATTTGCTACAGCCCTACCATTTTTGTGTCAGTTGCTTATCAAAAGGAATTTAACTCTCTCGTACCCAGAAGATGTATGTGGATCATTTTTAACCTTGCTCCCTTTGTGTGAACCTGGGCTTTAGGAAGAGAAGAACTGGGTCGTTCCTATGTTGTAGCAAAGAATAGCTAACGCTTAAAGAAGGTCAACTCTCATAGAGATAACGTAAAACAGGATGCAACAGCGCCACCACATCTTAAGAGATAATATGCTCTGCGGGAAAGTTAACATTCAGGAGCAAAACACGTTATAGCGGGACTACGGCAGTGAAGCTTTTCTTTGATCCACGATGGTTTCCTTCGATCTGATGACTATTTGCTTAGAGCAGTTGTTTTTCGTTGTTGTTGCTGTTTTCTGATATCCCGCCCATCCCTTATTTGGTGAGAAAAATATGCAATAACATTAGTATTACTATTTAAATTAAATTTTAGCAAAAATTATAGTTAGGCCTAAGGATCCGTACAAAATGCAGACATTCCCTAGTATTTGGCATTACTGAAAATATTTCTGAAAAAGTGAAGAACAAACAAAAGCCTTAACTAACCCGGTTGGCATAACAATACTGCCGCCCCGGTGGCGCAGTGGTCTAAGCGATGGCTTCTGATCATTCGCACGGAAGGGGTCCGGGTTCGAATCCCGGTGAGGCATGGATGTTGTGTTTGTCTTACGGCACTGGCTCTCTCATTTCCCTGGAACCAGTGGCCCTAAATTAGGGACGGGCGACTGCTTATAGCCCATTGAGTTGCTCACGGTGGTCGTTAAACCTCCAATCAAAAAAAAAAAATAAAAAATAACAAAACTAGCATATCCGATTTGCGAAGTCATTATGCTACCTAGAAGGTTACAATCACGTGCTGTGAGTCTGAGTAGCTCGGCTGACGGCTGACTGTTCTTTACCCAAAGAATTGAAGTCAACAGAAATACGCATGCGCAGTCTGCTCCGGTATCAGCCGATCAGCCTGTATGTTGGCTTCTGTGAACTGCATGTTTTCCCTGAAGATATGGCTGCGCTAGTTACGTCTCGCTGAGCCTTTAAGGGTGTTGCAGGACGAGGGATTTAAGCCAAGGTTAATAGACAGTAAGGTTTGCTCATCCCGCCTTCCTCGCAAACGAATAATCGTGACGTCACTGAGTGACATCACTGTCCTAACATGTGAATCGTAGATCCGAACTGTGGCTATGGACGAAGATGTCTTGTCAACAACTTTTATAACTCAAACACAGAACAGAAGCTTATGCAAAAGCACATTTACATTAAATACAAAAGAAATTCACAGTCATGTGAATCTTTTAGTAACGGAGATTTCAAAAATACCTCCCAAACATTTTTGTTATGTAAAAGGCGGGAAAACGGTTATAATTTTAAATGTTAATTTAGTTACAAGGGGAATTCTTGCTGTTTTTATATAAATTTAGAAGGGGAAACGCACCAGGACATATTATTGTCATATAATAAAGAATTTCTTTATGAAAGCATCTCGGCAACATTCCCCATATTTTTTAAATTAAAAATTGAAAAGATTATGCATTAAAAAATCTGGTAGAATTATGAAGATTATTCCAGCTGGTTTACGAATGGGAATTCCGACACGTTGCTTTGGTGCGCAGATACAAAGAAACATGGCGATTAGGATGGCGATTTCGACAGTGACGTCTCAAAGCAATCACCGGAAGTGCATGATGACTATGACCTTGGTGTCCACTAACCTTGTCTTAAGCCTCTGTTGCTAATCTTTTGGCAGTAGACCTGAGAACAGAATAATATTTTTGCCCCCATTTCTTTGTGAACAAGTTCTGTTGTTTATATTTATTTTACAAAATGCCTTCATTTTGTGGAGTGGGCTTGTGGCTAGTTGTTAAAATATTAGGAGATCATGGACCGGGTGTGTGGTTTGTCACGTTTTCCCTGTTAATAACAACGACACTGTAAAAGAATGGATTCAGAAGTTTGTCCACGATTTCATATTGAGGGTCTGCTGATTTTTTTATGGAGGGTGGGAGGGTGGAAGGGTTGAATGAAAGGGGAGGGAGTTTCCGAATACTGAAAAAAAAAATTGAAGTAAACCACGCCCAGAAAAGTACGCCGATGTAATATGTGAAATGAATAAACAAATAAACTAGAAGTGTGAAATCGAGAACAAGCTTTTGTTTCTTTTTCAGATAATATTGCCTGCCATATACGAAACAAATATCTATCTCTTGACACAATATTTAGGAACGTTGAAAATTTGATTTCTGGCTCTTGGATAAAAACCATCGAATAGTTTGAAACAGTTTTCCAGTCAATCCATGAAACAGATTTCTCTCGGGAAAACTATAAAACATCATTTCCTGAACGTTTGCGTACTCATACGAATTCGGCATGTTAATCATAACAAAAGTTTGTTGTTATTTTTTAATGGAAGTTTAAAGACCACCGTGACAACACTACAAGATCCATTTTGTTTAAATAAAATCTCCAAATGCAACAAGAGCACTGTACTGCATAATTTTAAAAGAACAAACTAACAAAGTAATGAATCTCACAATTTGTACGGAAGTCACACACGATCAGTTTGCCTCCCTCTTCCCTTGCGAATGAATTAGGAGGAACCATTTGTACGGAAGTGACACACGATCAGTTTGCCTCCTTCTCCCCTAGCAAAAGGATAAGGGGGACCCTTTGTACCGAAGTGACACACGATCAGCTTGTCTCCTCCTCCCCTTGCGAAAGGTTTAAAGGAGCCCATTTGTAAGAAAGTGACACACCATCACTTTGCCTCCCTCTCCCCTGCGAAAGAATTATGGTGACCCTTTGTACGGAAGTGACACACCATCAGTTTGCCTCCCTCTCCCCTTGCAAAAGGATTAGGGGGACCCTTTGTACGGAAGTGACACACAATCAGTTTGCCTCCTTCTCCCCTTGCGAAAGGTTTAGGGGAGACCATTAGTACGGAAGTGGCACACCATCAGTTTGCCTCCCTCTCGCCTTGCGAAAGGATTAGGGGGACCCTTTGTACGGAAGTGACACACAATCAATTTGCCTCCTTCTCCCCTTGCGAAATTTTTAGGGAAGACCATTAGTACCGAAGTGAGACACGATCACTTTGCCTCCCTCTCCCCTGCTACAAGAATTATGGTGGCCCTTTGTACGGAAGTGACACACCATCACTTTGCCTCTCTCTCCCCTGCGAAAGAATTATGGTGACCCTTTGTACGGAAGTGACACACCATCACTTTGCCTCCCTCTCCCCTTGCAAAAGGATTAGGGAGACCATTAGTACGGAAGTGGCACACCATCAGTTTGCCTCCCTCTCGCCTAGCGAAAGGATTAGGGGGACCCTTTGTACGGAAGTGACACACAATCAGTTTGCCTCCTTCTCCCCTTGCGAAAGGTTTAGGGGAGACCATTAGTACCGAAGTGACACGCGATCACTTTGCCTCCCTCTCCCCTGCGACATAAATTATGGTGACCCTTTGTACGGAAGTGACACATGATCAGTTTGCCTCCCTCTCCCCTTACGAAAGGATTAGGGGGACCCTTTGTAGGGAAGTGACATAGAATCAGTTTGCCTTCTTCTCTCCTTGCAAATGATTAGGGAGACCATTTATATGGAAGACACACGATCAGTTTGCCTCCCTTTTCCCTTTGGGAGACGCATTGGAGGAATCCTTGCTTGTACGGATCTGACACAAAATTTTCATTGCACGGAAGTGCCGTTTCCGGATGTATCACGACACCTTCGGTATTAGCCGTAAAGCCGACCACTTCGTTATGGATAGGCAAGTATCCGGATGTTTTTGATCAGGTAGTATATATGAATCCAGAGCCACCCTCAACAGCCTCGGGGCGGGGTGCGAACCTAGCCGCGGGGCCCCTGGCAAAATATGAATATACAGCAACAAGACGACTACTGGCGGATTGCGGTGGAAAGTGTGCTGGTGCACGTCGCCTGTACTTTGTGACCTTGACTCTCACTGTTGCCATAAAGACTCGCCCATGCAAAAAATATACCTACGCAGCACAACTTTTGACGTGGATACGTCTTTAAAATCGGTACAATGGGAGTACCCTCTACGAAAACTTGGCCCACATAATTTCTTACGATTGATCAAATGCTTATAATTTCTAAATTGTAACAAATAGTTAAAATCTAATAACTGACATAAAAAGGGTGATAACTAATGATTCTAAAAATATCAACTTTAAGGTCCTGCGCATGCAAGGTGAGAGAGGAGGGCGTCCGCCGTTTTGGGGTCGAATACGCTGAGTCAAGCGCCTTGAAATCAGTATAACTCGAGATCGCGTAGAGGTAGGATCGTGATATTGGTCTCAAACGATTCGTCTGGAGGAGATCTATCTAAAAACAAATAATTCATAAACATTTCATAAGTACTTTATAAGTTATAAGTGATAAACGAAAAAATATTTGTGAGGAAATCAAAATGTCTAAATATTTGAAGCAAAAGTCCGACTCGAAATACTACAAACGTATATCAGAAGAAAAAAGAACTCAAAGGGAATCGAATAATCCCAAAACGACTAATTCAGAAGGATGTAGGGCTTATAGACAGAAGAAGAAAGCCGAAGTGGCACAACGCGTGGAGCCACAACCAAGCACTTCTACAGCTAGTGCATGTGAACCAATGGACTACTTGGCTGTGAGTGAAACTTGGGTGGATGATTCTAGTCCCATACATTTGCCCGGTTTCGATTGGAAGGCGAAAAGAAATAGGGCAATAACCCAGAACAAACCATCCACTTTCAAACGTACTACTTCACCTAATAGTAGATGATCCGAGGAACATTCCCACACGAGAAGACGTGGAACCGGGAGTCACAGACAGACTGATGAGCGAACCGATCGACGCATAAGAGGAGCTGCGTTGTCAAGCAGAACATCCACTGCGACGCAAATCCGAGCTGCCGTTGCACCTGAGGTGACTGTGCGAACAATCCGCAACCGTCTACTGGATGCAGGACTACGTGCACGTGTGCCTATGACATGTGTGTACCTCTGATTCCAGCCCACCGTCAGGAACGGTTGCAGTGGTGCCGCCAACGTCTGCTCTGGAGAACGCAATGGCAATCTGTCGTGTTCAGCGATGAAAACAGATTCTGCTTGGTAGCCTCCGATGGCCGTATGCGTGTTTGCAGACGCACTGGGGAGCGTCTCCACCCTTCTTGCATCCGCCAGCGACACACAGGGCCTACACCTGGTCTCCTGGTGTGGGGAGCGATCAGCTATCACTCCCGTACGCAACTAGTGTTTGTACCGAGTACGTTAAACAGCAACTCCTACATCAACAACATCATTCAGCCCGTTGCTGTGCCATTTGTAAGGTCGGTCCATCGTTGTATTTTCCAGCAAGATAACGCACGCCCACACACGGCACGTGCAACGCAACATGCACTTCAGGGTGTGAGACAACTTCCATGGCCTGCACGTTCACCGGATTTGTCCCCCATTGAGCACGTGTGGGATTTTAAGGGGGCAACGACTTATCCGGTCTCCACGGCCAGCCACGACCATCCCCGATTTACGCATCCAGATTGAGGATGCTTGGAACTCAATACCCCAAACTTACATCCAACATCTGTACGACAGACTCCATGCCAGAATTGCACAGTGTGACGCAGTTCATGGCGGTTCAACCTCGTACTAACCATGTCACATGGAAATGTTATTTTTCAGTTTACCAGCAAATACAGCTGTATTTTGCCATAATGTTTTGATCACGTTATCCTCTGTATTCCGTTATTATGCTGTATAAATTTCGTTGGTATCAGAAGTCTCCTTCTTGGTGTTCTTTTTTCGCTTTCCGCCAGTGTAGATGTGAATTGTATGCCATATGTTTGCTACTTCTCATTTCTTTTTTTTTTTTTTTTTTTTTTTGATTGGAGGTTTAACGACCACCGTGAGCAACTCAATGGGCTATAAGCAGTCGCCCGTCCCTAATTTAGGGTCACTGGTTCCAGGGAAGGGAGAGAGCCAGTGCCGTAAGACAAACACAACATCCATGCCTGCCGGGATTCGAACCCGGACCCTTACGGACGAATGATCAGAGGCCAACGCCTTAGACCACTGCGCCACCGGGGCGGCTACTTCTCATTTCATCGCCCTTTAATAATAAAATTATAGTCTAACTGCATTCCTCTTTCATTTATGAACCGACTTCTACGTCAAGCCCCTTACTGTGAAACACGTATTCACGTAAATAAAACACCCGGACACAGCCCACCCCCATTTTTTTCGATAACTATCAGTGCATGGTGCACGTTGAAAGCTTCGGCTTCAATACTAATGTTTCGCCGGACATAATATTGTAGTTTGATGCCGATATTTTGATAAATTTAGCAACCGGTATTAAAAAAAGAATTAAACGAGACGGAGTTTAAAAAATAAAATTAGAATAATTGAAAATAAGGAATTCGCTCGCTCTCTCATTTTCTTTCTTTTCCTCTTATTTTCTTAGGGTGTGCGCGCCCCCTCCCTCCCTAAGTGTGGGGCCCTGTGCGACCGCAGCTGTCGCACACACCTAAGGGCGGCTCTGTATGAATCCTACAGTAAAACTTTCACGTATGTTGAATGCATACTTGTTTTATTTTAGCGCTTATATCTTGATCTTTTAGAGCACAAATGCTTGCTTATTTTGGTAGTTTTTAATGCTTGAGCGTCCGGGGCTTAATCATTAGTAAACTAGGCCAAGCCGTTAATGTGTTGCAGTGAAGTCAACGTTAGAGAACACAAATCAACAGTCTGTTTAAACAAAAACATTATACACTATAATTTTACTGAAAGCAAATATTGTGTAGAAAAGTAAGATGAATTGCTCGTTGCTTGAATTCTATACCGAATCTCTCTACGTTGATTTTGTTTTCAAGGTTTCTCACTCTCTCCTTCCTTTGTTTATTTTGAAACGCCTTAGATGTTGCGTAGGTGATGATCTGTAAGGAGTGTTGCGTCTGAGAATGACTGAGCCAAGAATAAGTTATTAGTCATAGGATGTGCAGATAGATACGCCCACATTAAGTTCAGACCATAGGTCAAAGCGAGCAGGGAGTTCATTTTCAACTCATCACTGGTCTCAGCGGCAACGTGGAGAGCATCTCAAAATTTCTGCATCAGCGGATTATTTAAGGTGAATGCTAAAAACGGACTGCCAACAAAGAGTTATTTTTTAATTTGTTTATCAAAGAAGGAATAAACTAAGGACATAGAAAAAATTATCATTGTCGATGTAAATTCCAAACAAATGCTTCTGAGATCGACAACCGTAGGATCATTGATAGCTTCCTAATGAAGCGATGAGTTGAATGTATAATACTTACACTCAGTAGACAAAACATTAGAGATAGGGGTGATCGGTAGTTTACATGGGCATCCCCCGCGCAGAGTAGAACACAAGCGATAAATATGCGGACAGCAAGGTTGTTTTGTTTTTGCTTTTGTTTTTTTAGGTAATAGGACTACGTCTAACTCCGCGGATAGCATGGGGCGACTTACGGCTGACCGCCTGTGACAAAAATAGGTCCCAATTGAAATCAATATAGCTTTAAAAATACACACCGCACAATAATCTTGTTGGCATATTCATAAACAGCATGGAGTCCAATTCGCGTACTGCGCAATACATCGTGCGCGCAACGCTCCCTGTGCGCAGGGGAGATGATGCAATATTTCTGCGGGTGCCTCCACGTTTGACTCAGTCTACCTCGGCAACCGTGAGCGCAACACGACTGTGCGTAGTATCGTTTTAAAGCTCTCGACGAGATCTATTCAAATATACGAAAAACATTTCGCAGTGGTTTGAACTGAACATTCTAAAAACTGTTTTCTTGTGAATCGGTGAACACTTTTGACAATAACGGAGTTTATCTGGACAACCGTGAGTGTAAAACGACTGTGCATGGTATCGTTTTAAAGCTCTCGACGAGATCTATTCAAATATACGACGAACATTTCGCAGTGGTTTGAACTGAACATTTTAAATATTGTTTTCTTGTGAATCGGTGAACACTTTTGGACAATAACGGAGTTTATCTGGACAACCGTCAGTGCAAAACGACTGTGCGTGGTATCGTTTCAAAGCTCTCGACGAGATCTATTCAAAGATACGAAAAACATTTCGCAGTGGTTTGAACTGAACATTCTAAAAACTGTTTTCTTGTGAATCGGTGAACACTTTTGACAATAACGGAGTTTATCTGGACAACCGTCAGTGAAAAAGGACTGTGCATGGTATCGGTTTAAAGCTCTCGACGAGATATATTCAAATGTATAAAGAACATATTGCAGTGATTTAAACTAAAAAAATTCAGAATTGTTTTCTTGTGAACAGGTTAACATTTCCGATAATGCCGCGAAATTCGCAGAATGAACGCAAGCAAAAGCGGGGAAAATTAAAACGAGAGGCAATTTGAGCAATGAAACAATTTTCGGCACTTTAATGGATCGCCCTAGTTTATCTGCACATTACCTAGATAACCTTTAAAGAGAGAGAGAGAGAGAGAGAAAGACTTATCGCGTTCAAAATCGCTTTTTCTCTGAACTAGCAAGCGGTGACATTACAAAAGTCAATCCCTATACGGATTAGGGATAGGAGAAACAATCGATGTCGTCCCACTCTGTTGTATAAGCACACACACACACACTGAACACCACTGCAGATGCCCCCCCCCGCCCCCGTCGCCCACATCATGTACACTGGCTGGGGGTCAAACCTTTTGTTGTCAGCAAGCTCCAAAGTATTTTCTTAATATCTACCAGGATGGTAAAAACACTGTGAGTGTCTCTCCTCGCTTCTGTGATTGTGCCCTGGGCTAAGTCGTAGAAGTAAGTAAAGCCACTGTGACAGCGCTCGCGACAGTGAGGCTGCACACCCAGGTGAAAAACCAATTTCCGAATTTATTTATTCAATTGTTTATTTATTTATTTATTTATTTATTTATTTTCATTTTAATCTTGGTAATGAATTTTTGTGGAAGGGGTACGTCCCACGTCGTCAGTAGAGATTTCCGGGGCTGGACAAGCCCCACTTTCGGATGATTCTTTTTTTTTACTCTCTTTCTCTCCCCCCTCTTCCAGCCGTCCTTTCGTAGAGCGCGCTGACCGGCAGCGGAATACCCCCCCCCCATTGGGTAGTTATGTAATGCTATGGGACCCGCGTTAGCTTCTCCTTGCGTAAGAAGAGAGCGGAAAGCGGCGGCGTTGGCGTCATCAGCAATGGATCGGCTTTGTAGGAGTGTTTTATGGCGGTCATCAAAGTGTCAGCTAGTCTGTTTATCTACAAAGAGTTGGAGCGACCGGCAGACTTGGTGGGATCGAAAGTAACACTTTTATTGAACCAGGATTTATGTCATGATGTCTTACCTCACAGGGACTAACGCAACTTAAGGACTTTTTTTTTTTCCAACGTTGGCGATTGGTTGGAATGGAAGCACTGGATAGGATACCCATTTTGACCCCCTAACAAATAGATGAATCATATGTTAATTTTCCGAACCAGTAAAAGTTAGACTTGGAGATTTAATTCAGGGAGGCCTATGCGTTCTCCGGCTCGGGATTGGAGGTAGCATAATTTTGTGCTGTAATGGGTGAATCCCGGGAAGGTTGTCGAAAATTTCGAGAAGAGAAGAGAATCACTTGTTGCTTCACTTTAACACTTGTTACTTGATTTTGTCAAAAAAGTCTCTCGTTGCTAGCTACCGCCATGTGAGCACTTGTTACATGACTTTGGGACACTTTCACAAAAACTTGGCACATTCAGGCGCTGCGGCGTTGGATCCCAGAGTTTTGCTTTTAAATTGGAACACGCCTGAGTATAGGACTTAAAGTCTCCGGTCACGATGGGAGTCCTATCTATCATGCCCGAGAAGCAAGCAGGCGGGAAATACTAGTGATCGCCCAAATTAGGAACCGACGGGACAGAAGAGGAACCCCTTGGCATGGCCGGGTCTCAACTTCATGATGGAAGCGGTTCAACGATAATATTTTACTAAATGCAGTGTCTACACAACTCCAGACTATTTTGAGCGATCTTGTAGATTCTTCTATCTCTCACATAAGATGGTTCAAGGCGTGGTCTCCAGGCTGGATTTGGAACTTAAGGTAGGAGTTCCCTCCTATTAGTTTTTGGGCATTCCCTCAAGTTTTTTTTTAACCAGCTGTTATGTGTGACATGCGATAGGCTGAAAATTTCATGTTCCTGTCAGAAAAGTCGGTCGAAATACATATATTATTGATCTTACAATTCAGTAATGAAATGCAGTTGTTGTTATTTTTTGTTTTAACATTGATGCTTAGTAATGAATTACAATCATTTAAAAGTTGCAAATAATTTATCTCACGAACTAATCTGAGTTATAAGAAAAATATGCACTTTAACTGAGAAAGAGGGTCCTGAATATAATATGTTCTGTGTTCATGCTAACTAAGTGACGAATAAATTTTTGTTGTGTTTAAATATATATTATGCTCAGGGATGGAGTGGACCACCGGGACACCGGGGCATTTCCCGGTGGGCCCCTTCCTTATATTTTGTCTCTTTCTTTCTTACTTTCTTAAAAATGTTTTCACTTCAGTTGTTTTAAACACACAACTGAACCACAACACTTTTTTAAAAACAAAATACACATAATCCCAGCAAAAACAGTCTTGCTGGCCCAGCACTATGTTGCCGCTGCCGAACCGTCAATAAAATGTCCGGGCGACCAACAGAAGGGCCAGCAGCTCAGGCCAACAGCTGGCCAACAGTTGGCACCCCATCAGTTGTCATATGCTACAACAGGGCCATCAGTGGCCCTGCAAGCACGTGCCAGAAATGATGGCTAGCCTAATGTGGTCCGCTAGTGTGCCGTTAGTGGCAGCCAGGAACCACGTGACGTAACTGGTGGCTTGCCGAATCTTGTCCGCCAATTTCCCAGTAGTAGCCATAATAATAGAAAAAAAAAAAAAGCGAGGATAACCACAGTTTCCCAAAGCTACATTTTTTTTTACCCTTACTTAGCTTGTGAATTAACGCACTGCGCTGGGGAAATTTTCTCAACAGACCGGAAAAACGCCCGTTGGCATCTGACTGGATTTGAAACAAGGTGTCAGCTGAGCTCTCTACCGACTGGACTAATTAATATGCCAAGCTCGAGCATATGTTTAAAGTTGTCTGTATGGTATGCAATGTGTAATCGAATGCTTCCCTCTTTCATTTTACAATATTGCGAGGTATTTTTCATAAAAGTCAGTTTCATATAATTGATAAATTAATTTTTTCAACGTAACGATAGTTTTTTTACCTTAAGGGAACTTCACTCATTTTCAAGGCGTGTACATACTTAGAGTCGCTTTCCAAAGTTTTGTACTGTCCTTGCCGTCTTGAAAAGAGATTGTTGAATAAATATATATTTACCCGGGTTCAGGTCACATTCTGTTACATTTTTAACGTTGTGTCTTTCCTTTCCGTTGTCCGAAGCTACATTTGTTTTAAAGAGTAAAATATATTTTATTTTACTTCTCGTTATTTTTAGAAGCAAATTCCTCCCAGTCTTGTGTATTCAACTCATGGATGAGTACACCACATAGCGTTGCCTTTTTTTTTTTTTTCAAATAATTAATAAATTTTGTACGCATATAATTCTTTTTTTTCCCAACGAACGTTGTTTTAATGGTTTTCCACGATATTTGTTTTAAGCGGTTTCAAATTTTTTCTTGTTATTCATCCACTCCATTCCATGAATTGTTATTCATGGGAATGGAGTGGGTGTATTTCATGGCTGTAATCTAGTATTTCACGGCTTAATCTGATATCTTCGTCCACGTAAAATTTCATTAGGAAATTAATTCGCCTCTCCACATATATGGATTTTTTCTTAACATCCACTAAAATAACACGATGGCGATAGCGTCGTCTTCAACTAACTGGTACCATGAGAGACACAGCAAGTGTTGCTTCTGCGCATGCGCAGTCCCGTTGCTTCCACCTGCTGTTGGGGGGTTGCATTGGTTGCCAGCAACGAGCCACTAGTGGCACTTGCTTGGAGGCCCACAATTCACGGCGATGCTGCAGGGCCATCAATGGCTCGCCAACTGATAGCCCTGCCACCAACGGACCACTACCGGGCCGTGAGCGGCAGATTTCAGCCAGCAGTGACCCATCACTGCCAGCTGGTGGGCAGCAGTTTCCCAGCACTTGTGTTTTGCGGGGATGTAATTATGTCAAACGGAAAAAAAAAACATTTTGAATTAGGGGAAAAAATCCCCTCACCAGGCAACTGCTAGAATCCCAACTACAATAGATGGGCCATGTCTGTTTGCGAACTTCTGGGTTCACTTAGTAGCTGAGGAACGAGAATTTATGTACCGTATGTTGCGGGAGGGCGGGTGAGGGGTAGAAGATTTTCTAAATATTCCCAAAGGAAGGAGGAGGGGGATTGTTGATTTTATTCCCTTTGGTTGTAGGAGGCATTAGCTCTGTGCTCATAAGAGCTGAGTTCGGGCTCAATTTTAAGAGCCCGAACTGCCCCAGACACTCATCAAAAATGTCATTGCAAGTATTCCTCGTAGGTCTCAAGACGTTCTTCGACACAGAGGTTGCTTATTAAATAAGGGATGAGCTGCCCCAGCCACTCATCAATAATGTCATTGCGAGTATGCCTCGTAGGTGTCAAGACGTTCTTCGACACAGAGTTGTTTGTAATATGGGATGAGCTGCACCAGACACTCATCAAAAATGTCATTGCAAGTAATCCTCGTAGGTCTCAAGACGTTCTTCGACACAGAGTTGTTTGTAATATGGGATTAGCTATACCAGACACTCATCAAAAATGTCATTGCAAGTATGCCTCGTAGGTGTCATGACGTTATTCGACACAGAGTTGTTTGTAATATGGGATGAGCTGCACCAGACACTCATCAAAAATGCCATTGCAAGTATTCCTCGTAGGTGTCAAGACGTTCTTTGACACAGAGTTGTTTGTAATATGGGATGAGCTGCACCAGACACTCATCAAAAATGTCATTGCAAGTATGCTTCGTAGGTGTCATGACGTTCTTCGACACAGAGTTGTTTGTAATATGGGATGAGCTGTACCAGACACTCATCAAAAATGTCATTGCAAGTATGCCTCGTAAGTTTCATGACGTTCTTCGACACAGAGTTGTTTGTAATATGGGATGAGCTGCACCAGACACTCATCAAAAATGTCATTGCAAGTATGCTTCGTAGGTGTCATGACGTTCTTCGACACAGAGTTGTTTGTAATATGGGATGAGCTGTACCAGACACTCATCAAAAATGTCATTGCAAGTATGCCTCGTAAGTGTCATGACGTTCTTCGACACAGAGTTGTTTGTAATATGGGATGAGCTGCACCAGACACTCATCAAAAATGTCATTGCAAGTATGCCTCGTAGGTGTCAAAACGTTCTTCGACACAGAGTTGTTTGTAATATGGGATGAGCTGCACCAGACACTCATCAAAAATGTCATTGCAAGTATTCCTCGTAGGTCTCAAGACGTTCTTCGACACAGAGTTGTTTGTAATATGGGATGAGCTGCACCAGACACTCATCAAAAATGTCATTGCAAGTATTCCTCGTAGGTGTCAAGACGTTCTTCGACACAGAGTTGTTTGTAATATGGGATGAGCTGCACCAGACACTCATCAAAAATGTCATTGCAAGTATGCCTCGTAGGTGTCATGACGTTCTTCGACACAGAGTTGTTTGTAATTTGGGATGAGCTGCACCAGACACTCATCAAAAATGTCATTGCAAGTATGCTTCGTAGGTGTCATGACGTTCTTCGACACAGAGTTGTTTGTAATATGGGATGAGCTGTACCAGACACTCATCAAAAATGTCATTGCAAGTATGCCTCGTAAGTGTCATGACGTTCTTCGACACAGAGTTGTTTGTAATATGGGATGAGCTGCACCAGACACTCATCAAAAATGTCATTGCAAGTACGCCTCGTAAGTGTCATGACGTTCTTCGACACAGAGTTGTTTGTAATATGGGATGAGGTGCACCAGACACTCATCAAAAATGTCATTGCAAGTATTCCTCGTAGATCTTAAGACGTTCTTCGACACAGAGTTGTTTGTAATATGGGATGAGCTGCACCAGACACTCATCAAAAATGTCATTGCAAGTATTCCTCGTAGGTGTCAAAACGTTCTTCGACACAGAGTTGTTTGTAATATGGGATGAGCTGCACCAGACACTCATCAAAAATGTCATTGCAAGTATTCTTCGTAGGTGTCAAGACGTTCTTCGACACAGAGTTGTTTGTAATATGGGATGAGCTGCACCAGACACTCATCAAAAATGTCATTGCAAGTATTCCTCGTAGGTGTCAAGACGTTCTTCGACACAGAGTTGTTTGTAATATGGGATGAGCTGCACCAGACACTCATCAAAAATGTCATTGCAAGTATTCCTCGTAGGTATCAAGACGTTCTTCGACACAGAGTCGTTTGTAATATGGGATGAGGTGCACCAGACACTCATCAAAAATGTCATTGCAAGTATTCCTCGTAGGTCTCAAGACGTTCTTCGACACAGAGGTTGCTTATATAATATGGGACGAGCTGCCCCAAACACTCATCAATAATGACATTGCAAGTATGCCTCGTAGGTCTCAAGACGTTCTTCGACACAGAGGTTGCTTATATAATATGGGACGAGCTGCCCCAAACACTCATCAATAATGACATTGCAAGTATGCCTCGTAGGTCTCAAGACGTTCTTCGACACAGAGGTTGCTTATATAATATGGGACGAGCTGCCCCAAACACTCATCAATAATGACATTGCAAGTATGCCTCGTAGGTGTCAAAATGTTCTTCGACACGCAGAGATTGTCTGTGAAAATCCTCTAAACAGGTGCCGTCAATAAATAAATAAATACATCGTTCTTTCCACGTTCCAGAAACACACAGCAACCTAAAAATTGTTCTCAGCCGCCTTCGTGGAATTGAATCATGGAACTCTCGATAACTTGCCGAGCGCGTTAACTTTACACCACGGTGGTCAACAATCCAACAATCCACGGTGCTATATGTATTTTTAAGTCAGCTTCTGACATCATAAATCCATAAGATGGGCTCAGCTACTGAGACGTCTCCATCTGGTGGGCATTAACGGTACTGGCTATACACAGTGCGTCAAAGAATTTTTAAGACTGGCGCTAGATTTCAGCTTACGGTGGCGCCACCAGTGTAATCGCGAATGCGTTATAAACCGTGACCATCTGCTTGTCTTCTGCCAAAAGTACTGCGCAGTTGTTAAAGTAACTCAAACGAAACGGCCGTTCATTAGAGAAGTAAAATTTTTTTCATGTTGAATTATTAAGATGGAACAAAGGGTTGTTATTAAATTTAACGCAAAACTTGGTAAAAGTGCCTCGGAAACGTACCAAATGATGAAACAAGTTTACGGTGAGTTTTGTTTAAGTAGTTCAAATGTTTTCCTGTGGCACACACGTTTTTTGGACGGAAGAGAGACCCTAGAAGATGATAAGCATACCGGAAGACCAAGTTCATCTAGGACACCTGAGATTATTGAAATAGTGCGTGATTTCGTGACAAACAATCGGTGTGCGTCACTAAGAATGATGGAAGAGTCTTTAAACATCAACAAAGAAACGATTCGAACCATCCTGCATGAAGATTTGGGCAAAACAAAAGTCTGTGCTAAATTTGTTCCACGCACGTTAACCAATGAACAAAATTCAAGGAGAAATGCACATTGCGGAGACCTCATTTCAGCCGCTGAAAATGATCCAAACTTCTTAAAATCGATTGTTACTGGTAATGAAACATGGTGTTTTCAATATGATCCTAAAACAAAGCGAAAAAGTGCGGAATGGAAGTAAAAAAAAACTCGCCACAAGCTAAAAAAACAAGAAAAGTTCCATCGAAAATCAAGCAACGCTCATTACATTCTTCGATAGTAAGAGTATTTTCCACAAAGAATTTGTTCCAAGTGGACAAACAATTACTGGTGAGTTTTATTTAAATGTTTTGAGGCTTTTGATGGGTAGAATTCGTCGCATTCGTCCAGAATATCGAGATGAAAACAGTTGGTGTTTGCTGCACGATAATGCACCCAGTCACACCTCACTTCTTGTTCGTAGATTTTTGGCGAAAAATAACGTCTGTGTGTTGAATCATTCATTGTATTTGCCTGATTTAGCACCCTGAAACTTTTCTTTGTTCCCAAAACCTAAAATGACGTTAAAAGGGTGTTATTTTGATGATATTTCGACCATACAAACAGCTTCGACGTGTGCTTTGGAGGCAGTTCCGCAATGCGAACTGGAACAGGCATTCGAATCATTATTAAATCGCTGTAATAAGTGTATTGAAGCCGGAAGGACTTATTTTCAATAACAAAGCAAAACAAATTATAATTTCTTGTTTCTATTTCATTTTACAGACCCAGTCTTAAAAATTCTTGTATATATGACGCACTTGTATATATGATAGCAGTTAAATCCAAAGGGCGAGATCCAAGGTGAAAATCCTCCAAATACGTGGCGTCAATAAATAAATTGCTCTTTCCACGTTACAGAAACATTTCGGTTGCTGTGTGTTTCTGGAACGTGGAAAGAGCGATGTATTTATTTATTTAGAGATTGTCTGTAATATAGGATGAGCTGCCCCAAAAACTCATCAATAATGCCATTGGAAGTGTGCCTCGTAGGTGTCAAGAAGTTCTTCAACATAGAGGTTGCCTGTAATATATGATGAGCTGCTCCAGACACTCATCAAAAATGCCATTGCGAGTATGACTCGCTCGTAGATATCAACACAGGGGGTGGGGGGGGTGTTACTGGACACTGGAATCCACAGGTATGGACATTCTCCGAATTCGCATTTTGTCTGTATTGCAATGATACTTTGTTGTGTGCAGAAAATGCACAAGAAATTGTTTTTGTGAATGCACTCTTTATCGTTTGTGTTATGTAGCCTCAATGATATTATTTTAGTGAGTGTTATTTGAGTCATACACATACATCCTTCATTTCATGCAATATTCTAACTTTTTGTAACCAGTGTATATATATATATCACTCGAGTTTTAAAACATAATTTTTTCACAAATCTAATGTGTTCAGGCTTTAAGAGATGCCCCGGTGGGGCACTGGTCTAAGCGATGGCTTCTGATTATTCGTCCGAGATGGGTCCGGGTTCGAATCCTGGTGAGGCATGGATGTTGTGTTTGTCTTACGGCACTGGCTCTCTCCCTTTCCTGGAGTCAGTGGCCCTAAATTAGGGACGGGCGACTGCTTATAACCCATTGAGTTGAGTTGCTCACTGTTTTCATTAAAATTCCAATCCAAAAAAAAATTAAAAAAATCTTAAGGTTTAATAAAAAAAATCGTAGGTTCAAGTATGAAATTTGAATAAACTTTTTCAACTATAGTTTCCTTAAAGTTCCATGTAATTAATGATCTCCAAAAAGCAGCAGCATATCCCTCCCATTGATTAATGGCAGAAACAGCAGCTGATGGGTTTAGAAATCTAGTGTGAAATAGTTCACCTCTCATCGTCGGGAGCAGCCAAATCTGTATAATTGTCAATCCATGGATTTCAGTATCGTGCCGGTGACAAATTTTTCAAGCTTACGCAGGAGGTTTGATTTACTAATCACGGTATCATGTTCTTCAGTGTCACATGACTCTGAAAAATAATTCTAAGCAAGATTTACTAGGTAAAGAACTTTTATGGTGGGGAATTCCATTGAAAAGAGATGCTTAACTGTCTAAGTCATGATTTATTAAAGTAAACAGCTGTTGTGGCCATAGTTTGTACAGCAAACAGCTGCTTTTGCTGCTACGTATAATTTTCCGAGTGAGCAGCTGTTGTGACCCTGACGTAACAGAATACCTTGCTTTGAACTGGTTGCTGACTGACCTTGACTGCTTTTTCATTTCCTTTCTTTTTTCCTCAATTTTTTCCCTTCCAGTGCTATTTTAAGCCGACATAAAAAGCGAAATCAAAACTTTCCCTTCAGTAACATGTCCAAAATACCAAGAATTTCCTCGATTAGAACCCAAATAACGCGGAAAAACAGATAATTGAGTTGATAGCAATTTAAGAAATTTCAACTACAGTATATTATATTTGAATTTTAGTTTTACAGTTGCCTTCAAATCCCACAACTTTTGTCACTTTAGAAAGAAGAAGAAGAAGAAGAAGAAAAACTCCTCATGAGTATTCGATTACTTCTTCAAGCGCTAAGTAGGACGTAATTAATTAGTTCGTTACGTGCAACATTAAGTTACATTGCCTTAACGCTAAGCACACCGTACTCCTATTACTTCTTCAAGAGCAACGCAGAGCACACCGTACTACTGTTCTTCTTCTGTATCAATGCTATAAGCACATAATACTCCTGTTTGCCGCCCCGGTGGCGCAGTGGTCTAAGGCGCTGGCCTTTGATCATTCGTCC
Organism: Macrothele yani; assembly: GCA_039090855.1. NCBI lineage: Eukaryota > Metazoa > Arthropoda > Arachnida > Araneae > Macrothelidae > Macrothele > Macrothele yani. The sequence goes on along the minus strand of CM077003.1, from coordinate 13,008,186 downwards.
GTAAGGGGTTCGGGTTCGAATCCCGGTCAGGCATGGATGTTGTGTTTGTCTTACGGCACTGGCTCTCTCCCTTCCCTGGAACCAGTGACCCTAAATTAGGGACGGGCGACTGCTTATAGCCCATTGAGTTGCTCAAGGTGGTCGTTAAACCTCCAATCAAAAAAAAAAAAAAAAAATACTCCTGTTATTTACTCCTATTACTTCTTGAGTGCAACAAGCACGTACTCCTATTACTTATTGAGTGCAACTAAGCACGCGGTACTCCTATCACTTCTTCAAGAGCAACGCTATGGCCACCGTGCACTTATTACTTTTTCAAGAACAACGCTATGGCCACCGTGCACTTATTTCCTACGCGTAGCCAATGGAAGAAGGCACGTGTCGTGAGCTGGCTTGGAGGGTATATTGGGTGTGCTATAGGCATTCTGAAAACATATCACTCGTTGCTGTCATGGATAAAAAGAGCGATTTATCAAACTTGCAAAAAGGGATGATTTTTGGCTTTCGGGTCAAGGGTGGTATTCTGAAACAGCGCAGTTTATGAACTGTTCGCGTGCTGCTGTGGTTAAAAAGTATCGTGATTGCAGAAATGGCACCATTGCGAATAAGCGACGTGAAAACTGCAGAGTATCAAGTGCCGTTGATATGAAAGGTGAACGTCGGCTTCGAAGGTGCGTGAGGGCCGATCGACACGCTAGAGTGGAGCAACTCACTGTCCGAATGAACTAGGGGGCTAACGGAAGTGTGTCTAAAACGACAGCTCAGCGAACCTTGCTCCGCATGGGGCTCGGATGCAGACGGATGGTCACTGCACCTATGCTAACGAAGGTGCATCGGCGAAAAGGCTTACATTTGCACGGCAGTATCGGAATTGGACCTCCGCTGATTCGCGAAAGATTGCCTTCTCCGATGAGTCTCGTTTTCTGCTTCATCGAACGGACGGACGTTGGCGTATAAGGTTAGAAACATCGGAGAACAAACACTCTTCAACCATCGCTGGAAGAACACAAGCTGGTGGGAGCAGTTTTATGGTCTGGGGAATGTTTTCGTGCCATTTCCTGGGTCTACTCATACCTGTAGAAGTCACTATGGACCGAATTCGTTATGAATCCATCCTTGCAGACCACGTACACCCATACATGCTGATCAATGACGTAGCCAGAGGGTAGGTGGTTGAAACCCCTCCTTGAGGGGAGGTGGAGCACGAATTTAAAGAGATATGATGTACATAGGAGGCTTGCATAGGAGGCTTTCGCCAGTAAACCCAACCCATGGACCCCCCCCCCCCCCCAAGAAATTTCTGGCTATGCCACTGATGCTGATTGTCTTCCCTGGGGCGCGGATGGAATCTTCCAGAACGACAATGCGACATGTCACACAGCTAGAAATGTCTGAGAGTGGTAGGAAGAGCACGATGAAGGCTTCAAAGTACTTCCCTGGCCCCCTAATTCCCCAGATTTAAGCCCAATTGAGCATCTGTAGGACCACCTCAAGCGTGTTGTTCGCTCTATGGATCTTCCACCACGCACCCTCCAGCAGCTGTCAGATTCACTGCAGTCAGCATGGCTCCACATACCTGCGAACACTTTCCAGCACCTTACTGAGTCACTCCCAGCCCGTCTAACTGCTGTCCGCGCTGCACTCGGCGGTTACTCTGGATTTTAGCTGGTGGTCACAATAATGTGACTCGACCGTGTATATCGAGAGCAAGCAAAGCCATCGTACTCTAATTACTTCTTCAAGAAAAAATTTTTAGCACACACGGTACTCCTAACACTTCTTCAAGAACGCTAAGCACAACGTATTACTTCTTGAGAGCAAGCTAATCACACTGTACTCCTATTATTTCCTCAAGAGGAAAAATAAGCACATGGTACTCCTATCTTGTTCAAGAATAACGCTAAGCACTCTGTTCTCCTGTCACTTTTTGACAGCAAGTTACGCACACGTACTTCTGTTCCTTCCTCAAGAGCAATGCTGACCACACCGTACTCCTCTCGCCCTTTTTTTTTTTTTTTATATTTTTGGTTGGAGTTTTAACGACCACCGTGAGCAACTCATTGGGGTATAGGCAGTCGCTCTTCCCTAATTTAGGGCCATTGGTTCCAGGGAAGAGAGAGAGATCCAGGGCCGTAAGATAAACACAACATCCATGCCTCACCGGGATTCGAACCCGGACCCTTTTCGGACGAATGATCAGAAGCCCTATCACCTCTTCAAGAGTAACGCTAAGCCCACCGTGCTCTTATCACCTCTTCAAGAAAAGCGGTAAGTACACTATTCTCCTATCACTTCCTGAGACAAGGTAAGCATACTGTACTCCTATTATTTCTTCAATACCAATGCTAAGCACAAAATACCCCTATTATTTCTTCAAAAGCAACGCTAAGCACACTGTGATCTTATTACTACTTCCAAGACAAACGCAAAGGACACAGCTCACCTATTACTTCTTCAAAAGCAACACGAACGACGCCGCATTTCCTATTATAATACTTCTTCAAGAGCAACACTAAGCAGACCGAACTCCTACTTCTTCAAGAGCAATGCTAAGCCCACAATACTCCTATTATTTTTTCAACAACGCTAAGCTGTGTGTCCTTATCTCCTCTTCAAGAATAGCACTAAGCACACCGTTCTACTACTTTTTGAGAACAAGCTAAGCACACCGTACTCCTGTTACTTCTTCAAGGGCAACGCTAAGCCTATCGTGCTCTTATTACCCCTTCAAGAACAAAACTAAGCACACCGCACTTCTATTGCTTCTTCGAGAGCAATACTAAGTACACCATGCTTGGTTATTTTTTCCTAATCGGAGAGGGAGGGGTACCGACTGCTAGGGCGCGATTTGAGTCTCCGAGTACCGAACCTAATAATAATAACAACAAGGTAAGCATACTATAGGTTTAGGGTATTATTATTATTATTATTATTATTATTGGTAGCTAGCGGCACACATAAACCATTATGGGATGAATGCAAAATCCTCATTACACACAGCAACAAAAGCATGACCCTCTTTGGAGAAAGCTTATATATTCACCATTATAGAGGTATTTGCTGTAATGACGATGTACCTTCTTTCCTCCTACGAACATGGACTGCGCTACTTGAACATTGCGGAAATAATCATTACAGCTGAATTATTAATACTTGTGTAGCATCATTTTTACTTTCTTCGTTTGCAGTACTGTTACCTGTCTCTCTCTCTGTGTTCACAACAACTTTCGTGAGCATGCGCTTTACCCATTGTTTGGGTCATCAAAAATCCTTATATATTGCGTGTCGACGTACCTTGATGCCATTAGGTGGGTGACCTGATGAAGATCACTAGTGTGATCGAAAGATCTAGTGTTTTAATCTATCATATGTTTTAACTTGTAAATACCGTTTTTAATTTGATTAAATGTAGAAGTGATCTTCATCATTTCGTCAAAGGTGGTTAATGAGCAAGTTGCATATCGTGTTATGTATGACGAATGTCTACTTCCATATGAATAATAATAACACCTCATTATTATTATATTTAAAAATAAAGATTCCACTCCTTCTTGGGGGATTTTTTCCTCTTCCTTCCAGGACGTATTTCCTTTAGTTGTCCAGAAAAATTTCTGTACTATCCTACAAGTGTTCAGGATAGCTGGCTGCCTTTTGTAGTTCCATTGTGGGTGTTAGGTTGATGGTTTGGGGATTATTATTATTATTATATTTGCTTTTCTCATCTACAGCAATGCAATCTATAGTATAGTCCGCCTGCCAATATGGACATGATGGCAAGTAAAGTTATAGTCATTCATGGTTTAAAAATTGTCGTACGATGTAACATGTATTGAGAATCACTCGCTCTTCGATTTTGGTTCTCAATTGCTGTAGACTCACAGCATCAAGTTGAGTTATAAGAGTCTGAGGAATTTTACCGATTTTGGAGATCAGTAATGGAAGTAAAATGTTAGTTCCATAAAAACTGAGAGTAATTTTTTTGAGTTTGCAACAATGCGACGGAGAAAAATAACCACGCAGACGACTAACTGAATAAACGATGTATCTATGGCAACAGCTATTAGCTGTAGCAGACGATTCTGGTTTCGTTATTGCGCAGTTGTTTAAGGTACGTCTGCATTTCGCCGTACAGCTATGGAAGTGAGTGATTCAGAGTTTAGAAGTGAAATGCGTTGCGTGATAAAATTTTGCTGTCGCTTGAGTAAAATGGCTCCAGAAACAGTTGATTTAACGAATAAAGCTTACAAATTCAAAAAGTAGGAACTGTACACCAAATTATACTCAAAATAGTATAACTATACTAAAAATCCGAAAATTCTTGGCGTAAAATAGAAATAAAAGTTTCCAAGCTTTCGCACATCAACCAGATGGCTTTTTCAAGGAAGGTAGGCAGCTAACTGCGCAGGTCTACCTTCCTTGAAAAAGCCATCTGGTTGATGTGCGAAAGCTTGGAAACTTTTATTTCTATTTTACGCCAAGAATTTTCGGATTTTTAGTATAGTTATACTATTTTGAGAAAGCTTACAAAGATAAATGTTTGGGTAAGTCAACGATATTTAGGTGGCACCATGATTTCAAAAAAGAGCGTTTGTCGGCAGAACTCGCTCCTAGGCTTGGTCGACCTGAAAGTGTTGTTACGGAGCGTATTGTTAACACTGTTTTGGAAATCATGCAAGAAGATCGACGAATGGCGTGGAAAACGTAGCAGGGTCAACTATGTAACGTACCAGGAGATGTGACGTACCTGCCAGAAGGACGCACACGACATAAAGGCAGATAGCAATTAGAATCAATGTCCGCGTAGCTCAATTGGTAGAGCAACTTATTCCGGAATGAGTGGACTCGGGTTCGAATCCTGGCGCGGATAGAAATGACGGAGAAATTTACTTCGTTATAATGGCGCCCGAACTATCCGGATGACCCGACCGTTCAAAATCTCGCATTGGTGTGATGTTATTTCCACACCGCGAGATAGGAAAAATATGAGCAGCACTTCGAAAGAAAAATAAGGGGGAGATGATGTAACGTACCAGGAGATGTGACGTACCTGCCAGAAGGATGCACACGACATAAAGGCAGATAGCAATTAGAATCAATGTCCGCGTAGCTCAATTGGTAGAGCAACTTATTCCGGAATGAGTGGACTCGGGTTCGAATCCTGGCGCGGATAGAAATGACGGAGAAATTTACTTCGTTATAACTAATATTTCAAAAACTTTGACATTCTGCATTCTACGCGACAATTATTGCTGCATCGTGTGTGTTCCAGATGGATACCTCATCACCTGAGGAGAGAACAATTGTTAGCTAGAGTTCAGGTGTGTTGTGAGTAGAAACAAATGATTGCAAAGGATCCAAACTCTCTAAACACAGTAATAACTGTTCATGAAACATGAGTCCACTATTTCGACCCCCTCACGAAGCGCGCAACGAGTGTCTGGAAACACACAGATTGCCTACTCCGAAAAAAAGTCCGCCAAACCAAATCAGCTGGGAAGGTGATGATGATAATTTTCTTTGATCATAAACATGTAGTCTACCGACATGCCGTTCCTCCACAAATTACTGTCAATGTTGAGTTTTACATTTCAGTCTTGAAGTGTCTGCGACGACACATATCGATTAAGCGACCGGAACTGGTGGGCAAGTGGACCATACACCATGATAACGCCCGCCCACATGTGGCTGCTTGTGTTCAACAGTTTCTTACGAGTATTGAAATCATGCCACAGCCTATTCACCGTCCTGATCTCGCTCAGTGCGATTTCTGGTTGTTTCCAACAATGAAGGAGAAGTTCCGTGGCGCTACATTCACCTCAGATGCTGACGTTATTCAAGCTGTACAGGGGTCGCTAAAGCAGCTTCTACAAAATGCCTTCGCCACATGCTTTGAAAAAGTGGACTGAACGATGGGACTGCTGCATATCATCCGATGGAAGATACTTTGAGAAAGAATAACATATGTTTTGCTGTACCAATAATTCTTCATTTTGTGTGATTTTACTCTCAATTTTTATGGAAAGGCCGATGAATCTCAGACTCATAACTCAGCATCAAACTGAGTTATAAGTGCTAGGAATTCTATCAATTTCAGAAATAATTAATGGAACGAACTATGTGTGTGTTTTCAACTTCCACATCTCTTTAATCTGGGTCTGGTACGATTGGTCCAATGCCGATTCGTCCACTGGACAATTGGTCCAAAGGTACGATTCGTCCAATGGGACGACTGGTCCAATGCCAATTCGTCCAATGGGACGATTGGTCCAATTCCGTCCTATCTGTCCGAAGTGCTACTCGTGCTATAAAAGTCTCATCTGTTCTGATTCTATCTCCGATGCTGCGGGTGGCCTAGTGGGCAACGTTCGTGACTGCCACGGAAAGGACCTCGGGTTCGATCCCAGGCAGGTACGAACGCTCGATCCACTAAATATCCGCCTAAATATCCGCCGTGCGTCGGATGGGCACGTTAAGCCGTCCGACCCCGGGTACTAGCCCCCTGGTAATAAATAAGGTCGTCTTCCTCCCTCTTTCTACTTCGCTTCCGTGTCCCTTTCCTATCGGGCACTCTAGCCCAAATCTCCTAGCTTCCTATTTCTAAGGGTTGTTTAAGACCTGGGGCCAGACACTCCCTTCCTGAAATCATCTACATATGATCATGATCATTCTATCTCCGATGTTATACGAAAGTACCGGTAGTCCAAAGAATGTAAAATAATGTTACATTTCATGCGTAATATGGTGGTTACAGATTTTTTTTTTTTTTTTGTGAAATCGCGTTTTCTTGTTATACTGTCCTTGCTGCCGTATGAAGTTACTGATGTACGAACCGTTCTATCAACTTCAATGTTTCTCTTTTGCATGAAATAATATAAAATGCTAGTGTTCCGTTTCTGTTTGTATAATGCAGTGGGGTTTTCCGCCAACTGCCCAATGGAAGTAACTAGTCGGGTTTGGACAGAGGCCTTTTCAACAGTTTTTATTCCCGCGATGTCATATTCATAACGTTTACATATTAAATCAAGTTAATAATATTGCGCTTTTACTTAAACACGAAATATTAATTCATAGGCCATAGGCCTAGGACTTTTTAACAGTTTATATTCTACCGATGTCAGATTCATAACGTTTACATATCAAATCAAGTTAATAATATTGAGCTTTTACTTAGGCACGAAATATTAATTCATGGGCCTGCGGCCTAGGTGCCTCGTAAAGACCTCAGAAATGATACGTTGAATGCCTTTTATAAGGTTTTATAGAATGTTTACAAATACAAATATCTAGGCTGTCAATTAAAATCTTTTAAAAAGGTCCGCGGCCTAGGTGCCTCGTAAAGACCTGAGGAATGATACGTTGAGTGCCTTTTATAAGGTTTTATAGAATGTTTACAAATACCAAATATCTAGGTTGTAACTCAAAATCTTCTAAAAAGGCCCGGGGCTTAGGTGCTTCGTAAAGACTTGAGAAATGATATGATGAGCGCCTTTTATTAGGTTTTATAACATATTTACAAATACTAAATATCTAGGTTGTAAATTAAAATCTTCAAAAAATGCCCGCAGCCTAGGTGCTTTGCAAACAGCTGAGAAATGCTCCATTGAGTGCCTTTTACCAGGTTTATGTAAAATGTTTACAATTACCAAATATACGGAAATTATCTTTCTAAAGGATATAAGGAGGAGAATAATTTAAATTATTATTCCTTTCTGGAAAATAAAAAGTTTACCGTTGGTAAGATGATACCATTGGACGAATCGGCGTTGGACCAATCGTACCATTGGACGAATCGGCGTTGGACCAATCGTACCATTGGACGAATCGGCATTGGACGAATCGGACATTGGACCAATCGTCCCTTTGGACGAATCGGCTTTCCACGAATCGGCATTGGACCAATCGTCGTTGGACCGCTTTAATCTGTGCAGCCAGTTTCACATACTTGTTGATTTTTGTTGCATAGGTAGTGTGATTATTACCGTCTAACGGTGGCTTTATATCACTAATGACTGCTTCCTTTTGCCTGCCTTTTGCCATACAGCACTATGTTTCGACGATTGGCAGAGATGGTTACGTCTGTTTTGATCTTACCGTCCCAATATAATTTGCATCAAAGTTGCCATAGTTGTTGACTTGTCAGCGGCAATATGTTGATTGCAAAACAATAGAGTTCGAAGCCGTTGTTCATCTGCTGATGTGAACTGAAGCAGTCCATAAACGACTTTGAAAATCTTAAACAATAGGGTTACGAAGCCCTATGTATAGACATCCATTAGACATAACATCGCTTGCCTACAATGTCTATGTATAGAGATCCATTAGACGTAACGTATGTTTAGTGGACGTCCTTCATGGACGAATTCTGGAGCTACCACATTTGGATGTCCATCAGATATCATTCATCGGACATCTAACGGACGTCCTTTATGGATGAATTGTGGAGCTATTCGCGCATGCGCATCTTAGATATCGATAAAGTACGAGACAATTGAGCCAAGCCGAATAGAAGTTAATAATAGTTTGAAGTTGTGCATTTATTAGCACTAAGTCAGGTGTTATCTTTCTTTCTTTTCTTTTTTTTTTTTTTTTCGTTTTTCTAAGTGTATTTGTGGTCGTGTTTAAAGTTGGCGGGAAGCAGATCTTTTAAGAATTTCACACATTATCATTTTGAAATCTTGTAAGAATTTCATACATTATCAAAGGAGTTTAAGGTGATACAGTTGGTTGCAGTCTTGGTGGTGTATTCTATAAATGTCAAGTTTCTTTAATACTCATGTATGTACACTGTATAAAAATTTCTGAAATTCACGAACCATTTTTTTGTGATTCCTTTTTTATAGTAACGAAGCATATTTCTGATGCAAACCTTTTCCGGGAAATGAAAAGGGGAAGGGGATGGGGAACCTGAATTTAACGGATTTTTCGTACGCCAGGAAGATTCTGAATTTTCGGAAAACTTTGTGCAATTCCTTTCTTATATTTACGGAAAACTGCCGTTTCTAAGAGGTGTTTACGGACAATTCTGAAATTTCAGAAACTTTTCAGCAATTCTTTTCATTTATTAACGGAAAATTCTATTATCACTTTTTCCGTATCCACATCATGTAAAAAATTCCGGTAATAGAAACGATTCGCGGGAATACTTGAGGTTTGATTAACTACTAAATTAGTTGCATGATGTTTATGTATCATGTCTGCAGGTAGGTCACTTAAGACAAAAGTTATTATAGCTATCAAGAGTGAATTTTATACTTAGCAGTTTTATGAAATATATTTCATACTACATATAAAGCAGTGCATTCGCCCTTTTCTTAAAGATAATGGAAGTCTTTGTAAGTTTAACATGTTAACAAAATCATGCAATGCATAGATTATGAAACGCTTTCCAACATACCAGAAATCATTACTCAAGTTATGAGGATAATGGCTGTAGAATAAATCTCGCTCCTGCTCCCTGACCTTTGACCCCTTTCGATGATATTAAACAGAATTCGTTCAGTATACCACCGGAACAACATACCAAAGTTTTGTCGCAATAGAAGCATTCTTAGTCAAGTTATGAGGATAATGGCTGTGGAATAAATCTCACTCCTGTGCCTTGGCCTTTGACCCCATTTCGATGATATTAAACAAAATTAGTTCAGTATAATCCGGAACAACATATTCAAGTTTTGTCGCAATAGAAGCATTTGTAGTCAAGTTATGAAGATAATGGTTGTGGAATAAATCTCGCTCCTGTGCCCTGACTTTTGACCCCATTTCGACGATATTAAACAAAATTAGTTCAGTATACCTCCGGAACAACATACCAAAGTTTTGTCGCAAGAGAAGCATTTTTAGTCAAGTTATGAGGTTGTGGAATAAATCTCGTTCCTGTGCCCTGACCTTTGACCCCATTTCGATTATATTAAACAGAACCGGTTCAGTACATCTCCGGAACAACATGATGAAGTTTTGTCGCAATCGAAGCATTTTCGCATAAGTTATGACGCATAAGGTCGGTAAAATGGGTCCCGCTCCTTTTTCCTGACCTTTGACCCCATTCGCCCATTTTCAATAGGGTTCCTTCTCAGGTTGTTCCCTACCACATATTAAAATTTCATGGAAACCGAACCATTTTTACGAGAGTTATCGTGCGGACAGACAGACAGGAAGACAGACAAAGCTAGAGCATATACGCTTCTTCAACCTGCGTTTGGAAAGCGTAAAAAAGATCGCAAGTTCCGAAGCATTCTGTTATTTCGAAAAAAATCGTGATGAAAAAAAAATGCGTAATTTTTAATAAATCCTCCTACAGAAAAAATTAAATTATTTCAAATGTATTCAGAAAAATAATAAGGTCCAACAGAAAATAAAATGATTAACTCACCCACATTAATAACAAATAAATAAATAAGCATCGTGCAATTAGTGTTGTACATTGTAGGCAAGCGGTGTTAACAGGAGTTTGTGGCTCCGTGGTAAGCGGCCCGCTTCGCAGTCCCACGGTGGCTGGTTCAAACCCCGAATGAGGAAGGTTTTGTTGTGTCAGACTGGTACGCTGGAGGAGGAGTTTTACGCAGATTTCTTTTTTTTTTTTTTTTTACAGTGTAGCACACATGACGTGTGATGGACATATCTAGACTCACGTCCATTTAGCGTCTGTTTAGCGTCTATAGTAACATCTAGTAAACGTACATTAAACGTAATCGGGTAAGACATTGGACAGCCATTGGATATCCCGATTACGTAGATTAAACGTAATCTGGAATTCCATAGACATCCATTTAGGTTGTATACGTAACACCATGTTACGTATATTAACACATCTAATGGACGTCAAATGGACGCCCATTAAATCTGATTGTGTTGTGTGGGAAACAGTGAATCGAGCACGTGCGTGTTGCCGCAGATAAAGTCGTTTGTCTTGCTAACTTTATTTCATTTTCCGGCGTTTCTCCTTGATTTTACTTATCGTGCGATAGCGGTGAACTTAGTTCCGATTTCGGCCACCGGATAAGAGAAGATGGCGCTGCAAGTACTGATGACGTCAGAGCGTAAGGGACAGACATAGCCTATTATGTAGGTCTTATATGCAACATAAAGTACACCGTTCTTGATTTCTTCTTCGAAAGATGATTTCGCCTCCCCGGTGGGGCAGTGGTCTAAGCCATGGCTTCTGATTATTCGTCCAAAAGAGGTCCGAGTTCGAATCCCGTGACGCATGGATGTCGTGTTTGTCTTACGCCACTGGCTCTCTCCCTTCACTGGAACCAGTGGCCCTAAATTAGGGATAAGCGACTGCTTGTAGCCCATTGAATTGTGGTCGTTAAACTTTCAATCAATCAAAAAAAAAAAAAAAGATTATTTCGATTTTTCGCTAGATGCATCATATTCATTCTTCCATTGCAACTCCAAGTACACTCTACTCAACTGCTTTTATATAGGCAATGCTGGAAGTACCAGATACTTTATTATTTCTTGCAATGCGATGATAAGTATGCTGCACCCATTTACTTCATTTTATGCAATCTTTCCTCCTCCATTTTACATGACTCTTCCATCATCATCTTCCGTGTTTTATCATAAGTCCATTCAATGGGTGACTCATCGCAAATAGGACCGCAAAACACATTTTTTGTCATCTCGAATCACAGACAACCCTGTATTGCGTTTCTGCTCGACTTGTCCATCAGTTATATTTTTAAACCTACACTTTTCACGAGCTATAATCGGCGGTGTTATCTCTGTTATTCACTCATGTCGTTTGTTATATTTGTATGTGGCTTTAAATTGCTCCAATGCTTCAGAGAACTAATGTGTTTATCATTGATGTGGCGTCATCTCAATGTGACAATCTTTCACAGGCAGAAATTTATCACGGCGTAGGAAGACTTTTGTTCTCTTTCCGTCTGGTATTATTTAAACCAGTTTTCAATTCGTGAGTTTTTTAAACATCTCTTCTAAAGATATACACATCCACACACACAGAAAAAAATACGTACATACGGTGGAACCTCGGTTATACGTTTTTCTAGGCAATGGCCTTAAGTGTTTGATCAATGCATCCTTCCAGTGCTTACGTATGGTGCAGAGACGTGGACCTTAGCTAAAAGAGACATACAAAGGCTGCAGACAACTCAAAGCAGCATGGAGAGGTGCATGCTTGGTGTAACAAGGAGAGATAAGAAGAGGAACTCGTGGATACGAAAAATGACAAGAGTGGAAGACATCATGATCAGAGTTAAATCCCTGAAATGGCAATGGGCTGGACATACTGCCAGAAGGACAGACCATCGATGGACAGCCGAAATTTTAGATTGGATTCCAAGGGACAGCAAAAGACCCAGAAGAAGACCACATGGAAGATGGGTGGATGAAATTCGAAAGTATGCGGGAGTGACATGGAGGAGACTGGCACAAGACAGACCGTTGTGGAGGAAACTTGGGGAGACCTTCGTCCAGCATTGGATTGATAATGGTTGACAATGATGACGATGATGATGATATATATATGTGTGTGAAAGGGGATGTAAGATCAGGTGATACGTAACATCACAGCCTCTCCTTGACAAATGTCAACCCCGCCTTCTCGTGGTGCATCCTGTTCCCACTAAAGGGGCTCTGACGACCGCCAATAGCGGTATAACTATACCATCGGGATTAGAGGAAATGCTATCCCACACTCACCAACCGGCTTGGCCAGCGTGGTGAGTTATGGCCAAACCCCTCCAAAATGACTCCACAACTTAAATCTTGGCCATCAGTCTCCGGCAGCTGGAATGTACCTGGCCAAGGCAGCGGCCAGTGCGACATGAAGGCAGAGGGTGCTAAGAATCCCCGGAGGACCGGACTAGGCAGCCATCTGATGCTGACCTTGGCTACGTATAATGGACGCTCCTTACTTCTGATTCAAGGCTTCTTGAATTGAAAGAGGAACTACAAAGGATCAAGTCGGACATTGTCGGGCTAAGTGAGGTAAGGAGAAGAGGAGAAGATCTCATTGAACTGTAAAGTGGACATCTCTTCTTCTATCGTGGGACAGATACTGGCAGAACTAGTGGTGTTGGATTTATAATAAACAAGAAACTGAAGGATAAAGTTGCAGAAGTTGAAAGTTCCTCTGACAGAGCTGCACGACTCGTTATCCAACTCTCGGGAAGATACCAGGCTCAGATTATTCAAACTTATGCACCCACCGCAAGTCATTCTGAAGAAGAAATTGAAGAATTTTATGAGGAAATTCGTCATCTAAATAATAAAGGTAAGCAGCACTTGAAGATATTTATGGGTGATTTCAATGAAAAAATAGGGCAACGGCAATAGAATGAAACTTCAGTAGGTAAATTCGGTCACGCCAACAGAAACCAGCGTGGAAATACTCTCGTTGAGTTTGCAGAGTATAACGAAGTAAATTTCTCCGTCATTTTGGGTCCACGCCGGGGATCGAACTCGGGTCCCCTCATTCCGGAATAAGTCACTCTACCAATTGAGCTACGCGGACGTTCGTTCTGACTGCCATCTGCCTCTGTGTCGTGTGCGTCCTGCTGGCAGGTACGTCACAAGCGACAGAAGGGTTTTTCATCTTGAACTCCTTTTTCAAGTAAAAGCCTTACAGGAAATGGGCATGGAGACATCCAAATGGAACGACAAGTGAAATTGATTTTATTATGTGTAACAAAAAATTCGTCATAGAAGACTGCAGTGTGCTAAACAAGTTCAACACAGGTGGTGACCATAGATTGGTGAGATGTAAGATGCACCTCAACACTAAACTCGAACGTAGCAAGCTCATAAGACAAACAAAATGTATTGACATAACCAACCTTAAAAAACACCATAATACCTTCAAGTTGGAACTGAAGAACAGATACTCTGCTTTAGAAGGCCTAACATCGGAAGAAGTGGATATTTCTGAAGTTAACACAAAAGTAACCAAAGCTCTTATGGAAACAGCAACAAAATTAGCTAGGTCTAAGAATAAGTTGCATATGAACAAATTATCATGAAAAAACCAAAATATTGATGCAAAAAAGAAGAGAAATGAGGACAACTAAAGAAGATGTGACTTCCAAAGTGGAATATATAGAGCTATGCAAGTGGAATATATAGAGCTATGCAAGTGGAATATATAGAGCTATGCAAGTGGAATATATAGAGCTATGCAAGTGGAATATATATCACTGAAGACGTAAGGAAATTCAACTTTGAACTAGTGAGGAAAGCAGTTGAAAACAACCAAAGCCTAATGATAGCAAAGGGACATCTCAGTAAGGGAAGAAAACAGATTATGGCACTGAGAAAAGAAGATGGTTCTGTAACAAGGAATAGAGGTGAAATTTTGACAAGAGTGAAAGATTTCTACTCCAAATTATATGAAAGGGATGATACATGTACTCCAGACATCATGAAAGGTACCAGTACCAGAGTTCTTCCAGTCCTTCCAGCAGAAGTTGCACATGCAATCAAGAACATGAAGCTTGGAAAAGCTCCAGGAGAAGATGGAATTACTGTAGACATCATACAAGAAGCAAGTGGAGAAATCGAAACAGTACTCGCCCAAATTTTCACTCGATGCCTTAATGAAGGGAAGATTCCTGAGGATTGGAACAACGCTACAATGATCCTGCTACATAAAAAAGGTGACATTGAGGATCTCAGGAACTACAGACATATCAGCCTCCTATCAGTGGTTTATAAAATCTTCACTAAAGTTCTTTCACACCGCTTGAAGATAACACTGGACATGGCTCAACCGAGAGAACAAGCTGGATTCAGGAGTGGCTACAGCACAATAGATCATATCCACGTACTGAGAGAACTAATTGAAAGAGCGAGAGAATATGAACTTCCATTGTGCATGGCTTTTATCGATTACGAAAAAGCCTTTGATTCGGTGAAACCATCAGCAGTTACAATGGCTCTGAAATCCTGCGGTATTGAAGATGCATACATTAATATTATTAATAACATGTATGAAAATGCAATTGCAAAGATTCAGCTGTTTGGAAATACAACAAACATAAAAATTGGAAAGGGAGTGAGACAAGGTGACACCATATCTCCGAAGCTCTTTAATGCAACATTGGAAAATGTCTTTCAATCACTGAACTGGGAAAACAAAGGGATAAAAATTAAAGGAGATTATCTAACCCACCTTCGTTTTGCTGATGACGTAGTCATTTTTGCAACTACCCCATCAGAGCTGCAGAGTATGATCCATGAACTTGCTGACAAGAGTAAAGAAGTGGGATTAAAAATGAACTTTCAGAAGACAAAAGTGGTGTTCAATGCTTTTACAAGAAATGAAGATTTATGGATTGATGTAGAAAAGTTGGAGATAACCAATTCCTACATTTATCTTGGACAGCAGATGTCAAGTGAGGGTCACATTGATGAAGAAATTAATCGGCGTACAAAACTTGCCTGGAGAGCTTTTGGAAGAAACAGCATAATTTTCAAGAGCAATATGCCATTAGGTCTTAAAAGAAAAGTGTTTGATCAATGCATCCTTCCAGTGCTTACGTATGTGCCAAAGATGTGGAGCTTAACTAAAAGAGACATGCAAATGCTGCAGACAACTCAAAGCCGCATGGAGAGGTGCATGCTTGGTGTGACCAGGAGAGATAATTAAAGGAACTCGTGGATCCGAAAAATGACAAGAGTGGAAGACATCATGATCAGAGTTAAATCCCTGAAATGGCAGCGGGCTGGACATATTGCCAGAAGGACAGACCAACGATGGACAGCTGTAATTTTAGATTGGATTCCAAGGGACAGGAAAAGACCCAGAAGAAGACCACATGGGAGATGGATACATGAAATTCGAAAGTATGCGGGAGTAACATGGAGGAGACTGGCACAAGACAGACCGTTGTGGAAGAGGCTTGGAGAGACCTTCGTCCAGGAGTGGATTGATAATGGTTGACAATGATGATGATTTGCAGTTTTCATCTGCTAAGAAGAGGAATGATCAAGTTCTCTATGAAAATATTTCTGTTTTCCTATGTAAAATTTCCTCATTAAATGCTGTAAACACATACACGATATATCTGATATATCGCTTTACACGATATATCTGCAATTAGAAAACGGAAAACGGATTTAACATCCTGAAACTAACAGAAAACACATACTTTCCCCTTTTCCTAGGGCGCAGTTTCCTGTGTAGGCATCGAAAATGTTTATTTGTATTTGACAGGATTTCTGCTTCCGCACACAGAGTGCAAAAACCTTTTTTTCTTTCACATTTTTTTTTTTTTTTTTTTTTTTTTTGCTTCTTAGTAAGCATTTAGTGTTAGCTCGTTGTTGTCAAACATTTCTGATCGTGCTCGCGTGACGATTTCTTTATCTTCTTGTTCTTTTTCCTTTCATTGGTTTCCAAGTTTAGACTTCTGTTTGTTTTTTTGTTTTTTGTTGTCGTTGTTTTCACAGTTCTTTCCTCTTCCATTCGGTCTATGAAAATTCTTTACAGACTCTTCTTTTCTTTATATTCATTCTTTTACGAGTTGTATTTTTCAGTATTCTCCGTCTTTTTCATTCATTGTTTTATCTAATATATGTTTTAATATTTCTTATGAGTATTTACATTTCTGTTATATAAAGTGTTTGTTTAATTTCAGCTGTCTCTGCTCCTGTTTCGTTTGAATATGTCACGTTTGGTCGGATTGCTCCTTTGTATTTTCTAATCTTCGCTTCTGTTTGTGTAGATTCTTTTTCCTTAATTCACATTCGATTGTTTAAACATCGGACTACTTTTTGTGATGCCATTGTTTCGTGGAGCACTTCTTCTCCGATTAATATTGTTTTATTTATACTAAAACCTAAAATATTTGAATCATACTTTTTCTATTATTGTATTTCTTTTCTCATACTTTACACTGATGAGTCATTACATTATGACCACCCCCAATCCAATAGAAATGAGCGCGCCCTGGAGACCGAACGGTGGCGCAGATGGAGTTCACAGAGCAGTATATATACAACCCGAGGACCGGCTTTCGGTTAGTAGAGTGCTCGCGGTAAGAATGGGAAAAGCTGCCGATTTATCGGAGTTTGATAAAGGACAAATTGTGATGGCGCGTGGCACCTCGGAACTACGATCTCGGAAACGGCGCGGCTTCTGGGTTGTTCACGTGCCACTGTACTGAGTACGTATCAAAAGTGGTGCACAGATGTCCAAACGACGAACCGTAGTCCAGCCGTGTGTCGTCCGCAGCTCATTGGTGCCAGATGGGGAGCGGAGATTGTCGCGCATTGTTCACAGCGATCGCAGGGCCACAATGGGACAAATCAGCCGCAGCTACAACAGCGGCGATCAGTGCAAGGTGTCACAGCACACAGTGAATCGCAGCCTTCTGCGCATGAGCCTGCGTAGTGCGAAGACCCATGCTCACTGCTCGTCATCGCCAACAAAGCATGAAATGGGCCCAAGATCATCGAGATTGGACCGTAGATGATTGGAAGAAAGTGGCCTGGTCTGACGAATTAGCACAGTTTTAGCCCGCCTAAGCTTTTTTTTTTTTTTTTTTTTTTCTTGCATGGGGAAGAAGGACGAGTCTCAAAATGATGGCCCTTTGAGTTCGAAAGTTCCTCACTTCCACTCAAAGAGTAAGCAGTTTTTTCTTTCTCATATCTCTGTTAAGGAAAATATTATGATCGTCCAAAAATCTCACTACTAGTTTTTGTCGTAATGTCTCTCTATTCTAAAAGAGTATAAACTGCCGCTGTTTTAGAAATTTCGTGACACTCTTGTTTTACCAGCTCGCAACGCAAAACGTACTGAACACAAAAATATGAAATTTACATCGTTTGTAGAGAATTGTTTGGAGAACACGCTGAAATAAACCGTTTTTCGATTCTGGCGATACTTCAAGAGCTATTGTATTTCAAAGTTAAGCTAAGCAAAAATGTGCTATCAGGTCGCGTTCGGGCACACTAACAGCAACAGAACCACGAAACTTCATAGGCATGTAGTGCCATGACCGAATTTTCGCACTTCGTCGGCCTTTTTTTTTTTTTTTTAATTTTCATTTAGTTTACAAGAAATTAAATTTTTTAATTTCACAAAATTCTCTATTTCGCGATGAGATCCATTTAAAAAAATGGATATATGGCAACCTATAAATCATAACGTATTGCAATTTTTACAGCATAAACTTACAACTATCATCCCTTTTTTACAAAAAAAAATTAAGAAAAAGTAATTTTCTGATTTTTCATCATCTTTTAAAGACGCAAAGGAAAGGAACGAACGGCTTGTCTGTCTTCACGATAACCACAGAGGAACATTCTGGTACCGTGACCGGCTGCCATGGTGACGCAGAGAATTTGTTATGCATATGTTTTGTTGCTAAAGTTATCTCAGTTTTGTAACGGTATAGCATAACGGTTTACTCTTTACGAAAATGCTTTTTGGAGCGCTTTTGTTTTCCTTAGTGGTAAATTTAGTAAGTGCTATAAGTTCAAACGACAAAAGTCTGCCCCTTCAAAAAATAGTAAAAAACTCGGAAACTTCGGAATGGCTGTGGAGCAAAGTCCTCCAATAAAAATAGAAGGAAATCGAAAAACGTTCCGCAAAAATCTAACAGGGAGTTCACCAGGAGAGAAACAAAAACTGTAAACAAGCCGCCATCTCGGAATCGATACAGCGCAAAAAGTATTGAACACTTGGGAGAACATTTTCATTTCGTCAGAGGGCATCACCGGAAAGAGACAGTTGAACACATCCCTATAAGTTCAAACGACAAAGGTCTGCCCTTCCAAAAAATAACGACAGTAAAAAAACTCGGAAACTTGAATGGGAAAAAAGTTCAAAATATAGTGTACAAGGAAATATTATCTTAAAATGTTTTTATTACTTTAATTTCATGTACATGTTTAAATTAAGTGTTCATGTTTTTATCAGTTTTTCCATACTTATTTGCTAAGACATGAGATAAAAATTCCAATTTTCTATGAATTTTTCCCGTTTTTATTTCATGTGATATACACTGAAGTGCCAGAAACACTGGTACAGAAGAGCTTATGCAAAATACATAGCAACGTCACCTACGCGTGTACTCGGTTGCCTCCGCCAGTTCGTATATAAAGCGATAGACATCCTTGCCAGCTGTCAGAGCCGTTTTCAGCATGAAAATGACAAGTAATAACGATTTAAGCGATTTTCAACGCGGTGTCATAGTTGGCGCTTGTGAGATGGGCCATAGTATTTCGGAGGTAGAAACGAAGTTCGGATTTTCACGGACGACCATTGCAAGAGTGTACCGTGACTACAAGAATACCGGCAAAACCTCCAACTTACGATACCAGTGTGGCCGTAAAAAGACATTGAGTGAACGTGACCATCGTCGGCTGCCAAGAATCGTTTCACGCGATAGGCGTGCAACACTCTCGCAGGTATCATCGGAATTCAATGCTGGAGCCTCAACAAGCATCAGCGTCCGGACTCTGCAACGTACCCTGCACGATATGGGCTTTAGGAGCCGACGCCCAACTCGAGTCCCCTTGATGGGTGCACGACACAGAGCTATGCGACTTGCTTGGGCTCAAAAACACCGCTACTGGGCACTTGATGACTGGAAACAAGTAGCCTGATGGTCTGACGAGTCGCGTTTCCAACTGTATCGGGCAAACGGAAAGATTCGTGTGTGTCGCAAATGCCATGAAGCCATGGATCTTGCCTGTCAACAGGGAACTGTACCGGCTGGAGGGGGGGATCCGTAATGGTATGGAGGTGTGAGGTGTGCTTCGGGTCGTTGTCTTGCTGCATGATCCATCCGGGTGGCATATTCTGGTTTACCCATGGGAAGACATCGTTGATGAGCATGTTCCTATAGCTCTGGCCGGTCATTATTCCGTCAATCTTGATGATTGGGCACATTCCACTGCGAGACAAGGCGCCGTAAACCATGAGCGATTTTCCTCCGTGCTTGAAAGTCGGCTGAATGAACTGGGGGTTAAATCTCTGGCCCCACGGACGTCGTACATATCGGATGCCATCACTTCCGAAAAAGTAGAACTTGCTCTCGTCGGTGAACAGCACCTTACTCCAGTCCGCCGCGGTCCAGTGTCGATGATGGCGCGCGAACGCGATTTGCTCGTCGATTCTTGACTGCGATGAGTGGTTTCTTGGCGGGGCGTCTTCCATTCAATCCACCAGCAATGAGACGACGGGAGATGGTCATTCGGCTGACGTTCAGGTCGTCGCTGTCGGGGAATTCAGTGGCGATGTCCACAGCAGTCAAGGTGGGATCAGCACGAGATCGACAGAGGATGCGTCTATTCTGACGCAACGTAGTGGAACGAGGCCTACCATATCGCGGACTGTTCTCGACGGTCACAGTCTTTTTATAACGTTGCAGGATAGCTGAAATGGACTGGTGTCGGATCTTAAGGGCCCCGCAATGTCGGTGACGCCCATTCGGGATTTCATCATGTTCACGGCCACCTGGCGAGCTCCAACAGGGATATCCGCCTTTTACCCATTTCTGAAAACCTAAGATTGACTTATTATCACACTACACATCACAAAACCCACAAAAATCGCAAGAAAAACATTAATACATGCAGCAAACAAATGGGTAATAATCGGTGACTCTTGAATATGGCCCATTTCGAACGACAAATTCGCTCTGAGCGAAATGCAAACTACACGGCATTGTAACCCACGAATCAACACATATCATATCCCAAAATGACCCGATTTGGTCCAGCAGAAAAAATTATGGTCGAAAAAGTGTTTCGCCAAATACTTTTCTTCGCTACTGTATGAACATCAGATAATGAACGTAACTATAAAAATATGTTTTCGGGGTAGAGCTTGGAAAATATCTGTTCAAGGTTAAACGCTCAGAAGTGCTTTCTGCAAGTGCCACGAAGCACAGATGACAAATGAGCTCTTCATTCCAGTGGCATATTAGGAAAGGTCACTGAATTTAAGAATAAAGTTGTTGGTTCAAGGAATTCCTTTCGTGTACATTAGGGGCCCTCCGAGAACGGAGAACTGGCCACAAGAAATTTTAAGGGGCACTATTGCGTTTTTTGGCCACTTAGCGGCCACATCCCCACAGGTTGGTTATCGGACACGGCCCGACTCGATAGATCGAGTCGGGCTGTGGTTTGGGAGACAAGGATGTCAATGAGTTGGTGGTGGAAGTGTGACAGCTGCTAACAGCAGGACAGAGTGGGGAGTGACACGGATGAACACAGAACTCTCGGCCGTCCCCGAAGGCTCAGTGAGTGAGTGGGCTCTTGAACCTTAAGGTCCGCGGGTGGCCTAGTGGGCAACGTTCGTGACTGCCACGGAAAGGACCTCAGGTTCGATCCCAGGCAGGTACGAACCCTCGATCCACTAAATATCCGCCATGCGTCAGATGGGCACGTTAAGCCTTCGGGCCCCGGGTACAGGCATCACCCCCTAATAGCTTAACAGGCCCGCGCACCGATTTGTGACGTCACTAGAGTAGTCCGTAGTCGCGGAGAGGAGCATTACGGCGATGTGCGAACGAACGCGTCTTTACGTACACCAACTAACCAGGTCGTGCGTTCTTTCAGAGTTTCACTGCATTTAAATAAGAACTTGTGTGTTAGTTTTCAAATAACTGCAGAGTTAACAAGTTTGTTTAATAATCTTTTAAAATACGGAAGAAAAAGAAATTACAGCGTAAAATTTAGCGTAGCAATAATTTCGACTTGAAAGGGTAAGCAACACAGATTCGTCAACTTAATGAAAGCATCCCTGTCATTTCACTGGAAGTGATAAACCATTCCTATAATCAAAATTATAAACTGTTGTCGTAGTTTCACTTGAAGTTATAGTGTCTTTATAGTTAGCCGAACGATTCCTGTACTTGTGAACAAATCGTTCTTGTACTTGAAAGATTAGTTTGAGGGTCCATTACGAAGTATCGCCGTCGTTTCAAAAGATGTCGATTGACATATTTTAAGGAATCAGATTTTTCATTCATTGCAAACTTATGACTATGAAAATTTTAGTAATGAAATAATTCCTTTAGTGAAAATGTATTTTATATGCAATCCGTGATCACTAATATATAAAAAAAGGTAAAGAAAAACTGAATTTTTTTCTGTGTTTTTTAATTATTACCAAAGGCTCAATAAAACACGTTTTAACATACATACAGTGAATTGCTGCTTGATCCACTGCTTGCATCAAATAAATTAAGGTTTCAAGAAAATTATGCAATTGCTATATTATTAAACATACAATAATGACATAACAAGTTTTCCTAATTTTAGTACCATCTAGTTACGTCTTTGGACAACTTTATTTTGATAAGCAAATATAAAGTTTATAATTTTTGTCTTCCAGAGCACTATTTCAAAAAAGTTACCTTGTCAAAGTTCAACACATCTGTATTAAGTATATTAGTAGCATTAAGCAAAACTATTTGGATCCACAATATAAGCATTTCTTTTTATATGAAAAAATACAAGTAACTAATTGGCAGAAATTTCCTGAAATTTGATTTTCAAGAAGTATTCAGGAAAACTGCCAATGTACATATAATTATGGTTGTGTAGTTCTTTGTGTATCACAAGCACAATTTGATTATGTGTCCGTTAGCTGTTCCTTGAAGAATTTCAAAGACACGTTTCTAAGAAAATCTGAAATTTGTTCCAATAATTTCTTAAAGTATTTTTTCAGATAATTATTATATTTTTTGAGAACCTGACAAATGCACATGCAGTTATTGTACTGAATAAATCTAAGCGATTGTTTTGGTACTATAGGATGTATTTTAAACGATGTACATGTTTCATTATAAATTGACTAACTTGATGTACCATTTTCTCAGAAACTATAAAAAGCAATGGTATAAAATTTTGCACAAATGTTTTGTCATTGCTAAAGCTATTGAAAAAGATTGTTTTTCCTTTTTTTATGATTTTGGTTTCAAAATAAATTCTATGAAGGATTGAAGAAGTTTTTCCCCATACAAAAATTGACACCCACCCTCACTTTTGGAAGCACACTTTCCAGTAGTTATCGGATAATATGAGATATATTAGTTCCAGTTATTATTGCTGTAGCTTGTGAAGACACAGTGCAGGAAGTCTGGAAACAGATAAGTCTAGATAAATGAATAAAAAGTTGATCTCTCATTTTAAGCAAATGTTTTCAAAAAAAAAAAAAAAGAAGAAGAAGCGAGTATATATTTCTACTTGTATTTTAAAAATCTTTTTTGTTTAGAACATAGTTTCCACAATATGTGGATTCATGTCGATCCACGTACTTTTTTTCTCTTAAAAATAACAATATCCAAGGCTTAAAAATACCATGCCCGAGATGCCCAGAGCATGTAAATCATTCGTCTGGGCAGGTAAATAAAACATCTAATTGCCTGTGCATGGTAACTAAATTTTAAAATAAAAAAGTTTGTAATAAAATTTCCTACTACACAAGAAAAAAAAAAGACAGTCATCACATATGTCGTGTTTCATGTCATTGTTAATTAATGGAAGTTGTATTATTGTTACGAAGTACCAAGGAAAGAGTAATATCACATCTTTAATTATGTTATGCTCTACGCCCAGAAATCGGAAACCTAGTTTTGCTCCAAATTTTGTTTATAATCAACAACAGTATGCATGCCTCTGATGTAACTGGCCTCTCATGTTTAGTGACAAAGGGAGAAAACTTTAACAAAAGGAACATGGCATAATCACTAAATTTCCGAAACACCAGTTTCATCATCGTACCATTTCATACCAATTTTAGCATCAGCATCTTAAAAATTGATATACACACGTTTGTGCATTGAACATTTGTAATACAGACCCTTAAAATGGAAGTGCAAACATGTTAAAACAGTTCATATTTTTAACTTAAAAAAAAATAGGGTTCTGGTTTGTTATCTTAAAAGATACATTTTCCTGCGCATCCAGCTTTTACTACCTGGGCAAGTAAATAATTTCTTGCCCAGGTAGTACTGATATATTTCACCTAATTTTTAAGAAATTGAATGGTTCTGATAAATTCCCATCCTACCACAGATAGAGCATACACACTGCTCACACGAAAGTTCTTCAATGTGTTGGTTTGTAAAAAAATGCTTCAAAATCTTTAAACGGACATTTTAAAGGCAAACTTACTTCTGAACTATGTGTGAACTTCTGTTTTTGTGCATTCATATCTAATTTTTGCTGTCTATACTTGATTCAGTGTTTGTGTTCCTTTAGTAATAAATATTAAAAATGATAATTCAATGCAATTCTCTATGTCTGCAAACATAAAAGATATATTTCACATGGCAACAAGGCCTTAGCATTTATATAAAGGACATAGGCATGTTAGATGTGTACATGACATACATATATTTCGTATAGGATATAAGTATTTTACAAGCATTTGTGCCCAGAAATAGGGACCCCAAAAAAGTTAATCTGGCGCTGCCTAAACACTTAAATAACTAAGTACGAATGTATCAACATATTACTCTTGGGATCAAAAACATGCAACCCTTATTATTCTGTGTCCATAATAAAGTTTAAAATCCCTTCCTAAATATATATTTTTTACTTTGAACTTATTTGATACATTAGCAAAAACATGTTATGGGTTACTATAACAACACAAGTAATCTATTCTTTCCATTACAAACATAAATTTCATTTTTCAAAAATCTTTTCAGTGCTTTGACTTCCCGCTGTGAGATGCATTAGATTATAAAATTAGCCAAATTTAAATTTTCTAGTTCAAAATTTTTATTTTACGAGTAGTTTAAAATAAGGTTAACAAAAGGTTTCCACGTACCTTAGAGTTGAAAATTTTCACGCTTTATTGTTGTAATCCATTTTCTGAGAACCTCCCCATTAGTAGGGAATTTGAATACTTTCAATATTCCTCTATGAAAATAAATTTATTTGACAATTTGACAACAACAACCACGCACATCCGTAGTCACGCTTACACAGAGTGAGCAAGCTCATGCATGCTCGACCACCCACCACGGACATCAGCCTACTCTCCCCTACGTCACGCAGCTTTCGGCGTTCGGTGCGCGGGCCTGCTAAGCTATTAGGGGGTGATGGTACAGGCCCTCCGGTAATAAATAAGGGTGTCTTTCTCCCCCTTTCTACTTCGCTTCCGTGTCACTTTCCTATAGGGCACTCTAGTCCAAATGTCCTAGCTTCCTATTTCTAAGGGTTGTTTAAGACCTGGGGTCAGGCACTCCTTCCTAAAATCCTCTACACATGATCATGATCTTACAAAGTGTTAACACGTACTTACATTTTAGAAATAAAACGTTAAATAGTCAAATAACAGAGGAAGAGGATATAATTTGAAGTAAATGAGAAACGTGTATATAAAACCAGTATCGGAATATCGTTTTCAACTATTTTAAACAAGGCAACTTTTTAGTCCATGTTGCAAAACAGAATTAAATGTATTGCTACCTAGGATATGTGATTGCGTTTATTTCAGAAAATAAGAGGTACTGAGTAAATGTACGCACATTGTTATTACTAATAAAAATATTTCTATGCCTATGTCATTTATGGTAAAATGTTCCCAAACATTTTATTTTTTTATTTTTATTGCTATTTACAGCTCCTAGAAGGAATGGATCGTGTGATCTTTTCTACAAGGAAAAAGCAGCTTCCTCCTGTCTTTCACTCCCAGTCATCAAATATGGCAAATGACATTCCAATCTGCGTTTAATACCCCCTCCCTCACTTGACCACTTCGCATATGCATAACCTCTGTTTTGAGTGTTTGTAAGCAAGAACAGTATCATCAATCCGCGTTACACTGCACTCCTGCTGTTTCCCTTCTGTCAAGTAATTCCCCTCGCACTGACACCCCACCCACCCTCACATCATACAAGCAATGGGGACCGTGAATGGGGTGTGGCGTGGTCCGAACTTCTTTCCCTACTGCCCGTTGAAGCAACCTTCCCCTCGAGTTTCCTGTTTTGTCAATTTATTATCTCTCTATTGTGAATGTTGGGAGGAAGGTCTCTCACCCCTTCCATTCCTCTCCAAGTTATTCCCAGCTGGCCAGAAGCAGCCGAAAGTGCTAGCTTCTTGATTGAGTAAATTCTCATATTAAACTGATTTCTAAAAAAGCTCTAACTTTATAAAAAAAAATGTTCTAGGTAGCAATTTTATACGATGAGCTGCTGAGCAAAGAAAAATGCATTCTGAGCAATAATTCTCTTGTTTTCAGCTCTAAATGCAAGGGAATATTTTTCCTAGCGGAAATAGCTGTTCCGTACCTTAAATAGTGGTGCACTCTTAGGTTGACTCGGAGCATAGTTCTACACCCTGCGGGAAAGAAAGACAGCCCACAGCCTAGCAAAACTTACTGACAAGAATTTGCATTAATTCTTGTCAGTGAGTTTTGCTAGGCTGTGGGCTGTCTTTCTTTCCATTTATGAGCCATCATATGTTCACTTCTAAATATACGATAAATCGGCAAGATTACCGACTTCCTTCTGCATCTGACGACGCTGTTATTAACTTTTCTTAAGCAACTGCAGGAAATGTTATTTGAAAAAAACAAACAAAAAAACTGGTATTTTCATACTGAAAGAGAAAATGTCTGGTACAGCTAGCCGCACTAGGCCCTACTTCTGGTACGGCCATAGCCGAACCTGCCGTATAGGCTCCGCGTATGGGTGAATCGAAGTGCTTCTTGATTGAGTAAATTCTCATATCAAACTGATTTCTAAAAAAAGCTCCAACTTTTGTGACGTACCTGCCAGAAGGAAGCACACGACATAAAGGCAGATAGGAATCAGAATAAAACGTCCGCGTAGCTCAATTGGTAGAGCTACTTGTTCCGGAATAAGCGGCCTCGGGTTCGAATCCCGGCGTACACCAAAAAATGACGGACAAATTTGCTTCGTTACAATGGCGTCCGAACTATCCGGATGACCCGACTGTTCAAAATCTCGCATTGGTGTGATGTTATTTCCACACCGCGAGATAGGAAAAATAAGAGAATCCTTTCTCCAGCACTTCGAAAAAAAAAAAAAAAAAAAAAAATGAGGGGGAGATGATGTGACGTACCTGCCAGAAGGAAGCACACGACATAAAGGCAGATAGGAATCAGAATAAACCGGGTTCGAATCCTGGCGTGGACAGAAATGACGGAGAAATTTACTTCGTTATACTTTATAAAAAAAAGGTTCTAGGTAGCAAAACTATGGGTGGATGAATAAAAATACCAAGGAGAAAACATTCCCAATATGATGTAAAAATCATAAAAATATCCCCGCCGTATCAAAGAGTGTATCCCATGAATCATAGACGAAACAGTGACAGCAAGAAAATGTAATTTAGTTCTACTTTAATCCTCCTGCCCGAGGGAAATGTGTGCAGCTTGTTGAAATTATATCAAAGTAGTGGGCAAAATAATATGATCCAAATATCATGATTCAAACGAGTTCTTAACACATGAAAATTTCCCCCAGTTACAGATGTGTACAAAAACCTTCTGTAATGCTTTCGAAAGATTTGGTGATGGCCTGGGTCCAACTATATTTTTTGCGGACTCCTCCTAAAAAAAGCGGAAAGAAATATATATTTTTTTTCCCAAGGCAGTTTCTTATGGTTTTTGCTGTGCTATCTGCAAAAAAAACAAAAAAAAGAAAAAAAAAACGTCTAGAACTCCGTCAATTCTTCAAGCATGCTGCATAATTCTGGTGGGGGCCCTGCAACCTCCCTAGCCCTCCCCTCTTAAATGGGTTATGGGGACCCCCCCCAAAAATTTTCCCCATATTATATTCAAATTTACTTTGCTACTGGATAATGATTATTAATAACACATTTTTATTAATTCTCTTTTTTTTCTTTTTAACCCTTTTTTCTCTCGAGCATGCCCTGAGGTTTACAAATCTCTATTCCTGTGCACCGACTGCAGTTTGCATAGCATTACAAGAAAATGTGACTAGTAGTGAAAGTAGATGATTAGCTTCGGAGAAACTCATTGTGTTTAAATCCTGGACGGTAGATGCTTCAAATAAAGAGTTGTATTTGCAATTCAAATGAAAACGCAAGTGTCGTAAAGCCTTCTATTTAGAGCAGAAAAACGTTAAAACATTCTTTCTCGAAAGAATTTGGAATTCAGTGACTGTTTTCCTACCTAATCCTACATAATAATTATCCTAATATTTTAGGTCGGGCCAGCCAATATCGTTTATACGAAGTTCGAGACACCCAATGCCCGCCACCTGATACAGGTTAATGTCGGGAATGATATAAAGGTAAAACAATCAAATGTGAGTAACCCTTGCAGGCATCCGCCTGAAGGACAAATCTTATTCATTATCAGCTCACACCTGTGTATAAGTCATTCACCTTAACCTGAAAGGTAGGCATAATGAATTCGCCTAGTTCTATAGGAATGTTGGGTGTTGTACCTGAAACCTAATGGGGAGGGGATTTTCATAGCTATAGAACACCTTGTCGTTTGGAAAAGGAGTGTTGTTCTAAATAAGGGAAGCAGATCTGCAGGTTCCCCAGGAAAGATTTCCTTAGTGTTTAGAAGTAATCTTAATTCTTCCAAAAAAGAGACAAACAAGTATACGCAGGGCTCCTAGTGAGTATTGGCTCTTGTGTTTGTATCTGTTAAATACGGATTCCGAGGAGTTGGAATCCAGGGGTGAAACACGGGGAAGTAACTTAAAAGAGAAAAATACACACACAATCTGTTCTCTTTTAGTCTGTCTAATTCAATTCTTAGTTTAGCTAGAACTGTCGCAGCCAGGTGTGACGTACCTGCCAGCAGGACGCACACGACATAAAGGCAGATAGGAATCAGAATAAACGTCTGCGTAGCTCAGTTGGTAGAGCGACTTGTTCCGGAATAAGCGGCCTCGGGTTCGAATCCCGGCGTAGACCAAAAATGACGGAGAAATTTACTTCGTTATAATGGCGCCCGAACTATCCGGATGACCCGGCCGTTCAAAATCTCGCATTGGTGTGATGTTATTTCCACACCGCGAGACAGGAAAAATCAGAGAATTCCTTCTCTAGCGTTTCGAAAAATAAAAATGTGTGATGTTGCATTCCACACAGCAGATTGACTGGGAGTTCTCAAGTGCACGTTCTACAGTGGATGGCTGCCTGCAACGATTCATGGTCACGGCTGACCCGTGGGCCATGCCCCCGGCCCTCTTTCGGGGGGGGAGATGTGACGTACCTGCCAGCAGGACGCACACGACATAAAGGCAGATAGGAATCAGAATAAACGTCTGCGTAGCTCAGTTGGTAGAGCGACTTGTTCCGGAATAAGCGGCCTCGGGTTCGAATCCCGGCGTAGACCAAAATGACGGAGAAATTTACTTCGTTATACAGGGTAGTGGTGTATTGGGTAAACGAAACCCGGAATTTCAGTCTTGTAGCCCACTACAGAAACGCACGTACCCACAGGGAAACAGCTCATAAATTACCTCATGAAAAAAATTATGTTAACTCCAAGATGAAGTGTTTAACTGTTTAAATATGTCTTTTAAAACACTAATTCAGTCGAAAGCAAATTTTAGCAGCTATTCAAGGGTAAATATATTTTTTTTAAATTCCACTCATAATTTAATGTAGCACATAAGCGCCGACTATGTGTGTGTGTGTGTGGGGGTCATTGAATCTTGCCCTCCTAATAATTTTACTAGGGGGCAGTACCCACCAATATTTTTCGTCCTGTTACTTAAATAATCGTTTTAATTTATAAAGTAAACCAATCTCCACCTTATGAGGCCAAAGCGATTTATTTCCGAAAAATGTATAAATACACTGCTGGCCACACAAAATGCAACACCAAGAAGGACACGAGATAGCAAAGCCAGATTTACTGGACACAACAGATACAAAGATGAAACGATTGAGCTTACAGGCCCGTGCGACTTGCGGAACACGCAGACATCAATAGTTCGTGTGGCCCCCATGGCTGGCAATAACGGCCACTACACGCCGCGGTATCGAACGAAAGAGGCTTTGGATGTGGGCTTGGGGTATATCGGTCCAGGCTGTTTCCACACGTTGCCTTAGTTCATCAGGCGTAGCCGCGGGTGGTGCTTGCCGAGCCACTCGGTTGCCGATCAGCGACCAGACGTGTTCGATGGGCGACATATCGGGAGAACAGGCAGGCCACGGCAGCAGTGACACCTGGTGGGCCGTGAGGAATTGTTGCACGATGCGTGCCATGTGCGGGTGCGCATTGTCTTGTTGAAACGTGGCCGCCGGCAGGTCCTGCAGGTAAAGGAGGACTACAGGCTCCAAAACATCAGAGATGTAGCGGTGGGTGTTGAGTGTACCGGCGATGCGTACCAGAGGAGTGCGGGTGTCATATCCAATTGCGCCCCAAACCATAACGCCAGGTGACGGACCTGTATGCCGATGCATAATGCAGGCGTCATACAGTCTCTCGCCGCGGTGCCGCCACACGCGGATCCGACCATCGTGGTGTTGCAGGCAGAAGCGGGATTCGTCGGAGAAGACAATGTCATGCCATTCCGTTGTCCAGGTGCGGCGTTCAACGGCTCACTGCCGCCGCACTCGCCGGTGGTGTAACGTCAATGGTAATCGGAGCAATGGCCACCGTGCGACAAGTCCCTGCTCCTGCAGACGACGCCGAACGGTACGTGCTGACACATGTTGTTGCGCAACACACCCTAATTCCTGCGCTAACGTTCGTGATGTGGCGGTGCGAGCTGTCAATGCCCACCGCACAACATGCCGGTCCTCTCGTTCGGTGGTGTGTCGTGACTGCGGCAATCGCTCACGTCGGTCCGTCCGTCCCTCCTGCACCAACTAAATCCATACTCGTCTCATTGTGGCTGGATGTCGTCCCACACGGGCGCCGATGTCTCTGTACGATAAACCGCTGTCGCTATAAGCCACTATTCGTCCTCTGTCGAACTCCGAAACGTGCTGGAGTGACTGCCGTATTCTGCGACGAGGCATCAGGAAGCTTCCCATGCACATGTCTGGCAGCACAACACACTTCCACTACTTATACCCCACCTTCTGTGCACCCTTCTTATAGTGCTTCTCGGTGGCGTGCCGGGCGCACATGATTTGCATATGCCCTGCAATGCTAATCGTTTGCATTTCCTCTCGCGGGCGACGCATGCTGCGAATTTCAGGCCAATCGGATGCTTCCGTCTTGGTGTTGCATTTTGGGTGGCCAGCAGTGTAACAAATAAGTAAACCTTTTTCCCATATAAAGCATTGCTTATTTGATAAGAAATTTCCTTTTCAGCTCCGTAATTTGTTCGACATGTTCTCGTGATGTTTAAAACAATAATGAAAAATAAAATAAATAAAAATACAGAAACGTATAATATCTAGCGCTTTTATGTATCTATTTTTTTTTTTTTTTTTTTTTTTTTTTTTTTGTGGTTCTCGTTCCTTTTTTGAGTAACAGCGCTAATTTTTCGTATTTTTGAAAAACGTCTGGAAACAAAATCTCTCGGAATATTTTTACAAAATCGCACGCTGAATTTCATTTTGAAAAATCTTAATACTCAGCAAAAGAATATTTCTATTTTCTTGTTCATTTGCTGATGAGCAATTACAATTGCGTTTCAAAATATACGTCGAATCTCGTAGTTTATCTTTTTATTATGTTCCTTTAAATTATAAAAATTATTATGTTTCATTTAATTATAATGTTCCTTTAAATTATAAAAATTATAATGTTCCTTTAAATTATGTTCCTTTTAATTATAAAATTTATTATGTTCCTTTAAATTATAAAAATTATTATGTTTCTTTTAAATATAATGTTCCTTTAAATTATAAAAATTATAAGGTTCCTTTAAATTATAAAAATTATTATGTTCCTTTTAATTATAAAAATTATTATGTTCCTTTAAAATAAAAAAATTATTATGTTCCTTTAAATTATAAAAATTATTATGTTTCTTTTAATTATAATGTTCCTTTAAATTATAAAAATTATAATGTTCCTTTAAATTATAAAAATTATTATGTTCCTTTAAATTATAAAAATTATTATGTTCCTTTAAATTATAAAAATTATTATGTTTCTTTTAAATATAATGTTCCTTTAAATTATAAAAATTATAAGGTTCCTTTAAATTATAAAAATTATTATGTTCCTTTTAATTATAAAAATTATTATGTTCCTTTAAAATAAAAAAATTATTATGTTCCTTTAAATTATAAAAATTATTATGTTTCTTTTAATTATAATGTTCCTTTAAATTATAAAAATTATAATGTTCCTTTAAATTATAAAAATTATTATGTTCCTTTAAATTATAAAAATTATAATGTTCCTTTAAATTATAAAAATTATTATGTTCCTTTAAATTATAAAAATTATTATGTTCCTTTAAATTATAAAAATTATTATGTTCCTTTAAATTATAAAAATTATTATGTTTCTTTAAATTATAAAAATTATTATGTTCCTTTAAATTATAAAAATTATTATGTTTCTTTTAATTATAATGTTCTTTTAAATTATAAAAATTATTATGTTCCTTTAAATTATAAAAATTATTATGTTTCTTTTAATTATAATGTTATTTTAAATTATAAAAACTATAATGTTCCTTTAAATTATAAAAATTATTATGTTCCTTTTAATTACAATGTTCCTATATTTCTCCCTACTTGAGTAATTGGGAGGCGGAAAACTCCTACATCTTCTCATATAAGGGGATGCACACAAATTGCCTTTCGTTCCGAGATCTAGTCAAAGTGTGCGAGTTTTCCTAGCTGGGCAAAACGAAATGTACCAGTTTTCCTATACGGATCTCAATGGGTACGCAAGATCAAAATGACACAAGATTTATGCAGAACCTCTGTTAATGATATTGCGCTTTTACTAAAGCACTAAACATTAATTCATGGGGCCTAGACCTTGGGCCTATTAATATTTAGTGCCTTAGTAAAAACGCTCTGTTATTAATTTGACTTTCTATGAAAACGTCATGAATATGACATCGGTAGAATAAGAACTGTTAAAGGGCCTAGGCGTAAGTCCTAGTAATTAACATTTTTATGCGTAAGTAAAAGGGCAATATTAATAACTTGACATGTTATGTAAATATTTCATTCCTAAATAAAAGCACAGCGCGATTAAAAATCCCGCCTTACCGTCATTTTCCGAACATTACTTCCCCTCAGCAAAGATGACATCCTCAGGGTTCAGGGCAATGAAAATTTAATTGTTCTCCACTTTTCCAAGTCCTTAGTTTAAGCCCTTTTTCACGTGCGTATGACCAGGGACGAATGAAGAGGGTGGATAGGAATTCACTGCATACAGCGAGTGCTCGCTGAATTATGACCACTCTTATCAAAAGTGGATACGGTCCGTTCACCACGTAATTCCCAAGAAGGCGCGATTAGTCGACACAAGTAGCATATATGAGATGTGAATGGATCAGTAGGTAGTGAAATTCGGAGCGCAATGGGTAAACGGAAGGATTTATCGGACTTTGAAAAAAGGACAGATTGTCTTAGCACGGAGAGCGGGTGCCTTGATATCCCAAACGGATGAACTGGTGTGTTCGCGAGCCGCTGTATTTAAAGAATATCAGGGCAGGCGTGATAATGGTCAGACAACGACCCGGAGGCAAAACTGCACAGGACAGGAAATGCTGATGTGAGAGGTGAGCTCCGGGTTCGACGACTCGTACAGGTCAACAGACGCAGCACTGTTCAACAGTTGACTACCCAATACAACAGAGGTCAACCAATACAACAGGTCAACAGACGAAGCACTGTTCAACAGTTGACTACCCAATACAACAGAGGTCAACCAATACAACAGGTCAACAGACTCAGCACTGTTTAACAGTTGACTACCCAATACAACAGAGGGCAACCAATACAACGGGTCAACAGACGAAGCACTGCTCAACAGTTGACTATCCAATACAGCAGAGGTCAACCAATACAACGGGTCAAGAGACGCAGCACTGTTCAACAGTTGACTACCCAATACAAGAGAGGTCAACCAATACAACGGGTCAACAGACGCAGCACTGTTCAACAGTTGACTACCCAATACAACAGAGGTCAAACAATACAACAGGTCAACAGACGGAGCACTGTTCAACAGTTGACTACCCAATACAACAGAGGTCAACCAATACAACAGGTCAACAGACGCAGCACTGTTCAACAGCTGACTACCCAATACAACAGAGGTCAACCAATACAACGGGTCAAGAGACGCAGCACTGTTCAACAGTTGACTACCCAATACAAGAGAGGTCAACCAATACAACAGGTCAATAGACGCAGCACTGTTCAACAGTTGACTACCCAATACAGCAGAGGTCAACCAATACAACGGGTCAAGAGACGCAGCACTGTTCAACAGTTGACTACCCAATACAACAGAGGTCAACCAATACAACGGGTCAAGAGACGCAGCACTGTTCAACAGTTGACTACCCAATACAACAGAGGTCAACCAATACAACAGGTCAACAGACGCAGCACTGTTCAACAGCTGACTACCCAATACAACAGAGGTCAACCAATACAACGGGTCAAGAGACGCAGCACTGTTCAACAGTTGACTACCCAATACAAGAGAGGTCAACCAATACAACAGGTCAATAGACGCAGCACTGTTCAACAGTTGACTACCCAATACAACAGAGGTCAACCAATACAACGGGTCAAGAGACGCAGCGCTGTTCAACAGTTGACTACCCAATACAACAGATGAGAGAGGTCGTGACTAATTGCTATGCTGTTTGTTTGTGCTATTTGGGTATTCCAAGAGGTGTCGTCGCATTTGCGACCGTCAGGGGCAAAGAGGAGTTGCGAAGAAAGGCGGGTGACGTCCCGATTCATTCTTCCCGTTTCATCCTCTGCTCAAAATCGTGGCGTTTCATCCTCGGGTTTTAACAGGAGTGGCGATTCGTCCCCCCCTCCCCTCCTCCCGACATTTCCTCAGTCACTTAATAAAATAAGTTATTTGAGTTCGTGTTATTTAGCTTTGCTCAGAGTTTTAGCCGCATATTGCGTTTCCAGGGAACATTACGAGGAGGTGTCTGACTTTGTTCCCCAAAAATTATTACCGTGGTTTCTGAGACTACTCCTTCTTCTTTTAATTTTTCTTGTCAGAAACGCAGGAAAAATCTTTGTCAGAAAAATGCAGTGAAAATAGCTATGATTGGTAACACTTTGTCAATTTTAGGAACTTATCCAACATATTATTGTAGTTTCAATGTGTATGCCAAAGCACGTTAGCAATCAGCATCTTCTTTCCGGTTTCGAAATCATGGACCGTTTTCTCAATTATTTTATACTAATTTATATAGGAGAAGATCTCATTGAACTGAAAAGTGGACATCTCTTCTACTATCGTGGGACAGATACTGGCAGAACTAGTGGTGTTGGATTTATAATAAACAAGAAACTGAAGGATAAAGTTGTAGAAGTTGAAAGTTCCTCTGACAGAGCTGCACGACTCGTTATCCAACTCTCGAGAAGATACCAGGCTCAGATTATTCAAACTTATGCACCCACCACAAGTCATGCTGAAGAAGAAATTGAAGAATTTTATGAGGAAATTCGTGATCTAAATAATAAAGGTAAGCAGCACTTGAAGATAATTATGGGAGATTTCAATGCAAAAATAGGGCAACGGCAACAG
This sequence comes from Macrothele yani, assembly GCA_039090855.1. Classification (NCBI taxonomy): domain Eukaryota; kingdom Metazoa; phylum Arthropoda; class Arachnida; order Araneae; family Macrothelidae; genus Macrothele; species Macrothele yani. The sequence goes on along the minus strand of CM077003.1, from coordinate 12,972,590 downwards.
AATGAAACTTCAGTAGGTAAATTCGGTCACGGCAACAGAAACCAGCGTGGAAATACTCTCGTAGAGTTTGCAGAGGCAGAAGGGTTTTTCATCTTGAACTCCTTTTTCAAGAAAAAGCCACACAGGAAATGGACATGGAGACATCCAAATGGGACGACAAGTGAAATTGATTTTATTATGTGTAACAAAAAATTCGTCATAGAAGACTGCAGTGTGCTAAACAAGTTCAACACAGGCAGTGACCATAGATTGGTGAGATGTAAGATGCACCTCAACACTAAACTCGAACGTAGCAAGCTCATAAGACAAACAAAATGTATTGACATAACCAACCTTAAAAAACACCATAATACCTTCAAATTAGAACTGAAGAACAGGTTCTCTGCTTTAGAAGGCCTAACATCGGAAGAAGTGGATATTTCTGAAGTTAACAGAAAAGTAACCAAAGCTCTTATGGAAACAGCAACAAAATTAGCTGGGTCAAAGAACAAATTGCATGTGAACAAATTATCAGGAGAAACCAAAATGTTGATGCAAAAAAGAAGAGTGATGAGGACAACTAAAGAAGATGTGACTTCCAAAGTGGAATATATAGAGCTATGCAAGACAGTACGAAAAAGTATCACTGAAGACGTAAGGAAATTCAACTGTGAACTAGTAAGGAAAGCAATTGAAAACAACCAAAGCCTAAAGATAGCAAAGGGACATCTCAGTAAGGGGAAAAAACAGATTATGGCACTGAGAAAAGAAGATGGTTCTGTAACAAGAAATAGAGGCGAAATTTTGACAAGAGTGAAAGATTTCTACTCCAAATTATATGAAAGGGATGATACATGTACTCCAGACATCATGAAAGGTACCAGTACCAGAGTTCCTCCAGTCCTTCCAGCAGAAGTTGCACATGCAATCAAGAACATGAAGCGGGGAAAAGCTCCAGGAGAAGATGGAATTACTGTAGACATCATACAAGCAAGTGGAGAAATCGAAACAGTACTCGCCCAAATTTTCACTCGATGCCTTAATGAAGGGAAAATTCCTGAGGATTGGAACAACGCTACAATGATCTTGCTACATAAAAAAGGTGACATTGAGGATCTCAGGAACTACAGACCTATCAGTGGTTTATAAAATCTTCACTAAAGTTCTTTCACACCGCTTGAAGGTAACACTGGACATGGCTCAACCGAGAGAACAAGCTGGATTCAGGGGTGGCTACAGCACAATAGATCATATCCACGTACTGAGAGAACTAATTGAAAGAGCGAGGGAATATGAGCTTCCATTGTGCATGGCTTTTATCGATTATGAAAAAGCCTTTAATTCGGTGAAACCATCAGCAGTTGCAATGGCTCTGAAATCCTGCGGTATTGAAGATGCATACATTAATATTATTAATAACATCTATGAAAATGCAAGTGCAAAGATTCGGCTGTTTGAAAGTACAACACACATAAAAATTGGAAAAGGAGTGAGACAAGGTGACACCATATCTCCGAAGCTCTTTAATGCAACATTGGAAAATGTCTTTCAATCACTGAACTGGGAAAACAAAGGGATAAAAATTAAAGGAGATTATCTAACCCACCTTCGTTTTGCTGATGACGTAGTCATTTTTGCAACTACCCCATCAGAGCTGCAGAGTATGATCCATGAACTTGCTGACAAGAGTAAAGAAGTGGGATTAAAAATGAACTTTCAGAAGACTAAAAGATGATGTTCATTGCTTTTACAAGAAATGAAGATTTATCGATTGATGGAGAAAAGCTGGAGATAACAGACACATACGATTATCTTGGACAGCAGATATCAAGTGAGGGTCACATTGATTAAGAAATTAATCGGTGTACAAAACTTGCCTGGAGAGCTTTTGGAAGAAACAGCATAATTTTCAAGAGCAATATGCCATTATGTCTTAAAAGAAAAGTGTTTGATCAATGCATCCTTCCAGTGCTTACGTATGGTGCAGAGACGTGGACCTTAGCTAAAAGAGACATACAAAGGCTGCAGACAACTCAAAGCCGCATGGAGAGGTGCATGCTTGGTGTAACCAGGAGAGATAACAAGAGGAACTCGTGGACCAGAAAAATGACAAGAGTGGAAGACATCATGATCAGAGTTAAATCCCTGAAATGGCAATGGGCTGGACATACTGCCAGAAGGACAGACCATCGATGGACAGCCGAAATTTTAGATTGGATTCCAAGGGACAGGAAAAGACCCAGAAGAAGACCACATGGAAGATGGGTGGATGAAATTCGAAAGTATGCGGGAGTGACATGGAGGAGACTGGCACAAGACAGACCGTTGTGGAGGAAACTTGGGGAGACCTTCGTCCAGCAGTGGATTGATAATGGTTGACAATGATGATGATGATGATATATATATATATATATATATATATATATATATATATATATATATATATATATATATTAGGCATATTAAGTTCATGTTGTTTTCTTTGAATGTCATAGATCTTTTAACTTAATCAAAAGTTCTAATATATTTGGATGTGATTTTGTTACATATTTATTTAATCTCTATCTGTCGGGCCACGATTCTACGGAATTTGTACGCTCTTTATAACAGTTCCATATTGACCAATAAATAGGTTTGTCCATCCACTAATCTACCATAAAATTATTTAACTCTTGAACAGCATCATTTGTGGTCGCATCCTCCATTTTGGCTAAAAATCCATCGTCTACACAAGTGGGTGGAATGAATGCAAGAGCTGCAAACAATCGTACATGACGTTTGATGTCTTCTTTGTTTATGTATTCTGATGTTAGGCCTAATTTTTGAACTTTACGCCGTAGAGATTGGTTGTAATGGTAATTACATTCTTTGACTTCGCAATCTATATATGAAACAAAACTGGAAAGGATGAATGGGTACCTACTCTTGTGTATAGGGGACGAATCGCCACTCCTGTTAAAACCCGAGGATGAAACGGCATGATTTTGAGCAGAGAATGAAACGGGATGAATCGGTACCTACTCGAAAGGAGGGAGGCAGGGTGAGGAGATAAGATGTTGACTACCTGCGGTCTTCCGCCGGTCAATGCAACCGGGTTTGAAAGGTCAGATGGTAGGTGGGTTCAGAGTCTAGCAGATCACGTTTGTAGGAATTAATTGAATAAACAATTTTCGCACTCTTTAGTTTTTCTCACTTTATATGTGAATTGCCATTGAAATTCTTGCAGTAACAGAGATTTTAGATTTGTCATCGATGTCTTGATGCTTTCGTAATTACTTCGTTTTTCCCAGTCTTGAAAAAAAAATGAAATTTTGAAACATTTGGATTTCCTTTCTTACTAAAAGCGAAGAAACTTTCAATTAATTTTGAATGCAGCTATGGCAATAAAATTCGCACACGAATGGAATAAAATTTCCGGCAGTTGGTCGGAGAGAAAGTACTATGCTATTGCTTGGGAAAAGGAAGTGTTTTATTTTTTATATACAGATAAAGTTTTACTAGGGGTATCTTCAGCTGCAATCCAGAAACATGAGTAAAACCTTATTTTGTAAATAGAAACAATACAATAATTGCAATAATTATCAGACTTTTGTTAAAAAAGACTATTTAACAGGAAATGGTGATGTCAGCATACCGCTAATTTTGGGTTTGGAGCACTTGGATATTTTTTGCAAACAGTGAGCCGCACAAAGTCTGCTTCCAGGGCAGTTTATGGATCACCAGTCCGATACTGAGCGTTCGTATGGAGATCTGAAAATTACAACATCTATTTCTGCAGAATTTTTAGGAATAATAATTCCGTGTACGTGTAAAATAATCTATGAGGAATTAAAAGAGCAATACATGAAGGTAGGAATGTTTTCTGGGGAATGATATTTTCTACATTTTCTAACCAATTGTTATTAGGTGGTTGTAAGAGGTATTATGTGGCTGTTATGGTCTTATGTCGTCAGAGCAAAAATAAGCTATTCTTAAAAATGACAAATGAATCAAAGCCATGTCATTATTTAATATTTTCTGGTGATCTAAAATTCATGTGGAAGAAACCGCGAGTCCCCAGACACGCGTTTAAAACACTCAAGTTCTGTCGTGTTCAAACTGAAGTACGTACTTTGGTACAAAGCAACTTCTTTTACGGTGTAGAGAAAACGCATTTCCGTAGTTCACGTGATGATCGCAAATACTACGCGTTTCGACCCACCGCATCGTCAGCAGCTCACTCACTCCTCTCCCCCCCCCTCCATCTGACCCCCTTCTTTCTTTCCCCATCTGTCTGCGTTAAGCCAGTCGCATTTACTACCATTTCAACCCCGATCGCATATACGACTGCTTCTTCCAAGACCGAAAGCTGAGCCTGCCCCGGGGAAATGAGAGAGCGGGACGTAGCTGAAGACTGCTTTGGAGAAGAGGAGCGCAGGGCAAGGTCGCTGGCCTGAAAGAAGGGAATTGGGAGAGAGGAGGTATTGTGTCTGCATGCTACGACCTTAAAATTTGATTCAGGTGTACATTTTTCTTTAAACAAATTATTCAAGTACAGTACTATTTTTATAAGCAAAAAATACGAAATTTTGAAAAGCAATTAAGACAAACATTCGCAGTAAGAAAAGAAATTGAGAGCGATATTATACCAAAACTTGTATCTTACACCACTAACCCACTAGCCATTATTATGTTATCTTGTTGGTTTACCAATTACCAGTGGCGTAATAGTCAGATACAGGTTGTGTGTTGTCCCTTTGCATAAATTCCTTTGTAGCCGGTAGTAAAAGCTTTAAAAATTATTTCTTTCAGTGTTTCGTAAGAAAAGTTGCTATTAAACTTTTTTCCTGCAAAAACAATACTCGCCCAACCGTCGCCCGGAATGATTTTGAAAACTAACGTCGTCCTTGCACTGAATATAAAGAAAAAAATTTATTATACGTAGATTCATAGGGGCTGGAAAGCGTGATATTTGATCTCCTTAGTTTTTGAAATAGCAAGATCAGTTTCTTCAGGTCGCCAGCGCAGATACCCGCCCCTCTCTGTTAAGTGGAGGCTGCGAAGGAAAGGTACTTGAAGTCGTCAGTGGCTGATTTACTCGTATGGCTGCATGGGTCAGGGCATATTTTTATCCCCCCCTTCCTTCCTCCCCTAAGAAAATCTGCGCATCACTGATTCTGAGAGGTCAGTTGCACTGCTTACTTTGCACCAAGACAGGCAGATAGCCGGAGACACGGCAAAAATGCTGATGTAAATAATCCTGAATGCAAATTACGCAACATTTCCCTCGAACCGGCCTCTTTTCGCGAAGACAATGGAATTCTTGTAAACTGAGAATATGTTCTCTACTTAAATACTTGTGAAAGACAACACCACGGTTTTCCTAGGAAGTAATATATCATTTTCACAGAAATGGTAATGGAAAGAACGCGAAATCCAGTTATGTAAGTTCTACTGCAAACATAAAAATAATGTTTTTTTTTTTTTTTTAAGCTCGATTTTGTTGTCAACTTCATTGAATTAGGATGAAACGACAACTCTTGAAGATTTATATTATGTGATTTCACTAGGGAACCCAGCTGGTAATCTATATTCCAAATTTACAAAGGCGAATATCAGGGGCCCGACTGGATCTATCAAATCGACCCGGTAATTTTGAATTTTTACCGGCCTTTTTATTTCTATTATATAATAGAGTGATGAGGCGGAAATATATATATGTACCGGATATAGGCAATCGTCAGGGCCAAACCCCCCTATATCGGAGGTCACGGCTATGACGACCGCCAATAGCAGTATAACCATACCACCGGGAAAATGACAAGAGTAGAAGACATCATGATTAGGCTAGTAATTGTTTCGCGGTGCGAATTTCTGTGATTTTTTCCGCGAGTTCTAGGGTTTTTTCTCTAATTTCGCACATATCAAAGATGTATATACCCGATTTCAGATTTTTTCCTATTTTTGCCTAATTTCTATTTCAAATTTTAGATTATTTTTCACATTTAAATAATTTTAGTACTCAGTCCATTAGAATTTACGTGAAAAATATCATCATCATCATCATTGTCAACCATTATCAATCCACTGCTGGACGAAGGTCTCCCCAAGTTTCCTCCACAACGGTCTGTCTTGTGCCAGTCTCCTCCATGTCACCCCTGCATACTTTCGAATTTCATCCGCCCATCTCCCATGTGGTCTTCTTCTGGGTCTTTTCCTGTCCCTTGGAATCCAATCTAAAATTTCGGCTGTCCATCGATGATCTGTCCTTCTGGCAGTATGTCCAGCCCATTGCCATTTCAGGGATTTGACTCTGATCATGATGTCTTCCACTCTTGTCATTTTTCGGATCCACGAGTTCCTCTTCTTATCTCTCCTGGTTACACCAAGTATGCACCTCTCCATGCGGCTTTGAGTTGTCTGCAGCCTTTGTGTGTCTCTTTTAGTTAAGGTCCACGTCTCTGCACCATACGTAAGCACTGGAAGGATGCATTGATCAAACACTTTTCTTTTAAGACATAATGGCATATTGCTCTTGAAAAATATACCGCAAAGTAATTCTACTCCAACCCAAAACTTTAAACCTTGAAATACCCCTCAAGATTGTTCGCTACGAAGAGACTCTTATCGAGCAAGCTTGAATGGTAATTCCAGGTTACATGCACTCTGCTAAAAAATGCCCCTGTGGTCTTTCGTGACCCCCCTCCCCGGTACTGTTGAAAGAACTTAGCGACTTGCCGCACTAGTAAACCGGATGACGTCCATTGTTTTAGTAGCTTTAACTGGGAGAACCAGCTCACAGAAAAGAGTGTTTGAGTTTCGCAGACACTTAGCTTAGATATTTTCTTGTGGTTTCCTGTGAGTATTTAGTTCATGAAGTTTCTAGATATCGTTCGTAAATTTCGAGAATGAGCCACGTGAGTAAAATGAGAGCATTTGAAAGATGCAAGCAGAACAACGAGGAAACGTTTCATGTGAACAAAAATTTAGTGTACCGTTCGTTTCGCAGCATATCAGTGGATTTTTCAAGAAAGGCTAGTTGTGAAAAGCATTTAGCAGGCAAGATGCATAACAAAAACGTCCCGAACAGTCAACTGAAAAAAAATAATGCAGAAATGTGTTGATAAATTAACTGAGAAAAAAACTAAACAAGAACAGCATCGCTCAACTGAACTTTCGAAATTAACTTGTGCCTTTTGTGCAGCTAACATCTCAATTTCCAAACTGGATAAGCCTACATTAAAAAATTACTTGGAAAATTCGATGAAAGATATTGGTGTTATTCCAAATGCAAATTGGATGCGGAAATGTTATTAGGTGTACAAATAAGTTTTAAAGCTTTTTTTTTTTTTTTTTTTTCCCTTGATTGAAGGTTTAACGATCACCGTGAGCAACTCAATGGGCTATAAGCAGTCGCCCATCCCTAATTTAGGGTCGCCGGTTCCAGGGAAGGGAGAGAGCCAGTGCCATGAGACCAACACAACATCCATGCCTCACCGGGATTCGAACCCGGACACTTCTCGGACGAATGATCAGAAGCCAGCGCTTAGACCACTACGCCACCGCGGCGGCTTTAAAGCATTTTAAGACAACACATAATGTAATTTAAGAGAAAACATTTATTTTTTTTTTTTTTGATTGAAGGTTTAACGACCACCGTGAGCAACTCAGTGGGCTATATAAACAGTCACCAACAATACCTTTACGAATGAAAATATGCGTCATCATTATCTATCACCTTTCGCCATCGGTTGGACATCTGACAGATTCCAGCCGTGAAGCATATTTAGTCGTGTGACGCGATGAAGTCGTCAACCCATTTTTGCACATCGTCATATGTCCGGAACCGTACAGAAGACAAACCATGTTGCATCGATCGGAACAAATGATAGTCCAAAGGGGCTATGTCGGGACTATACGCCATGTGCTCCAAAACTTTTCATCCAAGCGTCAATGACATTTCCTTAACAGATTTCACGACATGCAGCCTAGCGTTGTCATGCAGTAATTTCACGGGACGCAATCCTTTGCCTGTGAACGGACGTTTCCGACAGATATCCTGGTTCAATCGCAGCAATTGTTGTTTGTAGAGATCAGCAGTAACAGTTTGACCCAGTTCCAATAGTTCATAATAGAGCACACCCTTCATATCACACCAGATGCACAGCAGAAATTTCTTGGAGTGAATATTGCGTTTCAGTGTTGAAGTCGTTGCTTCACCGGGGTTTACCCAGTGTTTTTTGTGTTTGAGATTGTCGTACCATATCCACTTTTCATCACCCGTAACGATTTTCCACAGGAATGACTTTCTGTGTTGTTTATTCAACAGATTCAAACGCTTCATCACACGCTCATCCTTGTTCCTCTGGCTCAGGTCATGTGGCACCCATTTTCTTTCCTTTTGAATCTTTCCCATTGCGCGTAAACGATTGGAAATGTTTTGTTTAATTACCCCCAGTTGTTCAGCTAGTTCTTTTTGCGTTTGATATATCCAGCAATGCTTACAGTTCCTCACGCGCAACCTTCTGCGGGACGTCGCTACATTCTCGATCGCTAACATCAAAATCACCTGCTTTAAAGCGTCTAAACCAAAACTCACACGTGCATTTCGATACAATATTCTCCCCCCAGAACAGAACAGATCGATGCACATGCTTTTGCAGCAATTTTTCCTTGGTGAAATTCGTAACGAATGCAGTGTCCAATAAATGCAGTATCGCTTGCCAGCTTTCACCTACCGATGTGCAAGTGCGTTTGACTGTTGGGCAAACTTCTGTGTCACATTTTATACTCTGGACCAGTTACGGTCACATGACAACAACGCGAAGAAATGTCGGATATGTAAATTAGTGGAAGCGTCACACAAAGAGCGCTTTAAAACTTATTTGTACTCTTAATATTTACCGAAAATACATGATATTTATACAAGCAACAAGTGAAAGATTTTTTTTTAAATGAGTATCCGGTATAAGCATCGTAGCAAACGAAACAACTGATTGTGCAGATAGGTACATTTTGAATATTCTTGCTGTTCCATCAGCTGAGACGAATATTTGAAGCTGTAATGCTGAAACTTATGCAATCTTCTTCGAGTGCGTCACTTCGGAGTCATCGAGGTAATAAACTTTAGTGCGTCAAAAAGTGTGAAATGCCTTTTGTGAAAATAACCGCTTTTGTGACAGACAACGCATCTTACATATCCAAAGCATGGGAAAAGAGCCTAAAAGCCAAATATTTGAGGAAATACTGTGTTTCGTGAAATTTCGAGATAAAATACTGTGTTTCGTGAAATTTCGAGGAAATACTGTGTTTCGCGAAATTTCGAGATTTTTCCAGAAATATCTCGAAATTTCGCGAAAAGCCGCGAACTTTTTGCGAAATTTCGCGATTTATTCCGTTACCGCCCCACGAATTTTGCCCTGTTTTCCCCGCGATAAAATTACTACCCTAATCATGATCAGAATAAAACCCCTGAAATGGCAATGGTATTGGTAACTGTGGGTACCATAGTGGTACCCAATTTATTGCTATAACGAAATACAGACATAGGAGATTCATTAAAAGCTGCAGTACAGAAAACAACAGTGCGGAAAGTCAGTATATCCACGATGCAGCACAACGTTACACAGAAAGGAAATGAATATGCACACGAACAATGAATGGCCTAACGGCATGTCAAACACTATGCTATAACACATGTGCACAAATGTTTGAAATGTACTATGCTATCATAAATCAACCGAACGGAACTAAAATGTGGTTAGAGCGCAAAACAGCATTGAGTACCTCAGCAACTTTATAAAAATAACAAAGGTAACAAACGTACTACTATAATAAGCCGCGATAGAGGAAAGCACTAACACAGCAAGCACTCACAATTATAGGTAATTTAAAAAACAGGCACACATTCAGGAAGCAATAGATAAGATAATGATAAAGAGATAATGAGGAGATCACGCAAGTAACGAGACCGATTAGTTGTGAAAACACAGCAAAAACACGCAATTATCGCAAATTTAAAATACATTACTTGTGAAACACAGCCAAACACACAAATAAAGCAAATTTACAATACATTACTTGTGAATCACAGTAAAAACGCACAATGAAAACATCAGAATCAACATGCACTAAGTCTGCAAAACCAGGGAATCTGCGAACGGGTTCGCAAATCCCCTAACATTGAGAGAACAAAAAGTAATCGGTGTGAGGAAGAGAGCTAAAGGTCATCGGCAAAAGGATAGAAGGTATCACATATATGCTTCTCAACGAGCTCCTTCAAGGAGGCGAGACGGCGCGTGTAACGTCTCAAAAAAGGCTTATACCGAGGATCGGTGGCACACAGAGATTTAAAAAGTAACACATACGCTTCGAATTGCGTTACCGCTGCATACAGGTCCAGATCAGGTGAGTGAAGGAATTCTTCAGAACCAACAATCGTACGTGCAGGTTGAAAAAGACGTAAAAGTTGCTGTCTGGACAGTGGTCCAGGAACTGGAGGAAACGTATCAACGGCCTGTAGAACCTCAACATCAGAGAGAGGATTGACAGGACCGGAGCGGAGAAGTATACTGTTTGATGAATCATCAGGTGGAGAAACACCGGAAATGGAAACCTCGGAAACACTAGATGAATCCTCAGAATGTGGCACAGAAAGTTGTTTTAACTTTTTCTGTTTTACAGCGCCTTTGGAAGTTAAAATCCGCTTCGAAGAAGAAGCTGAGGCGGATGTATCCATTAGTGGATCAGGCTCACCTTCCAAGTCAGGAGACGAGAAAACCAACGTCGCCGAAGAAGCAGTACGTCGCTGAGCTGCCTTAGTGGAGACTGGTACAACAGCCGAGGCTTCAGGAAGATGTTGCAACAAGGGTATGGTAGACATGGTTTCTTCTCCTAGCCTCTCGGAGATCCGATATCCGAGAGGCTAGGAGAAGAAAGAGCCAGACGGCCGATCTGCCAAACCACCACTCAACACACCCGGATTGGAACACTCCGCTGTAGACACATCTGTAGTCGAAGACAACTCTGTGAATCTTGTAGGTGGATGCACAATCGTACGGGTCGGGAGAGGAGGAAAGGCAGCATTGTCCGTGACGGAAATGTTCGTCTGACGGAGAAACGAAGAACTCGCGTCAGGCAAACTACCGGTAGTGGGGATAGCAGAAAGGCCAATGTGGTCAGCAGTGGGATGCGAACTTGATGAACGTCCACGTCGAACGCGGTCACAGGAGGCAGTGGTGTGATTCTGTGTTAAACAGTGTGTACAATAGTGAGCAGTGAAAATCTTGAAACTGTACGTTTGTGCGCCAATTTCAACAGTAGCTTCTGTAGGGCAATCCGCCAAGGCTTTCTCGGTGGGAAAGACAACCAATAACCGACGGCGAGGTCCGGTAGCATAAGCAAATCGAGTTCCGCGGGGAGCATCAGAGAGGCGACGGACCTTGCCAACAATTTTACAAACATGACTGACAAGGAGAGGAAGTGCAGTATCAGGCACTTCCTGTGGAACAGGATAGAACGTGATGTTCACCGGTCGCTTGGAAAGAGACGACGGGATGAGATGGTTTGTCCCAATCGAAAGTCCGTTTGCAAGAAAAAAGTCAGCATCCTCCTTGTGATTGAACTGTACCGAAATACCCCGAGGAGTACGGGAAATTCCTGCAATGGACGCAGGCGACACATGTCCAGAGAGGGCTTCCATGTAGCGTGGCAATGGAGTATTTGGTAAAGCATGAAAGAGCACACCTCTATCCAGGAGGTTATGGAACTCACGGTCAATCTGCGAATTGTCATCTATCGTTACCTTCACCTTGTGGTTGGATACCTGAATAATAGGTGTTGCGTGCAAAAGACCATCAGGTTGAGAGGAATCGGACGTAGAAGTAGCGCCTCGTTGCACTGCAGAGGCAAATGACATCCTCGGAAGAGAAGTCCGTTCGGATCCGGCAGGCACAGAAGGCTGTGAGGGAAGAAAAGCACAGGCCGAAGGCAAGGCAGTAGAATCAGTAGTACCTAGGGAGAGCACCGAGGCAGATGCAGGAGCTGAAGAAGAAAGCGCAACCAAGTCCAGTGAAGGCACCGGTGCAGGAGTACTAGAAAGCTGGGAAGGCACCGGTGCAGGAGTACTAGAAAGCTGGGAAGGCATCTGAGCAGACACATCTGAGGACGAGAGTATGTTAACTTCCATGGACGTGGGAAAGGTGACTAGACGTGCATCCGCCACGCCCATAGATGATAAGGAAATACCGGAAGTCGCCATGTTGGCAGCTTCCAAACGTGAGCAAACGATAAGAAAACGAATGAATATGAACTAATGTAAGGACGAGAACGCTAGAAAAGTAGCTCAAAACGTACACAGTACCTTTAGACAACCGGGCCACGCAACAGGTGAGTGAGGGACGAGGTAGTCCACACTAAAATGCATAAAATATTGGAGCCACCAGCACTACGTCTGTCACGAACGAGCAATGGGCTGGACATATTGCCAAAAGAACAGACCACCGATGGACAACAGAAATTTTCGACTGGGTACTAAAGGACAAAAAAGACCCAGAAGACCACGTGGGACATGGGAGCGGATTAAATTCGAAAGCATGCCGGAGTGATATGGAGGAGACAGACAGTTGTGGAAGAAACTTGGGGAGATCTTCAACCAGCAGTGGATTGATAGTGGTTGATGATGATATATATATATTTGAACATAATTTTACTATGCAAAATAATTAAAAAAAAACAAAACATGTACAGTGGCGTATTAAGCATTTGGAGTCCCCGAGCGCAACCTGATTTTGAGGCTTCCCTCTTAAAAATTTAAAATGCTTTCTTAAGGTTATTAAAATAAAATATATAAATTGAAAAATACAACCTTTATTGCTCTAAATAGAATAAAAAGACAAACACGTAAGAAATAAAAAGTACTCGTGTAACGGTGTTGCCGCCCCAGTGGCGCAGTGGTCTAAGGCACTGGCCTCTGATCATTCGTCCCTAAGGGGTCCGGGTTCGAATCCCGGTCAGGCATGGATGTTGTGTTTGTCTTACGGCACTGGCTCTCTCCCTTCCCTGGAACCAGTGACCCTAAATTAGGGACGGGCGACTGCTTATAGCCCATTGAGTTGCTCACGGTGGTCGTTAAACCTCCAATCAAAAAAAAAAAAAAAAAAAATAACGGTGTAATAGAAAAAAAACTACATTGTGCATCCCATTTGGTATTACGATGTATTAAACAATGAGTAAATAAACAGGATCTCAGGAACTACAGACCTATCAGCCTCCTATCAGTGGTTTATAAAATCTTCACTAAAGTTCTTTCACACCGCTTGAAGGTGACACTGGACATGGCTCAACCGAGAGAACAAGCTGGATTCAGGAGTGGCTACAGCACAATAGATCATATCCACGTACTGAGAGAACTAATTGAAAGAGCGAGGGAATATGAACTTCCATTGTGCATGGCTTTTATCGATTATGAAAAAGCCTTTGATTCGGTGAAACCATCAGCAGTTACAATGGCTCTGAAATCCTGCGGTATTGAAGATACATACATTAATATTATTAATAACATCTATGAAAATGCAAGTGCAAAGATTCGGCTGTTTGAAAATACAACACACATAAAAATTGGAAAGGGAGTGAGACAAGGTGACACCATATCTCCGAAGCTCTTTAATGCCACATTGGAAAATGTCTTTCAATCACTGAACTGGGAAAACAAAGGGATAAAGATTAATGGAGATTATCTAACCCACCTTCGTTTTGCTGATGACATAGTCATTTTTGCAACTACCCTATCAGAGCTGCAGAGTTATGATCCAGGAACTTGCTGACAAGAGTAAAGAAGTGGGATTAAAAAATGAACTTTCAGAAGACAAAAGTGATGTTCAATGCTTTTACAAGAAATGAAGATTTATCGATTGATGGAGAAAAACTGGAGATAACAGATACGTACGTTTATCTTGGACAGCAGATATCAAGTGAGGGTCACATTGATGAAGAAATTAATCGGCGTACAAAACTTTGCCATGAGAGCTTTTGGAAGAAACAGCATAATTTTCAAGAGCAACATGCCATTATGTCTTAAAAGAAAAGTGTTTGATCAATGCATCCTTCCAGTGCTAACGTATGGTGCAGAGACGTGGACCTTAACTAAAAGTGACATACAAAGGCTGCAGACAACTCAAAGCCGCATGGAGAGGTGCATGCTTGGTGTAACCAGGAGAGATAAGAAGAGGAACTCGTGGATCCGAAAAATGACAAGAGTGGAAGACATCATGATCAGAGTTAAATCCCTGAAATGGCAATGGGCTGGACATACTGCCAGAAGGACAGATCATCGATGGACAGCCGAAATTTTAGATTGGATTCCAAGGGATAGGAAAAGACCCAGAAAAAGACCACATGGGAGATGGGTGGATGAAATTCGTAAATATGCGGGAGTGACATGGAGGAGACTGGCACAAGACAGACCGTTGTGGAGGAAACTTGGGGAGACCTTCGTCCAGCAGTGGATTGATAATGGTTGACAATGATGATGATGATGAAATAAACAGGTACATAAACAGACTCGTATTTTGTTCCCATCAAAAGTAAATGAAATCGCTTACTTCATTTACATGTAAAAATTCTGCTAAAGTAAAACTTTTCTAGCTTTAAGTTTAGCGAATTTATCAATAGCGAATTCATAATACAATTATCAAACACCATCTTTTTCTGCAAACATAAGCGACAAATCGCTTAAATGCAACTGACTTCATGAATTGCATAAAAACTTCTTTACCGTATGCGTATTTATAAGATATACTGTATATCGGACTGACAAAGATATACTTTGTCATTGCATGGACACTAGGTGAAAAAAAAACATGAGCGAAGTGTCAACCTGGACATGCAAAATACAGCCCTCTCCAGAAAAGTCATGCATTCCTCGGCCACTCCTGTATGGAATAGTATTAGAAGAATTGCCCCATACACGAACTTTAAAGAGACGGCCATCAGGGAAACAGTCGAAATCCTACCCAACAAATTAGTATGCAGTAATATAGTTTCTACTGAACTATCAAAAGCTTGGCATGCGTTATTAAAAGATGGAAACACATCGCGACGCACCGAATGATTGCGTGATAAAAATTCGTGTAATATGCTCGTGATGGAGACTAGGAGATTTGAGCTAGAGCGCCCGGTAGGAAAGTGACACGGAAGCGAAGTAAAAGGGGAGGAAAACGCCCTTATTTATTACCGGGGGCCAGTACCCGGGGTCCGACGGCTTAACGTGCCCATCCGACACACGGCGGGTATTTAGTGGATCGAGCGTTCGTACCTGCCTGGGATCGAACCTGAGGCCCTTCCCGTGGCAGTCACGAACGTTGCCCACTCGGCCACCCTCGGCCTTTCATGGGGCATCGACTACACGCCGGTTTATAAGGCTGCCAGTTCGTGCTTACAGCGCCGCCACTCGCACTAAATGTGGATCATTTGCTTTATCGCACGCACTCTAGCTATTTGCAAAGTTTCGCGGTCGTAGCATGTTTTCTTCTAGGTGCGCAAATTTCATTGTCCATGAGTGTATTTCGTTTATTTCTAAGAGACTGACACTCCTTTATTTTCTTCTTGTTAGAAAGACCGATTTTTTTTTTTTTTTCATTTCTTGCTCATTACAAAGTGGCACCCTTGCATTTCCAGCTTATTAGGAAGTTGCACATCTTCAGTTTTTACTTATTAAAATAAGGAACTCCTTTGCTTCCGATTGTTAGAAAGTCACACCTCATTTATTTCTTATTAGAAACCGACATTCCATTGTTTCCCTGTTGGAAGAAAGTGACGTTCCATTGTTTCCTTGTTGGAAGAAAGTGGCTCTCCTTCATTTCTTCCTGAACGGCACTTCCTCATTTCTTCTTCATTAGAAAGTAACTCTCTTCATTTCTTCCTTTATTAGAAAGCGATGCTCTTCATTTTTTTATTACAGAAAATTCCACACCTTTAGTTCTTCCTAAAGGACTAAAGACGTGGAATTTTTTCTTCTTTTGTTCTTCTTTTAGACACCAGAGGCGTAACTAGGGCGGGCAGGCGGGGGGCGGCTACCCAGGCGCAGCTCAAGCGAGGACGCAAGAACCACTGCTTGCAATCCGATTAAAATTAGAACTGAAACTTTTTTACCAGTTTCTACACTTAAAATTCGAATTTCTTCTTCAAAATGTTCAAGAGATACTAGCTGCCCATTTTCAGAAATGAAAGTGGGGTTCTATAGTCCCTTCAACTGAAGGAGAACCGCGCCCTTTGTCGACAACAATGGGGCCCGCGATTTTCGCTTAGTTGAATGGATTAGGACAGGAATAGCGAACCCTATGGCACGCGTGCCGTTGGGTGGCACACTGATATATTTTTTTTTTTTTTTATTGGAGGTTTAACGACCACCGTGAGCAACTCAATGGGCTATAAGCAGTCGCCCGTCCCTAATTTAGGGTCACTGGTTCCAGGGGAGCCAGTGCCGTAAGACAAACACAGCATTCATGCCTCACCGGGATTCGAACCCGGACCCCTTTTAGACGAATGATCAGAGGCCATCGCTTAGACCACTGCGCTACCGGGGCGGCCACACTGATATGAGAACATTAAGTAAAAATTTAGTTTTTTGAAAAAAAGATTTATATTTAGATATTTTTAGTTAGATATGTTGATTTTATAGGTTAGATATTTTTGTTAGATTTCCTTGTGGAAATGTAATGAGGGAGGAGTTAATTAAATTGCTGAGTTTGCCAACTATGATCACAGGGAAATATATAATGTGTGAAGTGAAGCAGAAATTTGTAGTAAAAATGGGGATTGACTTAAATAAAATAGTGTCTGTGTTTACTGATGGTGCCCATAACATTGAAAACAATAGGTTATAAACCGAGCCTTCGCGAGTAGCCTTCGCGAGTAGCATTGAGCAACAAGTTTCACACCAATGTGATTATGTAAGTATGATTTTTTTAATTATATTCTTACAAATTAAATCAGGTTCAAATTGAAATTGTCTTAGTCTTAAAATTCACCTACTTACCTATTCTGTTAATGTCATTTTTATGTTATTCGCAAAAAAGTTTCATGACAAAAAAAAAAAAAAAATTAAACAAAAAAAGAAAATGCAAGATAGGTGGCACACTAGACACTTGAAAGCAGTAAAGTAAACTTTAAGTGGCACGCTAGTCAGAAAAGGTTTGCCAGCCCTGGATTAGGATGTATGATTACTTCAGTTGGATGGATAAGATGAGAATGTTGTCAGCATTGTTGTAGATCTCCTGTATGGCCTATTCGATCAGTACTGTGACTGCGAGCCACGACACACACACACACACACACTAATTCACATTAAGTCTCCTCAAGTTTCTTTTACAACCGTCTGTCTTGAGCCAGTCTCATTCATGCCACTCGCGCATGCTTTCGAATTTCATCCACCCATCTACCACGTGGTCTTCTGGACCTTTTCCTGTCCCTTGGAAACCAGTCTAAAATTTTCGTTTGCACCGGTGGTCAGTTCTTCAGGCAACATGTCCAGCCCATTGCCATTTCAGGGGTTTTACTCTAATCATGATGGCTTCCACTCTTCACATGTTTCTTAGCCACGAGTTCCTCTTCTCATCTTTCCTGTTTACACCAAACATGCATCTCTCCGTGCTACTTTCAGTTGACACACACACACACACACACACACACACCGATGAACCATTCCATTATGACCTCCCCCAGCCTAGAGAAATGAGAGCACCTGGAGACCGAACGGTGGCGCAGGTGAAGTTCACAGAGCAGTATATATACACCCCGAGGACCGGCTTTCGGTTAGTAGAGTGTTCGGAGTCAGAATGAGAAAAGCTGCCGATTTATCGGAGTTTGATAACGGACAAATTGCGATGGCACGACGCCTCGGAACTACGATCTCGGAAACGGCGTGTTCACGTACGCTGTAATGAGTACGTATCAAAAGTGGTGCAAAGAAGGCCAAACAATGAGGCGTCGTCCGCAGTTCATTGATGCCACAAGGGAGCGGAAACTGTCACGCATTGTTCACATCGACCGCAGGGCCACAGTGCGACTAACAACCCACAGCTATACAACAGTGGTGATCAGGGCAATGTGCCACAGCACACAGTTCATCGCAGCCTTCTGCGCATGGGCCTGCGTAGCCGAAGACCCAGCCGGGTCTCCATGCTCACTGCACGTCATCGCCAACAACGCAGGAAATGAGGCCAACATCATCGAGATTGGATCGTGGATGATTGGAAAGATTTCTGGTGCATCACGTAGACGACCGAGCGCTGATACGCCGATTCCCAACGGAGGCTATGGCACCTGGATGCACTGTTGGGCGGAAACAAGCAGGCGGCGGCGGTGTTATGCTGTGGGCGATGTTTTCTTGTTGCACTTTAGGCAGCATTATTCCAATAGCACAATCCCTTACATCCGTCAGGTATCTGAACATTGTTGCGGAGTACGTTCGCCCATTCATGGCAACTGTGTTCCCTGCTGGCGATGGCCATTACCAACATGCTAATGCGCCATGCCACACTGCCAGAATCGTCAAGGAGTGGCTCGAGGAACATGCTGGTGACTTTCTGTTAATGCCCTGGCCTCCAAATTCACCTGACACGAACCCTATCGAACATTTGCGGTTCGACTTGGAAAAGCGGCTAAATAGCCACCACCCCGAAATGAACGGGAACCGGAGGACCTGCTGTTGACATTATGGTACCAGATACACCAAGGTACCTTCCCCCACCTCACTGAGAAAAAAGTTTGTTTGAAACAACAAAATAATTTTGTTGAGCTGTTTTGTCGATTTCTTTTGTTGCTTTAGCCAAACTCCATCGGAATTGTTTTGTTGGCAATACAAAATTATTTCGTTGGCTATGTTTTGTTAATTCAACTATATGGAGGTGGCATCGACCTTACGCCAAAGCGCACGTGATTACTAGCTACCCCATACGGGCACTAACAGACGGGTTTTTTTTTCTTTTTTTTTTTTATTGGAGGTTTAACGACCACCGTGAGCAACTCAATGGGCTATAAGCAGTCGCCCGTCCCTAATTTAGGGTCACTGGTTCCAGGGAAGGGAGAGAGCCAGTGCCGTAAGACAAACACAACATCCATGCCTCATCGGGATTCGAACCCGGACCCCGTTCGGACGAATGATCAGAGGCCATCGCTTATTAGACCACTGCGCCACCGGGGCGGCACAGACGGTATTAGAGTAGTACGTATCCACCTGCGAGAAATTGCTTCCCCTTCAGTGTAGCACCTATCCACCTGTAAAAATACCTATTCCCGTCAGTGTAGAACGTATCCATCTGTGAAAAGAACATTTTTGGTGAAATGTTTTTTTTTTAATTTTTAATTTTTTCAATTTTAAATTTTTTTTAATTTTAATTTTTTTTTCAATACAATGAAAATAAAATACTCATACGTACATTAACTTTCAAACTAAAGGAAATTGTCGAACTATTTTAGCTACAATACTATTAAATGGTGCCTGCTCATGCTCAGTTTTCCACCAGTGTTCCGCCAAATGTCCAGGGCCGCCCCGGTGGCGCAGTGGTCTAAGGCGCTGGCCTCTGATCCTTCGTCCGTAAGGGGTCCGGGTTCGAATCCCTGTCAGGCATGGATGTTGTGTTTGTCTTACGGCACTGGCTCTCTCCCTTCCCTGGAACCAGTGACCCTAAATCAGGGACGGGCGACTGCTTATAGCCCATTGAGTTGCTCACGGTGGTCGTTAAACCTCCAATAAAAAAAAAAAAAAAAAAATGTCCAGGAAGTAAGACACCACGGGTGCCTCGCATGTTTCTCAAAATTGTTGTTCTCACGTGACTCCAGTTGGTTTCAATGTTTTGAGTGTGGACACCAGTTATGGGATCAATGAAATTTTGCTGGTGGTTGACCGTTTGGTGTTGGAAGTTGAAACCCGGCCAGTTATGATAAGCCGCCCATTCATTGGACCAGATTGTTGTGCCAGGAGCCACATGACGCAAGGGGGCTTCATTTCGTTGAAGATCATGGAACATTGGAACATTCGAAGTTCTTGAGTCCCATTTGAACGTTTCCAAAGCAGGCCGAAAACCCGTAGTCCAAGCACTGATTTCCGTAATTTTGACCGGCAGGAGGCACGCGATTTCCTTGCAGCATTCGACCACGGTTATACTTACGACGGCCCCTTATCAAGCTTTCATCGATCTGTGAATAATTTCACCATTGCTTTTGCATCATTTAGTGTGCATGTAGGCATGCTTCTCGGATGTAGTTCCGCCAGTCTACCAGTGTATGATTCTGGGTTACCAGATTGTGAATCATGGCCTTTGTGTTAGTTAATGACAAATATTTTGCCCATAAGTACAAAATTTCGAAAGCTGCCTGGACTGAAATTTTCGTTTGTGATCTGCTGTTAGCACTAACCGTTGCAAAAACGGACCGCAAATGATTTCCTTCGGATGCGCCTTGAATTTCACCACCCACAACTGCATTTTTTGCTGCACGCCAGTTTTGGCATTTACGACATCTAAATCCAGCATAATCCTTTCCTCGCATGTGTTTGGAACGTGGTACTACTATGCCAGTGCAGCCAGGTGTGCCTAGCCGCCCCGGTGGCGCAGTGGTCTAAGCGAGGGCCTCTGATCATTCGTCCTTAAGGGGTCCGGGTTCGAATCCCGGTGAGGCATGGATGTTGTGTCTGTCTTACGACACTGGCTCTCTCCCTTCCCTGGAACCAGTAACCCAAAATTAGGGACGGGCGACTGCTTATAGCCCATTGAGTTGCTCACGGTGGTCGTTAAACCTTAAAAAAAAAAAAAAAAAAAAAGGTGTGCCTAGTTAACACCCTTGTTGCTGTTGCTGCTGCTGCTGTAACTGCTGCAGCTGCTGTTTTGATAAAAGTAAACCATTCCTCTGGGAAAATTCAGTTGCAAGTTTCTCAGTTGCTGTTAACGCACAAAACTGGAACATATCTGGATCCTGCGCAGCCATTAATTCAGTCAGAAAAAACACTGTTGCACAGACTGCTGTAATAGCCTCGGAACCAGACTATTGCTTTAATAGCCTGGGAACCAGACACAGGCTCTTGCAGCTCAATGTTCAGATGTAATAAAAAATTGAAACATTAGGTCTACGGGTTCAAAAAACCCGTTTTCAAGGCTATAAATTATAGTATGTCATTTATTTACACAGGTAGATACATGCTTTAATGACGGGGATACGTTTTTTTATAGGTGGATACGTGCTACACTGAGGAGGAAACAATTTCTCGGAGGTGGATACGTGCTACACTAATACCCTACCAGACAACCACTGACCAGAAGAATCTCGTTTTGCGCTTAAGATTTCATTTTGAAATATGGCTGACTGCGAATTTTTATTTGCGATCGGTTCCTGATCGCAAATAAACATTTGCACATGAGGTAATGGTGAAAGTTGTAATTTATGTATAGAACTTGATTTCATGTATAGGCTAAAAAATTCGGGCGGCAACCTAAGATTGCATGGTGATAGTACCCATAGAACGTTAAGAAAAATATTACGATTTTTTTTTTGTCTAACCAAAAATGCCAATAATTTGTTTCATCAAAAAGCTAAGGAAAGCATTTAAAAAGAAATCGGATTTTTTTTTTTTTTTTTTATTGGAGGTTTAACGACCACCGTGAGCAACTCAATGGGCTATAAGCAGTCGCCCGTCCCTAATTTAGGGTCACTGGTTCCAGGGAAGGGAGAGAGCCAGTGCCGTAAGACAAACACAACATCCATGCCTCACCGGGATTCGAATCCGGACCCCAGACAGACGAATGATCAGAGGCCAGCGCCTTAGACCACTGCGCCACCGGGGCGGCTAAAATCGGATTTACAAACATGTTAAACACGCACCAATATAGTGTCAATATATCGTTATGCCAAGTATAAATCATCCGTGAACACTTCAGAAAGCAATAAACCGACCTTCAGATGCTGAATTCGCAGATAAAAAATTTCTCGTAAGAACAAGTATAGCCGAGTGGTTAGTACGCCTAGTTACTAAACTGAAGGTCTCAGGTTCGGATCTGCTCGGTGAGAGTTTTTTCGCTGGCTCTGCGATTTCAATTTCCTCGAGACGTAACACAGTTCAAATTCATTTAAACACCACTAGAAAATAAAAACACGAACCGGCAGCCTTATAAACCGGCGTGTAGTCGATGCCCCATGAAAGTGAAAAGCGCCGGCCGACGCAAGCAAGAACACAGAGTGACAAGAATGCTGGGTAGACGTCAGAGACGTCGATTTACGCAACTTATGGACTTTGAGAGAGGCCTGATCATCAGGCTGAAAACCGCAGGGTGGTCGGCGCGCCGAATAGCCCGCCACGTGGATCGTTCTGACCATACCGTCCGACTGTGTTGGGATTAGTGGACACGTGACGGCACTGTCACACGGCGGAGCGGCTCCGGTAAAGGGGACGTCAGAGACGTCGATTTACGCAACTTATGGACTTTGAGAGAGGCCTGATCATCAGGCTGAAAACCGCAGGGTGGTCGGCGCGCCGAATAGCCCGCCACGTGGATCGTTCTGACCATACCGTCTGACTGTGTTGGGATTAGTGGACACGTGACGGCACTGTCACACGGCGGAGCGGCTCCGGTAAAGGGGATCAACGGATGGTGCGCAAAGCGCGAACTGATCCAACGGGGACCCGATCCACTATACAGGCAAATGTAGCTGCCCCTGTGTGCCCTCGAACCATTTTCTGACGCTTTGCGGAAGCGAATCTGTAATCGCAGAGCTCCTTACGTGTGCTGCCATTAACACCGGAACATCGCCGGCTCCGTGTGCAGTGTGCCGGAGAAAAAATCGTTTAACGCGAAAAATCAAGATAAAAGTTAAGTTCTGATTATATTACACATTTTGCAAAATATCGATCTATCTAAACGCTCTAATCTACAATTGTTAAACAACAAATATGCTACGCAGTATGTTATTTATCGCGAAGTCTTGAAAAAACGGAAATAAACAGCATATGTGTAATTTTTTGTTCTTACATGAATGAGTTCTTACTTTGTAAGTTTTTACTATGTTTCCTTACAGAAATCCGGTGTCTATTTGATTTGTTTTCAATCTGCTTCAATTAAAAATTTCATCGTCTTAGGACCAGAAACATCCCCTATATATTAATATTTATTTAAAGCTTAACGCTCGTATAAAGCAATGATATTGACATGGCTTTTTTTGCCGGAAAGAAGAAGAAGAAGAAGAAGAAAAAGATAAACAGTTTAGTCTCTTTCTGCAGACATAACAGCTTTAAGGCAAAATTCATCGGCATACAAAAGCTGTTCAATTTCTGAGGAAGTACATATGGCGAAATCAACTTTATTACCGTATTAAACAGAGCATGAAAATCAAAGAAAAATAAATGCTCAAAAAAACGTGGCAAAAGTGCTTAAGTTTAGCTTTACATATCTTCGTTTTAATGGCAGTAGAAAACGTTAGGTTTAAAAGAAAGGGCACATTCCCAGGTTAACCGACTGAATAATGATGCCCGAAAAAACAAACATTTAGAAGTTTTGCTTTACGTTTACGGTACCCTTCCCCACAGCCTTTGCCGCGTTTTGAAAGCAAAAAACAAAATGATGTTCTTACTTACACAGCGCTGCGTCAGCCGCGTAAAGCACTGCTGTCACAGAATGAAACGGAGAAATATAACTTCTGACATCATAGTCTAATCGGCCTTCTCATCAACTAGGGCACAGTGTCGAATATGGAGTAAGGGCACTTTCGTTGCTTGCTTTCAGAGGGTTCCATCAACGAGATACTGGACGCATAAAGAGTTAGAGCATAATACACTGCCAGACAATTGCTAAGGACGGATGACAATAGCAACGATAGCAACCATAAAATGGAAGGCAGGAAAATGTGGAAATTAGCATAAGTGCGGGATACAGTAAGACGTGTTGTGCGTATAAAAATTTTGGATTGCCGAACTTGTTCGTGACGTCATAGCGCTGATAAGAGATATGAAGGATTTGACGCGTATTGACCGTTGTTGTTCAAACGCAAAGTTGAAAGGGAAAGAGTCAATTGACGAACTTGCAATTTTCAGTATGTCTTCCCGACATCACCTAGATGATTTTACGCGTGGCCGTTTTATTGGCAAGATTGAAGAAGGGCGAAAAATAACAGATGTTGCCAGGGAGTTCGACGTCAGCCACAGTGTTCTTTCAAGGCTTTGGAAATCATTTCAAACAAATGGAGAGTGCAGCAAACGTCACGGGGGAGGTCGTGTTCACAGTACGACACCTGCAGAAGATCGGTACATAGTGCTATCAACAAAAAGACACCGGCGCAGCACAGCTAGTGAGGTAGCAAATCAGTTTATGGCTGCTACTGGCAAGCGGATCTCCCGAAAAACTGCCGACAGACGTTTGCATGAAGGAGGACTGTACGCCAACCGTCTTGTTGTGTGTATCCCATTGTCCAGACGTCACCGTACCGCCCGTTTGCAATGGTGCCATCAACATCGCTATTGGACTGATAACGACTGGTCTGCTGTCCTCTTCTCAGATGAGAGTAGATACAGTCTATCGTCTGATTGTTGACGACAACTGATCTGGCGTGATAGTGGTACTGCATATTGTCCAGCAAACATACAGGAAAGGGACCGATATCCGACATGTAGTGTCATGGTATGGGCTGGCATCATGATCAATGGCCGTACGTCCCTCTATGTGCTTCCAACTGGAACTATGACTGGCCAACGATACATTAATGATGTTCTGCTACCTCATGTTCGCATGTTCCGTGGTGCTGTCGGTGATAGATTCATTTTCATGGACGACAACGCAACATGTCATCGAACAGTCGCTGTCCAGGAGTGTCTTGAGAGCGAGGATATTCAACGCCTCGTATGGCCAGCACGTTCTCCAGATCTGAATCCCATTGAAAATGTGTGGGATGCTTTGGGGAGGAGTCTTGCTGGTCGCCAATGCCCTCCAATAAACAAGGACACCCTCATCCGTGCACTGACAGAGGAATGGGATAAATTACCCCAACAGCTGCTTGATAATGTTGTGCAAAGCATGACACGACGTGTGGAATCTTGCATCGCCCTTCATGGTGGCCATATCCCGTATTGATATCTTACGCCGATACGCCTGCGGACGGTAATTGCATTTTTTCACGTTTACGTATTCTGCACAAAGTGGCCTGTTTGTCCCTTGAACACGTTCCAAAGCCTTCTGGATTTCAGAGCACAATAAATTGTCTTTCTTGTAATGTCCTGGCATTCTGACATTATTTTATTTCACTTGGCATCCAACCACACTTACTTTTTTATGCGCTATATAGCCGTTTATGATCTGTCCTTAGCAATTGTCCAGCAGTGTATCTTTCTTAAAAGTTTTTATAAACTGCACTGCTTTGGTTTTTTTAATTTCAGCTTATCTGTCGGCTAAATCTAATCTTTTCGTCGTAGTGCCGAGAAGTGTCGGCATAATTCTTTTCATAACTGAAATAATCCTACTTACGATATGATATAATTTTTTTATGTGTGGAAGCCAAATGATGACCCAAAATGACAATATTCGTAAGACACAAAAAACACTAAACGTCGCCGAACTTTCGGGATTAATGACAGTGGTATTTGTACTATACTGTTGAAAACCACACTAGGCCCTTGAACTTTACGTCCTCCACCCCCGAAAAATAAAAGATAAGGCATCTGCGTAAAAAACTTTCGTTTGCGTATAGTACATATCTACAAACTAAGCTTTTCTCTGAGATTCAGAGGTCAGCTTTCAAACGAAGACGCCCAAACGGAACTGTCCATAATTGACAGTATGGAACATCGATGTCGGGTCTGTATTGCTATTCGGGGTAACCACACTCCGCATTGAAGTACCTTTTACTATTTCATCTTGATATCTATATTTCTGTATCCCCCCCAGATAAATGTCTAACTGACAGAATTAAAATGTAGGCTACCTACTGTTGCTGTATCAAATATCTCCATTTACAGCAATCTCGGCACACAGCTAGAGCTTCACTAACATTCATCACACAACGCACATAAGACCTTTTGTATTTCTTACTGATAATCTTTTTCTTCTGCAGACATTCCTGATTCTGGTCTTCCCATGATTTTCTTGGCCTTCCTTTACCCTTTCTTTCCTAGCACTTGAGCTGAAAAATTTCTCTTAGTAAGCATCTCACCACTCATTCTTTCAACATAGCCAAATAAGAATATTAGTCTCCACCTTACTAACAATATTTTGCCTCACATTACACAACTGCAACACATCTTCATTTCCTCAAATGATCAGAGCTAGTCTTGGAGTCTTAACTCCATGCCCCCTCCCCCTCCCGCAAGTAACGCATTTCTCGGGCACACAAATGACTCCTATGTCTCTTCTGTAACACCAAGGTTTCACTGAGTAGGAACAATTACACTTTCACACACAGTCATTCGGGACTTTCTTGAGGGCCCATTCATTATTCCTGTGAAATCCTCCTAAAGCAGCTATGACTTTCAATGAAGAATTCACTCGCTTACTAATTTCGCCATCTAATTTGTTCTCTCTGTCAAACAAGCTTCCCAAATATACAAACTTATTCGCTTGGTCAATCACTGTGCCATTTAGACTTATATTGCATTCAGTTCCTCGCTCAAAAATCATAAGTTGGGCTTTCCCTTATTTATACTCAGTTTGAATTTCATACAAACTTCGTTCATCCCAAACAACATACTGTGCAACTCACTTTTTCTCTCTGCCGGCAGGATTGTTGCATATACGTATAGTCTGGAAATAAGTTCTACAGCCAAGTGGTTTTCAATAACCTTTCCAGGGGTTGAAAATTAGTTTTTGCCCATTTAGTACCGGACTAACTGGAATGAGAATCATTAGTCCCAATTCAGTTTTATTTAGCTCCAAGTAAATTAATATAAAGGCTCTAATTTAGGTTGTTGATCGCACGAACTATGACATCCAGACAAAATACTCAGCGTTTTTTGTTTTTTTTAGTTTTTTTTTCACTAATCCAGTTCACCAACACAAGAAACCTGTTTTCTTCTGCTCCCCCCCCTCCTACACACACACACACACACACACACTCTTCAACTTCACACCACAGCAGATGAACTTCCTGAAGTGGAAATGTCACACATCAAAATATGTAAGGTTCAACAGCTCTGTGTATACCTTACAGAAAAAAAACATGTAAAGTATCTGAGAAAATGCACCTGCTTATGCTCCCAAAGCTTTAGAATAACAAACTTTCAAACAGTAGACCTGGGCTAATAAAAAAATATTTTGGTCTATCCCCTGCGTTTGTCGGCAACGTCATTGAAACCGCGTCCCCTCACTCCGGAGTAAGTTGCTCTTTTAACTAAGCTACACGGACAGAATGTATCGCTGCCGATTTGTCGTCTTGACACATGTTTTCACCTGCCGCCTGGTGGCGCAGTGGTCTAAGAGATGGCTTCTGATCATTCGTCCGAGATGGCATGGATGTTGTGTTTGTCTTACCAGACTGGTTTTCTCTCCTTCCCTGGAACCAGTGGCCGTAAATTATGGACGGGCGACTGCTTATAGCCCACTGAGGTGCTTACGGTGGTCGTTAAACCTCCAATCAGAAAAAAAAAGAAGATGTTTTCACCTCTATAGTACGTCACATCATTCCCTCTTATATTTTTTTCTTTGAAGCGAAGTGGGAATTTTTCATTAATTCCAAACGATATGTGGAACAAACATCACACATTTTTTGAAGAACCCAACGGCCAGAGGATCCATTTTCCACAATCGGGCGCCAATGTGAAAACACAAGTTTGTCCGTGTCCCCTCACTCCGGAGTAAGTCGCTCTCCCAACTGAACTACGCAGACAGAATGTCTAGCTGCAGATTTGTCGTCTTGACACATGTTTTTTCCTCTGTAGTACGTCACACCCCAACACAAAAACCGATTGTCCCAGGCGTAGGACTAGCCGATTTTTTGACCCCTTCTCTCTCTCTCTCTCTCTCTCTCTCTCTCTATCTCAATGCTGAACTAGTCAACTTTCAGTCCTATCAACAACTGATTTCAAATATTCGAGAAGAAATAAAGTCCGCCTCAGTGGGCGGCCTTTTTGGCATCATAAGGCCCTGGCTTTTGATAGGTAGTTCGAGATGGGCTCTGGTCCGAATTCCGGATGATTCATGGGTGACGCACCCCCTTGATGGGGGCTGGCCCTGGACCCAGCAATTTCTCGTTGGGTTTTCACCCACAGGGAAGGTTTAGATTCAACTACCTATGTCCTGTGGGACTTTTGTGCTGCTTCTCAGAAACGATGTTACATTAGATTGAGTCTTGAAGGTAGGATACGACAGGGGGTAGACATGTCAGAGAAGTGGGAATGCCAGGCTTTCGGTGTGAGTCCACATAGTTGGGAATGCCAGACTATGACGTCTCAACGAGTGCTTCCGGGAAAGGGAAAAAAGAACAGATTATCTTATTTGTAGCGGGGGAACGAGTACCCTGGGGCCGACTGCTTAATGTGCCCATCCGGCGTCCGGCTGGTACGCTGTGGTTCAGAGCAGCTCAGCCTACTGGGATAGATCCTGCGACCATCTAGTCGAAGGGCGGTTGCTCTAGCCAACTGGCCACTCGCGGCCCTCATTTTTCAGCATACTTTTCGTTGTACGTGTCCTGAATATACTTTATCTGTCTGGTTAGATGCCTAAGTTTCACCTACAAAGGGAGGTTTTCGTGGAATTATCAACTAAGATATATTTTGCACAGATACAGCTAGCCTGCCTTATTCGGTTTTCATTAATTTACTTCAATAGTGCCCACACAAAAACTTTTTTTTTTAATTTTTTGAAGCTATCACTACAAAATTCGATTTACCTGTTTCTGTTATCACATGTCTGTCCATCTGTAGACAACTTGTCTTTGCACCTATTAGTCTACTTTGAAAAACTATATTTAGTTCTGGAAACCTTGAAATGTAAGAACAATGACCAGGGCCATAGCTACCGGGAGGACAGGCACTAAGCAGAGCAGTTGCCCTTCCAGGATAGGCATTAGGCAGGGCAGTTGCCCTTCCAGGATAAGCACTAGACAGTGCAGTGTTGCCCTTCCAGGAAAGGCACTAGGCATGGAAGTTGCCCTTCCAGGATAGGCACTAGGCAGGGAAGTTGCCCTTCCAGGATAGGCACTAGGCAGGGAAGTTGCCCTTCCAGGATAGGCTCTAGGCAGGGCAGTTGCCCTTCCAGGATAAGCACTAAGCAGGACAGTGATGCCCTTCCAGGATAGGCATTAGGCAGGGCAGTTGCCCTTCCAGGATAAGCACTAGGCAGTGCAGTGTTGCCTTTCCAGGATAAGCACTAGGCAGGGAAGTTGCCATTCCAGGATAGGCACTAGGCAGGGAAGTTGCCCTTCCAGGATAAGCACTAGGCAGGACAGTGATGCCCTTCCAGGATAGCCACTATGCAGGGCAGTTGCCCTTCCAGGATAAGCACTAGGCAGGGAAGTTGCCCTTCCAGGATAAGCATTAGGCAGGACAGTGATGCCCTTCCAGGACAGCCACTAGGCAGGGCAGTTTCCCTTACAGGATAAGCACTAGGCAGGGCAGTGTTGCCCTTCCAGGATAGGCATTAGGCAGGGAAGTTGCCCTTCCAGACACACGAGAACCAACACTCGGACACGCTTTTCGGTCAAGTACAGGCCGGCAGTGGCAGTGTGCATGCCTGGGGGATGTTTTCCTGGTATGACCTGATACCACTGGATGGGTACCTGATGGTCAACGGCTGCCTGTCCATCCTCGCTGACCACATGCGTCCCTTCATGTTGGGCATTTACCCTGGTGGTGATGCAGTTTACCAACAGCACAATGCGCCGTGCCACGTCTTTAAGGGAATGTGTGACTGGTTCCAGGAACACGACAGCGATGTCCCCATTCTCCATTGGCCGTCGAAATGCCCGACCTCAATCCCATAGAGCACTTGTGGGACTATTTGGATCGACAGGTTCGACGTGCCGACCCACTACCACGTCATCACCAGGACCTACGTGCTCTGCTGCAGTCCGAATGGTCACGTGTGCCTCAGGTAACCTTCCCGGGCCTCATTGCGTCCTTGCCACAGCGTCTCGCCGCAGTTATCTGGGCCAAGGGTGGTTTTTCCCATTATTAGGTGGTGGTCATATTTGGGATACGACTGATTATGGATGCATGGAATTTTCCGAAACGGTGTACGGAGGTATGTAAAACGATATGCTGATATTCCTAACTTCCTTGACCTTTCCGAATACGTCGAAGGGATAAAGTTCCTCTGAGTGTTTAACCTTGAACGGAAATTTTCCAAGCCCTACTCCGAAAGTCTCTTCCTATTGTTACGTCGTTCACTATCTAATACTCATTCGTTCTGTGCAGTGATATAGTTCTAAATAAAAAAGTGCCTTAGCGGTGAGCTGATCATGCAAAAACAACCCGGAAAGAAGACTTTCAAAAGTATTTTAAAGTTTAACTTGTTTTAAGAATTTATAATCTTTAAATTTCATTATTAATTTTATAAATTTTTATTAAAACTGCTGAGTTTAGGCAATTTAAAACAAAAGAATGGATGTTACGCGTGAGTCACGGGCCAAGAATATGATTTTTTTTTCAATTTCTATAAGAAAGGAAGTGCCCTCGCGATGAACGTGATTCTAAACAATTTTAAATATTAAGTATTAATAATATTTTAAATATTCTGTGTTTTTTCATTGATTTCACCTATCAGCCTCTCTTAAGTGAGGTAATAATGGATATCTGCTACCCCTTTAGGGTGGCATATATTATTATTATTAGGGGTGGCAGATAACGGATATCTGCCACCCCTTTGTAATAATGGATATCTGCCACCAATTTGGCCTAACAGCCTCTCTTAAGGGAGGTAATAAGGGATATCTGCCACCCCGGTGGCGCAGTGGTCTAAGCGATGGCTTCTGACCATTCGTCCGAGTTCGAATTCCGGGGAGGCATGGATGTTGTATTTGCCTTACGGCACAGGCTCTCTCCTGTTCCCTCAGCCAGTGGCCCTAAATTAGGGAAGGGCGACTGCTTATAGCCCATCGAGTTGCTCACCGTAGTCGTTAAACATCCAATAAAAAAAATAAAAAAAATTGCTATCTTTTGGGTGGGGGGTGTTAATGAACATCATGAGTATCCAGGGCCGTAGACAGTCGCCCGTCATTGATTTGGGTCCACTGATCCCAAGAAGGGGTGGCCCGTGCCAGCTTTTTGCTGGTCCCGGGACCATCTCCAGCGATTAGCCAGAAGCCAACGGTTCTGACGACTTGTCTTCCGGGCTTCCTTTCGCGTTACCCGTAAAGAACCGGGAGATGTGCTAAGCGAAGACTTCAGCAGAATACCCCACTGCAACCATAAAACACTTGTCAGTTATGCTATATTCTTGTTTATTTTTTCTGTGTGTGTTTGTTTCTTGTCAATAAAGTTTTAATATGCGGGGGATCTACCTCCTATAACGCCATTTTGAAAATTGCGGTTGAAATTTTGAGCACCAATAAAAACGGCCCATAGCTAATACGTGGCGCAGTTATTTTTCCGAAAAATTTGTTAGAATTTTTTTTTTAATTCAATTTATCTGACTCGGAAGTATTCCAATTTGGCACTAGATGGCACCAGAAGTTAGCTCGGCAATGTTTCTGTGTGGAAGAAACGAAATATCTCATTTCTTTCTGATTTTTTTAATTATCTAGGCCAAATAGAAATCAAAAAATGGGCACTGTAGTGAGATTGGAATCTTGTCTTCTATAGATCATCTGAAATTCTACTGTACGTTCATTTTTTGAAGAGATAATGTGTACATTACCAGAAAACACATGAATTTGAGATAAAAACTACGCCTACCTACTAAGCTCCACCCCCAAACAATGGCATTGGTTAAAACGTAACAGCGCGTATTTTGCCTTTTCATTGTGGAGCCAACGAGAGACCGCTTCCATTCTGAATATGGTAAGGTCTTCAGTCATTCGCTGAATCCAACTTCTGGGACAATCCCTCAAGACGTAAAAGCCACGCCCAAGGAGTGATATTTTGCGCCATCTATCGCAGAAAAGGAAGCCTAACACTCATTCAAAGACAGCCTTAACAGTAAAACTTGCGATTCATAAAACGCCAAAGAGCGCGAACCGACTGTAATATGATCATTCGTTTGATATACGAATATGTTTGCCTATAAAACACAGTAATTGCCATTTCAGCCAATATGGCTATCTAAAAGTACCGTTAACCCACTTTAACCATGAAAAGTGCCTTAGCGACGCTAACCCGCGCTAAGGCCCTTCTACATCCCTGGTTCCGTGCTGATTTGTTTTCATTCTGCATTTCTGCACGTGTTGTGTTCTCGGTGTTGACATAACTTTTGTGTTTCACTTGATATTTAAAATGGTTAGCTCTTGGATATTTACCTACTTTTTAAATTTTGAGTAAAATTATGTCGAGAACTGGAAGTGAGATTCTTTAACGATCATAATACTTTCCAATACCGAAGGTATGAGAAACTAAGAACTGCTTACTCTATTTGAGTGGAAGTAAGAAACTTTTGAATTTAAAGGGGGGCGATTTGAAGACTCGCCCTCCCATATAACAAAGGCTTGCTACGTTCCTGATGATGATGACCACTACGTTTTGATCTGATGCATAACTTCGCCGCAAAGTGGTGTAAATTAGAGATGAGCTCGGGCTCGGACGTACTCAGAATTCATTAACTACCGAAAAACCCGGGCCCGGGCTCAGAATTACACGTCTTGAATTTCATTACTGTAATTAATGCAACACGTGTATTCCGAGCCCGGTTGAATTACACGTGTTGAATTTCATTGTGGATTTGTTACCATGGTGGAAGGATTTTCAATTTCCTAAACTAGCTGCCATTGCAAGACAAATTTTGCTTAGCAAGACTTGCATTATGCATTGTCCAAAGCTATGGCCCAAGCAAGGATTAGTTTAAGGAGGTCTGGTATCGAAAAACTGGGAAAAAATCACATTCCCATTTTTTGTATTTTATTAAAAATTGAGGACCTTATCTTTAAATTGATGTATTAATTTCCAAAATTGTGCAGTTAAAAGTATTGTTATTTATTTTCTAAATTTCCTCACTCCCGCAATTTTCGGGGTGACGTTGGTTTTTAGTGCAGCAGGTCGAGTTTTAGAGAAAAGAAGATCAAGTTGAAGCGCTGAGGCATTAGATGCAATTCTCTCTCTCTCTCTCTCTCTCTCTCTCTTTTCATGATGAACTTGATCTGGAAACTGCACACACATATGATAATATTGTGATTATTATATTATTAAGCGCAAAGCTTTGTTAATGTTACAAAATGCAGAATAATCTGGTCTGGAATGTTTTTACGTTCTTTTTTTTTAAATTTTGGAAATTTCCCTACATGCTTGTTTTTATATTCTACTACATCACTCTAAACTACCCTTACCAATTAGCATATATGTAAATTATATTGCAAAGATTAGTTTTCTAGAGTCAAAATTTAAAACACTTACAACTGTCTGTACGGCGTTGTGCGTATTATAATGCAATTTATTCAAAATAAAAGTAAATTTAGAAATCAAAAAGAAATAACGAATGGAATTTTTTGTTTCTGAACGATTTTCTTTTCTTCAGCTTTTACCAAAATTACTGATTCCCCTGATACGGTCGAAGGGCACATTGATTATTTATTTATTTTCAAATCCACATTTTAGAACATTTGGCTTTATGCGTAGTATTTCTAAAAACATATTAATATTGTGAAGTGGATTAATTGAACTAAACTTTTTAAACTAATGATTTTTAAACTAATCCTTGCCTGGGCCATATCTTTGGCCAGTGTATAATGCATAAATGCAAGCCTTGATAAGCAAAATTTTCCAGGCAACTTCTTTGAGAAAAGCACTATCACAGAGGAGGGACTTTATTTGAGAAGACAATTTCTCAGCTTCATTAGTGGCAGCAACTTTCCTCATGGCACTTAGATTGTTAGTCAAGGACAAACAGCCATCCCTCTGAGAACACCGGCGAGTGTCTGCAGCGAAGCATACTTTATAGAGCCACCATTTTCTGCCAGTTGATGTTTTCGATCAGGGTGCTTGAAAGACCTCAACCCCATGTTCACACGAGATACAATGTTTTTCGAGAGAAGATCTTTAGCTAAAAGATTTCTAGTATGGGCATTGCAGGCAGAATGCCACAGGCCGTGATTTTTACCCATTTTAACCATGTTACTGGCTTTGTCGGACACTGTACAATAAATATTCACATTGTATCGTTCTTTAGCTTGCTTTTTTGATTCACTGACCACATCACAAAGTGCTTCACCTGTTTCTGGCGAACCAGACATGTCGAAAGCATCAAGAAAAACACTTTCAGCTTTGCCACTACTTTCACAGGGATTGTGTAGAAGTGTTACAACATTTTTTGCGTTGTTCGATTCATTTTTCCAACAGTCTATGAGCAAAACGGAGTCTGTGTCTGCAGCACTGATGGTGATCTTAGAAGTTTATTAGAAAGTGCTTTTCTTGTTGGTGGTTTATAGGCAGGCGGCATTTTTTGACAGAACTGTTTAAAATGTACCGATTCTACCACACTAAATGGGATGTTGCAACCATAGAAAACCTCGGCAATATCAAGATCTGTTTCCTGCTTTGTGGAGGCATTCATCCTGTCCAAAAAATCGGTTATCTTTCGTTTAACCGTGAAAGGTTTAGAACTTACAGTAATGGGTGACTCAAGGTAGAAACTGTCTTCCTCTTCATGAGATGAGGAGGGTACACTCGTCACCACGGACACGGTTGAGCAGGAACTGGGGCTGGGGCTGGGGCTTGCAACTGGAGCCAGAGGATCGTCAATGTCCATAGACATTTCCGAGCCCGACCGATGCAGGGTAGAACTGGAACTCGCCAGTGGTGGTGGCGGCAGTGGCAGCGGTTCAGGAGCTTTAGCAGAAGTCCAAGCGCAGATCTTCCTGTTGGCTTTCAGATGCTCCCTTACTGTATTCTTGACATTTAATCCACATTCACAACACTTGGCATAGTTCTTGTGTTCCACTTTAAGTGGAATAAATCCGAGTTCCTCGTACACATTATGAAGAGGCCGACCGCAGCGATTCATAGTGGGAAGAGTCTTCAATTAGAATGTTGAGCTTCCTTCAACGACTAGTGGGGATCGAAAAAAACGGTATTTATTAAGAAGGCACTCAGCTTTGAACTGAAGCCAACAGTAAAACCTCCCGTATTTAAATAACAGAAAAGATGTGTAGTTCGCATAGTTATAGTTTTACCGCCGAGTCAGCGAAAAGTTGCCGACGCTGTTGAACTTCTGCGTCTGCCTAGCAGTGACTGTAGAGACAGGAGCTGCCAGCCAGCAGCACGCGCATGGATATCAAAGGCGAGCTGTGAAGCAACGTCTCATTTTGAATTATCATAAAGAAGAGGATTTCCCCGTGTGAATATGAAGGTTAGGAAAAAAAAAAAACAATTGACGTGATATGTGATATCCTGGTGGTATGTCACGTGGACGTTGCAGTTTGCACTGTTGCAATAGGATCATATAAAAATACCGAAGGATATGGTATTTTTTAAAGGATCTCCGTTTTTTGTGGTATTCGTACATAGCAAGTTAATTAACAGCACTAAGCCATGTTTTTTTAATTTTTTTACGTATTTCATGCGTTTTTTATGTAGTTTGCGTTTTCTACGTATTTAACGCGTTATTTACATGTCACGTAGAAAACCTTTTTTTACACGTAATTGCACAAATCTGGGCAGTCTATAAGGTAGAACACCAACAACAAAGTTTTCATAATATTCCCATGACAGAAGCCTTATTATGTAGAATAATAGATTTTAACTCGTCATATGACGGCCACAGTACGTTAAAAATCATATAATGTAAAGATTTAGGTAATAAAAATGATGTTAATTAAATCTCATTGAAGACTTCTTGATATACAACCTTTGTGTTATTG
Organism: Macrothele yani; assembly: GCA_039090855.1. Classification (NCBI taxonomy): domain Eukaryota; kingdom Metazoa; phylum Arthropoda; class Arachnida; order Araneae; family Macrothelidae; genus Macrothele; species Macrothele yani. The sequence continues at coordinate 12,936,665 of CM077003.1, read as the reverse complement.
TCATGTAATTGTTCAAAAGATTTCCTTGCAGTTCATTGTGTTTGACAAAAACTCTTATGTGCTGTGTTTTTTTATCTTGATAGCGCAACATAGGGTTGACCATGAGCAAGAACAGGCTCTGTTAGGGTGACACCAATGGTCGAAATAAAGTCGTTTGTCTTACTAATTTTTTTTTCTCTATTTCTCCTTGATTTTACGTATCGAGTGATAGCGATGAGCTTATAGTTCCGATTTCGGCCACCGGATAAAAGCAAGTGGCACTACAAGTACTGAATGACGTCAGAGCGTGAAGTTAAGCTGTAAAGTTTCCTCGTGTAGGTAAAATGAACCAAGGGACTTTTCATTGGATCACCTGTTTGTTTATTAAGTGATGAAGAAAAAGAAAACGTTACAAACTTGGGCAAATAAGTATAAGAGTAGGCAAAGATAGAATCCCTCCTGGTCTTTGATTCCAACAGTGTGCATTCTTCCAACAAGAGCATTATACGAAATAAGCGCCCATTTGGAGATAAAGTTCTTTTTTACGAATTCCTTTTTATGAAATAAAAGAACTGACTCCTTTTTATGAAATCATTCTGTAATTTTATTCCTTTTTATGAATTTACTCTGCAGTGCGAAGAAAATGAAATAAAAAACGACATAACACCTACGTAACAGAACAAACGTAGCAGACAGTTGTTCCAGCACGTGCCTGTTCCCACAGCCTTATTAACTTTATTTTATTTTCCGATATTTCTCCTTGATTTTACGTATCGTGCGATAGCGGTGATCTTAGTTCCAATTTCGGCCACCGGATAAAGCAGATCGCGCTGCAAGTACTGAATGACGTCAAAGCGTTACGAACAGACGTAGGTTATTACATAGGTTCTATTCATGGCAATCCTGTACCTCTTACTCGTTAAAAAGTTATTCGGAAGCTAAAAATGTTCAGTAATTGAGGGCCTCGAAAAACATTTTCCGGGGGGAGGCAATGTTTCCGGTACACCACTGGCACTATCATATGGTTCCTCGAAAATTGGCACTCCAACACGTGAACAACATCTCTCTCTCTCTCTCTCTCTCTCTCTCTCTCTCTCTCTCTCTACCGCATAAGGCTGTCCAGATCCACCGGACGATAGAATTTAACGTCGCATCGTCACAGGTGATGAAAAGTGGATATTCCTACATTATCCTACCACTGAGAATCAGTGGCTCAGGTCACACCAGGATTCAGAGCCAGTACTGCAAAGAGGGCAGGTTCGAGAGAAAAGTCATGCTGTGCATTTGGTGGAACTGTAAGGATCCTATAGGCATGGGAAGTCGTGCCAGATGGTCAGGCTGTGGGCGGAAACTTCTATGACGAAAAACAGCAGCTGGCCCATGATACTCTGCGCCAACGCTACCCAGCGCTCAACAATACGAAGCGGGCGTTTATGCAACTGGGTACTGCTCCAAGTCACACCTCCAATGCAGTCAGCCGAAAACTACAGGAATTAAAAGGGTTTAGGTCTAACCCCATCCTCCATATAGCCCGGACTTTGCCCCACTCGACTAGCTAGCCGTTTCGCTCCGTGGCCCATTTCCTACAAGGAGGACATTTAGTTTCAGTATGAATGTGGAATCTGACATCAGAGAGTTCTGTCCTCGATACCTGTCGAATGTTACCGTCGTGGGATTGTGGCTCCGGTTAAGCAAAGGACTACAGAAAACGACGGCCTGTACTTTGCAGAATGACGTGCGTGTGTGTTCTTGCATCATTAAACTTTTTAGATCCAAACAGCCCGAACTTTTGACTCTCTCTGGTAAAAGCCCCGTTGAAGAAACGGAAGAAATTATTTCTGTACTGTATATACCATTCGCACTATAGTAAGGATTGCTAACGTTATCTACTTCAAAGAATGTAAAGTTTTCCTGTTAGTGATATATATGTATAGCTGTATTCTTGCTATCATTGCTGCTAAAAGTTGAAGTTGAAAAACTCATTTTTCACCGCATGGTTCTAACTATGAAGGGGTCTGGATCAAAACACCGACACCCAAAACACCGACAGGACAAAACACCGACACCCGAAACACCGACAACGACGGTGTTTAGGATGTCGGTCTTAGGGTTATGAAACACCCTAGACCTTTCTAAGTAGAACGGTCTGCGTACATGCTCAACTTTTCATAATGCGCAGCTCGGACGCTAACGAGCGTCTGTGTATGTTTGTAATTGAAAGAGACTTTTCGGATCTAAAGGTCCGATGGAGGAAATCCTGCTTCGGTGGGATACCCTTCAATACGAACATTTTGCGCGGGTTTTTGTCCTTAAATAAAGCAGAGTTTTTCCTCTAGGAGACGTGAAATTATATTATGTTTTCCTCCATTTGAAAAATTCCTTTTGATTCTGATTCTTTCCGGTGTAAGGAAGATTTTGAGCGCGATTCGTGTTTTTTATTTTATTTATTTATTTATTATAAAGTACCTTTCTGCCACTAATAGGCGCAGCATGTTACTATTTCTGTTTGCAAATAATTTTCTGATTCTAGGAATCCAGTTGAAAAACTTCTGTTGCAACTAGTACCATTCTCTGTATGAAGAAATATGCAAACACTGTGTATTCTTCGTAAATAAAGCGGTTTTTCGGCTAAGGTTGTATATAACGTTTTTTGTTTGGTTTTTTTTTACGTTGTTTTTCTATTTTTCAGAAACAAGCTTCGAATTGTGTGTGTGTGTGTGTCTGTCTGTCTGTCTGTGTGTGTGTGTGTCTGTCTGTCTGTCTGTCTGTCTGTGTGTGTGTGTGTGTGTGTGTGTGTGTGTGTGTGTGTGTGTGTGTCGGTGTCGGAAAGGGTTCAAAAGACGTGCTCATTACCCCAGAGAGTTCGGTGTCAACTTTCTTTGTTTTTTTATTTTTTTCGGGGAAGGGGGAGGGTATATAAAAATGAATATTTAATGTGTTTTTAATCATTTTTACCGGTGGGTGGGGAAATACTAATCTTACTGTTGCATCATTCCAACCATCGCGCACCTTCAAGCTCACCAAGTAACCATAACAACCATCGCGCACCTCAGTAGAACAACGAAATTCTAGTCAATTTTTAACGTCACAAAACGTCAATTATTTGTCTATGAGCAATGTTCGACGTGAAGTATCCGCCACAACGGAAGATAAACTGATGACGCAAACAGTCGGGAAACAGAAGGTATCGGCGATGCAGAAAGGTCTGCTCGGTCGAGTGTTTCCATCATTAGAGACAGCACTACAGAAACGGGGGTTGTCATCATTCAAAGCAACAGGCGCATGAAAATCAAGGTCATTTTTGATAATCTTCAGGATTTGCACGGTAGACTAAGGACATAATTTAAACGGGTTATAATATGAGTAGATTCTTACAGCTGTGATAGTGAGCCCAAAAAGTGATGTCACCCAGCAAAAACACAAGTGCTGGGAAACTGATGGCCACCAACTGGCAGTGATGGGTCACTGCTGGCTGAAATCTGCCGCTCACGGCCCGGTAGCGGTCCGTTGGTGGCAACGCTATCAGTTGGCGAGCCATTGATGGCCCTGCAGCATCGCCGTGAATTGTGGGACTCCATGCAAGTGCCACTAGTGGCCCGTTGCTGGCAATTAATGCAACTCCAACACGAGGTGGAAGCAACGGGACTGCGCATGCGCAGAAGCAACACTTGCTGTGTCTCTCATGGTACCAGATAGTTAAAGACGACGCTATCGCCATCGTGTTATTTTAGTGGATGTTAAGAAAAAAATCCATATGTAGAGAGGCGAATTAAATTTCTAATGAAATTCCACGTCGACGAAGATATCAGATTAAGCCATGAAATACACCCACTCCATTTCCATGAATAACAAATTCGTGGAATGGAGTGGGTGAATAACAAGAAAAAATTTTAAACCGCTTGAAACAAATGTCCTGGAAAAACATTAAAAAAACGTTTGTTGGAAAAAAAAAGATTATACGCGTACAAAATTTATAAATTATTTGAAAGGAAAAAAAAAGGCAACGCTGTATGGATATAATGTACTGATCCATGGGTTGAATACACAAGACTGGGAGGAATTCGCTTCTAAAAATAACAAGAAATAAAATAAAATATCTTTCTTCTTTAAAACAAATAAAGCTTCGGACAACGGAAAGGAAAGATACAACGTTAAAAATGTAACAGAATGTGACATGAACCATGGTGAATATATATTAATTCAACAATCGCCTTTCAAGACGACAAGGACAGTTCAAAACTTTCGAAAGCGACTTTAAGTTGGTGCACTCCTTGAAAATGAGTAAAGTTCCCTTAAGGTAAAAAAAAATTATCGTTACGTTGAAAAAATAAATTTATGAAGTATATGAAACTGACGTTTATGAAAAATACCTCGCAATATTGTAAAATGAAATAGAGAACCATTCGATTACACATTCCGCACGAAACAGACAGCTTCAAGCACACGCTCGTGCGTGGCAAATTAGTCCGGTCGGTAGAGAGCTCGCCTCCCACGCCGACAGCCTTGGTTCGTATCCACATAGATCCAAACGGGTGTTTTTCCTGTCTGTTGAGGAAATTTCCCCAACGCAGTGCTATAATTCACAAGCTTCGTAAGGGGAGAAAAAAAGTTGTAACTTTGGGAAACTGCGGTTATCCTTGAAATTTTTTTTATGGCTTCTACTGGAAAATTGGCGGACAAGATTCGGCAACCCATCAGTTACGTCGCATTTTTGCTGGGCAGGAATCGATTGTATCTCCATCTGCGTTATGGTAGAAGAAGCCTCCCCAGTCGTCATGCGTGAGCAAAATGCCGTATGTTCGTTTACTTCCTTGTCTATAGCTGTGCAACTACTGCCACTTTTGCGGGTGAAGAACAAACTACTTCACAACTGCTTCTCTCATCACACAGAGGGTGGCACTGTTTAAAATGGCTTTTCTGAACAGGAATTACAGTTATCCTTATGGCAATGTCGCGTCTGCCTTGATTTACTGAATGTAATTATCAGGCGCAGATACAGACTGGAAGCCCGAGGGCCCGGGCAGTCCCGTAACCAGGCAGAGAAGTTGGAAGGGGTGACTGATGATTGAGGTCGAGCGAAGTATATACACTGAAGAGCAATTGAATTAGAGACAGCTGGCGTTATGCAAATGTGGTGTTGTGGGCTGCCCTGTAAAGGGAAACGACATGACGTATGCAGCGATCCGACAATATAAGGAGTGATGTGACGGGATTCAGTAAGAGTCGGACGCAGTGTGGGTAAGACGAAGGATCTAAGCGCATTTGATCGTGAGCAAATTGTCGGGGCCCGACGAATGGGTCACTCCATCTCGGAAGTCGTGCAGGCACTGAGATTTTCACGAGCCACTGTGTCACGGGTGCACCGTGAGTACATCGAATCCGGTAAAACCATCCCTGCAAGGGCCAACTGCCGTGGACAACAGCGTGTGGATGAGCGGGGTCATCGTCGGCTAGCTCGCATTGTAACAGCGGATAGACAGGCCACAGTGCAAGAAATCACTCGGCAATTTAACGCTCGTGCAAAAAAACGTGTAAGCAGCCACACCATCCAGAACCATCTCCTCGCTATGGGATGCAGAAGCCATCGTCCCACGAGGGTACCGCTGCTGACCGCACATCACAGGATGCAAAGATCACCCTGTATATATGAAAGGCATTATGCATGCTTTTGTGCCTTCAGGCTTCTGATCATTCGTCCCAAAGGGGTCCGGGTTCGAATCCTGTGAGGCATGGATGTTGTGTTTGTCTTACGGCGCTGGCTCTCTTACTTTCCTGGAACCAGTGGCCTTAAATCAGGGCGGGTGAATGCTTACAGCCCATTGAGTTGCTCACGGTAGTCGGTAAAGCTCCAATAAAAAAAAGAATTTAGCCAATGAAGCATTTAGAAATAGATACTCAGCAAATATACACGTAATTCGTCTGGAGTAAAATTTCACATCAGGAAAATCTTTAAATATTTGTAAAACAAAAATCATGATAGTGCAAAACAAAAACAAAATAATTATAATTTGACTTTTACAACCGGCGGGTGCACACGGACAAACAAACGAAGCATAAACATGACAAACGGACGAACAAACAAAGCATGAACATGACAATAATTTTTCGACGTACATTTGTGCAAAAGGATGCTCAATAAACAAGCGAAATTTCAATGTCAAACTCCATATGAAAATTCTTTTCCGAAAAACAGATATGCAACATTGCGTTTTAGGAGACAGGTTTTGCTCAAAACCGCGTAAGGGAAACAACTTTGCGCTAAATATAGACATAACGTCCTTGAAACTATAACTAATGCCCGACCCTAATTAAATTTACGTGTTTCGGATGCGAAGAAAGGAGTCTAATAGCATGGCCTAATAGTGGGTTTCATTGGCCTGGTGACGTCAGAAAACTAGCTTTGTACTCTAGCCAGTCAGGCGATGCCAATTCTTATCCATCTGTCGTCACCGGTTGTCACACACCTTTCTCGTTTTCTCCTCATTTCATTCCGAACGCACAGCTGAACCTTGAAACGGTTGGCACTGGTTGGTGACGTCACATCGTCACATATCTTCTCGGCCAATCAGAGTTAGCCAAAGATGGCAGCAGACGCCACAATTTGTTAAACTCACATCGCCTGAGGCTCGCATGAACACAAAATGCATGGCCTTTGGTTCTTGTGGTCGTGTCAAAGTTGAAATCTTGGCTCTTGAAATCTCACTGCTCACGCCATTCATTGAGATTTTACAATCTACTGACTTGTAATAACTGTTGGTAATCTTTCACGCAAGTGAGATCGTTTTAGAAAGAAACGTTCGGCGGAGTTCGGCATGTAAACAAATAATTCGACTTTGGCAGTTGCAGAATAAAGGAGCTACTTTTATATATTTTAAGGTTATTTAGTCTGTCAGTTTGACTCAGAACGGCATTTCATTCATAGTAATTAATTTCTTCTGCAAGAGTCAACATGAATCTTTCATTCGCCGGTTGTGGATTTCTCGGTATTTACCACGTTGGAGTTGCAAGCTGTTTTAGAGAATACGCACCGCATGTGCTAGTAGACAAAATTGCCGGTGCTTCAGTTGGATCCATAGCAGCATGTGCCCTGATCTGCAACGTCTCTTTAGGTAAGCGGAAAATTTAAGAATCGTCCAAAGTGTGCATGTATCTATATAAATGCAATCGTACAATGTTTTGATACTCTACTGCGTATTGAATTGTGGCTTTTACATAATAGCGGCAAACTACGCACAAAAAGGTAACAGTGTTAAAGCTGCATTGAAAAACCATCGTTTTTCAATATTATATGTAACTCATATACCTACAAAAAGTATGTGGGACAATAAATTTCGTGAGTATTCAGCACATAGTACTATATCTCTGGAAGTTGCGTTTAAGGTCAAAGACCTGTGTGCGTAATGGAAAAAATTTGCTCACCGGACAACTTTCGGTCGTAAATAGGTGTAATGTAAAGAATACTTTAAAAAATAAAGTGCTAGTAAATAGGTGTAAAGTTTTTTCCTGCAGGTAGGTGGTGAAATACCTAGCCTAGTACCATTTTTTTTGACAGGTCAAGGCCATAGATCAAAGATGGTAATTTAGTTTCAATGTTTAGTTGCAGAATGCCCATTGGATTTGGTTGTTTCATTTGTCCTTTCTGTTTTGTTCACTGTTTCTGAAAGTCTGTAGTCCTAAACAGGTTAGACTTCAAGGAGTGAGCAAGTGTATATGTTTTCTGCATGCAAAACATTGTTTTCACAGCTTCTTTTCTTTTGTAATGTAATTTTTTTGAATAATTCCTTTAATAACTGAATAACTTTCTGCTTTTCTTATGACTGTTGTTTTTCAATTGAGTGGTGTTTTTCATTATCTCTTTGCAGAAATTAATTCATTAATCTTTGGAGGTGACATATAAATGTTCTTGCTGTAAACTTGAATTCCAAAGGAAATTTAAGTTATTTTCCTCTCAAGTGCCATATATATCGCCAAAGAAACTGGTTAATTCAGAAAGTAATTGAATACCATGGTTGCTGCCCCGGTGGTGCAGGGCTCATAAATCATTCGTCCTAGAGGAGTCCGGGTTCAAATCCCGGTGAGGCGTGGATGTTGTTTGTCTTACGGCAATGGCTTTCTCCCTTCCTTGGAACCAGTAGCCCTAAATTAGGGACAGGCAACTGCATGTAGCCCACTGAGTTGCTCACGGCGGTCGTTAAATCTATAAAAAAAATAAAAAAAAATACCATGGTTGTTCACGTGCTAAATACCAACTAGATATGCTCCTGTCCACAAGCCACTATTGGAGTAGCTGTTATGTGAAAACCTTGGAACAAATTCATTAAAATTGCTAGGCTTTTTCCGTTTATTTTAAATGGAAGTATGTGTTTGTAGATGTGAAATGTAATGTTTTATTCACATGCTATAATGGTTTTTTATCCCCATGATTGTGGATAATTTTGTACCACAGCATGGGATTTACTAGTAATCAGAAAAAAAAAAAAAAAAAAAAAAACGTTATGGCACTTTCAAGGAATAAAGGGGGCTGAAAAGCAATGGATCAGTGTTTAAGTGGTAATTGTGCAGAAGGTTCTGTGAACTTAATTAACATTTTTAAAGCTGATATGATGGGATCCTTTATTCTGTCAGCAGAGGATACAGATCCTTCAAAGGCTTGTAATCTGTCGCCAGAGTTGTATAAAAATAAAATGTATCTGCTTACGCAACCATTGAAACAGAAAACTTGCTGCAAACCCGTGAAGCTGAACTACAGTAACAAAAGAATTATTTTTTAAAAAATAAAACAATAAATTATTATTAGAACATTACAGATTCCAATGAGAACCTCATAAAAACAAGAGGCTAATTAAAGAAAAAATTTATATCCAGAAAAAATAGTTCCATTAACAAACCTTCAAAAATTATAAACAGCATTTTCAACAAGTTGAATTAAAATATTTTCCTTATGTATTTTGTAACTAGTAACTGTAAGAAGAACCTGACAATGAAATTTAAATTCTTTCTGTATAAATGAAACTTCTGATACAATTCCTATACATTGAGAATAGGGCTTGATAAAATTTAGAGGCCAGAAACTTCTATAAAAACAAAAGAACTCAGATGGAAAAAGTAGTAGAAAGTTCTTCAAGTTAAAATAAAATTAAATATATTAATCTTAGTAAAGCCTTGAGTAAGTGTTTTAATTGCTGTAAATAGCATTTTTTACATTATTTAATCTACAAACGAAAACTATCTGCAAAATCCGCTCGTAATTTGGAAACTATCAGTATACACACGTACGTCTACTCTCCCTGTCACCATAATTAGAATATGGACTCTTAACTAAGAACTGACCCAAGTATCTGGCATAATGTTTTCTGTTTGCTTTGTTGCTTTCTTTTGTGCATACAACTATGCTGGATATTGCATATATGTTGATATTGCATTGTTATTGATATTGCATTGATATTACACTGAAATTGCATTGTTATTAGCATTACCAGGGGGTTGCGCTGCCAATTGCATTTTTTGCAATATGCAAGAAAAAAAATCATTTGACAATGGAAAAAATGTTTTGGCACCTTTTTGTATTGTTATAACACTTTAGCAAAAAAAATATATAATTTGGTGAAAACTTTAAAAAAGCCAGAACAACTGCTGCATTACTGAGATTTATGTTTAGTATTATAAATATTATTTGAGAAAATGCTTCCCGTAACTCTATATGTGGCTGCACAAATATTTAAGATTGAAAACCAAGTGCCTTTTATGTAGTTCCTGGTAAAATCTTGGAAGGTACTTGGAGTTCTCGTTCATGGTTGCAGGCAATGCATGTATACTCCAAGTCCCCCTAAGAGTACTGTTGTTAAAGGTAAGGGAGCCTTATCACAACTCTCCATGGGACACTGGAATGGTATCCATCTGCATTATATTGCACTCCTGTTTCCTTTCTGTCAAGCAATTACTCTCACAGACTTGCACATCACACAAGCAGTGGGCATTGTGAATGGGGTATGTTTGGAATGCAAACTTCTTCCCCTACTGCTTGTTTAATAAATCTTCCCCTCAAATTTCCTCAGTTGTTAATTTATTAATATGATTTGTTTAGTGAAATTTAATCAATCAGTTTATGTGGCTATATTTACAAGTTAGTAGTTGAGCACAGTGACATAGCCAGAAATTCCTTAAGGGGGAGGGGATGTCATGGGTTTGGTTCATTGGTGAAAGCCTCGTATATACGTATATATCACTTTAAATTCGTGCTCAGTCTCCCCTGAAGATTCAAACCCCGAAACCCCTCCTCTGGTTGAGCAACTATTTATATCACTTTCACATGTTATTAATGTTTTTTCAAACTGTGTGTGCTATGCATATTATAAATTTGGCAATGTTATAGATCTGTTGGGTGTTGAATTATATACAAGTCAATAGTTGATAAGTATCATATTTTGGAAGGCTGCTGTTGACTAAGTTATTCTTCATGTACATTCACGAGTTGCTTCCAATCTACATATAGTTGGGTAATATATCAGACGTTCTGATTTGCAATGTCCTTGTGGAGTCAGTTCATCATATTTGATATATCAGACGTTCTGATTTGCAATGTCCTTGTGGAGTCAGTTCATCATATTTGATGAACTGTCTCCTCAAGGACATTGCAAATCAGAATGTCTGATATATTACCCAACTATTTAGATTGGAAGCAACTCAGGGATATACATGAATAATTTAGTCAACAACGGCCTTCCAAATTATACTGCAGCTTTGGGTAAGTGTAACATAATCATAATTATCAACTATTGACTTGTATATAATTCAACACCCAACAGATCTATAAAATTGCAGAATTTATAACACACATATAGCACACATGGCTTGAAAATGTATTAATAACATGTAAGACAGTGATATAAATAATTGTTCAACTATTAACTTGTTAATTTATTGTCTCTGTGTTGTGAATGTTGAGGTCTTTCAAACCTTCACCCCACTCAGTTATTTACCAACAAACTAAAACCAGTTGAAAGTGTGAGGCAGTTGATTGAGTAACTTCTCATATCAAATTTATTTCTAAAAGTTCTAATTTTTGGAAAATTGGCTTTTGATAGCAATTTTGTCTGATAAACTGCTGAGCAAACAAAATTGGATTGAGCAATGATTCTGCTGCCTTTTTTTCTAGACCCTATGAACTATTTTTTTGTAGTAGATATAACTGTTTCCTACCCTATATAGTGGTACTCTTAGGTTGACTTGAAGTATATGTAAACATCCTGTATGGAAGAACCAAGTTCCTAACTGCAAGTTGATTCTATTGTAGTGCAGCAATACTTTGTACCACACCATACAAGCTATCCTGGTGGTAGCCAGATCATGCACCTACTAATCAGAGGTGCATGCTTCTGGCTAACCAGATGAGTAATGTGTTTGTTCTACAGTGCTGCTTCCCCGGAACCCTCATTCATAAATCGGGGACAGGTGACTGCCGATACTCATAAGGGTGGGACTGGGTGGATGCAGACCAGTGGGTGTTAAACAACAAACAAACAAAATCATACAAGTATTAAAGACTGATCATCTCATCACCTGTTTTTAGATTTGAAACAGCTGTTTGATTTGCGATACCCAATGCTTTTTTTTTCTCTCTGAAGATTAAGTAAGGTACCAGAACTCTTAAACATTAGTTGTTGTAAGAGGAGGGGAGGATGAGTGACCTAATAATAATACAAAAATCCAACTAACTTGCTTGAACATTGTTCTTTAAGCCCTGTTATTGTTGCATAGCACAAAAGACAGAAACATCTTTTACATAATCATATTAAATTAAAAAAAGAATCACACATAAGTTTTACAATACATAGCAAATGCTGAAATTAAAATCTAATTAGGCCAAAATTAAAATGACATAAACAAAGTCATAAACTTCACTAAGGATTACAGTACCCTGAGGAACAGAAGGAATTGCATTTTGGTCCTAAAATGCAGCACACATTTTGTTCAACTCTGAAGTATTTCTACCTTTCTCCTCTGCTCCTTGTTTTTCATGTTCATTGCCCAGTGGTGTCCTTGAATGAGCCATGATAGGCTGTATTTTGTAGGGTCAAACAGGGTTAGCCGAGGGCAAACTATTTTTGTGAATAACAATTAGGTTATTTCTCTGAACGAAAGAGAAGTTAACTAGGGTGGTTATAAAATTTGTTTGAGGAAATCCTATTTCGTATTCGTTAGCAGATACAGCAGTGGTTTGCCAAGTTCAGTTTAGCTGCAAAAGTTGCTTTTGTATTTCTTGAAGTTTCAGGTATACCACAAATCAATTCTCTTTCATAAAGTTAAAACCTGTTAGATAAGTTTCTGATTTCTTGCTCATGATATAGTGTATGTCTCTTTATATAAAATGTTCTGTTATACAAAGGTTATACAACAGTGCAATGTGTACAGGAAAGAAACTTTTCTGGGCTATTCTTCCCCAGAGCAACCTGCCAAGAAGCAACCTGCCATGTGGTTTGGAAGTTAGTCGTTTGTGAGTGTGGTGAATTCGAGGCCACTGTGCTGCAGTGGTAGCATGTCTGGCGCGAAACTGGAAGCCCCTGGGTTTGATTCCCGGTGGCGGCCGATGAGAATTTTTCCGTGACTCAATTATAAATATGGAAGGAGTGATGACTTCTGTTTCATGTTCCTAATCTGCGTCAATTGTGTGTATTAATTTAATTTGTATTTACAAATATATAGGAAAAGACAATTTTTAAACAAAAACATCAACGTTTATTGCCATTCACGATTTATTATTTGAAGCATTTCTTGGAAGACTTCTGTGCTCCTGGCACTACATTCACTTCGGAATATGAATTCCATCAATCGATCACCTAGATTGTCTTTATGCACTCCTTGTTTCAGTATGCTACTTTTAAAATGTCTCCCAAAACATTCAATATTTTGAGTGTGGACTAGTGTCCGGGTCAACAAAATGCTTACTGTGGTTAACCAAGTGGTGTGCATAGTTATCTTTATCAAGAGAATCATACCTTCTCCTCTGATCAGTTATTATAATTGTGCTTGGTGCCAATTTGTTTTTATAATTGGTAGTAATTCTTTGGCTGATCTTTTATTTTCAGAACATAGTTCAAGCCTAACTTCTTCTGATTCACTTTCTATCATACCAACCACCCTTGATCCATCAACCACTTGTCCCATCTGATGTTTTCTCTTTCCAAACTTCGTCTTGTCAATCTCAACAGTTCTTCCAAAAGCCCCCTAGCTGTACAGTATGTTCATTGTTTGTTAGTATGCATTCCGTAATAATCTCATGGCAGTAAGCATACCAATCCGATATTATTTCAGAAAATTTACAAAATATATTATTTTCAATGGCTGTCTTATAATCAAAACTCCTGCAAAAGCAGTATGTTTGCAACAGAACTTTCTTTGGAGAAAGTTTCATTTTTGAAAACTAGGTGTTCTTCGAATGAGCGACCTTTTTCATTCTTGAACCATCTAAATTAGTCTATAATCCATTGACAGGCACATTTAATGCCCAAACACAAAGACCATAATCCTTTGACAGGCACATTTAATGCCCAAACACAAAGACCATAATCCTTTGACAAGCACATTTGATGCTCTTTGGAACATAATTTTTCAGTGGGGAGCAAAGTTTCTTTCACCCCATAATATGCATGTGCTTTAGTCTCGTACAACATAGTTAACGAGACAATATAAATTCCGTTGAGGCATTATGAAAAACAACATACCAATTCACCGACAACTTACTGGAATACCCTGCAGAAGTTTTAACACTTGATGCCACATCAAAAACAGTAACTCGATGCCTGCAGAGCTGTGCTAGCTTTCCACTGTCTTAGCTGTGAAAAATGAGCCGTGTGCTTGTCTGTGGAAGAATAGCCCTTTTCTTTGTACAACATGCGGGAAAAATAACTGCAAAGAATCTGCTCCTGTAATCTCTCTTCCTCAGATGTTAAGGTTGTTACATAATTAAATTAAATAATTGCATGTTGTGTTACAGTATTTTAATTAAATAATTATCCTTATTTTCAAACAAAAAAAATTTTGTCGAAAAAAGTGTTCTGCCAGAAAAAAAAAGCCCTGCTGATACACTTGCTTTTAAATAGGTCTTACATTTTCATGTTTCTAAACATTTAATATTATGGTGTTGATTCTAGTATTCAATTCTTTTTCTCTTATACTAAAGTACAACGCAAAATTTTTTTTTTTTTTGGTAAATGTATTTTTCTATTATGTTAGATTGAAACAAAGGTACATTCAGCAATTTTTCTGCCTATTGCACAACAAATGTAGCCATTATGGAAGTTAAGTGAGAAACTTTCACTGTATGACCAGCACTACATGTTCATATGCTAGTTGGTGCAAAATGAATACTTTGGGTATAGTTTAGTGTCAGCATTTGACAGCAGGAATAAACTAAATATCAATACAGTCAAGGTGAAAAACAAAGCAAAACTGATTTGTTATACAAATAGGCTGTGCAACAAAACTTAGCGCCTAAATATGCACCAATCTATACACTATGAAGTATTGAGAACGGGGTGGAATCCTCCTGGCAACAATAAAACATTTAAAAAGAAATGTATTAACATTTACTGTGCATGTAGAAGCCTGATGTGTGGATTATACAGAGGGTAATTCAAAAGTTTTGCAATCTTTGCATAAACGCATGTGCTGTGGCTGGTATGTCACGTGTTTAAACTACTTCAAGTCGGGCACTGCAGTCAGTCGAAAGGGATATAAAGTGGTAATCGTCGTTCTGTCTGTGGCTGGGACGCCTAAAAGATGAACAACCACAACCGGCTAAGTAGGGAACTTTACAAGTTTTAACTCGTCCATAACGCTGCTCAAGCAACACAAAACATTTGTCATACGAAAGGGGAGGTTCCATAGACTACAGTAGCACAACTAGATGATTCAAGAAATTTGCTCAGGTGACAAACCTCAATCAGCCAAGGTCAGGTAGGCCTTGAACTGTCGATTCAGAGGCGGTAGAGGTAAATCCAACAACCAGCACTCAGAGGTTATCGGGCGACTTGGGCATATCGCAGACCACGATGGTTGGTTTAATTTGTCATGGCGAAAATTTTAACCTCTGGTGAATTTCGGAAAGACCTGATCAATCTTTCTGTTGGTTTATCGGAGATTAATTAATGCAAAAATTTTCTCCCATGACATACGTTAGAAGAAAATTCCGGGTTGAAAGGCAGGGGAATTCGTGCACAAAATTCGCTTGTCTTAATCACAACCAGGAAAACAAAATTTCATGTTGGTGAAAAAAAAAAAGAAAAAGAGAATAATATTTGATTTAACTGACTTTGGGTTTTTGGAAATAATTAATTTATCTGTTCTTTTATCGCGATAGGAAAAGGCGAGTAGGTGTGCAGCTCAGAGAATCGAAATTAATTTTAGTTTAACATCACGGAACGAGAGAAAAAGAAAATTAAAATTAGTGATTTTCTGCAAAGCAAGAATTCGCCATTTTTCGTTCCTCGTTTCCAACGTCTTGAAAAGTCGCCCAAAAGTGCAACATCTTTTCGTCTTTTTGGGTAAGGAATTCAGCAACAGAATCTATTTTTAGACCTCAGGGTCAAAAGCTTGGTCCCTACATGTGAAGGTCAGAGTGTCACCCCTGGCTTGCGTGGGAGTGAAATTCCGTTGGGAAGCCGTGAGTTGCTAGGCTGAAGTTTCGACCAATGGGAGGGGTCAGCGGTTTCAAGCACCCCAGAGTTTTATCCGTTGAGAGAGAACACTTTTGTTCTGGTCGCTGCACTAGCTGGTTGACAGCGGAAAGCTAAATTTTCTCTCCTCACCTTTTTGGTGGGGACGGGCAGTCAGAATGAAAATTCGTATTGGAATCAAAATGATGATTTGCAAGGATCTCCTTGTCAGAGATGAAAAATGTCCAATGATGGATCCAGTAACGGACGACCACTGGGTAGGATCTGAATGCCAGTATGTGCGCTACAAGATGGCGGAGGAAGAAGCAGACCCAATTTCAACCAGGGGAGAGCTGAGAAATTTTTTTTTCTCCTTCTATTGATATACCTGAAGGAGAGACCACCATCTACACCCACGACCCTTTGATAGTTTCGGGCAAGTTCCTCCTGGCACTGGAAATTCCGAAAAAAAAAAGCCAGTCAGGTTTCGTGAACGACATTACCTTGAGCTGCACTACAACAGAGGTTCCAACAGTAAAGAAAATGCCTTTGTCCTGTTTCCTGTTGAGTTGGCCAGGCACGCAGTCTCAACGAAAAAAAAAAGGAAAAAAAAAACATTTTGGAGAGGTAAAGAAAGGCAAAGAGAAAAATCACCAGGGACATTGATGTTCTCTCAGGGAGAGACTGTTGAGTCAAGTTAAAAAAAAAAAAAAAAATTATTAGGGAAACTTTTTTTTTATTTATCGACAGTTAGTGTGCTTGTCAAGAAGTGTTGCTGCCCCAGTCTAAAGGTAAATTTTTCCTTGACCTTTTTTTTTTTGTATTATGCTTTGGGGTCCTTAAAATTTTGAAAACGAGTGGGTTTTAAAATGGGGCTGTCGAAAAAAATATGTTGCAAAAAGAAAAAAGTTGTAAATGTTTTCATTCAGGTTTTTTTTGTATGTTAGTGTTCTTGTGTGCTTAGGGAATGAAACCACTTGAGTTAATGTTAGGCAGTGTAAAAATAAATTCCATGGCATTTTTTGTGAGTAGTAAAAGAAAAAAAAATTTTAATTAAAAAAAAAAAAAAAAAAAAAAAAAAACCCAACAAAACCAAGAAGTGGAAGTGGATAATTTTCTGGGTCATGTAGGGATAGATGATATAATAAGTATATTAAGTTATTTCGGAACGAACAGCTCTCCAGACCAGTATTTCTCTTAGGTGAAATTTAACTCTTTTTGTGCTCGGTGATTATTGTATTTGTGAAGTAGAATTTGTATTTATGAACTTAGCGTAGGTGCCATGTAGTTGGGAATTTTTCTTGTAGGCTGGTAATTATTTTGGTTTAGTGTTTTGGTAAATTTAGGTGCTAAATTACTCTTTAAAATTTAATTTTTGTATTAGTGAAGGCTAATTTCTAGTTTCAGCCCGTAGATTAGAAAAACAGGTTTTTATGGGGGAAAGAATATAAGAATTGGGCATACAGGCAGATATGAGCATATGTATAGTGTGACTAAAAAAGAACCCGAATAGCTGTTGTGTTTCTTCAAGAAGTGATGAATTTTTCAGGAAGAGTGATCTAGGAAGTATGGTGATGTATAGATTTTTCAGGAAATAAAGTAAGGTTTGGTATAGTGTGTCAAGTATGGAGTTATTGAGCTTTCTGGGAAATGAATATGTACAGTGTGTTCCTGGGAAAATAAGGATATGAAGTGTGTTCCTGGGGAAAATAGGATAAGAAGTAATTTTCTGGGAAGAAGGGTGATGTATTGAATTTTTCTGGAAAATAAATGAAGAGATATTTTGGGGACAAGAGAACTCTTGTGGGATACTTTACCCTATGTAGACAATGCCGCGGGGTCTGAAAGGGTGTACACAACAAATTGGGGGATTTGTTTTCTGCCCGAGTCAGCTTGTTCGGTCCATAGGAGGTGGTACCTATGAGGGGAGTGATATAGGTTGTCCCCAAATCAGAGTGAAGGAACAGAAAAGGGTTAGGTCGCACTTTGCTCCACTACACTGTATAAGCTGGGAATGGATTCAAGACCCATTCCCGCCTTTAGACTCAAACTTTGTTGTTCCTGCAGTGAAATCGTGTTTTTCGAAGCTAGTGGAATTCGTTGAGTGAGATGATTGTTTGGCTTTAATGCCCGAGTTTAGTTCTACATGGGTGCTGGTAGAGTTGGAGGACTTATAGTGGGGAATTTTTGAATAGTTGGATTTGTATTATAACTTGTGAGTAAATTGAGTAGAGTATTTAGTGTATTGGGTTTTGTATAGTGTCGAGAATTGGTTCAGTGTCAGGTAATGCTACATGGTTAGGATATGTAGATTTTAAGACAATGTTGATTGAAGGCAAGGTTGTTGATTTTGAGACAAATTTTCCCGGAGATGTAGAACCTGGTATAAAATAACTTTTCATTATGTAAAATTTTGGCAGTTGATATGTTAGTTAAAAGGTGAATTCAGAAGACTGGTCTGAGAGGGTTGGTTTTAGCGATTAGAATAACATAGTGTAAACATATGCATGTAATAATTTTTTTTTCAAGAGAGAGAGAGAGAGAGAGAGAGAGAGATTTACCTTCCACATACTTAAGTTGCACACCATGTTAAAGCAAGTGTTTGTGCTGTGCGGTGTAATTCAATGGAATTCTGGTATTTATATTTTGTTTTGGTACTGTGACTGGTGCGATATTTGCTAAGCTGTCAGATGTTTATTGTTTTTAGGCCCTGTGGCCGGGTTTGAAATTGTGTCAAAATTTACGCTCACACTTGTTAAGTTTTACAATAAATATAGGCCAAGTGGCCTTTCAAAAACCTAAACCTTAGTGCAGTGAAGTTTTAGATATTTTCAGTTTAAATTTTCATCACATGGTTCAAGTGCATCCCCCTCAGCAATGACTGAGGTGGGAAAGTAATCTGAGGCTATAGTGGTAAAACCAATGTTTTTGTCCTAACTAGCTAATTTGATCATCGCCACTTCCAAAAGGTTATTTACACGTGTACATTGTATACCATTAAATTGTATTGTTAACAAATTTGGTACACATGCAAACAATAGTTACCTTTTCTTACACTTTCAGGTGTATCTACTCATCAAACGCAAACAATACAATAGTAACTTTTGGGAGTTACCAAATTCAGTGGTGCATTTTATTTTATTTTTCTATTTTGTTTCATGGCCTTATTCAAAATTTCAGTTTTGTTTCGAAATGCATCCACCCATCTCCCAAATTTAAATTCTCTATAATTTCCATATAAATTTCAATATCAGCATAAATATAGCCTTTTGATAAATAACTTCAATCAATTCATATTTTTTTTTTTTCAATATAACACCACGATGGTTCGTCACCTTCAGGACCTTGGCAAGACCTACAGGATCTACCATATTGTCCATCACGAAGTGACTCTGGACAGCTGAAGCAAACCACCGAGTGAAAGTGTTTACAAAACTCCTAGAGAACCCATGCGATGAAAAGTGAGTCTACTTCCATAATCCCAACAGAATGGCAGTGGTTGAGCCTGGGCCAGCTTCCAGAACCTGTTGCCAAACGTGGGCGCTTTGAGCACAAGGTGATGCTCTGCGTCTATTGGAATTTCGAGGGGATAATCCATTACAAATTTGTTCCATAAGGTTGGACCATCAACGCTAACCTCTACTCTGAACAGCTGGAGCGGATGTATGCAGTTTTGGAGAAGTACACGGCACTGGTTAACAGAAAGCACGCTCTCCTACAGCAGGAACAAGGCTCGACCTCATGCCACGTGAGCGACCCGGGCGAAACTCCAGGAACTTGAGGACATCGAACTGATGCCACACCCAGCATATAGTCTGGACCTTGCCCTGTTGGATTATTACTTGTTCTGGTCCATGGCCCACTTCCTTTATGTGCAGCACTTCAACAACCAGGAGGAGGTGGCAGCTGGTGTGAAGGAGTTCTTTGCCTCGAAGGACAAAAACTGGTACCGCCGCATAATCATAGAACTGGCATTCAGATGGCTAATGACTGTACAACATGATAGCATATACTTTGAATGCTAGTCAGCTTTCGTCGTAAAGGTATGTATGAAGACATAAAGTGATCCAAATATTGCAAAACTTTAGACTCTCTGTATAAGAAATTATCCCCATAATGTTTGCTATTGAAAGTATTAAAAAAATCTTTATCCGTTATGATTGGTATATATAGGGTGGGAAAGAAAGTAATGTCCAATGACAAGGTACCTTAATTCAAAGCCACTGCACACATTGGCCACTAACATTGCATAGCACACTGGCATGACATCAGCAGGTATGTGGCTTAAGTCTGTGAAAGTTAGCTGTCAAAAGTCAAAGAATAGTGCCAGCCTACATGGAAGTGGACAGGGGAGTACATCTGCCATATTATGCTGTGCGAGTTTCATCGCAGTAGCACCACCGCAAGTGCTGTAAGGAACATTACCAGTGTGTACCCCAATGCTGTATCACATCCGTGTGCTGTATCACATCATTGTTACAAGTCAAAATTTCTCTCTCGAGAAGTTAATATTTCTCTCTCGAAACCAAGTCTGACTGTTTCAAAGCCAGAAGACCCACAGCAGTGGATATGGACATGCTTTTGAAGACCTTAGTGGATACTGACCCATGTGTTGACCACACACAAGTTGGCCAAACAGCTGGGAACTACCCATGCGAGCATTATCAAACACCTGCATCAACTTGGAGAGGTTTACAGGAGGGGAGTTGGGTGCTCCCATCAACTCACAGTTGAGCAGAAAGCAAATTGCATGCATTTCTGTGCTTGCATGTGACCAATGCATGTGACCAAGTTGAGCCATTCTTGGACCACATGGTGACAGGTGATGAGAAATGGGTCTTGTATGACAATGTCAGTGTCCGGAAACAGTGGTTGACCCAAAACAGATGCTCATGCTGAACCCCCAAAACTGGCTTACACTTACATAAGGTCCTGCTGTCTGTTTGGCGGGATATACGGGATGTCATGTTTTTTGAGCAGCTGCCGGACAACAATGCTATCACCACAGATGTGTTCTGCTATCAGCTCAATGTGATCTGCATAAAAAATTATCTAAAAAAATTTTAATCACTTTTGACATGCAAAACCATATCCAGAGAACCATTTTTTTTTTTCAGTTTATATTTTGTTTCTTTATATTCAGCTGTTAAATGTTTCTGGAGTTCTGTAGGTTATACCATGACCATCAACAATTCTGAATCCACTGTTGGATGACTGGTGTCAGTCACCCAAAACTCTTGTCATGAGCAGTTCTCTTTCATGTAATTCTGGTATCCTTTGGAATTTTATACACACATCTCTCACAATGGTGTTCTGAATCTTATCTGTTTGTATCCTGTATATTATATTTTCATATTATAGTTGTACAACTGTTAAGTTCCAGAAATATGTCAAGCCCAGAATATCTTGGACCCCTGGGGATCCCAATGACCTTTTAAGGGAGTCCGAGGTTAAAACCTGTATTCTTAATAATAGCGACTTATTATTTGCCTTTTTCACACTCACATTCTCTAACAAGTATAGAGTGGAGTTTTCCAGAGTGTACTTAGTATGTAAAGTAAAGATGTCATCACTCTGACAGCTAACGAAACATGTGCTTGTGTATTCTAGAATTTCCTAAGGTAGTAAGTAGGTTTAGGGAATAAACGTGCATTTTTTCAGAGATTAACTCAATTTGTTTTCAGTATGTCTACTGTGCTCTTACTAGCTATATTCGGTTATACCCGCTATGATTTCTGTAACCTCATTATCTCAGTTTTAATTTCTAATAATGGTAAATATTGTTAGATATAAGCCACACAAAGCTTTTTGGGTTGTCAATGATTTTTAATAGTTGAAAACTTTCCTAAGACAAGTTTGTGGCCCACTGGTGTAGCTTTTGCTACTTGAGAGGTTTCTCTTTGATCATGCTGTCATTTTCCTGATTTATGTATTTTGAAGGCAAATTAACCACATAAAAAAATAAGAGGGTATCATATTACACTGTGAAGATATTTTTTTACCTCTTTTATATATATATATAGATTACTTGATTTGATGAGTTTTATTGTATAAATGACTGGAATGAGGAGTGTCATGTGCAGAGCACAGCTTCAAAGACTAAGGGCTTTGTAGGATGATAAGTTCTTAATCCTTATTAGGGTACCAAAATAACCATTAAATATGTTGCTATCTGCATGTGTCAGGGCGATTTTTGGAGTTTTCAGTATGGAGTGGTAATGTGTTGCCACTGCCAGGCTAAGTTGGCCACCACATTATTAATGGTGAGACCAAATTACGAACAAAAGCCATTCCTGGTGGCTGATGTTTAATTCCACTTTTCACTTGTTCTGGAGCTAGCAAATGCAAATTTTTAGTGCGTAACTCTTACCAACAGTGCCCATAAATCTAGTTGAGTAATTAAAAAAAATCCTGGGGGTGGGAGGGGGATAAAAATTAAAAATGACTCCTGAAGACAAATGAGTATTTCATTTTAAAATTTAAGATTAAACGCCCAACTGCAGTTTTCCTTAATAGCCTTTTTTTTTTTTTTTTTTTTTTTAAGTGTTCGTTCGCCCGAACGAAAGCGAAATTTGCTATAACTGCGTCTCGCGTAATGGGAGACAGTGTGGAAAATAAGGAAACGGAACTTGTACACATTGGGAGTAATTGCGTATTTTATGATGCCATAGAACTCTTGTCTCCGTAACTATATAATTATCAGTCGCTTTGATTACATGAACGACCGTCCGGAACTTTAATATCCGTTGTTTGGTGTTAACGGAATGCAGGTCTGCCTTGCGAATGAGCAAACTAATCCAGTGTTAGCGATTCTTTTCGTCATGCGAGGAAGGGTTAATACAGATTTGACCTCCGATTAAAAAACAGCTTGTACCGGTCTGCGTGTGCTTTCGATAAGCCAATGGGGGCAACCTGCTGCGTCTCACTGCCACCTCAGCTGGATTCGTTATGGTTTCATCAATCACTTGTGCGAATAACAAAACACAACACATCCTCAGGAAGTAAGCGTATCAGATGTAGGAAACAGCTGGCTGACGACTGTAATTTAAAGTTTTAAGTAGTACATCACATAAAATACGGTCGGGATAGAATTGTGACGTATACTCGGTGAAGTCCTGTACTGATTTTTTGCCGTTCTTGAATTGATTTCATTTGTGTGATTCACCTGTTGGTATTAACCAAACTGTTTTAGGAATACCCCCCCCCCTTTTTTTTTTTTCTTAAGATAGAGCGCCGTATCCACTAATAATGTCAACTTGAAATCCTTCTGCCGAGATGCGGAAAGAAAAATTAAATTTCCTTTTTAACTTATTAGTTTGAAAATAATTTAAGTAAACTAAAAATAAAATACCGGTTTCCTTCGATGTACTTGAATTCTCCAGTTTTGCCTGGACAGGAGTAAATATTGTTGACTGGAGTGAAGTTCTTGATTAACAAGTTCCTGAAGTGTTGTCGCTGTGACGTCATTAGATGAGCTGTTTATGTAAACGTTCATTTCCCTGATTTAGACTTTTCTTTGTGGAGTCTGTGTTATTGTTATCCGGGTTGTAATGAAGAAACGTGTGACGATCAAACCCCCCGTGTCCCCCTTGTGGGAATCAAACTTGGATACACTATTCTTGCGTTCAGCCAGCAGCGCTACAGAAAATATTTACAGGGGGTGAGTCGAAAGTTTTTGCAATATTTGCATAAACCCATGTGCTTCGGCGGGTATGTCACGTGTTTAAGCTAGTTCAAGTCACTCACTGCAGTCATCGAAAGGGATATAAAGTGGTAGTCGTTGCTGTGAACAGCATTACTTGCCGTCGTCCTGTCTGTGGTTTGAAACGCGTAAAACATGAACAGCCACAACCAGCTAATTAGGAACTTTTGCTTTACGAGTTTGAAGTCTGCGATAACGCTGCTCAAGCAACACGAGACATTTGTCTTGTGAAAGGGGAAGGTTCCGTGGACTACAGCACTGCAAGTCCACAACCGGATGATTCAAGAAATTTCGCTCAGGTGACAGAAACCTTGACATCAGCCAAAGTCAGGTAGGCCGCGAACCGTGGATTCGGAGGCCATGCGCCAGGCTGTAGAGGCAAATCCGACAACCAGTACTCTGGGATTATCGGGCAAGCTGGGGATATCACAGACCACCATGGTTCGTCACCTTCAGGACGCCGGCAAGTTTTACAGGAGCTACAGCGTTGTCTCTCACGAACTGACGCCAGCTTGAAGCAAACCGCGCCGAGTGGAAGTGTGCACGGAATTCCTAGAAAACCCGCGCGATGTACGTTTCATCAAGAGAATTGTTACGTGCGACGAAAAGTGAGTCTATTTCTGTGTTCCTAACACACAACGTCAGTGGTTGAGACCAATCGAGCTTCCAGAACCTGTTGCCAGACGTGGGCACTTCGATCACAAGGTGATACTCTGCGTCTGGTGGAATTTCGAGGGGATAATCCATTACTAATTTGTTCTAGACGATCGGACCATCAACGCCAACCTCTACTCTGAACAGCAGGACCGGATGCATGTCGTTTTGGAGAAGTACCCGGAATTGGTAAACAGAAAGTACGCTGTACTACAGCAGGAAAACGCTCGGCCTCATACCGCGCAAGCTACCCGGGTAAAACTCCCAGGAACTTAGGGACATCGAACTGATGCCACACCCAACATATAGTCCGGGACCTTACCCCGTCGGATTGTTACTTGTTCTGGTCCATGCCAAACTTTCTTCGCGGGCGGAACTTCAACAACCAGGATTAGGTAGCAGCTCGGGTGAAGGAGTTTTTCACCTCGCAGAATCTAAGAACTGGCATTCAGATGGCTATAGACGGTGCAACACGAAGGCCTATACTTTGAATACTAGTCAGCTTTCGCCATAAAGGTGCGTATGAAGACATAGTGATCCAAATATTGCAAAACTTTCGACTTACCCTCTGTATAAAATATCGGTTTCTTTCGATTACTGCATGACTTCTCCCGTTGTGCCTGGACAGGAGTAAATATTGATGACTGAAATGAAGTTCTTGATTAACAAGTTCAGAAAGCGTTGTCGCTGTGACGTCTTGGATGATCTATTTGTAAAAATGTTCATTTTCGTGATTTAGACTTCTCCTTGTGGAGTCTGGTGCTGCTGTTGTTAACCGAGTTATAACGAAGAAACGTGTGATCAACCCCCCCCCCCCTTCCCCCGGGAGTCAAACTTTGTTACATTATTTCTTGCGTGTTCAGCCAGCAACGCTACAGAAAATATTTACTAAGTGGATTCGAAAAAACTGTTTCGCTTAAATTTTTGTCATTTGCAGTTGAGTTTGTTTGACTATATAAAACAAACTTGGTACAAATGTTTCAGAAATGTACCGACCGAAATACTTCTGAACGTGTTCCTATTTCTTTTCAGTTCTTACGTTGAATGTCAAGAAAGGCCGTAGACCCCGAGTTCCAGTTAATTTACTGCAAAGCAGTTCAGTATTTATGCAGTCGACCGAGGAGAAATGACTGCGGATTCTTAATGGGGGTATGAAGAGAGAAAGCGAGCCGTTTCTGATCCGAAGAAACGATATGTCAGTTGAAGTAGGAGCATAGTGATTGTAAAATTTTGCCAATCCCCTTTTTAATGACATACATTCTCCTGCCCGGGTGGCAAGTAATATATATTCATCATCGTGGTCAACCATTTGCAATCCACTGTGGGATGAAAGTGTCTCCCAAGTTTCGTCCACAACGGTCTGTCTTGAGCCAGTCTCCACCATGTCACTCCCGCATGTTTTCGAATTTCATCCACCCATCTCCCACGTGGTCTTCTTCTGGGTCTTTTCCTGTCTCTTGGAATCTAAAGTTTCGGTTGTCCATCGGTGGTCCGTTCGTCCTGGCAATATGTCCAGCCCATTGCCATTTCAGGGATTTTACTCTGATCATGGTGTCTTTTAACCACATAATAATCGTAATTTTTACTGTCTCTCTGAAATTGAAGTTATTTTAAAAAGCGATTGAGAAATTGATCATTTTTGAAAGTGCCAAAGTATGGACTTACAATCAATTTTAAGAGAAAGGTGATTTAATTTGAGTGATTTAGGTAGGTGATACGAAGGGTTTGAGGACTAGAGGGAATCTTGTGTTGTTGTTAAGGCTTCTATTATGTTCGCGCCAGGACCATAGCAAGCTTTTCTGGGAGGGTGAGATTTGCGATTACGCCCCTTCGAGTTCCACTTAAATAATACGTGGTTTTTTCTTTCTCGCACACCGCCGCTATAGGAAAGTATTGTGATCGTTCAAAAATCGCACTTCAGGGTTCCGACATAGCTTTTCATTTTTTTTTATAAAATTAAGTAAATACTCAAAAACCACTGGTTGTAAATACAAAGTAAAACGTAAGCGTTTTGTGAACGTCCACAACACTCCACAGAAATGCAGAACGAAAAACAAACCGGAGCAGAACAAATGAGTATCGGATACTGAACGTAACAACAGTGAGAAGCTCTAGGGGTAAAGCTAGGAAAAATTCCGTTCAAGGTTAAACGCTCAGAGAACTATCTGCGACAGAGCACAAATGATTATTTAGGTCTTCATCCCAGCGACATGTTCGAAAAGATCATGGAGGTTAGGCATATCAGCATATTGTTTTCTGTCCCTCCACTGTTTTGGGAAATTCCCTTCACGAATATGAGATGTTCACCTCATAGTGTATGTTATTCTGTACCCTGGTTAACTGCATGGAATACTGATGAGACTAGTCTTTAAAAACAAAATACTGAAGGGTGTAACTTTCGTTTTTAGTTACAATTCTATTTTTCACATCCCCTAGGGCATGAATTTACGCCCCTGGAATGACCATTTTGGGTGTGTAGGGGGGGGGCAACCGCCCTGCCTTCCTTCCCGGTAGTTACGGCCCTGGTTCGTGGTGCCTTCTGAAAGTTCTATATTCTTTTCATATAGTGTTATTTTAAGTTTACTAACATATAAATAAAATCCTACTGTGAGCCGCCCCGGTGGCGCAGTGGTCTAAGCGATAGCCTCTAGTCATTCGTCCGAATGGGGTCCGGGTTCGAATCCCGGTGAGGCATGTATGTTGTGTTTGTCTTACGGCCCTGGCTCTCTCCCGTCCTTTGAACCAGTGACCCTAAATTAGGGACGGGCGACTGCTTATAGCCCATTGAGTTGCTCACGGTGGTCGTTAAACCTTGAATCAAAAAAAAAAAAAAAAATCTTACTGTTATGGCTGTGTTTTCTATGAAAGCCTTTGCGCTGGTAAACTACAAAAAATAATCGCGTGGACGCAGAAAAGCGTCAGCACCAAAGTTAGGAAAAAGTGTTTGTCCAACAATTTGCATGCCTTTTCAAATTTATAACTGCGAGTGCTGTTTTGCTAACTGACATAAAAGGCTATTGAAGATTAACAAAAGAAATGGTCGCCTGGTGGTGCTGTAGTCTACGCGCTGACTTCTGACCATTCGTCTGAGAAGGGTCGAGATTCGGTTCCGCTGAGGCATGGATGTTGAATTTGCTTTAAGGCACTGGCTCTCTCCCTTCCCTGGAACCAGTAGCCCTAAATTAGGGACGGGCGACTGCTTACAGCCCCCATCGAGTCGTTCACGGTGGTTGTTAAACCCCAAACAAAAAAAGATACAATTTCATGTTGCACACAAACGGTTTTTTTTTTTTTTCTTCGTAACATCCCTCGTTCGATATTAACGTAGTAAAATATCTTTTCTGTTGTGAGTGTTTCTGAAGCGTTTGTGTGGAACTTTCTGGATTGGTGTCTGATTGGCATTATGTAACGTAATTTTCCTATTAACCTTGATTTTTGACCTTGAACGGCCGCTCGTTATAAGATTACATAATCTGGGAATAGCTTTGTCTCCATTGTATTTCTCGTAACAAGTTTTGCAAAAAGCTTTGCCTGAATAGGTATACATGTAATAGTGATTCATTGACGGCACTGCTGGATCATGGTGAAATTTCTTGCTTTTGTATTAAGCGAAACTATGAACTGAATATGCCATTGTAGAAAACTAATATAAGAGAAATCCTGAATCGCGTGTATGTAATTTGGAGGCCTGATATAAGACCAGTACATTTCGGGCTAGTCTGTTGAATTGTGACTTCGGGAACTGGTTTGAAGACACGGCTGCTAAGCTGCAGTAATTTCTACCTGTTTCCTTTTTTTTTTTAAACCTGTACTGTGACTGCTGACGTGCATCATTATACTTTGATATCGGATAGGTGTGTGTGTGTGGGGGGGGGGATGGCAATTGTGAAGACAGAGCTTTTGAGAACTGCAATTTTACCCAACTGATGTCACAAAATTATACGTTTCGAAAAAAAAATATGCCTCTTATAACATCGTTTAGTTTTTTTTTCTCATGCCTTTCGAAGCTCAGAAGTATATGCTTTCTTAGTTACGAACAAAAACAGAGTATTGACTCGTCTGTGCTTTTCGTTTGCACCTGAGTAGGAAAGGAAATCTCAGATAGTCAAGTGGTCAGAATGGAAAGAACTTTTTTTTTTAACCATGAAAGGCGATTTTTTGTTAACTGACATTGGAATTAGCTTTTTGCGCGAGCATTTCTCTCAGCATTAACTTTTCGTCCATTTTCTAGTGTAAATTGACACGTTCTCTCGCTCCCCTTTCTGTTCCTTATTTATTTTATTTACTTTTTCCTTTTGCTTTAGTTTTCTTTTATGAAATATGAAAGTGTTTGTTGATGACATACACTTTTGTTTTCATAATAAAAGTGCCAAGAATATTAGCTTTTTTTAAAAGGATTCATTGAGTATATATATTAACTGTTTAGGAATTAAATTTTGTGTTTACGTTTTAACTTAGTCTTAGGTGTTGGAGTGAGCCATTTGTGACCAGCACAGGTGTGCTTGCTTAATAAATGGGCATCTTAGGGTGGGTGTGTGTATTTATGAAAGATCTAGGTGTCTCTTTTATGTGCTATGCATTTTTCCCGACAGCAGTAATTCCCTTGCAAAAAATTTCGATGTAACTAAAATGAGTAACGGAAGTAGTCAAAACCATTGTTGAAATCTAATTTTGCCGCCCCGGTGGCGCAGTGGTCTAAGGCGTTGGCCTCTGATCATTCGTCCGAAGGGGTCCGGGTTCGAATCCCGGTGAGGCATGGATGTTGTTTGTCTTACGGCACTGGCTCTCTCCCTTCCCTAGAACCAGTGACCCTAAATTAGGGACGGGCGACTGCTTATAGCCCATTGAGTTGCTCACGGTGGTCGTTAAACCTCAAAAAAAAAAAAAAAAATAATTTTTTGAATGCTATCCCGTAATGACGCAACAATAGTTTATTTTTACTCAACATGTTTTTATAAATTATCGCCGAACACTATTTCATTACGTTTTACATAAACGTAACAATATCTCATTGCAATCTGCTTAAATTACGAGAACCTAATGGTAAATGTGATTAAAGCCATTACAAAAATGCATTTTTAATGCTATGAAATCGGTGCGTTGTATTGAAATTTGGCTTCCTCTCCCGCCCGAAGAGGGATGTTACCTGCTATTGACGAGAGCTTATGTGTACAGTTAGTTTAGATTGAGAAACTATATGGATATGAATATTTTTTTTAAAGATGAATGTTTAATCGAAAAAAAAATTTCCAGCAAATTTTCGTAATAAAGTTAACACATCTTCTTTTACAGTTGTACAATAAATTTTATGAAATGATAAAATACTTTTTCTCCGACATCTTGCCCCCCCCCCCCCCGCAGTCAAAAAAAAAAAAAAAAAAAAAAAAACATTTCCGACGCTACTGAAAATGTTGTTACCCAAAGCGTATTGTCTAAGTTTGTCGAAAACTAAATTAGTTGTAATCGGCATGTGTGCTAAATATTTGAACTTTTCTGGTGGCTAAAGGTGTGCGAAAAAAGTCCTGTAGCTTCTCGCATGTTGACGCGTGGCTGCAAAATACCCTGTGAAATTTCCACTATGTATATATACACTGAGACGCCACTTAATTATGACCACCCCTCAGTACTTCGTTGGGCCACCTTTTGCCTTGAATACTGCGTGGATTCTTCGTGGCATGGACTCCACGAGATGTTGATAGCTGGTTTGTGGAATCTGAGACCATGTTTGATGAATAGCACTTTCCAGGAGTGTGAGAGTGTGAGATTGCAAGGTTGTGGATCCAGCTGTCTGATGGCTTGTTCAACTTCATCCCACAAATTCTCAATGGGGTTGAGATCTGGAGAGTGTGGGACCACCTAAGCAAAGTAAACTTACCAGCATGTTCCTGAAACCAATCCTGTACAATACGAGCACTATGGCAGGACGCATTATCTTGTTGAAAGTAGCCATCGCCATTTGGATAAACCATCCACATGACAGGATGCACTTGGTCCGCAACAATGTTTAGATATGATGTGCCAGTCAGACGTTGATCAACACGAATTAAAGGGCCCAAAGTATGCCAGGAAAACATTCCCCAAACCATAACGTTGCCTCCACCAGCTTGAAGAGTTGTAGCAATGCATTTTGGGGTCCATGCTTTCGTGCTGTTTCCACCAAATTCTCACTTGACCATCGACATGGTGCAACTGAAAGGATGATTCATCGGACCACATAATTTGTTTCCAATATCGACTGTCCAATCCTTGTGCGAACTGGAGACGTTTTCTCTTGTTAACTGCAGACAGCAAAGGTTTTCGAACAGGCCTTCGGCTGCCATATCCCATCCGATGCAGTGTACGGCGAACAGTGCGTGCGTAGATCATTTGAGGGGATCCTTGATTAAGATGGTCTGTAATTTGCTGCCCTGTTGCCCTTATGTTGTCTGTATGTTGTCTGTTACCAGTCTGGACACTCCGTTCCACCCGAGCAGTCACTAGTTGATGACGACCACACGTTGCACGTAGAGACCCAGTGTTTTGGCTGACAGTCCAGTCTTTAAACACTTAAACAACAGCTGCTCTGGAACATTTCACGACTGCGGTGGTTTCAGTAATGCTCCGAGCTCCTACAATCATCCCACGTTGAAAGTCCGTCAAATCGCATTTTTTACCCATCTCGTCACCCAAAAATCACTTCTACTGTCGCAAGAACTAAGCTTTCCCTTTTTATACTAGCCTCGCCCTCTGGCGGCAAAAGCGTGCAGCTATAGCTCATTTACTTAAATCTGTCAGGTGGCCATAATAAAGTGGTCACTAAGTGTATGTTGTGGA
This sequence comes from Macrothele yani, assembly GCA_039090855.1. Lineage (NCBI taxonomy): Eukaryota > Metazoa > Arthropoda > Arachnida > Araneae > Macrothelidae > Macrothele > Macrothele yani. The sequence goes on along the minus strand of CM077003.1, from coordinate 12,905,864 downwards.
CCGAGGAAGGATTGAAGTGGCAAAAGTCAGATGGGGAGGGGGGACCAGGCAATGAAGAGTAGGGCAGGGGCGGCTCATGCTATGGGGCTTCAGCCCCCACCCGCTACCCAAAGCAGTTTTTTTTTCATGCCGTACCAAGAGAGGTTTTGTGAACACCGCTGTAAGTTTTTCCTGCATAACACCACTGGGAGCGGAAAGAACGTTGGCGGACTGCGCTGCTTGCAGCTCTAACGGTTATTGAAACCAACTCATGTGGAAAACTCTGCCTATTCTTTACATCAGTTCGTTTCATTTAAATAAAACTTCCCTGCATTGATGGCAGCTCTCGCTAGCAGGGTTGCTCGCGAATGCAGTCTCTTATTGGGTGGGAATACATCGCCTCGCCTGTGTGCTTTGTTGATTAATACGGTTCTTGGGCTTCCGAATAAGAAATAAAATAGGGGAATGAATTAAAAATAATGACTAATGTTGAAATAAAGTATTAAAGTACGTTTAAATGTATTACTCAACCTGTCTTTTTTTTTTTTTTCACCGTTCTAATTTTTGGTTTGCTCCTGCTTTTATTCAACGTAATTCTAACAACAATGTTACTCCCATCGAACTGGAAATTATTCGTGTTTGCTAATAGCAAATTCTGAGTTGCCGGGACTTTTGCAAAAAAGTTTTACTTATATTTTCTCTTCTGGTCAAAATGGACATGTGAACAAATTGCGATTAAGAATAGAGTTCAGTATTGGATAAATTGAAAAAAAAAAAAAATACTAATTTATGCAGCGAAATACTTGCACAAAATTGATTTCTCACTTACCAAGCATAGCGAAATTTTCGCTTTTAAACTCGCGTAAATTTTTATTCACCAAAAAACATTGAAGTCACCCCACTGGCTACATTTTATTTTTCTCCTGCATTCCCCCTACCTCCCAAAACTAAGCTGCGCATTTCAGTTGAGGTAGTGAATTATACTTAATTACTTTGAAAAGAACATTTAATCAGATATCATTGTTTAGAAAATTTACGAAGTTGGTAAATTTTGGAAAACAAATTTTTCTACACTAAATTGTTATCATAACTTCAAAATTAAAACTGGACTGAATATGTTTGCAATCCGTTTTTATTAAAGAGAATGCCGGTGTGTGAGTATCGCGAAATTCTGGCAGACCCTTCAAATTCCACAAAATGTTTTTCATCGCCGTCCAAGTTGCAGTGGTCGGTATCAAGTCGAAGTTTCAAAGGGAAGTGTATCAGAAGAAAAAATATTTATTGGCATATTTCTAGGGGGTCACAATGAGACACTTGAGAACGCGTACATGACCTTGAGTGTGTCTCCACTGGCAAACGCACTACATTTTTTAAACACACACACACAAGTATATGCATGTTTATATAAATTTGCAACCGCTATTAATCCACTGCTGGATGGGTCTCAAAGTTTCTTCCACAACAGTCTGCCTTGAGCCAGTTTCTTTCATGCGCCCATCTCTTGTCATCTTCTGGGTATTGTTTTTTCCCTTGCTTATTCAGTTCAATATTTCAACTCTCCGTCGGTGACTTTCTTCTAGCGATATGTCCATTCCATTGCAATTTCCGGAACTCTGACCATAATGTCTTCCACTCTTGTCGTTTTCCCGATCCACGAGTTCCTATATGTATCTTTCCTGGTAACATCAAACATGCATCTCTACATGCTTCTTTCAGTTGTCTGTATGTCTATTTCAGTTGAGTTATGTCTGTGCTCCATGTGTAAGAACTGGAAGAATTAACTGATTGTTTCTTTTTAATTTTTAAGAAAGAATGCATCCGACCAAGTTTTATAGGTCTTTCGATCAGTATATATATTATTTATTATTATTATTAAACGGACAGCATCAGCACAGGCTCAGTAACTTAGCTTTGGAAGTGATATCGTGATATCTACAAAAATTGAGACGCACCCCCCTCTCCCCCCCCCCCAATCTCAGCTTACCACGAGCCGCCACTGGGGTAGGGGCAAGGAAATTGCTAACGCCTACTCGCAGCCACAAGAAAAATACTATATTTTAAAATGAAAGTTTTTGTTTTTTTTGTTTTACATTTTCATTGCGAGGATTGCAGACCTGACTGTTACCGGGTTTTCCGTAGTTTCTGGTGCTTAACTGTATTTCATAACGAGGCCCAAAGATATGTGTGAATTTTTGCTGACGGTTTTGTCTGCATTCGCCATCTGATCGACGTCATGTGTCAATAGCCATTTTTCTCGTGATCAGCGGAAATCTCTGTGCTATCAGGAAGCGCTGCCGGTGGCGATAAGAGTTAAAAGGCTGATAAACCAGATAAAGAAATATTTACCATGTTGGTTGTTGCATTTTACTGATCCATTGTCTTCCATTTTAATTACGTTTCTTTGCTGTTGTTCGTCCCAGTTTAAAATCCGCGGAAACGAATTTTCCAAAGATCCGTGCTCAGATAATTTCTTGAGTGAAATTGGTTGTCATTGGCGCTAGTCAGGAAATAAGGTCACGTCGTTTCATTTGTGTTTCGAAGATTTTCGTCCCGGAATCTGGTGGAACCGATCCTATCTTCGATCATATCTCAAAAATGAAAACAGGCTATCAAATTGGGCATTGAATAAAAGATAGTGCGCCAATCCAATATTTTCATTGCTAACTATGAAGATTTGTTCCACCAAAGTTCCAAATTTGAGACTAGGAATTCTTTGTCTTGGGTTTCGACTATTTTTAAGATACTTTCGAGCTTTAGAAGGACTTTTTATACTGTGACCATTAAAATGGCCTGCAATATAAAGTACATGTACTAAGGTAGTTGTAAATAATATAGTCTAATGAATATTATTTTAACTACTTGTAAATAAGGTTTATTATACTAAACGCACGTGGCCGCCCCGGTGGCGCAGTGGTCTAAGGCGTTGGCCTCTGATCATTCGTCGGAAGGGGTCCGGGTTCGAATCCCGGTGAGGCATGGATGTTGTTTGTCTTACGGCACTGGCTCTCTCCCTTCCCTGGAACCAGTGACTCTAAATTAGGGACGGGCGACTGCTTATAGCCCATTGAGTTGCTCACGGTGGTCGTTAAATCTCAAAAAAAAAAAAAAAAATAAATAAATAAACATACGTGAGGCATTTGACACAGTGACAAAATCTTCCGAGCAGTTTTGTTACGTTCAGTTGCGTTTAAGCGAAGTAGGATTAGTACAGCTCTGTTCCACTGTTGTTGTTTTTTTTACAGCTTCAATGATACGTTAAAATGTGAACGGGGTGGTTCAAGTTTTTAGAAGGCGGCTTTTTGTCCCTACCCCTTACTGGGCACTGTTTTTGCTACACAGTGGGGTAAAGGCCAGGGCCGGAAGCTCCACTGCCGCCCCGGTGGCGTAGTGGTCTAAGCCATGGCTTATGACCATTCGTCCGTGAAGGGGTCCGGGTTTGAATCCCGTGAGGTATGGATGTTGTTTTTGTCTTACGCGCTGGCTGTCTCCCTTCCCTGGAACCAGTGGCCCTAAATTAGGGATGGGTGACTGCATTATAGCCCATTAAGTTGCTCACGGTGGTCGTTAATCCTCCAATTTAAAAAAAAAAACAATGACACCGAATTTTCGGGTGTAATAAGCACTTCTTTTGAATCCGTTCTGACGCAAATTATATTTATCAAAGCTATTCAAAATCAATGGAACCGGTATGGAAAACAATAGTATCTGACTGAAGAAAGAAGTTTTTCAATCGGGTTTTTAATCTCTCAGATATTGCTGTAAACGGAATGGTGAGCTTACGCCCTCTGGTTGGTGAATTGTGCGTTAAGAAAAACATGAATTTATATGAGAAACATTTCGCACCAGAAAGACTCTCCAACACATAATTTTTCAAATCGGACTCTTAGAACAGAGATATCGACAAAAATAAGATGACTGTACGTCACCTGGTGGGAAAACCATGCATTATTTTAGGAAGAAAGTATTCTCAAAAGGTTTTTCCATATGAGCGGTATCGGTCCAAGAAATAAAAAAATTAGTCGAGTTTTCAGGAGTCCAGATTTTGCTACAAATACATCAGAAGCAGAAATTAACACTTATGCACCCTGGTGGCAAACCCATTCTTTACCAAACATTAGAAATTATGTGAAAAATATATTCCATCAGGTATTGTATGCTATACAGGAAGAACAAAGAAAATAACGCAGAAAACGCAATTTACCTTTGTACCCCCTTGCGGAAAGTCTATGAATTACTTGAAAATTTTGAAATTATATGAAAAACAAGTCACACTGGAAACACTATCCAACAAAGGAATTTTTCAAATCTGACTCCTAGAAGTACAGATATTGACAAAAATAATATATACATCTACGCCTCCTGGCGTAGAAACCATGCATTATTTTAAGAATTTTTTTCTAAAAGGTTTGTCGACATGAGTACTATCTGTCTACGAGCGACGTTGTTTTCAATCGAGAATTTAGACGCTTATATTTTGTTGCAAATACATCAGACGCGGAAATTAAGATTTACGCCCCCTAGTGGCCAAACCATTTTTTTTACAAAAATTAGAAATTATGTGCAAACGATTTCCCATCAGCTGTATCGGGTGCAGAAAGAATATTTCAAATCAGAGATTTAGAAGCAGATATAGGGGGAAACTCAATTTACCTCTACGCCCTCTAGCGGGAAAGTCTCTGAATTACTTAAATTTTGAAATTACAGTATATGAAAAACACGTCACACTGAAAACACTATCCAACAAAGAAATTTTTCAAATCTGACTCTAGAAGTAGAGATATTGACAAAAATAAGATGTACATCTACGCCCCCTGGCGGAAAAACTGTTAAATATTTTAAGAAAATATTCGTAAAAGGTTTATCGATGTGAGTGGCATCAGTCCACGAAAGAAGTTTTTCAATCTATATTTTAGCTCAGATTTTATGGCAAATACATCAGAAGCAAAAATTAACTCTTACGCCCCCTGGTGGCCAAAGTATTCTTTACCAAAAATTTGAAATTATATGCAAAAGATTTTCCATCAGGTGTATCCGCTGAAGAAAAAAGTTTTCAAATCGTAGTTTTAGAAGAATTATCGGGAAAAATGTAATTTACTTTTATGCCCCCTAGCGGAAAATCTATGCGTAACTATCTAAAATACTCTTCGACATAAATGGAATCGAAAGATAAAAGAATTTTTTCAATCGGATGTTTAGAAGCAAATATGTGGAATAAAACTTATTTTTGAATTAGACAAATATTTACGCGCTCTAGCGGAGAAATTATGCATCGTAAAAAAAAAAAAACGAAATAAAGGATCATCATTCGCATATTTCAAGCTTCCCAATGCAAAAAGAATTTTTTAAATCTGACTAATAGTTGCAGAGATATCATGGGTACAGACAGACGGACGGACGGACAAACCGATTACATAAGCACGATCTTTTTTTACAAAAGACGTGCTAAAAAGAGCGTTTTGGAGGTTTTTAACTCCTAATACCACAGAGCAAGACTAATTGAAACGGTTTTAAATCGGTGATAATAATCTGGCGGGGGGGGGGGGACGAACATTATTAATAAAATTGTTTCCTACAAAGATACACTTAAATACAGGATTTGGACAGAATAATGTGAACACCTAGGAAAAGGTTGTGCGTACGTAATAGGATGTGGAATCACCTTTGGCATTCAAAACCGCCTGAATCCCGTTAGAATGGACGCATACAAATCCTGGATGGTCGTTAGTGTGATGTTACACCATTCTTCATGCAGAAACCTCCAGGTCCTTGAGAGATTCTGGAGGGGGATAATGGGATCTTACTCTGTTTTCCAACACAGGCTACAGTTGTTTGATTAAGCCTGGTGATTGGGGAGGCCAAGGAAGGTGTAAAAAAATGTTCCTCAAACCATGATTGGACATTCCGAGCTCTGTGAATTGAGGCGTTCTAGATAGATGGCATCCTCTGCAGGAAACATTGCCTGTCCCAGTGGATGGCTTCGTCAGCCAGAATGGTTTCATACGCCTGCCAGTCATCCGTCCTTTCAAGGTGAACTACGATATGACCTCCCAGAGCATGACAGAACCACCACCATGCTGAACAGCTGGAAGCAGACAGTCTGGATTGTACGCTTCTGACTGTTATTATCCACACGTAAACACGTCCTGCGGTGGGGAATAGTCTGAATGTGGATTCATCCAATCACATTACACGCTTCCATGCATCGGTAGTCCACGTTGTATAATCCTGGCACCACTGCCGTCGCTGTAGTGCCAAAGAATATCTAACTGTGAAGAAGTTAAGGCTCGGCGAGACGTAACTAGCGCAGCCATATCTTAAGAGTTAAAATGTAGTACTCAGAAGCCAACATACAGGCTGATGCCGGAGCAGACTGCGCATGCGTACTTCAATTCTTTGGGTAAGGAAGTCAGCCGAGGTCTCACAGCACGTGATTACCTTCTCGGTAGCATAATCACTTCGCAAATCGGATATGTTAGTTTTGTTACGCCAATCGGGTTAATAAGGCTTTTGTTTGTTCTTCAGTTTTTCAGAAACATTTTCAGTAATGCCAAATACTAGGAAATGTCAGCAGTTTTTGTACGGATCCTTAGGCCTAACTATAATATTTGCTAACATTTAATTTAAATAGTAATACTAATGTTGTTGCATATTTTTCTCACCAAATAAGGGATGGGCGGGATATCAGAAAACAACTGCTCTAAGCAAATAGTCATCAGATCGAAGGAGAAACCATCGTGGATCAAGAAAAGCTTAGCTGCCGTAGTCCCCCTAACGGTGTTTTGCTCCTGAATATTAACTTTCCCGCAGAAAAATTATTACCTCTTAAGATGTGGTGGCACTGTTGTCAAAGAATATCTAACGAGAAGTTAAGGCTCAGCAAGACGTAACTAGCGCCGTCATATCTTCAGATAAAAAATGCAGTGCACAGGCTAATGCCGGAGCAGACTGCGCATACGTATTTCTGTTGACTTCAATTCTTTGGGTAAAGAACAGTCAGCCGAGCTACTCGCAGCACGTGATTATTACCTTCTCGGTAGCATAATCACTTCGCAAATCGGATATGTTAGTTTTGTTACGCCAATCTGGTTAGTTAAGGCTTTTGTTTGTTCTTCAGTTTTTCAGAAACAATTTCAGTAATGCCAAATACTAGGGAATGTCAGCAGTTTTTGTACGGATCCTTAGGCCTAACTGTAATATTTGCTGAAATTTAATTTAAATAGTAATACTAATGTTATTGCCTATTTTTCTCACCAAAATAAGGGATGGGCGGGATATCAAAAAACAGCAAACAAAAAAAAAAAAAAAAAAAAAAACTGCTCTAAGCAAATAGTCATTAGATCGAAGGAAACCATCGTGTATCAAAGAAAAGCTTCACTGCCGTAGTCCCCCTAATGTGTTTTGCTCCTGAATGTAAGTTTCCAGCAGAGCATATTACTTCTTAAGATGTGGTGGCGCTGTTGTCTCCTGTTTTACGTTATCTCTGAGAGTTGGCGTTATTTTCGCCTTCCAACCGTAGGTTGAAGAAGTGTATATGCTCCAGCTTTGTCTGTCTATCCGTATAAAAATGGTTCGATTTCGATGAAATTTTAGCATGTGGTAGGGGACCAGCTGGGGACGAACCCTATATAAAATGGACGAAATGGAGTTAAAGGTCAGGACATAAGAGCGGGATCCATTCAGTCAGCTTCATAACTTGCGTAAAAATGCTTCGATTGAGACGAAACTTGATCATGTTGTTCCGGAAGTATTCCTATACTTACCCGGTTCTGTATAATATCATCGAAATGGGGTCAAAGGTCAGGGTATAGGAGCGGGATTAATTCTACAGCCGCACTATCCTCATAACTTGAGTAATGCTTTCTGGTATGTTGGAAAGCGTATCATAATCAATGCATTGCATGATTTTACTAACTTGTATATTCTTTGGTTGTACATTCACCTGGGTCACCAGATGTTTTGCAATAGCAGCTCTGCCATGAATATCTTGTTTATGCATTTCCCTGCGCACTGTTTTCGTTGATACTGGGGTGTGAAGATGCAAATTTAGCTCCGCACTCATTTTTGGCCCCGTGGTCTTATTACGGGTAACAATCCTCTTTAATGCTCACCTCTCTATCAGTCAGGGTCGTTTTCCGGCTGCTCTTTTTCGCAGGCCAGGGTTTGCCACAAACTCATAGTATGCTGTCATGACGTAGCTCTAGATACCCCCACTACCCTGGCGACTGTTGTCACAGGCACCAACAAGCCGGCCACCAATAATTAACCCTCTTTCGAAGTCACCCTGAAAGAAATTTCGCAACGAGGCACTTTAACTGCACTTAAACAGGACCTTCAGGTTCTAAACAAAGCTATTACAACCAAAAAGTGTTTTGCGTATTGCGACGTACGCAGCTGCATTAAGTCACTTCTCTGCGCGTGGTGTTCACATTATTCTGTCCAACCCCTGTGTTTATACGTATAACGGGAGTAATGGTTAGCAAACTGTTGCATCAGGAAGACTAATATAACTCTAAATCCAAATGATTAGCCGAGTGGTCTGCGGTATGCCAAAGAAATCGGTTGAGAGTCGAACCTCTCTAGCGCTTTCTTTTTTTTTTTTTTTTTTTTTTTAGGAGTAGCCTACGTAAATTCCTGCCGGGAAATAAGTTTACAGTGCGTTTGTATGCACTTCAATAACATTTTATGACAGCAATAAGTTCATAATATTCAACGGACAAAAAAAAATTTTTTGGCATTGCATTCAAACAGAATCTTAGACGGCGAAAAAACGTATTTTAAGTACATTTAATATGGAATTAACTACTGTGATTTACAGTAACAAAGCAGATTCCTTCGAAACCAGTAAGAGGCTGGAGACTACAATGTTTTTCTGTTGTATATCTTTCACCCTAGGCGGTGATGTTTTAATATTTTGCGCTATATTTCCGCATCTGTCTTTTAGAAGCGGAGACATCGCGCAAAGTACGAGTATTAAAACACTGCAAAATTCTTGAATTGGACTGAAACTGTATATGTATACGGGTAAAACTTTCATTATGTTTTCTACTTTGTATGATGCATAGTTTTCCCGTAAAGTACTGTAAATTATCTATGATTATGTACAACTCAAAGAAGTATAGTGAGACGCGTGCTTGGTGTCTTTTCTTGGTGTAACCAAGAAAGGTAGAAAAAGGAAGAAAAATACTGTCAATGGGCTGGACATACTGCTAGAAGAACCGACTGTCCCCAGAATAAGACTTCGTGGAAGATACACACACACGGTTAAACTTATAGCACTTTCCTGGCATTGCAAAGGCTTTTTCAGACATTTTCCATTAAAATAATTGTTCTAAATTTTTAAATCTCAAACTGCGGTAAAAATCGGCTCTATTTTCATGGCTCTCTTCGAGGAAATCTGATGCTTTGTAAACCTCATGCCTGGATAAAATCTTTCAAAATAAAGTATAAAGTTTGATCCCTTCTACTCAGATGATTACTTTAATAGAAAAATCTCTAGCTTGGAAATTTGTTAGTTTTTCGATTATGGCATAATCGAAGTACGTACTTCGCTCTGTCTCACGCGCTCTCCTAAGTCAACTGCCACACGGTGACTTTCTTTTCTTTCTATTGCTACCCAGCAAAAAGTCTTGATGGGCCAGGCAGTGCTGGCTGCCAGCAATGGCCCAGCACTGTTGCCGCAGCCGAACCGTCAATAAAATGTCCTGGCGGCCAACAGTTGCCACCCCCATCAGTTGTCATATGCCACAACAGGGCCATCAGTTATCCATCACAGGAAGTAGCTACCACAAGTGGCCCTTCAGCGGCCCTGCAAGCACGTGCCATAAATGATGGCTAGCCTAAGGTGGTCCGCTAGTTTCCCTGCAGTGGCAGCCGGCGATCACGTGACGTAACTAACGGCGTGCCGAATCTTATCCGCCAATTTCCCAGTAGTAGCCATAAAATATATAAAGGACAGCCGCAGTTTCCCCCAAAGCTACAACTAGTTTTTTTTTCGCCTTACGAAATTTCTGCATTATAGCACTGCGATGGGGAAATTTTCTCAACAGGTCCTGAAAAACGCCCGTTTGGATCTAGTTTGGAAACGAACCAAGGACTGTCTGCGTGAGAAGCGCGCGCTTTACCAAATGGGGTGATTTGCCACACGCGAGCACTAGAAGCTCAGCCTCCTTTTTGCGGAATGTGTAACGAATGGTTCTATTTTTAATTTTGCAATATCGCGAGGTATTTTTCATAAATGTCAGTTTCAATATAATTCATAAAAGTTATTTTTTCAACGTAACGATTGTTTTTTTTATTTTAAGGGAACTCCACTCATTTTCAAGAAGTGTACAAACTTAAAGGCGCTTTCCAAAGTTTTGTGCTGTCCTTGTCTTAAAAGGCGATCGTTGAATTAATATATTTGCCCGTTTATGTCATATTCGGTTACATTTTTAACGTTGTCTTTCCTTTCCGCTGTCCGAAGCTACATTTGTTTTAAAGAGGAAATATATTTTATTTTACATCTCGTTATTTTTAGAAGCTAATTCCTCCAGTCTTGTGTATTCAAACCATGGATGAGTACATTATATTCACATAGCGTTGCTTTTTTTTTTTTTTCAAATAATTGATAAATTTTGTACGCGCACGATTTTTTTCCCCAACAAGTTTTTTTTTTTTTTTTTGTTTATCCAGGACTTTATTTCAAGCGGTTTAGTGTATGTTAAAACGAAAGATTACACAGAAATTATTTCTTGTTATTCATGGGAATGGAGTGGGTGTATTTCCTGGCTTAATCTGATATCTTCGTCAACGTAGCATTTAATTTAGGAAATTAATTCGCCTCTCTACATATGGCTTTTTTTTTCTTAACATCCACTAAAATAACGTGATAGCGTCGTCTTCAACTAACTGGTACCACGAGAGACACAGCACGTGTTGCTTCTGCACATACGTAGTCCCGTTGCTTCCACCTGGTGTTGGGGTTGCATCGGTTGCCAGCTACGGGCCACTAGTGGCACTTGCCTGGAGGCCCGCAATTCACGGCGATGCTGCAGGGCCATCAATGGCTGCCAACTGATGGCGCTGCCACCAATGGGCCGCTACCGGGCCGTGAGCGTCAGATTTCAACCAGCAGTGACCCATCACTGCCAGCTGGTGGCCAGCAGTTTCCCAACACTTGTGTTTTTGCTGGGTAATGATACTCGGCAAATACTAAAAAACAGAAAAAAACTATCTCTTTTCACTTCCGCTTCGCTTTCTCTGTCTCCGAAAACTCCAGTTTTCTTTTCTGCTGAAACAGAACATGTTATCTCCAAATTTTAGTTATGAAAACTTTTGCGAAAATCTGTGCATTTATTATAATTTTACAAAAAATTATTACATTAATTATTTACGATATTGACCAAAGAAATCCTCCTGGAGGGGAGGGATTCGCCCCTTGTAACCGCCACTGGTTTGTAAACGGAAGCTACCTTAATGACGTTTGTGCTATGTGTCATCTAGTTCCTGCATATGTTGTATGTGCTTTGTGCCGGCCGGTGAGTGAGAGATGTGGAAATAATAGGATACCAGAATCCAGAAATGCGCGGGCTATGCGAGTGTGGTTTTAGCGGCTGAAAGGGTTTCACCCTGAGGGGTAACATGGGAACTCCCCGCCCTCTTCCCTTGCTGCTCTGACCCACTAATTCCTGTTCTCACTCGTGCGTTTCCTCTTTTGTCCAGCTTTAGTTGCTCCCCCCCCCCCCCTTCCATGGACTATATGCAGTCTATTTTTAGAACTCCACCTTCAGCGGAAATGCTTGGTGGTTCGCGCTTCGTAACTTGAGAAAGCTATCGCCCATTCTGAGTTCTTTTCTGGGTGCGTACCGGAACCGTACGTTTTTTTTATTGGCATGATAAAATTAAAAGTTTTTAGAAATTCCCTTTCTGATTTTTCCTGTAAAAGAAACGAAAGTGTTGTTAAACTAAAATAATAAAGTTATTTGGCATTAATATGACACTCACCGTAGCGAAAGACTAGACAAGTGTACGTTATTTTGCTTCTGGGTATTAAAATCGCAGTTTCGTTAAAATTATTTTTCTTACAAAAATGTATTTTTTTTTTTTGTTTTTGTTCGAAGAATGAAAAACTTCTGAACATTCAGGGAGTGACAGGACTAACCCTTTTAATCACCATCCGAGAAAATTTTTCGTGGAAATGCACCATTTTCTACGGAAATCGTCCTTGTTTGTTGACTAAACATTACGAAGCAGATGTACTGCGTAAAAAATATATATATATTCGTGCGACGGTTAGGTGACCTCAGGCCACTTTAAAATCTTGTCACACCACTTGCTGATGACTGACTCTCTCGCGTAAGGAAGAGAAATTCACCGTCAGACTTGGAGGTGAAGGTCAAAATGTGACTACTTTTGGAAAACTGGGTACGCACGCTCGGTATGTGGGTCAAGAGAAAGGAAACAGCAGCAATTCCCGTGATTAGAATAATTTATTCCACTTCGCGCAGATGACAGCGAAATTGTTATGCAACACAGTTTTCACTGCTCGCAGCGAGGACACGAAACGGGAAAAAGCAGACTTTCGACTGTGTTTTGAATGCTCATAAAATGCTTAATTAAGAAAAAATGTCTCAGATTCTTGCTCATGCCATCCCACTGTGCAGTTAGTTACAGTGCTTATGATACGCCAAAAATATAAAATATAAAGAATTTGTGGAGCTGTAGTTTGTAAACGCTGATAATCTTCCGATCGGACCAGAAATTCTTTATTTTAATTTTTTGTATAAGCCCCCCCCCCCCCCACACACACGCACACACAGGTTTCCTGCGTTATCACATGCCTATGGAGAATTTGTTGTGTTTGTAAACGCCGAAAATCTTCCGATCGACCAGTAATTCCTTATAATTTTTATTTTTGGTATTAAGCCTCCCCCCCCCCCCGACAGGTTTCCTGCATTAGCACGTGCCCGCAGGGAATTTGTAGAGCTGTAGTTTATAACCCCGAAAATTCAAAATTCTTTTGTAGAGTTGTAGATTATAAAAAAAAAAATGTTTATAAAGAATTACGGTAAATATCGCAATTAAGAAAATACGAAATGACGGAAATTTCGCGATTCAGATAACCAACATGTGGGGACGTATAGTAGCCACGAATTATTATACAATTTTTATACGGCCCCTTAAAATTTTTGTGGCCAGTTCTCCGGTTTGTCTTTGGCCCGAAAAATCGTGAAAATGTCTAAATTTCTTATTGAAAATGAAAAAAAAAAAAAAATGTGAACAATAGTTCCTCAAGTAGTGGGAAACATAGCCAGATATTTGTTTATTCAGAACAATTTTATGGCACTGAAATTTCAATGTGGCCAGTTCTCCGTACCCGGGTTTGCCTCCGGGTCGTTGTTGACCTTTTTCGCGCCCTATCCTGATACACTGACTTAAACTATGGCAGCTCACGAACAACCCACCACTTCAGCCGTTTTAGGAAATCTAGGTACCAGCTCTCCGAGCTCCCACAATAAGACCTTTCTCAAAGTCCAATAAATCCTTCAGTTTACCTATCACGCTCCGAATTTTACTACCTACTACTCCACTCACACCTTATATATACGCTACGTCGATCAATTAGATCAGATCATATGTAGATGATTTTAGGAAGGAGTGTCTGACCTCAGGTCTTAAACAACCCCCCTAGAAGTAGGAAGCTAGATTTGTTAGAAGCACGGAGCTAGGAGGTTTGGGCTAGAGTGCCCGACAGGAAAGTCACGGAAGCGAAGTAGAAAGCGGGAGGAAGATGCCCTTATTTATATCCGGGTGGCCAGTACCCGAATTCCGACGGCATAACGTTCCCATCGGACGCGCGGCGGATATCTGGTGGATCGAGCGTTCGTAACTCTCTGATATCGGACCTGAGACCTCTCCGTAGCAGTCACAAACGTTGACCACTAGCCATCCGCGGCCCATGTCGGTCGACTAATCGTGCCCTCTCGGAAAATCACGTGGTCAACAGGCAGCATCCACCTTTTGATAGGGGTGGTCATAATTCAGTGATCATTCGGTGTAAACTGCGGACAACTCCGAAGCATTAAGAGATGCATACTTGTTGTAACCAAGAAAGGTAAGGAAAAGATCCAAAGATTAGAAAAACGGCAAAAGTTCAGGCACGTATCCAAGGGTGTCCTATCGTTTCTCCTAATCAGGCCCATTCTCCCTATATATAATATATATATTTTCTCTTGGTTCCCCTAATATTGTTACTGCAATTCCCGTTTCCCCTAATATAGTTGGGTCAGTAGTTAAGATTCCAGTTTCCCCTAATAGTTCAGTCAAAGTTACAATTAATTCCACAGTGTCACGTTCAGTTCTTATTTATATTGGTATTCCTATTTGAATTTGCAAAGGAAGAGCACCATGCTTTTTTTTATACATACAGATTACATACATATATTTTGCCCTAACTGGTAGGCAGAAGCATAGCTACAATAACATTTATATACAGTTTGACATAAAACTAAAAACTTAAAATTACACTCATGGCATTGAAAATAAGATACATTGTAATAATTTGTTGAATAACTAATTAAATCAGCATTTATTAAGCATTGAATGGCATTCAGCAACAGTATTTGCTAAGTTACCTCATATTTGTTAAATTAAATCCAACAGATGACATAAAATGAAATAAATTACATTCTTTGTTAATATATTAGTTTGTCAACTTCATTATTTTTTTCATTGATTTTCTTGTATTTCAATTTGAGGTGTGGAGGCCAGTTTCCAACATCAAGCAAAGAAATCTTATTTTTAAAATTGTCATGCTGGGTTTTTAATTGGCTGCTGAATTTGTACAAATATCCATTTATAGCATACATAGATTGACCTTTTTTTGACTTAATAATTTCAGCAGTGAAATCCATTATTTTTTTACTACTAACTAAGAAAACTTATATTCTAATAAACCAACGCTAACTGCTGTATAAAATCCTTGCCCGGAATGGAATTGCACGGCGTTTCTTGTTTGGAACTGTCCGAAGTTGCTATTACCTTGCCTGACCTTTTCTCACCCCACAATCAAAGAAAGGATTGATAGAAAATGAGTAAGCCAGCAGAGGGAAGGCAAAAGAACCTTAGGGCAAGATTATGCATTAGGGGAAACGATATTCCGGGAAACTGAGGGGAACTGTATCCAAGGAGTGGCTCCAGGGGATTCAAACCCCTCCCAAAGGTTACCCAACAACAACAAAAAATGTGAAATGTTTTTAATTGTCCACAATTATTTTAGATGAAGCGACAAACAAATCTGTAACTGGGCAGGGGCGCCTGTGCCCTCCACACATGCCTCTACCCTGAACCCAGGCCTGAGCCTACGGCTACCAACTGATTAAATAAAGGCAGTAAAGAACTTCTTAAGCTTCTTTATATAGTCTATTAAAATTAGTGAATTAATATTGAACGGTTTGTTTATGAATGATCTTCAAGGCAAGTTTTTGTGCAATTTAAATTGGCAGTTTAATATATTTCTATAAATTTCGCATTTAGTCTTTCCATTTATTCCTAGTAGCAACCCTAATTTATTATTTTATTTCTGTTGTATCAGTTTAAAATTTGTCTCTACAGTCTCAAGAGGCATGGCATGGCATGGTAGTAAAATTAACATTTTGCATGTGGCTGGTTGGTACAGCATATGGTCAATATAACTTGTCACCTACATATGCTACATATAAATTACTTAGTTTTTGCCTGGACTTGGATCCCCCCCCCCCCCTCCCAAATACAATTCCTAGATACGTGTCTGCAAAAGTTGATGCCGTTATCAAAGTAAAGACCCTCAAGTGGCAATGGACTGAACATATTGCTTGAACTAACTATTGTCCCACAACTGAAATACTAGACATAAAGAAATATACTTCTACGCCAAGGGACAGACCCAAAAGACTACCATTTTAGAAATGGGTGAATGAAATTCAAATATGCTGGAATAACATAGAAGATACTTCAAGTCATGAACAAGTTGGGGAGACCTTAATTCAGGAGTGTATTCAGAATGGTTGATTGTGGTATTAATGAATGTAGTAAAGTATAATGCATCTTATAAATTGCTACCTTTTTAATTTGATTGCAGTGCTTTGCACATTTCCTGATTATTTTTTTTTTCTTTTTAACTTGTTCCTGATGTTTTCTTCCTCTTTGCAATCACCTGTAAAAATATCAATAAGTGCAAACAAAATGTTCTTGTGTCATACTTCCCTGCACACGTGTTTGAATTAATTCTGCAATGCTGAGTTTTTTTATTCATGTTTCTACAGGTGAGACCACAACTAATATTTTAAAGATAGCTGTGAAGGCCCGGTCACGTGCTCTGGGTCCAATGCACCCTGGCTTTGATCTGAACAAACTTATCAAAGATGGATTAGAAAACGCACTTCCTGAAAATGCTCATATTATGTGCAGTGGGAGACTATTCATCTCAGTGACGCGCTATTCAGATGGAAAGAACGTCAAGCTTTCACAGTTTGATTCCAGGGAAGACCTCATTCAGGTAATTGCACCTTTTCAGTTTTACTGCCTTTTTTTGGCCGGGGGTAGCTATCACTATCTGTTGACTGGTAAGAGGTGCTGTTTATGTAGACTGGACATGGCTGCATTTCATGCAGAGTTTTAGTGATTGTGTTGCATCACAAATAGAATTTTGCTAGTGAATGAATCTTTACCTTGTACAACAGTTTTACTTTTTTTTTTTAAGTATGTTGTGAATAGTTGTGTATATGCTTCACAATTTATGGATTTTGTAATTTTTTTTTTATTGATTTGACCTTAAATTTGTTTGCATTACTTTTTTTCTTTGTTTTCAGGAAGAGTTTCACTTTAGCCAGTTAAAAAAGAGAAATAAAAAATTCTCTAGACGTTTTCAAAGTTTAACACATTTTTTAAGACTTGCTGGATTTTTCAGGAATGGTTTGTTTGCTTAATGGGGTTTTGAATGTTCTCAGGAAAAGTTCTTGCCAATTTTTTTCAAATAGTACTAAAATGTCTTACATGGAAAATTAAACAAAAATGAAACTAATAGAATTTATTACTATAAGTGTTGCATAGTTCTGTTCAGTACAATGTCATTATTTTGTGTTCTATGTAAACATGCTGCATCTGTGTGAAAGACGGGCTGAAGGGCATAGCGCCAACAAACTGGGTGGTGGAAGGTTCAGGAAGTAGATTAGTACGCTCATTCTGGGCCGCAGGTGGCCTAGTGGTCAGCGTTCATGACTGCCATGGAGATGACCTCAGGTCCAATCCTGGGCAGGTACGAATGTTCGAACCACTAAATACCAGCTGTGCGTCGGATGGGCACATTAAGCTGTTGCCCCTCCCCCTGGTAATGTCTTCCTTCCCCTTTCTACCTCGCTTCCGTATCACTTTCCTATCGGGCAATCTACCCCAAAACTCCTAGCTTCCTATTTCTAAGGGTTGTTCAAGACCTGGGGTCAGACACTCCCTTTCTAAAATCCTCTACATATGATCTGATCTGACTCAAATTTCTTAGTCTTTGCGTACTGAGGAGGGTGGAAAGCCATGTGGTTTGCCTATGTTGATGTTCTGATATTATTTGTAAAGCAGGTGGGCTATTGCATATAAGGCTACCTCTGTGTATGTAAGATGTAATAGCAGCAAATTTCTATTTTTCAAAGATACAAAAATGGTAAGGGATGCATGATATTATTGGGTGGCAGTAGGTGGTTTCCTGTGAACAGAGAATCCAAGTGAAATAGTCTACAGAAATTCTCCACCATTTACTTTTCTGTAACATAACCAGTTTGTGATATGAGAATTTTGGTGCTCCTCTCAATTTTTGTCATGTTTACGTGCTTTTACTGCCAATCCTTCTCGTTATGAACATATAATTTTTTTAACAAATGGCTTGCCAATTTCGTTTACTACTTAATGTAAATAAGCAAAAATTGTTAATGGGTGTGGAATTCTAATTTGATTATACTAGTATTATTTTTAATACATCTGTTGTGTGAGAAAATCAGTTTTCCAAAATATCCTTGCTTAAACTATTTTGGGATAATTGACTCTTCTATAATGGTAATTTTCTGCTCTTACATAAAAAAGCATTTGAACTTTAAAATTCTTAAGCTATGTGAAAATGTTTAAATAAGGAGGCTTTCAACTGATAACTTGTCTCAAATTTTGAAAGGTTGAAAAAGATGAAGTTATCCTTTCAAAAGGTAAAGACCAAAGTTATCAGTTGAGTTTCTTTTTTAAATGTTTTTTCACATAAGCATGTTTTTTATACTTGCTGGTTTATAGTTATGTTCTTTAGCCCAAATTTATCATGCTCTTGCATAATTGTTTTGAACTATAGAATTACAAATGCAAATGTTAAGTCAATATGTTATGCCAATATGAGTATATAAGATAGTTTTGTCTGCATGAAGTTAAGCTCTGATAAATGATGAAGGGGCTGTTCAGTGAATTTGAACTATAACGAGAGAGAAAAAGATGGTGTGACATGGTTTCGTTCTGCCATTCTGCACTGACATAGGTGCAGTATTCTTTCCAGGAGGGTAAACTATGAAATCATATGAAGATTTCCAACAAGATTTTGTGTGATGTAATATTTTTACAACAATGCAAGGTCATGATCACCAGATTTTTTGCCCTTGAATATTCAGTTCTTGAGAGGCATCCAGATGCATCCATCACTATCTTGATTGGCAGATCTTCGTGGGAATTGTGTCATTCATGGGAAGATTAGCAGTGGTGTGATCTGTAGGTGGAGCATTGACGTATGTCCATTTCCTTAGACCTTGTGACAAGTATGGTTTTCCTTTCTTCCGGGATTGAAAGTGTTTACTTTGGAATGAAAGTGTTATGCATCCATATCAGTACTTTATCATTTGTTTATCCCATCAGGGAAAACTTATTTGCTGTTGTTCAAATGAGCCTACCTGATAAGCCACTGTATCTCAAGGTTTGATTGAGAACACTGCAAGTGAGTGCAACTGTCACTCACTCCCCACCCACTGATGCACTTGTAACTTCTTCTAGCATTTATTGAAAGTTGCTGAAATGTGTCAGCAGACTAATTTTGAAACTTGATACTATTACTTCTATTACATAATACATTGAGTAGTTCATTACTTTCTTGCACCTAGTAGTTTTCAATGAAATTCTTCAGATCTTTACTGACAAGTGTATCTTGTGCAAGACACTTAAAGAATCCAGCTAAGTGCTTGTAAACAGAAATGCTTTTTCTTAAAGATTCAGATTTCCTTCTAGCCTCTGTCTCTGACCAAGTGGAAATCATAAGAGACAAAAGTAAATCTGTAAATCTATTTTATGAACTCTCTCTCTCCCTCCCCTACCTGAATCTATTATTTGCCATTTGCCCAGGCATACATGCTGGGCCCCAAGGCTATAGCTCCCCCCCCCCCCCCATCTGGCCCTGCCTAAACATAAAGAAATTTACTTAATTACTCTACGAGGAAGTAGAATTTGCTTCGACTGGCAAAAATCTTAGAATGTTCAGATTCTTAACGCTGAGATACTTGGGACCAAAGTTTGCCGAAAAATGTTTTTACTCCTTCCTTTGAAAAAAATTAGGGAGTAATTTTCAAAAGTCGGGAGTATTTTAGAAAAATTAACCGATGAAATAAAATACGAAAATGCTAGGCAATTATGAAAAATCAATCCAATCCACATTTTTTCATATAAAAAATATTTCACTACTGCTCAATGTATTTGGAATTTGAATCCGTTTTGTTTCTTGTTTTAGAAATAAATATAATATTCGTATGTTAAAACAATAACATTAAATTTATCATGTTTTGTAATGACCACATGGAACAGCAATGTGTTCAAGAAGTGAAAACATTGCACTTTTGAGGTTCTTATAGGCATCTAAAAATATCTAATAAACTTCTCAGCAAGTTCCACAGCCAAATTTGTTTTTCTGCAGCTGCACAGCATCCAGTGGCTTAAATTTTCATTTTGCTAATATCTGTTTCCCTTACCATTTTTTTTGTCGTTTTTTTTTTTTTTTTAGTTCCCTTGGATGACAATTTTATCCACCGTGAATGCACGATAGCTTTCACTCTATTTTAGGTAAAAGATGAATAGTGTAACTTTGAAAATATAAATACTTTTGAACACCATGCATCAATTTTTACAAATGTTTCAGCTTCATTACTTTCATTTTTGGTAACCTCCCCCAACCCCCTCTTTATCAAGCTGAAATGCAAAGCTTCTTTCAGGGGGAATATTTAAGAATACAGGATACATGTTCTGATCATTGTTGGGGGGAAAATTAGTTATGGGGGTGGGGAACTGCTAGGTCCGATTTCCGTTTTCGGACATTTTCCCTCCATTTTTAAGTTTAAATATAAATATTTATGAAATAAAATGATATTTAACAATAATACTAGGCAGAGGAAAGATCACATGAAAAGTAAAATTATGATTACGGGAGAAATCTTCACTGCGTCTAACTTTAGTTTCCGAAGGTTTTGAAAGATGAAACTTCCGCTTTCGAAAGTTTAGAAACTTTCAGGCGGAAAACATCTCCCACCTCTACTGATTGCCCCAAAATTTCTGTTCAGTTATGCATCTATCTCGAGCAGTGGCGTTTCCTGACACAGAACTAAAGGCGTTGGCACAGATGGAATAATATGTTAAATGTCAATTCTCAAGATCCCCCCCCCCCATGTCTTTTCTTCCAACAAATATTTTAATGTTGCTCCGAGCAATTTACGGGTAACTTTAGAAAAAGTCTGAATAAAATTGAATCGAGAAAGACAGTGTTCATTACATAAGCAATAGGAAGGTACCTAATTAAGTACATTAACCTACTTAAATATGTATTTACAAAAATAAAGTAGAAAGAATTACATAATAAAAAATCAGCAAAACAAAGTGATTACTTACGGTCATTTGAATTCCAGTTCAATTCTTCGTTCTTTCTGCAGGAATTTCTTGATCACTTCTTCATAGAATTTGGATTTATCCTCTTGTCACATCGTAGAAAGTAATTCTTTTTCAATGGAGATAAGGCTTAGATTATCCATGCAATGCTGGGTTTGTATGGCGCAGCAGAATGTGTGGATCCGCTTCAAGGACGAAAACGACCGCTCGACGGATGATGTTTGTGGAAGAAATTGTTGCGATCAGCATAGCCAATTTGTAGATTTCCGTAAATCCATGCATTAGGTTCATTTCCAATAAATCAACAATTTGAATTGGTGTTTTGTCTGAACCTTCATTGAAGAATGCCATACATATAGTTCATTCTGGAGTTTGCTCAAATTAAAAAGAATGCCATAGATTTCCTGCAATTTTTTTAATAAATCGCGAGGAAAATTTTCTCTTTTCTTAAAGTAGGTCATTTTTGTTGGGTTTAACAAATCAAAGTACTGCAACTTTTCAAACGATGCGAATCTGATTGTTAAATGATTGCTAATATTATTAATTATTTTGAAGTAAAGTCTGCGGCAATAGTCTTTCTCTGATTTATTGTTCAACCTCTGTTTTTTTATTGGACTCATTTCTTCCTCCCTTACTTCTCCATGAATACACGACCACAATGGCTCAAAATTCTCCCTTTCACTTTGCAGTTGCTGTTGAAGCACAAGTTATTTTAGTACTGCAGTACAAAATGTCAACATTCGTGGACTGCAGTATACTGAATAATACATCTGAAAAGGCCAGCAAATTAGATAGAACCTTTATAAAAAAAATGTTTTTGAAGTTCTTTAAAAAGCCAACAAATCCTCTTGCTGTCATTGCAGTCAAATGGTCGAAGTCCCCACTTTCACTGACATGTTCAAAAAACATTATCAATACTTCTCTGTTTTCATTGACTGTATGAACAAGTCTTGCGGTAAAATTCCATCGGATAGGAGCTAATGATGGTGTAGCTTTCTAGACATGAAAGCAGAAAGTTGTTGTAATCTTTTAGGAGAAGGAGAGAAAAAAAGTAGGTAATGATTTAAGACCGCTAAAGAAGACTTTAAGCTCTTTGTTGCACTCTAGAGTCTGTTGCAGTACCAAGTTCATTACATGAGCATGGCAATGTGTAAAGAGAGCTTTAGGGTACTTTCCCAAAACTTTGCCTTGAAGTCCATTGAGATGGCCACTCATCACCGCTGCTCCATCGTACGTCTGGGCAATTAATTTATCCCCACACTTATATCTGTCCACGATTTCATTCACATGATTAAACAGTTTCTGCAGTTTTATCAGCGCTCACCTCAAGAAATCCCAGAAATCGTTCTAACATTTTTTTCTGTGAGACTGAAAAATACCACAACACAGCTGAGAGCTGAGATTTATTGCTTACATCTGATGTTTCATCAAATATAATGGCCTCAAAATTGGTGTTCTGAATTTCGTAGTAAATTTTATCTCTCGGGACATTAGCAACGGAATTTATTAAATCATTTTAAATGCTTGCCGAAGTTCCGCGGAAAACTGTAGAAGTCGCTAAATGTTCTTTCAGTGGGGAATCAAACTCTGCACTTGCAATAAGCAACTCCATATAATTTCCCCTATTGAAAGATTCTTCATTTTCCTGATGACCTCGGAATGGTAGTTCCTGTTTCGCTAAATAGCACACGGCATTAATCAACCTCTTCAATATTTCCCTGTTCTTTTTAACTTTTTGATTGTGCAGCTCGATTTCAACCCTTCTTTGGGAATCGAAAAGAATGTCAATTCTAGTAGGGGTCGCAATAAATCTGGTGAATTTAAAAAAACTAGAAAGATTAATTTCAGACTCGCTGTTTTTCTTCACTGCAGTATTCAAATGATTCAAGTCCTTGTACCCTTCATGATTCCAAACAGTTTTCTTATTTGAGAACAACAAGCATATCCAACAGTAAAATTTGTTTTCCACATCACATCCGCAAAGCCAGTCTGAAATTTCGTAGAGCTCTTTACGAAAATGTCTCTCAAAACCTCTTCCAGCGCCATTTTTTCCTTTTACATGTGTTGATATTGTGAGATTAGGACATGGTCGGCCACTGTCAATTGCTCGTTTCTTTTTTGTGTATGAGAGCGATGAAACACTACTGTTTAATAGTTTTTTTTGTTTTTTTTATTACTTTCACTATCAATCTTAAAACAACCGAACCCCCAACTTCACTGTGCAAGCAACAATACAATCGCGTGGAACACAGACAAATTGAACTTGAGCAAAGCATGTAAGCGTTGAAACTGCATACGCCTTTGCTGACTTTCGCACTTGCGTGAGCCGGGTAGAAGACTTGGGGCGCATGCGCAAATTGAGTCTCGTAAAGCAGCGGAGATAATGAGGGGAGTTGTTGCAATGGCTTGGCCTTATCTGGCTGTTTCTTTGGTCCAGACCCCACAGCCTACACGTCATTTGAAATGGAGAGCGCATTAGCGCGACTAACATTTCACAAAAAAAAAAAAAAAAAACATTCTGTGATAGATGAATTATAAAGAAGTCCTTCTTTTTTTTGGTTTTATTTGGGCGTTGACACACAACTTGCACACCCAGAGAAAACGTCGCTGATCTCAAGGTAACCCAAATTATGACGGAACAGGAGAAATTCCTCGAAGCCATCGCACTCTCGTGCTTAAAGATTACAGCGAGATTTTTCGCTGTCGAATTTCCTTTTTTGGAAATTTCTCTATTTTCAAACTGAAATACAAATATTTAAGGAATAAAATGATGTATAACAACAATACTCGACAGATGCAACATCACAGGAAAAAGAAATTACGATTATGGAAAAAAAATCTTTATTATGTTTACTTCCGTTTCTGAAAGACAAAATGCCGTCCTGATGCGTATTTTTAGGAACTGGTACAATTCTTCGATGCATAGTTTTATGCGCCAAGAAAAATTCCTGATGCTTATTTTCACGCGTAGGTAAAATTTCAATGCGTACTAGACACGTAATTACGCATTTTGGCGAACTCTGCTTGGGACTTCGTTGTCATGGGCAGTGCAACAGATAGCATACTTGAACATAAATCAGGAGATGCAGGTTCAACTCCCTCTCCAGTGTGATTTAATTTTCAAGTTTTCTGATGTGATTAATGTTATGTGAGAAACAGTAAAATACACACAATTCAGAGATGTCTGGTTGCTGTGTTAATAATTTCAAAGTATTTCCACATATTATGAGAAGAATATTTCTTCCACAGAATTTACTGTAGATAGCTGTGTTTTCAGGAATGTGGTTGTAGCAGTAGTGTGCTACTTTTAAAAAGTAGCTTTTCAGTCACTGGTGAAATATTCACAGCAGCTGCTTTGTATAGATATATGCCCACATATTTACCAAAACTGGATTTGGGGTATTCAGGGCAGAAACTAAGCATGTGCAATCGATAAGAAGGATCAAGAAAGTTAGGAGGCATTATCATCCTCCTTTCCCCAATAGTCAGCTCCGAATCTTAGATCCTCTGTCCAGGAATACCAGGGCCTATAAAGAAGTCATTCTAAATTATATTCCATTCTAAATACCTATTTATAGTCATTCTAAAATTGCATAGATCAAGTAGCTAGTGCTTTTCTCCTTAAAAAGCAGCTTGGTGTAGATCTTGCAATTTGTTACATTCTTTGAATCATAAAAATCTATGCCCCCTCCCCCCATTGTCAGTTATGTTTATGTAAGCTTTTGTACCTCTGCATATTTGTCCACATGAAGAGGTACTGGCTTTGCATTTCTGCATGTGATTTTAAACAGAACACATTTAAGGAGACAGGGGGCCAGGGACTGGATAGTATTTTGGAGCCCCAGTATCAGTGGCACATCTAAGATTTCACTATGGGTGGCCAAATAAAAAATATCCAGGAGAAAACATTCCCAAAGTATTCTGAGGAAGCCATAAAAATATCCCCACCATATTGAAGTGTGTATCCCATGATTCTTCATGGACAAAATCGGTGTTATCAAAAAAATGTAAAAATGCATCCTGGTTGAAAATTGGATATCAGTTCATTTGTGCTTTATTTCCTCCTTCCTCCAGGGCTCAGCTTGAAATTATATCAAAGTAGTGGACACAATAATGTGATTAAAATATCAAGATTCAAACAAATTCTTAGTGTAGGAAAATTTCCCCCAATTACAGATATATACAAAATATCTGTAATGCTTTTGAAAGATTTCTTGGGGCTACTATACTTTTTGCGGACTTCTAAAAAGCGGAAAGAAACAGAATTTTTTTCACAAGGCCGTTTCTTAGTTTTTGCTGTGCTATCTGCAAAAAAAAAAAAAAAAACTAGAATTCTGTCAATTCTTCAAGCACCCTGCACATTCTGGGGCCCCTTGAAAATGTGGGGCATGGGACTGCATCCCCCTTAGCCCTCCTTTTAAATAGACTCAGATTTTAAACCAGGAACATTATAAAAAATCATAGATATGAGGAAATTTCCACCAGTATTGAAGTGCGCTCTGGAAAGCAAGTTTAAAGTATTTATCTTCATGCATCAGTTCATTATGAGTCTAGAAAGTGAATGGTATAAAATCGATAGTAAAATTATGTATAACTTAGATTTAAAATGGAAATGTTTTAATGTGCACCATTCGTACATTTAGAAATGTGTGCATGGCATAAAATCTAATATTGGCATACATTTACATTGCCTCGTGCACAAGATAGTCATTGTGCATTTTTTCATTGCATTGGCATTTTATGTACCTTACATCTCAGTACAGGTAAGAATTAAAGGAAACTGCTTGCATGAACAAGTGGGAACACTGACTAAACTGAAGTCAGTGTTCCCACTTTGTGGGAGTAGCAGGAAAGGTCTTGCCAATAAAATTATAGATTTGCTCTGAAAAAACTGGTTAAATGATTACATTGTTTCACTAAAATTAACCTCTCACTCTCCAAAAAATCATACATTAATGCTTGATGGAATGGAGAGTAGAAGTTTGAAAATCTTATTTCTCAAAAATTTTATTGAAGTGATATGTTGAAATAAATGTTCCAGAAGTATTTTTAAGAATAAATCTCTTATATTAATAAGCACTTACCCTCATTGCTATTTTTAAAATTTGTGTTCAAGAATGGCTTTATGTAAAGTGTAAAAACATGAATAGTTTAGTGTTTTCATATTTACTGAATTTTAAATTTCATTTACTGAATGTTCACTTGAAGGAATTGTTTTTAACTGATGAACTTTTTGTTTTAGATTGTTTCTAGTTAAAATTCTATATAGCTGTTTAATATATATATATATTGCTGAATTAAATATAGTGCATATAGGCATTTACACTGGCAGTTACATACCTTTTTGTGAAATATGTGCCTTTATTTTTTTTGTAAAGTCATTGATTGGCTGTTTACCAGTGTTTTGGTCTTATGGTTTCAATGATCTTCTTTAATCTTTTTACTTTTTTATTACCTGTTAGAAATGATGATTCTTAAAGCATCCTCTCCTTGGAAACATAGGCATGAACCACTTAATTTTTCCTTAATTAGCTTATATTTCTTCTGTTACTGCAAATTTTTGTATGTATGTTTTTTCTCTTTTCTCTGCATCTTCGTGCGAGTTATTTGCAATAAAAATATTTAACAGAATGAAGGTGCTTTGTCCTCCAGATCATTAGAAAACTACTTTGTAGCATACAGTTCATTAAAAAAAACATTGTTCAGTTTTCACATTTTTTAATTTTGAACTTTTTTTTTGTGTGTGCAGAACTGCCAGTGTTTGCTGGCTTCACAGTTATATCTATATACATCATTGCACTGATGACAGATTACATGATTCTGTCAATTTGTCTTGTGTTATCATAAATTATTTCAATCTCTCCTTTTATTTAAGTAAGCATATTTCAAAGTGCAAATCCCTAAATTTATGGAACAGTTTGTGCCAATCATTGCATTGTGGAGATGTATGCTACTTACAGTAGCGTTTTTTTGAGATTCCTCCTAATATTAAGAATATAGTAGATAGTGTGCTGTCTGACTTGATTGAGATACTGAGCTGGTGCTGATGTCTTTAAACTTATCTATTTTCTTACTTGTCAAATAACTGATTCAAAATGTGAGCATTATGAACAACTTTATCCAAGCTATTGTGTTTAGTGTCCTTTTAAATTGAAAATTCAATCTGAATTAATGTTAGTAGCCTTTGTGTATGCCTCTCTGTGGGTAAAATCTGAAATTTATTTTTAGTACTACATTAAGAATTGTTGTCTTAAGATTGTGCAATCTTGTATTCTGTGTTCATAAATGTTACATGTAATAAAATAACCATAGGTGCAAAACTAATAAATGAATCAGTACTGGTATAATTAGTGAAACATTATTTTAATGTATCAGGATTAAAGATTATTGAAATGGTACAACTAAAACATGAGTTGATTTCCTACTGTATATGTACATGCTGTTATAAATTGCATTCAGTGGAATTTCAATTTCTTATTGTCTTCAAATATATTTTCAGGCCATACTCTGCAGTTGTTTTATTCCTGGGTACTCAGGATTTATGATTCCAACATTCCATGACTTGGTTAGTATGACTTTGTTGTGTAATTATAAGAATGTTTCTTTAGTTTGCATTGTTTTAAGAATATCTTCAGACGTGTCAGTGATAATTTTTTTTATCGGTATTATGATCTTGTCAGTCAATGGTATTGTTGTGAAAGTAATTATGTTCTGCAAGAGGGATGAAAACATGCTTTAAGAAAAAACTTTACTATGAAAATAAAATAACAATGGCACACGTTGTACAGTGATTTTGAGTTTCCTTTTGCATGTGGTGTAATTTTAGTTTCACATCCATCTAGGTCATTGCAGTGTTCATGTGCGCAATTTCAATATATATGCTACGACTGACGTGAAAAATATATATCTTGACTTACATTAGAAAAATGCTTTAATTTAATAAAAAAAATTATATCTTGGCAAAAAGTAAAATGCTCTTTTGTCATGATATAAATTACAATTTGATTCTTTAATTTTTCTTTTTGTTCTAAGTCCGCAATTTTTTAATTAAGTTTATATTTTAGGAGCTTCGAACTAACAAAAATCAGTTTGCTTTAAATGTTAATTAAGCAAATCGGGACACATTGTGCGTAATGACACACGCACAGTGATTGTAATTATTATGTATGGTTTGTACACTGAAGAGCAATTAAATTAGAGACAGCTGGTGTTATGCAAATGTGGCACTGTGGGCGGCCCTGTGAACGGAAACGACATGAAATGTGCAGCGATCCGACAATATGAGTGATGCGATGGGAATCGGTAAGAGTTGGACGCAGTATGGGTAAAACGAAGGATCTAAGCGCATTTGATCGTGGGCAAATTGTCGGGACCCGACGAATGGGTCACTCCGTCTCGGAGGCGCCCCGGTGGCGCAGTGGTCTGAGCGATAGCCTCTGATCATTCGTCCGTAAGGGGTACGGGTTCCAATCCCGGTGAGGCATGGATGTTGTGTTTGTCTTACGGCACTGGCTCTCGCCCTTCCCTAGAACCAGTGACCCTAAATTAGGGACGGGCGACTGCTTATAGCCCATTGAGTTGCTCACGGTGGTCGTTAAAACTCTAATAAAAAAAAAAAAAAAAAAAAGAAAAAAGAAAAAAAAACTCCATCTCGGAAGTCGTGCAGGCACTGGGATTTTCATGAGCCACTGTGTCACGGGTGCACCGTGAGTACATCGAATCCGGTAAAACCATCCCTGCAAGGGCAAACTGCTGCAGACAACAGCGTGTGGATGAGCGGGGTCATCGTCGTCTAGCTCGCATTATAACAGAGAATAGACGATCCACAGTGTAAGAAAACACTTGGCAATTTAACGCTGGTGCACAAAAACGTGTAAGCAGCCGCAGCATCCAGAACCATCTCTTCGCTATGGGGTACAGAAGCCATCGTCCTATGAGGGTACCACTGCTGACCGCACATCACAGGGTGCAACGATTAGCATGGGTGCGGGAACATCGCCACTGGACCCTAGACGTGGGAAAATGTTGCCTGGACTGACGAGTCGAGATGCACGTTGGTACATGCGGATGACAGGATACGAGTATGGTGCAAACCACGTGAAGCGATGTATCCTTCTTGCCAGCAGGGTACTCTTCAAGCTGGTGGGGGTGGTATTCTCGTCTGGGGATTGTTTACATGGACTGAAATGGGACCCCTGGTACGTGTGACGTCGTCCCTCACAGGTCAACATTACCGGGTTATCCTGGACAACCATTTGCACCAGTTTGTGCACCTTCAACATCCCACTGGGGACCTCATCCTGCAACAAAACAATGCACCGTGCCATCGCTCCAAATTGTATCCGAATGGTTGGATGAACACTGCACCGACGTCACGACGTGACCTCGCTTCCTTGGCCAGCTAGGTCCCCTGACCTCAATCCCATCGAGCACATCTGGGATGCCATAGACAGATGTTCGAGGCTGTGACCCCCCTCCATCAAATCTTCGTGAACTGTGGGAGCTTGTTCAGGGGTCGTGGATCCGTATGTCTTCCCAACGCTTCCGGTGTCTTGTCAAGTCCATGCCGAGACAAATTGCTGCCGTCATCAGGGCGAAAGGTGGTGCTACATGTTACTAGACAGGTATCTCTAATTCAATTGCTCTTCAGTGTATATATAAACCATACACAAATAATTTCGATAGGTATTTTCTACCAGTCTTGTGGAACAAAACTTCTGGGAAATGTTAATTTCTGGAATTTTGCTTTTTATGTATGGTTTATATATGTTATCATCAAAGTATGAAATCAGTTATTTCATAGAATATCTAGTTATTTCATGAAATAACCGATAAAGTCAGTTAAAGCGTAAAACTCACTTGTATTCTATGGTTTAACTAGTTATTTTATAGAAGAATGATCTACACCCCATTAAAGTGTAAAATAACAGAGTAAATAAATCCCAAATTCGAAAGGCTGTAAAGTGAGAACCACTGGTCAGAAATAGCACACCATTTTAAGCCCACTATAAAGTGTTTATAATAATAATGATATTTACTTTTATGTTTCATTTAACTTTTGTTTAGTTTTGTTATTTATAAATTTTTCGGAATTAAGTTGTACAGAAGATCTGCAAATTATGTTTTAATGAACTGAATGTTCAAAGGGAAAGTAAACTCTGAAAAATGTTTGGAAATTCAAGCTAAGAAAATGAAATTATTGTCAGATAAATCTCATTCTGAAGCCTCTGTGGGGCTTACAATCCGTATCCCAGTACCTGAAGTTGATCGAGGAAGAGAGGAAGGGGTGACGCAAGATCTATTTTAGCTGTTATCATAAAAATAACCGAAGAAGGATTTTTTCAATTGGGAACGAGAAACGACCGCATAAAACAGCTATATTCCCGATCCCAGTTTAGCATCTGTGAACAAAAACTAATTCAGATCGAAGAAGTGCCGATTATAGAGAAAGCGCTCCTGTCGGGGATTTAAAAAATGTTCATGTAAAACGCAGTGTGTCAAATAAAAAATGTTTGTTTTAGAAATGATCTATGCAATTCCAAACGCCATTTTAGTAATCCCTGTTGTAACAAATGATTTTGTGTCTTTATATAAATAACATTTTGTATGCTGTATAATTCAGTCAAATTGTTTATTTTACACTTTAACTTTATCATTAGTTAATTTATAGAATACCTAGTTATTTCATAGTATAACTAGTTAAAGTGTGGAATTATTAATTTATTACACGCTTTAACTAACTTGATCAGTTATTTCATTAAATAACTAGGTATTCTATGAAATAACTGAATTATACACTTTAACGGTAACATATACACTCATAATGCTGTAGAACAAAAAAAAAAACTCATTTCGGGAATATCAGAATTTTTGGAATTTTGCTTTTTATGTGTGGTTTATATATACAGTCATAATGCTGTAGAACAAAAAAAAAATTATGTTGTACATTTTATTAACCATTTTGAATCTTTCAATTTTATATATAAAGTTCCATGTTCTGTTGTAATGATAAAACCACAAACTAAAACTTGCAGTTAGTTGAAAAATTGAGCCTAACCGATTTTTGGTATCCATTTTTATAATGACTTCATTTTCACAAGACTCTGGAATCCTGCCAGTAAGCAGTTCAGCAGGTAAAAGAAAAACTTTAAAGATTATCTTCAGGTCAAAAAATTTTTTTTCATAATATCAAGACTAATGCCTAACATTGTACAGTAGGAATGGTAAAATAGGGAAAGTCCAACTCTTGCTTTATCAAAGTTGTTGGGTGGTATCAATTTCATGGAAAATGTATCGCACAGGGTTTGTCAAGTATATGCAGCAAGTAAATCTTGTAGAAGCTGTGTGGGAAGCAGTCATTTAAGCAAAAATGTAAAAAGTAATCTATGATTTAATTCTGTTTCTGGCCTTGTAAATGAATACCAACTCAAATTTCTTGTTTTCATAAAACAGTGAAGGGAAAGTTATTTCGAAATTTATGTTTAAATGAAGTTTCAATAACTACAGCCTGTAGATCCTATCAAAATTAAGTTAAAAGAACAGGAAAATAATTGAAAAAGTTACCATTTTTTATTGGTGATTTGTAAAAATTAGTTGTTCAGTGACATTAATAGCTAACACAGAAGTGCTGATATTCTTGTTGCTGATTTTGATAAGTTGTTGAAAAAATAGAAATTTGTCCATCAGGATGAAAGATAGTTAATTGGTTTAGTTTTCCCAGCTACTACTTGGTTATGTGAATAACATGACTGCAGAGTAACTGGTAAGTAAAGGTGAGGTACTTTTTTAAAATGACTTGATGCCAAAGGAATCTTACAGGTTCCTTGACTGAAAATTAGAAGTCCAAGAATTCTGAGTAGCAAGAGAAGGATACTTGCATGTGCTTTGGAATGCTTCTTCCCCTTTATAAAGATTTTTGTCTCTCTAAAACATCCCTTATATCCAGCTTTTCCTTTTGCTAAACTGATATGTTGGCATTTTTTTATACAGAAAGTATATCTCGTGTTATATTATATTTGTGGAGATTGTTTGAAACTTGATCTCTTGATTGGTGATAAAAAATATTATGCTCTGTAATATCATGATTGCATGTTATTATTCTACTTATAAATCAGAACAATTTGGCTATGCTTTATTGCAGAAATGTTTTTCTCGCATGCTACATGTTTTATTTGAAAATGAAATTCAATAGTTGAAAATGATGTACTTGGAATACTTCACCTATGTGACTTTTTATCTTGCAGGCTTGTTTTGATGGTGGCTTCAGTGACAATTTACCTGTCCTAGATGAGAATACAGTTACTGTCTCACCTTTTGCTGGAGAACATGATATCTGCCCTCAGGATGACAGCTGCAATATCTTACAGATTAATTTGGCCAATACTCATATTGCTGTACGTATCAAATTGCTTTGTGAATAAATCAAATGAAATTTTGTTTCCATATTTATATGCAATGATTTGTGTTTTCATGTTTAATTGTGTGAGGGTGCAGTGGTGAAGACAATTTTTGACTGAATATTTTGGGAGATGTGTTCAGAAACGTGTTCTCTTTGCATTTATTCTAGTCTTTGCTGGCCATTATTTATAATATAAGGCAGTTTTCCATGTTTCTGTTCAATAGAAAATAAGGACACCTTTGACAAGTGATTGATAGTTATGAATGAAATTCAAACCCAGTTTGTGCTGATAGTGAAAAGGAATTTTTTTAAGGAGCTCAGTATGTTGTC
Organism: Macrothele yani; assembly: GCA_039090855.1. Classification (NCBI taxonomy): domain Eukaryota; kingdom Metazoa; phylum Arthropoda; class Arachnida; order Araneae; family Macrothelidae; genus Macrothele; species Macrothele yani. The sequence continues at coordinate 12,873,262 of CM077003.1, read as the reverse complement.
TATTGATGGTACCAAGATGGACACTTAATTATATTTGAAAAATATGATAATAAATGCACATGTACTGTATTATGGCACTATGCCAACTAATGATAAACCAAATAGTATGTGGGTAATGTTATGGTTGTAGCTAATATTAAATGCTTTTTCAAATTAGACCTATGGAAGGTGTGATATTGTGAACAAAAAAACAACTTAAAAATTTACTTCATCTATTGGGAAAAGTTTGCACGATAGCTCGAAATGGATAAGAACTCATAGTTGTCTAACTAAATCAGATGCAAGTTTTTCTATGACTTTTGCAAGCTGAAATAAATGCAAATAAATGTCACTTGCATGTTCCATTGAAAGAGGAAATACATAGCAAGTTTTGACCATGGTGTTTCAGCTATCCAATGGGGAAAAAATGTTTTTTTTTTTTTTTTTTTTTGGACCCTTTTAGTTACCATGCAAAATACACACATCGTCTGAACAGAAAACTGTGCATTAGGAAAAGTGGAAAATGTTAGGATCATCATGCAATGTGTGTATCTCATGAAATGCAGAAATTGATTTTTAATTTTTGAAATGTTGAGGTGCCTGCAGATGGACTGGTAACCTAAAGTGGTACTAATGTCATTGTTTCAAACTTTTTTGTTTGAAAGGACTCTAGCATAGAAAAGAAAAAGGTGGCTGTTTCAGTTCTACTGGTCTTTTTTTTTATTTTTGTTTTGGTTAGAAAGTCCCATAACAATATTGTTACGACCCACCCCGCCATTAATTATGGAATTAATGGGCGTGGTGGAAGTAGTAAATTAATTACAAATTAATTAATTTTGGATTTTCGCAGGGGCTTGGTTAGGAGCTTACATTAAAAAAAAAAAAAAGTGGAAAGAAGGAATAAAAGCGATGAGCAGGCAATAGACTTGTCATGTGAGAATCGAATGTATGTGCACCTGCAAATGTTTACCATTAAGTTAATGGGTTGGCTAACAGTTAAGTGCATTTTCAATCATAAAAAGACTCACTTGGCAAAAACTAAACCATTTTAGAAGTTCCATTCCATTGTGAAGCAGATCGGTGCTAGAAAGGGGTTAGGCATAACTTATGAAGAGGTCTGTAAATAATCCAGAATTCGTCCATTATGTTGGTGAATGCTTAAAATCACCATTGTGGCTTTGTGCTCTTTGTGTAATGCAGCGGTTCACTTCAGCGTTTTACGACAAAGAAACAAATAATTAGTTGCTCAACACATAGTCTGAGTTACACTCTGGTGAAATGCCAGGGCATTATGATACCTGCACAGCAAATCTCCTGCATTTTTTGTTTGTTTGTGTGTGAAGGAGGAACTCGTTAGCTCGAAAAAAATAGTAAAGAGCTCTATGAAGAAAGCAGAATGCTTGTATCCTCGTGTGTAAAGTAGCAGAAAAGAAAGTGTTAGGCGAAAAGACGCCGACCATGTACCTAAAGCTGTTGCGAAATAAAGAAATCATATAGCTGAAATTTGTAGGACCTAGCACTGCTCAAATGGAAGTCACGTAAGAAAGATTCAGATGTCAAGTAGGTCAATGAACATAGTATAACAGAGGGAACATTGAGTCTCAAAGTGCTACAAAGAACCCCCACCCACCTGTTGGTTGCTTATCTGGAGAACCACCGCAGTGGCTGTGAGACAACCAGGGAAAGTTTCTCCTGTGAAGCTACTTGTGTCTGACTACATCTCGTGAAGGCTTGGTCAATGCCGTTGCGAAGAGTGGAAGCATCAAAGTGTTTTACAACAAATTAGTTAGAGTGCAGGTGACTGATGTCACCAAACCTGTAAGGCAGCATATGCATTTCTTTTTTTTTCTTTTTTTTTGATATGTCATGTGGTGACCACCAAATTGTAAGTACATTTTATCTATTTACATTTGTGACCAAAAACAAATAATGGCTAAGGAACTGAGACAAAAGTTGTGAATTGGCAATTACCTCATGTAGTGAACAAAACTGATAGATTTCTTTTAAAGGACCAGACTGCGAGATTTCAATACACAAGACTCTACCTGGAGTAAATTTTGGTCAGAAAAGACCACTCCACCAACAATAGATTTGCATGTATGTAGCCTAGAATTCGGTATCTTTATATAATTCATTAAATTGTTTGCATGTGAAGTCAGAGCAGTATTGTGACCTCTTTTCAGATGAATGTTGTCTTATCTAAGTGTTTAAGTGTGTGCCCATAAATTAGTCTTCGTGCCAAGGACAGCATCGAATAACCGTGGATAAAAATTAATAATTGCTCTGCCATGGTCGTTACATTTGTGGTCCGTGGTTGGATCCCAGTCATTACAATACAGTTAATTAGTTAATGTGAAATAATTTAGGCATTACTTTTCTGTACAAAAAAAAAAAAAAAAAGTTTGATTTAAATTTGTACAAGAATAGTTTTTATTTTTAAGTTACATTTATGTAGTAGAGTTCACTAGATAATTACTTTTTTTTCACTCCATCTGCATATGATGCTTATTAGTAACATCTAATTCTTGTGCAAAAGTGCTTTTAGGAAACTGGTTTAAGACTGAACTGTGACTTTGGTGGACAAGTGGTCTAAGGCACTAGCTTCTGACAATTTGTTCAAGATGAGCTTGTGTTTGAATCCTGTAACTGTAGGGGGGGGGGTCCTTTCCAGCAACCAGTGGCCCTAAATTAGGAATGAGCAACTAATTATAGCCCTACGAGTGGCTCGTGGTGGTCTTTAAACCCTGGATGGGGGAGGGGCTCAACGGGTGGGGGTAAATTGGAAGAAGAGAGAAAAAGCAGCAATTCCTCCCCCAAACTTAACAAAAAGGCAACTCACAGATTTATTGGATTTACCAATTTCATTGTACTGTGCTGCTTTTATGCAGCTAATAGAGCAAACACCATTTCGTTCTTTTGAAAAACGAAACATTGTTTTTGTAAGAAAAGCATTTTAAACAGCACGTTGGCGATAACACATTTTTGTAAAGACTGTGGTTCAATTAGCCCAAATGAAAATAAATGAAGTCTTTTTTTTTTTTTTTTTTTAACCTTTTGTAATATTTGGTAGCTTACATATGTGTGAACTGTTTTGTTTATAATTTTGTATAATAAGCCATAAAACTGAAAAGTTCAGTGTATTTTGCTTTTGTGAAATCTCAAGTTTCAAAAATTCTGCAATTGTTTTTCATATAATTAAATGCAGACTCATTTAAAGGTTACTTTTTCTATCTAACCTTCTTGTTTAGATTTCTGCCAGGAACATTTACAGATTTTTCAGGATACTGTTTCCACCCCGTCCTGAGATTCTCAGTAAGATGTGTCAGCAGGGATTTGATGATGCCCTGAAATTTCTCCAAAGGAATAGTAAGTACCTGTTTTATTTTTTTCCCCATCCACATTAAATGCTAACTTATGAAGGTCATGTTATTTTTAGAAACATTTGTGAAGTTGTTCAATGAAGAACTTTTTCACACTGTGCTTAAATGTAATATTTAACTCTTCTTTCAAATTTCTTACACTGATCTGTGTCTGTTTGTCTGTCTGGACTTGCTATGTTTCTCTCCCCCTATCCCCACCCCACTCTTTCAGCTAAGTAGAACTGTGTATCTGCCTTCAGCTTGTTGTTCAGTAGTTTCTACAACTTATAATATTATATTATATTTTAACTTGAAGAGCTTTCAAATCTTGTTCATATCTTCTCAGTTCTTTTGTATTTCTGCCATGGATACAGTTTCTAATAATTGAGAACATAACAGGTCTTGAAGATCTAGAGGCCAGAAATGTGAAAATACAAAAGAACTCAAAGTATGAAGAATATTTGAAATCTTGTAAAAGGAATTTAATTATTTCAATCTGAATAAAATGTGTTTTTAACTTGCAAATGGTTTTTAAATGAAAATTTAATCTCTTTTGGCATGCTTATGTGTGCCACAGAATGGCTAGATGTTATTACCATCTGTATGCTTGTGATTCTCATTTAAAAATTCTTATTTGATGGATGTAAGCTTGACCACAATTTTTCTTATATTTCTTATTTCTATGATCAGTACAGTCTGCCCATTAGGTGGTGTAAATGTATATTGTTATTGAGTCCTTTGTTTGTACGAAGCAGCTGGAAAGTTTTTCTTCAGATTGAGGTAATAATGACCAAGATATCCACTCCCCCGAGTATGGACTTTCTCCCAGTAGGTGTCTGAACCACAGTGTTGTCATTGTTTGTCATGGATTAAGTTTCCCATTGCCATAGAATTTTCTGAAACATATATAGTGGAATGATATAGAACATTGTTTGCTTTCACCAAAAAGTGTACTTGTTATTTCCAAGAATTGGTGGAATCATTTTTGGTATTATTACCAGCCATATGTTGCATTACCAGTAGAAATTCACAAAAGAAGGCATTTCATAAAAAAGGACACAGTGAAAAATTATTTTGGTAGGTATAGTACTTGAAGCTTTTACAGTATTAGAAAAAAATATTTCATTTTAAAACTAAAAGTTTATAATTTAACTGTCTGCTTGTGTGTGCACACACACACACCTTTTTCACAGTGCTGTAAGATTAACAGCTGTACTGCAGTAGTAAACATTGCCAGTAATGAGCCTTGAATTTAAAATCTTATGAGATTGTGATCAGGACATTAACAAAAAATGTAAGAAAATCATTTAAGTACTACCTTTAAAATCTACTAGACACAAAATCAAAACTTTTATTTTGGTTTGAGGTTAAAAGCCACAGCACTTGTGGTAAAATAAATGCCAGTTGCATGCCCCATGGCTCTGATGCCAATGTGGTGCATACCATCACCCCTAATGGTTTTTCTCTGAACTGCTCAGCAACAAATTACCTCCCTCCCTTTTTTGACAGTTTAATGATTTCCTAATGGAGAATTTACAGTAAAAAATTCCAATACCGTTTTGGCAACCTAATTTAATGGCATAAAAATAAAAAAATAAAAGCTGCTAGTGTTAGTTGCAGAGGATGTTTTTGTATGGTACTGTAAAGTAATCTCATTTAATGGATGTAACTCGGTCTTCTACGTACAGCAAGTTAAATTATATGATACATTATATATTCCAGTGGTAGTGAAGAGGTGTTGAAGTAGAACATTTAATGAAGTTCAGCGCATGATGTTATCATTGCCCATGAGGAATCTTCTTCTATGATATCCTTTCTTTTTAAAATTGAATTTGCAAGAAGTTTTAGTTGGTGAACTGGTTTCAAAATCTAATTGAAAATACTTCACTTTTCTCTTTTTGTAGAAAAAAACTCTCCTGTTGATCAGGTAAAGCAGCTGTTAACAGAAGTCTAATTAGGATGTTAGGGTAGCATGTTTTGAACTCCCTAGAAAAATGGTCTAAAGAAAGTTGCAGTTGAAATGAAGTTAAGGAATATGCAATGTTGATCTTAAGTTGCTTTACTCTTTTGTTCTCTCCCTAGCTGTGAAGTTTAAGCCTAATACTAGGTACCACCTATGATGGAGTTTGGGAAAATTCTAGTATGTTATTTCTTCACTGATGCTGAAAGATCTGCTTTGTATGTAGCTAATAGTCCTGATCAGAAATAACTTAATTAAAAGTGGAGGATAAATGAGGAGTTGTAATAGTTAGGGTTTTTGTCTTGTCACCACAACATTGCAGCACTTCCAATCAACATCAAAATGATCTCAACATTTTTTATTTAGCATTTTGTTCTTATGTGACTTAGAATTTGTTGCTGCTCCTCAGAGCAACATTAAAAAAAAATCCAAATAATAGTATCAGTGGTCTTCACTATAGGCAGTTTGTATGTGCTTGAAAGAATAAAGAAAATATTATGTTTCCTGTACTTTTTCCATCATATGTAATTGATGCTGTTTATCTATCTATTTATTTATACTTCTTCCCTTCTAAGTTCTTTTATAAGAAATAGGTACATAATCTTTCTGAATTTGTGTTGAGGTGTACTTTTTGATGGCATGAATAATTTTTTTGACCTTCCAAAGAACTCAGTTAATTACTGCTACTTTTTGATAGCAAAAATAATTTTTTTGACCTGAAAAGAGCACAGGTAATTAATTCCTACTATGAGAAATGCATTTAGAAGTTGGAATTCATAATCATAGCCATGCTCTAAAAATGATTACCTGCAAAATAAATAAGTAAAATCACAAAAAAAAAAAGAAAATTGGAATTTTCAATTCTGTTATGAATTGTTTTTTTTTCATGTTACTCATTAAAGTGCCGGTAATAACTTAGAAGATATTACGAGAATACTCAAAAATAGATTTAAAAACTTTGTAGAAAGTTCAGATAGTGATCCAAACTTATTTCAGTGTTTTTTATCAAAGCTCTTACATCAGTGGTGAATGAATTACCAAATTTTGGGGTTCAGCCCTCCCCCTTTCCCCTCTTAAAACACATTTGTTTTCTAAATAAAGTTTTTCAAGTGCAGCTGTTAGCCCAAAAATTTGGGTAATTCGTTAAAAAAAAAAAAAATCTGACACTATTTTCAAGAATATTGAGCTATTGTTTCTTGAAATGTTTTGCAATTGTGCATTGCTTTAAAAAATGGCAAAGTTCAGCCTCATTTTGATGTATAGTTCTTTTGTTTTACTTTCAGAACGTATAACATGCACGAGATGTATGGCAGTGCAGTCATGCCTAACTTTTTCTGAAACAGATGGGACTGATACTGATGCAAGTGCTAATAGTGAATCTGATTATGAGCATACGTATGATGACTGCTTAGACTGTAGGTACAGAAGACAAATGGCTCTTTTGGACAGTCTGCCAGAATCTGTCATTAAAGGTAAGTTTCAAAGATGCAGTTTCCATGCATTTGAATAGTGTTTGCCCATTTGATTTACCTTTGATTTTGTTTTTGAATGGTGAAGCTTTAGTGGCATCTTTTCTTCTAATGACAGAAAGTCGGTTGCTTTAGTTTTAGATGTAATAAACTTCAATCACTTTATTATGCCATAAAAAATAAAATAATAAAGATGTGGTGGCAATCACTTTATTATGCCATAAAATAAATAAAGGTGTGGTGGCAATCACTTTTCATTTGCCCCATCCATATCCACTTCAATGCAGTAAAATATTTGTGCTGTAAATCATTCGAAGAACAATCTGCCTTAGATGCACGATTAAAACTAACAGGAGAAAAAGGTTTTATTAAAAGTTGATTTATTTTTCCTGCAAGTTTTAATCGTGCATCAAAGCAAAGTTCTTCGTATCATAACCATTTCTCTGTGGGCATAGTACAGGGTGTCCAAAAATTATTGGACACATTGCAAAATTATGTACAAAAAAAAAAACTATGAGCATTGTCTGTTTTTCTATGTCATGTATTACTAACACGGTTTCTAAATTTTTGTTTTGCAGAATTGTTATTCCCAGAATCCGATAGATGGCACTAGGTGTGGCCTGATGAGAAATGTATGAGAAATGTGCAATCAGTAGTAATGTCATCCGTACAGCAGAAGGCGGTGTGTGTGTGTGTGTGTGTGTGTGTGTGTGTGTGTTATGGCTTGCAGAATTAAAGTCTGTCATTAAAGTTAAAAGACCGTACCGTTTAGAGTATGGTTGTAATCCTCCGTCAACGAATTCAATTAAGCGATGGATGAAGCAGTTTAAAGAAACTGGCAATGTGGAACATCGTGGAGGAGTCGATAGGCCTAGCGTCGGCGGTGAGACGGTTGACCAAGTTAATGAAAGTTTCCGACGAAGCCCCAGGAAATCAGTTCGTAAAGCAAGCAGAGAACTGTGCATTCTGAAATAGACAGTTCATGATATCTTGCACAAGAAATTAAAGTTTCATGCTTATAAAATTCAAATAGTGCAAAAGATGCATGTAAATGATCAATCACACTCTGTGATAAGATTTCGCTGTGGACAAGCTGAATCGAGTGGTAAACGACAAAAACTTCCTCAGTACTGTAATTTTTCATGATGAATCCACATTTCATGTATCAGGTATTGTGAATCATCACAACTGTAGGATATGGGGCAGTGAACTGCCTCATGCTGCAATTGAACTGGAACGTGATTCTACAAAAGTTAATGTGTGATGCACTCTATCAAAAAGAGAAGTGATTGGCCCTTTCTTATCCTGCGAAAAAAACATAAATGGTGACATTTACTTGGATATGCTAGAAAATTTCGCTAGACCCCAGATCAAAAGATATGAGATCGTTTTCCAACAAGACCTCCGCATTGGTCAATGTGTGTACGTAAGTGCCTAAATGAGCATTTCCCCAACAGATGGATTGGGTGTGGTGGTCCTATTCCGTGGCCTCCTCGCTCTCCAGATCTAACTCCATTGGATTATTTCATGTGGGGTTATGTGAAAGATTGTGTCTATTAGACGCCTTGTACTGATTTGCAGGAACTGAAGCAGCGTATCACAGCTGCTATTAATTCCATAACTCCTCAGATGCTTGCCAATACATGGCATGAAATAGAGTATCGCTTGGATGTACTACGAGCAACCAAGGGATCTCGCATCGAAATTTATTAACTTGCGTAGTTACATTGTAAGTTAGTAAAGTTAGTTTCTTTCTATCTGTTTAATGTTTTGTTTTATATAATTAATGTGTCCAATAATTCTTGGACACCCTGTATATCTATTTCTGGAAGTCATACTGAAAAAATTACTTTTGCTTCTCATTGAGATAAACATGACCAAAATCATCTTTGATGCATTTTTTTGCTTTCCCTGTTTATCTAATTTTATATTGTGTTTATTTAATGTGTGTTGTTAGGTAGCAGTGGTTAAGTTTCAGAAAAGCAAGGAGTATACTATCTGTATGTATGTATGTATGTATGTTACCCTGCTGTTTTGTAGGACATTATGCACCATTATGAATAAAATAATAAAGGTATGGTAGCAAATATATGGTGTGCATCCATTCTGAATTAGCCTTTGTTGTTAAAAGATATACTTTTTATGTGAGAGACTTCAGCAAGCATCACTGTTGTTCCAACATATTGTTACCATTCAATGCTTTTCTGAGTTATTCTTTTTGATAAATTTAAATTTTGTTTTTATACCTTCACTTCTACTGTGACATGTTTGGCCAGTTCATGTACACATAAGTTTAGCAAATTTATGAGCTTTGAGAGATATAAGTGAAGCAGGAATTTCAGGTATTACAAAAAGTACTATTGGAATTTATATTTGCTTGTAGCTAGCATTATGTAATTTTTTTTACGAGCCTATATTTTTAAGAGGTGCATGCGTATAAGTAATACACTGATGCACCCAACATGACTTACCTTGAAAAAAGACACAAAATTGCATCAAAAATTAATGTATCTACTTATGAATTATGTGTGCTTAACCATGCTTACATACATATCACTAAGCTGTTTTAGTTGCTCACTGTGATCGTTAAACCTTTCTCTAAGCTGTTTTCCGAGATTCAGAGGTTATCTCCAAAAAGAAATACAATACAAACTACCAGATAATTTTTATTTACTGTTGCCATATCAAACTTTCCAATTTACAGTGATCTTGACGTACAACTTGGGCTTCACTGGCATCCATCACATGCCGTACACAAGATCTATACTTCATACTCTTTTTCTCGTGCGGAAACTCCTGAATCTTATCCTCCCATTACTTGGCCTTCCTCTGCCTTTCCTTCCTGCCACTTGGGCTAAAAAAATTTCTTAGTAAGCATCTCATCACTCATTCTTTCAACATGGCCAAACCATTGAAGCATATTAGTCTCCACTTTGCTAACGATAATTTGCTTCACATCACACAACTGCAACACGTCTTCAATCCTCACACAGTTGAAACGTGTCTTGACACAAACCCCCCTTAAATAACACATTTCTCCAGCGCACAAACGACTCCTATGTTTCTTCTGTAGTACCCAGGTTTCACTGCCATGTATCAGAGTAGGAACAATTACTGTTTCATACACAGCCATGCGGGACTCTCTAGAGAACCCATCATTCCTGTGAAAACCTCCCAGAGCAGCTATGACTTTCAATGAAGAATTCACTCTCCTACTAATTTCACCATCCAATTTGTTCTCTCTGTCAAAGATGCTTCCTAACTACACAAACTCACTCACCTGGTTAATCACAGTGCCATTTATACTTAAATTACATTCAGTGCTACCAGTTCCGCTCTCAAAAATATAACTTTGGTTTTTCCCTTATTTATACTCAGTTTGAATTTCATGCAAACTTCGTACATCCGGGACAACATACTCTGTGCTTAACCATTATAATTGTTTTTCATGATTATTGTATCAGTTCAGACTAGGGTAGACAAAAAAATTAGATGCCAATTTCTTTAAATTGGGGCATATTTTTTGTTCACCTGGTATCTGCCCCCTAGAAATTATTCATTAGCACGGAAAATTTTGGTGAAAAAATGCAAAAGATCATAAGAAATACAGTCAACTCCGCTTACAGTGAACCTCTGTGGACTCTCATATGTCATTCACTATGTCCGAGGTTCACTAAAACAGAAGTCTTTTCTTAATCTGAATTGAGTGGTGAGCAAGAATATAAAATATATGTACATATGTATCTTAAAAAATATTTTTATGTATATAGTGTACATTCATTAAATTAAGTAAACAAAATTAATTTTAGATTACCTTAACTAACATGAAAATAGTCTGTTATGTGCCGCTGCTTGCTGCAAACAGTTTTAATAAATATTTTCTCTGTGCTTTTGCTACACTTGATTCTACATTTTCCATACATTCTAGGAACTTTAGCTCAGTCCTGACTCTCTCTCGAACATCTCTTTCACTGTTGAAACACGTGCTTCATTATCATTCTCATCTTCAGCCTAGTTTTCTTCCCGTACTGAAACAGTCTTTCACAGCCTCTACAATAGTTTCATTCGTTATATTATAACTTCACAATCTTCAGCTTCAGTGGAAGTCACATCAATATGCTGAAGCAGGTCCTTAAGAGAAACATCATCATCATCTTCTTCGAATGCCACACGTCCAGTAGCCAAACCAGACCTCCTGAAACAGTTCTGTATAGTGACAGTTGGCACACTCCTCCAGGCTTTGTTTTCGAAAACTGCACCATTCAGAATATTTCATGTGTTCTGCTTTGATTCAAAGTCATGGATTAAATGAAGCGTTACTTCCCTTCCGTAATAGGTTTTTAAGCTGCGAATCACACCTTGCTCTATGGATTGAAGGACTGACGTGGTGTTGGCAGGCAGAAACACAATCTTGATGAGGTTTTTAATCCTCATCAAGATAGTGTTTCCCTCATCAAGTAGGTCTACATCTTGATGAGATTTTTAATCAAGATGTAGACCTACTACTCCTTAAATCAATGCATTTAAGGAGTAGTAGGTCTACAATGTTGTTCTCAACAATTCTTTCAAGTTTTTACAAGATTTGATTTGAAATAAGTTACAACTTCATGTTGCAAGTACATTCTTTTCTTTGAAGTTTTATTTTTTAGGTTCACTATAACCGAAGTTGAGGGTTCACTATAAACGAAAATTTTAATGTACATTTCCGATGTTGCGAGTCGGGACCAATGATTTAGGTTCACTATATCCAGAGTGAACTGTACATTTTGTTTTTATCATGTGTGCACATATTCCAACTTATTTTGACTTCTGTGTGTATGTACATTCTGCTAAAATTATGCCTATATTAAAAATTTTAAAATTAGGCTTTATGATATGCAACTATAGATGAATTTTCAAAGTGTGAAAAGTATGTGTCAGTTTAAGTTTTTACATAAGCTTCAGATTTTGTTTTTTCTCATTATGTATATGCCCCCCCCCCCCCCCCGTGTTTTTACACCAAAGGCCAACTGCCATTCTGCTTAACAGTATGAGTTTTGTAGAGCACATAAAGTGTATGAAAATCAGTACAAATCATCTGCATTATACATTGTTACAAGCTGATTTGAAGTGCAGTAGCAATTAAACAGGACATGTTTAACAGAAGCAAAAAAGCTGCAATGAAATGAGTTGATGTCTGAGGCTGGGCAGTATTGAGTGAGAATTTCATGGTGTTCATAGTTTGTTATATTGGTTGGAAGAAATGTGGCTCAAACCATTGGATTTTCCATTTCAGAAAGTAACTACAATAATGTTAAAGTTGGTGCCATTTTTCTCAAATAAGTTATACAGGATTCCATGTCTCATATTCTTATCACAGTGTTCAGTGTAGAGATATGTATGTACATGGATATATAGAGAATATATCTATGTGCTTGCTTGCACATGGAACATATATGTTAGACTAAGTGAAGATTTTTCCTGTGGTCATTTTTTTTTCCTCACATTTCTCATGTTCCTTAACCCAAGGTGAAAAAATTTCCAAAAAAAAAAAGTTTGACAGAGCGAAGGTTTTTGCTCGTGATTGCCCCCCCCCCCCCCAGCGGGTTTAACATGTAAACTTCCTTTCACAGCAGAGTAAGCAAATGGCTGTTCCAATCGATTAAAGTTAATTGTGCTTGAAATTTCCACTTTTCCATTTGCTAGTCCCCTTTTGCTACATCAAGGAACAGAGCAAATTTTCTTTTCTTTTGTTTAAAGCAAAATTAAAGTTCAAAAAACGGTATTAGTCTCTCAGTTTGCAGAGGAAATGACTTTTCAGATAACTAAAATAGGTGACAGTTCCAGATTTGAATAAAAGGAGAAATGCTTGGTCTTCCTGTTGTAGCAAAGAGTGACTGAGGAATGGGAAAACATAAATTTCAAGTGACATTAAATTGCAGTAAAATATGCCTCCTTTGTGTTCAGAAGTAAAAATATGTATGTCCATTTCATTGCTGCACATTCAATTATAATATACTTATTTTGTTGTCAGGGGAATATGCAATGTACTAATAATTATTTAATTTTTCTTTAAACTATCTTGTGCTGTTTAACTTGTATTATCTTGGTTCATGCTTCACCAGAAGTTTTGATGATTGTGTATGCTGGCACATTTTGTACTCAACATGCAGTGCACTTAAGGAACTGTCTGTGCTTTTTTAGCTTGTGTGTTTTGCACTGTGTATTGTCAATTTAATTTTCATGTAGCCAAGTATGCTTTTTTACGCTTTCCAACGGTAGGTTGAAGAAGTGTATATGCTCCAGCTTGGTCCGTCTGTCTGCCCGTCCGCACGATAACCCATGTAAAAATTGTGTGATTTCGATGAAATTTTAGTATGTGGTAGGAGACCACCTGGGGACAAACCCTATTGGAAATGGGGTCAAAGGTCAGGACATAGAAGCTGGATCCATTCCATTGCCCTTATGCATTAACTTACCTAAAAATGCTTCAGTTGCGACAAAGCTTTATCATGTTCCAGAGGTATACTGAACCTATTCTGTTGAATATCATCGAAATGGGATCAAAGGTCAGGGCACAGGAGCGAGATTTGTTTCACAGCCATTATCCTCATAACTTGAGTAATGATTTCTGGTATGTTGGAAAGCGTATCATAATCAATGCATTGCAAGAGTTTACTAAATTGTTTTCACTGTACTTATGGATATGAGTAGCATGTATGTATGTGTGTGTTTGTTTGTGTGTAATATTTATTTATTTATTTTCATCTGTAGCAATTCAAGATGCATGTGACCAAGTGAATAAAGGGGTTATCAACTGGTTGTTCAGACATCGACCTGTGAAACTGCTCTCTTTCTTGGGATTGCCATATGTGCTACCTATTGACATTTCAATAGTAATTTTTTGCAAGTAGGTATCATGTTCTGTCATCATAAATTTAAACAGGGTCTGTTTATTATATTATAAGTTATGATAATTGTTAAGTATCTAAACTAAGAAGTCAAGAGGGTATCATGATGCATGGAGAATTAGCATTATCAAATGAAAATGAAACTGTGAAAATCTGGGGGGGGGTCAGTTTTTACAATGCAAAATATTTATTTTACATTTGGCAGCACAGTAACCTTGAATTTGGTTATGACCTCAAATTGGAACTCTTGTTTTCAACACCACACAGAAAACAAGCCTTCCGTTCTTTTCTGCAGATACTTTCAACTCATTTTTGCATATGTAAGGGGGATTGTATCCCTCTCTCACTTGCACACAGAACTATTAAGTTCAACAGATTGCCATGCCAACTGATTGTAAAAATGCATTTGCAAACTGTTCTTTTGGTATGAATAAATAATCAGAAGTTAAGAAATATCTGTGAGCATGTGTGTGCAGAGAATATATCTAATTTCAATTATACCAGTATTCAATTATTTTAATGTGCACATTTTTATTATAGGATTGTATCCAATAAAAAAAAAACCCATAAAGTGGCATTTCAAACACAAGTAAATGAATGTTGGCATGAGGATGAAGTAATACCAATAGATTCTCGTTATGCTTCCCATTTGAGTTGGCATGTAAATAAATACTTGTTGGCCATGCCATTTGATTTTAATGTAAGTTATTTATTATTCTTAATTTCTTCTGAAATATTTCAGTAAGGTGTCCCCGAAGGTAGATTTAGGGGGAACAGATTTGGTCACCGAGTAAGTCGTTAGACTTAAAAACAGTTAGAAGCTAGATAGATGTCTTAAACTATTATTTTGAAGTATTGTTTTGATGGGTAGGAAATGTTTTATGGCTTCATCTTATTAGAATTCTCTCCCTGTGACATCTTAGTGTAGTTATTGTCAATTGAATTTGTGTTTTCTCTTGGTAATAGTACAGAAGCATTAAGATCCTTCTATCCAATTCAGTATTCACCAGAAAAAAAAAAAATGGTACTTTGATATAGTGATGGCATAAGTCACTCATTCTTGGGAGTTCATTTATGTAAGTCATTCACAAATGCTCATTCAAATGGTCATTCACTTTCATCCACTCCCAGCCAGTTGTCTCCCTACACTCATGGAGAAAAACATTTTTTTGTTCCAAAGCACCTGCAAGACCAAAAGGAAATTAGTGAACTGATCAAAGAGCAGGAGATGGTTCAACATTCGCAATGAATGATTAATTGAACAAGTGCATTCACAGCTCCTCCCGTTCATTGATGAATGAATAGTCACTCGTAGTGAACGATTTGGACATAAGATTCAAATGCATGGCAGTCATGTATCGCTCCCATTCTTAAGTTTCACCATTATTATTTCTTAGCTGATTGCTCACTCACATCACAGTTGCTCCTTATTAATCCTTCCAATTACTTTTCTTATTGGAAATTAGTATCTGAACTTGTGGAGGTGGAAGAAAGTTAGTTTGCTGCGACTTCAATGGGTGTTGCATTAGGGACGGATTGGGTGATCATTCACAACGGTGAGAATGAACCGTTCATGGTGAATAAATAGTTTGTTGTGAACAAATCATTTGTGTATGGTCCATCACTACTTTGATAACCATGATGTTTGTATTTAGAGTATGGTGATATTGACATAACCCATTAACCAGCAGCCTGAGAAGTTTTCTATCTAACCTCAGACACCATTTTTCCATAGAAATTTGCTAGGATCAGCAGTTAAAGATTTAAAATGAGGAAATAATTTGATTCCTTTTTCATGTCTTCAGTAACTTAAATTAATACATGCTGTCAAATTGAAAGTGTATATGGAATTATTTATATCTCTTTCTTGCAGAATATGGCAGATGATGCCAACACTTCAGAAAGAGTTGCATGCCAAATTTAAAAGCATTTTGGCCCTCATTAGGAGTTTGCTGAAGAAAATTGACAACAGCAAGCACTTGTGCTATGCCAAGTAAGTATTTTGTTTCTGTGCTGTCTCCTTTTTTTTTTTTCCATCCCTTGCTTATCATGCTTAAGTACATAAGTGTTAGCCTTTTAAGAAAAAGTTGTTGGCAGTCCCCTTATTAAGGGTAGATATCTATTGAGGAAAATCTAGTGGGTTATTCGAAGATCAGACATTATCTGCTTTTGCACAGGAATATGCAGCAGAACAGTGATTTCCATAATTACGGTGAAATTCATACTTCTCATTTCTGTTTAGCATCAGTATTTGCATTTTATGGATGGATCAGTATAAGTACAGAGTAATATTGTAGCTTTTCTTTTTTTTTTTTACCTCTACACAGTGTGTTGTTTAAAATATATCCAGCCCTGTCCTTTTTGGGACATAATGTATTTTATTTCACATCATGGTAATGGAAATGATTGGTTGCACACCTCCTGTTACAACTGCACACCTACCACATACATTTTTTTTTATCCTGATGAAATTTGTATTTGGTCCGTAAAAAAACTTTGTGTAATTCGTACCCTCTGTCATCAAAAGTAAAATCTGTTGAAGGTGGTGTGTTAAGTTTTTGTGTGTGTTAAAAAAAAAAAAATGAAGGGCACTTTGCTGAGAAAGAGCCAAAGTAAAATTTCAGAAGAGCAGATAAGAAAAGATGTATGCTACATGGCTCAAGAGGAACTTGTATGAAAACTTACAGCAGATTTTTTTCTTTCCTAAAGGTGCTCTCTAAGAGCATGGTGCACAGATCCTGTTTCCATTAATCATCTAGAGATCTTCGTATTTTTGTTGATCATGTGATAGTATTAGTTGATTTTGTTCACCAGGAATGCAGTCCTCTCTCTTTGTGTGTGACTTGTTAAATAAGATTTGCACATACACTTGAATTTGAAAAAGTTTGCTCTTTTGCAAAGAATCTTCCATGAGTGATTAGTTGTGGCCATCTTTGCCCTTAACAGGACTAGCACATATTGTAATTTACCTCAAAAAATTTATTATGCATGCTGCAATATGATTCACTTCTGGAAATGTTTAAAAATGTACTTCAGAAGCAGTTATTGATATTTATTCCATATTTGTAAGGATGCTTGTAGGCTGTGCAATCTTAATTTGCATTTTAAATTTGTACAATCTGTAATCAACGGAACGAAAAAAAATTTGCTCATTCTTGTAATTTTTTTTTTTTTTTGACTGTGCTGATGATTTACTCGTTAAAAAAAAAAAAAAGTGATACTGCTGGAACAGCTGTATATGCATTTTAAATTTTTATTTCAGTCACACTAGTACTCTGAATGTGTGAAACTGAACAGCATGCAAAGAACAAAACAAAAACAAAATTTTTTAGCATGTGCTATTTAAGTTCCTATGATCCAATGGTTTGTCAATAAAGCAAATAACAAAAAAAAAGTGATTTAGAATTCAGGAAGAAAAGAAACTTTCCACAGTTTTAATTATATTTTTAATTTGTTCAGTCTGTTACAGCAACCAACAGTGATCAGAAAAGGATAAGAAAGGGGACAGTTGTGCCTTCATTTGTATTTAGGAAGCACAAAAATATACTAGTCTTGTTTGTATTTTAAATTGTGTTTTGTGACAGTAGACAGAAAGAAAAAAATTAAACAAAAAAAATCAGTAGCTTAATCTTTGTGAACACAGAATTGTTGCAGTGTGATTTTCTGAAATGTTCTTTGGTTAAAATACAAGGCCATATACCCTAAGCAATTGTGATTATATTAAGCAAAGAATTACATTACCTGCCTCATAATCACTGCTTGAATTGCACATATTTTATAGGCATGTATTCTCCTCAGACTTCCTTCCAGCCTCTGGCTACACTTATAAGAATTTTCTTTTCCTTTTTTCTTTACATATTTTTTTATAAATTTAATAAACACTACTAAAATGATTAAATTTATGTAAAAATAAGACAAAAAAAAAAAAAGTACAATTCTAATAAGTGTAACATGAGACTGAAAGCATGAAGTTTGTGGTGACTACATGCCCAGAGAATATTTGAGTCAAGAAGTGATTATGAGGCAGGTAATGAATTTTTTGCTATGGCCTTGTATTTTTTATTATTGTGGGGATGGGAGTTGATCCAGACAGCATTTGATACCATTGGGTAGTAGTAGCTTTACAAAAAAATAATTTTAACTCAAGTGCTTTCTTTCCAAAATATTTTCAGCAAATTTTATTTTACCAACATTCTTTTAGAATAAGAGGCATCTTTAATATATTGTGTTTAACTATTATGTTGTCAGATTTTTTTTTGGGGGGGGGGGGGGTTCAGGTTGTTTATTCTGCTGTGAAAGCAAAACTAAGCATTTGGTGTTGAAAGTTTCTTTATTGTTATTTTGCATCTGGGCAATGGCATTTAATTGGAAGTTCTGATCTAATAATAATGAGGATTCTAAATATGAATTCATGCCACTTTTAACCTTTGTATTTTTGAGGGTTTTTTTAACATTTTTGACAAAATTGCTCTACTCCAAAAATGAGTGTAATTTTTAAAATACTGGATCGACCCCCGGTATCTAAGACAAGTGGGCCGATTTTTGAATCATTGACTGTGCATATTATTTTTTAAATATTTAGTTTTAGTTGCTAAAGCAAATGCCTTAACAATTTTTTTTTTTTTCAGATTTTCATGCCAGTTGGCCATCACTGAATTTGATTACACCGAGGAAAATATCACATCTTCATATGGTTCTCCAGAACCTTCGAGGGCACCAAAGGAAAGCTGCAAAGTAGCAACAAAGCATGATGTGTCCGTTTCAGCAGAAACGTCATCCATGCTTCCAGAAGCTCCTTCCCAGGGATTGCAAAGAGACAGCAGCAGGCCTTCCCAACGGAAGTCATACGCTGGATTTACTAATCCTCCATACACACCACCTCAGAATGCACAACGACGCATGTCAATGGTTGAAATGCGCCAACCAGAGCGTGTGCTGAGAAATATGAAATTTAACTTTACCATGGATCTCGCTCCCACTGTTGTAACAAATAAGAAAAAGCAAGGAGTGATTCAAGCGTTGAAGACCTTGGGTGAAGATAACGACGATTCAAGCATCATTGAATTGACAAATCAGGCTCTGAACTGGGAAAGGGAATGCATCAATAATTGTCAGGGCGACTTGGAGCCTGAGAATGCTGAGACATTGGGTAAAATTCTGGAGTGTACATCGAACGAGGCTTTTATGGCCTACTACTATTTTGAAGAGGACGATAAGACCTTGAAGGTAACTGAAATATATAATGTTGATGATGCAGATACCAGTGCAGTGCTGTCACAAGACGAGAGAGAGGCAAATCAAAATCTGCAATGGGAGGAAAGCGACTGGATTTCTAGTGCGCATTCGGACCACGACGAGCTGCCTAGTGCAATCACTGACACTTTCGATGACAGGGAGTTCGATATGAGTGATGCAGAAACGGAACTGAGTGAAGACGGCGACATTTTCGAAGAGCTGAAGAGAGACTCCGAGCAAGTCTCGGAAAACATTCGAACTGTGCCACCACGAAGGAAAATGTCGTTCATCGTTGTTAATAAGTGAAGATGTTTTACAATGTGATAATTTATATTTGTAGTCATGTGAATTCCAAAGAATCCATTTTAGTGTCTATAGCTTGTTTTTATAAAAAGTGGAAATCATTATTAATAGGAATGCAGTGACATCAGGTTTGCCATTGAGATTATGGATTGCATATTTGTTTTCAGGTGGATATCCATGTAACCACGCTGTTATCTTTCCATTGCTGACGTTGTTGCAAGTTTCATATTCTCAGTTTGTTGAATCCATACATAGTGCCATTGATTTAGCAGTGTATGCAAATATGTGATATGACTGTGGAAACTCTGTTTTGATTAATGTTCAGTGACAACAGGTTTTGCCAACTTTGTTTATTTGATGTATTGTGTCGTGTGCATTTAAGAATCAGTAAACAAGAGATTAATCTCGGCATTTTTAATAATTTTTCTACGGGAGTGACAATGCACTTGCTACAAAAAAATATCTGGCGTGGAATTGATCCTTGCCAGCCAGAGGACCAACAGAGTTAAACGTAAAAAAATCACTGTTCTTCTGGTAGGATCGCAGATATGAACGGCAACACATTTGGTATGCCATAACGGCTAGTGCAGTATTTCTACCTGATTTGAAAACATTTAAAAGCCACAGATTTCCTGTTTGAATTTTACATGCAGAAATGTTCATAATGCAATATGTTAAAAAAATTTTGGTAAAGGTTAATATGTGATACACCACTTGCAGTAGGTTTTGGTAAAAAATTAAGAAAAAAAATCCATTAACTTATTTGTAGAACTATTTAGTAGCACAGCTGTGAGAACTGCTGACCTGTTTGTGCTCTTCAGAGCCAATAGCCCCAAACAGGAGATGGATGGCGAGCAATATTATTAGGCACAATAGGTCTCTTTTAAGTTACAGAGAAACCAAAAGATTTTATTTTAAGTGCACCATCTCTGCACTTCTTGCAGTTACTAACAGGAATGATGGAAAGGTAGAACTGTGAATTCCATTTATGGGCTTGATAGCAGTTTATTAATACTTACGCTTTGTTGAGTTTTTTTGATTGTGAAATAGTAATGTAGGTTTATTTATACCCAAGTTCAACAATGCTTAAATATTAGTGAACCTTCGTTGCACCAATAAATGGAATTTAAAGTACTTTTTTTATTGCTTGGTATATCTGCCACTTTTGTTGTACAAGATCAGCAAAGGTATTGAGGCTGAATTTGGTAAAGTTAATATGCTTTAAAGGAATGTATTGGTGGTTATACCCATTCCCTTCCAACATAGCTATGTGATCCATAAAAATGGTTTCTATACTCTTTTGTAGCATTTTGTTTTTACATTATCAAATCTGTTGCCTTCATCTTTCAATCAAAACTCATAAGGAACAGCAATTATTTCACCTGTTGAGTCAATAAATTCTTGTGGACTGTTTCTTTCTATTGTCAGAATTTCGGAACAAATTTAGCTCATTGCCAAATCTTAAGACATCATGGGATAAAAAACACTTCATCCTCTTGAGTCATGTGGCAGATTGTCTACAGTATCACCCAGATTTGCAGATCTGAGTAAAGTAGTGTGGAAGAAATATTATTTGCATAATGCGTGGAAATACTTTTGGATTATTAACACATCTCTGAGTTACGTGTATTTTTCTGTTTCTCACTCAGGATTAATCACATAAAAAAAATTTGAAAATTACGTTGTCCTGGAGCGGGAATCGAATCCTCATCTCCCGATTTGCTTGAACGGAAATCGGGAGATGTGGTTTCGATTCCTGCTTCACAATCAGAAGTTTTTTTGTGATTAATCTTACGTGAGAAACAGTAAAATACACGCAACTCAGAGGTGTGCGATTGCTGTGTTAATAATTCTAAGCAAAATATCCATTTAATTTCAAAATGGGTAACACAGACATCCAGTATACTCATTAAATCTGACAAACATTTGGACATGTTCAAGACTGCTCAAAAACGCTCACTCTTTGTTTGACCTACAAATTTCATTCATATCAGTTGACAATTTTGGTTTTGATAAGCTTTAATCATCCATTCCCAGTTATCTTGAAAATTATAGTGCATAACTTCTTGTTTTCGTAGGTGCAGTCTTGGTTAAACTTGATGCCTGGCACAAACACCTTGAAAGTAAATCACAAATTATTGTGGAGATGGAATGATCCCTAAATTTGCTCAACATGCTATTGCATGTTGGCACGTATTTATCCAAGTCGTGTTTCAGTGTGTTATTCTGTGTGCCAGTTTTCTTAACGCTTTTGATATTGTCGTGCAGTAACACCATTGCACGTAAAAAAAATATATATCTTCTATATTAATCTTAGTTATTTTTTAACAGTTCTTTCATTTATTATGTTATTCTACGAACAATATTTATTTAATACTACTCTTTAAGCCTTTAGAGTGTGCTGATTTTGTATTTAGCAACGTGTAGGTGCTCAGATAATTGGCCATACATATTTTTGTAATAAAAATGACATAGAATTTCTCTTCATCTGTGTTCTTTTGAAGCGAAGAACACAGTAGATTTAATGTTTTCATTTTAAGAAAATATGAATCAAACTTTTCTGTTATTTGGATTTTATTAAAGAAAAAATGGATGAGAGACAGCTTGTCTTTTAGGTGTTACATGATTGGTTTTATATGTGTGTATATACAATGTTAGCATACAGTTTTATTCTTAAGGAGTAGTTTTATATTCTCTTTTTATTGAATGTTTGTTCATTAGATCAGTTATTTTAGTTTCAGGTTTTAAAATGCCTGTTATGAGTAACTGATCAAATGTGCATTAAAACATTTTAAATATAACACTCATCTCTTAATACTTTATGGTGGTGTTGGTGCTTGTTATCACATAAGTATTGCTGGTTTTATTTTCTACATTTGTTCTATGGTTACTATTTGAAGTCTACTTTGGACGTACTGTGTGCAATCTGGACACCATGTTATTACATGTGTGCTTGTTTTCCAAAACTGAATTTTGTATCGTTCATGGATTTTTATCATTAAGATATTTAGTTGTGTAATGCATTTGCATGCAAGGCAAGTGCTTTTTTTTTTTTTGTGATATGTATATAGCTTTTTTTTTGCACTTGTTAGTGAAATAAATGTGACTTTTTTCTTTGTCACTAATTTCAGGAAACTAAAATGAATATAACGCTTGCATTTTTACTTGCTTAGAATATGAAATACGATCTTCATATTTATTTATTGTTAATTCAAAGTTTCCTTCATTGTCATTCATTTCCAGTTTCCTTAAGATTACGTATCACAAATGACATCTTTGTGTATGTCTTACAGTACGCATAGTTTTCAGTTCAAATATTAAGTGCTTTAAATTGAAAATTCAGTTCTACATTTGTATGTTATCCCTATTACTTAATACATCAGAAGCTATTAGATTTCTAGCATTATGCTAAGGAAATGCAAAGTCTTGTGAACAAATTACTCATTTTGTGTACTGACTGTTTTTCCTATTGGTTTGAGATCAACCCCCTTTATTTAAAATGCAGGTTACATTGAAACAGCTGGTAGTCAGCTTCAGACGTAAGTTTTCCCTTTTAGATTAAAAGAGGAAAATTGGCAATTGTGGTTGTTGATAGAATTCTATATTTTTTGGATAAATATTTTGTTTTTTGTTGGAATTCTTATATAACGTAATTTATTCTGTTTGCCTTCTTACAAGGTGGCAATGATTCTGTTTCTGAAACTGAGTGTGCGACTTATTTATTCATGTGGTTTGAAATCTCATTGTTTTATTTAAATTAATCAATTCATCAATGTCATGTAACTTCACTTCCATAAAACTTTCACCAGCAAAAAATTAACTTATGTACTTGTTTGTGCTGTGGCACATTGTATCTTGTTTCCATTCATCATATTTGAACAATATAATAAACTGTTTCAAACTGTTGTATAAGAATTCAGAATATTAATTTGTAATTGTTCAATGCTTTTTTTCTGCACTGATCAATTATTAATCTGTCATGTCGTTCAGAAAATAATGGCCGGTTTTCTGAGGTGCCACATTCAACTTGCTCGCAGTACTATTTGTACAAGTTGAAGGGCAACTCAGACTCCACATACATGCCATAATTGATTGAGCTTCAGTCATTGTTACTCATATGAGAGTGGTCTGCACAGCATGTTAGGAAGGAGCGAGTTGCAGGTGATTCTGCTCCACGAGTTCGAACTGGGTCTCATTGCGGCACAGGCATGCCGTAATGCGGTCTAGGCATGGGGTGAGGAGACATCTGAACGTATGTTCGTCGGTGGTTTGAAAAATTTCGTTCTGGTGACAAGAGTCTATAGGATGAAGAGGGCAGAGGATGACATTCGGTATATCCACTCCATTCATTGTAGAGTACAATGAATGGAGTGGATATTTTGTTAAAACCTCCGTTCTTTGCTTTAAATCTGGAAGAAAAGCTTCACTTAAAAATCTCAGTGCTTGTCACTCCAAGAATTTTTAGTTTGAGCTTCACTTAAAAAAAAAAAAAACCAGTGCTCATCAGCCCAAGAATTTGAGTCAAAAAGCTTCACTTAAAAAAAACTGCTTATCAGCCCAAGAATTTGAGTTTCCAAGAGTATGAAGTTTACAAAGCGCTTTGCAGAACTAATTTCAGTTTTAACTAAGATGATTTTCTATGTTAAAAATAAATAAATAAATGAGAACCTGTAAGTATAATTTGTGCACGAGTACATATGTTTTTAGGTTTCACAAGTTCTTTAAAAAAAAATAAAGGGGTAAAACCTTTCAAATAATGCAAATGGTAGTATGGTGGTACTCATTCTATATGGAATGAAATTCATGAAACATTCCCTCCCTGCATATATTTGGAGTTATTTTTTTACTACATTTTTTTATCCTGTGATTATTCCTCAGTTGAGAAATCTGAAGAAACACAAAGCACAACTGACATAAATTTAATGCTCATATGTTTTAAGGTAAAAATTTTATTTAAGGAGTTTTAATATTTTTCTGTTAATACAGTAGTTATGCATTCTATTCTGAGGAAATTTTTTTTGTGTGTGCAATACAATAGTTGACACATTCCTGCCTGATTTGAGCATTATTGTAAGTCAAGGGGGTAAACAGAAGCAGAGTAAAGGAATGGTAGGGGTTGGGATCTGAATAGTTGGTCTAATAATGAGGTTTCTTTTTTATTTCATTGTTTGACTTCAGCTACTGGCCCCACCTGTTTCAGTTGCCACGAGCCGCCACTGGTTTTCACCCGACCAGTTTTCATCCAACACTGACCCTGTCTCCCTGAATTTCTTGTGCCACTTGCAAATCGACGGACGTGACGGTGGATCTTTTCCGTACTTAGACCTGCAATTTCGCAGTCTGCATATCTGATTTTGTTTCAGTAAATCGGGATACACACTGCACCTTGTCTTGAAGAGTAGCCATTAGTTTTTGTTTTTTGGGGTTTTTTTTTTAAACAAAATCAGTCACATCAACACAGGACCTAAAATTATACAAGTTTTTATTGACATTACATGAGTCTAAGTAGTGATCAGGGCACTTATACCGATTAGCCATTCCATTATGACCACCCCCAGCCTAGAGAAATGAGCGTGCCTGGGCACCGAACGGTGGTGCAGGTGAACTTCTCAGAGCAGTACATATATAACCCGAGGACCGGCTTTCGGTTAGTAGTGTTCGGGGTTTGATGAAGGATAAATTGTGATGCCTCGGAACTATGATCTTGGAAACGGTGCAGCTTGTGGGTTCACGTGCTGCTGTAGTGAGTACGTATCGAAAGTGGTGCACAGATTGCCAAACGACGAACCGTCGTCAGCTGCTCCTTGGTGCCAGAGGAGAGCGGAGACTCTCGCGCATTGTTCACAGCGACCGCAAGGCCACAGTGCGACAAATCACCCGCAGCTACAACAGGGGTGATCAGGGCAATGTGTCGCAGCACACAGTTCATCGCAGCCTTCTGCGCATGGGCCTGCGTAGCCGAAGAACCCAGCCGGGTCCCCATGCTCACTGCACGTCATCGTCAACAATGCATGAAATAGGCCCAAGATTGAACCGTGGATGATTGGAAGGAAGTGGCCTGGTCTGACGAATCAAGATTCCTTGTGCATCACGTAGATGGCAGAGCGCGGATACACCAATTATCAACGGAGGCTATGGATGCACCTGGATGCACTGTTTGGCGGAAACAGGCCGTGTTATGCTGAGGGCGATGTTTTCTAGGGACACTTTAGGCCCTATTATCCCAATAGCACAATCTCTGACATCTGGCAGGTATCTGAACATCGTTGCGGACCAAGTTCAAGCATTCATAGCAACTGTGTTCCCTGCTGGTGATGGCCATTACCAACAGGATAATGCGCAATGCAACACTGCCAGAATCGTCAAGGAGTGGTCCGAGCAACATTCTGGTGACTTTCTGTTAATGACCTAGCCTCCAAGTTCACCTGACATAAACCCAATCGAACATTTGTGGTTGGACTTGGAAAAGCGGGTTCGCGCTAAATCACCACGACCCCTATATGTACGGGAACTGGAGGGACCTGCTGTTGACATTATGGTCCCAAAATACCTTTCGCCACCTCGCGGAGTTGCCGCTGTTTTGAGAGCTAAAGGGGGTCCTACAGCTTATTAGGTAGAGGTGGTCATAATGTAATGGCTCATCGATGTAGTATATTGCAATGAATATGATCATATTATCCTATCAACTGTATTTGTAATACATTTTTAACTTGTAAACGGACTTTGTGGACACCCTCTATTTGAAGAACTCCTATGTGGGATATGGTTTATGTACCACACTTTTGATGACTGGTTCACCACAGAATCTATCTCGCACTGATAACCGACGTATGAGAAAGATTTCGGCAGAGTCAATGTAAGTTTGGTGTGTGTAATACAAGATGAATAAATGGAAAGATTAATGAGGTTATATGTATTAAAAAATTAATAAATATATATCTGACATGCTGTGTGTGAAAGTGAAAAAGAAAAAAAAAACTATTTGGTTTAAAGTGAAGGGAACGAAGAGTGTGGGGTCTGCAGGAGTGTTGAAAGATGTACGAGAGGACAAGATGATTCACTTTAGTTGCAATGGGGAGAGAATTCCATGGGTGCATTTAAAATTGAAACTTCAGGAAATAGCAATTGTAGTAGTGCATGTGTGATTCTTAACCTTCTGATAAGGATATTTGTGTGTTGATGTCGTTGGCTGCCCAACGGCCACCCATAAAATTTTGTGTTGCAGTTGTCATAGTGTATCAATTTTTCGTCACCTCTGAAATATATAGTCACTGTACACCTAGAAGAGAAACACAACATAGCATTTATTGACATACGTTAGTACAGTGTCTTGTCCACCTTTGGCCTTAAGCATGCACTGACTCTTCGAGACAGGCTTTCGACAAGGTTTCGGAACACAGCGATAGGTATGCGCTTCCATTCAGTACAAAATGCTGTCGCTAACTGTTGCTTAGTAGTAGTAGGTCTTGGTTCCAAACTTCTTATGCGGCGCTCTAATTCATCCCATAGGTGCTCTATCGGATTAAGATCAGGGTTCTGTGCTGGCCAGTCCACACACGATACAGAATTATCGTCAAACCACGCCGTAACAGTCCTTGCTTTATGGCTCGGTGCATTATCCTGCTGGTACCAACATTACAAGGCTCGGTTCCATAGTATTGCCACAGAGTTGGTAGGATATAATTGTCCAGAATATCGAAGTAGACTTGCTGGTTACCAGGTTCGTCCACGATAACCAATGGGCCGGGACCATACCACGAAGAACACCCCGACACGAGTACACTGCCAGCTCCAAACTTTACCGTAGGAATAGTACACTGTGATAAATAGCGATCTCCCGGCTGCTGCCATACCCACACACGGCCATCAGACTGATGGATCATGTATCTGGATTCATCAGTCCATAGGACCCGTTTCTATTGATCTACGGTCCACGATAAATGTTTTTTACACCATGCTAAACGACGAGTAGCATTCCGAATGGAGATGAAAGGCTTATGAGCAGCTGCACGATCATGGAATGAAGTTCTCTGCGAATGCTACCGAGGTTCTAGCAATTTTACTCACCTGTACATTGAGGTCTTTTGTAGTATCCCATCGATTAGCTGTAACTACTCTCTTGAGGCTTCGACGTCCTCTATCACCGATTTTTTTGGTCTGGCGGTACGTTTTGCTGCTTCAGACACGTCATGTGTCTTCCACTTATTCAGTACATCCAAAGCAGTTGACTTGGATATGTTTAAACGCCTCTCGGCTTCTCTTATGGACAACCCACTAATATAACACCCAACAATCTTTCCTTTCTTAAAGTCAGTTCGCTCGCGCTGCGACATTTTCACTCAACCTCACAGTGTGATATGATCGCTGTCAGCTGTACCGCACACCTTAACAACGCAGCGGATCTGTTCATTTGCTTTTGAAGGGGTGTCCGGTGGCTTTTGTCAATATAGTGTATATATGAATCTTTTTTTTTTGGGGGGGGGGATGTGAGTTGATGGCCATAATCGTGTACAACTCTAAATTTCAAAGTCCTTTGGGTTATTCAATGTCAAATCAACCAATGTAAAAATATTTTCGGCAATGATTTTTAGTTTAAAGTTTGTACCTATTTTGTATATGAAAAATCCAAATTTTAAGATTTCTTTCAAAAACAGTAAAAAATGTTACATTTCAGAGGAATGCCATTTACAAAAAATAAAAAAAAATGAATGCGTCTGCAAGCAGCGATGCTGGAAGGCACATTTTAAACCTATTTTTATGGGCTTTAATTTGGTCTGCAACCAAACGTGGTTTGGGAGGGGGATTTTGACCCAAATTCAAATTTTTTGTTTTTAAAAAATCTCAAACGCCAGTTTTGTTTTGTTTTTTCAAAAAAAAAAAAAGTTTGTCTTACATACATTGGCTGTAGGTATGCCATCATTTCATCTCCAAAAGTGGCATACTACTTTTGTTGAATTTAAGATTCTTTCTGTGCTTGAGAATCCAGTCACCTGCAGCTTCAGAAAGCACAACACAGTTTCAAGAAGTTCAGTCTGGGTTCGTCACTGTTGTTCATGATGGTTCTTGGCGGTTTGCTTGTATATTCATGCTAAAAATCATGAATAAAGTTATTACAAAGTCAGCTTTCTTCACTCTGAAGGTCCAGCTTCATCATTTTACTATCCCAAACCCCGATGTTGTGTGTGTGTTTCGTTTGATACTCTCTCAAGAACGGTAGAGTATCAGCCGAAGCCACACTGATTATCAAATATTAAAAAACTAAAAAATATAAAATATCGATTAGATTTTAAATAACGATAAGGTAATAAATTATATCATCAAAGAAAATGCTAGTTATTTGCATGAAATCAAAATCTATTGGAGTTGAAAGCATTTTCTTTTCATGCTTCCGGTTGAATCAGATATTTCTATCAAAAAATGGAAAATGTTGTTACTGGTGTAAACTTTAAATTTCAGAAGTGATAGTAAAGTTCAGTAATGCTGAACTATTGCTCAAATGCTTATCTCTTGATATCATCGATACGTGAAATTTTTACAAGGCTTTGTGCTGGATAGGAATTGAAATTAAACGAGGAACATACACTGGGTGTTCACTGAATTATGACTACCTCTCTCTGATATTTTATGGCCTTTATTTTGTCCGTAGAACTGCCGGCAGCGGTATCTACTACATGAAGTGTTTGTACAGTTGTGTATCTGCGACCAAGCTGTTTTGTAGTGCGGTCCACAGTTCCGGTATAGATATTTTTGGCCAACCGGAGTGTTGTATCCAGCTGCCTCACTTGGCGTTCCACAACACCTCATAGATGTTCAATTAGGCTGAGATCAGGAGAGTTTGGGGGCCATTCGAGATGTCGCATAACGGCTTTGTGCCACTCGGGTGTCCTAGTGGTGGGAAGTTTTGATTTCTAACGTTTCTTCCAAGATGGGTACGTCTTCTAATCCCTAGTGAGGCACATGGTGCGTTTTTTTTCCGGCACTGGCTTCCGTAGAACAGGTGGCCTTAAATTAGTTACCGGCAAATGGCTACAACTCGTTGAGTTGTTAGTCTGTCTTTGGGCCCCTCGTGCAGGTTGGTTCGACAAACACATGACAAATGTGTTAATTTACAACCACCGCAAGCAAAAACAAGAAAGATGACACCGAATTTTCGGGTGTAATAAGCACGTCTTTTGAATCCGTTCTGACGCAAATTAAATTTATCAAAGCTATTCAAAATCAATGAAACCGGTATGGAAAACAATAGTATCTGACGGAAGAAAGAAGTTTTTCAATCTGGTATTTAATCCCTTAGATATTGCTGCAAACGGAATCTGGGGCTTACGAACTCTTAGAAACAGAGTTATCGGCAAAAATAAGATGTGACTTTACGTCCCTTGGTGGGAAAACCATGCATTATTTTTGGAAGAAAGTATTCACAAAAGGTTTATCCATATGAGCGGTATCGGTCCAAGAAAAAAATTTTAGTCGAGTTTTCAGGAGCCCAGATTTTGCTACAAATATATCGGAAGTAGAAATTAACACTTATGACCCCTGGTGGCCAAACCATTCTTTACCAAACATTAGAAATTACGTGAAAAATATTTTCCGTCAGGTCTTGTATGCGATACAGGAAGACTTTTTCAAATCTGAGTTTTAGGAGCAGAAAACGCAATTTACCATTGTGCGCCCTAGCGGAAAGTCCATGATTTACTTGAAAATTTTGAATTTATAGGAAAAACATTTCGCATCGGAAACACTATCCAGCAAAGAAGGAATTTTTCAAATCATACTTTTAGAAGTAGAGATATGACAAAAATAAGATATACATCTACGCCCCTGGCGTAGAAACCATGCATTATTTCAAGAAGAAAATGTTCCTAAAATGTTTGTCGGCACGAGTAGTTATCGGTCCACTGAAGACTATTTTTCAATCGAGATTTTAGAAGCTCATATTTTGCTGCAAATACATCAGAAGCGGAAATTAAGAAACCTGGTGGCCAAACATTTTTTTACAAAATTTAGAAATTACGTGCAAACGATTTCCCATCGGGAGCTGTATCCGGTGCAGAAAGAATTTTTCAGATCGGAGATTTAGAAGCAGAGACATAGGGGAAAACGCAATTTACCTTTACGCCCCCTAGCGGAAAGTCTATGAATTACTTGAAAATTTTTAATTTATAGGAAAAACATGTCACACTAGAAACACTATCCAACAAAGAAGGATTTTTTAAATCGGACTCTTAGAAGTCGAGATATTGACAAAAATATGATATACATCTATGCCACTTGGCGTAGAAGCCGTGCACTATTTTAAGAAGAAAATGTTTCTAAAAGGTTTGTCGACATGAGTAGTATCGGTCTACAAACGATGTTATTTTCAGTCGAGAATTTAGAAGCTCATATTTTGCTGCAAATGCATCAGAAGCGGAAATTAAGGTTTACGCCCCCTGGTGGCCAAACCATTTTTTTACAAAAATTCGAAATTATGTGCAAACGGTTTCCTATCAGGAGCTGTATCCGGTGCAGAAAGAATTTTTCGGATCGGAGATTTTTTTTTTTTTTTTATTGGAGGTTTAACGACCACCATGAGCAACTCAATGGGCTATAAGCAGTCGCCCGTCCCTAATTTAGGGTCACTGATTCCAGGGAAGGGAGAGAGCCAGTGCCGTAAGACAAACACAACATCCATGCCTCACCGGGATTCGAACCCGGACCCCATTCGGACGAATGATCAGAGGCCAATACCTTAGACCACTGCGCCACCGGGGCGGCTCGGAGATTTAGAAGCAGAGATATAGGAGAAAACGCAATTTACCTTTACGCCCTCTAGCGGAAAGTCTATGAATTATTTGAAAATTTTGAAGTTATGTGAAAAACATGTCACACGGTAAACACTATCCAACAAAGAAGGAATTTTTCAAATCGCACTCCTAGAAGTCGAGATATTGACAAAAATAAGATATACATCTACGCCCTCTGGCGGAGAAACTTGAATATTTTAGGGAGAAAATATTCCGAAAAGGTTTATCGATGTAAGTGGCATCAGTCCACGAAATAATTTTTTCAATCGATATTTTAGAAGCTCAGATTTTATGGCAAATACATCAGAAGCGAAAATTAACACTTACGCCCCCTGGTGGCCAAATTATTGTTTACCAAAAATTTGAAATTATATACAAAAGATTGTGCATCAGGAGATGTATCCGCTGAAAAAAAATTCAAATCGGAGTTTTAGAAGAAGAGTTATCGGAAAAAATGCAATTTACTTTTACGCCCCCTAGCGGAAAATCTATGCGTAATTTGAAAAAGAAACCATATCCAAGATACTCTTCGGCATAAATGGAATCGAAAGATAAAAGATTTTTTCAATCGGATGCTTAGAAGCAAATATGAGGAATAAAACGTATTTTTGAATTCGACATCATCTGCATTCACGCCCTCTAGCGGCGAAATTGTACATCGTAAAAAAAAACGGAATAAAGGATCATCATTCGCATATTTCAAGCTTTCGAATGCAAAAAGAATTTTTCAAATCGTACTAATAGTTGCAGCGATACCGTGGGTACAGACGGACGGACGGGCAAACCGATAACATAAGCACGATCTTTTTTTACAAAAGACTTGCTAAAAAGGGCAATTAGCAATCGCCCATCCCTAATTGATGGGTCTCTGGTTTTAGGGAATGGACACAGCTTGTGCCTCACCCAGACCCATTTCTTGCAAGTGATTGAAAGTCAGTCCGTGCATCCGAGGGGCAAAATTTTTCAAAATGGCAGAGCGTTTTAGAAATTAATTTGAGATAAGTTACTTAATCTAGAGCCCCGCGCTTTCTGCCGCTGACTGTCCAGCTGGGGAATGAAACTTTGAGGTAACGGGATTCAAGGGACAAAAGACTTCGCCCAACATTAGCAACACAGAGACGATAAATTACAATCGTGGCCAAAAGTCCTGCACCAGTAGACCGAAAGTCACTTTTTGATTATAAAGTCAACAACGTAATAATAAAGTAAGGAATACATATTATACATCATTTTAAAGAACATTTTATGCTGAATTCAAATATATTTACAGGATGTTTTTACCAGTAATAGAAGTGAAGTTACAAGCAAAAATGTGCAAGTGAGGAAACACAAATCCAGTTCTGAAAAAGCGTTCGCGCCCCTCTAATCCACAATAGCTTTCTCCAATGTCCGCTAGTGAGATATAAAAGAATATAGAATCGTCTGCCGACTTAGAACGCAGCTGCTTGTAGTCAGTTGACGTAAGTGTATGCAGAATTCCTGGTGATATTAGAATTTCGGAATGTCAAAGACCCAAAAATTGGTCCTACCTCTTCAAACGAGGGCAAAAATTATAACTTTAAATGAGCTTGGATTCAGTAGTCGTAAAATTACTGTTAAATGATGGCTGTGATCATTCCACTGTCTTGCACACCATTAAAAGAGTTGCAAAAACTGGATGTGTCGGAAACAGAAAAGAACAGATCGACCAAGGCTGTGTGTACTGCACGTAATGATCGCATGTTGATTCGTCGTTCCCTAAAATCAAGGTTTAAAACAGCCACTGATTTAAGAAATGAGTAAGAGAATGAAGTAGGCATTATTGCATCTGCATGTACAGTTCGTCGTAGGCTACAAGAAAATGGACTGACTGCACGAAAACCTTTCCGTACTGAACAACAACGGCTCAAAAGAATTGCTTTGGCCAAGGCACAGAAGAATTGGACTGTTGATGAATGGAAAAATGTTATTTTCAGTGATGAAACAACTGTTACTATTTCCGCTAATAATGGAAATAATTATGTACGTCGTCGGGCTGGTGAAAGATATAAAGCACCCAGCCAACAATCAAGCACCCACATTCGGTGATGTCATGGTTCTGTATTTCAGCCAGTGGTGTTAACCGTCTGCACATTGTTGATGGTACATTGAATGGATCGAAATATGTGGACATTTTGGAGACCAAACTGCTACCATCTGCACAAGATATGGGTTTGCGGAATTTTATCTTTCAGGACGATAACACGCCATGTCATCGGTAAAAGTTGGTTGACTAGTAGTTTAATCGAAAAGTTATAAGAAAATTTCAGTGGCCGACACAGTCACCGAATCTGAATCCCATAGAGAATCTGTGGGTGAGATTGAAGCAAAAGATCCGTCAACAAGGACGTACATCTAAAACAGTATTAAATGAGTCTGTAAGGGCCGTATGGCACCGTGTTATCACCAATGGACACTAGAGAAGCTCATTAGTTCCATGCCAAGAAGGTGCATTTTGTTACTAAGAAGCCGTGGTTATCACGTTAAATATTAATTTTGCTTGTTGGTAAGTTATTTCAAGTGTGCTGCAAGTTTCAATAATGTACTGTACAGTAATTTTACGTTAAATGCATTGTACACTAATTTCACAAATTCCACTATTTTTTTGCTTTTTATGATTAGACACTGTACTTTTGCTTGTAACTTCACTTGTATTACTAGTAATAACATTCTGTAAAAATATTTGAATTCAGCATTAAATTTCCTTTAAAATGATGTATAGTATGTATTCTTGATGTTACCATTACGCTGTATAAATTGACTTCAAACACCAAAAATTGACTTTCGGTCTACTGGTGCAGAACTTTTGGCCACGACTGTAACAATCGCGGAAATGCGAGGGGGTGTACTTATGCAGCCGTAGGAGAAACATTTCTACCTCGCTTCCGTTCTATTCCTACTGCTTCTCTTGAAACGAATCCCAGGATAAGACTCTTTGAAGTCCTTTTAGTGGTGAAATTAATTTCGGCTGGGTTATAGAGCCGTAAATAGGGCGCCGCGGATGGCTTAGTGGTTAGCGAGTCAGACTACTGATGGAGAGTCCCCAGGTTCAAGCCTGGGCTGATCTTTCGGGGGTGGTGTGATTTGCTAACGATCGCTAAAGATCCTCCGTGCATCGGACGAGTACGTTAAATGACAGCCCCCGGGTTGGAACCCCCCCCCCCCGGTTACGTTGGGTATTCATTCTTACTCACCTTCCTTGACTCTCTCTGACATCACTATGAGCAACATCGTACTTGTACACTGGCGCCATCTACTGTGCTCTCACTTACAAACTGTTCTGTCAAAGTCGCAGGACTTCCGTTTCTGTGCCCGGACTCGCTGTAGGTGGTTTAGGCCTAAACCTTCTTCGTGGACGGAAGTCCAACATGAAAATGCCTAGCTGAGTCAAGCCATAAATGGGGGTTAAGTGCGATAGCAATGTTGGACTGCAAACACACACACACACACGATCTGACGCGGATTGATACCATTCTTGCGTTCTCACGAGACGCTGTGAGCAGTCTACCCTACCTCCAAAATAGTACACTCTTCATTTTACTTGGAGTGTAAGACTGTCGAAAAGGAGAAAAAGATATAATTCCTCACGCGCAGAAGTCGCACAGGAGAGCAATCTGCCGAAAAATATATTTTGGTGTCACCGTTATGAGATCAAAAATCTCATAGCACTTCGGTGAGATTTTGTTTCGGACAGTTTTTTTTTTATTGGAGGTTTAACGGCCACCGTGAGCAACTCAATGGGCTATAAGCAGTCGCCCGTCCCTAATTTAGGGTCACTGGTTCCAAGGAAGGGAGAGAGCCAGTGCCGTAAGACAAACACAACATCCATGCCTCACCGGGATTCGAAAACGGACCCCTTTCAGACGAATGATCAGAGGCCATCGCTTATACCACTGCGTCACCAGGGCGGCTCGGACAGGGTTTGGAATGCTGAAACAAATGCGGTTATTGTCAGCTTTCACATAAAAATGATTCAACTCACGCGAAAGAGTAGCTGAAATGCTAGTTACTACGTAGCTTTTGTAAAACATCCGATGACAAAGACTTTCGTACTTAACCTTCTCATTGTTTCCATGGCAATGGTATTGTTCCCTTCATGTGACTAATGAGTTCATGCGAAATTTTCCTAGACTCTTTCAAACGCGGTCAGTCTTTGACGGGAATTGTTCTTTGGTCCGCCACTATTTCAAGATGCCAAATGGTGATGATTAGTGCATTACAAATATTCTTGCAAATAGGTCAAGATTAACTACGTTTTTGCACGCAGTTCTCGTTTAACATATCTCAGTCACTTATTACTTTGATGGCAGGAAACTTATTGTTTCACAGAGAGAGAATTTTTTTCTAAGAAAGAATTAAGTTCATTCGTTGTACAGCTAAATGATAATTTTGTATAAGTTGGACACAACGTCAGTGGCGATCCATAAACGGCCCTTGAAGCGTTTTTTTGCGGTCCACTATTAGAGGAAGAAGTATCCAAATTTTAAAATTAACGATCGTCATTTCGTGTTCAAACATCTTTTCAACACAAGTGTACGAATTGCTGTAGCGTTAGTGTTGAGGCAGGAATTAGTTAACAACATTTTATTATATATGTATTTCTGGAATACGTATTTATTAGGTATCCCTAGTAAACTGTGATATTGAAATATAAAACATTATTTTCGCTCATGAAGCAATAGACATAAAAAGTTCTCTAAGAGAAATTGTCGAAATTTTTGTTCCTTTTCTTTTTATGAATTTTGTCGCAACCGTTGAATTCAGAACTGTAAGTTTCTTCGTTTTCAAGTGAGAAAGAAAATCCATCTGATGCAAATTAAGCTTTTTAAGGCTTTCATCTACCATAAACAAAATTATAACGAAAAACATTTTTTTAACAAATTCAAAAAATTTTTGCACTAAAATAATTTAAAAGCAAATTTACAAGATGAGCTAAATTTCTACAGCGTGAAAATTAATGTGCGTCCATAAAGTCTTTCCCACATTACAAAAATTAATATAAAAAATCTATGTAAGTTAAAATAAAATGGTTGGCAACATAATATAGCAGCACTCATAAAGTTGCTTTTTTTTGTTCTTCAGATGAGCGCTACTGCTGAATAAGAGGAGCATTTCATCGGTAATGGCTTCCATGCAAGAAAAAGCGGCGTGCGTGTTGTGGTTCCACGAGACCAAATCGGCGGTTACTGTCCAGCGTCATTTCAGAAAGGCGTACAGACGATCACCACCGGACTAAAATAGCATAAAAGCTCGGTATGAAGAGTTTAAAGCGACGCGTAGTCTTGGCGATCTCCCCCGAGCGGGCCGACCACCGGTTACACAAGAGACAGCTGCAGCTGTTTAGGAGACATTTCTGCGAAGACCCAAGAAATACATTCGTCGTGCTTCATTGGAAACTGGAATTTCCCGTGCCACGGCTCACAAAATTTTACACAAACGTCTTCATCTGTATGCTTATAAGGTACAGATCGTTCAAGCTGTTCAGCCTGACGACCGGCCTCGCCGTACTGCATTTGTGACGGAGATGTTGCAGCGCAAAGCTCAGGATAATGATTATCACCGTGTCTGTTTCTCAGATGAAGCCACATTCTACGTCTCTGGTGCAGTAAATAGGCACGATGTGCGAATCTGGGGATCAGAAAATCCCCATTATGTCATCGAACAACAGAGGGCTAGCAAGAAAGTGAACGTATCATGCGGCCTGATGCATGGCAGAATCATCGGAGCCTTCTTTTTTTACAGAGCCCACGGTAACATGTACCTGGACATGATGGAACTTTTTGTAGCACCTTAGTTGCAGGCATTCCAACCTTCGGTTATTTTCCAACAAGATGGTGCCCCACCACATTGGTCGATAATGGCTCGTGAGTTCCTGAACGCCACATTTCCGGACAGATCGATTAGCCACGACGGTCACATGACATGGCCACCTCGATCGCCCGAAATAACCCCTTTAGACGTTTTCCTGTGGTGTTATGTGAAAGTCCAAGTGTACTCTAGCAGTGTTCCGAATGTAAAGATGTTGAAGAGCAGAATAACGGACGCCAATTATTCTGTCTCTGCTGAGATGTTAAACAAAATATGGCATGACATCGAATATATCTTAGATATCCTCCGGCCCACAAATGGCGCTCATGTGGAGGTGTACTGACACTGGAAGAGAAACTTTACTTGTACACCGTCATTGCCGTGCCATCCCTTTCTTGTACCTGTAATACATTTTTTATATTAATTTTTGTAATGTTGGAAAGACTTTATGGACGCTAAGCATATTTAGCAACTTTCAAATGAAAAATGCTACTGCTGTAGCTGATACTTTTCTGGCAATATCAGGCTGCTCTGCAATCGACGTACTTTGCTCGATAAAATTAAGAAAGAGCTGCTGTGTGGAGAAGGGGACGAAATTTCGATGGCGTGGTATCTACTATCCAGTTATCTACATTTCTTGAAGAAACTTTTCCTTCTCTGCAGAAATCCATTAATATATGGCCCACGACATTTGCTTCCCAAGCCCCGAATAAATAACCCTCCCCAGTATTCCACCCAGTTGTCGAAGAATTCTTTTTACCGGCTAGTAAGTGTAATACATTGATGGAAAACGAAAAAAGAACACCTAGAAGGAATGACGGTAGGAACGTCATATTATAATATGTTAATTGTTAAGGGCAGCAGAAACTGTGATCCAAGACAGAATGTCATTGGATGAAATAATGACGTCACTGCGGACGACAACATGCAAATGTACGCACGCGTATTTAAGGACTAGGGCGTGCAGAACGAAGTCATTCGGGCCGCGGGTGGCCTAGTGGTTAGCGTTCGTGACTGCCATGCAGATAACCTCAGGTTCGAACCACTAAATACCCGCCGTGCGTCGGATGGGCACGTTAAGCCGTCGGACGCCGGGTACTGGCCCCCCGGTAATAAATAAGGGCGTCTTCCTCCTCTTTCTACCTCGCTTCCGTGTCACTTTTCTATCGCGCACTTTAGCGCAAATCTCGTAGCTTCCTATTTCTAAGGGTTGTTTAAGACCTGGGGCCAGACACTCCCTTCCTAAAATCCTCTACGTATGATCTGAACGAAGTCATTCGTCTGGTGTCGTGTTGTTCAGTGCTCGTTGAAGAAACTACCCTGCCTGGACGACGCAAGCGCACGACATTTGTTCAGTTATCAGAGTTCGAGCGAGGCCGTATAGTGGGTCAGCGAGAAGGAGGTTGGTCTTCCCGTCAAATTGCGGACCGAGTACGACAAGAGGTATTGGCCGTGGTAACATGGTGGCGTCGATGGGCAGAGCAGCTTTCCTACATTCGCAAACGTGGTTCCGGGCAACACAGAGTTACGGACGCACGAGACAAATGAGTGTGGGGGCAAAACATTACATTTGATCCCTCAGTTTTCTTCCTTTTTAAATTATATATGTTCGTGATTGGAGATCTCAAACATTCGGGGTTTTTTTTTATAAGTTCATTTTGATAAAAATTGAGCATCGCTCTTCATTTTTTACCATGAACTATCTAGAAATCTGAATATTTTTTTAATGTCACTCACTCCTGAGACGCCAAGAAATGCTATCCCCATTAAATAGTCCAGAGGGCTGGTTCCTGTTTGAAGACCAGCAATGATTTGTCTCATTAGGTATAAAAAATTAGTCTTCCATCTAAAAATAAGATAGGGAAATGGAAGAAAGGTGAGGAATGAGATATAAGTGCCTTCAATGTTTAATTATAGCGTCTGCAATTCCTATGGAATTCGTACCAATCCAGAAGTGTCAAGATCTATGGTTTAACGCCGTTCATGCGTACAGTTAGTTTACATTGAGAAACTATATGGATATGAAAAGTGATTTTTTTTATAGATGAATGTTTAATCGAAAATAATTTTTATTTTTTTAGAAAATTTTCGTAATGAAGTCAGCACGTCTTTTTTACAGTAGTACGATAAATTTTATGCCAGGGTGAAATATTTTGTTCCCCGACATCTTGCCCTCGCTGTCAAAAAAGAGTTCCGACGCCACTGGCCAGACTCATCCATTTTCGCTTTGGGAAATCCTG
Organism: Macrothele yani; assembly: GCA_039090855.1. Lineage (NCBI taxonomy): Eukaryota > Metazoa > Arthropoda > Arachnida > Araneae > Macrothelidae > Macrothele > Macrothele yani. The sequence continues at coordinate 12,834,218 of CM077003.1, read as the reverse complement.
AATTCCTACGCTATATGTCTCGTTGTCCGCATTCTTCCAGTTTTCCAACAAATTGCCGAAGGGTTAAATCATCGAGATGAGTATACTCCATCCATCCGAACCTGGCAGTCGGCGAAATTGAACTCTCCCACATTTAGGGGTGGTAGCAGGCATGCAAAGCCAGGATAATAGTGAGGATTTGCAAGTCTCCTCCACCCCACTCAGTTTGTTCCAATGTCACTGACAGAGAGGGTGTGGGAGCGAAAAGTGTTACTGCCAGCGGGTTCCATTGTAACAATCACTTTCCAAAAAATCAGCTGACCACACAGAGAGCGATCAATTAGGTTCCCGATCATCCGTTAGGTGTTTTTTTTTTTTTTTTTTTCTCTGTTCTTGTAATAAGGAGAAAATCTTCTGTCTATAGCCCCACCCCACCCTATCCCACAAACGTCTACTGAGAGCAATTTAACACCTTGTCATTCAAGTGAGTTCCACAGGGAACGAGGCGCATTATCATGTCTGCTACCACCCCTAAATGTGGGAGAGTTCAATTTCGCCGACTGCCAAGTTCGGATAGATGGAGTATACTGTTAGTTGTTCTACAAGTTGCCATAACAACGGAAATGGCAGATTTACCCTTCAACACCTACAAAACGAACGATTGCTTTCGATACGATACGATATTTGAAGAAGTTTTAGGAAGGGAGTGTTTGACCCCGGTCAAAAACTACCCTTTGAAATAGGAAGCTAGGAGATCTGAGTAAGTGAACTCAATAGGAAAGACAAACAGAAAAATTGAGTGAAAGGAGAGGGTGATATATCTTTCAAACTGTGAACCGTGACACCAGTCCGGGGGAAAGGGGGCAAGCGGAACCAAGCACCGCACAAAAAACTAAACGATTGCTTTCCACTAAAGCTTCAGCTTTTATCCCGATCGGCAGTAAACAGCTATCACGTGATTCCTGACAATTTGCATTTAACCAAACACTCTCGCACAACTTACTTTCATGTGCTTCGATGACGCCAGAACAGAGCCCATTTAAGAGGAGGGCTAAGGGAGCGGCAGACCCGGGCCCCGCATTTTCAAGGGCCCCAGAATTATGCAAGATGTTTGAAGAATTGACGAAGTTCCATATTTTTTATTTTTATTTTTTTTGCAGATAGCACAGCAAAAACTATAAGAAACTGTTTTGTTGTTGAAAAAACCCTATGTTTTTTCGCTTTTTTAGGAGCCCGCACAAAAAATATATTTGTTTCCAGTCCATCCTGAAATCTTTCGAAGAAAGCATTACATAAGTTTTTTGTTCACATCTGTAATTTGGGGAAATTTCCATACATTAAGAATTCGTTTGAATCATAATATTTGGATCATATTATTTTGCCCACTACTTCGATATGATTTCAACAAGCTGAACCCATCCCTTTGAGGGGAGGGGGATTAAAGTAGAACTGAACTGGTGTCCATTTTTCAATCAACCATACATTTTTACATTTTTTCGCTACCACTGATTCATCCATGAATCATGGGATACACACTTCAATACGGCGGGACTATTTTTATGGCTTCCTCATTACATTTTGGGAATGTTTCCTCCTGGGTATTTTAATTCATCCGTCCTAGATGTGCCATTAATACTGGGGCCCCAAAATATTGCTCAGCCCCCGACCTCCCTGCCTCCTTAAATGGGCTCTGCGTCAGAATGTTTTTACTGCTAACTAAAGACTTGCGAGTCCGAAATTTAGCATTTTGTTGTTGATCCTTAATTTTGCCGCCTCGGTGGCGCAGTGGTCTAAGCGATGGCCTCTGATCATTCGTCCGTAAGAGGTCCGGGTTCGAATTCCGGTGAGGCATGGATGTTGTGTTTGTCTTACGGCACTGGTTCTCTCCCTTCCCTGGAACCAGTGACCCTAAATTAGGGACGGGCGACTGCTTATAGCCCATTGAGTTGCTCACGGTGGTCGTTAAACCTCCAATAAAAAAAAAAAAAAAAATCCTTAATTTTTGGACATGAGTGAAGAAGTATTGGAAAGGGGAAATTATAGTATTAACCCATTAAAAACAAAAACAAAAATCAAGAGAGTACCCTGGTACTCTTTGTAGATGATTTATGCTATGCATTTTTCGAATGCCAAGATCTTTGTGTATGTGAAATAAAACGATTGGTTCGACAGTATACATTTATTTACGTACAACCCATTGCATTCATTTGCATCACTCGCGATCACAGTCAAGTACATACTAAATGGAAATAAATCATGACAACAAACAAAGGTTTACTAATTCCTGACACTGAGCGGTACTTAGGTAGGTGGATTAATGAATATTTTGGCCGTAAAACCAATGAAAGAAGATGTGTGTCATAAAAGTAAATATTCACTAAACTATGGAGGCAGCAATAGTAAGTATTTCGACTGTTTAGTTTTTCAAAAACAATATTTTTTTATTATTTTTACTTATTACTCAGATTTAGACGTACGTAGGAAACGACCCTAATAGCGATGAAATGTGATGCAGTTATGACAGTCCATCTGCGCATGCGTCATCATCTCAGCAACTGAGATGGAGACGTCTCAGTTGCTGAGCCCATCCCTACGGATTTGTGAAGTCAGATGCTGACAGATAAGCACACATAGCGCCGTGGATTGTTGGACAACGTAGCGTAAGGCGAACGCACTCGGCTAGTTGTTGAAAGATCCGGGATTCGATCCCAGCGGTGTCCGGAGAGCAATTTTTCGGTTGCTGTGTGTTAATTAAAGATAAACGTTGAAAGAGAGATGACTTTGTCTATTTATATTGTCTCCACATATTTGGAAGATTTTCACTAAAATGTGACCTCAAGATAGAAAGAAAACCTGAATCGTAAGTGCGTTGGTGAGGGGGATTGGTAACTTTTGGTCTAAGGCAGGGGTGAGGAACCTACGGCCTTTTGAGTGAATCCAAATTTTGCAGAAAAAATCCTTTTATTTTTATTAATATGTTTTCGTTCGTGTTTTATTAATTTTATTTTAATCTTAAAATGACCGTATTTATAATACCAAAGGGTAAAAAGAAGATTATACGAAATAATATTCCCCTACTGACAGCCAGATTTCAAACATTAGTAAGTCATAAGGGCTATTTTGACGCCTACGGCGCTGATGATTTCATTCTATGGCTCCTAAAGAAGTACAGATGGAATTGATTGAACTCTCAGAAGATGACATCTTAAAGTCCTTGCTTGACGCTAAGAAATATATAATTGAAATGTGGAAAAATGCATTAGAATACCCATGCCTTCGGAACGTGCACGGAAAATGTTTTCTTGCTTTTCAACCACTTATTGCTGAGAATCTACATTCTCCTACCTAACCCAAGACACCCTTAAGGTCACAAATGACGGACACCCAAGAGGATCAGCTAAAACTGCGGACCTCCATGTTGCAACCAAAGATTCAAATTCTTTCCAACAAAAAGCAATCACAACAGTCATTAACCCTCCTGGGGTCAAGCACGCATATACATATTCGGAGATTTGTGTGCCCAAAGCGACGACGACGCAATAACACGTTCATCGAAAACCTGTTCAAAAGCGGTGAGAACGCATATATGCGCATCTTAACGACGACGAATACTACTACAGAAGGAAAGGAAGCTTTTTAGGGAGGTCTCCTGTTAAACATGTGACAAAATTTCACATTGCCTCTTCCAAAACTTCTGCCACCAGGAGGGTTAAAAGGTTAGTTAACTTTAGAATTAACATTTTTTTTTTGAAGTTAAGTTAGTACATAGTAAGATTTTTACAAAATAATGTACAATTTCATGGTTTCTTGAATGCGGCCTTTCAACATGAAAAGGTTCCCCACCTCTGGTCTGAGGTATCTACAGGTTGCACCTCATCATGTTTAACTCTCGTCATTAGGAGGTGCCTTCCCCTCGGATGAGTCAAAAAGAAGCCAAATTTCTCTACGACGTACCGTTTTCGAGATAGAGTATTTGAGAAAATCAACCTAGGTGGCTCACCTACTACTTCCGTTACCCATTTTCGTTGCATCGAAATTTCATGCTTGGGATTTACTTTACCACTGCAGGAAAAGATACGTAGCATCAAAAAGGGACAATCTATAAGTCGTTGTTGGCTTTTTTAACTTATATAGTTTATCAACTAGGGGGTGCACTTCAGGGGTGCTTGGGCGCCTAACCACCCACGTAGTCGGCGCCTATACATGAAATTAAAAATAACGTTTTCATACAGGGCCGGATTCGGAGAGGGGGAGTGGAGGGCGCGCGTCCTCCCCTCGGGATCAAGGAAACGCTTCGATTCGTTAGGTTTTAATAACAAATTGAATATTTTTTGTGAAAGAAAGTATTACTTAAAAGTATATTACTTTATTTAATTAATTGTGTTGCCGCGAAAATTCTTCTAATTTCGGGGACATTGTGCTGGTAAAGAAATACCCAAATTCGGGATTTTATTACCTAATGAATTATATTAATTATGTTAATTAATTAATAATTTCTTTAATTAGGGTAATTCCTAATTGGATGCAGGAAGTATTACCCCGACCCAGACAGCATAAGGATTCGCTGGTTCCTTTCCTTTTCTTTTTTTTTCTTGCTTTCCCTTTGCGTGGGAAGGAGATCCAAACGCAAACGCTAGGCCAGGTGCAAAAATTCCGCAAACGAAGTAAAAGGTATTTTTCGTTGCTAGGCATTTGCGAACACCAGCACTGCGGATTACATAATGCAGCCTTAGCTAACAATAGGCCAGTGGTGACTATACAGCGAAAGTATAAGAAAGAATCCTAAATCTGGTAAGAAGATAAAGCTTATGCAATAACTGTCACCCAGGCTCTGTGTCGGGGAACATAATTCAGTCGGGCATACGTGCCTTCGAGCATACTTAAAGATTTAAAGAGTGTTTCTTGAATGGTCTTCTAAAAGAACTCCGAAACAGGGTAACAGTTAGGGCCAAATAAATTTTTAAAGGGCTAGTTCAGCAGATTGTCAACTGGCTGGGGAGAACAACTGCTCGAAATAGCCACTGGTCAACATCTACCGGACGGCAGACCACTGACGAACGAGGGGCGGGGGCAGAAACCAATGAAGGTGCGGGGTACGCCTCCAAGAGAGTTGAACACGCCTAGCAGCACGAGGAAAGCAAAAACGAAACGAAAATAAAATGTGAAAACTTAGAGAAATCAGGGTCGATTGTTGCGGTTGTTGTTGTCGATGGCTGTTGTCGTCGGTTAGCAGAAATGCTCGGCCGTAAGTGGGTCGGAACATCGGACTCACAAATTTCGTAGCATGTTAGGTGCTATTGGAAGGTAGTAGTGAAAGATGCAAAGTAGAGTTTAGAGAAGTTATACAGTTGTCAAGGGCTCACGGGCTGCGTTTTATCCACGGAAGATACCAACCCCAAGATTGCAGACACAAGAAGAAACAGCCCATGATGGAGAAGCCCCACCATCAACCCTGAGATCGTTGTTGAACAGTAGAAGATTTTAGGGTAAGACATCATCCAAATATTTCAATCCCTTGCATGCTGAGTAATCCTTGTAATTTAGAAATGAAATATTATTGCTCACCTCGTACTTGTTGGATTGCTAGGAACGTTTCATTTTCTATAAATCTCAGGATAAACCGTAACTTTTTTGTAGCGATATTTAAAATATAACTTAATCTGGTTCCACCACTAATTTGTACATAAATTAAGAAATATGATAAAATAAATTCTATATTTATTTCCGTCAATATGTGTTTTTTCTTCGCTGCTCTCTGCAAATGAGTACGAGTGTCGGGCTTTGGTTTATTTTAAAGTAAACAGTTTTCTTTTCTTTGAAGATACCACGATTCAAAGCATGATACTGAAAGGTTAGTTTTTAAACTTAATTTCTTTGCGGCGTATGAGTTCTTGCGACAAACTCGTTCGAGCTCGTATGAAACACAACGCTTACAGGTCCCAACGACGAGACTGGGTCGTCTATACTAGGAAACCCAATGTCATTGTTGCCACTTTAGTCGATCGGAAGTAATGAACAAAATTTATGCCCTCAAGTTCCCAAACGGGGCTTGGCGCGGTAATTATTGTAAGAATTTATAGACCTACTAAGAACACTTTTTCATTTTGAGGAAAAATATCAGAAACGTCCCCGGTTATTCCCGACACTCCCCCCCCCCCCACGAAAACCCTGGTTCCGTTTTCCTCATTTGCTCTAAAGTTATTATGCATGCAATGAGGTTTTAAACCGAACTTTTGGTTTTTTTCCCTTTTTTTTTTTTTCGGTTAATAAATTATCAATGATTTTGGCTACTGGTTTCCGCAATAGATTTTAATCAAGTTGTTGAAACTTGCTAGATTAAGCAAAAGAACAACTGATGCAAATCATCTTTATATCACGAAGCGTCCTTGGGCAGCCGATATCCGTATACATGAAAGCGCGGTTTCAGATCGAGGACATCTGTGGTGTGGTGTGGTGGGAGATTTTCTCTGTTTTTCTGTTTGTTTTCTTCGTCGCATGATCCGGCGTTATGTAACTTCTAGCATTTTTTGGTTTATCACCGGACGGATGTTTACCAACTTCATGTGCGCCATTCGCTTTCTGCTTGGCTAGTTGCCAAAAACGGCAGATGTTGCTGCATACCGAAACGACGTTAAAAACTAAAGTTACATTCACCTCATCAAGATTCTCTTCACATTTTGTCATTTGCGGATTAAGGATACTGCTAATACCTTGCAAGTGAAAAAGATAGATATTTACTTGGCTCAGCACAACATGAAAATAAACAGACTGAACCAGGGACGCCGACCTCGCCACATTAGGGGGTTGGGGGGCAGGCGTGAAGAGATCAGACGTGGGAGAAGCACGTCTTTTCAATTGTCAGGTGGAGAAAAAAAGAGGGCAAAAAGATAAACTACGAGATTCGATGTATATTTCAAAACCCAATTGTAATTGCTCCTCGGCAAATGAACAAGGTAACAGAAATATTCTTTTGCTGAATATTAATATTAAAAAAAATAAAATTCAGCCTGTGATTTTATAAAAATATGCAGAGCGATTTTATTCCAAACGTTTCTAAAAAATATGAGAAATTAGCGCGGTTGCTCAAACAAAGGACGAGAAGGGCAAGAAATAATTAGATAAATAAAGGCGCTAGAGATTATGATTCTGTATTTTTACATATATATTTTATTTTCGTTAATTGTTTTAAACATTTAATGCCGCCCCGGTGGTGCAGTGGTCTAAGCGATGGCCTCTGATCATTCGTCCGAACGGGATCCGGGTTCGAATCCCGGTGAGGCATGGATGTTGTGTTTGTTTTCTGGCACTGGCTCTCTCCCTTCCCTGGAACCAGTGACCCTAAATTAGGGACGGGCGACTGCTTATAGCCCATTGAGTTGCTCACGGTGGTCGTTAAACCTCCAATAAAAAAAACAAAAAAACATTTAATGCATATCACTAGAACATGCCAAACATAATACGGGGCTGGCAATCCAGTTTCTTATCAAATGAGCAATGCTGGATATGAGGGGAAAAAAGTTTTTACTTATTTTCTTATTTATTAATTTTTGGAAGTAAATCGCTTTGGCTTCATGAGGTAGAGAGAGTTTGGTTAATCTTACAAAGAATAATACATTTCAATAAAGGACAGAAATGCATTTCTTGCAATTAGTACAGCACACGATAGCCTGAATAGAATGGGAAAACATGTTTCTCTATAGAAATATTTCAACTCACGCATTGCGAGAATGACATACACAAACAAACAAAAAAACTTATTTAATTAAACAGGACGAAAAATATTGGTTGAGCACTGCCCCCTCACCCATAGTCGGCGCCTATGGTCTGAACGTTATTAATTAACATCTCGTCAAACACAACACCAAAGTGCCAAAAGTCATGGGATACGTACCTAGCATCGTGTAGGACCTCCTCTAGCCAGACGAAGTGCAGCAACTCGACGTGGCATCGATTCCACATAGTGGCCGGAAGACTTCTGGAGAGATGTTGAGCCATGTCGTCTCAACAGCCACCCACAGTTCCCTGGTATTTGTAGGTGCATGGATCTTGGATGAGAATTCACACCACGTCCCATAAGTGCTCTATTGGGTTCATGTCGGGAAAACGTGATGGCCACACCATCCGTTGGAACTCTCCAGAATGCTCCTCGAACCAATTTTGGTCAACTTGGGCCCAATGACATGGTGCATTGTCCGCGTGAAAAACCCCATCGTTGTTGGGATACATGTAGTCCATGAAGGGCTGCAAATGGTCACCCAGCAGAACAACAAAGCGATTACCGGTTAATGATGTGTTTACGAGGACCAGAGGACCCAAACCGTGCCACATAAAGACACCCCACACATGTATGGAACCACCACCAGCTTGCACAGTGCCTTGTTGACAGCTTGGGTCCATAGCCTCATGGGCTCTGTTTAATGACGTGTTTACGAGGACCAGAGGACCCAAACCGTGCCACGTAATGGCACTCCACATATGTATGGAACCACCACCTGCCAGCTTGCACGGTGCCTTGTTGACAGCTTGGGTCCATGGCCTCATGGGGTCTGCGCCACACCCGAATCCTACCATCAGCTCATAACAACTGGAAGCGTGACTCATCGGACCACACCACATGTTGTCAGTCTTCCAGGGTCCAATTACCGTGTTCACGAGCCCAGGTGAAGCGCTGTGTCCGATATCGTACTGTTAACAAAGGCACTCTGGTGGGCCTTCTGTTCCCATACCCTATGGACGATAAATTACGCGGCACTGACCTGATGGACATGTCTGTGGTAACTCCTTCATTGAACGTGGATGTTATTTGAGCCAGTGTTTCTTGTCTGTTAGCATGGGCAATCCTGGTCAGACTCCGTTGGTCACGGTCATTCAGCACCCGTGGTCGGCCACTGCGGTGTCCACGGTGGGTGGTAATGCCTTCCATGAGTCATTACCACCCACCGCGGACAGCACGGTGTCACGTGTGCACCATATTCTCGGTACACACGTGACACCGTAGATCGAGGAATGTTCAATGTTCGCACAACTTCGGAAATTGAAGGTCCCATCCGTCTGGCTTCCGCTACCATGCCTCGTCCAAGCTCCGATAATTCACGTCGGCTTGTCATAATCCTACTGGAGTGTGTTCAACCTGACTGACGAGATTACACCTCGCAACTGATAAAAATTGTGGCGTGCGTCGAAGCTTTTATACGACGGCAGCGCCAGTTTAAAATTTGCATACTGCTATCCCATGACTTTCGTGGGGCCGCGGGTGGCCTAGTGGGCAACGTTCGATCCCAGGAAGGTACAAACGCTCGATCCACTAAATATCGTCGGACCCCGGGTACTGGCCCCCGGTAATAAATAAGGGCGCCTTCCTCCCTCTTTCTACTTCGCTTCCGTGTCAATTTCCTATCGGGCACTCTAGCCCAAATCTCCTAGCTTCCTATTTCTAAGGGTTGTTTAAGACCTGGGGTCAGACACTCCCTTCCTAAAATCCTCTACATATGATCATTTGATCCCATGACTTTTGGTACTTTAGTGAATCGGCGAATGCATTAAAATTTATTTTTGCTCGATTGTAAAAACAAGTTTTTTTTCTCCTAAAGCCATGGCTCTGTGAAATGAGCCGAATGAATTCATCTTTGAATCATATTACTGAACTTACCATTCGCGAATGTTTCTTGGGAAATGGAAACATTAATTTGCGTAAGAAATAATGGAAATAACTCCTATCTGGTTCGAAAATACTTCGAAACATTAAATATAAGCTTTGGGGTAACGGTTCGCAAGAGCTTTGATGCTCGAACCGTTACCCCAAAGAAAAAAACAGGACTCGATTAGGGGTGGATTTACGACTAGGCCAACCTAGGCCGTGGTCTTGAGTCGCCGGGCTGTATAGGGCCTCGCGAATTCCTGAAAGTATCTCGTGAAAAACCATTAACTTCACTCTTTCCTAACCTAGACATTGCATTAAGAATTTTCCTGAGCATGATATCTTGTTATGTATCTGGGGAAAGGTCTTTTAGTGTTCTTAAAAGAATAAAGAACTATTTTGGAAACTCATAGACTCTCCAGTTTGACTAGGTTTTGTTGCAAATGCTGAACTTGTAAAGGAACTTGATTTTGCAGATGTCATTAGAGACTTTGTAGCCATGAAAACGCGTCGAGTGGGCTTGTAAGATCTTAGAGGTGTCATTAAAAATTGTTTTTTTTAATAATGATAATAATATCATGAAAGAAATACGGGATTACGCCATATAATACAAATTTTGGAGATGACAATCCGATTTTTGGCGTAAATGTGACAAGGATGGTAAGTCAGATAATATCCGAAAACTTGAAAATTTTCATCGTCCTGGAGCGGGACTCGAACCCGCGTCTCCCAGATAACGCCCGGGTACGCTAACCACTACACCACCCAGAACGACCAAGTTCCAAGTTTCCGATCAATTTGAATATAACCATCACAGGATTCGCTAGTCGAAGCAACCGGCATTCATGTTTAGCGAATCTGGAGGTTAAGAATCTTATCCCGTGTTTGCCCGGAGAAGCAGATAAATCATGAAAGAAATACGGGATTACGCCATATAATACAAATTTTGGAGATGACAATCCGATTTTTGGCGTAAATGTGACAAGGATGGTAAGTCAGATAATCTGATATTTTTATTTTACTCTCAATGCTTTTGTTATGATGAAACATATTCATGTGCAATTTATAAGGAACTGTTCGTAAGAATAATTGTAAAACACCCCAAACAATCGGTGATGCACTAAACTTCGTTAAATATTTTTGTTTTGGGAGGGTGAAACGCCCAGCAAGCCTAGGGCTCCAAAAATGTAAAATCCCTCACTAAGACATCCGGGGATCCAGGGTCAAGAAAATGGCGAGGCCTCCATCGAAACAAAAGTTTTTACCAATGTATAGTTCCATAGGCGTATATAAAATATTTTCGAGAAGAGGGGGACAAAAATAATTGTATTTTTAATGTAAGTTGATGCATTTTCATTAAATAAAAGCTTGTGGCGTGTCTGCCCCGCAGGACGCAGATGATATAAAGGTACATGCCAGGGTAGTATAGTGGAAAACACTCGGAGGTCCGGAGCCGAGAGTTGCGGGTTCGAATCGCTCCCATGGCATAAAAATGATGGAGAAATTTACTTCGTCATGTTGGTGCCCGAACTTCCAGCATGACCCGGCTGTTAAGTTTCTCGCAATGGTGGGATGTTCTTTCCACACAGCGAGATAGGAAAAATGAGAATCCCTTCTTCAGTGCTTCGATAAAAATAAATCAGTGTGATGTTACATTCCACACACCAAATTGTCTCGGATTTCTCAAATGCATGTTCTTCATGGGATGACACTGCCTGCAACGACACATGGTCCCGGCTGGCCCGTGAGTCCTATCCCCAGCCCTCTTTCGGAGGGAGATGTGACGTGCCTGCCCCGCAGGGCGCACATGAGATAAAGGCAGATAGCAGTGAGTGCACATGCCAGTGTGGTATTGTGGGTGGTAGCACTGCGGGAGCTCCAGAGCCGCGGGTTCGACTCTCGTCCCTGGCATAAAAATGATGGAGAAATTTACTTCGCCAAAAATTTCTTTCTAATGTGCTCGTATGTTGCATTTTAACAAAAGGCATAAAAGATGAAGCACTTTCAGGGGGAACAAGGCCCCTTGGCCCCATCTAAAGACGCCCCTGTACAGCGCTGAAGATTGTCAGTGTGCACACGCACGACTGAATGCCGAGTGCATAAAAAAGTTGAAACATGCTTTTATCTCTCTTTAACGGTTGAACACAGACAGATACATGCTTTCAATTAGTAAAATACTCAAAATGACGTAACGTCTTACTACATGGTACCCCTGTGGGTGCCAATTTCACAATTAGTAAAATACTTTCACAATCAGTAAAATACTCAAATTGACGTAACGTCTTACTACATGGTACCCCTGTGGGTGCCAATTTCACAATTAGTAAAATACTTTCACAATTAGTAAAATACTCAAATTGACGTAACGTCTTACTACATGGCACCCCTGTGGGTGCCAATTTCACAATTAGTAAAATACTCAAAATGACGTAACGTCTTACTACATGGTACCCCTGTGGGTGCCAATTTCACAATTAGTAAAATACTTTCACAATCAGTAAAATACTCAAATTGACGTAACGTCTTACTACATGGCACCCCTGTGGGTGCCAATTTCACAATTAGTAAAATACTTTCACAATTAGTAAAATACTCAAATTGACGTAACGTCTTACTACATGGCACCCCTGTGGGTGCCAATTTCACAATTAGTAAAATACTCAAAATGACGTAACGTCTTACTACATGGTACCCCTGTGGGTGCCAATTTCACAATTAGTAAAATACTTTCACAATTAGTAAAATACTCAAATTGACGTAACGTCTTACTACATGGCACCCCTGTGGGTGCCAATTTAACAATTAGTAAAATACTTTCACAATTAGTAAAATACTCAAATTGACGTAACGTCTTACTACATGGCACCCCTGTGGGTGCCGATTTCACAATTAGTAAAATACTCAAAATGACGTAACGTCTTACTACATGGTACCCCTGTGGGTGCCAATTTCACAATTAGTAAAATACTTTCACAATTAGTAAAATACTCAAATTGACGTAACGTCTTACTACATGGCACCCCTGTGGGTGCCAATTTCACAATTAGTAAAATACAAAATTAGTAAAATACTTTCACAATTAGTAAAATACTCAAATTGACGTAACGTCTTACTACATGGCACCCCTGTGGGTGCCAATTTCACAATTAGTAAAATACTTTCACAATTAGTAAAATACTCAAAATGACGTAACGTCTTACTACATGGCACCCCTGTGGGTGCCAATTTCACAATTAGTAAAATACACAATTAGTAAAATACTTTCACAATTAGTAAAATACTCAAAATGACGTAACGTCTTACTACAGGCACCCCTGTGGGTGCCAATTTCACAATTAGTAAAATACACAATTAGTAAAATACTTTCACAATTAGTAAAATACTTTCACAATTAGTAAAATACTCAAAATGACGTAACGTCTTAATACAGGGCACCCCATGTGGGTGCCAATTTCACAATTAGTAAAATACTCAAATTGACGTAACGTCTTACTACATGGCACCCCTGTGGGTGCCGATTTCACAATTAGTAAAATACTCAAAATGACGTAACGTCTTACTACATGGCACCCCTGTGGGTGCCAATTTCACAATTAGTAAAATACTCAAATTGACGTAACGTCTTACTACATGGCACCCCTGTGGGTGCCAATTTCACAATTAGTAAAATACTTTCACAATTAGTAAAATACTCAAAATGACGTAACGTCTTACTACATGGCACCCCTGTGGGTGCCAATTTCACAATTAGTAAAATACTTTCACAATTAGTAAAATGCACGGTTAGTAAAATACTTTCACAATTAGTAAAATACTCAAAATGACGTAACGTCTTACTACAGGCACCCCTGTGGGTGCCAATTTCACAATTAGTAAAATACACAATTAGTAAAATACTTTCACAATTAGTAAAATACTCAAAATGACGTAACGTCTTAAGACATGGCACCCCTGTGGGTGCCAATTTTTTTATACAGACTTCGCAGGAAGAAAAAGTTCAATAAAAAAAAGTTGCACAATATCCTAATTAGTCGAAAAAAACAAACCACATCATTCTGCTTTCAAAGCTCGCAGAGATTTTCGCGATGAAAATTGTAAAAAATGTGTCGTCTGGAGCGATAATTTCCTGCACGCGCGAGAGCTCTTCCCTTATTGGCTTTGAGTGCTGTAAAGCTATGCAACGAAGCAAGCTACTGTTCGCCCGTAAACGAGCTCCAGACGATAATTTTTTTTTAATTTCACTGACAACATCTGCGCGAGTTTTGCAAGTTGAACAACGGGGTTTGTTTTTTTTTAGACTAATTAGGACATTGTGCAGTTTTTGTTAATTGAATTTTTTTCTGCGAAGGTTGTACAATTTTTTTTATTTTTTATTTTTATGCAAATGCTATCCACAGGGGCACAACTCTCACGTCGCTAGTCTTTACGTCATTTTGAGTATTTTTCTAATTTCAAAGTATATATCTGTGATCAACAGTTAAAGAGATAAAAGCTTGTTTCAATGTTTACTTGCTTTTTTTTTTTTTTTTTTTTTGACACCCGGGTACAGTATATACACACAAGTTTTCTTCTGCTTAATTTTTGCATCAAAAGATGCTACACAGTCGAGTCACATTATTGTGAGCAACTCCTCCTTTTGACGTCAACAGCACGTGGCCAATGAAAAAAGGCACGTGTTGTGAGCTGGTTTGGAGGGTATATAACGTGTGCTGTAGGCATGCTGAAAACATATCACTCGTTGCTGTCATTGGACAAAAAGGAGAGATTTATCAGATTTGCAAAAAGTGATCATTATTTTTTTTATCGGATTTCGGGCCAAGGGTGCAAAAAGAGATCATTATTTTTTTATCGGATTTCGGGCCAAGGGTGGCAGTATTTCCGAAACAGCGCGGTGTGTGAAATGTTCGCGTGCTGCTGTAGCTAAAGTGTATCGCGATTGGAGAAACGGCACCATTGCGAATAAGGGACGTGCAAACTGCGGAGCACCACGTGCCATTCATGTGAGAGGTGAACGTTGGCTGCGAAGGTGCTTGAGTGCCGATCAACACGCTATAGTGGAAAAACTCCCTGGCCGAATGAACCAGGGGTCTACCGGAAGTGTGTCTAAAACAATAGTTCAGCGAACCCTGCTGCGTATGGGGCTCCGATGCAGACGGATGATCACTGCACCTATGCTAAAGAAAGTGCATCTGCAGAAAAGGCTTACATTTGCACGGCAGTATCGGAATTGGACCTCCGCTGATTCGCGAAAGATTGCCTTCTCCGTTGAGTCACGTTTTCTGCTTCACCTAAGTGATGGACGTTGGCGTATAAGACGAGAAACATCGGAGAACAAACATTGTTCAACCATTGCTGGAAGAACACAAGCTGGTCTGCAAGGAACCAGGGGTCTACCGCAAGTGTGTCTAAAACAATAGTTCAGCGAACCCTGCTGCGTATGGGGCTCCGATGCAGACGGATGATCACTGCACCTATGCTAAAGAAAGTGCATCTGCAGAAAAGGCTTACATTTGCACGGCAGTACCGGAATTGGACCTCCGCTGATTCGCAAAGGATTGCCTTCTCCGTTGAGTCACGTTTTCTGCTTCACCGAAGTGATGGACGTTGGCGTATTAGGCGAGAAACATCGGAGAACAAACATTGTTCAACCATTGCTGGAAGAACACAAGCTGGTCTGCAAGGAACCAGGGGTCTACCGCAAGTGTGTCTAAAACAATAGTTCAGCGAACCCTGCTGCGTATGGGGCTCCGATGCAGACGGATGATCACTGCACCTATGCTAAAGAAAGTGCATCTGCAGAAAAGGCTTACATTTGCACGGCAGTACCGGAATTGGACCTCCGCTGATTCGCAAAGGATTGCCTTCTCCGTTGAGTCACGTTTTCTGCTTCACCGAAGTGATGGACGTTGGCGTATTAGGCGAGAAACATCGGAGAACAAACATTGTTCAACCATTGCTGGAAGAACACAAGCTGGTCTGCAAGGAACCAGGGGTCTACCGCAAGTGTGTCTAAAACAATAGTTCAGCGAACCCTGCTGCGTATGGGGCTCCGATGCAGACGGATGATCACTGCACCTATGCTAAAGAAAGTGCATCTGCAGAAAAGGCTTACATTTGCACGGCAGTACCGGAATTGGACCTCCGCTGATTCGCAAAGGATTGCCTTCTCCGTTGAGTCACGTTTTCTGCTTCACCGAAGTGATGGACGTTGGCGTATTAGGCGAGAAACATCGGAGAACAAACATTGTTCAACCATTGCTGGAAGAACACAAGCTGGTCTGCAAGGAACCAGGGGTCTACCGCAAGTGTGTCTAAAACAATAGTTCAGCGAACCCTGCTGCGTATGGGGCTCCGATGCAGACGGATGATCACTGCACCTATGCTAAAGAAAGTGCATCTGCAGAAAAGGCTTACATTTGCACGGCAGTATCGGAATTGGACCTCCGCTGATTCGCAAAGGATTGCCTTCTCCGTTGAGTCACGTTTTCTGCTTCACCGAAGTGATGGACGTTGGCGTATAAGACGAGAAACATCGGAGAGCAAACATTGTTCAACCATTGCTGGAAGAACACAAGCTGGTGGGGGCAGAGTTGTGGTCCAGGGAATGTTTTCGTTGCATTCTCTGGGTCCACTCATACCTGTGGAAGGCACTATGGACCGAATTCGTTATGAATCCATCCTTGCAGACCACGTACAACCGTACATGCTGATTGTCTTCCCTGGGGTGGATGGGTTCTTCTAGAACGACAATGGGGCGTTTCACACAGCTAGAAATGTCCGAGAGTGGTTGGAAGAGCCCGATGAAGACTTCAAAGTACTTCCCTACCCCCTTCTAATTCCCCAGACTTAAACACAATTGAGCAAGTGTGGGACCATCTGGATCGTGTTGTTTCCTCTATGGATCCTCCACTACGCACCCTCTAGCAGCTGTATGCATTGCAGTCAGCATAGCTCCACATATACCTGTGAACACCTTCCAGCAACCTTATTGAGTCACTTCCAGCCTGTCTAGCTGCTGGCGGCGCTGCACCCGGCGTTTACTCTGGATATTAGGTGGTGGTCACAATAATGTGACTCGACCGTGCGTATTCATATTTCATCCTATATAGCTAAATTGATTGTGTAATAGATGAAAAGTCATAGAACTTGATTACTAATCTGTGAATCAATAATATCTATAATTTTATTAGTCTTAGAATTTGTAATTAATTCTAGAGAGAAATTAATTGTGATCTAAAGTGAGGCTGCAATATCGGAGAACAGTAACAAAGGGTAGAAAATAGTAAAGCTATATTAGTGATTCGATTTATTGGCGTAGGAATATATAAAGAAATTTCAGTTTCTGTCTAACAGAAACTGCAGTTCCTTTATATATTCCTAGGCCATCTGTCTAACAGGAACTGTAGTTATTATGTATAAAACCATCTGATTGATGTGCGAAAACTTGGAAACGCCTATTTATACGTATATTCCTACTCCAATAAATCGGATCATTAGTATAGTTTTACTGTTTTCTATATAACTGGTGTGATGTTCCTACGTTATTAATTTGCAGCGAAGGGTTTTGTGAAAATTGAAACTACTCCTTTAAGTGCTGGAAATTGACAGATCAGAGGTTTCAACAAAACTTCGCCTAAAATATTATTTTCACAATAATAGTAACAATTATGATAATATAATTATAACAATAACAGCAATGATAATAGAAACAAGTTCAACAATGACTAGATCATTTCTAGAAACAATTTGAAAAAAGGAGTCCCTGTTATTCAGAAGGCCCTGTCCTCAAAGTGCTGTTTTTGGGAAATACTGAAATACAAAAATCTTGGCTATCAAAGACAATTTGAGGCTTTAGAAAAAGATCGTAAAACTTTTCTGAAGGAATAAAACAAGTGGCATATTTTACGTTCCGGTGCATGAGTCCTTTCATTTCCAAATTTCTTCCAACTGCTGCTGCCGAAAGAACAATATCCAGTTCAAGTGAAAACAAGAAAGATGACATCGATTTATGGTGCTCAATGAGCAAGTTGTTTAAATCAGCTTCGACACAAAGAAAAAAATTCTAAACGAAATTCTGCGGAAAAGAAAATGCATTTTTGCTTCCTAGCAGAAAAATTGCGCACTCTTGAAAATACACAATGTACGAAGTGTTCTTCATAGTGAACGATACCCATTAAGAAGGAAATTTTAAAACCCGATTGCTAGAATTGGTAAAATATTTGCATGAAAAGAATGAGATAATTACGCCTTCGAGCAACAGAAGTATGCATCACGAAAAATCCCAAAATATTCCTCATATTGGAAGACACTGAAAGCAAAAGGATTTTTTTAAATCGAATAATTAGAAGATATCATATGAAAGAAAACGTAATTTAACTTTTCGCTCCTAAGCGTGAAACTGAGTTATTTCAAGGAAATGGGCTCAAAATGTTCTTCATAGTCAAAAGTATCCGATAAAAAAGCAATTTTTTCGAGAGAGATTTTCAGAATCGGGGAAGCATTTGCAAATAGAATTTCGCACTCATGCCTCCTAGCGGAAGAACTGTGCATTGCCAGAAAGTTCTTTTTGGAGGGAGCTAGCTATAGAGTGCGATGGGAAGAATTTTTTTTTAATATATCGTTACTGTGCTTTGTAACAGGCAAAAGCCATGAAACAACTTGTATGTCCATTCATCCGTCTGCGATTTAGTTTCTCAGTCGAAAGTTCTGAAATGATTCTGATAAAATTCGACATGTGGTGCCTTTGTCAAAAGTCGGGAGCTGTTCTCAGTAATTCTAAACGATTCAGAGACCAAGATTTAGGCCTACTATTTGGGTGGAATGTCACTGCTCAGGAAAGGAACAAGAGCCACTCCCAGCCCCAAGTCTGTGGACAGCAAGAAAATTAAGGAAATGCTTTGTGGACATAGCTAGATGTAAGAAGGCCATAAATGCCTTGATCTTCCGTTCAGCCTCAAGCAACTTCGTCACTTACGTCAGCTAGAGAAATAAATTCTGCCACAAAGGGCTGCAACCCTTGCAGCCGTGTAGCAGTGATAGGTTCATCCGTGGAAATGAAAGTACAGGTCCAACTCAAGTGGGAATCTTTCCTGTTGAAACAAGGATTCTTACATGAGTTAGCTCCAGTGAACTGAGGACTACATCAGTCGCAAATCCCAGTAGATGGAGTTTATACGAGGAGAAGTCAGAAAGTAACTTTCCCTATTGAAGAACTTTAAAAGTACTGCACGTATTGAAAATGTTTTTTGCTGATGTGTAGCTTGACATGTTCTGTTTTAGGTGGCTTCAGTTTGAAGCTCGTGTGACGTGCCTGCTCAGCAGGACGCACACGACATAAAGACAGATAGCAGCGGAACGTCTGCGTAGCTCAGTTGGTAGAGCGACTTGTTCCGGAATAAGTGGACTCGAGTTCGATTCCCAGCGTGGACCAAAAATGACGGAAAAATTTACTTCGTTATATTCCAGAGACATTACGTTCCTGAACTGCACAGATTCAAAATGGCTACTGTACTGGTTGAATGGACAAAGGAAAAAGTCCGAGTACTCATTCGCTTCTTGTTGACAAAAGGAACGCCGCCTATTGAAATTCATCGTGAACTTCAAGCTGTGTGCGGCCCAAACGTCATGACAGTGCAGCAGGTGCGAACGTGGTGTCGGGATTTTAGTGGAGGTAGAGTGAGTGTCCTTGATGAACCAATGACAGCACGTCCTTCCACATCACCAGATCATATCAATGTAGTTGAGCTACGATATGGCGACCGACAAGGTACGTATTCGTCACAATCTGTTATTGTTCATGTTTAATCTCGAGAAAAACCGTTGCAGAAGCACGAGTGTGGATTTGTTCGGCGCACGGCGAGAAAGCTATAGGTGCAAACGCGTGTCGCAAGTGCTTTAGGCAGCTCAGAAATAGTGATTGAAGTGTGGAGAACAAGCAGCGTAGCGGACGGCCGAAGGAGCTGCAGAGCGCAGATTTGCAAGTTCTTCTGCGCGAAGATGCCGATCACAGAACTGGCAATACAGTTTGGCGTATATCTATATACTAAGCGTGGTTCATCGCCGTTAAGCATGTTTAGCCGCCCGAGGAGATCCCTCTCTTAATTAATGCTCTTTGTGTGTATTTTTAAACCTTACATCACCTTGAGTGTCTACTGCGTGGAACATATTAGGCTGATGACGTGCACCTGGCACAGAGAGACATTGTGTTACCAAGTGAGCACGTCTAGGATGGAGGTTGATAAACGTGCTGTTTGGGTGCTCCTACGCCATTATCGAGAAAAAGGGTTAAATGCGACAGTAGTAGAAGAGAGAGAAATTTGTGCAACTGAAGGCAATGAAACATTGAGCCACAGCACCGCACGAAAATTGTTCAGACGGTTGGAAGCTGGAGATACCAGTTTCGGAGGCAAGAACAGGCCTGGGCATCCGACGACCACTAACACTGACACCTTGGTCGAAGCTGTCATAGCGAACCCCGGTACCAGTACATGACAATTGTCAGCCGAAGTGGAGTCTTTCCATTCTGTCATCATTCGTCACCTGCAGCAGTTTGGTTTCTCCTCCAGGCGCTATCAAATGGTTTCCCATGAATTGACACTCCAACAGGCGGTATCAAATGGTTCCCCATGAATTGACACTGCAACAGGCGGTATCAAATGGTTCTCTATGAACTGACACTCCAACAGGCGGTATCAAATGGTTCTCTATGAACTGATACTCCAACAGGCGGTATCAAATGGTTCCCCATTAACTGACACTCCAACAGGCGGTATCAAATGGTTCTCCATGAATTGACACTCCAACAGGCGGGATCAAATGGTTCACCATGAATTGACACTCCAACAGGCGGTATCAAATGGTTCACCATGAATTGACACTCCAACAGGCGGTATCAAATGGTTCTCCATGAATTGACACTCCAACAGGTGGCATCAAATGGTTCCCCATGAATTGACACTCGAACAGGCGCTATCAAATGGTTCTCCATGAATTAGCACTCCAACAGACGTTATTAAACGATTCTCCTTGAATTGACACTCCAACAGACGCTGCCAAATGGCTCCCCGTGAATTGACACTCCAACAGACGCTATTAAATTATTCCCCATGAATTGACACTCCAACAGGCGGTATCAAATGGGTCCCCATGAATTGACACTCCAACAGGCAGTATCAAATGGTTCTCCATGAATTGACACTCCAACAGGCGGTATCAAATGATTCCCCATGAATTGACACTCCAACAGGCGGTATCAAATGGTTCCCCATGAATTGACATTCCAACAGGCGGTATCAAATTGTTCCCCGTGAATTGACATTCCAACAGGCGGTATCAAATTGTTCCCCATGAATTGACATTCCAACAGCCGGTATCAAATGGTTCTCCATGAATTGACACTCCAACAGGCGGAACAACGTATCTCTCTCTTTTGCATATTGCTGCCAAGTCCACAGGACGATAGGTTTTGGAGTCGCATCATCACAGGTGATGAAAAATTGATACGCCGTCCTACCACTGGGAACCAGGCCACGCTAGGAAGTTATGCATGGAAAAATCAAAACGCAATGGTCATCGTTCTCACATGTCGAGGCTCTCAATGCTAGAAATAATTTCTCAAATTGGACTTACATAGTGGCCGCATACAGTCGGGCATACTGATAAGAAAAAAACGTATTTTTCTTTTTCAAACGCCATGCTAAAAAAGTGATAGAGTTGCAGAGAACACTGAAATACGGTTCTTACATTATATAACATTATTTTTTGCGAGATGTGAGATTGGAATCACGTCTTCCTACTCCGGAGGGGCTGTTCTCCCAACTGAACTACGTCGGCAATCTTATCGCTGCTTCATTGTCGATTTGACTCATGCGTTACCTCATTAGCACGTCATCTACGCCATGTCACGTGGTACTTACACATTCACCATGCATCCCTTACCCTATGTACCCAGGTATAGCCTGAAGGTAATTGCAATTATTTCATGTCCTGAGCTTCTCATATTTGAATCTTATGGAACACCTTTGGATTGACTTGAATCTATCTTTCAGGCGCTGCCATCTCCCCATTATCTACCAATACTGCAATACTACAGGATTATCTGAGATCTACGCGAGTGAGCTGTTTTCCCGATATGCGTTCCAGTGTATGCGTTCATATAGTCGTTTCCACCGAGATATGCTGCTGTTCCGTGCACCAATACGTTGGTAGCAAACTGCGTAACTTACCACTGAGGTGAAGCCTGAGTTAAAACAGCAAGTTGCTGGTGTAGTTCAGTCGGAAGAACATTCGGCTCCGGAGTAGGATGACGTGAGTTCGAATCTAACCACCGGCAAAAAAAGATCTTTCTACGCAAGTGGTCATAATTTTTTGCCGAGTAAAATGGAATACACTGCTGTTAATAGAAACTGCAACACCATGAAGAAACTATCTGATTTGCACGAAATTTGCAATGTAGATAGGACACCATGGAAGATACAAATGATTACAATTGCAACGCTCATGCAAATGTGAGGCGCGCGCAACGCCATCGGAAACGTCACTCCAGGGTGTATAAAAGAAGGTGTACAGAGAGCAGGTTTTTAAACTTGCTACCGCTAAACTAGACCGTACGCAGTTGTTAACACGCAAGCATGCCGCGTAGGAGGACGAGACAACCATACGAACACTGGACGGAGTTTGAAAGAGGTAGAATCGTTGGACTCAGAGAAGGTGGTTTATCATATCGTGATATTGCTGCACGCGTTAAGCTTAACGCAACTTCCGCTATGCATACTAGAGATGAGCTCGGACCCGGGATCGGACGGGCTCAGAATTCATTATAACTACCGAAAAACCCGGGCCCGGGCTCAGAATTACACGTCTTAAATTTCATTACTGTAATTAATTCAACACGTGTAATTCCGAGCCCGGTTGAATTACACGTGTTGAATTTCATTGTGGATTTGTTACCATGGTGGAAGGATTTTCAATTTCCTAAAGTAGCTGCCATTGCAAGACAAATTTTGCTTAGCAAGACTTGCATTATGCATTGTCCAAAGCTATGGCCCAAGCAAGGATTGGTTTAAGGAGGTCTGGTATCTAAAAACTGGGAAAAAATCACATTCCCATTTTGTGCATTTTATTAAAAATCAAGAATCTTATCTTTAAAATGATGTGTTAATTCCAAAATTGTGCAGTTAGAAGTATTGTTATTTAATTTTTAAATTTCCTCACTCCCGCGATTTTTGGGGTGACGTTGGTTTTTAGTGCAGCAGGTCGAGTTTTAGAGAAAAGAATATCAAATTGAAGCGCTGGGGCATTAGATGCAATTCTCTCTCTCTCTTTCTTTTCATTATGAACTTGATCTGGAAACTGCACACACATATGATGATATATTGTGATTATTATATTATTAAGCGCAAAGCTTTGTTAATGTTACAAAATGCAGAATAATCTGGTCGGGAATGCTTTTACGTTCTTTTTTTTTTTTTCTTAGTTTTGGAAATTTCCCTACATGTTTTTTTTTATATTCTACTACATCACTCTAAACTACCTTTACCAATTAGCATATATGTAAATTATATTGCAAAGATTAGTTTTCTAGAGTCAAAATTTCAAACTCTTGCAACTGTCTGTACGACGTTGTATGTTTTATAAGGCAATTTATTCAAAATAAAAGTAAATTTAGAAGTCAAAAAGAAATAACGAATGGAATTTTTTGTTTCTAAACGATTTTCTTTTCTTCAGCTTTTAACCAAAATTACTGATTCCCCTGATACGGTCGAAGGGCACGTTGATTATTTATTTATTTTCAAATCCACATTTTTTTTTTTTTTGATTGGAGGTTTAACGACCACCGTGAGCAACTCAATGGGCTATAAGCAGTCGCCCGTCCCTAATTTAGGGTCACTGGTTCCAGGGAAGGGAGAGAGCCAGTGCCGTAAGACAAACACAACATCCATGCCTGACCGGGATTCGAACCCGGACCCCTTACGGACGAATGATCAGAGGCCAACGCCTTAGACCACTGCGCCACAGGGGCGGCCCACATTTTAGGACATTTGGCTTTTATGCGTAGAATTTCTAAAAATATATTAATATTGTGAAGTGGGTTAACTGAACTAAACTTTTTAAACTAATGTTTTTAACCTAATCCTTGCTTGGGCCATATCTTTGGCCAGTGTATAATGCATACACTGAAGAGCAATTGAATTAGAGACAGCGGGCGTTATGCAAATGTGGCGCTGTGGTCGGCCCTGTAAACGGAAACGACATGGCGTATGCAGCGATCCGTCAATATAAGGAGTGATGCCACGGGAATCAGTAAGACTCGGACGCAGTATGGGTAAGACGAAGGATCTAAGCGCATCTGATCGTGGAAAAATTGTCAGGGCCCGACGAATGGGTCACTCCATCTCGGAAGTCGTGCAGACACTGGCATTTTCACGAGCCACTGTGTCACGGGTGCACCGTGAATACATCGAATCCGGTAAAACCATCCCTGCAAGGGCCAACTGCCGTGGACAACAGCGTGTGGATGAGCGGGGTCATCGTCTGCTAGCTTGCATTGTAACAGCGGATAGACGGGCCACAGTGCAAGAAATCACTCGGCAATTTAACGCTGGTGCACAAAAACGTGTAAACAGCCACACCATCCAGAACCATCTCCTTGCTATGGGGTGCAGAAGTCATCGTCCTACGAGGGTACCGCTGCTGACCGCACATCACAGGGTGCAAAGATTAGCATGGGCGCTGGAACATCGCCACTGGACCCTAGACATGTGGGAAAATGTTGCCTGGACTGATGAGTCGAGATTCACGTTGGTACATGTGGATGGCAGGATACGAGTATGGCACAAACCACATGAAGCGATGGATCCTTCTTGCTAGCAGGGTACTCTTCAAGCTGGTGGTGGTGGCATTCTCGTCTGGGGACTGTTTACGTGGACTGAAATGGGACCCCTGGTACGTGTGACATCTCCCCTCACAGGTCAACGTTTCCGGGATATCCTGGACGATCATTTTCTCCCGTTTGTGCGTCTTCAACATCCCACTGGGGACCTCATCCTGCAACAAGACGAATTGTATCCGAATGGTTGGATGAACACTCCATCGACATGACCTCGCCTCCTTTGCTAGCTAGGTCACCTGACCTCAATCCCATCGAGCACACCTGGAATGCGATCGAGAGAGATGTTCGAGGCTCTGATCCCCCTCCATCAAATTTTCGTGAACTGTGGGAGCTTGTTCAGGGATCGTGGATCCGTATGGCTTCCCAACGCTTCCGGTGTCTTGTCGAGTCCATGCAGAGACGAATCGCCGCCGTCATCAGGACGAAAGGTGGTGATACACGTTACTAGACAGGTATCTCTAATTCAATTGCTCTTCAGTGTAAATGCAAGCCTTGATAAGCAAAGTTTTCCAAGGATCCGGGCCCGGGTGGGCTCGGTCTCCAAAAATTGAGCCCGAACTCATGTCTAATGCATACATGGCGTCAATGGAGAGCAGACGGTTCTACTCATCGTCGTGCAGGGTCTGGAGCTCGAAATCGCACTACCGAGCGGGAAGATAGGCACTTGCACGGTATAGCAGTGACGTCACGCACAACACCATCAACGACGACACTTGCGCAGCAGTGTCGTCGTGGATGGTCACATATCGTCCGATGTCTACGCAAGCACCTTTCATCACCGATTGCTGTATAGAGAGGCCTCGTTGCGCGCCGCCCATTGTTGAGACTTGCCTTGACTCTAAACCATAGGCGCCAGCGATTGCAGTGATGCCGCGAATGTCGAAATTGGAGTGCTGAATGGAAGCACATTGTGTTTTCGGACGAGTCCAGATTCAATCTAATGCATCACGACGAATCCTTGTTCGCAGATACCGCGGTGAGCGGCATCTGGAAGGCTGCATTGTGCAGCACCGTACAGGTCCCACGCCAAGCGTTATTGTCTGGGGCCTTATCGCGTTTTATACACACACTGTCCTACTACGCACCATAGGCATTGTGACGTATATTCTAAATTAAGTTTCCTTTTTAGTTTCTTTCCCTATGTAATTTTTGAGTTTGTTCTCAGCCATACTTCACAACTTAACGTGACATCTTCTCTCTCAAACGAATACTGTTGGTAACACAATTGAGGTCAGAGTGAACGTGACGTATGACTGTATGAGATAAGAACGATAGATAAAACCTACGATACAAGAGTTGTTCGTGTGGGGTGTTGGATATGTGGTGGATACTGAATTGTTAAGTAAAATGTGAAGTGCGATGTTGTGCTGATGAAATAGTGGTGGAATAAATCAATTAACGTAAGTTGACTTTGTCTTATGTTCCGTCTGGCCATTAAGGTTTAATTAAGGAAGTGTTCCATCGTATTCATACCTGATGATATAGATAATACGTAAGAACGACAAGATTTCAGTACGAAAGGAAGATTACGTTATAGCATATTGAACAGCCAACGCTACATCACGGAAGTTTTGGAAGCTGAACTTCTACCCTGCCTTCGGACGATCCCGGGAGCCGTCTTCCAACAAGACAACGCCCGACCCCATGTTGCTCATACTGTACAAGACGCATTCTGTACGTATCATGTCGCTCGCCTTTCCTAGCCTGCTCGCTCGCCAGATTTGTCGCCAATAGAGAGCGTCTGAGGTGTTATTGAGAAACGACGGGCTCGCACGGCCTCGCCGCCTGTCACATCCAACGAATTGTGGATGCGTGTAGAAGCAGAATGGAATGCAATACCTCAGACGACTATCCAAACTCTGTTTCATTCGATCCCACGGCTTGTGGTGTCGGTTATCACCGCCCATGGTGGATTTACTTATTACTAATTTCTTGGTCTTACTCATCACGAACCGGTATGTAATTGTGATCGTTTGCAGCTTGTATCATAACTAATCACTCCCACAAATTTCATGGTGATTGTTTGTTTCTTTCTTGGTGTTGTAATTTCTGTTAACAGCAGTGTATTATCGAATAGGAAAATTTTCTTTTAACAAAGTGTAGTCGAAACGAGGATGCTATCTCATATTTTCAGTTTCCTTGTTTTCGGAGAAATGATTTGGTTTTTGCAATCAAGGTTGTTTTGAATACGTAGCTATCTCCTATTCTTGGACAATGGGACATTGCCCAACAGAAGACATCTAGAAAAAGGGTAAAGTATAACTATCTGTTTTACACATGAAACGCACAAAATGCTAATAATGTGCGTCTTTAAGTTTTCAGTTAGCCAAGGTCGCATAACATTTTCTTTGTGATTGGAGACAAAAAAAAAAAAAAAAGCATACAAATGAAGAGATGATGTGATAAAATATTTACATGATGGTATTAAATGATACACATTTTCCCCTCATGGATGGTAATTTAGTAGAAACAAAAGATTAATGATGAGTTATTTTTTGTACTTCGATTCTCTTAATAATTATGATCAAATGCAGATTTTATGAAAGGCGCTGCATAGGGTACAGTGCAAAAATAAAGTGGCTAATTTTGTAAGACCAACCTTGACACGGTGTCACGAATGCAGATTAAAAATGGTTTTAAAATGCTGCATGTCTGAAACCTATCTGCTTCTTAGAAAGACAGATGTACTGCGGTGCCAAAAGTCTTCAGACTGGTATTTTGGTTCCTTAGCAATAATATCAATGGAAGATCCGTTTATTAGCGTAAATACACCTCAAAATCAGTTGCAAGCTTTCGACACCTACGGGTGCCTTAATCAGGTTTAAAAATGGTTACGCTTAAACTAGAGGGAAACAAAAAGTAAACAAACAACTAAGAGAATAATTTAAAATTGAACTAAGACAATAAATAAATACATCGCTCCTTCCACGTTCCAGAAACACACAGCATCCGAAAAAATTGTTTTTCAGCCGCCGCTGTGGAATTGAACCAACAGAACTCTCGATATCAAGCCGAGGGCGTTACATATACGCCACGGTGGCCAACACCCCACGGTGCTATGGGTATTTTTAAGTCAGCTGCTGACATCATAAGAGTTCTGTTGATTCAATTCCACAGCGGCGGCTGAAAAACAATTTTTCGAATGCTGTGTGTTTCTGGAGCGATGTATTTATTTATTAACTGTCGCCACGTATTTGGAGTATTTTCATCTTGAACTAAGACGTTGGTAAAATGCAAACGTGATGACAATGAAATGTTAAAAAAATTTCATTGTCATCACGTTTGAATTTTACCAACGTCTTAGTTCAATTTTAAATTATTCTCTTAGTTGTTTGTTTACTTTTTGCTTCCCTCTGGTTTAAGCGTAACCTGATGAAAGCACCCGTAGCTGTCGAAAGCTTGCTACTAATTGTGAGGTGTATTTATGCTAATAAACGGATCATCCATTGCTATTATTGCTACTGTTTGGAGTATGACTACTAGCCGTTCCTATTACTTGCGTAAATGGTTCCGTATTGGCAACCGTTGACAATCACCTTTGTATACACAAAATTTTGTTGGTCGTACGAATCTTATCCTTACTACACTGATGATATGAAATTAATCGCATCCTGACCCAACCGAGAGTATCAAATTTAACTTACAGCGACTCAACCGAAGACATGGATCGATATTTTCCTCACCCATCAAGCAGGGGCGGCGGAAAGTGAGATTCGTTGACCGGGTCCGATATTTCGAATCGTAGTGCATCCCCTCCCTTTCCGTTTCCTGGAACAAACAGAAGAAAAATAATGCATAAAGAGCTTTGTTAGGGATTAGGACCACCTGACTACTTTGGGGCCGTCCATAAAGTACGTCCGGGATTTTTTACTATTTTTAGACACGCCCCCCTCTCCCATGTGTCACATTTGTCCGGTTGTTGAAACCCCCTTCCCTAAAAAGTTCGTCCTGATTCCCGCTACCCTCTTTATTTTTGACAACTGCTTTTAGAAGTCCGTTAAGAAACAGAAAGAAAACATGGCCCAGAAAATATTTATTATTTAGGCATTAATTTATTCCCAAACGCCACCCGAACTTTATCATTCTGAAATAAAGATCTACAAATGAACGCACGCATTCAAGGTTTTCAACTCTCCCGATCATAGCATCCACAAAACACGATAGATTTGGTAGGACAAATACGCGAACTTAATATAAATTTTCTGATTTAGCTAAATATCATCAGAAATCTGAAGTATTTCACACCTTTTTTGTAACTATTCAAAGAAGAAAATAAGAGAAAACAAAACGAAGACATATCATTCACTATCACTATATTTTTGTCGCTGGTTGCCCGAATTACTACACACACACACACCCTCTCTCCCCCTTGTCACATTTGATCCGGTTGTCAGGAACCCCTCCTCCCCCTGTAATCTTGGACGTACTTTATGGACGGTCCCTTACCTACAGAAACTTTCTAAGGCACATCACAACAAAAAAGCACACATTCGCCAGATAAAAAAAAAAAAAATAGAAATAAAAAAATATTGGCTAAAAATACTGAAATTATTGACCGGACCCGGGCCCTGGCGGCCCGAGCGGTTCCGCCGCCACTGCCATCAAGTATACGAGTGACATTTCAAAAGTTTTGCTCTCTGTGGGTTATCTCTTAAAAAACGAATTTATTTCACAACATGCCTTTACAGGCCTTCGAAGTAATCTCCATGTTTCTTTATGACAGCAGCCCAATATTTGGGCAAGTCTTGTATTCCAGTCAGGACACCTCCATTGTTGAGGCTTCGTATTATTCGGATCACCTCATTAGAAACATCCTGAATCGTTTCCTGCGGAGTGGCTTCTTCAGTTATGGGTACAAGTGATTGGTTCGAAACAAGTCATAGTCTTCACACAAAGCTTTGTCAATTTCGGTAGGGGATTTTATCAATTTCGGTAGGGGATTTTCCTGGCAAGGTTTCACTTTTAATGAAGGATCGCTGGTCGCTACACGAGATCTAACCTGACTCACTTTCTTCCTCCATTTCTAGGCAGAGTTTTTCAAAACTGGAACAAATTAGCCAGCAAACGTGGACACAACTTTGTATACTGAAGTCTGACTCACAACTGGTGCAACGATTGGAGCGGTTGCGTCATTCTACGGTCAGCGCCTGCCCAGTGAGAATTCTTTTTGGAATGACTTAAGCCAGCTTATATTTTTCAAATTTAAACCAACTTATATTTTTTAAAGGTTAGCGCCTCTGATCCCGGATGTAAGAAGAAACTGTAGTCCAGTCAAAAAATTATGACCATCCCGGACATGGGCGCCGACTTATATGGGCCCGTGGGGCCCGAGCCCACCCAGTATTTTGAGCTGTTTATTACGATTACTACTACACTGAAGAGCAATTGAATTAGAGACAGCTGGCGTTATGCAAATGTGGCGCTGTGGGCGGCCCTGTAAACGGAAACACATGACCTATGCAGCGATCCAACAATATAAGCAGTGATGCGACGGGAATCAGTAAGAGTCGGACGCAGTATGGGTAAGACGAAGGATCTAAGCGCACTTGATCGTGGGCAAATTGTCGGGGCCAGACGAATGGGTCACTGCATCTCGGAAGTTGTGCAGGCACTGGGATTTTCACGAGCCACTGGTTCACGGGTGCACCGTGTGAACATCGAATCCGGTAAAACCATCCCTGCGAGGGCCAACTGCCGTGGACAACAGCGTGTGGATTAGCGGGGTCATCGTCGGCTAGCTCGCATTGTAACAGCGGATAGACGGGCCACAGTGCAAGAAATCACTCGGCAATTTAACGCTGGTGCACAAAAACGTGTAAGCAGCGACACCATCCAGAACCATCTCCTCGCTATGGGGTACAGAAGCCATCGTCCCACGAGGGTACCGCTGCAGACCGCACATCACAGGGTGCAAAGATTAGCATGGGCGCGGGAACATCGCGACTGGACCCTAGACATGTGGAAAATTGTGGCCTGGACTAATGAGTTGAGATTCACGTTGGTTCATGCGGATGGCAGGATACGAGTACGGCGCAAACCACATGAAGCGGTGGATCCTTCTTGCCAGCAGGGTGCTCTTCAAGCTGGTGGGGGTGGCATTCTCGTCTGGGGACTGTTTACGTGGACTGAAATGGGACCCCTGGTACGTGTGACATCGTCCTTCACAGGTCAACGTTACCGGGATATCCTGGACGATCATATGCTCCCGTTTGTGCGTCTTCAACATCCCACTGGAAACCTCATCCTGCAACAAGACAATGCAGCTCCCGAAGTGTATCCGAATGGTTGGATGGACACTTCACCGACGTGTCCTCGCTTCCTTTGCCAGCTAGATCACCTGACCTCAATCCCATCGAGCACATCTGGGATGCCATCGAGAGAGATGTTCGAGGCTCTGACCCCCTCCATCAAATCTTCGTGAACTGTGGGAGCTTGTTCAGGGGTCGTGGATCCGTATGGCTTCCCAACTCTTCCGGTGTCTTGTCGAGTCCATGCCGAGTCGAATCGCCGCCGTCATCAGGACGAAAGGTAATGCTACACGTTACTAGACAGGTATCTCTAATTCAATTGCTCTTCAGTGTATATTAAGATTTTTTATGGAAATTACTTTATGAAAGTATTTAATCTTGTGTTATGGAAAACATAAGTATAGAATGTATGTTTCAAGTAAGGCTAAACGAGTTTCAAATATCTATTTCATCTTTTTTGAGTTCAAATACAATTATTTACATATAATTAACAACACTTAGGCGATTCGAAGCAACATGAAGCATTGTCGGTTCTCCTCGTTCGAAACCCAACCTCTTTTCTTAGTTCTCAAAAGAAATCGGAAAAAAAAAAAATCTCTTATTTTCACACGTGGTGCTCCTTTTTGGATATCCTCTTTTTGTGTAAATCGTAACTCAAGTCTTTGAGCCCACCCAATATTTTTCAAAAGTTGGCGCCTCTGATCCCGGATGTAAGAAGGAACCGTAACCAGCAGCCAGATTGCATGCGTACCATAGGCGGGGGCAACGGGGGCGATCGTCCTGTGACGTACCTGCCAGCAGGACGCACATGACATAAAGGCAGATAGGAATCAGAATACATGTCTGCGTAGCTCAGTTGGTAGAGCGACTTGTTCCGGAATAAGCGTACTCGGGTTCGAATCCCGGCGTAGACCAAAAATGACGGAGAAATTTACTTCGTTATAATGGCGCCCGAACTACCCGGATGACCCGACCGTTCAAAATCTCGCATTGGTGTGATGTTATTTCCACACCGCGAGATAGGAAAAATCAGAGAATCCCTTCTCCAGTGCTTCGAAAAATAAATGTGTGTGACGTTGCATTCCACACACCAGATTGACTGGGAGTTCTCAAGTGCACGTTCTACAGTGGTTGTCTGCCTGCAGCGATTCATGGTCACGGCTGACCCGTGGGCCATGCCCCCGGCCCTCTTTCGTGGGAAGGGGGAGATGTGACGTACCTGCCAGCAGGACGCACATGACATAAAGGCAGATAGGAATCAGAATACATGTATGCGTAGCTCAGTTGGTAGAGCGACTTGTTCCGGAATAAGCGTACTCGGGTTCGAATCCCGGCGTAGACCAAAAATGACGGCGAAATTTACTTCGTTATAGTCCCCTCAGTGATTAGATCGCGGTGGCAAAAGCATGTTCTAGCCCCCTCGGTCTTCTCTGGAAATGCATGCTTTTTAAATTTTTAAATATGTTAGTTTTGTATCAACATTTTTAATTTTATCTAACAATGCTGAGTTTTTTCTTTTAGTTTAACTGTGCTCTTTCTACAAACAGAGAAGGGGAGATACTGGGGTGCTCGAGCGACGACCTTATAAGGTATGCGAATTAAGATAAAATATAACCATCGACCAGTTTAACAGGAACACATCCATGTAATCCTTCTGAGTGTCAGTAAATTTTTAGCGAGCATTTTAATAGAAAAATGGAACAGAGCAAAAACTGTACAACTCGATGAAATATACCAAATACACCAAAATTTAACATCAATTGCTTATCAAATTAAGAGAAAATATATGCTGAAAGATACAAGGTTTCTTTCCCATTTTATAAATTATTAATAGAAATTCAATTAAAACAGAAAACAAATATACCAACAATTGTGGAGAATAACTTCATTCACTGCTTAAGCATGTTTCATGATAACAGTGAGCATCATTACCTAATTTGAAGAAAACCTTTAAGATCGCGTCAGAAAAGAGTCCAGCCTCCTGCGTTATTCAGGCTCCATTTCCTGTTGATTCAATTAGGAAGTAATGCTACTTTTGAAATTTGGAACATTTCATAGAGATGAACAATATTTGTTGTGTGGCGTTTTTTCATTAACATGGTATTTAAAAAGTTACTGGTCATTGAATGTTTCTTTGTATGTGTGCAAAACTCAGAGGCTGTATTTCGTTTTTGGTTCATTATAAATAAATTTTACATATGTATATATATGTCATCATCATCATCATCATTGTCAACCATTATCAATCCACTGCTGGACGAAGGTCTCCCCAAGTTTCCTCCACAACGGTCTGTCTTGTGCCAGCCTCCTCCATGTCACCCCTGCATACTTTCGAATTTCATCCACCCATCTCCCATGTGGTATTCTTCTGGGTCTTTTCCTGTCCCTTGGAATCCAATCTAAAATTTCGGCTGTCCATCGATGATCTGTCCTTCTGGCAGTATGTCCAGCCCATTGCCATTTCAGGGATTTAACTCTGATCATGATGTCTTCCACTCTTGTCATTTTTCGGATCCACGAGTTCCTCTTCTTATCTCTCCTGGTTACACCAAGTATGCACCTCTCCATGCTGCTTTGAGTTGTCTGCAGCCTTTGTATGTCTCTTTTAGTTAAGGTCCACGTCTCTGCACCATACGTAAGCACTGGAAGGATGCATTGATCAAACACTTTTCTTTTAAGACATAATGGCATATTGCTCTTGAAAATTATGCCGTTTCTTCCAAAAGCTCTCCAGGCAAGTTTTGTACGCCGATTAATTTCTTCATCAATGTGACCCTCACTTGATATCTGCTGTCCAAGATAAACGTATGTGTCTGTTATCTCCAGCTTTTCTCCATCAATCGATAAATCTTCATTTCTTGCAAAAGCATTGAATGATTCGGTGAAACCATCATATATATGTATATACATAGAACTCAAAGACGATATTTTCAGGCACCCCTCGAAGGTGTAATTAATCTAGGAATTTATCGAACATGAAGTTAAAATATATTATTATTCTTGTACTATATGTCATTGCTTTAGTGCGCATGTGCTTGTACACTGAAGTGCCAGAAAAACTGGTACAGAGGAGCTTATGCAAAATACATAGCAACGTCACCTATGCTCGTACTCGGTTGCGTCCGTAGCCTCCAAAGTATATGCTGTAATGACGAATTACCGACCTCCGTGTCAGAAACCTGGAACAGGTTATTTTCAGAAAATGCCACCCTTAAGGTGGACGTCAAGTAATTTTGCTTCCTATACTTCCAATGGAAAAACTTCTGTACACATTTTCTTCACAATTAATGCGTTCCCAAAGATCAAAATTTGAACATCGATTAAAACAGCTTTATTTTATAACTTGGAATACTTAATATTTTCTAAAACATAACCATAATTATGCAATCCAACATTTGTTTGTCTACTGACGTCATCAAAGTACAGGTCGCGCCATCTTTTTTCTGGTTTCAACACCACCAAACGAAAAGTTATTGATTTTTAATATAATAATGGTTATGTCTTAGAAAATATTAAGTATTCCAAGTTATAATATGAAGTTATTTTTAATCAATGTCCAAATTTTCATCCTTGGGAACACACTAACTGTGAAGGAAATGTGTACAGAAGTTTTTCCATTGGAAGTATAGGAAGCAAAAGTACTTGACGTCCACCTTAATCAAGACAGTCTTGGGCACTTAAGTACTTTTAATACAGCGATCTACACCCCGAGGTACGTCATTATAGTATACGCATTTGATTCTTTTAGTACGTGGGGAATGGCAACGGACTTGATATATACTGTATAACTTTGTGTCGAACTGGCTCAAGTTTCTTAACATCTGAGGATGACCTCATAGTGAGGTTGAAAGATCTAATGTGTGTGTTGTGATTTTAACTTCATGTATTTTAATAAAGGATTTTGATTTCATATCAAATATATTAACTCACCTTCATCGTGTAAAAACGGCTTTTATGTTTCATGTAAGTCATACGTATTTTGGAAATTATTACTGCTCTTGAAATTTTATCGTTCTGGGATTTCTGTTATCGCAAATAACCAAATTGTTCTTTCTGTTCACACAGAATGAAGTTTGACTTTCCTGAAGCAGATAAAAGGTTATATCATGAGAATTTTTTTTATGCCACATCCAGGTAGGAAGTTGAAGTTTTGCTGCTGGAATGATCGTCCTGATAAAACTATCTCCGTTGTTCGTCAGCTCCAAATTGATAAGCAGCATGAGCGAAATAATATAGATAAGATCAAACACCGATAAATACCTTCCATCAGCATCATCGACCTTTACCTAGTCCGTGGTTCGTAAAGACAGAAATCTGAAATGTTTTTACTACGTAGTTTCGAGATCAGCAAAGACCCTTCACCAAAAGTCTGATATCTCCTGTCTCTCATTCCTTCAGCGACTGAAATGTTCCTTGTTTTTCTAGGCGAGCAGTATTCTATTATTCTGCTACCGTTGCTCACCTTCCCAACAGAGAAATAATCCGTAACCCACTTCTGACTTAAAACTAACAAAATTTTCTTGGCTTACTTTTAGTAGGGTAGGGGCGTTTTTAAAGAGAGTGAATAGAAAGTGTTGCAATATTTGCATAAACGCATGTGCTGCGGCGGGTATGTCACGTGTTTAAACTACTTTGCCGCCCCGGTAGCGCAGTGGTCAAAGCGATGTCCTCTGATCATTCGTCCGAAAGGGGTCTGGGTTCGAATCCCGGTGAGGCATGGGTGTTGTGTTTGTCTTACGGCACTGGCTCTCTCCCTTCCCTGGAACCAGTGACCCTAAATTAGGGACGGGCGACTGCTTATAGCCCATTGAGTTGCTCACGGT
Organism: Macrothele yani; assembly: GCA_039090855.1. Lineage (NCBI taxonomy): Eukaryota > Metazoa > Arthropoda > Arachnida > Araneae > Macrothelidae > Macrothele > Macrothele yani. The sequence goes on along the minus strand of CM077003.1, from coordinate 12,798,641 downwards.
GGTCGTTATACCTCCAATAAAAAAAACTACTTCAAGTCACGCACTGCAGTCAGTCGAAAGGGATATAAAGTGGTAGTCGTTGCTGTGAACAGCATTGCATGTCGTCGTTCTGTCTGTGGTTGGGACGCCTAAAAGATGAACAGCCACAACCAGCTAATTACGGAACTTTTGCTTTACGAGTTTGAACTCGGGCATAACGCTGCTCAAGCAACACGAAACATTTGACATGCGAAAGGGGAAGGCTCCGTGGACCACAGCACCGCAACCAGATGGTTCAAGAAATTTCGCTCAGGTGACAGAGACCTCGACGATCAGCCAAGGTCAAGTAGGCCGCGAACCGTGGATTCGGAGGCCATGTGCCAGGCCAAAAGAGGTAAATCCGACAACAAGCACTCGCAGATTATCAGGCGAGCTGGGCATATCCCAGACCACCGTGGTTCGTCACCTTCAGGACCTCGGCAAGTTCTACAGGAGCTGCCGCATTATCCCTCACGAACTGGAACTGACTCCAGCTGAAGCAAACCACCGAGTGGAAGTGTGCACTGAACTCCTAGAAAACCCGCGCGAAGTATGTTTCATCAAGAGAATTGTTACGTGCGATGAAAAGTGGGTCTGTTTCCGCCATCCTAACACACAACGGCAGTGGTTGAGCCCGGGCCAGCTTCCAGAACCTGTTGCCAAACGTCGGCGCTTCGAGCACAAGGGGATGCTCTGCGTCTGGTGGAATTTCGAGGAGATAATCCATTACGAATTTCTTCCGACCTCTTCTCTGAACAGCTGGAGCGGGTGTATGCCATTTTGAAGAAGTACCCAGCACTGGTGAATAGAAAGCGTGCTGTCCTACCGCAGGACAACGCTAGGCCTCATACCGCGCGAGCAACCCGGGTGAAACTCCAGGAACTTGAGGGCATCGAACTGATGCCACACCCAGCATACAGTCCGTCCGGACCTTGCTCCGGTCGGATTATTACTTGTTTCGGTTCGTGGCCCACTTCCTTCGCGGACGGCACTTCAATAACCAGGAGGAGGTGGCAGCTGGGCTGAAGGAGTTCTTCGCGTCGAATGACAAGAACTGGTACCGCCGCGGAATCGAAGAACTGGTAGACAAATGGCTAAGGAAGGAGCAACACGATGTCTTATACTTTGAATGCTAGTCAGCTTTTGTCGTAAAGGTACGTAGGAAGATATAAAGTGATCCAAATATTGCAAAACGTTCGACTCACCCTCTATAGAATCGAAGAACTAGCAGACAGATGGGTAAAGACGGTGCAACACGATGGCCTATACTTTGAATGCTAGTCAGCTTTCGTCGTAAAGGTACGTATGAAGATATAAAGTGATCCAAATATTGCAAAACTTTCGACTCACCCTCTATAGAATCGAAGAACTAGCAGACAGATGGGTAAAGACGGTGCAACACGATGGCTTATACTTTGAATGCTAGTCAGCTTTCGTTGTAAAGGTATGCATGAAGACATAAAGAGATCCAAAAATTGCAAAATTTTCGACTCGCCCTCTGTAGAAGGGGATGGGGGTGGCAAGGGGGCCTTGGCCCCCGAAATGTTTCATTTCTTTGTTAAAATGCGACTTATATTATAAAAAATGCTTTCATTTGATAAAAATGAATCAACTTAAATAAAAAAAGTAGTGCTTTAATTTTTTCTTCTATTTTTTCATTAACATTTATTTTGTCCTGACGGATTTCAAAAACTTCCATTTTCGCCCCCCCTTGTGAGAATTGGACTTGGACGCGCTGATTAACAGTTCGAATTTCGACTAAATTTAAAAAATGATTGCATCAAGTTTGAATTCTTGAGCATAGGAATCAGAGTCAACGTAAGAGGTTTTGGCTGCATGCCAGCTGTATATCTTGATGACAAGGCATCAAGTCAGTTTCTCGAACTTGTCTTCACAATCTCCATAACAAAAACACTGATTTGTAAAGATGTGTTCTAAAGGTCGCGTGATTACTTTCTAACACTCAATATTGGATAATTTTGAACATCTTCGGTTTGAATATTTGCAGTGTTGCAGGGAAAATTCTTCTTTCAGGGCTATATCATTGGGGAATTAAATAAAAAAAATTCCTTCTCCGCTAAAGAGAATTAATTCAATGCAATTCCACAGCAGGGACAAAGTGTAATACCTAGTAGCTATTTATTGATATCATCGTTAGTGGACAGTGGTGGTCCTTCCCCCATCTTTGCTCGTCTACTGACGAAAATACCGAGACGCTAAGCAGATGGAATAATGTATGTTTACATACAGTCACTGAATTATGACCACCTACCTAAATCTTCGTAGTTCCTCTTTCGCCCTCAGTATAGCAACTATCAGGCGTGGCATCGATTCAACATGAACTGAGTGATCACTGAATTATGACCACCTACCTAATAATTTGTAGGTCCTCCTTTCGCCCTCAGTACAGCAGGTAGCTATCCGACTTGGCATCGATTCAACATACACTGAGTGATCACTGAATTATGACCACCTACCTAATAATTTGTAGGTCCTCCTTTCGCCCTCAGTACAGCAGGTAGCTATCCGACTTGGCATCGATTCAACATACACTGAGTGATCACTGAATTATGACCACCTACCTAATAATTTGTAGGTCCTCCTTTCGCCCTCAGTACAGCAGGTAGCTATCCGACTTGGCATCGATTCAACATACACTGAGTGATCACTGAATTATGACCACCTACCTAATACGTCGCATATCGTCCTTTCGCCCTCAGTACAGTAGCTATGCAATGTAGCATCAATTCAATAACATGCCGGAAGAAGTTGGGAGGTATGGCCAACCAAGCTGGGTGTAATGCGGCCTCCAATGCAGGTATAGAGGTGATAATGTACCCAGACGCCTGATATGCCTTTCCATTGTGTCCCTCAAGTCCTCTATGGGACTACCATCGGGGGAGTTCGGAGGCCAATCAATATGCTGGAAGTCTGAACTGTGTTCCTCAAACCATTCCTGAACACCATTGGCCTGTGGCTCGGCGCATTGTCCTCTTGGAAGAAACTGAAAACCCATAAGGAAAATCACCCCATTTGGCCTTTGGTTTCTGGGTATGCTAATCCCACCAGGCCTTTGGAGAAAGCACTTGTCAAATATCTTACCCCTCTAATCTCTTCCTCACAATATTCCATTTCTAGCTCCGTAAAAGCCTTGCACCGTATCAAGGCTTTCAACCATCCTGGTTCCTCTTTCCTTATGGCGTCTTTAGACGTAGTGTCTTTGTTTCCCAACGTCCCTATCCCTATTGTACACAATATCATTGAAAGTAAACTTACCCAATTGGGGCCCCCTCTCCCCTCTGTTGGCTGAACTTCTTCTTCAAGACATAGAAAACTGCATTTTGGACTTTTGTCAGGTTACACCTTTATTATACCTTCGGTATGTTGACGATGCCTTGGTCTTTTGGCCTTCGTCAGTTGAAAATTTGTTCTCTTTTGCAACTATGTTGTCGTATGTTTATCCTTCTATATCTTTTACCGTGGAGGTAGAAGTGACAATTCTCTTCCGTTTTTAGACTTCCAACTTCGTAGGAACCCTACCTCCCAGCACCTGAGTTATTCGGTTTACAGAAAGCGTTCCTCTATACCTATCTTAATACCACGAGTTTCCGCCCACCCGACTAGATATAAGGTTTCACCCTTATACTTTCTTATTCTTCGAGCTCTTACCCACTCCTCTTCTGTAGCCTTCCGTGAGGAAGAACTTCAAAAGATATATACCATTGCTTATCAGCACGGATTTTCATATTCAGATGTCCGTAGAATCTACCGTAAAATCCAGATTTCAACATTTTTTACCCTGGCACGTGAACGAAGGGATGTCAAATATGTTTTATCGAAGACTTACGTCCATTATGTGAATGGTAATTTATCGAACATCTGTCACAGTCACGGTGTCGGTTTTGGGTTAAAAACATCGAACAGTTATTCCCTGTTTAAAAATGATCGGGACCGTGTTGAATTGTTGGACAAATGCGGCATCTATTCCATTACTATGAAATCTGTCGATCCTCAAGACAAGGACCTTATATATATCGGCTCAACCCTACGGAGGCTGCAAACAAGAATTCAGGAACACCAATATAGTGTAAAAAATGGATCGTCATCGATTGTTTTAGACAGGCTTTCTTCAGCTGGTACACATTACGCATCTTGGACAGACGTCTTCATTCTATCTATCTCTACAACGAGGAAAACAGTGCTCTTTACAGAGAGTCTCCACATTTTGCATCGAATGGACACTTGTTGCAATGATGAAGTACCCAGCTATATTTCCCAGGCCTGGAAAACTTTACTGTCCTCGATTCCGGTTCCTACTTCTAACATTGCAGACTCTGTCCATCATTAATGGAACTCTATAAGCCTCTATTTTCTCATATTACGTTAAAGCAAGTGAACGTTCTTGAATTTCTTTCCTCATGGAGAACGTTTAGCAACGGCACCCATATATAAATGTGTTTCTGGAACCCCAACTTGATCTTTCATCTGATGATGTGCTCATAGCGAGCACGAAAGTACTCTTGTTATTTTAACCATGTAAATATATTTTAACTTGTGTGTGTTTTTAGTTATTAAAGTTTGCCTATAACTGGAACCATTCAGCAAGTTCGAACATCGTGCATTAACAGCAAGTTTGAACATCGTGCATTAATAGCAAGTTTGAACATCGTGCATTAACAGCAAGTTTGAACATCGTGCATTAACAGCAAGTTTCTTACCCTGAGTCATCTTGGAAGACACTGTCGCCATTCGGGACAAAGTGCGACATTTCTGGGTGTACAGAGTCAGCAGACAATTCACGATAGTTGGCACCATTCATACGTTGTTCCACATCCACCAGGGGTCCAAGTTCCTGGCAAGTAAACATATCCTACACCATACAACATCCTCCACGGGCTTGCACGGTGGAGACCATGCCCGACGGACCGAGTGTCTCATATTGCTTGTGACTAATACGTACACGACCATCCACGGAGTCGAGTAAGAAACGCGACTCGTCAGACCAGCACACTTTTTTCAATCATCCAACATTCAGCTTGCATGATTTTTGCACCAGACGAGTCTTTTGCGGCGATGAACCATGGTTAGGAGAGGATGTCGTCGGGGTCGTCAGCTGTTATATAAGCCATATGTGCGAGCGTATGCGGCGCATGGCCATGGCAGATACTGTTCAGGGTGGACCTCTGTTGTATTGGGAAATCAACTTTTCTGCGTCTGTCGGCTTGTACGAGACGTCGGACCTGGCGCTCACCTCTCATATCAACATTTCGCTGTCCTGATGACACACTTTAACTACGGCGGCTCAACCTTTCGCTGTCCTGATGACAAACTTTAACTACAGCGGCTCAACATTTCGCTGTCCTGATGACACACTTTAACTACGGGGGCTCAACCTTTCGCTGTCCTGATGACACACTTTAACTACGGCGGCTCAACATTTCGCTGTCTTGATGACACACTTTAACTACGGGGGCTCAACCTTTCGCTGTCCTGATGACACACTTTAACTACGGCGGCTCAACATTTCGCTGTCTTGATGACACACTTTAACTACGGCGGCTCAACCTTTCGCTGTCTTGATGACACACTTTAACTACGGCGGCTCAACCATTTCGCTGTCCTGATGACACACTTTAACTATGGCGGCTCAACATTTCGCTGTCCCGATGACACACTTTAACTACGGCGGCTCAACATTTCGCTGTCCTGATGACACACTTTAACTATGGCGGCTCAACATTTCGCTGTCCTGATGACACACTTTAACTACGGCTTTTCGAGAACGACGTTCGCGAACCGCCGAGTTCAACAGTTTGAGGAATCGAGGCACCCACTCTCCGAGCTCCCACAATCCGTCCTTCCTCAAAGTCCGATAAATCCTTCCGTTTTCCCATCACGCTCCGAATTTTACTTCCTACTGCTCCACTCACACCTTGCGTATGCCACGTCAGTCGACTAATCGCGTCCTCTCGGAAATCACGTGGTAAACGAACCACATCTACTTTTGACAGGGATCACTCGGCGCGTAGTAATTGTCTATAGCATTCCGGATCGAAAAACCACTGGGATTTGACAACAAAAATGCGGTCTACTTATAATGACGTCGTAAACAAATTTTAAGGGGATGAGAAAGGTTAGAAATACCTTGAGGAGTATGTGAAAAGATTTGAATACCTGCATGCTAAACTACCAACTTCTGAGAAAACACAAGTTTGTCCGTGACGGAGATTAAAACTGCGCCTCCCTCACTCCGGAGTAAGTTACTATCCCATTTAAGCTACACGGGTGGAATGTACCGCTGCAGATTTGTCGTCTTGACAGGTAATTCATCTCTGTAGTATGTCACATCATCTCCTTCTTAACTTTTTTTTTTTTTTTTGATTGGAGGTTTAACGACCACCGTGAGCAACTCAATGGGCTATAAGCAGTCACCCGTCCCTAATTTAGGGTCACTGGTTCCAGGGAAGGGAGAGAACCAGTGCCGTAAGACAAACACAACATCCATGCCTGACCGGGATTCGAACCCGGACCCCTTACGGACGAATGATCAGAGGCCAACGCCTTAGACCACTGCGCCACCGGGGCGGCCTTCTTAACTTTATTCCCCTCTGTAGTACGTCACACTTCATGTATCAACTTTTTTTTAAAGCGAAGTAGAACTTTTTCCTTAATTCCAGACAATGTGTGGAACAAATATCACACATTTTTCGAAGAACCCAACGGCCAGTGGATCCATTTTTACGTTCGGGCGCCAATCTGAAAACACATATTTGTCCGTGATGGAAATCGCCCCCCCCCCTACTCCGGAGTAAGTTGCTCACCCAACTAAGCTACACGGACGGAATGTACCGCTGCAGATTTGTCCTCTTGACACGTGATTCGTTTCTGTAGTACGTCACGCTTCGTGTATCATCTAGTGGAAATTATTCTTAAAATTTCAGAGGCTTGATTGAAGTGATTTGACATAATAATCTCTAAAATGATCCTTCTTGAATTTGGTGTTCGGAAGGTCATTGGAACATGCGAACGCAGCAAAAAAAAGAAAATTAAAAAAACCCCATCAGTATTGATACTAAGGATAAATAACTTTATCAGTTTAACTAATCACGGTTTACCTACAACTTTTTTTTTTTCTTTTTTGATTGGAGGTTTAACGACCACCGTGAGCAACTCAATGGGCTATGAGCAGTCGCCCGTCCCTAATTTAGGGCCACTGGTTCCAGGGAAGGGAGAGAGCCAGTGCCGTAAGACAAACACAACATCCATGCCTCACCGGGATTCGAACCCGGACCCCTTTCGGACGAATGATCAGAAGCCATCGCTTAGACCACTGCGCCACCGGGGCGGCACCTACAACTTTACACAAACTGAATTATCCGCCCCGGTGTCGTAATAGTCTAAGCGCTGGCTTCTGACCATTAGTCTGAGATGAATCCCGGTGAGGCATGCATGTTGTGTATGTCTTACGGCACTGGTACTCTGCCTTCCCTGGGACCAGTGACCCTAAATTACGGACGGGCGACTGCTTATAGCCCATCGAGTTGCTCATGGTGGTCGTTAAATTTCCAAAGAAAAATAAATACCTGAATAAAAGCCGTTGCAAGCCGACGACACCCATTCAGAAATTACTCGGCATTATATTTAGAAATTTTAATTTTAATTCTCCATCGGTAGAAAGGACAATTAAATCTTTCATTAATTTTGATACCACGTGTTCTGTTAGGGTGTTATAAAACAAACGGTTTTAGTTTTCCAGTTGCATTAGAAAATTTTGAATGTTTTTGTCCGATGGAAACCAAATGAGAAGCATTTGCAGATATATCAGAATTAAAAGTCAAATTAAAAAGATCGTTCAAAGAAAAACGGAATACTTCGCAAATAAAGCTTAAATTACTTATTTACACTGATCAGCCATTACATTATGACCTCCTACACAATAAGCTGTAGGACCCCCTTTAGCCCTCAAAACAGCGACCAACCGGCGAGGCATCGATTCGATGAGGTGGAGATAGGTATCCTGGGGGTATCTGGTACCATAATGTCATCAGCAGCTCCTCCATCTCCCGTACATTTTGGGGTGGCGGAGAGGGGATTTTGTGCGAACCAGCTTTTCCAAGTCGAACCACAAATGTTCGATTGGGTTCATATCAGGTGAATTTGGAGGCCAGAGCATTAAAAGAAAGTGACCAGCATGTTCCTCGAACCACTCCTTGACGATTCTGGCAGTGTGGCATGCATTATCCTGCTGGTAATGGCCACCACCAGAAGGAAACACAGTTGCCATGAACGGGTGAACTTGTTCCGCAACGATGTTCAGATACCTGACAGCTCTCAGGTATTCACCCATTCATGGCAACTGTGTTTCCTGCTGGTGATGAAAATACCTGAATGCCATTATAACGAAATAAATTTCTCCGTCATTTTTGGTCTACGCCGGGATTCGAACCCGAGTCCGCTTATTCCGGAACAAGTCGCTCTACCAACTGAGCTACGCAGACGTTTGTTCTGACTACTATCTACCTTTATGTCGTGTGCGTCCTGCTGGCAGGTACGTCACACCATCACCAGCAGGGAACACAGTTGCCATGAATGGGTGGACTTGTTCCGCAACGATGTTCAGATACCTGACAGCTCTCAGGTATTCACCCATTCATGGCAACTGTGTTTCCTGCTGGTGATGAATACCTGAATGCCATCACCAGCAGGGAACACAGTTGCCAGAAATAGGTGGACTTGGTCCGCAACGATGTTCACATACCTGACAGCTCTCAGGTATTCACCCATTCATGGCAACTGTGTTTCCTGCTGGTGATGAATACCTGAATGCCATCACCAGCAGGGAACACAGTTGCCATGAATGGGTGGACTTGGTCCACAAAGATGTTCAGATACCTGACAGCTCTCAGGTATTCACCCATTCATGGCAACTGTGTTTCCTGCTGGTGATGAATACCTGAATGCCATCACCAGCAGGGAACACAGTTGCCATGAATGGGTGGACTTGGTCCACAAAGATGTTCAGATACCTGACAGCTCTCAGGTATTCACCCATTCATGGCAACTGTGTTTCCTGCTGGTGATGGCATTACCAACAGGATAATGCGCCATGCCACACTCCCAGAATCGTCAAGGAGTGGTTCGAGGAACATGCTGGTGACTTTCTTTTAATGCCCTGGCCTCCAAATTCACCTGACATGAACCCAATCGAACATTTGTGGTTCGACTTGGAAAAGCTGGTTCGCGCAAAATCCCCTTTCCGCCACCCCAAAATGTTCGGGAGGTGGAGTACCTGGTGTTGACATTATAGTACCAGATACTCCCGGATACCTATCGCCACGTCATCGAATCGATGCCTCGCCGAGTGGCCACTGTTTTGCGGGCTAAAGGGAGTCCTACAGTTGATTAGGTAGGTGGTTATAATGCAATGGCTCCTCGTTGTACACTTGAGATGTTCATTGCATGTAGGTTTTTAAATTACTTCCTGCTGTCCTTGTAAAATATCGACTGAGCAAGTGAAAAACAAAAGAGCGGGAAACACACCCTCACAGTCTGAGCAAATCATAAATGCGTTCATTATCAAGCGTATTATTTAATGCTTCGGACGCGGCTTCAAAAGACGTATGGTGCAGCAGATTTTAACGCAAATCTCCATCTGTTTACAGAATTCGGTTTCACGGCCTTCAGATAAGGTAGAGATGCTAGTCACAGGAAGGAAGAAGCTTATCTGCTAATCATCGGTTCCCAAGTTCAGTATATCTTGTTGACGCTTGAAAAGAGTTTTTGGCTTGTAAACTGACCGGGCCAGACTGCTTAGTAACCGAGACGGAACGTGTCTCTACAGGGTTAGTTCAGGTTATTTGTTTTACATACTGGCTCCTGAAAAACAGATTACACACCATATGCCAGGGTTCGTCAACTGCTAGCGAACACCACAGATATTCTTTGGGGCCGTCCATAAAGTACGTCCGAGATTACAGGGAGAGGGTTCGTGACAACTGGTCCAAATGATACATGGAGGAGGGAGGGGAGGAGGGGGGGGGGTTCAGTAATTCGGACCTAAAGTGGGAAAATATAGTGGATGGTATTCTTCGTTTTGTTTTCTCTTTTTTTCTTCTTTTAATAGTTAAAAAAAGGTATGAAATATTTCAGATTTCTGATGTTAAATCAGAAATTAATATTATACAAAATGGAAGAAATATTCTTATAATACTTGGCAAATACGTCATGATAATTAACACCGCAATCAAACATCGCTAAATTGACTGTAATTACTGTTTCACACGTGAATACAATCACATAAGAAAATTTGAAAATTTAATCGCCGTGGAGCGGGAATCGAACCCGCATCGAGTATGCTATCTGTTGCACCACCCACGACGGCGAATTCCATCCTCGCTGACCACATGCATCCCTTCATGTTGGACGTTTACCCTGGTGGTGATAGTGTCTCCCAACAGGACAATGCGCTCTGCCATGTCTCTAAGGGAGTGAGTGACTGGTTCCAGGAATACGACAGCGGTGTCTCCGTTCTCCCTTGGCCGGCGAAATCGCCCGACCTCAATCCCAAAGAGCACTTGTGGGACTATCTGAATCGACAGGTTCGACGTGCCGACCCACAACCATGTTATATCTCCGGCTCCTCCGTGCTCTGTTGCAGTCCGAATGGGCACGTGTGCCTCGGGCAACTTCCAGGGTGTCATTGCGTCCATGCCACGCCGTCTTGCCGCTCTCATACCGGCCAAGGGCGGTTATTTCCATCATTAGGTAGGTGGTTATGTTATTCTGATACGACCGTGTATACTATCCAATTGGATATGAATAGCAGGGAAAAGGCAAACAAGTTAGTAAAATCATGGAATGTATTGATTATGATACGCTTTCCAACATACCAGAAATCATTACTTACGTTATTACTCAAGTTATGAGGATGATGGCTGTGGAATAAATCTCGGGCCTGTGCCCTGACCTTTGACCCCATTTCGATGATATTAAACAGAATTGGTTCAGGATACCTCCGAAACAACATACTAAAGTTTTGTCGCAATAGAAGCATTTTTAGTCAGGTTATGAGGATAAGGGCTTTGGAATAAATCTCGTTCCTGTGCCCTGACCTTTGACCCCATCTCCATGATATTAAATAGAATTGGTTCAGTGTACCTCCGGAACAACATACTAATGTACAAATTTTGAAGATGACAATCCGATTTTTGGCGTAAATGTGACAAATATGGTAAGTCAGATAATATCCGAAAACTTGAAATTTTTCATCGTCCTGGAGCGGGACTCGAACCCGCTTCTCCCAGAAAACGCCCGGGTATGCTAACATTTACGCCAAAAATCGGATTGTCATCTTCAAAATTTGTATTATATGGCGTAATCCCGTATTTCTTTCATGAACATACTAAAGTTTTGTCGCAATAGAACAGTTTTAGTCAGGTTATGAGGACAATGGCTGTGAAAGAAATCTAACTCCTGTGCCCTGACCTTCGACACCATTCTGATGATATTAAACAATACCGGTTCAGTATACTTCCGGAATCACATACTAAAATTTTGTCGCAATAGAAGCATTTTTAGTCAAATTATGAGGATAATGGCTGTGGAATAAATCTCGCTCCTGTGCCTTGACCTTTGACCCCATTTCGACGATATTAAACACAACCGGTTCAGTGTACCTCCGGAGCAACATACTGAAGTTTTGTCTCAATAGAAGCATTTTTAATCAAGTTTTGAGGATAATGGCTGTGGAATAAATCCCGCTCCTGTGCCCTGACCTTTGACCCCATTTCGCCCATTTTCAATAGGGTTCGTCCCCAGGTTGTCCCCTACCACATACTAAACTTTCATCGAAATGGAACCATTTTTACGCGTTATCGTGCGGACAGGCAGACAGATTGACAAAGCTGGAGCATGTACGCTTCTTCCACCTACGGTTGGAAAGCGTTAGCAAGGTCTTCTAAGGGGATATTGAGTTCTGTTGTCACTTTTGCTGTAATAGTTCTGTGTTGTTTGGACACAATCTTTGTTAGTGTTCTATAGTCCCTCTCATTCAATCTTCGCTGATGAAGTCTTGCTGTGGTTTGTGAACGCAGTGATAACCGTGGAGACTGTTGCACTTGAAACACCGAAGGATTTGGCTGTCATGATTACAGACGCTCCCGCTAAACAGGATCCCACGATTTGTCCTCTTCGGAAGTCTGATAGGTCGCCCATTTCGCCGACGGCTTGCACGAAACCCTGTTGAACACAACTTGTACTACACTAGCATACAACCTAAAGAATATATACACGCACAAAAGATAATCACAAAATGTGTTATTGTTTTTTTTTTCTTCAGCGTGGTGTATACGAATAACATTAACCCCTGTAATCATGGTGCTTACATTATTTTGTCCAACCCAGTACATTAGGTAATTCAACGAATTACATAATTAAGTACAATTTACAAATGCAAATTATATGAGAGAATATATATAGCATCCACAATTTATTTATTTTTTTTGATTGACCACCGTGAGCAACTCAATGGGCTATAAGCAGTCGCCCGTCCCTAATTTGGGGTCACTGGTTCCAGAGAAGGGAGTGAGAGCCAGTGCCGTAAGACAAACACAACATTCATGCCTCACGGGATTCGAACCAGGACCCCTTTCGGACGAGTGATCAGAGGACATCGTTTAGACCACTGCGCCACTGGGGCGGCATTTACGATAATGCACGAAGTACAATGTTCAGAGGATTTAAAAAAAAAAAATGCATACAACATTTTTTTTTATTGAAGGTTTAACGACCACCGTGAGTAACTCAATGGGCTATGAGCAGTCGCCCGTCCCTTATTTAGGGCCACTGACTCCAGGGAAGGGAAAGATCCTGTGACGTAAGACAAACACAACATCCATGCCTCACCAGGATTCGAACCCGGACTCACGATCAGAAGCAAATCGCTTAGACTACTGCGCCACCGGGGCGGCATATACAACATTTTCAACAATGAATTTATATGCCCATGTGAGGTAGATAGTGAGGAGCTGAGAGAACGACACAAAAATGAGTAGAAGGTTTAGTACTCCGCCTGACATTACGTCCTGTTGAAGTATTCTATTAAGGATAAATATTCGATTTAGGGTAAGGAAGAATTTAGTTAGGAGCTGCAAGGCTCTAGTTTACGAGACCAAGCAGCACGCTTAGGGCTTCGCCAGTATCACGTGGTGACAGTGGTGCCAAACGAGAGGTTCAGTTAAAGTGTTAGGAGCTGAAAAAAATACCTTTTAAATATGAACAAGCAACTGGCTAAAGTCCCTGCCTTAAATTACGCCGTGACGATTATTAAATTGGTCTGTTTGGGCTGACATTCTTGCCCTCCCATTGGCATAGTGGAGTTGAAAGAGCTATTGGTCTTGACATCGGAATACCTATACACTTCACGGGTAATAACATGAGAAATAATCCATGTGTCACCTACAAGAGCTTTTTGAATCAGAAATCATAAACATAAAATCCGACCATCTCCATCCATATCTGCAGGAGCTTTACTCTGAACACCGTGCCATCTTTCAACAGGACAATGCACCGTGTCGTAGTATAACTACTGAGTGGTTTAAGGAAACCGACAACAAATTCTTCACATTGCCTTGGCTCCCAAAATCTCCCGACTGTAAGAAAATGGTGGACACCGAGGGTCACGCCCACTGTTGCCACCAAAAGAAAAGTTTCTTCGTTTACGTCTAGGGGACGCGGATCTGTGACGTCACTTCCGGAAGTTGGCCACTTCCGCCGCCTTAGCGGCCCCCTACTACTGATATGCTAAAACGGGATGTGAGAACTGCTGATCCTCCTCCACGGAATGAGCGCGAACTGACAGACTTGCTGCAGTGGACATGGCTCAAGTTACGCATGGAGGGTGCGCGACACCTCGTGTAATCTGCTCTTTGGTGACTGCGAGCCGTGATTGCACAGAAAGGTGGACCAACGCGTTATTAGGTAGGTGTTCCTAATGCAAAGCTAACTCTGTGTACATTTACGTTTCTTATTGAGAAAGTTGTGCTCCGGCAAAAATAACGAACGTATAGGAGGTACTGGTCATGCTTGCATCCATCCAATTTAAAAACGAATCTTTAGATATGACTTCAGAAATCTAGAAATCGCATGCACAAACAGTTTGTTTATTAATGAAAAGACTAAGTTCTGTCATAAAGTCTAAAAAGACATGACGAATCAAGAAAGCGGGCAATTCAGGCCGTAAGCACCCTATCCCTGCAATCAATCTACGAAAAAAAAATACCATACGGGGATAGGGACGGGAATGAGAAATCAAAGCGATGCCCTAATAATATGAACATATTTACACAGTCGAGTCACATTATTGTGACAACCTCCTACTTTTGACGTCAACAGCGCGTAGCCAATGACAGAAGGCACGTGTCGTGAGCTGGCTCGGAGGGTATATAAGGTGTGCTGTAGGCATTCTGAAAACATATCACTCGTTGTTTTCAAGGGTAAAAGGAGCGATTTTTCAGATTTGCAAAAAGTTATGATTATCGGCTTTCGGGTCAAGGGTGGCAGTATTTTTGAAACAGCGCAGTTTGTGAACTGTTCGCGTGCTGCTGTGGTTAAAGAGTATCGTGATTGGAGAAATGGCACCACTGCGAATAAGCGACGTGGAAACTGTGGAAGCAGCACGTGCCATTGATGTGAGAGGTGAACGTCGGCTTCCAAGGTGCGTGAGAGCCGATTGACATGCTACGGTGGAGCAACTCACTGGCCGAATGAACCAGGGGTTACCGGAAGTGTATCTGAAACAACAGTTCAACAAACTCTGCTGCGTTTGGGGCCCGATGCAGACGGATTGTCACTGCACCTATGCTAACGAAAGTGCTTCGGCAGAAAAGGCTTACATTTGCACGGCAGTATCGAAATTGGGCCTCCGCTGATTGGCAAAGGATTGCCTTCTCCGATGAGTCACGTTTTCTGCTTCATCGAAAGGATAGACGTTGGCGTATAAGGTGAGAAACATCGGAGAACAAACACTCTTCAACCATTGCTGGAAGAACACAAGCTGGTGGGGGCAACGTTATGGTCTGGTAAATGTTTTCTTGGCATTCCCTGGGTCCACTCATACGTGTGGAAGGCACTATGCACCGAATTCCTTTTGAATCCATCCTTGCAGACCACGTACACGCATACATGCTGGTTGTCTTCCCTGGGGCGGATGGGATCTTCCAGCGTAACAATGCGACGTGTCACCCAACTGGAAATGTCCGAGAGTGGTTGGAAGAGCACGATGAACCGCGATTAACACTGGCCTCCTAATTTCCCAGATTTAAACCCAATTGAGCATGTGTGGGACCACCTCGATCGTGTTGTTCGCTCTCTAGATCCTCCACCACGCACATTCCTGCAGCTGTCAGATGCACTGCAGTCAGCATGGCTCCACATACCAGTGAACACCTTCCAGCACCTTGTTGAGTCACTCCCAGCCCGTCTAGCTGCTGTCCGCGCTGCACACGGCGGTTACTCTGGATATTAGCTGGTGGTCACAATAATGTGACTCTACTGTGTACTTTAAAGATGTTCTAGAAAATTGGCCTGTGCCTGTATCAAAAAAATCAGTTGCTTTCTGAAAAGTTAAAAAAATGGGATGCAAATATTACGTGTGGAAATGAAAGAGAATTCATTTGTGCAGCGGCGGAAAAGGGGTTGAGATGCTAATCCTAAAGCGCCGAGATCTTGGGTTCGAATTGTTTAAACCCAAATGAAGTTTTACAGGTTTAGTTCTGTCTTGCCTCCACACCCTAAATCAGAGTGAAGGGCGATTCCTAACCTTTGATTACTACGGCGTTGAAATTACTGATTAATTATCTCTCAGCCCCCAACAAATCAGAAACTGAATTACAAAGTACTGTGCGACTTCATAATGGAGAGGTTGTGTTTACTTGGTCACTTTTTGTTAGATGTATAAACATCTCTTGATTTTTCTGCATCTAATCTGATTGCCGAGATCGTTTGCGTAAACATTTTTGATGTCAGCGTCCGTTCCCGGGACACTCATCCGAAGAAGGTTACTGTGCCGGGTTGCAAAAGGGAGAAAAAAGATATTCTTGAAATACAGAAAACATGACATATACAGAGTTCGCAAAAAGATAATGCACTCGTTCTGTTCCGAGATAGATTTTGACATTTAAAAGAAAAGTATGCGAAAACTTAAACTGAGCTTCCGCAAAATCATCGTAAAAAGCATCTATGAATGCTGACGTACACGTTTTTAACAAAAAGTTCAGTTAGATTCTGGGAGAGCAAGTACACCGAGCAGGAAACGCTTCATTTCAGAGTTATAACACATTTTGAGGTACAGAGCACCCCTGAATTTTTTACTAGCTATCTAGTGGACGGACTTAAAATTACGTCAGCATCTGTCACGTGATACCAAGCCAGAAGTTATGAAAGCAGCGTCGTGGGGAGAGTTATCACTCTGGGCTAGGAGTTTTCTTGTAGTTAGAGCAACCGCCTTCCGAATAGATCGTTGTGGGATAGATTTTTTCCCCTCCAGTAGAAGGATCTGAAAGTACGTTAGCGTCTGTCACGTGATACCAAGCCAGAAGTTATAAAAACAGCATTGTGGGGAGAGTTATCACTCTGGGCTAGGAGTTATCTTGTAGTTAGAGCAACCGCCTACCGAATAGATCGTTGTGGGATAGATTTTTTCCCTCCAGTGGAAGGACCTGAAAGTACGTTAGCGTCTGTCACATTATACCAAGCCAGAAGCTATAAAAGCAGAGTCGTGGGGAGAATTATCACTCTGGGCCGGAAGTTATCTAGTGGTTAGAGCAACCGCCTTCCGAATAGATCGTTGTGGGATAGATTTTTTCCCTCCAGTAGAAGGATCTGAAATTACGTTAGCGTCTGTCATGTGATACCAAGCCAGAAGTTATAAAAGCAGCATCGTGGGGAGAGTTATCACTCTGGGCTAGGAGTTATCTTGTAGTTAGAGCTATCGCCTACCGAATAGATCGTTGTGGGATAGATTTTTTCTCTCCAGTAGAAGGACCTGAAAGTACGTTAGCGTCTGTCACGTTATACCGAGCCAGAAGTTATAAGAGCAGAGTCGTGGGGAGAGTTCTCCCTCTGGGCCGGAAGTTATCTAGTGGCTA
The DNA here is from genome assembly GCA_039090855.1 of Macrothele yani. NCBI lineage: Eukaryota > Metazoa > Arthropoda > Arachnida > Araneae > Macrothelidae > Macrothele > Macrothele yani. The sequence goes on along the minus strand of CM077003.1, from coordinate 12,781,479 downwards.
GAGCAACCATCTTCCGAATAGATCGTTGTGGGATAGATTTTTTCCCTCCAGTAGAAGGACCTGAAAGTACGTTAGCGTCTGTCACGTGATACCAAGCCAGAAGTTATAAAAGCAGCGTCGTGGGGAGAGTTATCACTCTGGGCTAGAAGTTATCTTGTAGTTAGAGCAACCGCCTTCCGAATAGATCGTTGTGGGATAGATTGTTTTTTCCTCCATTGGAAGGATCTGAAAGTACGTTAGCGTCTGTCACGTTATACCAAGCCAGAAGTTATAAAAGCAGAATCGTGGGGAGCTTTATCTCTCTGGGTCGGGAGTTATCTAGTGGTTAGAGCAACCGCCTTCCGAATAGATCGATGTGGGATAGTTTTTTTCTCTCCAGTAGAAGGACCTGAAATTACGTTAGCGTCTGTCACGTGATATCAAGCCAGAAGTTATAAAAGCAGCATCGTGGGAAAGTTATAACTCTGAGCCGGGAGTGATCTAGTGGTTAGAGCAACCGCCTTCCTAATAGATATTGCTTTATCAATCTCAGTAGGTAGATTGAGTTGCTCTGAACCACTGAATACTCACTGTACTTTGAGAGTGTAAGACACCTCCCTGTGGGCCAGATAGGCGCCTTAAGCTGTCGGTCCTGAGGTCTTGAGCCCCCGCTACAAATAAGATATTCTGTCTTTTACCCCTGCTCTCTTTTCCTGGAAGTGCTCGTTAAGACGTAGTCTGGCACTATCAGGTATGTCGACTCGCACTAATTATCCGGAACACCTGCTTCTCCGATTTTTGTAAGGGACGTTTAATCTATTAACGAATTTTGATTAATCAGTAAGACATTTTAATCGATTTGCACCCAAACAATGCGCGATATAAGCACAGGCGCGACGCTACAGGTGGACCGCAGTGGGCTTCCGTTCACCCATCAGGCCCTCTCCTCCCCAAAATATTGAAGCTGTTAGAAGGTATGACTGATGCAACGTCAAAGATTGTAGAGAACTTGGATAAACGTACCTGAATTTTTCGAATTCACAGAAATTTTGTTACATAAAATGAATTTTTGTTGAATTTAGTGTTTTTGCTTCTGCGATATGGAGGGATGTAACGTGTATTCTATTTTAACTTTCCTTTTAAGTTTCTTTTTCAATGTAAATTTGAGTTCGTTCTCTTAGACATTTTCAAACCTTAACGTTATGTATTTTCCCTCAAACGAGAATGATGTTGGCAACACACTGAGGTCGGAACAAGTGACGTATGTGTGGCCGGATAAAAACGATAGATTAAAAGGCAATGCAGCGGTTGTTTAAGGGGATTGATGTTATTGGTGATAGACGTGCTGTTATGCTGCGATTGAATGTTAAACCACTGATACTATATTGAGTAAGCCAATAAACCGCATGTGAGTGTGGAGTACAAACCATGTAAGCAAAATAAACGCATTTGTAAGTACTATACACTGGCGTGCAAAAATTAAGGACGAGACGGTTTTTCGAATGTAACGTCATGCAGAAGTGCTCCACATCGACTCTAATCATACCATAATATCCCCAAGATGTAAGAATATGGGACAAGTGAGCAAAACCGTCCAAACAAGGAATCCAAAGGATACAAAGGCACTTTATTGAAGAGGTAGCTTCGAGCACAACTGGACAGAAGACAGAAACGTCCATGTGACAGACGGCTGCCAAGAAAAATCCAGTCTTTAGTAACAGATATGATCACCACTGATTGCGTTGCAGGATTTACAACGTCTGTCCATACTGAGGACGAGGTTTTCAAGAAGCTGTTTAGGCATCGCGGCCCATTCCTCTTGTAGCGCTAATCGCAGCTGCGGAATCGTTACTGGCAGCTGGTGACGTGCTGCCAAGCATCTCCCGAGAAGGTTGGCGGCTGGTGACGTGCTGCCAAGCATCTCCCGAGAAGGTTGGCGGCTGGTGACGTGCTGCCAAGCATCTTCCGAGAAGGTTGGCGGCTGGTGACGTGCTGCCAAGCATCGCCCGAGAAGGTTGGCGGCTGGTGACGTGCTGCCAAGCATCTCCCGAGAAGGTTGGCGGCTGGTGACGTGCTGCCAAGCATCTTCCGAGAAGGTCCCACACGTGTTCGATTGGATTTAGGTCCGCGGACCTTGCGGGCCAATCCATGCGTTGAATATCTTCACTCTCCAACAGCTCTGCGACAGCCACTGTACGATGAGGTGTAGCGTTGTCGTCCATAAAGAGGAACTCAGGACGCACAGCACCTCTAAACAGACGCACGTGAGGCAGAAGAACTTCGGTACAATAGCGGACACCAGTGACTGAACCTCCTTGGAAGATGTGGAGGTCAGTACGGCTACCAAGCATACCGCCCTAAACGAGAACTCCGCCACCTCCAAACCGGTTCCTTTCGATGATGTTGGAGGTGCGATTGCGTGTTCCCTGCTCTCTTCAAATGTGTATACGTCCAGAATCGCTCGTCAGACTAAATCGGTTCTCATCAGTAAAGATAACTCGACCCCATTGCTGATGTGTCAAGTTCTTGTGTTCCTGGCACCACAGAAACCGCAGTCTCCGATAAGCAGGCGTTAATGGCACACGCCATACTGGTCGTCGTGCAAATAGACCACCTTTGTGCAGCCTCCTGGTCACGGTAAAACGCGATAACGGACGTTCAGTTGTCTGTTGCATGTGCCTTGCGATTTCTCCCGCTGTCTGACGTCTGTCTCTTCTCGCCTGTAGGACAATATACCGGTCGTCCGCCGCCGTGGTTGCTCGTGGACGACTACTGCTAAACTCTCGGACAGCTGCTCCTGTCGTTTGAAATGCTCTCCAAGTTTGTGAAACGATGCTGTGACCGATCCCGAACTCCTCGGCCACACTAGTCACACTTCGACCTTCTTACAACTTCCCAATGTCGCGTCCTCTGGTAAAGTCATCCAGATGTCGTCTACTGGGTTGCCTGTTGGCCATATCACACGGTGGCAGCAACTCGACGTCGTTCAAACCGATGTACACCGTGCAATAGCTTTCACCGAATTGCTGAACGTACACCGCCTGTGTGCTTTACACCTTTCCGACACTCCCCCCCCCCCTACGTCATGCTACATATATGCGCATGCCCTACCGTACCGGACCCTAGTCTATCTCCTGAGTGGTCTTTCGGTCCGTTCTGGCTGCTCGTTCCGCTGTTATGCTAATTTCTCCTCTTCGTCCTTAATTTTCCAGTGTACAATTGACCTCTTTCTTGTAATGCGTATGAGTACCTTCTAATATTACACTGACTTTAGCACACACATAACGTAAGTACTGACGTAAGGACTAAGTTAGAGCGGAAAGACAATTACGTTATAGGAAGTCCTCGGAGCTTTCCAAGAGAGTAGTAGAAACACACCTTTTTTTACGCTTTCCAACGGTAGGTTGAAGAAGCGTATATGCTCCAGCTTTGTCCGTCTGCCCGTCCGCACGATAACTCGCGTAAAAATGGTTGAAATTTTAGTATGTGGTAGGGGACCACCTGGGGATGAATCCTATTGAAAATTCGCGAAATGGAGTCAAAGGTCAGGACATAGGAGCGGGATCCATTCCATTGCCCTTATGCCTCATAACTTGCGTAAAAATGTTTCGATTTCGATGGTATTTTAGTATGGGGTAGAGGACTACATGAGAATGAACCCTATTGAAAATGGAAGAAATGGGGTCAAAGGTCAGGACGTAGGAGCGGGATCTATTCCATTGCCCTTATGAGTCTTAACTTACGTAAAAATGCTTCTATTGAGACAACTTTAGTACGTTGTTCCGGAGATATACCGAACCGGTTCTGCTGAATATCATCGAAATGGGGTCAAAGGTCAGGGCACAGGAACGAGATTTATTCCACAGCCATTATCTTCATAACTTGACTAAAAATGCTTCTTTTGCGACAAAACTTTATCATGTTTTTTCGGAGGTATGCTGAACCAATTCTGTTCGATATCGCCGAAATCGGGTCAAAGGTCAGGGTACAGGAGCGAGATTTATCCTCATAACTTGAGTAAAAATGCTCCTATTGCGACAAAACTTTAGTATGTTGTTCCGGAGGTAACCAATTCTTCAGAATATAAGAATATAATCGAAATGGGGTCAAAGATCAGGACACACAAGCGAGATTTATTCCACAGCCATTATCCTCATAACCTGACTAAAAATACTTCTATTGCGACAAAACTTTATCATGTTGTTCCGGAGATATATACTGAACCGGTTCTGTTGAATATCATCGAAATGGGGTCAAAGGTCAGGGCACAGTAGCGAAATTTATTCCATAGCCGTTATCCTCATGACTTGAGTAACAATGCTTCTATTGCGACAAAACTTTAGTATGTTGTTCCGGAGGTATACTGAACCAATTATGTTTAATATCATCGAACTGGGATCAAAGGTCAAGACACAGGAGCGAGATTTATTCCACAGACGTTATCCCTTATAACGTGAGTAATAACTTGAGTAATGATTTCTGGTATGTTGGAAAGCGTATCATAATCAATGCATTGCACGATTTTACTAACTTGTTCACTTTAGTTAAAATTTAGTTGCGTTCGTGGAAGTTTGTGTGAATTTCGCATTTCTACCAATCAGTAAAACCTTTTCGAGATTTAAATTTGCTTAGGTTTCCATCAAAACCTTTTTTTAAAATAAAAACGCCGAGTCGTTGACCAAAAGGGAGGGGATTCGGACCCCAACTAACCCTTATGTGATACGCCACCGACCTAAGCATCATGGCAGACCACGTACATCCTTTCATAGCAACCGTATTATCGTCTAGCAGTGACCCTTTTCAGAAGGATAATGCTACATGCGACACTGCCCGGGTTGTTCGAGAATGGTATGCGGGAATGAGGAAGACTTTCAGGCCCTGCCCTGGCCTCAAAATTTTTTTTTTTTTTTTTTCTGATTGAAGGTTTAACGACCACCGTGAGCAACTCAGTGAGCTATAAGCAGTCGTCCGTCCCTAATTTAGGGTCACTGGTTCCAGGGAAGGAAGACAGCCAGCACCGTAAGACAAACACAACATTCATGCCTCTCCGAGATTCGAACCCAGACCCAACTCGGACGAATGTTCGTGCGCCATCGCTTAGACCACTGCGCCACATGGACGGCCCTCCGAATTCCCCAGCCATCAATCCAATGGAGCATCTGATTTATGTTAGATCAGCAAGTCCGTTCTGCGGCGGCGCAACCACGTGACCTGTACAAGAGTTAAAGGATCTGCTGGTAACGTGTTGGTAACAAGACACCTTTAGAAATCTTGTAGCTTCCATACCTTGCCGGGTAAGAGCTATTTTGGAGACATGTGAAGACCAACATCATATGAGGCAGGTGGTCGTAATGTTTTGGTTCTGCGGTGCATGTATGTTGCTTTGTTTAATTAAAAAATAATAAATGTTATACAGGGTGCCCGAAAAATAACTGTGCAATGAAAGTAACACTTACCATGTCGAACTGGTTCCTACAGGAGGTGTCGGAAATGGGCCTCATCCAAGTCCAGATATGTCTGCACACGCTTCTGCATGTTGGTGAAGACCTTCCTCAGCGTATGTGGTGTGATTTGTTGGATGTGGATCATTATTGCAGCCTGTAGCCCTTGAAGTGTATGAAGTGGTTCCTACAGGAGGTGTTGGAAATGGGCCCCATCGACGTCCAGACATGTCTGCACACGCTTCTGCATGTTGGTGAAGACCTTCCTCAGGGTATGTGGTGTGATTTGTTGGATGTGGATCATTATTGCAGACTGTAGCCCTTGAAGTGTATGAAGTGGTTCCTACAGGAGGTGCTGGAAATGGGCCCCATCGACGTCCAGACATGTCTGCACACGCTTCTGCATGTTGGTGAAGACCTTCCTCAGCGTATGTGGTGTGATTTGTTGGATGTGGATCATTATTGCAGCCTGTAGCCCTTGAAGTGTATGAAGTGGTTCCTACAGGAGGTGTTGGAAATGGGCCCCATCGACGTCCAGACATGTCTGCACACGCTTCTGCATGTTGGTGAAGACCTTTCTCAGGGTATGTGGTGTGATTTGTTGGATGTGGATCATTATTGCAGCCTGTAGCCCTTGAAGTGTATGAAGTGGTTCCTACAGGAGGTGTTGGAAATGGGCCCCATCGACGTCCAGACATGTCTGCACACGCTTCTGCATGTTGGTGAAGACCTTTCTCAGGGTATGTGGTGTGATTTGTTGGATGTGGGTCGTTATTGCAGCCTGCAGCTCTTGAAGTGTATGCGGATTATCTGCTTACACCTTCCTCTTCAGTGCTTCTCACAAAAAAGTTAAAACCGGTGACCGGGCAGGCCACAGTCCTCGGGAGACGATGCGTTTTCCGAAGAATTTCTCCAGAAGCTGTATTGATGCGCCAGCGGTGTGAGCAGTTCCACTGTCTTGCTGGAACTATCCTTCGTTGATTTTCCATTCCGTGAGTTCGGTGGTTGGATAATCAGGGCACGGAACCGTTCTGAGTTAATGGTTTCCCTGAAGAAAATGGGCATAATAATGCGCGTATGAGTCATGGCACACCAAAAATCGATCTTCTGGTTGTGGAGAGGCACTTCCTTGAATTCGTCGGGATTTTCGGTACCCCACAGATGAGTGTTTTGGCTGGACTGGGGAAATCATGCCTCATCTGTAAAGAAAGTCATGTCCAGAATGTCCTCACCTTCTTCAGACAGGAACTCTTGGAACCACCTGCAGTACCCAACACGGGTCTCATAGTCTGTTTCTTTCAGCTAATGCATGGCATATACTTTATACGGGTGGAAATGCAACTTCCTTTTCGAAATATCATGGGCTGTACTCTTTTGCGCATTAACTTTTTGTGACAGCCGACAGCCTCCTCGCGGACTTGTGTGGTCTCCTCTGTATCCTGTCCTGGATATCCTGTACGGTCTCGTCTTCCGTGAATGGCCTACCGGGGCGGAGGGCATCAAATACTGCCAGTTTCCCAAACTTCGCTATGAGCCGACGTACAGCATTACGGTTGGAGACTTCTGCATCACGAAATTTCCTAGGGAACTGTTTCTGCACTTCGTCCGGGTACCTGTCGTCATGGCGAAAGACATGTTCCATCAAAAACACTTTCTGTTCAACCATTAACGCACCCTTGTTCTTCTGCCAAGACGAGTGATCAATCGACACGTCTGCCTCCGTCGACCAAGCGCTCAGGAACGACCTTCGCTCGGAATGACAGCTTCGCGCGTCATGGGGTTGGGAAACATGAAGGTTACCAGACACTGAGCACTCCAACGTGGTGGGTCACCTCTACTGTAATTCCATTCAAAATTTCTTTATTATTACATAACTGAAATTGGTACATTCAGTGCACAGTCATTATTTGGACACCCTGTACTTTTGAATTCCCTCATTTTAGTTTAACATCCTTTAAAAAACACTATTTTAAATTTCTAGAGGGTGCGTCAAAATATTCAACTCGCTACTGTGTGCATTTATTAAATCCTAACTAATTAGTTTCCCTTGTGGTACAATTATTGATCCCCTGCTAAGAATTTCCTTTCGCGGTTCAATTACTATTGGCTTCCAGATAAGACATAGTAAATACGAATAATCACTTAGTACAATTTATGCGTTCCTAGCTAATAAGTTCCACTATTGTTACAGTTATAGATTCCAAGCTATTAATTCCATTTTTGCTACAATCAATTGCAATTCAACATTACGTATCATTTATGAGCTCATCAAACGCATTTATGTCCTTCTAAACAGCACTTGCTGTGAGATATAAATAAGGACGCAAAACATCACGCGAAAAGAAAAGAATCTAATGAATGCAGTTTAAATAACCTCGTAAGTTTGTATTTATTTTCAGTGAGATTATTCTGCTGATCAGGTCTTCTTGATTAGTTTGTTCTTTTGGACGTGAGTGAAAGCCAAACGTTGAAAGATTCCAGTTCTTTTTTGAGGATGCGAAAGAAAGTATGACGAAACCCCTGTGTCAGACAAAGTTGGTTATGTAAGAAGGAAAAAAAAACGATTTAGAAACTCAATTAAATTAACATTTTAGGAGTAGAAGGGAGGAAATGTCCGTAGGTTGTATCGTGACGCAAAGATTCTTCGGAGTACAAAATCTCAAGGTTAAAAAAAACTTGAAAAAACGAGGAAAGATCAAGTGAATGTGATTATGAAAACGAAAGATAAGGGCAGAAACGTGGAAGTTTTTAGAAAAAACAACAACAGACTTTCCTCAGGATTGTAAATGGAATCCGTCAATTCTATGAGTGTGTGTTCTGTTTAAATAAATTCGATTCGTGAGACAGCACATGTGCTTAAAAAAGTTGAACAGGACGAAGACAGATCATCAAAATATCAATAGGGGATTAATAAGAAAACAGCCTATATGATGACACGCGTCATGTTAAACAAGCAAGTTATGCTGAATGTGGAAATATGTAAAGAGCTACACTGCTGGCCACCCAAAATGCAACACCAAGAAGGACACAAAATAGCAAAGCCAGATTTACTGGACACATAACAACAGATACAAAGATGAAACGATTGAGCTTACAGGCCCGTGCGACTTGCGGAACACGCAGACATCAATAGTTCGTGTGGCCCCCATGGCTGGCAATAACGGCCGCTACACGCCGCGGCATCGAACGAAAAAGGCTTTATATATGGGCTTGGGGTATGTCGGCCCAGGCTGCTTCCACACGTTGCCCCAGTTCATCAGGCGTAGCCGCGGGTGGTGCTTGCCGGGCCACTTGGTTGCCGATCAGAGACCAGACGTGTTCGATGGGCGACATATCGGGAGAACAGGCGGGCCACGGCAGCAGTGACACCTGGTGGGCCGTGAAGAATTGTTGCACGATGCGTGCCACGTGCGGTCGCGCATTGTCCTGTTGAAACCGTTGCCGCTGGCAGGTAAGGGAGGACTACAGGCTCCAAAACGTCGGAGGTGTAACGGTGGCTGTTGAGTGTACCGGCGATCCGTACCAGAGGGGTGCGGGTGTCATATACAATTGCGCCTAAAACAACAACGCCAGGCGACGGACATTTATGGCGATGCATAATGCAGGCGTCATACAGTCTTGATCCCTTCAACGTGGTAGGTTTATCCGCGTGTGGCGTCATACAGCCGCCACCCGCGGATCCGACCATCGTGGTGTTGCAGGCAGAAGCGGGATTCGTCGGAGAAGACAATGTCGAGCCATTCCGTAGTCCAGGTGCGGCGTTCAACGGCCCACTGCCGCCGCACTCGCCGGTGGTGTAACGTCAATGGTAATCGGAGCAATTGGGCGCCGTGCGACAAGTCCCCGCTCTTGCAGACGGTGTCGAACGGTAAATGCTGACACAGGTTGTTGCGCAACACATCCTAATTCCTGCGCTAACGTTCGTGATGTGGCGGTGCGAGCCGTCAATGCCCGCCGCACAGCATGCCGGTCCTCTCGTGCGGTTGTGTGCCGCGGCTGCAGCAATCGCTCACGTCGGTCCGTCAGTCCCTCCTGCACTCACCGAATCCATACTCGCCTCACTGTGGCTGGATGTCGTCCCACACGGGCGCCGATGCCTCGGTACTATAAACCGCTGTCGCGATAAGCCACTATTCGTCCTCTGTCGAACTCCGAAACGTGCTGGAATGACTGCCGTATTCTGCGACGAGGCATCAGGAAACTTCCCACGCACAGGTCCGGCAGCACAACACACTTCCACTACTTCCACCCCGCCTTCTGTACACCCTTCTTATAGTGCTTCTCGGTCGCGTGCCGGGCGCACATGTCCTGCAATGCTAATCGTCTGCATGTCCTCTCGCAGGCGACGCATGCTGCGAATTTCAGGCCAATCGGATGCTTCCTTCTTGGTGTTGCATTTTGGGTGGCCAGCAATGTACTTCTCATTCGGTTTTTAAAAGTGTGAACGCCAGTATCGCCGTCACTAGCGGCGATACTGGAGTTGACTTTTTCCTTGTTGATAATTGATGGCCTTATCACTTATCACCAAGGAAAAAGTCAAGAGAATTCATCAGAACAGTAGAGCATTTTACGCAAATTGACTCGTACTAGGAAGGATCAAAATGTAACGCACAGCAATATTTTTCTCTTCGCAATTTGGAGTTTGGCAGACAACGAGTTTGAATATCACGGTACAGACCGGTTTGGTTGGATCAGGTGTCGCCGTGGTGGAAGACAGTGTGAACGACGGCACAAAGATGTCGCGTTTGTTAGAGTCGTCTATGAATGAAGAGCAACGCGGTGTAGTCCTATTTTTTTAGGGCTAATCGGACAACTCCGACGGAAATTCACAAAGAAATGGTCGAAGTGTATGGTGGTGATAACCGGGACTGCAGCAGCATCTCCAGATGGTGCAGTTTCTTTGCAGAGGGCCGTGGCAACTTTACCGATTCGCCACATTACGGTCGACCTGTAACCGCGTCATCACCTGCCACTGTGAGAGGCATTGAACAGGCAATTCTGAGTGACCGGCGGATCCATCTTCACACACTGGCACAGAAGTTCAACATTTCGTACGGTATAGCGTACGATATTGTGCATGACAAATTGCAATGTCGTGATATCAGTCCTTGGTGGGTGTCCAAGAACTTGACAGACGACCCAAAGAGACAGAGAATGATGTCATCCTTGGACCACTTGATGCGTTACGCAGAAGAAAGACAGGAATTTCAGTCTGGCAGATATAGTGATGGGCGATGAGTCCTGGGAGTACCACTACACTCCCAAAACAAAGAAGGCCCGTATGGTGCGGAAACATTCCGACTGCCCGCCACCAAAAAAATTCAGTGTAATTCAGTCTGTACAAAATGTCGTCATGACGGTGTTCAGGGAGATGTATGGCATCCTCCTGGTGGAGGTTCACCCAACGGAGACCACTGTCAATGGCAAAACCTACGATAACACATTCATAAAGTTGCGTCGTCCCCTACGTGACAGAAGACCCAACAGAGACACTGCAAATGTCAGACTGCTTCACGACAACGCTCGCCCACATATTCCACAACACGTTCGTGACAAAATTACGCATGTTGGCTCAGAGGTGCTCCAGCACTCACCATGCAATCCGGACTTGGCTCCTTTGGACTTTCATCTCTTTGGTTCCTTATTCCTGGGCGGAGAACGCTTCACTTCGGCTGACGAAGTCAAATCGATTGTCCGCAGGTACCTTGATTTGACTTCGTCAGCCGAAGTGAAGCGTTCTCCTCCCAGGAATAAGGAACCAAACAGATACCTTGTTCATAAAAGTCCGTTTTCTGGGCTATACGCGCAGAAAACGGACTTTTATGAACAAGGTATACTAAAACTGGTACCACGCTGGGATAAATGTCTCGAGCGTCTCGGTTCTTATGTTGAAAAATAGCTAAGAAATGTCTATACGCCCAGAAAACGGACTTTTATGAACAAGGTATGCTAAAACTGGTACCACGCTGGGATAAATGTCTCGAGCGTCTCGGTTCTTATGTTGAAAAATAGCTAAGAAATGTCTATACGCCCAGAAAACGGACTTTTATGAACAAGGTATGCTAAAACTGGTACCACGCTGGGATAAATGTCTCGAGCGTCTGGGTTCTTATGTTGAAAAATAGCTAAGAAATGTCTATACGCCCAGAAAACGGACTTTTATGAACAAGGCTCACTAAAACTGGTACCACGCTGAGATAAATGTCTCGAGCGTCTCGGTTCTTGTGTTGAAAAATAGCTAAGAAATGTAGTTTCATTGTGTATATGTTTTGCTTTGCCTATCTGTTAAACTATTGCCAAAGAAAAAATAGGGTGCATTACTTTTCGATCCACCCTCGTACATCATCACTGTCGTCACGTGACAACGGTTTCATAATCAAGTGAACGGGAAAATTCACAGTATTACTTCGGAATACACTACTGAAATTCTAATGGGAAAGCCACGTGATCTAAAGGACTTTGAACTTAGGAAAATAGCTCCGAATACGTTACTCAATGTCCAATGGGTCAGTGACATCAGTCACCGCCGATCCACTAGAGTTCCACTGCTGACGCAACATTACCAGACTTTGTGCTTCAATTGGGCAAAAGAACATCGACGCTGGACTTTTGATAATTGAAGACGAGCCTCATCTGAATCCCGTTTCCAGTTATTACGTGCAGATGAGAGGGTGCGGATCTTGTGGAAACAGCACGAAGCGATGGATCCGGCACGTCAGCAAGGCACCCTTTAGATTGAGGGAGTATCGGCTATGATCCGGTGCGTATTCAGCTGGCACACGTTGGGAGCTGTGATATGTCTAGATGCATTTCTAAACGATACAAGCTGCGTGTCCATCCTTGCAGACCATCTGCATCCGTTCATCGTCCTCATGCACCCACAGGGCAATGGACCCCAGCTAGCACAGTGTTGCAATTTAACGCAGGCCCAACGCTAAGCCGTCGTCTTTTAGAAATGGAAGATGGTGGCTCGGTGTTGGGCTTACGTTAAATTGCAAGGCTGTGCTACCTGGTGCTTTTCCAGAAGAACAATACGCCTCGCCTCAGAACCGTGGTGACGAGAACATGGCATTCCGTAAACGTTCCCACTCTAGAATGGTATCTCCGTTGACCATACACGAACCCTGTAGAAAATCTTTGGGACGTTATGGAAAGTTCCGTTCGAGCTTTGGATCATCCATCCAGGAGTGTGACTGAATTCTGGACAGCGGTACAGCAAGCATGGATGGAGACACTTGTGGAGCGCTTTCACTGAGTGGGCTCAATATCTCGCCGTGTGACTGCTCTTATACTGGCGAAAGATGTGCCTACCCGTTACTAGGTAGATATCCCACGATTTCTGTCCACTCAGTGTAGTGAAAAAGCGAAGTGACTTAACGGACTTTGAGCTTTGGATAATAGCTCGGAATGCGTTGCTGAAGGTCTAATGGAAAGGTGATGTAACCTGACGAACTTTGAGCGTGGGATGATGGTCTGGATTACGTTACTGAAAGTATAATTAAAAAGAGACGTGACCTTACAGACTTTGAGCGTGGAATAATAGCTCGGAATGTGTTACAGAAGCTCTGACAGAAATGTGACGTAACCTAACTGACTTTGAGCGTGGGATGATAGTTCGGAATACCATATTAAATATATATTTTCATGGTCACGACTTTCTATGCTATCAGAGGTAGTGAAATAGTGTGGGTCATACACACAGTAGAGTCACATCGTTGTGACAACTTCCTACTTTTGACGTCCACAGCGCGTGGCCAATGAAAGAAGGCACATGTTGTGAGCTGTCTTGGAGTGTATACAAGGTGCGCTGTAAGCAATTTGACAACATATCACTCGTTGCTATCATGGATAAAAGGCCATTCATCAGATTTGCAAAAAGGGATGATTATCGGCTTTCGGGCCAAGGGTGGCAGTATTTCCAAAACAGGGCAATTTGTGAACTGTCCGCGTGCTACTGTGATTAAAGTGTATCGTGATTGGAGGAATGGTACCATTGCGAATAAGTGACGTGCAAACTGAGGAGCACCACGTACCATTGATGTGTGAGGTGAACGTCGACTTCGGAAGTGCGTCAGGGTCGATCGACACGCTACAGTGGAGCAACTCACTGGCCGAATGAACCAAGAGAATACCGGAAGTGTGTCTAAAACAACAGTTCAGCGAACCCTGCTGCATAGAGGCTCCGATGCAGACGAATGATCAGGTTCCGATGCATACCTATGCCAACGAAGGTGCATTGGCAGAAAAGGCTTACATTTGCATAGCAGTATCGGAATTGGACCTCCGCTGATTGGCAAAGGATTGCCTTCTCCGATGAGTCACATTTTCTGCTTCATCGAACGGATGGACGTTGGCGTATAAGACAATAAACGTCGGAAAACAAACACTCTTCAACCATTGCTGGAAGAACACAAGCTGGTGGGAGCAGCGTTATGGTCTGGGGAATTTTTTCGTGTCATTCTGTGGGTCCACTCATACCTGTGGAAGGCTCTATGGACCGAATTCGGTATGAATCCATCCTTGGAGACCACGTCCATCTATACAGGCTGATTGTCTTCCCTGGGGTGGATGGAATCTTTGAACACGACAATGCAACGTGTCACACAGCTGAAAATGTCCGAGAGTGTTTGGAAGTGCTCAATGAAAACTTCAAGGTACTTCCCTGGCCCCCCAATTCTCCAGACGTAAACCCAGTTGAGCGTACGTGGGACCAACTCGATCATGTTGCAAGCTGTATGGATCTTCCACCATGCGCTGTGTATCTGACAGCTGCAGTGCATCTGCAAATCTACGCTCCAGCAGCTGTCAGATGCACTGCAGTTAGCATGGCTCCACATACATGTGAGCACCTTCTAGCATCTTACTGAGTCACTCGCAGCCCGTCTAGCTCTTGTCCGAGCTGCACACGGCAGTTGCTCTGGATATTATCTATTGGTCACAATAATGTGACTCGACCGTGTATTATTAGATAGACAGATAAATATAAAACGGCAAGTAAAAGTTTTCCGTGTGGTTTGAAAAGCAGGAGTTCTCAGCTTTGCTAATTTAACAGGATTACACAAGATTACAGGTCCCACGGTTTTGGCTTCCACGCTACAACAGATCATTTGACTTATACAATGAATAAATCTAAAGTTTTCCTTATCAGAGGATTGCATAAGCTTTATAAAGTCTTAATTACGAAAACAATGCACAGTGACATTTACAGAAAATCATGTTGAAGGCAGCATTAGGAGAAGTTGAGCATTACCTTGGACAACAAATATCAAGCACGGGCCATATCGAAGAAGAAATTAATAGTCGTGAAAAACTTGGATGGAAAGCACCTGGAAGAAATAGCACAATTTTCAAAAGCAATTTGCTACTGTGTTTAAAAAGCAAAGTGATTTGCTGACATTATTGTGACCACCAGCTAAAATTCAGAGTAACCGCCGTGCGCAGCCCGGACCGCAACTAGACGGGCTGTGAGTGACCCAGTAAGGTGCTGGAAGGTGTCCACAGGTATGTGGAACCATACAGCTGCTGGAGAGCGCGTGGTGGAGGATCCATAGAGCGAACAACACGATCGAGGTACCACAGATGCTCAATTGTGTTTAAGTCTGGGAAATTAGGGGGCCAGGGAAGTACTTTGCAGTCTTCATCGTGCTCTTTCAACCACTCTCGGACATTTCTAGCTGTGTGACACCTCGCATTGTCGTGCTGGAAGATCCCATTCGCCCCAGGAAAGATAATCAGCATGTATGGGTGTACGTGGTCTGCGAGGATGGATTCATAACGAATTCGGTCCATAGTGCCTTCTTTTTTTTTTTTTTTTTTTTTTTTTTTATTGGAGATTTAACGACCACCGTGAGCAACTCAATGGGCTATAAGCAGTCGCCCGTCCCTAATTTCGGGTCACTGGTTCCAGGGAAGGGAGAGAGCCAGTGCCGTAAGACAAACACAACATCCATGCCAGACCGGGATTCGAACCCGGACCCCTTACGGACGAATGACCAGAGGCCAACGCCTTAGACCACTGCGCCACAGGGGCGGCCCATAGTGCCTTCCACAGATAGGAATGGGCACAGAGTATGCCACGAAAACATTCCCCAGACCACAACTTTGTCCCCACCAGCTTGTGTTCTTTCAGCAATGGTTGAAGAGTGTTTGTTTTCCTATGTTTCTTACCTTATACGCCAACGTCCATCCGTTCGATGAAGCAGAAAATGTGACTCATCGGAGAAGGCAATCCTTTGCCGATCAGCGAAGGCCCAATGCCGATACTGCCGTGCAAATGTAAGCCTTTTCTCCCCGTGCACCTTCGTTAGCATATGTGCAGCGGCCATTCGTCTGCATCAGAGCCCCATGCGCAACAGGGTTGCCTGAACTGTCGTTTTAGACACACTTCCGGTAGACCCTTGGTTCATTCGGCCAGTGAGTTGCTCCACTATAGCCTGTCGATAGGCCCTCATACACCTTCGAAGCTGACGTTCACCTCTCACGTCAATGGCACGTGGTACTCCGCAGTTTCCACGTCGCTTATTCACAATGGTGCCATTTCTCCAAACACGATACACTTTAACCACAGCAGCACGCGAAGAGTTCACAAACTGCGCTGTTTCAGAAATACTGCCACCTTTGGCAAGAAAGCCTATAATCATCCCTTTTTGCAAATCTAATCAATCGCTCCTCGTATCCATGACAGCAACAAGGGATATGTTTTCAGAATGCCTAGAGCACACCTTATATACCCTACAAGCTAACTCACGACATGTTCCTTGATTCATTGGCTACGCGCTGTTGACATCAAAAGTAGGAGGTGGTCACAATAATGTGACTCGACTGTGTATATTTAATGATGATGATGATGATATAAGCTTTAACCCTTTAACCGGTTGGAACGAGTTAACTCGGGGTTAGCAAAATAAGTCGAAATGACCTGGAACAAATACGAACATATTTGATGTCTAAGAAGTGGGTCGAACCAAGGCCGTCTAGAAAGCACAAAGCCATGACATTTGAGACATGTGTTCCCTCTTTTAGTGATGTCACGCGGAAACCAAGGTTTCCGATTGGTTTCCAGCGCTGTGGTGTGTGACGTCAAACACGACAACGACGTATCATGCCGTGTAAGATGAGCATCGTCACAAACGGGGGAACTAATGTCTCTAATGTCACGGCCTTGTACTTTCTAGGTAGCGTCGAACGCAGTTGGAACGAGTGTACCAGCGCGTCAGAAAGCGCTGCCTTCCTACTTAGCTTTGTTATTCATAGTGGTTAATTAGGGGAAAGAGCGACACTAATCCTTTCTGTCTGATTACCTGCTGAAAGCAATCTTTTCTGTATAATTACCAGATAATCACTTCTGTATATGATTACCTGCTATAACAATGGCGACGAAGTAAGGTACGAGAGATGTTTGAATAACTAATTTTTTACACTGTGGCATGATGTCCGTGTCAGGGGACTAGCCATTCCACATCATGGCGTGGTTCACGGACAGCAGCGCACCCAGGAATTCCTGTTGGGGTGGGGTTTACATGTATGTGTAGGTATGTGTGTATACGCACATAGTATATACACTATATTGACAAAAGTCACCAGACACCCCTTCAAAAGCATAATGAACTGATCCACTGCGTTGTTAAGATTCGCGGTACAGCTGCAAACAGTATAAAAACAAGCCTGAAGCTGACCGCAAACATATCGCCTTGTGAGGTTGAGCGAAAATATCGCGGTGGGAGAGAACTGACTTTGAGAAAGGAAAGATTGTTGGGTGTTATATTAGTGGCTTGTCCATAAGAGAAACCGAGAGGCGTTTAAACATACCCAAGTCAACTGTTTTGGATGTACTGAATAAGTGGAAGACACATGACGTGCCTGAAGCAGTAAAATGTATCGGCAGACCAAAGAAAATCAGTGATAGAGGATGTCGAAGCCTCAGGAGAGTCGTTGCAGCTAATCGACGGAGAACTGCACAAGACCTCAGTGTACTGGTGAGTAAAGATGCCGGTACCTCGGTATGTACACATACCATTCGCAGAGAACTTCATTCCATGGGTTACCGTAGTAGTGCGGTTGCTCATAAGCGTTTCATCTCCACCGGGAATGCTGCTCGTCGTTTAGCATTGTGTAAATAACATTTATCGTGGACAGTAGATCAATGGAAACGGGTCGTATGGACTGATGAATCCAGATACACAATCCATCAGTCTGATGGCCGTGTGTGGGTATGGCGGCAGCAGGGGGAATGCTATTTACCACAGTGTACTGTTCTTACGGTCAAATTTGGAGCTGGCAGTGTACTCGTGTGGGTGTGTTTTTCGTGGTATGGTCCCGGCCCATTGGTTATCGTGGACAAACCTGTTAACAAGCACGTCTACCTCGATAATCTGGACAATTATGCCCTACCAACTCTGTGGCAATACTACGGAACCGTGCTTTGTTGGTACCAGCAGGATAATGCACCGAACCATAAAGCAAGGACTGCTACGGCGTGGTTTGACGATAATTCCGTATCGTGTGTGGACTGGCCAGCTCAGAGCCCTGATCTTAATCCCATAGAGCACCTATGGGATGAATTAGAGCGCCGCATAAGAAGTTTGGAACAAAGGCCTATTACTAACAGTTAGCGGCAGTATTATGTACTGAATGGAAGCGCATATCTATCGCTGTGCTTCAAAACCTTGTCGAAAGCATATCTCGAAGGGTCAGTGCATGCATTAAGGCCAAAGGTGAACCGACACCGTACTAATGTATATCAATAAATGCTATGTTGTGTTTCTCTTGTAGGTGTCCGGTGACTTTTGTCAATATAGTGTATGTACATATGTATGTATGAATACAGTATGTATATAGATATGTATCCAATATGTACTGTATATATGTAGTGCATGAGACAGACAGAGATAGATAGATAAAAGAGTTGACGTACGGGGCTTTGGGGGGCTTAAGCCTCAAAGCCTCCTCCCTCCCCGTGGGTGAGTCAGTGTTCACGAAGGAGAGAATAAAGAACCAGAAGGGAGTTACTGCTGTGATGAGAGGGGAAAATGAATTTCTTTGCCGTGTCTTTAGTAAAACCAGGCTCTATGTGAACATTTCAGTTTCAGAAGGGCAGAAAATTTTGGGCTACCTTTACTTCATGAATATCGGACGTTTAAAGGGTTAAGTTCATATATTCAATAACTTATATGTATTATTTTTAATTTCAGTTTCCTGTCATTAAGGAAAGATTATCTTATTCAAATTTTGTTAAACGTTGATAATTTAATGATTAAGAACGATGCACGTTTTGCGGTCAAAAATGTTATTAGGGGCCGCAAAGTCATTCGCTGAAC
Source organism: Macrothele yani (assembly GCA_039090855.1). NCBI lineage: Eukaryota > Metazoa > Arthropoda > Arachnida > Araneae > Macrothelidae > Macrothele > Macrothele yani. The sequence continues at coordinate 12,762,743 of CM077003.1, read as the reverse complement.
TGGTAAAGCCGGGCCTACTGCATAGAATGGTACGACCGACATGCAAAGTAATATCGTAAGTATATATTATTTCAGACTATCGTGCAAAAACTACATGCTTTTGTTGAGGGTTTCCGAATATCCAGGACTTTACCTCTGTCTAAAATGTATTTTGTAACATTCTCAGATTTTTTCACAGTCTCCGACTGTTTCTTTGTTTTTTAATCTCTTTGGATGACGTTTCTCTATCTCGAAACGAAACCGGCCATAACTAAAAATTTCAGCATCGTTTTCAAGGTTAGTCAGACTAAAGGATTACAACTCCGCTAATTCACTTCACTTTTTCCTTAATCACTGCAGAAGTCAGAGTGCATGTCGCAAATGACGCCTGTGAAAGGTTAAAAACTGCGATGACGTCCAGAAGAAGACAATGTTTTGCTTCATCAATTTAATTGACGTGGTCGAGAGAGTTCAAGGACAACGAAACGATAAAGAAAAGCAAAGATGCAAAACACAGCAGTTTCCAGCCTAGCCTGCTAGTTGTGCAAGACTATTATTATGCAGTGATTTCGAAACCAGAAAACCCGGCACTGCCTCTGACAGCTGTTTTCGAAACAACAAGATCATGGGTCAGAAACAAAGGATTTTGTGTTCCAGGAACTCTGAATCATAATAACGACGAATCTAAAAATCATATTAAGAAAAGAAAGTGCGTTTTTCATACAGAAGTGTAGTTTCCTTGTATAAGTTTCATATCCGTCAAAGAGGCGTCACCTTTCGCTTATTGTAGTAACAGTAAACAAATCATTCTATTTTTAATGTTCGTATAGGAAACATTCCTTTTTAGCTTTTCATTTGATGCGAAATTATCGTATTATGTGTTTCAAATAACTTTGAAAATGTCCCTTCCAGAAATCTTCAGCCGTGGCACTTAAAAAATGCACTGGCGCCATCTAGTGGCATTTCAGTTAATTAGAGATTCATCGCTGGCAAATTATTTATTTGGGTCTTTCCTTTCTATCAACTCTAAATTCTTACACAGAAATGAATTCTATTATAATTTATTTCACTTGCTCCTTTCTCAACTGATCACTGCAGTTTCGGCGCGGATTTGTAATTCTCATGTCGATGATAAGTGACAACCGCGAAACTTGCTTTTCTGGAAAACCTCTGTGTTGGTAAACATAAAATTTTCTAGCACAAAAACAGTTACGAGCAGTGACGTACATTAAAAATTATGAGTGGACATGCAAAAAAAAAAAAAAAAAAACATGCCTCATTTGTAAGGAAATTCCATCCTACGATTTTCTTTTCCATTCGTCAGTTACTTTGCATTAAAATATAGGATTTGGCATCAAAATCATAAGTGGAACTTTTTCAACAAAAAGAAGTTTAGGTAATTTGTTTTGCCTTTTTTGTGTATACAGCTTTAACAGGCCTAAGTTCGTGCAAAGCGTTGAACAATCTGCAGAATTTTTTAGGGCATTAATTCATGGGGAAGAGTAAAAAAAAAACATGCTTTTTAACTCAGCAAAGTGAAAGCGTGTGGGAAATATTTCTTTGAGTGAATTCAGACTCTCTTTGGGAAACTCGAGGATTTTTGTATCGTAATTTTTTTAGACCATTAGCTTTCCATATACGGTATTTATAGAGTATGAAAAGCTTAACCCTCTACCCTCGGGGGCGGGGGGGTAGAGGATATGAAATGTTGAAATACACTTTAAGATAGGTGCAGGAAAATCAACAGTACATGATGAATTTTAATAACAAGGAGCAATACACCAACTGTACGGAAATAGTGTAACCATACAGGGTGAAAATCTTGATTTCAAGGAATTATAAAATCAAAACTTATTGGATTATGTTTATAAATATGGTGACAACAGACACGTTAACTCGAAATCTCTGTGCACTCCTCCCACCGCTAGAGGGCAGTGAAATCCAAGATGGTGCTCACCCAAAACCCCCTGGAGAGAAAGCCCCAGCGCGCGAAATGCGAAGGGGTGTGACGTCACCGTCAGAGGGCCATCGCAATCCCTCTCTCCAGAGGAGTCAAAGGACAAACGTAAGGGCTTCGCGTTCATGCGGCATTGGTCGGCGTTGAGCTTTCGGTTGTCGTGCACGTGAGTTAGCGTTTTTATACAACATTCGTGGAAAATATCGGGTGCTTTTATGTAAATCTAATTACAAACACGTCTAAAAGTCACTGTTTTCAGCTTTTCTAAAGATGAAAGCCTACAAAGAAGATGGATTTCTTCCGTACTAATAAAGGATTTTGAACCCACCGTGAATTCAAAGGTTAGTTAAGCCTAATTGTTCTCACGATAGAATGTTCTGCGTACAATTTAAGTTAAAGTAAGTTTAACTTGAGTTTCCGATTAGAGAACTATGAGCTTGAATTGTCTACATTGAACTCTTCTACAAAGTAGCACTTTAATTCCTAGTCGAATTCATAGTCACATCATTCACATGTATAAGGATAGCTTCAAGAATATTGGCAGTGAGACGTTTCTCTCTGCAAGAAGAACATCGTGCAAAAAAGAAAGTACTTATGCATAATAAAGGAACACATTTGTTGATACTTGTGTTTTCCGTTTTTTTGGGGGGAAGTCTGTTAATGTGTTAATTGATATTTTCAATATTTTCAGTTGAAAAATGAAAAAAAAAAGTTTGCCTTATAATGAATATACTGCTGGAGAAAATTAATACCTTTTGTGTAATTTTGTGTAAAATATGTGTTTGCAAAGTTGGGGGAAAAAAGGATGTGACATTCTGATTTCCCAGCATAAAATTTGCAATGTTATGGGCATAAATTCGAAGATATCCAAATTAATACCTTCCACATTCTTCTAACAAACACCTTTTTCCTGGGGGATTTTAATTTATAATGTTTTTTTTTTTTTTTTTTTTTTTACTTTCTAGAAGTATTTGCAAGGTCTGAGCACACGTCTTACCGTTTTTTCCGGAAATATACTCACTAAATCAGAAATTTTGCTTTCGCGTTCGTTACGTAATTAGAGAACGGTTTTTCTTTTTTCTTTTTTTAATAAATCGAACGCGAAGAGAATTTCTAGAAGTTTTAAGTGAAATGATTATGTTCACAAAGTCCTACAAATTCGCCATTCACGCTCTTAAAAAAAAATCATAGTTGCAAAAATGCTTAACGTAAAATTTGGGGTTTTCAAGTTATGCGTGAAAAAACTATTATGTTTGTGTTTCTTTAGCCAAATTGCAAAAAAAAAAAAAAAAAAGAAGGAAAAATGTCCTGAAATGTTTAGTTTTAAGATCCGTACATGAAATCATTTCCCACCACAAGAGCAAAACTTGGGAATTCCCCGATTTACCGGTATCATTGCTGTAAACTGAGAAAAAAAAATGAAAAGCTAAAAATGTAATCTTTCGATGTCACCTAAGGATAAAAATTACAGAGCAAAAAAAACAATGGTCAATATATTGCTGGGTGCGCAAATTGTCTAGTATCATACTCGAGAAATTATTTCCCTGCGTAAACACCGCGGTACTTCGTTGGCGTTTTCACGAGCGGAGAGCTCGAGGCTCGAGTCGGTCGGCCCACTAGCTCTGACGTCACAGACCAGTTCGGAGGCTTTCTTAATCTTCAGGGGGTTTTGGCTCACCCCACAGCAACGCAGCTGGTGCGTGTTGGAATTTGCGAAAACCAACAGTGTTGTGACTGTGCAGCGTGCTTTCAGATGAAAATTTAATGTGGATCCGCCTACTAAGAAGTCCATTTTTAAATGGCACAACAATTTCATTGACAAATCTGTGATCAGAGAAAGGGACATTCAGGTCGACCATCGGTCTCGGAGCACGTTGTTGATAGACAAGCCTCTTTGAGCAGCCCTAAGAAGCCAACTCGCAGAGCTAGCAGAGAGTTAAAAATCCCGCCAAGCACGGTAAGCAAGATCTTACGCAAACACTTGAGGTTGCACCCTTACAAGCTGCAATTGGTTCAAAAGTTACACCCGCAAGACAATACAACGCGACTTGAATTTTGCAGGAATCTCCAGGCGTTAATGGAAAATGATGATAACGTGCTGTCAAAGATCATTTTCAGTGATGAGGCGACCTTCCACTTAGGTGGAAAGGTCAACAGTCACAATGTGGTGACGAAGTAAATGTCTCCATTATTTTTATGTCAGGGGATTATTCAAACCCACAACTCTCGGCTCCGGAGCTCCGTGTGCTATCCACTGTACTACAATGAAATGTGCTCTCACTGCTATCTGCCTTTATCTCATGTGCGTCCTGCAGGGCAGGCAAGTCACATCTCCCCCTGCCCGAAAGAGGGCCGGGGGCATGGTCCACGGATCAGCCGGGACCATGTGTCGCTGAAGCCAGTCATCCGATGAAGAATGTGCATTTCAGAAATCCCAGACAATTTGGTGTGTGGAATGTGACATCTCAGTGTTTAATTTTTTCGGAGCACTGAAGAAGGGATTCTCATTTTTCCTGTCTCGCCGTGTGGAAAAACAATCACACCATTGCGAAAAACCTATCAGCCAGGTCCTCCTTGAAGTTCGGGCGCCAATATGACGAAGTAAATTTCTCCATCATTTTTATGCCACGGGTGGGATTCGAACCTGCAACTCTCGGCTTCATAGCTCCGATTGCAATGCACTATACAACACTGGCATGTGCTCTCACTGCTATCTGCCTTTATCTCATGTGCGTCCTGCGGAGCAGGCACGTCACGCGGTGGTCCTCCTGGTTTGTCCGGAGCCGCTCCACCGTGTGGCAGTGCCGTCACGTGTCCACTGCTCCCAACACAGTCGGACGGTATGGTCAGAACGATCCACGTGCCGGGTTATACGGCACTCCGACCACCCTGCTGTTCTCAGCCCGATGATCAGGCCTCTCTCAAAGTCCGTAAGTTGCGTAAATCGACGTCTCTGGCGTCTACCCGATATTCTTTTCACTCTGTACACTTGCTTACGTCGGCCGGTGCTTTTCGCTTTCATGGGGCATCGACTACACGCCTGTTTATAAGGATGCCGGTTTGTGCTTGCAGCTCCACCACAGGGTGCGCGGTCATGCGCACTCGCACCAAATGTGGATCATTTGTATACCAGCACGCACTCTAGCTATGTGCAAAGTTTCGCGGTTGTAGTATGTTTTCTTCTAGGTGCGGAAATTTCATTGTCCGTGAGTGTAAATGCCTTTTCCTGGTGTATGACTGCAAGTAAGCAGTGATGTAGAAGGGCCTTAGCGCGGCTTAGTTCGCGGAGGCCCTTTTTCTCTCGGCTTAACGGCGCTAAGGCCCTTTTTCTCTCGGCTTAGCGGCGCTAAAGCACTTTCCATGGTTACATGGTATGAGAAGCAGGGCAAAGAAGATTTTTTGGATGACCTTGCAAGTAAAAATATCGATTGCTATGTTTTATGAGCAAGCATATTCATATACTAATCGAATGTTCGTATTACAGGAAGAAGTTAAAAAGTCTGTTCACGCATTAGGACGTTTCATGAATCACAAGAGTTCTAGTGTGAAGAGAATGGTAACTACGTTGCCATGACCCCAGTTTTCAAAATGACGTTATAGGGGAGCTGGTTCTCCGTATGATAAAACTTCACTGATAGGAGGAAATTAACAACTAAAATTAAATAGGCACGTAGTCTGACTGACAAGTGTTTCATATGTGCAATAAGAATCCATGCTAAAGTCGCCATGAGCTTCAATGAAGATAATCTCCTGCGCCCATCCTTTGGTTCTTTACGGGTAAAACAGAAAGGAGTTCCGGTTGACGAGTGGTCAGAGGCGCTGGATTCTGGCTAATCGCTGGAACTGATCTCAGACCCGAGGACAGAATGCCCCTGAATGCGAATGATTGCGAGGAGAGAATGCCCGGACGCTGGCCGAATACCATCCCCGGAGCCAGCTGCCCGAAATCAGGGGCAGGTGACTCCCTATGGCCCTAGATGCTCACGGTGCTCGCTGTACCCCGAAACAAATAAACCACACAAGGTATCAGGAAAAACGTCCTGTAAGTCACATGTATGCATTGTACCTGATTCGTATTATTCACACTTGTAATATTAAAAGCCGTTTAGAATGACCCCCACGTAACATACTTTCTTTTGTTTTAAATTACCTAAATTAAGCAATTTCAATTAAAATTTCTAAAAATAATTAATGATAAAAATTTAATTAAAAGTGATAAATGATAAAAAACAAGTCAAACTTTATAAGCTTTTGAAAGTTTCGAAGGTCTTCGTTCCACGTTTTTTTCCACCTGATCGCACTTTTTTATTTAGAACTGCATCACTGCATGTAAGGCTAGAGAGATGTGAATTAATTTCTCTCGAACTAGCTCTTGTTGTTTGCAGCAGTAGCAACCTGAAATTCTGGCCAACAATGAATCTAGTAAATGCCGGGATATTGAAGTGAAGCTACAGTACAGCCTTCCGGAGATAATTCTATTGCAGGCCCGAATGGCCGATATGGACGACCTATGATGTAAAAAGAATCAGTCACCTTTACCCTTCGGAGCTGGGACAAACAGACGGATGAATCTTGCTATCACGTCAGCGCCCTCGTTCGACCTCGACATTTTTTTTTTTTTTAATGGAGGTTTAACGACCACCGTGAGCAACTCAATGGGCTATACACTGAAGAGCAACTTGAATTAGAGATACCTGTCTAGTAACGTGTAGCACCGCCTTTCGTCCTGATGACGGCGGCGATTCGTCTCGGCATGGACTCGACAAGACACCGGAAGCGTTGGAAAGCCATACGGATCCACGACCCCTGAACAAGTTCCCACAGTTCACGAAGATTTGATGGAGGGGGTCAGAGCCTCGAACATCTTTCTCAATGGCATCCCAGATGTGCTCGATGGGATAGACGTCAGGTGACCTAGCTGGCCAAGTAAGCGAGGTCACGTCAGTGGAGTGTTTATCCAACCATTCGGATACAATTTGGGAGCGATGGCACGGTGCATTGTCTTGTTGCAGGATGAGGTCCCCAGTGGGATGCTGAAGATGTACAAATGTTTTGCAGAGGCGTAATTAGTTAGGGGCAGGACGCCCCTTGCGCAGCTCAAGAGCGGGCGTAATACTAGCTGCTTGCAGTTTGATCAAAATCGGAAACTTTTTCACGAGTTTCTGGTACATATTTTTTCGTCCAGGATATCCCGGTAACGTTGACTTGTGAGGGACGATGTCACACGTACCAGGGGTCCCATTTTAGTCCACGTTGTAACGTACCAGGAGATGTGACGTACCTGCCAGAAGGACGCACATGACATAAAGGCAGATAGAAATCAGAATAAAACGTCCGCGTAGCTCAATTGGTAGAGCAACTTATTCTGGAATGAGGGGATCCGGGTTCGAAACCTGGCGTGGACAGAAATGACGGAGAAATTTACTTCGTTATAACGTAAACAGTCCCCAGATGAGAATGCCACTCCACCAGCTTGAACAGTACCCTGCTGGCAAGAAGGATCCATCGGTACATGTGGTTTGCGCCGTACTCGTATCCTTCCATCCGCATGTACCAACATGAATCTCGACTCATCAGTCCAGGCAACATTTTTCTACATGTCTAGGGTCCAGTGGCGATGTTCCCGCACCCATGCTAATCTTTGCACCCTGTGATGTGCGGTCAGCAGTGGTACCCTCGTGGGACGATGGCTTCTGTACACCATAGCGAGGAGATGGTTCTGGATGGTGTGGCTGCTTACACGTTTTTGTGCACCAGCGTTAAATTGCCAAGTGATTTCTTGCACTGTGGCCCGTCTATCCAATGTTACAATGCGAGCTAGCCGACGATGGCCCCATTCATCCACACGCTCTTGTCCACGGCAGTTGGCCCTCGCAGGGATGGTTTTACCGAATTCGATGTACTCACGGTGCACCCGTGACACAGTGGCTCGTGAAAATCCCAGTGTCTGCAGGGCTTCCGAGATGCAGTGACCCATTCGTCAGACCCCGACAATTTCCCCCACGATCAAATACGCTTAGATCCTTCGTCTTACCCATACTGTGCCGCCCCGGTGGCGCAGTGGTCTAAGGCGCTGGCCTCTGATCATTCGTCCGTAAGGGGTCCGGGTTCGAATCCCGGTCAGGCATGGATGTTGTGTTGTCTTACGGCACTGGCTCTTTCCCTTCCCTGGAACCAGTGACCCTAAATTAGGGACGGGCGACTGCTTATAGCCCATTGAGTTGCTCACGGTGGTCGTTAAACCTCCAATAAAAAAAAAAAAAAAAATTACCCATACTGCTTCCGACTCTTACTGATTCCCGTCGCATCACTCCTTATATTCCTTATATTGTCGGATCGCTGCATACGTCATGTCGTTTCCGTTTACAGGGCCGCCCACAGCGCCATATTTGCATAACGCCAGCTGTCTATAATTCAATTGCTCTTCAGTGTAAGCAGTCGCCCGTCCCTAATTTAGAGTCACTTGCTCCAGGGAAGGGAGAGAGCCAGTGCCATAAGACAAACACAATATTCATGCCTCACCGGGATTCGAACCCGGGCCCTTTTCGGACGAATGATCAGAGGCCATCGCTTAGACCACTGCGTCGCCGAGACGGCGACTTCGACATTAACGGGCAGGTGCGTGCGTGGCGTCATACAGGTTAATGCAGTGAGGTATGTGCACGAGAGTAAGTGCAAGATGAGGTTCGACTCCTCTCTCTGTCGGTCATAGAGGGCGCTTCAAAATGGGCGTGCCGCCGCACTGGTGCGCTTCATCGAAAAAAATAACCGAGTGCATCGGATATATATAGGGTGATTCAGCTAAGTGTGTACAAACATCTGGGAGGGTAGGTTGCACAAAGACAAATCGGTATCACATAGCAATGCAGTGTCGGAAACGCCACCATCTTCGTGTGCTAGTGTACAGAGAGGACGAGAAATGAAAGAGTAGCACGTTAGAGAAGAGAACAATTATTACTCGCAAGGCATTTGCGAAATGCATTGAAATTACAGAAGGTGTTCAAAGTTGCAACCATGAGCTGTAACACACGCTTGACACCGTGGGTGCATGGAATCACGTACATTTTGGAAAATTCCTGGCGTGTCTCGAACTTCCGAAGCAACTACAGAGATGCGTGCTACAAGGTCCTCGTCACTTTCAACGGGGGTGTCGTTCACCAGTCCTTTGATGTAACCCCAGAAGAAGTAATCAAGGCATGTTAAGTCCGGAGATCTTGCAGGCCAATGAACGGGACCACCACGCCTGATGCACTGATGTCCAAATGTCATGTTTAAGTGATGACGAACGTCGTTGCTGAAATGGACGGGGCCCCCATCGTGCTGGAACCACATTGCACAGCGCAGCGATTGAGGGACCTGTTGTTTGTTCAATAGCTCTGGCAAGACGTCCTCCAGAAATATCCAGTAACTCCTTCCGTCCAGGCGGGATTAATCGAATGGACTGGCCTGCGCAGAGCCCGGACCTTAACCCTATCGAGCACCTCTGGGACTCAAAATTTCTTTAAAGTGCATTGAACAAGAGCATACCGTTTTATGTGGTTCCGTATAATTTAAGCACCCTTTATCTCTAAGTCGGGTTCTGGCTCTAGATATTGCAGGCATTTAAATGGATTAATTTAATATAGGATTAGAATTTATTTAAATGGGTTCATTTAATATAGGGATTAGAATTTATTTAAATGGATTCGTTTAATATAGGATTAGAATTTATTTTAATTGGTTCATTTAATATAGGATTAGAATTTAATTAAATGGGTTCATTTAATATGGGATTAGAATTTATTTATATGGGTTCATTTATTATGGGATTAGAATTTATTTAAATGGTTTCGTTTAATATAGGATTAGAATTTATTTAAATGTGTTCATTTAATGTAGGATTAGAATTTATTTTTATGAATACTGTGTAAGTAACATTATGTATTTCAGTCAATAAATTTAAGGACATGAGTAATCTTGTCGCAGCAAAAAACGGAAATACGTACACGCAAACAATAAACATGCTCATTTCTCAGGGGGGGATATTGGAGCTATGGGCGTTTAATATAGGATTATAATTTATTTAAATGAGTTCATTTAATATAGGATTAGAATTTATTTAAATGAACTCGTTTAATATAGGATTAGAATTTATTTTAATTGGTTCATTTAATGTAGGATTAGAATTTATTTAAATGCGTTCATTTAATATAGGATTAAAATTTATTTAAATGGGTTCATTTAATATAGGGTTAGAATTTATTTAAATGGTTCGTTTAATATAGGATTAGAATTTATTTTAATTGGTTCATTTAATATAGGATTAAAATTTATTTAAATGGGTTAATTTAATATAGGATTAGAATTTATTTAAATGGGTTCATTTAATATGGGATTAGAATTTATTTAAATGGGTTCATTTATTATGGGATTAGAATTTATTTAAATGGTTTCGTTTAATATAGGATTAGAATTTATTTAAATGTGTTCATTTAATATAGGATTAGAATTTATTTTTATGAATACTTTGTAAGTAACATTCTGTATTTCAGTCAATAAATTTAAGGACATGAGTAATCTTGTCGCAGCAAAAAATGGAAATACGTTCATGTAAACAATAAACAAGCTCATTTCTCCGGGGGGGGGGGGGGGGATATTGGAGCTATGGGCGGGAGAGTGAACCTTATATCTCATGGACTTTTCATTGCCGTCATGAACTAATTAGGTTAAAACCTGTATAAGAACGCAAATTTTCGATGAAATTTTCATCAGTGACTTCAACATAGTTAGCCGTCTTCATAAGGCACTTAACACCTTATTCTCCGGATTTCTTCAGGGCTTCTTCCCTGAAGAAATTCCAGGCTGCCCTGCTTCTACCTCCCAGCGTTCTGTTGGTTGTCTTACCGAGGGGCATCTGGTTGTGAACTCAAAAACTCTCATCTGCGAATTTCTCCAGGGGCTGCAGGCAGTAACTAGCGCACAAAATCCTGAACCAACCTCCTTTTTCTCTTGAGGTGCTTATGTATGTTTTTAATGTAGTGCACATACCAACAACTGATCTGACGTGGGAAAGAAATCGAAAGAAATATAAAAAAGAAAAAGAAAAGAAATTCTCAGTGATAAATTGACGAATGTATTTTGCCTTTATAATTCGCGTCCCAAAGTTTAATTTAACAAACGGTTCTCTCGAACCGGCTATATATCACCGCTGTGTACTACCAGCCCCATCTCTCCCCGCCTTGTCACAAATAATGAAATTTCACGGAAATTCCGCAGTCATTGACAGCAACCGGGAAATGTTTCCCCTAAGCACACTGTAAAATATAAGGGGCGTGAATTCACTGAAAATAACGTGCAACAAAGCCAGTAAGAGTTTGCCTTTAAAGAAAATTCCGTTTTTAAAAGTTGTCGTTTTTTGGGGGTTTTTTTAACTGTGAGAGATTAAAAATAAGAGCGCATTGGGGACTAAAAATTATGAGCTTTGGGCTATGACCAGTTCCACATCCGAAATTTCCAACGTACCATCTGTTTGCTCCGGGCAAATATCTTTGATAATATTAGATCTCCTTTAGCGGCAAAAAGATAATTCCTAGAAAAAGGACTTGCTATCTGCAAGGGTATTGCTATTTCACTTTCAGGTCCACGTGTGCAATTTCACTTTCAGGTCCACGTGTTCCATTTTACTTTTAGCTCCACGTGCACAATCTATAGTTTCTCCGGAGTCCTGATTGAAGCTATTTTGAGAATCGGTTTTGCGTACACGTGCAAAGAATCTACAAATTTTTGCTCCGTACACGTGCAAAGAATCTACAAATTGTTCAGTGAGACAACTGCTGCTGGGGTTTGTTGTTTTTTTTTTCACCCGTACTATATCTGATAACAAAAAAAGAGAAATGAAAAAAACGAAAAGACCACCATAAAAGGGGGAAAAGAAAGTGCTTATTAATATAATCGTTTCATCAGAATCCCATGATGAGTGACTCATGCATATCAACCTACGAAACGTATTAATGATGTCCAGATTTCGTAAATCGATATCAGTGGACCTTATTCATCTCCGTAGTAATTCCAAATGTATGATAGCAGACGTTGTGGGAAATGTGTGTCATGATTTTTGTTTTGTTTTTTATAATTTTTCACTGTTATTGTAATCATTCGGATCCGGGTTAAAGTGCAGGTCCATTTTTAATCGCGATCTGTTGACATTGAAATCTAAGTCTGAATCATATCTGGAGGTCTGTCAGATACTTGAACATCAAACTGTCAAGATATTCGGACCTCTTTCTCATTCATCGATAAAAAAAAAAAAAAGATTAAGCTCTATCCTCACACTTTTCAGAAAACTTCGGTTTATGACGTGATTGCACGTGTCAATTCTCTAATCCCGAGGGCAATTCTTTTTACGTTCCAGTCGAAGCACATAAAGCGCAGGAAAAATATGTTGTTAAAATTTGGAAATAATTATGAGAATTTGCTTTCACGTACTTGTATATTCAACGGCACACGCAAATTTAAGCACCAAAAGTAAGCGGCAAAGCTACGCAACTGTAGATCAGCCAAAAGTGAGTGACAAATTCATGCAAAGTCTATGAGCAAGGACGCACCAACTGGGAATTCAAAGGGTGTATAATACCCGCGAGCGGAAGGTTTCCCAGTCAAATTTTACCTCAAGTAAAAACCAGTTATTTCAGAGTTCTGTTTTCACTTTTATACAATTTATTTCTATATATAGTATTTACCCACATTAGAGTCCTTTTGGCTAGAATAGTTTAGGAGACTTGCATGGAAACATCACATTAGTGCTCTATGCTTCGAAAGACTCATGTTCGGTGTTATATATATTGATATCTCACTGTTGTCCCCCCCCCCTCTCCCCGTGGGGTCAGCTGTGATATGTGAAGAATCGAAACATTCCGTCCGTGTAGCTTAGTTGGGAGAGCAACTTACTCCGGAGTGAGGGGGCGCAGGTTTGATCTCGTCGCGGACAAATTTGTGTTTTCACAACATTTATTTAGATAAAACACTTACCAATTTAATATCTATTGTGTTCTTTATCTCAAAGACTACAGTCTTGTGACGATTATATATAGATTAAGATAATACAGCGTAGTTGTCACAAATGTTTCTTTTTTCAAGCCGACCATGGTTTCGCTGGGTATTGACCTAGCTTCATCAGAACGAATGGCACGTAAATATTCAAATTGTATATGACATCATAAATGGTGTTTACAGTCACGTGTTTAGGTTAGATGCTTCCACGCGTTTGACAGAAATGGCGTGGATGCCATGTCATTAACAAGTTGCGAAGACTTCTGATATATATGGAAAGCTTCCAAAATATTAAGTTTGGTGGTTGAATCTGGCTTGTCAAGTACTTTTGCTTCTTCAAAGAGAAATTTATGGTCCTTTTCGTAACAGTGTTTAGCCATCGATGACTTCTTTAGGTCACAGTTCCGAATGTAGGAATTGTGCTCCTTCAATCGAAAACGCAAGGCGGTCTGTCCTATATATGAAGCGCCACATTCACATGGAATTTGATAAATTCCTCGAATTTTGTCTTCGACATAGTCCTTTGATCCTAAAAATATCATTTTGTTTATGGGTTTAAAAATCACCTTAAAATTAAAGGTTTTGAGAATTTTTGAAATTTGGAAGGCAATGTCACGAGAAAATGGAATAATGGCAAAATTCTCTCGCAATGGGCGCATCATCTGAGAATTTTTGAAATTTTGAAGGCAATATCACGGGAAAATTGAATAATGGCAAAATTCTCTCGCAATGGGCGCATCACAGGTGCTAACGTGAAGATAGGCTTCGGTTTCCGGAATTTGGTTAGAGCCTTATCTATAATGGAAGGGTTGTATCCACACTGTACCGCAACACGTTTAAGAAAATAACTACATGCCACATCATGAGAATGCTTGTCCACATGTATTGCATTTCAAACCTTTTCCACAGGTAAGTCTTCAAATCAATGGATTCTACTGCTGTTATACAATTTCATGGCACCAATGTTATAAGCTTAAATATTGAAGTTTTTAATGAAGGATATCATAAGCTCTTCATGAAGTGAATTAACTATATCTCCCTAAACTTCCATATTGTTATTAGTTATATGCTACAAAAGGTTTTCTCCGATTCTTACAGAATTTATTTCTATTTTATTATGTATGAACTAGATGAAAGCCCGTTGATAATGACTGGGAAAACCGAAAAATAAAATTTATGATACAGAAATTTTTGGGTTTAAATTTATGATATTGACTTTTTGAGTTCCACGTCAATAGATGGCGACGTTGGCTCACAGCTTTCTGAAAAGTTCCCGAGCAGTCGGTTATGGAATTTGATACAACGGGCTGTCTGTTTGTTATGTGGTTCGTAAAACTTTTAGTCCCTATTTCGCCAACTCTTCCTTGTACACAACATTTTTCGTATACACTGACTGTGAATTCTGTATCAATTTCCCCTGTTCTTTTCCGTGAACTATTTTTATCTTGACGTCGTCAGGTCGTCGTACTCTTGACGTTGCCACATAGAGATGGCTAAACACCGGTTCAGGTAGTGAACCAAAATTCCTGATGTAAAGTTTTCGTATCTCTAAAGAGTTGACCGTGTGACGTAACGCATCTCTGACGTCATGTGAGAATGATTTGGATTAGATGACGTCACACCAGCAGCTGTGTTCTTTGTTACTATGACAACAGAACAAAGTGATATACGCGTGTAGGTGATGACCTCACCGACACGAAAAGCTAAGCGTGACGTCACAAACATTTGTTTCTCGGTTGTTGCCATGACAACTTAAAAAGTGCCACGGAGGAGGAGGAGAGCTCTGGCAAATTATATATTAGGATGTATCACGATTAGAACGATGAGTGCATGCAATATCTATTTGACCACTTGTACGTCAGCAGTATTGCGGCACTCATTTGTCCCTATCATCGAGGAGAAAAGGGTGAAAACACAACGCACTCTCTTCACTTTCGCTGACGCAACCTTTATATATGCATGTTTAGTCTCCACATTTATATTACCAGTATCTTAGCTTCTAATGCACTTAGAATCATAAACTTGGTGTGTAAATATACATTTTCGGGGTCAGGGAATACAAATAAAGAATTTTTAAATGCATCAGATGATTTATTTATTCACAATAATACATGTCACTAATGCTAATGCTATTCGTGCACCTGTGCACCATTTACGTTATAACTGATTGAGATTGGTGAGATGTAAGATGCACCTCAACACTAAACTCGAACGTGGCAAGCTAATAAGACAAACAAAATGTATTGACATAACCAACCTTAAAAAACATAATAATACTTTCAAGTTGGAACTGGAGAACAGTTTCTCTGCTTTAGAATTCCTAACATCGGAAGAAGTGGATATTTCGGAAGTTAACAGAAAAGTAACCAAAGCTCTTATGGAAACAGCAACAAAACTAGCTGGGTCTAAGAACAAGTTGCATATGAACAAATTATCAGGAAAAACCAAAATGTTGATGCAAAAAAGAAGAGAGATGAGGACAACTAAAGAAGATGTGACTTCCAAAGTGGAATATATAGAGCTATGCAAGACAGTACGAAAAAGTATCACTGAAGATGTAAGGAAATTAAACTGTGAGCTAGTAAGGAAAGCAATTGAAAACAACCAAAGCCTAAAGATAGCAAAGGGACATCTCAGTAAGGGAAGAAAACAGATTATGGCACTGAGAAAAGAAGATGGTTCTGTAACAAGAAATAGAGGCGAAATTTTGACAAGAGTGAAAGATTTCTGCTCCAAATTATATGAAAAGGATGATACATGTACTCCAGACTTCATGAAAGGTACCAGTACCAGAGTTCTTCCAGTCCTCCCAGCAGAAGTTGCACATGCAATCAAGAACATGAAGCGGGGAAAAGCTCCAGGAGAAGATGGAATTACTGTAGACATCATACAAGAAGCAAGTGGAGAAATCAAAACAGTACTCGCCCAAATTTTCACTCGATGCCTTAATGAAGGGAAGATTCCTGAGGATTGGAACAACGCAACAATGATCCTGCTACATAAAAAAGGTGACATTGAGGATCTCAGGAACTACAGACCTATCAGCCTCCTATCAGTGGTTTATAAAATCTTCACTAAAGTTCTTTCACACCGCTTGAAGGTAACACTGGACATGGCTCAACCGAGAGAACAAGCTGGATTCAGGAGTGGCTACAGCACAATAGATCATATCCACGTACTGAGAGAACTAATTGAAAGAGCGAGGGAATATGAACTTCCATTGTTCATGGCTTTTATCGATTATGAAAAAGCCTTTGATTCGGTGAAACCATCAGCAGTTACAATGGCTCTGAAATCCTGCGGTATTGAAGATGCATACATTAATATTATTAATAACATCTATGAAAATGCAAGTGCAAAGATTCGGCTGTTTGAAAATACAACACACATAAAAATTGGAAAGGGAGGTGACACCATATCTGCGAAGCTCTTTAATGCCACATTGGAAAATGTCTTTCAATCACTGAACTGGGAAAACAAAGGGATAAAGATTAATGGAGATTATCTAACCCACCTTCGTTTTGCTGATGACATAGTCATTTTTGCAACTACCCCACCAGAGCTGCAGAGTATGATCCAGGAACTTGCTGACAAGAGTAAAAAAGTGGGATTAAAAATGAACTTTCAGAAGACAAAAGTGATGTTCAATGCTTTTACAAGAAATGAAGATATATCGATTGATGGAGAAAAACTGGAGATAACAAACACGTACGTTTATCTTGGACAGCAGATATCAAGTGAGGGTCACATTGATGAAGAAATTAATCGACGTACAAAACTTGCCTGGAGAGCTTTTGGAAGAAACAGCATAATTTTCAAGAGCAATATGCCATTATGTCTTAAAAGAAAAGTGTTTGATCAATGCATCCTTTCAGTGCTTACGTATGGTGCAGAGACGTGGACCTTAACTAAAAGAGACATACAAAGGCTGCAGACAACTCAAAGCCGCATGGAGAGGTGAATGCTTGGTGTAACCAGGAGAGATAAGAAGAGGAACTCGTGGATCCGAAAAATGACAAAAGTGTTAGACATCATGATCAAAGTTAAATCCCTGAAATGGCAATGGGCTGGGGACATACTGCCAGAAGGACAGACCATCGACGGACAGCCGAAATTTTAGATTGGATTCCAAGGGACAGGAAAAGACCCAGAAGAAGACCACATGGGAGATGGGTGGATGAAATTCGAAAATATGCGGGAGTGACATGGAGGAGACTGGCACAAGACAGACCATTGTGGAGGAAACTTGGGGAGACCTTCGTCCAGCAGTGGATTGATAATGGTTGACAATGATGATGATGATGATGATGATGATGATGATGAACCAATTAAGAAGAATTCACTTCCTCTCCTCAGGACTCCTAAAAAAAATAAAAATAAAGACAAAACAAAAGGGAATATATCCTTACTTAACCCTTTGACGACCATAACGCCCAAAATGCCCGTACGTACAAATGGCCATAACCACCAGAAACTCCTGTCTAGAGTGAGTCAGATTTCCTACTCTTACTTGTTCTTCAAATTTTCTCGACCTATGATCAGCAGGAGTCACCCTGAGTCACTATTGTTGTTATTAAACAAAGAAGTGAAACAACAGACAGTTTCGGACGTTATGGTATTTGGGGTGATACAAATGTTTTGGATCGTGGTCGTTAAAGGGTTAAGAGTGAAGTTTCTCTGCTCTCTCATCTGATGCAGCATGGGGCGAGCGACATAACCACATTCTTCAGCCATGAGAGTCATCTTTTCCTCCCATCACTATCTGATGATGGAAAACTGCACTTTGGAAAGAAATCTGATCTTTCTGGACAAGGAATTCCGAAACCATCCTCCTGATTCCATTGATGTAAAGCTTCTCGATGAAGGCGCTGTTGCGCGCCTCCTTTCAACTACCAACATTGGGACATTTGATGATTATGCTGATCAGGTATTCATTCCACACATCACTAAACAACAGCGAGCTGCGCGTTTCAGTTCAGACAGAGAACTATAAACATTTAATCTGAGACGTAGGAACCAACGGACAACTAGTCTCTTTCGCACTATCAAGCAAGAAACGCCGAATAAACACGTTCCGTTCATACCGAAAACTTCTTAAAATGTACTTAAATATACCCAAAATGTAGCTTTAATTGTTTAGAAAATTCATGAAGGCTGTAAATTTTCAAAACAAAATTTTCTACTGTAAACTGTTGTCATGGCTTCAAAATAAAAACTAAACTGATTATATTTTCAATGTGTATTTATTAAATAGAATACCTCTGCTTGTGTATCGCAGTAACAACTCATCCCGAAATCATGGCAGATGCTTGAAAATTTGGCACGATGATTTTCGTTGTCGTCCGAGTTGAAGGAGGGTCGGTTTCAAGTCGAAGTTCCAAAGGGCTCTTATCAGATGCTAAGCTATTTATTATTATATTTCTACGGGACCTGACAGCATGTATGTAACCCTGAATGTAGGTAGACTTCTATTGGCACACGCGTTAAAATGTTTTTGTCCCGTGTGCATCGCAAGGAGCAAAACGGGCTCCTTTAACTGGGTGTAGTTATTGCATCGGTGGTTGCAATCTTTGTGGTCACAAGTGTACTTAAATCACACGAGGCATGCAGTATTTCACAACCGGCCTCGATTTGTGGGTAAATTATTTTACCTACTGTTCATAAAAAAATATACAAGGTGTGTTTGTTAAACTCAGTTTCTTTATGTTTCTTCAGAAAGGGGAAACTCGTGAATGCATCTAGAGCTTTGGAAACAGAAGAATAAAAAATTATTAGAAAAACAGCAATTCAGCACCATTGGCGGTTCTAGACAAAATATTTTTTTGGGGGGGGACAAGTTCCTGCATGTACCGGTAATTAATTAAAATTAATACGTAGTTCCAAAAAAAAATCCGATTATATTGGGGGGGCTAGAACCGCCACTGTTCAGCACCCAATGGAAAGGCGACGTACGTAGTTTGTAAAGTGGTGCGATTAACTGATATTTTTTTGTAGTCATGTATTTCAAAGATATCACTACTGCACTGCTAACAACTTTTGCAGATATAGAATGCATATGAAGCGAATAGTTTTCGTGATTGGAGGCTTCTGGGTGGGGAGAGAGGGCACTCATAACACATTCACTGCAGTAAAAATAACATACAGGTTGCATCTTAAACTGTATACCCACACTGTTAAAAAAATCTACTTAAAAATGAAAACCTGAACCTACTTGTTTTTTTCTAAGTACAATCGTATCGTAAACGAGTACACGACATGCTCAAATATAAGTAACCATACGTACTTACAAATAACTGCGTCAACAAATACAAATATAATCTCGTACTACTTCATTTTAGATATAATAGATTTCAAGAGAAATTGTTTAATAAATGTGTAAGGTGACACACATAAATGTTTAGTACAACAAAGTCACTGATCACAAGCAATTTAATTATGCATAAAGTATCTTTGCGTACGTTTTTACATTAAGTGTCAATCTCATAAATAATATATTGTCGCTTCATTACTATATTTGGCATAAAATTGTGCGGTCCATTTGCTCAGCATGTGACAACGAGTTTATCTATTATCCCAGATGTGCCATCGAATAATATACTTCCAGTTGATTCTATGAATAAATGAGTATGTATGGAGTACACGTATTCCAAATTTGAAATTGGGGGCCGCGGATGGCTTAGTTGTTAGAGATTCAGACTACTGATGGAGGGACCTTAGGTTCAAACCTAGCCTGATAGGCTTGAACCTGGAGGCTCTCCGTGGTGGTGTGAATTTCTAACAATCGCTGAATATCCGCCGCGCATCGGACAAGCACGTTAAGTGACGGCCCCAGCGGAGGAATCCCCCGGTTACGTATAAATCTGTTCATTCCTAAGCCTCCACACTTAATTCTCTCTGCCTTCTATGTACAGAATCCTGCGCTTGTATGGTGGCGCCATCTAGTGTGCTCTCTCTCACTTACAAACTAGCCTGTCCGATTAGCTAGATTCTGTTTTGAGTACATATATTTCAAATATATGTACTCGAAAATGAGTACATATATTTCAAATTAGAAACACCAGATATACTCACAATTGATTCCTTGTATGTACTCAAAAATGAGTACGTGTCTTTTTCAAAAATGAGACACAAGTGCTCGGAGCTATTACAAACCCAGAATGTACTCAAAAACGAGTACATTTAGCTTATTTCTAAGTACCAATTTTTAACAGTGCAGGCTGCGCCGAGTACAATTCAACTAGTCAGAAATAAATCCAAAAGATCAATTCTGTTGATGATAGGGGAGTAAAAGAAAACGGCAGGTCTATGGAATGAAGTAACACTTCTACTTTCTTAATGGCTTGAACTTTATACGGCGCGATTTCGTTTGTTCAATACCCTAACATCATAAATCTACTGAAACACGTCGCTGTGTATAAAAGGCACTATTAGAAAAAAAAAAAAAAAAAGCTGCTGATAGGCTCACAATAATTTAGCTTCAGAAGTGATATCTACAGAACTGGTACGCAACCCCTTCTCCGCCTCAGTTATCACGAGCCGGCACTGGACGGACGACTGCTTATATTCCATTGAGCTGCTCATGCTGGCCATTAAACAAACAAAAAACAGAATTATAAAAAAATTTAAATCCCAAATTCAAAACCCGGGTTATCCGTGGATGCTGTTTATTTTATGGCACTGGCTTTCTCACTTCCCTTGATCCAGTGGCTCCAAATTAGGGACTGACGATTGCTTATATCCCATTGAGCTACTCCCGATGGTGACAAAATGCACTCATCGTTAAAAAAAACAGTTGCACCCAGAAGCAAGCAACCGACAGGAATGAAATTTGGTGGGTAGGTTTGACATCGTGAGACATGCAAATGATTCAAGTATCACGCTCGGCTGCGCATGTGACGCAAGCAAAGAGGGGTCATAGCGCTGTGTCTTACATGCTATATAGAGTCGTCCCGTTGAGGGTGCTTGCCATTCTGACTCGTGCTGTTGTGTTGGTTGTATTCTTTGCAAGTGAAGTATGCCTTGGGGAAAAGTTCGAAAGCAATTCGAGGAGTTCGAGAGGGGCCGCATCGTCGGGGTCCGGGAAGCGGGATGGTCTTATCGCCGTATTGTGCGCCATAATGGTCGTGCAGATATCACCATAGCACGCTGTCTGCGGCAGTGGATAGAACAAGGCACGCAGTAGCGACGAGAAGGGACTGGGAGATCTTGACGAACCACGGAGTGAGAGAGAGCATCGACGGGTTGTCCGACATGCGCGGAGTGACCCAACAGCCACGATTGCAGATATTCAGCGGGCAGTGATGCCCTCCTGGAATCGTTTGATTAGTGCCAGCATCATTGCAGAGACTGCACGACGTAGGACTACACGCAAGCAGACCGTGACGACGACTGCCCTTAACACCATTGCATCGTCGCCAAAGACTACGATGGTGTCCTGCCAGACTGTCAAGGAGCCACCCAGAATGACAGCGGAGGCATCGTGGTCAGCCCCAAGATGAACGGCTTGTTGTCGAGCGTCACACGTCCAGAAGCCCTGGCGTCATGGTGTAGGGTGCAATTGCCTACGATGCCAGATCACCTTTGGTGTTCGTTACAGGCACTTTGACGTCCCAGCGCTACGATAATGAGATCCTGCAACCAGTGGCCCTACCTTTTCTGAAAGCTCACTCCGGTGCGATTTTCCAACAGGACAATGCTCGTCCGCATACTGCTGCTTTCACGAGAGCTTGCCTTCAAGGCACTAACACTCTGCCATGGTCAGCCGCATTGCCAGACCTATCGCCGTTTGAAAATGTGTGGGATGCTATTGGACACGCTATCCACACTCCACCCCTACCGCACAATCTGCAGGAACTGCGTGAGAACATTCAAGCTGCGTAGGATGGCTTATCGCAGGACACTATTGGAATGCTTTTCCTGTTTCTGAACTTCTAATGTTTATCTTTTTTTCTGCTGGAACTAGAACAGAATATTTTACTTCCAAATTCACAGGAAATTTCAGTTGTTATAAAAATTTTAGGAGAAAATCTGTACATTTATTACTGTAATTTTACAAAAGTAAATGTCTGTATTAATTATTTACGATTTTAGCCATGTAAAAAAAAAAAAATTGCTTGGGATGGGAACGCCTTGTCACTCCCCTGTGGTTCCGCCGCTGTATTAGGATTTGTCCCGAAGCATGTTTATAAATTGTTAAATTAGAGGGAAAATTCCCTGAAAATTGAAAAGAAAAAGTAATTGCACTTAAATCTCAGTTTACTTACTAGATGGCAGCACAACGCAGATGTTATTTAGATGACTGTTTAATAGAATCAATTGTGTTGGTATGATTCCATCATTTTTGTTGTATTCATTTGTTATCAATATTCGATACTGCTAAACCTGAAACTAGTGTTGTTATTTAAAACACTTCTCTCTATTCTAAATTCAACGTCACTTTCCTTTTACGGGACTTCTGCTCAAGAAATTATATATAGAGATTTTCTTTTTTAGCCAAAAATTTAGCAGAAAATTAGTGATATAATAATTACCAATTGGTCCATAAATATTACCATTTTCTGTCCAATTTCCAGTACTTGTGAATTCTTCGGATCTTTCTGATACAAATAACATATTTCTAGGCTCCAGGTATATAAACTGTAGCTCAGGGTCTGATCTGATCGACCAAATCCGACCGGAAATTCAGTCTTTCCGGCCATCACAAAAACACACGTGCGTACATGAAAAAGTACCAAAATAATTTATCCTTTCTTTCCAAAGAATACAGAAAAAAGAATTGGAGAAAGTGGGCCGGATTAAGACCTTAGTAGGCCCCTAGGCTAAGACATTTAAGTGGGCCACGGGGCTAAGACATCTGACTAGGCCGCAAAGAAATTATGACGGGCAATTATTATGAACTCCGTTAAAACACGAAACTGTAACTACTAAATCATCTGCAAAGTTTTCATAATAAGTCACTGTATTTTTCATTGTTCTCATATGAGCATGAGTTAAAATTCCTAGATTCTGTCTTGGATTTTCCAATGATTTAGCATTGTATACTTTTCTTAGTGCATCGTTTTTGTTATGAAATGAACTGCCTCAGGGAACTTCGACTAATAATGGTTCCAAGTGCAAACTGTAAGGTGTAGGCAGATAATGTGAAAAAGCTGAAAACTCTCTCGCCAACCCAGCTGTGCATAGCGATATGAAATCTTTACCCTTGGTGGGTCACTACCTTGAAATCTGTTCGTCTTCCAGCCTCTGTTTCTCACCAAGTGTAAATCATACGAGACAACAGTAAAACCGTTTTATGAACCTTTCTCTCTCTCTCTCTCTCTCTCTTACTTGCTCAGGCACGCCTTCTGGGCCCTTGATCATGGTGGGCCCCAAGGCTATAGCCCCTATAGACCCCACCTTAATTCGGCCATATAGGCTGCCCTCTGGGAAGGATTGAAATCCGCAGAAATAAAAAAAAAACAGGATATCAATAAATGTTCATGTACCTTAGTTTGCTCACTAGATGGCAGCACAACGTACAATTTCGGGGAATACAGGTGCAATAAATGATTAATTGTATTCTTAGGACTGATTCAGTAAGTTTTATTTTTAAATGTTGTTCTCAAAAACATCCCTTTCTTTCAGAATTAACTTTCTCTTACTGGACTTTTGCTCAAGAAAATAAACAAAATGATTTGTCCTTAAATCCCTTTGTAAGCAAGGGTAATTATTATGTTAGAATAAAACAAGGGTAACTATCATATTTATTACAATAAAACAAGGATAATTATCATATTTATTACAATAAAACAAGGGTAAGTATATACTTATTAGAATTGTATAAATATAAAAATTATCAATTGTTCCACATTTTTTGGTAAAATTTCGTAAAATAAAGATTTCCCCTTATCGGTTTGAAACAAACAAAAATTAGTTAGGCTGCGTGGAAATAAACTGCAGCTGTGTACTCGAGATCTGCAATAACATGCTCATGTTACTCTAACTCTTAATTGTTGATAACTCTCAACAGAGATCACACTGTTTTAATTGATGATAAAGTTAAATTAGAAAGACGACACCGAACTCTCTGCTGTAGTGAACATGTCTGTTGAATATTTTCAAACGAAATAAAAACATAAAATAGTTCAAAGCAGATTTTTAGAAGGAAAAGAAATCAGCAAAAAAAAAGGCAATGCATTTATGCCAGCTAGAGAGCATCTGGATAACATTTAAAATATGCCATGAAGTACAAGTATTCTGCCGTGGGTGCACGATAAAAAAGGTTCATGGTTGCAGGAGAAAGTAAGATATTTAATAAAAAATACTTAGTTAAAAGGTTAAGAACACCATAACTTTCGTGGCTGCAACAGCCTCATCATCAGATGAAAAGACCCGAGTGATCAGATCATATCATATTTAGAAGATTTTAGGAATGGTGTGTCTGACCCCAAGTCTTAAACAACCCTTAAAAATAGGAAGCTAGGAGATTTGGGCTAGAGTGCCCCACAGGAAAGTGACACGGAAGCAAGGTGGAGGAAGACGTCCTTATTTATTACGGGGGAGGGTACCCGGGGTCCGACGGCTTAACGTGCCCCTCCGACGCACGGCGGATATTTAATAGTTCGAGCGCTCGTGCCTGCCTGGGAACTGCTCCCTGAGAGCTGGATTCTGCTACTTGTGGAGATTTTCAAAGGGTCTCTCCGGCTGAAGTATTTCCCCAGGGGCTGGAAAAAAGCAGTGGTAGTGGTGTTGCCCAACCCTGGAACCAATCATACCTTACCTGAGAACTACAGTTCAATATCTCTCTTGCCCGTCCTGGGTAAGCTCCTTGAGAGGGTCATCCTCTGTAGGCTTCTTGAGTTCTGTGAAACTAATGGTGTGATTCCTGACGAACAGGGTGGTTTCCGGGCGAAGCATGCTACGTCCCACCAGTTGATCAGACTTACGGAATTCGTTTCTGAAGGACGAGATAAGAGCGAGTATTCCACTGCTGTCTTTCTGGACATCAGCAAGGCTTTTGACCGCGTTTGGCATGATGGTTTCCTGCACAAGTTGCAGAAGCTTCGATGTCCTCGCCCACTTGTTGAGCTGATTGGCTCGTACCTCAACAGCCGCAGTTTCAATCTTAAGATTAACGGTTTCTTCGG
This sequence comes from Macrothele yani, assembly GCA_039090855.1. Lineage (NCBI taxonomy): Eukaryota > Metazoa > Arthropoda > Arachnida > Araneae > Macrothelidae > Macrothele > Macrothele yani. The sequence goes on along the minus strand of CM077003.1, from coordinate 12,737,654 downwards.
AAAAGAAGATTCGGGCTGGCGTTCCTCAGGGTTCGGTTCTTGGACCAACGCTGTTCTCCATTTATCTGCACGATTTACCCAAACCCAAACAAGGGCAGTTCATGATGTACGCAGATGATACAGCTGTTGTCATCAGGTCCCTGAACAAAGGCAGAGGTGCCGCCCCGGTGGCGCAGTGGTCTAAGGCGCTGGCCTCTGATCATTCGTCCGTAAAGGGTCCGGGTTTGAATCCCGGTCAGGCGTGGATGTTGTGTTTGTCTTACGGCACTGGCTCTCTCCCTTCCCTGGAACCAGTGACCCTAAATTAGTGACGGGTGACTGCTTATAGCCCGTTGAGTTGTTCACGGTGGTCGTTAAACCTCCAAAAAAAAAAAAAAAGAAAAAAAAATCAAAGGCAGAGCAGTGAAGCTCTTCCAGGACTTTCTCTCTCAACTGGAAACCTACTACACTGACTGGCGGATCAAGATCAATCCGTCTAAGAGCAGTGCGCTGTTCTTTTGGATCTCTCCAAGGAGTACCGAAACTCGTTATGTTCCAAGAGACAATCACCTGGGCTACCTCCACTAAGTACCTAGGGTTCCAACTAGATTGTCGACTTTCGTGGGTGGCGAACACCAGCTACCGTACAAATAAAGCTAGACAATGCCTTGGGCAGCTAGCTCCACTACTCCGCCGGAGAAGCTTCTTTACAACACGGCCCAAAGTACTGCTGTACAAAACGGTCGTCAGGGCGGTGCTTACCTACGCCTCCTCCATCTGGATTGGTATTAGTAGGAAACAGCGAGAGAGAATCGAGAGGGTGCAGAGCCGAGCACTTCGAATTATCACTGGGGCTCCCCCTTGGGCCCCACTTCGGAACCTGAGGAACAGACTTGCAATCGAGAAGGTACATGAGTTTTCCACCTGACTCGCCAAAAAGTTTTTCGAGAAAGCGGAAACCCACCCTAATGGACTTGTTAGGGGCCCAGTTGATTACAATCCCAGCGAATTTTTTAGGCATCCCAGAACGAACTAAGGCGGCGATCGTTGACCCCCTTGACAGAGAGAGTAAGAATGTGAACACTGGTGAGTGTTAGACAGACCACTACCCCCTTCTTTTTCAGATTGGCATCGAGATGGTGAAAATGGATTTTGCTCGGACATTTGAATTTGGTATCGTTGAGTTTCAGTCACTTCCTGGTGCGTCGACGGCCGGGTGGTGTTGTGGTTCTCTGTGATGTTGTGCGGCGCTTCGTTCCATTTGACCCCCTTCCACACGGACTGGTGTCACGGATCACCCTCTCTTTTCACTACATTTTTCTGTTTATCTTTCCTATTGAGTTCACTTACTCAGATCTCCTAGCTTCCTATTTCTAAGGGCAGTTTTAGACCTGGGGTCAGGCACTCCCTTCCTAAAACTTCTTCAAATATCGTGCCTGGCTGGGATCAAACCTGAGGTCTTCTCCGTGGCAGTCATGAACGTTGACTACTAGGCCAGAAAGACCCGAGTGCTCGAAATATGACAATTAAATACAAAATACTTATATATTAATAGGTCGTTGCCATTCAATCTTAATAAAATACCTGAATTACAAGTAGAATGATGCCACCACAGTAAGATAACAAGTATGCAGTTTGATACATAACTTAAAGTTCAATTATATCTGTTGTTAAATAATAATCTCCATGGTTGATATAAGAAGGTAGGAGGTTCTTCATTACAACAAATATTATAGTTATGGAAAATATACAAAATTTCGGTTAGTAGCAATGAAGTCCTGGAGGCAGGAATAACAAGTATGGTAGTCTTGCTCCAGATGAGAGAGTGTGAACCCTTACTGACCAGTCGGGTGAGGGCTGTAGACTCTGAACAAATTTTAACACTGTACTTATGTTCAGAGAGCCTAGTTTTTAATATTCTTGATGTCGAGACAATGTATATAATATCATTATCAACCACTTCTCTCGCCTTAAGGGGAATATAGTATACCCCATATCTATCAAGCACATCATTTGATCTCGATCTTCTTTAACTCTAGTGAGGATGTTTCGAGTTCGGGAGCCAAACAACAAATTATAACGGTGGCATACGTTTTTCAGAATCTGAACACATTAGTGGGGCGCCTCTCACTTGTTAGTGTTGTAAATGCACATCTCTGAACTTTCCTAAAATTGCGATCTACATGTGTTCTGGCATAACTATGTGCAATAGCAAGGTTATAAATCTTGTGCAGCTCAATTCTGCGTTGATGGAGAGTAGATGAATGGGAAATGGCCCGGCGGACGAGGAAGTTGATGGAAGCCAGTTTGTGGTTTATAGCATAAGCTGAAGAAAACGGAATCAAATTGGGAGTAAAAGATGGTTTCCTATAAACCGAATGTTGTAAAGTGTTGGAGGAGGGGTCCCTTTCCAGAAGAAAATCTAAAAATGGGAAAAAGAAGTTAACTCCTACTTCAACGGAAAATCTAAAAATAGGATAGAAAGAAGACAAAGAATCAGCAAAGTGAGTAAGTTCATCAGTATACTATGTTACTATGGCCAAAAAATTGAGGATGTCGACAAAAACTGAAGATTTAAAATATGCAATGTAGGCAATGTTTTACAGAGTGTATTTAATTTGTTATTCCCTCCCACCTCCCCACGACAAATATCAGCCAGATTTCTACACAATCGGTAAAACACCAAAAAAATGGAAATAACGACTTTCGGCCGCAAGCAGCTGAAATGTGCGCTACGTAAAATCACAAATTGCCCACAAAACTATTCTCATAACGGAAGATATCCAAGGCAAAGGAAATTTTTCAGATCGGGTTTTTAGAAATGAAAATATGGTGGTACCAAGTAAAGTGCAAATAGAAATTAAAAATATATGAAAAATATCCCTAATGTACAAACTATCAGAAGCAAAAAGAAATCTTTATATCTGGCTCTTGGAAACGGAGATATCATCATTACAGAAATTAATTTTAACGCCAACTAGAGAAAAAAGGAAATCTCATTTAAAAAAAATAAAATAAATAAAGTACACGTAAATGTTATCCACGGTGAGTGGCGCCTGACCGAAGAAGAATTTTTTCTTAGGTTTTAGAAGCGAAGATATGATTGCAAACATGTTAAAAACAGAAATATGCGTTTACTCCAACGAACGGGAAACAATTTTATCACAAAATGTTTTAAAATGCACACAAAATATTCATTGTTGCGACTAGCGCAAAAAGAATTTTTAAAATCCGATTTTTAGAAGCAGATATTTCGGGAGAAAGTACAATATGCATTTGCGCCCTCTACCGGGAACACCATGTATTATTTCAAATAGAAACTGTTCGTAAATTGGCCTTCATGATAAAAGGTATCAAAAAGTTAAAAATAACTTTTTTTAATATTTTTTTTTTTAATACTGGAGACAATTGTGTAAGGTAAAATATATTTTGAATTAAATAGAATGTGCATGTACGCTCCCTAAGAAAAACCCAAAACGTGCAGTTCTGGTTAGCACCGAATAGGGTTTCGAGTGCGAAAAGGAGGGCTCAACTTCCGTATCGCTGCCCAAAAGCCTAATATCGCTGTTGACGTGTTTCTCAGCCACTAGATGGCGAAACATCGTCACTCCAGATCACAATTTATCTTTTTTTTAAATTGGAGATTTAACGATCACCATGAGCAACTCGATGGGCTATAAGCAGTCCCCGTCCCTAATTTAGGACCTTTGTCTAAAGGAAATGGAGAGAACCAGTGCCGTAAGTCGAATACAACATCCATACCTCACGGGATTAGAACCTGGACCCTTCCTCGGACGAACGATCAGAAGCCATCGCTTAGACCACCGCGCCGCTGAGCGGCCACAATTTTTTGCGTGTGTTCCCATGGTGATTTTTAGCTTGGTTTTGTTATGCAATGAACTGCCTCAGTTTTTATAGTTCGCAAATTCGAAACATGTGGAATATTCGCCGTTTAGAGAGAGAAGACACTTGTAACAGAGATGTTTGAAATGGTGTGTGGATAAGAAATTATTACCTGTTATTCTGAAAATCATCCCATGGTTTTCAGTAAGAGCAAGAACATTCTAGGAAAACAGTCTTACATTTTCCACTGAAGAATGTATGATATATTTTAAATATATATTAAACATACTTGAAATGATTTATTTCCTAGCACCATGTTTTTAATTGTTTAATTCCCTTGCACTGTATTGTAAATATTTAATTCTAGCATCACATTTTAAATTAATTCTATCGCCATATTTTTAATTGCTGAGTTGGTTAAAAAGGTATAGCTGAATGCTTGTAATAGAATTAATATAATTATATTATTCTTGATTTTTGAACGAATATCCTATTGAAAGAATGACTCTTGTTATACGAAAAATGTTCCGTGTTGCAGAGAGAAATACATTGCGTGACCAGTGGTGACGATCTGTTGCCATCTAGTGGCATAGAAAGCCGTCAACAGTGATATTTGACTTGGGGCAGCAATGAGGAAGTTCATAAGCCAAAATAAGTTTTCAAATTGGACTAATACACTGCTGGCCACCCAAAATGCAACACCAAGAAGGAAGCATCCGATTGGCCTGAAATTTGCAGCATTCGTCGCCCGCGAGAGGAATTGCAAACGATTAGTATTGCAGGGCATATGCAAATCATGTGCGCCCGGCACGCCACCGAGAAGCACTATAAGAAGGGTGCACAGAAGGCGGGGTGTAAGTAGTGGAAGTGTGTTGTGCTGCCGGACCTGTGCGTGGGAAGCTTTCTGATGCCTCGTCGCAGAATACGGCAGTCATTTCAGCACGTTTCGGAGTTCGACAGAGGACGAATAGTGGCTTATCGCGACAGCGGTTTATCGTACCGTGACATCGGCGCCCGTGTGGGACGACATCCAGCCACAGTGAGGAGAGTACGGATTCGGTGGGTGCAGGAGGGAAAGACGGACCAACGTGAGCGATTGCCGCAGCCGCGGCACACCACCGAACGAGTGGACCGGCATGTTGTGCGGCGGGCATTGACGGCTCACACCGCCACATCACGAACGTTAGCGCAGGAATTAGGGTGTGTTGCACAACAACCTATGTCAGCACGTACCGTTGGACGTCGTCTGCAGGAGCGGGGACTTGTCGCACGGCGCCCATTGCTCCGATTACCATTGACGTTACACCACCGGCGAGTGCGGTAGTGTGCAGTTGAACGTCGCACCTGGACTGCGGAATGGCACGACATTGTCTACTCCGACGAATCCCGCTTCTTCCTGCAACACCACGATGGTCGGATCCGCGTGTGGCGGCACCGCGGCGAGAGACTGTATGACACCTGCATTATGCATCGCCATACCGGTCCGTTGCCTGACGTTAAGGTTTGGGGCGCAATTGGATATGACACCCGCACTCCTCTGGTACGCATCGCCGGTACACTCAACAGCCACCGCTACATCTCCGACGTTTTGGGGCCTGTAGTTCCCTCTTACCTGCAGGACCTGCCAGCGGCCACGTTTCAACAGGACAATGTGCGCCCGCACGTGGCAGGCATCGTGCAACAATTTTTCACGGCCCGCCAGGTGTCACTGCTGCCGTGGCCCGCCTGTTCTCCCGATATGTCGCCCATCGAACACGTCTGGCTGCTGATCGGCAACCGAGTGCCCCGGCAAGCACCAGCCGCTGCTACGCCTGATGAACTGTAGCAAAGTGTGGAAGCAACCTGGACCGACATACCGCAAGCCCACATCTAAAGCCTCTTTCGTTCGATGCCGCGACGTGTAGCGGCCGTTATTGCCAGCCATGGGGGCCACACGAACTATTGATGTCTGCGTGTTCCGCAAGTCGCACGGGCCAGTAAGCTCAATCGTTTCATCTTTGTATCTGTTGTTATGTGTCCAGTAAATCTGGTTTTGCTATCTCGTGTTCTTCTTGGTGTTGCATTTTTGGTGGCCAGCAGTGTAGGTCCAGAGATATTGTCTTCATATAGGCGGACGTAGTGGTGCTATAAACAAGTACAGTAGATAACCCGCCAGCCCGCCTTCCACCCACTGGTCACGGGTTACAAATCTTATCTTATTCTACTAAACGAAAACCACCACCTCGCTGACCGCCATTCACCAGGAAATTCTAGCTACATTGCTCTCAAAATATTTACTTGCAACAGACACTCCGAATTGCCTATCTTATCTATCGCCTAGCATGTTAGATGGGTTCTTAGAGAAATTTTGCAGAATTTCTACTCACTTGAAAACAGAGTGATGCCGTTAGCGAAGTGTAGTCAGCTGCCGAAAATCAAGGTCAGACTTTTGTGTGATTTATTGAGTCCGACAGAAATGAGACAACTGGTGTGTGTGTGTGTGTGTGTGTGTGTGTGTGTGTGTGTCCGTGTCCTGTTAAATATCGGAGTTTACTGAGCGGAGAAGTAGGGACTAATTACGCTACGGTTCCCTTTACGATTTGAACCAAGTGACAATGGCTTAAGGTGGACGTCAAGTAATTTTGCTTCCTGTACTTTTTTTTTTTTTTTTTTTTTTTGATTGGAGGTTTAACGACCACCGTGAGCAACTCAATGGGCTATAAGCAGTCGCCCGTCCCTAATTTAGGGTCACTGGTTCCAGGGAAGGGAGAGAGCCAGTGCCGTAAGACAAACGCAACATCCATGCCACACCGGGATTCGAACCCGGACCCATTACGGACGAATGATCAGAGGCCAGCGCCTTAGACCACTGCGCCACGGCTTCCTGTACTTCCAATGGAAAAACTTCTGCACACATTTTCTTCACAATTAATGCGTTCCCAAGGATGAAAATTTGAACATCGATTAAAATAGCTTCATTTTATGACTTGGAATACTTAATATTTTCTAAAACATAACCGTAATTATGCAATACAACATTTGTTTGTCTACTGACGTCATCAAAGTACAGGGCGCGCCATCTTTTTTCTGGTTTCAACACCACCAAAGGAAAAGTTATTGATTTTTAATATAATTATGGTTATGTTTTAGAAAATATTAGGTATTGAAGTTATTTTAATAGATGTTCAAATTTTCATCCTTGGGAACATATTAATTGTGAAGAAACTGTGTACAGAAGTTTTTCCATTGGTAGTATAGAAAACAAAATTACTTGACGTCCACCTTAACTGCTGCGTCTTACATTTCCATAGAGGCTATACTCTCTCAAAAAAATTGTATTACCTGTCCCGTATTTCACATTTTGGATTCTAAAATCTCTGGTTATCCAACGCCTTCGGAAGTCAGCTTCTCGCAGTGACTGATTGTTGTGTGGGGTTGTTTCATTCATCAGTTTTTAGCACGTCTTTTGTAAAAAAAGATCGTGCTTATGTTACCGGTTTGTCAGTCCGTCCGTCCGTCCGTCTGTACCCACGATATCCCTGCAGCTATTAGTCTGATTTAAAAATTCTTTTTGCATTGGGAAGCTTGAAATATGCGAATGATGATCCTTTATTTTTTTTTTACGATGTACAATTTCGACGCTAGAGGGCGTAAATGCAGATGATGTCGAATTCAAAAATACGTTTTATTCCACATATTTGCTTCTAACAATCCGATTGAAAAAATTATTTTGCCTTTCGATTCCGTTTATGTCGAAGAGTATTTTAGATATAGTTACTTTTTCGAATTATGCATCGATTTTCTGCTAGGTGGCGTAAAAGTAAATTACATTTTTTCCGATAACTCTTCTTCTAAAACTCCGATCTGAAATTTTTTTCTTCAGCGGATACACTTCCTGATGAAAAATCTATTGCATATAATTTCGAATTTTTGGTAAAGAATACTTTGGCCACCAGGGAGCGTAAGCGTTAATATTTTCTTCTGATGTATTTGCCATAAAATCTGAGCTTCTAAAACATCGATTGAAAAAATTCTTTCGTGGACCGATGCCACTCACATCGATAAACCTTTTCGGAATATTTTCTCCTTAAAATATTCCACAGTTTCGCCGCCAGGAGACGTAGATGTATATCTTATTTTTGTTAATATCTCTACTTCTAGGGGTCCGATTTGAAAAATTCCTTCTTTGTTGGATAGTGTTTTCAGTGTGACATGAAACTGCGTTTCCTCGTATATCTCTGCTTCTAAATTTCCGATTTGAAAAATTCTTTCTTTGTTGGATAGTGTTTTCAGTGTGACATGAAACTGCGTTTCCTCCTATATCTCTGCTTCTAAATTTCCGATTTGAAAAATTCCTTCTTTGTTGGATAGTGTTTTCAGTGTGACATGAAACTGCGTTTCCCCCTATATCCCTGCTTCTAAATTTCCGATTTGAAAAATTCCTTCTTTGTTGGATAGTGTTTTCAGTGTGACATGAAACTGCGTTTCCCCCTATATCTCTGCTTCTAAATTTCCGATTTGAAAAATCCCTTCTTTGTTGGATAGTGTTTTCAGTGTGACATGAAACTGCGTTTCCTCGTATATCTCTGCTTCTAAATTTCCGATTTGAAAAATTCCTTCTTTGTTGGATAGTGTTTTCAGTGTGACATGAAACTGCGTTTCCTCCTATATCTCTGCTTCTAAATTTCCGATTTGAAAAATTCCTTCTTTGTTGGATAGTGTTTTCAGTGTGACATGAAACTGCGTTTCCCCCTGCTTCTAAATTTCCGATTTGAAAAATTCCTTCTTTGTTGGATAGTGTTTTCAGTGTGACATGAAACTGCGTTTCCCCCTATATCTCTGCTTCTAAATTTCCGATTTGAAAAATTCTTTCTGTACCGGATACAGCTCCAGATGGAAAATCGTTTGCACATAATTTCTAATTTTTGTAAAAAAAATGGTTTGGCCACCAGTGGCCGTAAATCTTAATTTCCGCTTCTGATGTATTTGCAGCAAAATATGAGCTTCTAAATTCTCGATTGAAAAAAACGTCGTTTGTCGACCGTGTCGATAAACCTTTTAGAAACATTTTCTTCTTAAAATAGTGCATGGTTTCTACGCCAGGGGCCGTAGTTGCATATCTTATTTTTATCAATGTCTCTACTTCTAGTAGTCCGATTGGAAAAATTCCTTCTTTGTTGGATAGTGTTTCCAAAGTGACATGTTTTTCATATAATTTCAAAATTTTCAAGTAATTTGTAGACTTTCCGCTAGAGTGCGTAAAGGTAAATTGCGTTTCCCCTATATCTCTGCTTCTGAATCTCCAATTTGAAAAATTCTTTCTCCACGGGATTCAGCTCCTGATGGGAAATCCTTTGCACGTAATTTCTAATTTTTGTAAAAAATGGTTTGGCCACTAGGTGTTATAAGTCTTAATTTCCGCTTCTGATGTATTTGCAGCAAAATATGAGCTTCTAAAATGTCGATTGCAAAAAAGTCGTTTGTTGACCGATACTACTCATGTCGACGAACCTTTTAGGAACATTTTCTTCTTGAAATAATGCATGATTTATACGCCAGGGGGCGTAGATGTATATCTTATTTTTGTCTATATCTCTACTTCTAGCAGTCCGATTTGAAAAATTCTTTCTTTGTTGGATAGTTTTTCCGATGCGAAATGTTTTCCCTATAAATTCAAAATTTTCAAGTAAATCATAGACTTTCGGCTAGGGGGCACAAAGGTAAATTGCCTTTTCTGCGTTATTTCTGCTTCTAAAACTCCGATTTAAAACATTCTTCCTGTATCGCATACAAGACCTCAAGGAAAATATTTTTCACATAATTTCTAATGTTTGGTAAAAAATGTTTTGGCCACCAGGTTTTTAAAAATGTTTGGTAAATATATTTTGGCCGACAAGTGTTAATTTCTGCTTCTGATGTATTTGCAGCGAAATCTGGGCTCCTGAAAACTCGACTAATTTTTTCTTCTTGGACCGATACCGCTGATATGAAAAAATCTTTTGAAAATACTTTCTTCCTAAAATAATGCATGGTTTTCCCACCAGGGGACGTAAAGTCACATCTTATTTTTGTCGATATCTCTGTTTCTAAGTGTCCGATTTGAAAAATTCTTTCTATGTTGGAGAGCGTTTCCGGTGCGAAATGTTTCTCATATAAATTCATGTTTTTCTTAAATCACAAGTCTGCAACCAGAGAGCGTAAGCTCACGATTCGGTTTGCAGCAATATCTGAGGGATTAAAACCCCGATTGAAAAACTTCTTTCTTCTTCCAGATAGTATTGTTTTCCATACCGGTTCCATTGACTTTGAATAGCTTTGATAAATTTAATTTGCGTCAGAACGGATTCAAAAGACGTGCTTATTACACCCGAAAATTCGGCGTCATCTTTCTTGTTGTTTATTTTAATGAATCCTGAAATGAGTAAAACATTGTTGGATGTTCACAAGAAAATTTTGATATGCGAATTCAAAGTTAGTAATCCTGGATCGAGCCATCAGGCATCAACAAATCACTTTTCTAATCTTTATATCAAGTCAATTAGCAGAAGAACAGTAGGAGACATATTAAGCGATAAGCATAAATGTGGATAGGATCTGAAAAACAACTGCACTCAGTTGCAAATTTATAAAAGTGACAAGCACAAAATTTAGAGAAAGCTCTTGTTCTAGTTCTATGGATTGGCCGGGTAAATACCAAGCATGGAGTTATTACCGATGAAGTTAAAAGGAAGACAGTTTGGGGAAAGAATACCAAATCCAAGAGTTCAGCCTAGGGGCTCTTTGGGTCGACGAAGCGAGGCGGGGAAATTTAGTCTTGTAGTCCGCTACAGAAGCACACGTACCCACGGGGTCATCATCATCATCATTGTCAACCATTATCAATCCACTGCTGGACGAAGGTCTCCCCAAGTTTCCTCCACAACGGTCTGTCTTGTGCCAGTCTCCTCCATGTCACTCCCGCATACTTTCGAATTTCATCCACCCATCTTCCATTTGGTCTTCTTCTGGGTCTTTTCCTGTCCCTTGGAATCCAATCTAAAATTTCGGCTGTCCATCGATGGTCTGTCCTTCTGGCAGTATGTCCAGCCCATTGCCATTTCAGGGATTTAACTCTGATCATGATGTCTTCCACTCTTGTCATTTTTCGGATCCACGAGTTCCTCTTTTTATCTCTCCTGGTTACACCAAGTATGCACCTCTCCATGCTTTTTTGAGTTGTCTGCAGCCTTTGTATGTCTCTTTTAGTTAAGGTCCACGTCTCTGCACCATACGTAAGCACTGGAAGGATGCATTGATCAAACACTTTTCTTTTAAGACATAATGGCATATTGCTCTTGAAAATTATGCTGTTTCTTCCAAAAGCTCTCCAGGCAAGTTTTGTACGCCGATTAATTTCACACCCACAGGGTAACACCGCATAAATTCCCTCATGAAAAAAATTCTGTTAACTCATGGATGAAATAAAATTGTTGAAATACGCGTTCTAAAACTAATTCAGTCGTCAACAAATTTTAGCAGCAATTTAAGGGTAAAAGAATTTTAAAAATCCACTCACGATTGAAGGCAACGTATCAAACCATTCTCAAAACGTACTAGATAATTATATTTATTTGATCCCCGATCGTCTACTGCGCAACGATATTCATACCACCTCCTTGAATAGACGCAATTTTTAAATCTGCCCATTATTTTGACTCATGAACTACCATTTTGATCCACGAACCAGTATACCGATAAATCGTTGTTTCTTTTAAGATAAATGTGGGTGGGACACGGATTTCGGAACATCTCTGCAAAAGAATCGCTTTGTGCTCTATGTCTGTAGGTGGAGAAGGATGTGGGATGATGGATTATAAAAATTGTTACTGGTGCCTCCTTCAAAATTACAAAAGAGCAGAGACGCAACTAGGGCGGGGCAGGCAGGACGGCTGCCCCGGACGCAGCTCAAAAGAGGGCGCAAGAATCACTGAAAACAATCCGATTAAAACTGCAATTGAAACTTTTGCTCCAGTTTCTGGAGTAGTTTCTTAGCACCATACTTTGCCATTTGTCCACTTAAAGAATTTGCTCACAATATGGTGCGCCAGTTTCGGTAGCCTTTTCAGCTTAAAATCTGCATTTCTTCTTCAAAATATTTAGGTGATGTCAGTTGCTTACATTAAGGAATGAAAGTGCGATTGCATAGTCCGTCCAACTAAAGAAGAACCACGGCCTTCGTTGACAACAATGGAGCCTGTGGTTTTTCTTTAGTTAGATGCGTTGCAAGATAAAGAAATCGTTCACATCATTGAAGATTCTCTGGGGGCTATTCGATAATTCTCATTTCCTTGAGCCTCGACTGCCAGTTGCATTCGGTTCGTTTGATGTGGTACCAAAGGTCTGAACTCCGAAGCAGTTAGTAAAAATTTTACAAATAGCCATAGTTTTATATGACCTCAAGTTTGATTTGAGAGAGAGAGAGAGAGAGAGAAAGACAGATATATCATCATCATCATCATTGTCAACCATTATCAATCCACTGCTGGACGAAGGTCTCCCCAAGTTTCCTCCAGAACGGTCTGTCTTGTGCCAGTCTCCTCCATGTCACCCCTGCATACTTTCGAATTTCATCCACCCATCTCCCATGTGGTCTTCTTCTGGGTCTTTTCCTGTCCCTTGGAATCCAATCTAAAATTTCAGCTGTCCATCGATGATCTGTCCTTCTGGCAGTATGTCCAGCCCATTGCCATTTCAGGGATTTAACTCTGATCATGATGTCTTCCACTCTTGTCATTTTTCGGATCCACGAGTTCCTCTTCTTATCTCTCCTGGTTACACCAAGCATGCACCTCTCCATGCTGCTTTGAGTTGTCTGCAGCCTTTGTATGTCTCTTTTAGTTAAGGTCCACGTCTCTGCACCATACGTAAGCACTGGAAGGATGCATTGATCAAACACTTTTCTTTTAAGACATAATGGCATATTGCTCTTGAAAATTATGCTGTTTCTTCCAAAAGCTCTCCAGGCAAGTTTTGTACGCCGATTAATTTCTTCATCAATGTGACCCTCACTTGATATCTGCTGTCCAAGATAAACGTACGTGTCTGTTATCTCCAGCTTTTCTCCATCAATCGATAAATCTTCATTTCTTGTAAAAGCATTGAACATCACTTTTGTCTTTTGAAAGTTCATTTTTAATCCCACTTCTTTACTCTTGTCAGCAAGTTCCTGGATCATACTCTGCAGCTCTGATGGGGTAGTTGCAAAAATGACTAAGTCATCAGCAAAACGAAGGTGGGTTAGATAATCTCCATTAATCTTTATCCCTTTGTTTTCCCAGCTCAGCGACTGAAAAACACCCTCCAATGTGGCATTAAAGAGCTTCGGAGATATGGTGTCACCTTGTCTCACTCCCTTTCCAATTTTTATGTGTGTTGTATTTTCAAACAGCCGAATCTTTGCACTTGCATTTTCATAGATGTTATTAATAATATTAATGTATGCATCTTCAATACCGCAGGTTTTCAGAGCCATTGTAACTGCTGATGGTTTCACCGAATCAAAGGCTTTTTCATAATCGATAAAAGCCATGCACAATGGAAGTTCATATTCCCTCGCTCTTTCAATTAGTTCTCTCAGTACGTGGATATGATCTATTGTGCTGTAGCCACTCCTGAATCCAGCTTGTTCTCTCGGTTGAGCCATGTCCAGTGTTACCTTCAAGCGGTGTGAAAGAACTTTAGTGAAGATTTTATAAACTACTGATAGGAGGCTGATAGGTCTGTAGTTTCCGAGATCCTCAATGTCACCTTTCTTATGTAGCAGGATCATTGTAGCGGTGTTCCAATCCTCAGGAATCTTTCCTTCATTAAGGCATCGAGTGAAAATTTGGGCGAGTACTGTTTCGATTTCTCCACTTGCTTCTTGTATGATGTCTACAGTAATTCCATCTTCTCCTGGAGCTTTTCCCCGCTTCATGTTCTTGATTGCATGTGCAACTTCTGCTGGAAGGACTGGAGGAACTCTGGTACTGGTATCTTTCATGATGTCTGGAGTGCATGTATCATCCCTTTCATATAATTTGGAGTAGAAATCTTTCACTCTTGTCAAAATTTCGCCTCTATTTCTTGTTACAGAACCATCTTCTTTTCTCAGTGCCATAATCTGTTTTCTTCCCTTACTGAGATGTCCCTTTGCTATCTTTAGGCTTTGGTTGTTTTCAATTGCTTTCCTCACTAGTTCACAGTTGAATTTTCTTACGTCTTCAGTGATACTTTTTCTTACTGTCTTGCATAGCTCTATATATTCCACTTTGGAAGTCACATCTTCTTTAGTTGTCCTCATCTCTCTTCTTTTGCATCAACATTTTGGTTTTTCCTGATAATTTGTTCACATGCAACTTGTTCTTAGACCCAGCTAATTTTGTTGCTGTTTCCATAAGAGCTTTGGTTACTTTTCTGTTAACTTCAGAGATGTCCACTTCTTCCGATGTTAGGCCTTCCAAAGCAGAGAACCTGTTCTTCAGTTCCAACTTAAAGGTACTATGGTGTTTTTTAAGGTTGGTTATGTCAATAGGTTTTGTTTGTCTTATGAGCTTGCCACGTTCAAGTTTAGTGTTGAGGTGCATCTTACATCTCACCAATCTATGGTCACTACCTGTGTTGAACTTGTTTAGCACACTGCAGTCTTCTATGACGAATTTTTTGTTACACATAATAAAATCAATTTCACTTGTCGTCCCATTTGGATGTCTCCATGTCCATTTCCTGTGTGGCTTTTTCTTGAAGAAGGAGTTCAAGATGAAAAACCCTTCTGCCTCTGCAAACTCAACGAGAGTATTTCCACGCTGGTTTCTGTTGCCGTGACCGAATTTACCTACTGAAGTTTCATTCTGTTGCCGTTGCTCTATTTTTGCATTGAAATCTCCCATAATTATTTTCAAGTGCTGCTTACCTTTATTATTTAGATGACAAATTTCCTCATAAAATTCTTCAATTTCTTCTTCAGGATGACTTGTGGTGGGTGCATAAGTTTGAATAATCTGAGCCTGGTATCTTTTCGAGAGTTGGATAACAAGTCGTGCAGCTCTGTCAGAGGAACTTTCAACTTCTACAACTTTATCCTTCAGTTTCTTGTTTATTATAAATCCAACACCACTAGTTCTGCCAGTATCTGTCCCACGATAGTAGAAGAGATGTCCACTTTTCAGTTCGATGAGATCTTCTCCTTTTCTCCTTACCTCACTTAGCCCCACGATGTCCCACTTGATCCTTTGTAATTCCTCTTCCAATTCAAGAAGCCTTGAATCAGAAGATAGGGAGCGTCCATTGTAAGTAGCCAAGGTCAGCATCAGATGGCAGCCTAGTCCGGTCCTCCGGGGATTCTTAGCACCCTCTGCCTTCATGTCGCACTGGCCGCTGCCTTGGCCAGGTACATTCCAGCTGCCGGAGACTGAGGGCCAAGATTTAAGTTGTGGCATCATTTTGGAGGGGTTTGGCCATAACTCACCACGCTGGCCAAGCGGGTTGGTGAGTGTGGGATAGAATTTCCTCTAATCCCGATGGTATAGTTATACCGCTATTGGCGGTCGTCAGAGCCCCTTTAGTGGGAACAGGATGCACCACGAGAAGGCGGGGTTGACATTTGTCAAGGAGAGGCTGTGATGTTACGCATCACCTGACCTTACATCCTGACCTTATATATATATATATATATATAGAGAGAGAGAGAGAGAGAGAGAGAGAGAGAGAGAGACAGAGAGAGAGAGAGAGGTAAAGCGAACGGTAGAGAGAGAGAGAAAGACAGATATATATATATATATATAAAAGAGAGAGAGAGAGAGAGAGAGAGAGAGAACTGTTAAATTGATAATATACATTGCATAATTACGTAAGAAGAAAATTCAGGTGGGGCGTAATATTTTATGGTTGCTCCAGGCGTACAAATTTCTAGTTACGGCCTCTGGTACCGTCTCTCTCTCTCTCTCTCTCTCTCTCTCTCTCTCTCTCTCTCTCTCTCTCTCTCTCTCTCTCCCACTTCTAAAATGCCCCTTCTTTCTTAAGAGAGATAGAGAGAGAACTGCTAAATTGATAATATAATTACTTAAAAAGAAAATGCAGATGGGGGCGGAATATTTTATGGTTGCCCCAGGTGTACAAAAGCCTAGTTACGGCCTCTGATCCCATCTCTCTCTCTCTCTCTCTCTCTCTCTCTCTCTCTCTCTCTCTCTCTCTCTCTCTCTCTCTCTCTCTCTCTCTCTCTCTCTCTCTCTCTCTCTCTCTCTCTCTCTCTCTCTCACTTCTAAAATGCCCCTTCTTTCTTAAGAGAGATAGAGAGAGAACTGCTAAATTGATAATATAATTACTTAAGAAGAAAATGCAGATGGGGGCGGAATATTTTATGGTTGCTCCAGGTGTACAAAAGCCTAGTTACGGCCTCTGATCCCATCTCTCTCTCTCTCTCTCTCTCTCTCTCTCTCTCTCTCTCTCTCTCTCTCTCTCTCTCTCTCTCTCTCTCTCTCTCTCCCACTTCTAAAATGCCCCTTCTTTCTTAAGAGAGATAGAGAGAGAACTGCTAAATTGATAATATAATTACTTAAGAAGAAAATGCAGATGGGGGCGGAATATTTTATGGTTGCTCCAGGTGTACAAAAGCCTAGTTACGGCCTCTGATCCCATCTCTCTCTCTCTCTCTCTCTCTCTCTCTCTCTCTCTCTCTCTCTCTCGCACTTCTAAAATGCCCCTTCTCTTTTAAGAGAGAGAGAGAGAGAGAGAGAGAGAGAGAGAGAGAGAGAGAACTGTTAAATTGATAATATATAATTACGTAAGAAGAAAATGCAGGTGGGACGCAATATTTTATGGTTGCCCCAGGCGTACAAATTCCTAGTTACGGCCTCTGGTCCCGTCTTTCTCTCTCTCTCTCTCCCACTTCTAAAATGCCCCTTCTCTCTTAAGAGAAATGTTAAATTGACAATATAATTACTTAAGAGGAAAATGCAGATGGGGGCGGAATATTTTCTGGTTGCCTCAGGTGTACAAAAGCCTAGTTACGGCCTCTGGTCCCGTCTCTCTCTCTCTCTCTCTCTCTCTCTGTCACACACACACACTTCTAAAATGCCCCTTCTCTTTTAAGAGAGAGAGAGAGAATGGGAACTGTTAAATTGATGATACATTTACGTAAGAGCAAAATGCAGATGGGGGCACAATATTTTATGGTTGCCCCGGGCATGGAAATGCCTAGCTAC
The DNA here is from genome assembly GCA_039090855.1 of Macrothele yani. Taxonomy (NCBI): domain Eukaryota; kingdom Metazoa; phylum Arthropoda; class Arachnida; order Araneae; family Macrothelidae; genus Macrothele; species Macrothele yani. The sequence goes on along the minus strand of CM077003.1, from coordinate 12,720,633 downwards.
GCCTCTGCAAAAGAATGTTGGTCCTTTTTGGTCAAATTCAACGGCATAAGCTCAATCGTAGTTAGCCTAATATATTTTATTTAAAACAGCGTGCTTTGTCCAGCGGCAATTTTTTCACTGAAGTAGAGAGAATTTTGCTTCGTCATTTTAGAGCAAACGCCTATGTATGTATATAGATAGAAGGGAGCGCCAATTTTTAAAAGACAATAACGTTTTAGATAACATAAGCTCAAATGAAGTTAACGATTCTTATTCATAAGTGCCAAAATAATTATTCGTTCTTTCCAAACAATCCGGACAAAGAGAATAACGAGAAATAGTGGGTCATTTCTCGAGTGTCCCGGTGGGCCAATCCGCCCCTGATTCAGCTACAGTAATGCTTGCCTTCAAAGATTCAAAAATCGGCACGGATTTTCATTGAGAATACGACACCGTCAAACAGCTGAAACCTCTGAATGTTCAATGGATGAGGCAAGAAAAGAAAATGTTAGAAATCATATTTGGCTGTGAATTGAAAGATCTGTACAACATGGACGAATCTGGTTTGCTTTATATGTAGGATGATAAATCGATTTCAAACTAAGATTAGGAAGATTGCAAAAAAGATGAAAGATAGAATAAATGCGGACGGCACTGATAAACGTAGTATTGACGGGAAAAACTTGTTGTTTTAAGAATTCTCGTCATGAAAACTTGTTGTTTTAAGAACTTTGGTCATGAATTTTGCTTAATAGTGATTTTCATTCCTCCCTTCTTAGAAATAGTGCTCTGATACAAAAGAACGTATGTTTTTTGTTTTATTCCTTTTTCATACAGTCATTCAATTAATTTTACCATTTTTTTCTAATATGAACATCATGTACCTCCACCCTCACTTATTGTCAGTTAAGCACGATGAATGATACACGGCGGTTTAATGAGGTTCGACTCTTGTTGTTTTTTTCAAAAGGCATGTTAAAAATTTCAAGGTAGAACTCAGTAGCTCAAAATCTGTAGCGAATTCCAAAACTTCAGGAAATATGTATTTCAGTTTACAATAAAAGAACACTGTACTTTAAACAATTATTTTACAAAGAATGTGGCACGTATTTCGCAAAAAAAAAAAAAAAACTACTGTACACTTCAATTGCCTTTTAGCAGAATGGAAAAAAAATGTGTCATACTTAACATGCTCTAAGCCAGAAATATAATTTAATGACCTAGTACAAAAATGTTTCTTCCTCCAGATAGGAAGTTCTAGTTACCGAAAAACAGCTGGAATTCGTCGTACAACACGAGGACTAAAGCTCCACCAGTACCTCGAATTATGTTGGAAAAGGCTCCCTTGAAGAAAGCTTTCCCTCCTTCTGTTTTGTAGATAACTCTAATGCAGTCCGTGGTGTTTTTGTACAGGTGTTTCTCTTTGTCGACTCCGCTAAGCATCATCATGCGCCGTCTCACCGTGTCAAAAGGATAACAGACCAAGCCTGCAATGGTTGTCACAATTTGAGCAATGAGCCAGGATATCAGAATAGGAGTGTTCTTGGGGTCCTTCATCATCGACTTGGCAGTGTCATAAAATCCGAAGTAAACGGCTCTGTAGATGACAATCCCTTGAATGGAGATAACAAATCCTCTGTACAGGCCAAGGAATCCGTCATGTTTCAAGATCTTGAAGAGGCAGTTTCCCAGACCAGCGAACTCCCTGTCTTTGGTTGCCTTACCGATGTCAGCCGCCAGACGAGTTCTTGCGAAGTCCAGTGGATAAACAAAGAAGAGAGACGTGCCGCCAGCAGCTCCTCCTGAAGCTAAATTACCCATAAAGTATCGCCAGAATTGTTCCTTCTTCACTCCCCCGAGAAAGATCTGCTTGTACTTGTCCTTGAAGGCGAAATTCAGGGCTTGAGTGGGAAAGTAGCGTAGAACATTTGCAAGATTCCCTCTCCAGTAACTTATGACTCCTTGCTCTTTTGGAATGCGAACAAAGCAGTCAACCATACCTGAAAGAATAAAATTTCGTATCGCATTAGTGGGAGAACTTATAACTGATCAGCACATCACAACGCACAACACCAAACTTATGTAAAATCAGCAATAAAATAGCAATGGAAGTTTCTATTTTGTGAAAAGGCACTGCTGTGAGAGCATTCGGTTTAGATATCGGCACTTCACAGGGTGAAAATGGCACAATACTGTAACAGCTGATTTCACAAATAAACACTCTATTCTGAACAGGAGTCACAGTCAGTTCATTATGTCTTCTTAACTACGAAGCACAAACTTTTCAAACAGACGACAATTATAAAGAAAAAGTTCAGTGAGACAAATCAAAAATTAGGGAGAGCTCTAGTGTTGATGCTTTGATTCAGTCAGAGAACTGAATCTGGATACAGTGTTCGAGAAGGAAAGTTGTAAGTCAAGTTTTGAATCAGCACCGTTTGCGAATTTAAAGACTGTTACGATATTGCTAAACGAACAAGTTGTGTAAAGCAAATATTCTAAGCTCGTTTTTGTGTCCGTTTTGGCTACGTCACTACAGATGAACTCGGAGTAGCGTTTATTTCCTTTTCCTTGAGTTGTACTCCTATTAATATTATTTTGTTAAAACATCAAAACATTTATACTTTGAGACCAATAGTACACTGGTGGGCAAAAATTAAGGACGAAGAGAAGAAATTAGCACAACAGCGGAGCGAGCAGGCAGAACGGACCAAAAGACCACTCACAAGATAGACTAGGGTCCGGTACAATAGGGCAGGCGCTTATATGCAGCATGACGTGGGGGAGGGGAGTGTCGGAACGATATAAAGCACACGGGCGGTGTACGCTCAGCAATTCGGTGAAAGCTATTGCACGGTGTACATCGGTTTGAATGACGTCGAGTTGCTTCCACCGTATGATATGGCCAACAGGCAATCCAGTAGACGACATCTGGATGACTTTACCCGAGGTCACGTCATTGGGAAGTTGGAAGAAAGTCGAAGTGTGACTAGTGTGGCCGAGGAGTTCGGGATCGCTCACAGCATCGTTTCACGAGCTTGAAGAGCATTTCAAACGACAGGAACAGCTGTCCGAGAGTTTAGCAGTGGTCGCCCACGAGCAACCACGGCGGCGGACAACCGGTATATTGTCCTACATGCGAGAAGAGACAGATGGCAGACAGCGGGAGAAGTCGCAAGGCACATGCAACAGACAACTGGACGTCCGTTATCGCGTTTAACCGTGGCCAAGGAGGCTGCGCAAAGGTGGTCTATTTGCACGACGACCAGTACGGTGTGTGCCATTAACGTCTGCTCATTGGAGACGGCGGTTTTTGTGGTGCCAGGAACACAAGAACTGGACACATCAGCAATGGGGTCGAGTTCTCTTTACGGATGAGAGCCGATTTAGTCTGACGAGCGATTCTGGACGTATACACATCTGAAGAGAGCAGGGAACACGCAATCACACATCCAACATCATCGAAAGGGACCGGTTTGGAGGCGGCGGAGTTCTCGTTTGGAGAGGTATCATGCTTGGTAGCCGTACTGACCTCGACATCTTCCAATGAGGTTCAGTCACTGGTGTCCGCTATTGTACCGAGGTTCTCCTGCCTCTCGTGCGTCTGTTTAGAGGTGCTGTGGGTCCTGAGTTCCTCTTCATGGAAGACAACGCTACACCTCATCGTACAGTGGCTGTCGCAGAGCTGTTGGAGAGTGAATATATTCAACGCATGGATTGGCCCGCAAGGTCCCCGGACCTAAATCCAATCGAACACGTGTGGGACCTTCTCCGGAGACGCTTGGCATCACGTCAGCAGCCGCCAGCAACGATTCCGCAGCTGCGATTGGCGCTACAAGAGGAATGGGCCGCGATGCCCCAACAGCTCCTTGACAATCTCGTCCTCAGCATGGACAGACGTTGTAAATCCTGCAACGCAGTCAGGGGTGATCATATCCCCTACTAAAGACTGGATTTTTCTTGGCAGCCGCCTGTCACATGGACGTTTCTGTCTTCTGTCCAGTTGTGCTCGAAGCTACCTTTTCAATAAAGTGCCTTTGTATCCTTTGGATTCCTTGTTTGGACGGTTTTACTCACTTGTCCCATATTCTTACATCTTGGGGATCTTATGGTATGATTTGAGTCGATATGGAGCACTTCTGAACGATGTTACATTCGAAAAACCCTGTCGTCCTTAATTTTTGCACGCCAGTGTATCTCGGACGTATGCGCCAACCCACCACCACCTGGAGAAAGCACTTTCCAAATTTCTAGCTGATTTTCCTCCTAAATCGGACTATGTGCTTAATTCTACTAAGGATATTATCACGAAAACCAGACAGCTAAGCGTCTTACCAAAAGACATTTGTAGTTTTGACGTAGTTTCTTTTTACCCATCCGTACCCGTACCAGAGAAACCATTTTTCATTCTTTCATAATTCAAATGACTCTTTTCACAGTATATCCAAATTAATAGATTTGGTCAGGATTCAAGCTTCATCAGTTTCCAAGGAAAATTTATAAGAGAGCAAAGGTGCACTGTTGGGGTGGTCGCGTTCTCCTGTCCTTGCTAAAGCAGTGCTCCGCCCCATAGAGGAACATATCTTTGCCAACTTTAACCCAATACCTTCCATCTGGATAAGATATGCAGACGACGTGTTCTTCATATGGCCTCACGGGAAAGACACTCTTCTGCCCTTCCTATACAAAATTAATTCTATACACTCTTCGATTCGTTTCACCCTGGAAATCGAAAGGCAGCTTATTAGCCCATCTGGACGTACTTTTAACTAAATTACCCGACAACCGGCGACATTCTCAAGTCTATTACATATAAACTCACCTCTGTCCCTAATCCGATGCTCAGCAGCTCATTCTGCCCAGCTGAACATAAGTGGGCGTTTTTCAGATCACGGATTCGAAGAGCTTTTACTGTAAGCTCAGATGTCTCCGCCAGGCAATCCGAACTAAATAAGATAATTAATCTAGCCACCAGAGCAAGTTACTTATAGAAACACATGCTCAGCATCATCAGAAAGACCAATGACTCGCTACGTGGAACATGCATCTACTCAACTGCAGTACTTGGGATCAATACCATACATTCCAGGTATTCTTTTAAATCCTGAAAAACGTCCTAAGAAAGATGGGACTCGGTGTGAGCATAAGGGCTCCAAAATCCTTGTACAGTATACTTTCAAAATTCTCTGGCAGACCTCTGATCACCAGTGAAGCTGGTGTATACGCCTTACCGCTATCATACCCTGATGGTTTTCAAAGATATTACATTGTGTAACGTACTAGGAGATGTGACGTACCTGCCAGAAGGACGCACACGACATAAAGGCAGATAGGAATCAGAATAAAACGTCCGCGTAGCTCAATTGGTAGAGCAACTTATTCCGGAATGAGGGGACCCGGGTTCGAATCCTGGCGCGGATAAAAATGACGGAGAAATTTACTTCGTTATAATTGAAGGAAGCTATATTCATTATAATTGGCCATGTGCCAGAGAGCTTTTTGTTGATGTGCGTAGGGAGAGCGGTTGTTTATGTGCGTGAGAGCTTTGTTTCGTGTGTAAAGAGATCTTCGTTTATGTGAGAGCCGGATATCGAGTAGTTGTGTAACCGATGAAGTGAGTGTGGATGAATAATAGAAGTTTACCAAATAAAAGATTGTCTTAGTAAGTACGTCTTTCTCAGTTCATAGTTTTGTCAGATCTCTGTCTGGCTGTTAGGTTTATTTCATTAGTTGATTATTATTAACAACCAGCATAAGACTTTATTCATCTTAATTACTACTACAACATTACTAGCAGCTAAAAGCTTGTTCATTATTATTACTACACTACTAGCAGGAAAGTTTATTCATGATATAATTAACAAACAACAAGCATTAGAAGAAGTTGTATTCATTATAATTGAAGGAAGCTATATTCATTATAATTGGTATGACTAAAAACCCGTTCGGAACTAGAATCAGATAGCACAAAATAGACCCAAAGGAAGGAAGATCGTCTACAGTTCTATCTAGAAAAGTTTGTTTCAAGTCCGCTGTTCCCATATGCGGAGGTATTAAGAAACTAGCCCCCTATTCTAATCCAAAAGAAACACCATTCTGAGAAACTTTGGAAATTATCACCAGCCGTGAGATCTGCAACGAGAGCGTCGCCCTGGAAATGCCAAAAATTTGGATCCAGTGCCTAATGATTATTCCTCTTAAAAGCGACACGTGCCAAATTAACACATCTCGTGATTTCACAATCAGAATAAGCTACGCTGTGTGTTTAATCATTCTTTGTGTCTCGTGTAACTATACTGATATTTAAATGATAACGTTCTAATATTTCAGTTTGTTTTATGCTTTAGCCTTGAAAAAGCCATCCATTGATGAGCGAAAGTTTGGCAAAATGTATTTTTGATTCCTTATGCCAATAAAAAAGGGATCTTATATCACCTAAATTTAATTTAAGACCTCATTTTGCTGTACAAGACGCAACATACAACTTAATGCTTAATCCTGTGTTCTTGTGAACATAACTTCTCTTTCGGAAGAAGGTAATTATTTTCAGCCCACTAAATGGCTGTCTCCGAATCTGTGGCTGCCTCCCGCAGCAATCGCGACCCGCTAGTCCAATGTCGCGAGACGCTAGTCCAATTCTACATCAAAATCCGAATAAATACTACCAAAAAATGATGCCTCAATCTTAGTCATTTTGACTTTCCGCATAAAAGTTGGAAATAGCTACGCATAAAAAACACCCTATTTTAGGATAAAAACAACAAAAACGTAGTACTATTATTCAGTATATTTCCTTCATAAAATGTGTTTACTACAAATAAAAATAGTCATTACGGCGTCTATTATAATGGAATTCTAAAAACAATCCGCATTAGATTTATCGTGAACTACTTTCTTTCACGTTGGGTGTGATCAGGTTCTTTGTAAACAAATCAGAACGATACCTTCCAAATAAAGAACTACTTGAAAACGTTCGGGTTCGGAAGTCCAACCACAGGTAGGCTCATTATACATATATCTGTTTTCAAATAAATAGGCAAAGTCATCGCTCTTTCCACGTTTTTCTTTAATTGGCTATCCTTCCGCAGACGGACGCACGGCTCATTTCTCACAGCTAAGACAGCGGAACGCTAGTACAGGTCCGCCAGCACGTACCGGAAGCATCAATTTATTGTTTTCGATGTGGCAACGGATCTGTTGTTTACATTCAAACGCAAACAGCATGTTTTTGGAGACATTTAAAAAGTAGCATAATGAAACAAGTTCCACATGCAATCTAGGTGATCGATTGATGGAATTCATATTCCAGAGGGATCGTAGTGCCAGGAGTACAGACATCTTCGAAGAAATGCTTCAAATAATAAGAAATCAGGAATGACAATGAACGTCGATGCTTTTGTTTTTAAATTGTCCTTTGCTATGTATTTGTAATACGAATTAAAACAGTACTTGTAAATACGAAAGTAAAATTTTTCATCAGTATCCGAAATACACTATATTGACAAAAGTCACCGGACACCTAGAAGAAAAACACATTGCATTTATTGACACATTAGTACGGTGTCGGTCCACCTTTGGCCTTAATGCATGCACTGACCTTTCGACACAGGCTTTCGACAAGGTTTTGGAACACAGCGAAAGATATATGCTTCCATTCAGTACATAATGCTGCCGCTAACTGTTGCTTGGTGGTAGGCCTTGGTTCCAAACTTCTTATGTGACGCTCTAATTTATCCCATAGGTGCTCTATGGGATTAAGATCAGGGGCCTGTGCTCGCCAGTCCACACACGAATCGGAATTACACTCCTTAACAGTCCTTGCTTTATGGATCGGTGCATCATCCTGCTGGTACCAACAAGGCTCGGTTCCATAGCGTTGCCACAGAGTTGGTAGGGCATAATTGTCCAGAATATCGAGGTACACGTGCTGGTTAACGAGTTTGTCCACGATAACCAATGGGCCAGGACTGTACCACGAAAAACGCCACCACACGAGTACACTACCAGCTCCAAACTTGACCGTAGGAACAGTACACTATGGTAAATAGCCTTCCCGCGGCTGCCGCCATACCCACACACGGCCATCAGACTGATGGATCGTGTATCTGGATTCATCAGCCCATAGGACCCGTTTCCATTGATCCACAGTCCACGATAAATGTTCTTTACACCGTGCTAAACGACGAGTAGCATTCCGAGCGGAGATGAAAGGCTTATGAGCACCCCCACGACCACGGTAACCCATGGAATGAAGCTCTTTGTGAATGGTACGTGTACATACCAAGATTCCAGCATTTTCCTCACCTGTACACCGAGGTCTTGTGCAGTACTCCGTCGATTAGCTGTAACGACTCTCCTGAGGCTTTGACGCCCTCTATCACTGATTTTCTTTGGTCTGTCGGTACGTTTTTGCTGCTTCAGGCACGCCATGTGTCTTCCACTTATTCAGTACATCCAAAACAGTTGACTTGGGTATATGTTTAAACGCCTCTCGGTTTTTCTTATGGACAACCTACTAACATAGCACCCAAAAATCTTTCCTTTCTCAAAGTCAGTTCTCTCTCACCGCGACATTTTCACTCAACCTCACAGTGCGATATGATCGCGGTCAGCTGCAGGCTTGTTTTTCCGTTTGCAGCTGTACCGCGCATCTTAACAACGCAGCGGATCCGTTCATTTGCTTTTGAAGGGTGTCCGGTGACTTTTGTCAATATAGTGTATAGTTAATATGTGACGTACCTGCCAGCAGGACGCACACGACATAAAGGCAGATAGGAATCAGAACAAATGTCTGCGTAGCTCAGTTGGTAGAGCGACTTGTTCCGGAATAAGCGGCCTCGGGTTCGAATCCCGGCGTAGACCAAAAATGACGGAGAAATTTACTTCGTTATAAATATTATTTTTATCAGTATATAGCGCTAAGTTCATTCTTTGTTTTTAGTTCTTTTTCAGTATCTCAGTAATTGTTTTTCATATAGCCCATGAAATATTTTCTTTGATGAAAGCATCATAATGGAATAAAAAACTAAGCACAGAACGCAAAGATAACCACTTTTCCGCTTCCCACAATGTTTGCATTAGAATATAAACAACAGATCCGTTGCCACATCGAAAACAGTAGCTTGATGCTTCCGGTACATGCTCGCGGAACTGTGTTAGCGTTCCACTGTCTTAGCTGTGAGAAATGAGCAGTGCGCCCGTCTGCGGAAGAATAGCCCTTTAATTAAAACACAGCACCGAAAAATTGTATTTCGACACCACTGCGATCGAACCTCAGATCTCTCGATAACTAGCCATGTGCGTTCGCCTTACTTTACTTTGCCAACAATCCACGGCGCTATGTGTGTTTATCTGTCAGCATATGACTTCACAAATCCATTTGGTGGAGCTTAACGGCACAAGCTATTTAATCATAGCTAATATATCCAAAGGGCGAGAGAAATGGTGAAAATCTTCCAAATTCGTGGAGATAATGTAAATACACAAAAGTCATCGCTCTTTCCACGTTTTTCTTTAATAAATGTGGTTCCACCTGAAATCTCTGCCTTAAGTTTCCAATGGTAAAACTTCTTTACATATTTTCTCTGCAATTAATGTATTCCCAAGGATGAAAATTTGCACATCGATAAAAGTAACATTAAGTTATATAGCATGGGATACTTAATACTTGCTAAAACATAACACTAAATTAAGCAATCCAACATTTGTTAGTCTACTGACATCATCAACGTACAGGTCGCGCCATCTATTAACAGGTCTGAACATTACTGAAAGAAAATTGATTGATTTTAATATAATTATAGTTATGTTTTAGTAAGTATTAAGTATGCCATGCTATAACTTAAAGTTTATTTTATCGGTGTGCAAATTTTCATTCTTGGGAATACATTAATTGCGAAGAAAATATGTAAAGTTTTACCTTTGGAAACATAAGGCAGAGTTTAGGTGGAACCTCCTTAACACACACCACCGGAAAATTGTGGTTAGTTATCGAGAGATCTGGGGTTCGATCCCAGCAGTGTCGAAATACAATTTTTCGGTGCTGTGTGTTAGTTAAAGAGAAACGTGGAAAGAGCGATGAGTTTGTCTATTTGCATTGTCTCCACGTATTTGGAAGATTTTCACTATCTGTTTTCAGTTCGTCTTTTAAGATGCGATTATTGTTCTTAACCTCTTGCAGCGATTTATCATCCATTTCATATTCTAAACATATTCTATCCGGGAAAAACCCCACTCCAAATCTTTGTTGTTGTTGTTTTTTTTGTCTTTTTTCAGCGGCTGAGCTAGTTTCTTTGCCCTATAATGGTAGGAGCGAGTAGGCTTAAGTAAACAAAACGGAGTGCTACATGAAACTACTTGTAAAAGCTCAAAGACTGGAAGTCCGCCTTTAATGGACACTTTTCTTTAACTCTATCCTAGTCATTGTTCAAATACAGGCCATCTGATACACAGCCCTCTCAGCGTATGCCCCAAAACCTTGTTTTGTCTTTGACAGAATTTTCACAATTTCTGTTTCTGAGCAGATGTCACTGCCAACAGAATTTCGTTACAACGGTCTCTGATCACAGGGATTTCTGCTCTTTAGGTCATCTTCGAGAGACCAATTAAAAGAATTCAAATTATCCCTCCTTCAAACTAGACCACATTCAGAATTTAAACGCTTACTAATAGACCTCATCAGGAAAAGAATTGTAAGTGTAATAATTAAATAAAGCTAGCAGAGATGCTTTTAGGTGTTCCAAAGACTCAATCTAAAAGCTTCCATTGTTGTACATTGGAAACAACTGTGGGAAATCAGTGTTTTGAATGCCAATATAGAATACTACTAACATCCCATCCTTTCAAATAAAACATCCTACTTCTTTTAATAGATTTCTACGTGATTTTTTAAGAGCCTTCGTACTTTTAAATCAAGGAACACATCCCACCCATAGATGGAAGTAATTCGTTCTCTTACCTTTGTACTTTTTTCTTGAGTGATTTGTTGTGAAGCATCCTGCACTTGAAGGAGCAATTTTACTCTTTCAATCGGAGCAACTACAGTTTTTGAAATAGCAGCAGACACTCCGCCCATTGCAAAATCTCTCGCGAACGATTTTACATCAAATGGCGACGACATTTTTAACGTTCGTAATGCGCAAAGCTCTTTATAGTCGAGTGATCAAGTAATCGTTGCCAGCTCCAGTACTCTAATTCGAGAAACAATTACCGAGGAATATTAAACATTTGTGAAAAGATTCGGAACGAATCGAGCGCCCTCTGCTCAAGAAGTCTCCGGAATGAGTTTCTTGTGACGTCACAGCATGAGCTTTAATGAAACATATACTACCAACCAGAGAACCCGTTACTTCATACAAAATTCACTTAAGTTAAAAGACCAACATCATTGGCAAGATCCGTTCAGCTCACGACTAATCCAGAGACTTTGGCCGCCCCGGTGGCGCAGTGGTCTAAGCGAAGGCCTCTGATCATTCGTCCGAACGGGGTCCGGGTTCGAATCCCGATGAGGCATGGATGTTGTGTTTGTCTTACGGCACTGGCTCTCTCCCTTCCCTGGAACCAGTGACCCTAAATTAGGGACGGGCGACTGCTTATAGCCCATTGAGTTGCTCACGGTGGTCGTCAAACCTCCAATCAAAAAAAAAAAAATCCAGAGACTTTGCTTGCGCGGACTGGGCAGCCATATTCTAGATCGCTGGGTCTTATTGCTAACTCAAGAATAAAAAATACATATGCACTTGTACTGAACTACTCTTGTAGAAGAAAACCAAGTCATGCTAAAACGTCAAAGTTTGTTTATCACTTTGACGGTTTCAGAAAAAAGAAACACAAACACACACACAAGGAACAAGTGTTCTGTTGAATCAAACACTGTCTTTGATACAGCCTTCTCTTTCCCTTCTCGACTTTCAAATTTAAGCTCTATCCCTTTCAGCTACCTCAATCCATTTACTACAGTTGCAATTTAAATAATCAATGCAATAAAATCAGATATGCAATCAATAATATGGGATAGGAATTTGAAATTGGTCGTGTTCGTTAATGCATTGAGGTTCACCTAAGGTAAAATTTTAGGGTAGCTTTATATATACATACCAGCTTTTTTATTATTTTGTTTGTTTGTTTCAAACGAAATCTGTATCTGATTTATTATTTTTTGTTCCGTACAGTTACAGGAATTCTTGAACTGCAGTTCTTCGAAAGTAATTAAATAAAAATTAATTTCTGCATTCTTTAATTTTCCTCAATTTATAAATTAACCCTAAAATTCTTGCAATTCTTGACATTTTCAATTTTTTCATGATATTTTTCATACTTAATTTGTTTATGACAAGTAAGTCTTGAAAAATGAAATAAATTTTTGCACATTTGGATTTCTCTTCTGACTAAAAACAGAGACTCTATAGTCTATTACAACGCTGATTTTTTTTTAATTGAAGGTTTAACGACCACCGTGAGTAACTCAATGAGCTATAAGCAGTGCCCGTCCCTAATTTTATATCACTGGTTCCAGGGAAGGAAGAGAGCCAGTACCGTAAGACAAACACAACATGCATGCCACAACGGGATTCGAACCCCGACCCTTCTCGGACGAATGGTCATAAGCCAGCGATTAGACCATTGAATTCAATAAATTCAACTAACTGCTGAATCAACTATCGCAGTAAAATTTACAACAATAAAATAAAATCTTTGATTGTCTCTCTCAGAGAAGACTAACCTTGTCTATTTCCTGCGAAGTAATTTTCTTACTTAAATTTTACTAGAGATCTGCCAAAGTAGATCTCTAGTAAAATTTAAGCTAATATCCAGAGTAACCGCCGTGATTCTCTGGGTCTGCTCATAGCTGTGGAAGGCACTATGGACCGAATTCGTTATTAATCCATCTTTGTAGACCACGTACACCCATACATGCTGATTGTCTTCCCTGGGGTGGATGGGATCTCCCAGCACGACAATGTGACGTGCCACACATCAGGAAATGTACGCGAGTGGTTGGAAGAGCACAATAAAGTCTTCAAAGTATTTCCCTGGCCCCCTAATTTCCCAGACTTACACTCAATTGAGCATCTGTGGGGCCACCTCGATCGTGTTGTTAGCTCTATGGATCCTCCACCCCTCACCCTCCACCAGCTCTAAGATGCTCTGCAGTCACATGGCTCCAAATTCCTGTGAACACCTTCCAGCACCTTACTGAGTCACTCACAGCCCGTCTAGCTGCTGTCCACGCTGCACACGGTGGTTACTCTGGATATTAGCTGATGGTCACAATAATGTCATTCGACCGTGTATAAAACAGTGTGTGTGTGTGTTAGGGGGGGGGGAGGATTGCTAATGCAGAGCGAACTCGGTGTATATACCAAAAGAAAACGGAAATTGTATTTGCATAATGCTAACTCCGATACCATATTTCTTCATTTGTAAACTGTGGCAACGCCGCGGAGCCGCGGAGAGTACTTTCTACTCAAAGTAACGCTGAAAAATATTCGTACCTTACATGAAGTCTAAACACATGGAAATTCCATGGTCTTTAAAATTTATTATGCTTAAATGGTTCAAGGTTGACCAAATTTTTTTTCGTACGCAAAAGAAACGAATAGGAATAGATTTACTAAAGTATGAGTCCTTCTCTAGGTACCCTCCCATAACGTTAACGCACTTGTCTCATCTTCTTGGAATACTGCATTTCATCCATGTAGAACTATTTGGGTTGCTATCTTAGCAATCGTAGGAGACAGTCCTGTTGCTGTTCATCCTTAGTGAATGTCTTCCATCCTAAATGATCCTTATGTGAGCGGAACAGGTGGAAATCACTTGGTGCTAGATCAGGACAATAGGTGGGATGACTAAGGTTTTTTTTTTTTTTTTTTTGATTGGAGGTTTAACGACCACCGTGAGCAACTCAAAGGGCTATAAGCAGTCGCCCGTCCCTAATTTAGGGTCACTGGTTCCAGGGAAGGGAGAGAGCCAGTGCCGTAAGACAAACACAACATCCATGCCTCACCGGGATTCGAACCCGGACCCTTTTCGGACGAATGATCAGAGGCCTTCGCTTAGACCACTGCGCCACCGGGGCGGCAGGGATGACTAAGTATTTCCCAGACCACTGATGCCGCAGCTGCAGTTATGTGAGCCGTGAGTGGCCCAGCGTTGTCATGCAACAGGATGACCTGTTTCGACAACTTTTCTGACTTCTTTTTACGGATGATGAGTCGAAGGTTCTCTTTTAAAAGGGTGGCGCAATACCGAGCACTCAGTTTTCCTCCCTTAGCAGGAAAATCCACCAGGAGTGCCTCATTTGCATCTAAGGATGTAGTAGCCGTTAGCTTTCCTACAGACGGCGCTGCCTTGAATTTCTTTAGCAGCCGGGTAGCCCCGTGGCGCCATTCACAGCTGGCTTGCTTGGTTTCTGAAGTAAAATACACGGTCGAGTCACGTTATTGTGACCATTAGCTAATACAAGAGTAACCACCGTGTGCAGCGCGGACCGCAGCTAGGCGGTCTGGGAGTGACTCAGTAAGTTGCTGGAAGGTGTTCACAGGTATGTGGAGCCATGCTGACTGTAGTGGATCTGACAGCTGCTGGAGGGTGCGTGGTAGAGGATCCACACAGCAGACAACATGATCGAGGTGGTCCCACAGATGCTCAATTGGGTTTGAGTCTGGGGAATGAGTGGTTCAGGGAAGTACTTTGAAATCTTTATCGTGCTGTTCCAACCACTCTCGGACACTTCTATCTGTGTGACACATCTCATTGTCGTGCTGGAAGATCCCATCCTCCCCCATGGAAGACAATCAGCATGTATGGGTGCATGTGGTCTGCAAGGATGGATTCATAACGAATTCGTTCCGTAGTGCCTTCCACAGGTATGAGTGGACCCAGGAAATGCCAGGGAAACATTCCGCAGTGGCTGTCCCCACGAGCTTGTGTTTTTCCAGCAATGGTTGAAGAGTGTTTGTTCTCCGATGTTTCTCGCCTTGTACGCCAACGTCCATCCGTTCGATGAAGCAGAAAACGTGTCTCATCGGAGAAGGCAATCCTTTGCCAATCAGCAGAGGTCCAATTCCGATACTGCCGTGCAAATGTAAGCACTTTCGTTAGCATAAGTGCAGTCACCATCCGTCTGCATCGGAGCCCCATACGCAGCAGGGTTCGCTGAACTGTCGTTTTAGACAGACTTCCGATATCCCCCTGGCTCATTTGGCCAGTGAGTTGCTCCACTGTAGCGTGTCGATCGCCCCTCAAGCACCTTCGAAGCCGACGTTCACGTCTCACATCAACGGCACGTGGTGCTCCACAGTTTCCAAACCAAGTCGCTTATTCGCAACGGTGCCATTTCTCCAAACACGATACGCTTTAACCACAGCAGCACGCGAACAGTTCGCAGACTGCGCTCTTTCAGAAGTACTGCCACTCTTGGCCCGAAAGCCGATAATCAATCCCTCTTTGCAAATCTGTTAAATCGCACCTTTTATGCACGACAGCAACGAGTGATATGTTTTCAGATTGCCTACGGCACACCTTATATACCCTCCAAGCCATCTCACGACACGTGCCTTCTTTCATTGGCTACGCGCTGTTGACGTCAAAAGTAGGAGCTGGTCACAATAATGGGACTTGACTGTGTGTGTGTGTGTGCGTGTAGTTTTTCTACTCTCTTCGTCCCCAGTAAAAATCTTGGATACATGCCTGCCTGGAACTAGTTCTAAATTAGAAAGGGGAGACTGCTTATGTATCACATTGTGTCAGTGAGTTGCTTACGGTGGTCGTTAAACCCTCAAATAATAATAATAATAGTAAAGCCACCGAAGAGCGAAAAGAATAACAGATTTGCAACGGGAAAATAGTTTTTTTTTCAATGTGTTTAATAGGTGAACAGATATGATGTTTACAGAGAGACGGACGGATATTCCCCATATTTTGTGTCACACTTCGAGCAGCAAAAATACCCCACTGTGTGGTGAACAGCTTCACCACGAAAAGAAAAGATCTAGAAAATCGATCAAAGGAAAGGAAAATATATTGCTTTGTATTAATGTTATCTTCTGATTTACACTGGGAATATTTACAATTTTTCTTGCTCTTAAATTACAGGAAACAATAATTGTTGTCGTTATTACTGGATGTTTTCGAGCAGTGTACTTTTACAAATGCTCGAATGGCAACACCTTCCTCGTGCTACATCCCACAGCGACAGAGAGAGAGAGAGAGGGATCTTGCGCCTCCTCCCGTTTTTTTTCGGATCTTACGGAAGAGCAATTGGAAAGGAATGACGTCACGTGAGCGGAAGGAGCCGCCGATCCTGCGCACTTGCGGATTTCGACCTTCTCTTTCTGCGCTGTAAGCCACTACACAGGCACAGAGCACCCTTTCGACCTCGCTCGCCGGCAAAAATCACTGCTCCACCTCGAGTCCCTATTTCTCTACATCTTGCCGGTTAATCCTCAAAATTCAAAATGCCTGTGGATGTGACTTCCTTTCTGAAGGATTTTATGGCCGGTGGTATCGCTGCTGCGATTTCCAAAACAGCCGTAGCACCAATAGAGAGAGTGAAGCTACTGTTGCAGGTGCAGCACGTCTCTAAGCAAATTTCCAAGGAAGCCCAATACAAAGGTAAAGTCACTGATGCTCTAATATGCTTTCATGTAATTTCTCTCATCATAGTCGAATTAATCCCTCGAGAACGTTAGAAATGCTGAATTGTTATCATTTGCTATTACTCGGCGAAATTTGACCTTTGTGGGGGACAAAATTTAGATTGCATGTAATGACCTTTTAAAGGTTAAAGTGAGATAGTCACTTATATTGGACTTAAAAACTATAAAAGTGAACAATAAATATGGTTTATATCTTATAAAATAAAGTTAATAAACGCAACACCAAAAGTGATATTGATTTTTCTTTTCTGTACGATGCATAAATCAGTAATTTGTTGGTAATGGTGTTTCACAGATTCGAACTTATATTCCCACATATCATATGAATAATTTTATTTTATAAAGCAATACTGGATTCACTCAAGGTATAAATTTTTCATATGCTTAAATGCAAAGCATATTCACTCTTTTTTTTTTTTTTTTTTTTATTACCCTACTTTGTTTCCTATACTTCCATAGTCTTCTTTTCACCAATCAATATAAGAAATAATTTAACAACATTTATTTTTACATTATCAAGGCAAGGGATATTTGAACAACTCCTACCTTTTTGCAAAAAAATAACGTAAGTTAACCATGTTGGTTATTTGTACTCAAATAACCAGCATAGCGCATATTTCGACAGTACGTAATTTTTAAATAATCAGTATACGATTCCAAAAATATTTTTTTCATAATAAGCAAAGGACTCTTTTCATAGCATTTTATTTTCAATACGAAAAATTTTATAGCATTCCTGGGAAATATTTTATAGCATTAATCAGCATAAAACATGCCTTCCTGATTTAAATTATTGTCATAAGACAGATGTGGTTTTTACCAGAGCTTCATTTTTGCAAAGATCATTTTAATTGCATTCAGGCTTAAGTCGTTATAAAACAACATGTTAAAACAATCAGAATGTGGTCATTTTAACACCATATTTTAAACAACCGAAGGGATTTTCATTCGAATTGAAATGTTTTTAATAATGCATTTTAAGTGCGTAGCATAATATATTTTTAACTTTTTATTTTTAATTTTCAAGTATTTATTTTAACTTCGTTTATTTTTTTAAATAATCGATATGACACATTTTTTTACACAGCCCTTTCTTTAACAAAGTAGCATGTAGTGTTTAAAAATATATTTTGAAAATGACCAAACGCAACATATCATATTTATCTTAATTGTATTTTTAATAATCAGCATGGGAATCATATGAACAGCTTGGGCCTTTTTATAAAGAGCATGAGGTGTTTTTAAGCAGCATTTAATATTAAGTAAGCGGTACAAGGAGGAATCTAAGAACATTTAATATTTAAAAATTTGTACTACCTGTTTCAACAATGTTTATTTTTAAGTATTCTACTCATGGCGTTTTAACAGCACCTATTTTTTAGAACGATCGGAATAGGACATATTGTAAAATCGCTTAGTTTTAAAATAATTAGAAGACATTTTTACACCATTTTACTTCAATAGTCCGTCTATGACATGTTTTAATAATAATAAGAAAGTTAACTTCATGTGATGGAAAGAATAGAAAAATGCTAAATGAAATTAAGTAAAGCAAGATACTTTTCGCACTTTCTTTATAGATTTTATTTATTTTCAAAGTCAAAGAACGAAAATTTTATAGATATGATGAATATTTGTTCTCTCTCTTCTTTTTAACTGATATTTTTGTCCGTTTGTATTTTGTAATTAACGTAAAATAAGTTTCACAGAAAATTTTCTTTTACTGTAGTTAACTAAAACTCGTTAAATGTTTTCCAATTGCAAGCAGCTTTAAAGTTATGGTTTCTATTTTGTATTTCTTCAAATGCAAATGTTTTTATTTTAAATATAATTAAATCACAGTTTTAGTGACCAATAATTTCTTCATCTCATTTCAAGATTTTTGGTATTACATGACTGAATAGCTTTTGTGATTGATCGGAGTTTCGCCTGATGAAACAGAGCCGTTGCTTATTTATGCAAAGCGTGAAAATATAGTAATTGGGCTGATTTTTTTATGTAATATCTAGCAGCAGTCTGGTGCACTACCACACCGAAGCATGAAGAGACTGTGCGTTCTTTCATAATACTAACTACATAGAGAGCACGCGTTTTTCAAAAATGGAACTTTGCCTGTTCTAAATTTTAAAACAGGCTAACGCAGAGTGGAACTGCGTTAGTCGGATTCATTCTATTAATATTTTGTGGAATAAAGCAAAAAAGCATTAGTGTCATCAATCTAACTGCCCACTAATGGACAACGGAACTGTTGGATTTATTCTGTGAAACGGAATACAACAGATTAACGTAGAAGAAGCTGTTCGAGTCAGCTTTACTCTCTAATGTAGAATGAAGTCTGCCATTCTACAATGCGGTGGAAATCCATACGTCTCAGAGCCAATTTAAAAAGACAAGGGGCCCAGGGGCTGGACAGTATTTTGGGGCCCCCAGTATTAGTGGCACATTTAGGATTTCACTATGAGTGGCTGAACAAAAATACCCAGGAGAAAAGATTCCCTAAATATGATGAGGGAGCCATAAAAATATACCCACCATATTGAAGTGTGTATCTTATGATTCATGGATGAATCAATGTTAGCAAGAAAATGTAAAAAAGGCATGGTTTGAAAAATAGACACGAGTTCAGTTCTGCTGCTGTATTCCCTCCCCCCTTCCGAGAGTTCAGTTTGTTGAAATTATATCGAAGTAGGGGACAAAATAATATGATACAAGTATCATGATTCAAATGAATTCTTAATGTAAGAAAATTTCCCGCAATTACAGATGTGTGCATAGAAACATCTGTAATGCTTTCAAAAGATTTTAGGATGGACTGGAGGCGACTATACTTTTTGCGGACTCTTCCTAAACATGTTAGTAAAATCATGCAATGCATTGATTATGATACGCTTTCCAACATACCAGAAATCATTACTCCAGTTAGGAGGAAAATGGCTGTGGAATAAATCTCGCCCCTGTGCCCAGACTTTTGACCCCATTTCGATTATATTCAATAGAACTGGTTCAGTATACCTTCGGAATAATATACTAAAATTTTGTCACAATAGAAGCATTTTTAGTCAGGTTATGAGGATAATGGCTGTGGAATAAATCTCGTTCCTGTGCCCTGACCTTTGACCCCATTTCGATGATATTAAACAGAACCGGTTCAGTACATCTCCGAAACAACATGATGAAGTTTTGTCTCAATCGAAGCATTTTTACGTAAGTTATGACGCATAAGGGCGATGGAATGGATCCCTCTCCTATGTCCTGACCTTTGACCCCATTTCGCCCATTTTCAAAAGGGTTCTTCCCCAGGTTATCCCCTACCACGTACTAAAGTTTCACAGAAATCGAACCATTTCTACGCGAGTTATCGGGCTGACAGCCATTTCTACCCGAGTTATCATGCGGACAGGCAGACAGACAGACGGACGGACAAAGCTGGAGCATATACGCTTCTTCAACCTACGGTTGGAAAGCGTAGAAAAGAGGAAAGAAATAAAAAAAGAAATTCACGAAGCAGTTTCTTGTGGTTTTTGCTGTGCTATCTGCAAAAAAGAAAAAAGAACTGTTGAGCTGTGTCAATTCTTCAAGCATTCTGCATAGTTATGGGGCTTCTTGAAATTGTGGGGCCCGGGGCTGCAGCTCCCCTAGCCTCCCTCTTAAATGGGCTCTGTACGTCTGCTTTAGTCAACTCGACAACAGGTTTTTTTTTTTATTTATTTATTTATTTTTTTTTTTTTTTTTTTGTGGAACACCATGAGCACACTTAGGGCTATAAACAATGGTCTTGCTATAATTTGGATCCACTGGTACCAGGGAAGGAACAGGTCCATCAGACAAGCACACCACCCATGCCTCCTCCGATATAGGGACCGGGGTCCATTTTGGACGAAAGGTCAAAGGCCAAGGTCTCAGACCACTCGTGCCGCCCTGGTGGCGCAGTGGTCTAAGCGATGGCCTCTGATCATTCGTCCGAACGGGGTCCGGGTTCGAAGCCCGGTGAGGCACGGATGTTGTGTTTGTCTTACGGCACTGGCTCTCTCCCTTCCCTGGAACCAGTGACCCTAAATTCGGGACGGGCGACTGCTTATAGCCTATTGAGTTGCTCACGGTGGTCGTTAAACCTCCAATAAAAAAAAGAAAAGACCACTCGGCCATCAGGCAACAAGACACTACACATAGCAAAGACTTTGCCATTAAGTGTCTGTTCGGATTAAGAAATTTCGAAACTTGAAAAAATAAGTTGCCAGGAAGATTTACGAAAGGCACGGAGCTTATAAAGATGGAGCAACCTGTAAAGCAGAAGTTTTTGTGCGGATTAAGGAGTTTCTTAGCGGAATACATGAAAAAATTGTCCGGCATTTTCAAGCATTGATTCAAAGGTAAGAAATGATTGTAGTTCGGCAGCTAGGAAATAGGCTGAATAAATGGACATGACAAGAGAAACTCTTAGGCTAGTACTGAGCAAAAATATGACCATTACGAAAAATAAAAGTGCCTCAAATCAATACCGCACCCGTTTCTCACACAGCTCTTCAGCTATTTCGGGACGGTAACCAAGGACGTCCGAACTCTTGGGATTTCGCCTCCAACATTTCCAGGGAAATCATTAAAATCTAAAAATTTCGAGATAAAACATAGGTTTATCTATTTCTGCTTGAAAAATGGCAAAGTCAACTTCGAAACTATACTGAATTCTTCTATTCTCGCCCTCCCCCAGAAATTTTTACTCTTTGGCGTCCTTCATGGAAATGTTAGGCTAAAAAATGACAGTGTTGGAGCATTTCCCGGGAGATTTAATGTCCTCAAACAAGAAGGAAACTGATAATTCTTTTCTCTGACATTATTCAGTGGTGAAAACAGATGAAGTGTTTATAATGTTTAGGCGAATTTTTGAACTGTTTTGTCGTTCTTCAGCGTCAGGATGGCGAATATTATAGCTAGAAGCATTTTTTTACATTCAGCTTCATAATTTAACAACTTGGAGGGTTACACATTATTTTAAAATCCGCAATGGTGATCTTATCTTCCCTCAAGCCAGTTAAAATTCAGAATTAGCAAGCGAGGATACGATTATTTTAAAACTATTGTATCAAACAGAAATGAAATTTATCGACATCTTTATCATTAATGCCTCACACTTAATTCCTTCCCACAGAGATTGAAGTAAATGCTGTTTTTTAGGGTCTAACACACAAACATTTCTTGAAAGGCCCGACAGATGGCGTTTGTTTAAAAGAATAAATATACTCAAGCGCCAGCGATGTGCAGCGGAAAACTGGATTCACTTCTCATTCAACCATTCGTGCTGATGAAAGCTGGCTTGCCTTCACGGAATTCTGAATTCACATTTTACTTTTCAAAACTCTGTGTCGCTGCACGTGCTGGAATCACGGGATAATTTACAATATTAGAGACAAAACAAACGAACATGTAGAACGTGTTTCCGATATTCTGTACGATCTTTAGCTTCACGGAGCTTCTTTATTTACGCTTTTTTTTATTTGGGGTGAAACGACCATCAGGCGCAGCTTTATTATTTACGCCTTCTCACAAGATGGCAATGGTACTAGAATACAGGCTCACTCATCATGGATGACTGGTGCGAAGCTCGCGCTTCTGACCTGTCGGCCACCGGGAGACGCACTTCCGTAATAATATATAACTTTAATACTGAGAGAGAACGGGAATAAATGTGTTATTATATTTATCTCTCGAAGCTTTTTAGAGACTTGTAAGTACAGAATGACCAGCTATTTCGTAACACAACAGGGACTACCTACAATAAACTGTTGATCTACTAAGAACGCTGAATTTTCGCGTTTGAACATTGCAGTCACAACACTGAGATAAAAAGGAAACATTTTTTCATCTTTATGAGTTGCGTATTTACAGTTCCGCATTTCCGCCCGCGCAAAATGAGCTCTGCTCTGCGTTGATACCCCTGTATGCAGGGGCGTACTGATAGTCCCCGCAACCCCACAGTGCGGGGGGAGGGGCTCATGGTTAAAAGGGCCTTTAGCCTGAGCAAAAAAATTTTACAAATTTTTTTTGCAGAACTTCGTATGAAACTGTTTAAAGAAATAACCAAAAATTAGGCAGCTTTGAATGAAGTATTAAGAAGAAAAGCATTTTCTTTTTCTCAATAAATACGTGAAATCTTAAGAAATCACTTTCGTTGCTTTTGGTTCAGAAAAACTAGATGACGGGAAATCAGCTATTCAAAAGAACTTGAGGCCCCTTGTAGTAGCCCTTGCTGTTACAAGGGACCTTAAGTTCACAGCCTCTGCAATAGTTTCTATGTAGGTATGTTAACAAGAGAATGGGACAAAAATATCAGTTCAATGAGCGGAATATTTACACCAATAAGGATTAGGTGTTATGTATTACAGTTGTTTGCACATAGATATGGATTCCTCCTTTCCAAATATAATTAACTAAAAGGTGTTCTTCGCGGGGGCAAAAAAATCAGAGACCTGTGTCATTTTTTTATAAAACAAAATATTTTTTTTACTATGTGCAAAACATGATGGCATTATACTAAGTGTATTTTTAACATTCCAGAGTAAATAATGTAAGTAGTTTTACGTTTTGTGCTACAGTTCTTAATCATTACTTAGTTGTTTGTTTACTTATGTTGAGACATTTTGTATAAATCGGAAAAGTCGTTACACTGTCACTCAGCAGTTGCATGTTTTGTGTGTGCAGTCGTGAGGCATTTCAAAAAGCAGACCTTAGTTTTTTAAAATAAAAATTTTTGCACGATATGATTAACTCTGACGTTAGTATTTTTAAGTAATTTGTATCGATAAGCAGGGCAATCAATTTAATTATAACGCACGCATTTGTGTTTAACGCAATAAAGTGAAATAATTTTGGCCTGATAGCGATGTTCCACGCTGTTACCATAATTAACAGCGTGGAACATGGCTATCAGGCTTGTATTGCTGTTCAGGGTAACCACACTCTGTATTGAAGTACTTTTTCCTATTTCATCTTGTTACTTATAATTCTGTATTTTTCACATTTACATCACTCATAAAAAATGTAAATACTTTGTATCACATGCTCTTACGTTTCTTTTTTGTTGCATTTGGTCTGATAAAGCCCACTTCCGAATTTCATCCGAATCGGTTGCATACTTTTCGAGTTATCACGATTTTACCATTTGTTGCTTAATTTATGGAAACCAGTGTACTATGTACTTAACTAACTTGAAAAGATGAAAAAAAAATGGCTACTTCTAAATTTAACTAACCTTTTAATGGATTTGTTGTGACTGCTTTTTTGTTGGAAAGCATTTGAATATTTGGCTGCAGCATGGAGATCTGCAGTTTCAGCTGATCCTCTTGGGTGTCCGTCATTTGTGACCTTAAGGGTGTCTTGGTTAGGGTTAGGAGCTGATTCTCTTGGGTGTCCGTCATTTGTGACCTTAAGGGTGTCTTGGTTTGGGTTAGGACCTGATTCTCTTGGGTATCCGTCATTTGTGACCTTAAGGGTGTCTTGATTTGGATTAGAAGCTGATTCTCTTGGGTGTCCGTCATTTGTGACCTTAAGGGTGTCTTGGTTTGGGTTAGGAGCTGATTCTCTTGGGTGTCCGTCATTTGTGACCTTAAGGGTGTCTTGGTTTGGGTTAGGAGCTGATTCTCTTGGGTGTCCGTCATTTGTGACCTTAAGGGTGTCTTGGTTTGGGTTAGGAGCTGATTCTCTTGGGTATCCGTCATTTGTGACCTTAAGGGTGTCTTGATTTGGATTAGAAGCTGATTCTCTTGGGTGTCCGTCATTTGTGACCTTAAGGGTGTCTTGGTTTGGGTTAGGAGCTGATTCTCTTGGGTGTCCGTCATTTGTGACCTTAAGGGTGTCTTGGTTTGGGTTAGGAGCTGATTCTCTTGGGTGTCCGTCATTTGTGACCTTAAGGGTGTCTTGGTTTGGGTTAGGAGCTGATTCTCTTGGGTGTCCGTCATTTGTGACCTTAAGGGTGTCTTGGTTTGGGTTAGGAGCTGATTCTCTTGGGTGTCCGTCATTTGTGACCTTAAGGGTGTCTTGGTTTGGGTTAGGAGCTGATTCTCTTGGGTGTCCGTCATTTGTGACCTTAAGGGTGTCTTGGTTTGGGTTAGGAGCTGATTCTCTTGGGTATCCGTCATTTGTGACCTTAAGGGTGTCTTGATTTGGATTAGAAGCTGATTCTCTTGGGTGTCCGTCATTTGTGACCTTAAGTGTGTCTTGGTTTGGGTTAGGAGCTGATTCTCTTGTGTGTCCGTCATTTGTGACCTTAAGGGTGTCTTGGTTAGGGTTAGGTAAGAGAATGTAGATTCTCAGCACTAAGTGGTTGAAAAGCAAGAGAGCATTTCTCGTTCATGTTGCCTAAGGCTTTGTTGGTATTCTCTTGCATTTTTCCATATTTTAATTGGATCTTTCTTAGCGTCAAATAAGGTCTTTAAAATGTCATCCCCTGAGATCTCAATCAATTCCATCTGTAGTTCTTTAGGAGCCATGGAGACATCAACTAGGTGAGGTTGAAATGCTAATTTGTGTGTGATGTCATGATTCTTAAAAGTGAGTGAACCTTTCATTGTATTCTCCAATTAATAAGTCTATGATAGCTGCGCGTTCATCAAATGATTGATATGAATCCTTCTGCTCATCAATGACCTTTGCTAACTGGGGAAAATCTTCATCCGAAATTTCCTTTTGAAGAAGAAGGTTATTTCGTTGAATCTTCTTTTACTGTTTAGTATTTTAAGTATCATTTTAAAATTAAGATAAAAGCAATGAAAGACGAACAAAAACACGTTCATAAAATTGAAAGGATTTCCTCTGCAAACTTTGGATTCGCTCAAAGGGCCGCACTTAATGGCCTAGAAGGCCGTAGGTGCCACAACCCTGACCTTGACCCTTGACCTAGAAAACTAAAAGTGCAACAAAGTGTCTGTTCCTACAGAAAGAGCGCAGGAATAAGGAGCCAGTGTTTCTTTCAGGAATTTTGCACCGGGGAGTAAACGAAACCTTAGAGGAGGCAAATTTTCCATTTGCTATATACACTATATTGACAAAAGTCACCGGAAACTCCTTCAAAAGCAAATGAACGGATCAGCTGCGTTGTTAAGATGCGCGGTACAGCTGCAACGGTAAAAAAACAAGCCTGCAGCTGACCGCGATCATATCGCGCCGTGAGGTTGAGTGAAAATGTCGCGGCGGGAGAGAACTGACTTTGAGAAAGAAAAGATTGTTGGGTGTTATATTAGTGGGTTGTCCATAAGAGAAACCGAGAGGCGTATAAACTAACCCAGGTCAACTGTTTTGGATGTACTCAATAACTGGAAGACACATGGCGTGCATGAAGCAGCAAAACATACTGGCAGGCCAAAGAAAATATCAGTGATAGAGGCCGTCGAAGCCTCAGGAAAGTCGTTACAGCTAATCGACAGAGTATTGCACAAGACCTCAGTGTACAGGGGAGTGAAAATGCTGGAACCTCGGTATATACACGTACCATTCGCAGAAAACTTCATTCCATAGGTTACCGTGGTCGTGCGGCTGCTCATAAGCCTTTCATCTCCACTCGGAATGCTAATCGTCGTTTAGCATGGTGTAAAGAACATTATCGTGGTCCATAGATAAATGGATACGGGTCCTATGGACTGATGAATCCAGATACATGATCCATCAGTCTGATGGCCATGTGCGGGTATAGTGGCAGTCGGTGGAACGCTATTTAGCAGCAGTGTACTGTTCCTAAGGTCAAGTTTGGAGCTGGCAGTATACTGTTCCTAAGGTCAGGTTTGGAGCTGGCAGTGTACTCTTGTGGGGGTGTTTTTCGTGGTATGGCCCCGGCCCATTGGTTATCGTGGATAAACCTGTTAACCAGCACGTCTACCTCGATATTCTGGACAATTATGCCCTACCAACTCTGCTACAATACTATGGAACCGAGCCTTGTTGGTACGAGCAGGATAATGCACCGAGCCGTAAAGCAGGGACTGTTATGGCGTGGTTTGACGATAATTCCGTATAATGTGTGGTCTGGCCAGCACAGAGCCTGATCTTAATCCCATAGAACACCTATGGGATGAATTAGAGCGCCGCATAAGAAGTTTGGAACCAATGCCTACTACAAAGCAACAGTTAGCGGCAGCATTATGTACTGAATGGAAGCGCATAGTTATTGCTGTGTTACAAAACTTTGTCGAAAGCATACCTCGAAGGGTCAGTGCATGCATTGAGGTCAAAAGTGGACCGACACCGTACTAATGTATGTCAATAAATGCTATGTTGTGTTTCTTTTCTAGGTTCTTTTAAGTGTCCAGCGACTTTTGTCAATATATATATATACTGTATACACTGAGTGGCCACTTTATTATGACCACCTGAACGTTTTAAGCAAATGAGCCATGGCTGCACGCTGTTGACGCCAGAGGGCGAAGCTAGTATAAAAAGGGAAGGATTAGTGCTTGCGACAGTAGTAGAAGTGATTTTTGGGTGGCGAGATGGGTAAAAAATGCGATTTGATGGACTTTCAACGTGGGATGATTGTAGGAGCTCAAAGCCATGGAGCGAGTATCACTGAAACCGCCGCATTCGTGAAATGTTCCTGAGTAGCTGTTGTTAAAGTGTTTAAAGACTGGACTGTCAGCCAAAAAACTGGGTCTCTACGTGCAACATGTGGCCGTCATTGACTAGTGACTGCTCGGGCGGAACGGAGAGTGTCCAGACTGGTAACAGACAGCAGAAGGGCAACAGTGCAGCAAATTACAGACCATCTTAATCAAGGATCCCCTCAAACGATTTCTGCACGCAATGTTCGCCGTACACTGCATCGGATGGGATATGGCAGTCGAAGGCCTGTTCGAACACCTTTGCTGTCTACAGTTAACAAGAAAAAACGTCTCCAGTTCGCAAAAGGATTGGACAGTCGATAATTGGAAACAAATTATGTGGCCCGATGAAACACGTTTTCAGTTGCACCATGCCAATGGCCGAGTGAGAATTTGGCGGAAACAGCACGAAAGCATGGACCCCAAATGCATTGCTACAACCCTTCAAGCTGGTGGAGGCAACGTTATGGTTCGGGAAATGTTTTTCTGGCATGCTTTGGGCCCTTTAATTCGTGTTGATCATCGTCTGACTGGCACATCATATCTAAACATCGTTGCGGACCAAGTGCATCCTGTCATGCGGATGGTTTATCCCAATGGCGATGGCTACTTTCAACAAGATAATGCGTCCTGCCATAGTGCTCGTATTGTACAGGATTGGTTTCAGGAAGATGCCGGTGAGTTTACTTTGCTTAGGTGGTCCCCAGAATCTCCAGATCTCAACCCCATTGAGAATTTGTGGGATGAAGTTTAACGAGCCATCAGACAGCTGGATCCACAACCCTGCAATCTCAAACTCCTGGAAAGTGCTATTCATCAAGCATGGTCTCAAATTCCACAAACCACCTATCAACAGCTCGTGGAGTCCAAGTACTGAGGGGGTGGTCTTAATGAAGTGGCCACTCAGTGTATATATATATATATATATATATTTAGCTACTATATTTACACATATAGAAGTAATTATTATATATCTAATATAGCTTTCTCCCCAGAAAGTGTTTAATTTTTTTTTTTTTTTTTTTTTTTTTTTGTTAAAATGCAACTTACATTAAAAAAAAGTGCCGTAATTTAATAAAAATGTATCAACTTACATTAGAAAGAATGCTCTCATTTTTCTTCTATTTTTCATTACTTTTAATTTTGTTCTGGTGGATTCTCCAAAACTTCCATTTTTCGTCCCCCCCGCCGAAGAAAAATTTCTATACACCCTTGATATAATAATTACTTCTTCAAACATTTCAAGAATAACAAACTTTTTCAGCTAAAAGTGGGGAGGTTCGGTAGGCCTGAGATTTTTATCCATTAAAATGCATATAACACGCTCTTGATGCTGAATCACGATTCCCAGACAATTAGGTATCATTAGTCTACTTATTATATTTTGAAGAATACCATGCGTTTTAATATACTTTTTAGCAAAATAAGCTGTAATTGTAATCATGAAAGAATACAATTATCCTGTGATGGTTAAATTCAAAATTGATCGGAAACTTGAAGACTTGGTTGTTCTGGGTGGTGTAGTGGTTAGCATACCCGGGCGTTTTCTGGGAGACGTGGGTTCGAGTTCCGCTCCAGGACGATGAAAATTTTCAAGTTTTTTGATATTATCTGACTTACCATCATTGTCACATTTACGCCCAAAATCGGATTGTCATCTTCAAAATTTGTGTAATTGTAGTATTTGAACAAATATTAAAAACATTATAATTAGAGAAATATTTGTAGCAAAGAAACGAAACTTTCTTTTTCATCATAGCCAGAATTTATTAACATTTGGCTCGGAAACCTAAAATGTCTCCGGGAGATGGTTGTTTCCGGGAGGCCTCCCCCCATGTATGCCTGAAAGAAACACCGTAAGGAGCTCCCTCACATCTTGATTTCCGTAGATGATCCGATCAGTTAACATTCCTTTTATAAGTGTCCGACGGATCAGAGGTCACCAAAGTCACGAACACCTTCGCCGAGCTCCACGGACAAATGCATTAGCAATGTTATACGTCCCAATCCCAGCAATTAAAGTAACATCACAACCATGATACCGTGAAAGTTATTAGCATGTCTTCCTATGACACACACACACACACACACACACACACAACTCTCTATCAGCAGCTTCTGTTTTCCCTGGAGGAACTCCTCTCAAGCAGGAACGAAAGTATGCATGTGCTAACTTTTTTTTTTTCTGATTTTAAAAGTATATCATTCATATACTATTTTTTAAAAACGCGCGCACAGATCTTCAACCTTCGAAACATTATTATTTTTTGAGGGGATCCGCACCCATTGCCCCGCCCCCGTCGGTGTGCCACTGGCTCTGCGAGTGAAAGCGACAAGAGATTTATTCCGTGGGCGTTAATTAGGTGAATATTTTTTCTGTGGATATTCTATCTGTTTCACTCAAGATTTCACATTTCTGCTGAGTGAACAATAAGACGATTGTAGTACAATGCAGAAAAAGAAATATTTCTTTATACAGTAATAGAACAGATAGAAATTTTTGGTAGACAGATATTCACATATGGCTTGAAATAGCTAACTCCATCAGTAAATCTACGTTCAAAAATGTTATGAGAATTAGTAAAAAAGTATCTCCAGCAAACAAGTTTGTGCACTTTTTATATATTTATTATCGGTGCCATGCACGCCTCTGGTCTTTGATGAGCTATTTCTTGCATCTGTTCTTTGTTTTTAAACTCTGCAGATCAACAACTTACGCAGCGAATGCTTTTATTATTATAGTTGTTGTTGTGTCGACTTTGTCGGCTAGGGCCGGTGAGAAAAAGTTGGTAATCTTCATGTCAGGTCCGGAAATTCAGAAATTTTCTAGTGATGGGGCAGGGTTCTAGAATGATTAATTTTTGGATTTGGTGGAGCAGTTTTGGTGGCAATCTTAATTCCTCGCGAGATTTTATAGAAAGTTACTTGATACCATTGCGTTTGCCGAAATATCAGCTGTTACGATCTGTGCTATGCTTTGTTTCCAGATCCTTTGGATTTCCATTCGCGTGTTCTCATATTTTGAGATTTTCTCAGAAGCTGCTCTTCGGACGTTTTCTATAGGTGGAAGACGTTTTCTATAGGTGGTCTATAGGTGGAAGACGTTTTCTATAGGTCGGACGTTTTCTATAGGTGGTCTATAGGTGGAAGACGTTTTCTATAGGTCGGACGTTTTCTATAGGTGGTCTATAGGTGGAAGACGTTTTCTATAGGTCGGACGTTTTCTATAGGTGGTCTATAGGTGGAAGACGTTTTCTATAGGTCGGACGTTTTCTATAGGTGGAAGACGTTTTCTATAGGTCGGACGTTTTCTATAGGTGGTCTATTAGTTGTGTCTTCTTCAGTTTTTTTGCCTACAATTACAGTGTCAGGTAAATTGTGGTCAGTGGTCTTGTCTGTAATGATAGGTTTGTCCCAGTATATGATGCAATTATGGCTTTCAAGAATTATTATTAGTACTACTAATTTTTTTATTTTCTCATCTACAGCAATGGCATCTGTAGCATGGTCCACTTGTCAGTACGGATAGGAAGTCAAGTAAAGGCATAGTCACTCATCTTTTAAAAATCGTCGTACAATGTGGCACGTATTGAGAATTACTGCTTCTTGGATTTTAGGACTTAGGTGTTGATGTTGTAGACCTAAAGCATCAAGTTGAGTTATAAGAATCTGAGGAATTATACCAGAGATAATCAATGGACGTATGTGAACTGTTTTCAGCTTCCGCATCTGTTTAATTTCCGTAACCAGGTCCAAATACTTTTTGATTTTTTGTTGCATAGGTATTCTGAATATTGCAGTCTAACAATGGTACCGACTATGACTGCTTCCTTCTACCTTTTGTCATACAGCACTAAACCTGGACGATTGGCAGAGATGGTTACGTCTTTTTTAATCTCACGCTCTCAATATAATTTGTATTAAATAATAACACAAGGAACTGTACACCAACTATATATAAGATAGTACAACTATACTATATATCTGGTTGATGTGCGAAAGCTTGGAAACCTTGATTTTATATACGCCAATAAATTCGGATAACTAGTATAATTGTACTATCTCATATAATTTGTATTGTTTGTTATCTAGTATCTCAGTGGGTTGATATTTATGGTGTGGTACTATTGGCACTGATAGTTCTGTATCGTGCTCTAATTGTTGATGAATCGTCTTAGCAAAATTATTATGTTGCTGCATATATAATCAACGTTTGCTAGCGTGATGTATCCCCCACAGATGTGTTCAATGGTCTCACTGCACATACCACATCTTCCGCATTTGTCATTTTGCAGATCCTCCTTCAAAATATATTTTCTGTAATTTTTGGTAGCAATCATTTTGTGTTGAACAGCCATCATAAACACAATAGTCTCTCCATGTAATTTTTCTCGCTTCTGCCACTGGTGTGTGAAGCTTTCTTTTCAATTTTCGGCCTGTCTAACTGGTTTATTATTATTATTATTATTATTGGTGTTGTTGTGTGAAACCTACAAACCAACAGATTGTGAGTTGAGTTATATGTTTTGAAATTTGCAAACTGATACTGAGTCAGTCCTTCACGTACTGAAATTCGCAAGCTAGTTTGAATAAATCCTGCATTTTTCTTAAATCTGCAATAGATTTTAAATGATTTCTTCATTTTTGGAATCCACATGCAAACTGGTTTTGATTCAATAGCATATTTTCTTTTTATATCTTCAAAATAATACATTTTGAATAGATCCCTTTGCTTCCTGAAATGTATGATCTTGAGTAGGACCTTTTTTTTAACTTTCCCCCTTTTTTTTTAAGCCGGAATCGGCGCCAAGTTGTAGAGAGAAGTTTTCTGACTTCTCGCATTGATGTACAAATATGAAATTGAATCTTTCTGCGCTGTTTCTTTTGTGGAACCAGTGGCTCTAAATTAAGGATGGTCTACATTCGCGTTAGATGCTCATGGAGGTTATTATTTAGATCCTTCCAGGGAGAAAAAAAGGTCCACAAATCTAAAGATTTTGGATCAATCTCATATTGTTTTACATCAACAGACTAATGGAACTTGAACAGGTCCTTTACTTTTCAAAAATTGTAAATCGAGGAAAAAAAAGGTTTAGTCGTAATTACTCGACTGGAAGGTAAATATTCATATTGCAGATTACATTATCAGCGGTGTTGATCGTCGCGGGTTTCTGTTAGTTGGTTCCACGAGCTTGATAGAAACGGTGTGGATGCCATGTTTTTGATAAGTTGCGAAGAGTTTTGATAAACGGTAAAGCCACAGAATAACAGTCAGCGCTCGGACTGGAAAAAGTGACCGTTGTTGAGAGCTACCGTTATTTGGTGGTTAGGCCTAAGTTTACATTGCTAGTCCGTTGCATTTGTACAAAAGCAGCATACCCGCATGAATCTTATGCACTAAGGAAACGTTTGGAGTACTTTCTTGAAATGCTGAATGCTGAATAAAACTCAGTGTAATAATTAAATAAATAATTCATTGTGTACAGGATTTTACAAAAACAGTGCCTGACGTCTGGTCTTAAATAGTTCTAAGAAATAGCAAGCTGGATATTAGGGCTTAGGGACAGAACCAAAGAAAAATGTTAGACAGTGAAGTGTAATTTCACAGTCAGATGTCCGCAATATGGAAACCCAGGAACAAAACCCACAGAGACCAAACCGAGAGAGATACCGCCTCCAGTGGGCAATATTCCAGTCATCAGTAACAACTGCCGCTAGTCTCAAGATGTGGCCGAAACTTACAGATGAGCTGGAGCTTGTCTCGCGTTGAACTGAACTTTAACCTTTTAATTCACTAGATCACACCTTTGTACTCGGCGTAATGCAACCCGTGCTGTCTGAAGCTCAGATACTTTCTAAAATATTTTTTGCCCTTATCTAACCAGTCTCGCCGAAGTTAACAAGGAACTACGTAAAATCCAATCAGAAAGATTGTCGATATATTTGGGAAAAGCAATAAAAGACTACAATTTTTATTTTCTTCCAACCAAGAGTGACACAATGATAATCAAACTTAATGATCGTAAACTCTTCTTTGCTAACTAAATACGTTTCACAAAATTTATTCAATTATTTTGACGTAGGACAACGTCTAACTCTCGCTCGGCCGACTTACGCCCAACCGTCTGTGACGAAAATACTGTAGGCCCCAATTGAAATCGTTATAGCGTTAAAAATACGTGCCTCACACTAATCGTGTTGACATATTCGTAAACAGCATGGAGTCCAATTCGCGTACTGCGCAATACATCGTGCGCGCGACGCTCCCTGTGCGCAGGGAGATGATGCAATATTTCTGGGTGTTCCGCCGCATTAATAGCCCTCGTGCAGCCCCGTTTGACTCAGTCTATCTCGGCAACCGTGAGCGCAACACGACTGTGCGTGGTATCGTTTTAAAGCTCTCGACGACATCTATGCAAATATATGAAGAACATTTCGCAGTGGTTCGAACTGAAAATTTTAGAAACTGGTTTCTTCTGAACCGGTGAACACTTTTTATAATATCGCGGTTTATCTGGACAACCGTGAGTGCAAAACGACTGTGCGTGGTATCGTTTTAAAGCTCTCGACGAGATCTATTCAAATAAATAAAGAACATGTCGCAGTGGTTTAAACTAGAATTAAAAAAAATGTTTTCGTGTGGAGGGGTTAACATTTTCGACAATGCCAGGAATTCGCAGAATGAACGCAAGCAGAAGTGGAGAAAATCAAAACGAGAGGCAAAAGCAAATGATGAGGAATGTAAGAAGCCCAAGAAGACAAAGCACCACGTTGGGGTAATTCGTGTGTCGGTCTGCTTTGTCTTCGCAATGCAACCAGTATTATTTGGAAAAGTTATGCAAGCTACTTTTCATATCATAGACTTGTGTTGGGTACAAAAAATTAAACCAATGTTTTTTTTTTAGGTTTAACGACCACCGTGAGCAACTTATAACGAAGTAAATTTCTCCGTCATTTTTGGTCCACGGGGGGAAACGAACCCGAGTCCACTTATTCCGGAACAAGTCGCTCTACCAACTGAGCTACGCAGACGTTCGTTCTCGCTGCTATCTGCCTTTATGTCGTGTGCGTCCTGCGGGGCAGGCACGTCACCCCCACCCGAAAGAGGGCCGGGGGCACGATCCACGTGTCAGCCAGGACCATGAATCGTCATAGGCAGCCATCCGCTGAAGAACGTGCACTTGAGACTCCCAGTCAATCTGGTGTGTGGAATGCAACATCACACACATTTATTTTTCGAAGCGCTGAAGAAGGGATTCTTTTATTTTTCCTATCTCGCGGTGTGGAAAGAACATCACACCATTGCGAGATATTTAACGGCCGGGTCATCCGGGAAGTTCGGGCGCCATTATAACGAAGTAAATTTTTCCGTCATTTTGGTCCACGCCGGGGATCGAACCCGAATCCACTTATTCCGGAACAAGTCACTCTACCAACTGAGCTACGCAGACGTTCGTTCTCGCTGCTATCTGCCTTAATGTCGTGTGCGTCCTGCGGGGCAGGCACGTCACAAACTCAATAGGCTATAAGCAGTCACCCGTCCCTAATTTAGGGTCACTGGTTCCTGGGAAAGGAGAGAGCCAGTGCCGTAAGACAAACACAACATCCATTCCTCGCGGGATTCGAACCCGGACCCGTTTAGGACGAATGATCAGAGGCCATCGCTTAGACCACTGCGCCACCGGGGCGGAAAACCAACGTTTTGAAACTGTTCTCTACCTGCTCATTTCAACTCTCCGATCTGCAAGTCGTAGTCCTACGTTCCAAATTGACGGCTCAATCAGAAGTGAACCTATCTGTATTATTTTTTTATTTAAATTGTCACTAAATACTCTGGGAAAACTCAAGTTTGTCCGTGTCCCCTCACTCCGGAGTAAGTCGCTCTCCCAACTGAGCTACGCGGACAGAATGTCTCACCGCAGATATGTCGTGTTGACACATGTTTTCACCTCTGTAGTACGTCACAACTATGCAGCATTATTTTTCTCTTTGTGTTAAGAAATAAATATATTTCCCTTTATGCAGTAAGACTGAGACTGTCATTAGAATAAAAGATTCATTTAATATCGATGCGATCTAAAATAATTGTGACAAATAATATAAGAAACAAAAAGTGCATAGGAAGAAAAAAGAATATGCGGGAAAAAGTCGTTTGAGTTACAGTCGTAACTTCAAATTTTGCAAAAGTTTAGATGATGACAAATTTAAAGCACCTGTTAGTGTTTCGCTTCGGTGTTCAGACTCTCTTACAAAATGCTCGCGAAAAGGTCAAACGTAGGTTTCGAAATAAGGAGAATAAAATGGGAACTCCATTTCTTGTGTTTCCGCATTTCAGGAGAAAGTACAGGTATAGAATGCGTTTCGCATGGGCGTCATCTTTGGGTTCTTGCCAAATCGAGACTAACTTCAACCCCCAATAAGAAATTCTTGTTTCTCGTTCTTAAATTACTGCCGAGCGGCTTCTAATAAAAATAATGTGATTTCCCCAGAACTATGATCGAGGCAAATTAAAGCAGATATTTTTGCGGCCAATGAACCGAGAACTGTAAATCACTCGAAGTGAATCGAGTGATGAAGATTTTCAGAGCTTCTGTACTTTCTTGAGGTGGAAAGCCCCTTCTGAGGGCAAGTTTTATCTAGTGTCTTGCCAAAGAGACAGTTTTCTTCTCTCTCTCCATCTCTTCTTTTATATATTTATATATATATATACACCGATGAGTGAGCCATAACATTGTCACCACCTACCTAATAAGCTGTACGACCCCCTTTATCCCGCAAAATAACGGCTACACGGCAAGGCATCGATTCCATGAGATGGCGATAGGTGTCTTGGGGTATCTGTTACCATAATGTCAACAGCAGGTCCTCCGGTTCCCGTACATTTCGGGGTGGTGGTGATTTAGCGCGAACCCACTTTTCTAAGTCGAACCACAAATGTTCGATTTTGTTCATGTCCGGTGAATTTGGAGATTAGGGCATTAACAGAAAATCAGCAACATGTTCCTCGAACCACTCCTTCACGATTCTGGCAGTGTGGCATGGCGCATTTTTCTGTTGGTAATGGCCATCACCAGCAGGGAACCCAGTTGCCATGAATAGGTGAACTTGGTCCGCAACGATGTGTTATGCTGACAGCTGTCGTGGATTGTGCTTTTGGGGTGATGGGGCCTAAAGTGTCACCCCCCCCCAAAAAAAAGAACATCGCCAACACCATAACACCACCGCCGCCGGCCTGTTTCCGCCCAGCAGTGCATCCGGGTGCCATAGCCTCCGTTGGTAATCGGCGTATCCGCTCTCGGCCATCTAAGTGATGCACCAGGAATCTTGATTCACCTCACCATTTTTTGTTTTCAACCATCCACGGTCCAATCCCGACGATCTTGGGTCCATTTCATGCGCTGTTGGCGATGACGTGCAGTGAGCATGGAGACCCGGCTGGGTCTTTGGCTACGGAAGCCCATGCGCAGAAGGCTACGATGAACTGCGTACTGTGGCACATTGGCTTGATCACTAATGCTGTAGCTGCAATGTGCCACAGTCTCCGCTCCCCTCTGGAATCAGTGAGCTGCGGACTACACACGGCTGGACGATGGTTCGTCATTTGCCCATCTGTGTACCACTTTTGATACGCACTCACTACAGCGGCACGTGAACAACCCACAAGCCCGGCCGTTTCCGAGATTTTAGAGTTCCAAGGCTCAGTGCCATCACAATTTGTCCTTTATCAAACTCCAATAAATCTGCTTCTTTTCCCATTCTGACTCCGAACAATCTACTAGCCGAAAGACGGTCCTCGAGTTGTATATATACTGCTCTGTGAACTTCACCTGCGCCACAGTTCGGTCTCCAGGCGCGCTCATTTGTCTAGGATGGGCGTGGTTATAATGCAATGGCTGATCGATGTACTTTGTGAGTCCCTTAATTAATATAAAAAGCTAGGGGGAGCATTTGTTCTAATTTAAGTTTAGCAACACCAAGGAAGGGAAAGAACTACAGTCAGAAAATGAATGATGTCTACAAATTCAGTCATCAAAATCCTAAATTTAGATTCTTAACGTGATAAGTTAACACTATAACGACTCGGATACTGAGTGACTAGAAAGCAGGAGCAGTTGATGTATAATGTGCTACGATTCTTTTTTCCATAGCTACGTGCATTATTATATGATAGCAATTCGGATGCTCAGTGACTATATAACGAAGTGAATTTCTCCGTCATTTCTGTCCACGCTAGGATTCGAACCCGGATCCCCTCATTCCGGAATAAGTCACTCTACCAATTGAGCTACGCGGACGTTTTATTCTGATTCCTACCTGCCTTTATGTCGTGTGCGTCCTTCTGGCAGGTACGTCACATCTCCTGGTACGTTACAACTAGAAAGTATGAGCGGCTGAGATGCAAAATATATATCACGATTGTGGTTTCCATAGCTACGTGCATTACTATATAATAGCAATTCGTATGCTGAGTGACTAAAAAGCATGAGTAGTTAACATCTAATATGCCAGGATCATGGTTTCCATAGTCACGTGCACATTATAACGATTCGTATGCTGAGTGACTAAAAAGCATGAGTAGTTAACATCTAATATGCATGACATGGATCATGGTTTCCATAGTCGCTGCACACATTATAACGATTCGTATGCTGAGTGACTAAAAAGCATGAGTAGTTAACATCTAATATGCCAGGATCATGGTTTCCATAGTCACGTGCACATTATAACGATTCGTATGCTGAGTGACTAAAAAGCATGAGTAGTTAACATCTAATATGCCAGGATCATGGTTTCCATAGTCACGTGCACATTATAACGATTCGTATGCTGAGTGACTAAAAAGCATGAGTAGTTAACATCTAATATGCCAGGATCATGGTTTCCATAGTCACGTGCACATTATAACGATTCGTATGCTGAGTGACTAAAAAGCATGAGTAGTTAACATCTAATATGCCAGGATCATGGTTTCCATAGTCACGTGCACATTATAACGATTCGTATGCTGAGTGACTAAAAAGCATGAGTAGTTAACATCTAATATGCCAGGATCATGGTTTCCATAGTCACGTGCACATTATAACGATTCGTATGCTGAGTGACTAAAAAGCATGAGTAGTTAACATCTAATATGCCAGGATCATGGTTTCCATAGTCACGTGCACATTATAACGATTCGTATGCTGAGTGACTAAACATGCCAGGATCATGGTTTCCATAGTCACGTGCACATTATAACGATCTAACTATGCATCTAATATGCCAGGATCATAGTCACGTGCACATTATAACGATTCGTATGCTGAGTGACTAAAAGCATGAGTAGTTAACATCTAATATGCCAGGATCATGGTTTCCATAGTCACGTGCACATTATAACGATTCGTATGCTGAGTGACTAAAAGCATGAGTAGTTAACATCTAATATGCCAGGATCATGGTTTCCATAGTCACGTGCACATTATAACGATTCGTATGCTGAGTGACTAAAAAGCATGAGTAGTTAACATCTAATATGCCAGGATCATGGTTTCCATAGTCACGTGCACATTATAACGATTCGTATGCTGAGTGACTAAAAAGCATGAGTAGTTTACATCTAATATGCCAGGATCATGGTTTCCATAGTCACGTGCACATTATAACGATTCGTATGCTGAGTGACTAAAAAGCATGAGTAGTTAACATCTAATATGCCAGGATCATGGTTTCCATAGTCACGTGCACATTATAACGATTCGTATGCTGAGTGACTAAAAAGCATGTGTAGTTAACATCTAATATGCCAGGATCATGGTTTCCATAGTCACGTGCACATTATAACGATTCGTATGCTGAGTGACTAAAAAGCATGAGTAGTTAACATCTAATATGCCAGGATCATGGTTTCCATAGTCACGTGCACATTATAACGATTCGTATGCTGAGTGACTAAAAAGCATGAGTAGTTAACATCTAATATGCCAGGATCATGGTTTCCATAGTCACGTGCACATTATAACGATTCGTATGCTGAGTGACTAAAAAGCATGAGTAGTTAACATCTAATATGCCAGGATCATGGTTTCCATAGTCACGTGCACATTATAACGATTCGTATGCTGAGTGACTAAAAAGCATGAGTAGTTTACATCTAATATGCCAGGATCATGGTTTCCATAGTCACGTGCACATTCTAACGATTCGGATGCGGAGTGACTAAAAAGCACAAACGGTTGAGATGGAGTATGTCATTTCCATAGCTATATGTACGAGTTCATATGACTAAATGGTAATGTCTTAGCAACAGTAGACTATTTCATGCAAATAAGCTGATTCGTCATCCGTTATTTTTACAATACTGCATAATCAAGTGCGAACGACGATACTTCCAGTATTACTTCACAATACGTTATTGAAGGCCTAGCGTAGAGCGATACACGTAACGGAAGGATACACTGAATTTGAGTGTGGAACGATAATTGGTGCACAAAAGAGTACCGAGTATATTTGCAAAACTGTTGTATTTGTGGAATATGGAAGACCAACAACACTAAGAAGTGTACACAGAGTGGTTGTCTCAAGCACAAACCCGGTATTGATCACATGACCTGTTGTTGGATACAGTTAGTGAACGCCCGAGGAATGAGGAGGGCAGTCATATTTGTAAGGCCCAACAGACGTACAACTGAGTCGAATAACGGAGGATTTAAATCAGGGATAGTGCTAAGCGGCACCCAAGCCTGCGTTAGCACAGAAGATGCTGTCTGCAGCGAACATGACAAAATTTCTCCAATGGGCTCAGCACCACCGTAGGTGGTCCGTAAATGATTAGAAAAAGGTCATGCAGTTTGACATACCGCGTTTTCAAATGCGCCACGCCAATGGACTGTTATAATTTGGTGTCCAAAGCATGAGATTTTAGATCCATCTATAGCTGTGATTACTCACCAGTCTTCAGGAGGCGATGCAATAGTATAGTGTACTTTCATGATGTATTTTAAAGCACGTTGGTTCGAGCGGACCCATGCCTAAATATCCAAAGCGAATTTAAGTTGATCAGCTTCATTCAAATGCACTTACATCAATGAGCCATTACATTATGACCACCCCCATTCTAGAAAAATGAGCGCCTCTGGATGCCCGAACGGTGGCGCAGGTGAAGTTCACAAAGCAGAATATTTACAACCCGGGGACCGCCTTTAGGTTAGTAGAGTGTTTTGAATAAAAATGGGAAAGGCTGCCGATTTATCGGAGTTTGATAAAGGATAAATTGTGATGGCATGGCGCCTCGGAACTACAATCTCGGAAACTACGTAGTTTGTCATTGTTCACGTGACCCTGTAGTGAGTACGTATAAAAAGTGGTGCCCAGATGGTCAAACTACGCACCATCGTCCGCAGCTCATTGATGCCAGAGGGGAGCGGAGACTGTCGCGCATTGTTCACAGCGACTCAGGGGCCAATCACCCGCAGCTACAACAGTGGTGATCAAGCCAATGTGTCACAGCACACAGTTCATCGCAGCCTTCTGCGCATGGGCCTCCGTAGCCGAAGACCCAGCCGGGTGTCCATGCTCACTGCACGTCATCGCCAACAACGCATGAAATGGACCCAAGATCATCGAGATTGGACCGTGGATGATTGGGAAAAAGTGGACTGGTCTGGCGGATAAAGATTCCTAATGCATCATGTAAACGGCTGAGCGCGGATACGCCGATTATTATCAACGGAGTCTATGCCACCTGGATGCACTGTTGGGCGCAAACAGGCCGACGGCGGCGGTGTTATGCTGTGGGCGATGTTTTCTTGGGACATTTTAGGCCTCATTATCCCAATAACGCAATCCCTGACAGCTATCAGGTACCTGGAAATCTTTGGGAACCAAGTTCTTCCACTCATGGCAACTGTGTTCCCTTCTGGTGATGGCCATTTCCAACAGGATAATGTGCCATGCCACAACGCCAGAGTCATCAAGGAGTGGTTCGAGAAACATGCTGGTGAGTTTCTGTTAATGCCCTAGCCTCCAAATTCACCTGACATGAATCCAATCTAGCATTTGTGGTCTGACTTGGAAAAGCGGGTTCGCGCTAAATCACCACCACCCCGAAATGTGCGGGAACTGGAGGACCTGCTGTTGACATTATGGCACCAGGTACCCTAGGATACATATCGCCACCTCATCGAATCCATGCTTCGCCGAGTGGCCGCTGTTTTACGAGCTAAAGGGGGTTCTACAGCTTATTAGGTAGGTGGTCATAATGTATTGGTTCATGGGTGTATTCTGCATTTCCTTTGTGATGGATGTTATTGGTAGGGCAATGCACCGTACCACAATGTTTACAGTGTCTCGTGGTGATTTCAGGGATATGATAAAGACTTTTTCCCTGCTTCATTGGCAACCGCAGTACCCAGATCTCAATCATATGAAGCATTTGTGAAGTCTAGCGGAACATCAGACGTCTGCTGAATCCACTGCCATTCAATCTGTTGTGTATGGATAATATCTGCGTGAAAAGGGTTCCAACTGAGACCACGTGTTTTACAGTTGCGATTCGTGCTGTGTACTTGCACTTCGCCACATACAACAGTACCTCATAGGCATGCTATGATTTATCTATGTTTTCTTAAGACGTTTAAGACACTCTTTCCTGCGAAGTGTGGAGACGATCTCGTTTTGTGCCCTGTGTCGTTCAGTGAGTGAGGACGGTTTTCCGGTCCGGTTCTGTTGGATTCCCAGACATTTTAGGATCCAGGAGGATGAGTGCATTACCATAGTAATGCTGTTGCCAGATCTCTTTCCTCATTGGTCGTCACTGTCTTGCCATTGTACCACCGAGAATTCAGAAATGTTTTCAAGAAGTATAGTAAACACGGATGGCAAGGTCCGTGGGAACAACAGGTACGAAACCTACATCGTACTAAGCTAGTGCTTGGATTCTGTCGTTTAAGCATTCATCACAACCGTAAAGAGGAAGTTTTACTCATACGCTTCCGTATTTGCATTGTCTCACTCACCATTACTTACTGTGTGGCGACACTTTCTCTATGTGTGAGAGCTGCAATTCACGTATAGCTATTGTTCATATTTTGTGTACGTGTCGTCGTTTTTTGTTTTGAGAGGTTTGCTTTCTTCTTTAAACCTCTAAGGCACCAGCGAGTCTTTTAAACGATGCTTTCTTCCACGATTTCGTGTTTACATTGTATTGGCTTATTTGGGTATGTGTTGTCCTTCTTTGCTATGAAAGTTGATCTGTTGCTTTCAAGATGTTAAAGAGTGGAGTCCCTACGGTCGTATCTGGCACTTTTATAAATATAGTGTGTCACTCCGGAGGCGTAGTGGTCTAAGCACTGACTTGTGACCAGTCTTCCGAGATGGGTCTGGGTTTGAATTCCGGTGAGGCATGGATGTTGTGTTTGTCTTACGGCACTGGCTCTCTCCCTTCCCTGGAACCAGTGGCCCTAAATTAGGGATGGACGACTGCTTACAGCACATTGAGTTGCTCACAGTGGTCGTTGAATGCCCAATCAGAAAAAGAGTTATCAGAGGAGGATAAACGCAGCTCAGCACCGCATTACAAGCTAATTCCTTGAATTTTAATAAAGCATTGAACATCAATGTTTTAAACGGTACTATCGATGTTGCTTTAATGTGTAATCACATATGTTTAATTTCAAAGTTTCTCGCCGATGTTCGTATAAATAACGTTCGTTTTTGCAGCTGACACTTGTTATTTAGAAATACACAGTCGTATCAGAATAATATGACCACCTACCTAATAACGGGAATACCACCCTTGACCAGGACGACGAGACTGTGTGGCATGGACGAAATGAGGCTCTGGAAGATTACCCGAGGCACACGTGCCTATTCGGACTGCAACAGAGCACGGAGGACCCGGAGATGATATGGTTGTGGGTCGGCACGT
The DNA here is from genome assembly GCA_039090855.1 of Macrothele yani. Classification (NCBI taxonomy): domain Eukaryota; kingdom Metazoa; phylum Arthropoda; class Arachnida; order Araneae; family Macrothelidae; genus Macrothele; species Macrothele yani. The sequence continues at coordinate 12,677,506 of CM077003.1, read as the reverse complement.
CGAACTTGTCGATCCAGATAGTCCTACAAGTGCTTTTTGGGGTTGAGATCGGGGGATTTCGCCTCCTAAGGGAGAACGCAGATATCGCTGTCTTGTTCCAGGAACCAGTCATGTACCCCCTAGCGACGTGGCACAGCGCATTGTCTTGTTGGAATACACCAACACCTCCAGGGTAAACGTCCAACATGAAGAAATTCATGTGGTTAGTGAGGATGGACAGGTAGCCATTAGCGCTCAGGTACCCATTCAGTGATACCAGCGGTCCCAGGTCATACCGGAAAAACATCCCCCAGATATGCTGTTGGTTCTCGTATGTCCGGCTGTTGGTTCTCGTATGTCCGGCTGTTGGTTCTCGTATGTCCGGCTGTTGGTTCTCGTATGTTCGGCTGTTGGTTCTCGTATGTCCGGCTGTTGGTTCTCGTATGTCTGACGCCGTATTCACACGGCGTCAGACACACGAGGGCCAACATGTGGTTAAGACACACGAGAGCCAACACGTGGTTAAGACCACGAGAACCAACACGTGGTTAAGACACACGAGAACCAACACGTCGTTAATGACGCACGAGAACCTACACGTGGTTACGAAACACGAGAACCAACACATCGTTAAGACACGAGAACCAACACGTCGTTAAAATACACGAGAACCAACACGTCCGTCACTTCTGTGAAGTAGAAACCTCGATTCGTCGGAGAAAGCAACCTTTTCCCCTCTCTTCCACTGTCCAATGACGGTAGTCCCATGCGAACTGCAGACGTTGTTGTTGATGGTCCTGGGTTAACATTGGCACCTTGGAGTAGCGTCAACTCCAGATACCCATAGGTAACAGGGTTCGCTTTACTCTTATCGGGGACATGTACCTGGGTGCCGTAGCGTTCATTTGTGTGGTCAATTGCTGCACTGTTTCGCATAGTCTGCCTTTTGCCATTCGACGGAGAGATCGTTCTCCTCTGGGGTCAGTGGCCTTTGGGACTCCACAGTTATGACGTCGAGAGGTACTCTGTGTGCCAGCGGTCCATTCGTGGCACACCCTTACTACAGCATCTCGCGAACAGCCCACCAAGTCTGCTGTTTCTGCGATACTTTCACCCTAGGCGCGGTAACCGATGATCACTCCTTTTTGAACATCCGTCAAATCACTACCTCTGTCCATTGTGCTCACGTGGCGCACTATGGCTCATCTGTCCTGGCCAGTCGCTGATATCTCCGTGTGGTCGACCTTGTCACGTGCACTCTGTGACGCTCCTGGGCGAGTACACTGTGATTCCGGGGGGGGGGTCATATTATTCTGATGCGACCGTGTATGTTCGTCTGTTCAAGCAGACGTGAAACACTGCTGTGGATTTATTATTCTGATAGGATGGTGGGCGTTCTTGACTGGCAAAGAAATTTGGCGACATAGAATGTGACCTGTAAAACTATTAAACATTACTTGTTCTATTCAAGTCCATGAAATTTATCATTTACTTTTATCAGTGAATCAAACTTTTGTTATGTAAAATTTATTAGGCGGTTGGAAAGTTACCCCCCCTCGCTTTTTTGTATTTTTTTTGCGGAAAGCTGGATATTTCTTAACTCTTTCTTTTTCTTACATAAAAAAAAATCTGTACTGTGATTGTTGGCATCTTCGTTTCATTTTAATGGCCGCAAAATATAAAAACTGTACTATCATTGATTTTTTTACTGTTGTTTATGGAGGGGGAAATTTTAAGTATTTCAAAGGTTTCAACTTCTTTTCATTTATCGATAAAAAAGCAACTGAAAATTTTTTCTTTCCTTACTGATGAGAAAAGTGAATATATTTATATTAATATATTCTTTTTCTTTCTTCAAGGAAAGCCCATAGCATATCCATTTATTTTTTTCAAAGAGAAAATCTGAGGAATTTTTCATTTTGTTGTAAATGAAAAATTCCAAAAAATTTGAAGAATTTTTTATTTTGTTGTAAAGGGTGTTTCCAGTGGAGTTTATTTTTTTTTTTAATTCTTTATTGACAATAAATGTTTGACAATTTTCTAAAGAAATGTTTTTTCTTTTTTACGCTTTCCAACCGTAGGTTGAAGAAGAGTATATGCTCCAGCTTTTTCCGTCCGTCTGTCCGTCCGTCTGTCGGCACGATAACTCACGTAAAAATGGTTCGATTTCGATGAAATTATAGTATGTGGTAGGGGACCACCAGGGGATGAACCCTATTGAAAATGGGTGAAGTGGGGTCAAAGGTCACGACATAAGAGCGCAATTCATTCAATTGTCCTTATGCGTCATAACTTGCGTAAATATGGTTCGATTTCAATTAAAGTTTAGTATGTGGTAGGGGACCACCTGGGGGCGAACCCTATTGAAAATGGGTGAAGTGGGGTCAAAGGTCAGGACATAGGAGCGGGATGCATTCCATTGCCCTTATGCGGCATAAGGTGCGTAAAAATGGGCGAAATTTCGATGAAACTTTAGTATGTGGTAGGGGACCACCTGGAGAGTAACCCTATTGAAAATGGGACAAATGGAATCAAAGGTCAGGACATAGGATCGAGATCCATTCCATCGCCCTTATCCCACACTATTAAGGTGGACGTCAAGTAATTTTGCTTCCTATATTTCCAATGGAAAACCTTTTGTACACATTTCCTTCACAATTAGTGTGTTCCCAAGGATGGAAATTTGAACATCGATTAAAATAACTTCATACTATAACTTGGAATACTTAACATTTTGTAAAACATAAGCATAATTATATTAAAAAACAATAACGTTTCCTTTGGTGGTGTTGAAACCAGAAAAAAGATGGCGCGATCTGTGCTTTGATGACGTCAGTGGACAAATAAATGTTGGATTGCATAATTACGGTTATGGTTTAGAAAATATTAAGTATTCCAAGTTATGAAATGAAGCTATTTTAATGGATGTTCAAATTTTCATCCTTGGGAACGCATTGTTTGTGAAGAAAATGTGTACAGAAGTTTTTCCATTGGAAGTATAGGAAGCAAAATTACTTTGCCGCCCCGGTGGCGCAGTGGTCTAAGCGATGGCCTCTGATCATTCGTCCGAAAGGGGTCCGGGTTCGAATCCCGGTGAGGCATGGATGTTGTGTTTGTCTTACGGCACTGGCTCTCTCCCTTCCCTGGAGCCAGTGACCCTAAATTAGGGACGGGCGACTGCTTATAGCCCATTGAGTTGCTCACGGTGGTCGTTAAACCTTCAATAAAAAAAAAAAAATTACTTGATGTCCACCTTAAAGTAGCAATTCTTGTATGTATGTATGTACATTTTATTTTGAAAACGGCTCTAAGAATTTTGATGAAAGTCGTTAACCTACAGTTTTCTGGTACTAGAAATCGATTTGGCTTGATCTCGACTTTAGGATAATTCGTTTAATACCCACCCTGAATTATTACGTTTTTATTGGCATGGCGTCGTTCCATTAATGTTACCAATGCTTAGAAATCTTATGACATCACAATCTCGCGCTTGAGAATGCTGGCGCGCGGTCACGCCGTCGGTCTCATTGCGTCACGCGTTGTGTGTGAATCTTATTAAAGTTTTATGACGTCACAATCTTGCGGCTAGCAGATGGTCGCGATTCCCATCTGCCTCATTACGTCACGCGTTGTGTGCGTATGTCCGTCCGCACGATAACTCGCGTAACAATCGTTCGATTTCGATTAAATTTTAGTATCTGGTAGGGGATCACCTGGGAAGAAACCCTATTTAAAGTGAACGAAATGGGGTCAAAGGTCAGTACATAGGAGCGGGATCCATCCCACTGCTGTTATGCGCCATAACTAACGTAAAAAAGGATCGATTTCGATGAAATTTTAGTATGTGGTAGGGGACCACCTGGCGACAAACCCTATTGAAAATGGGCGAAATGGGGTCACTTCCATCGTCATTATGCGTCATAACTTACGTAAAAATGCTTCGATTTGGATAAAACGTTAGTATGTTATTGGGGCCAGCCTGGGGACGAATTCTGTTGAAAATGGGCGAAATGGGGTCAAAGATTAGGACACAGGAGCGGGATCTATTCCATAGCCCTTATGCATCATTACTTACGTAAAAATGCTTCGATTGCGACAAAACTTTATCATGTTATTTCGGAGGTATACCAAACGGGTCCTGTTGAATATCATCGAAATGTGATCAAAGGTCAGGGCACAGGACCGAGATTTATTCCACAGCCATAATTTTCATAACTTGAGTGATAACTTGAGTAATGATTTCTGGTATGTTGGAAAGCGTATCATAATCAATGCATTGCATGATTTTACTAACTTGTTTTCTTCTTGATGTGAACAATCAGTATTGCGTTATTATTTTTTTTATTCCTCTGTTGATGGAAATTTGGGCATGACTTTGGCGACATTTCTTTTTCTCCCTCATTCATGGAAAATGTTGAGATTTTTTTTTTTAATTTTTTTTTGTTCAGTGGGAACAAAATTCCTCAAATGATATCTTCTTTTGTAGTTTGCTGATGAAAAGCAGTGGCACACCCAGGAATTCCTGTTGGGGTCGGGAGGGGCTATATATACGAAGGTGAATCAAAAAGTAAAGTCAATGCTCTAGTTATGTAGGCAAACAGAGCTACGGCAGATTGCTACTTGGAGAGGGGAGGGCACGTGATCTTGACACCGGGCGGATGCAATCGCTAATATTCTAACCGCAGTTAGCCAGCAGTTCTAAGGCGGCAAACATGGCCGCTCGTTTATCGGAATGTTTCATCATCGAGCAGCGAAGTGTAGTGAGAGTTTTATGGACAGGTATGTAACCCTCTAAAATTCATCGTAGGATACTTGTACAATATGCGGAGAACAAGTGTATGAGCCAGTGACATGAGTACAAAAGGATAGAAAAGTTTCAACCCAGTAGAACGAATGTGTTTGATGAAGCTCACTCGGGCCGTCCGTCGACCTCTCGCACAAAGGACCATCTGGATCGCATTCATTAAAGAAGACCCCCGGGTTACTCTGTCTGAGATCAAACGATTACAGCGTACAGGTATTATCAAGTTCAAACGATTACATTGTACAGGTATTATCAAGAACTTGATAATACCTGTACGCTGTAATGGTTATACATGAGAAGCTATCCCCCAAACAGTAGGCGTTAGTCAATCGACGTCAGCCTACACTTCTCCGTGAAAACGCGAAACCCCACGTTGCACGTTAGACGATCTGGAAGCTGTAAGAGTGGAGGAACGAATCGTAACAATAGTAGCTGTATAAGAACAACGCCATCTTTTGCTTTGTTTTAGATATAGACCTAGAGAACCAAATGTAAGATAACAATAGCGGATTAATAAATCAAAACAGTTTTTCTCCATCTACAGTAGAAACTTAATAGATCATAGCAAATGCATTGAACTTTGAATTTCGCTTTCTCTAAAGGGGACTGTCCCTCCCAAGGTTGAACTCTGCGGTTGAGTTAGCTTGGAAATCTGAAATCTGAATGAATGGAATTAAAATCTGTTTTTAATGTTCTGTTCTTGTTTGGTTTAGTATCGACGGCGTAAGTAAGTTTTGAGCATGAAGCACAAAACAACCTGAGTAATAACCTTTGCGAAAGGAAGGTGATGGTTTCATAGAGCAATTCCTGAATGTGTCTGAATGAAAACATTTCCTGATATGTAGGTTATTACCAAGCAAAGGAAGCAGTATAGGGGCAATATTGTTATTTAATAGTGTGCTTCCCGTTATGTATTTGAAATTTGGCTTCTCCTCTGTCGAGGGAGGAAGTACAGCTATACTCGAGGCAAAGCTAACCTGACTACACTGATAATGCTGTGAAGCCGATTTACCGAGAAGATATATCTTGTGTTTAAGTATTTCACAGGGCACTAATCGGGTGACATGTGTAGTGGACCCTTCCCCCTAAGGGTGACTTAAGGCAAGACAAAAGGAAACCTTCCGCGTTCCATCACGATGTCGCCCTTCATACCCTACACCTTTTTTCAATCTTGCAGACCACCAGACAAACGATTTCTGAAAGAGTATTTTAAAACATTAACCACGAAGAAAAGACCCAGCCATTATCTCCCCCTTACCCTCAGGCTAATACAATTCTCCTCTCCCGCTCGCAGAAAATAACCCTGTATAGCTTCTATTAAGCAAAACAGAAGTGACAATGACGTCGCCGAAATGCGAATATTCGTATTTTTTAGAAACGCGACCGAAACTAGAATCTTCGGTTTTTTTTTATATACGTACGTACGACATTTAGAACATCTACAGTACACAGGCGAGCCACATTATTGTGACCACCTCCTACTTTTGACGTCAACAGCGCGTAGCCAATGAAAGAAGGCACGTGTCGTGAACTGGCTTGGAGGGTATATAAGGTGTGCTGTAAGCTATTTGAAAACATATCACTCGTTGCTGTCATGGATAAAAGGAGCGATTTATCAGATTTGCAAAAAGGGATGATTACAATTATCGGCTTTCAGGCCAAGGGTGGCAGTATTTCTGAAACAGCGCGGTTTTGAACTGTTCGCGTGCTGCTGTGGTTAAAGTGTATCGTGATTGGACAAATGGCACCATTGCACGTAAGCAACGTGGAAACTGCTGAGCACCACGTGCCATTGATGTGAGAGGTCGGCTTCCAAGGTGCGTGAAGGCCGATCGACACGCTACAGTAGAGCAACTCACTGGCCGAATGAACCAGGGGGCAACCGGAAGTGTGTCTAAAACGACAGTTCAGCGAACCCTTCTACGTATGGGGCTCCGATGCAGATGGATGGTCACTGCACCTATGCTAACGAACGTGCATTGGCAGAAAAGGCTTACGTTTGCACGGCTGTATCGGAATTGGACCTCCACTGATTGGCAAAGGATTGCCTACACCGATGAGTCACGTTTTTGCTTCATCGAACGGATGGACGTTGGCGTATAAGGCGAGAAACATCGGAGAACAAACACTCTTCAACCATTGCTGGCAGAACACAAGCTGGTGGGCGCAACGTTATGGTTTGTTGAGTGTTTTCGTGGCGTTCTCTGGGTCTACTCATACCTGTGGAAGGCATTATGGACCGAATTCGTTATGAATCCATCTTTACACACCACATACACCCATACATGCTGATTGTCTTCCCTGGGGCGGAAGGGATTTTCCAGCACGACAATGCGACGTGTAACACAGCTAGAAATGTCCGAGGGTGGTTGGAAAAGCGCGATGAAGACTTCAAAGTACTTCTGTGGCCCCGTGATTCCCCAGACTTAAACCCAATTGAGCATCTGTGGGATCACCTTGATTGATTTAATCGCTCTATGCATCCTCCACCAGGCACCCTCCAGCAACTGTCAGATGCACTGCAGTCAGCATGACTCCACATACCTTTGAACACCTTCCAGCATTGAGTCGCTCCCAGCCCGTCTAGCTGCTGTCCGCGCTGCGATCGGTGGTTACTCCGGATATTAGCTGCTGGTCACAATAATGTGACTCGACCGTGTATATCCATGTGCTTTTATAGGTCTCCGTTCAAGCCTGAACAGGAGTTTTTCAACTGGAGCGATATTATACAGTGGAAGTACACACTCCGTAGCTTTAACTGCATAGTCAGATTAGCTTTGTCCCGAGTATAGGTGTTGCGCTCAACACTTAGTTGTTTCACTGGCGCAAACGCCGGGGGAAAAAGTAAAAACTCATTATAAATTCATCTTTATCTTTTGTCCCGCAATATTTATAACAGTGAATTATGTCCAATTAAAAAGTTTGGCGAAGTATTTTTAATTTTCCCGGCTATGAAATACACATACCGGCCGCTGAATTAGAAACTTCCATTCAATACCGGACTGAATCTCCTTTAGACCGGTTTACACCATGTATACCGTTTGGCATAGATTCTACAAGGTGTTAAATTGCATGTACGTCTACGAGATACCAGGCATTCACCAGACAGTACTTTAACTGGTTCAGATTTGAAGGAAGAGGACTTTGCTCCCGGATCGATTTTTTAATATGTCCCGTACAGTCTCAATTGGGTTCATATACGGGCTTCGTGGTAGCCAGGGAAGATGGTGGAATTTGCTGTCGTGCTCGCTGAATACATCTTGTTGGTGATGGACGGTATCGTCCATGAAACAGCCATCACCTGCTGGATAAAAAGTCAACATTGCAGAATAGACTTGATCGGCAACAATGTTTACATAATCCTTGGAGAATACCTGATCTTCGAGCAATATCAGTGGGACTAGATTCCGTACCAATAGGACTTGCCCCACACCATGACACCACCTCCAGAACCGTGAGTTGTGTTTACAAGGCAAGCTGCGACTACTGCTTCATGGAACTCTCGCCAAACTCTCTGCCTATCGTCGGTACAGAACAAGGTGTATCGCGACTCGTCTAACCACATGACTTTTTTCCGGTCTTCCAGTGTCCAATCACGGTGTTCCTCGTCGGTACAGAACAAAGTGTACCGCGACTCGTCTAACCACATGACTTTTTTCCGGTCTTCCAGTGTCCCGTCATGGTGTTCCTGACACCATCGTAGACGAACTTTCCGGTTCTCCGCAGAAATCAGTGGTTTCCGTGTAGATATGCGACTGCCAATACCGATCCTCTTCAATTCCCTGCGCGTAATTCGCTGAGGTATTGCGCGTGAACAGCCTTCATTTAGTGCTTTGGTTAATTGCTGCACGCAGGAAGTCCTGTTTCTCCGTAGAAACTTTCTCAGACGACGGCGATCTCGTTCCGAACAGATTGTCGTCGCGCCACCACTCCACCTCTTAGACAAGCAATGTGTGTTATGTTTCCCCTGATCAGCTCTGCTGTTTTCAAAATTGCCACTCCAGTCAGACGGGCACCCGAAAGTAAGCCATTTATCGAACTCAGAAAGATCCCTCCCCCCCCTTTGTTTTATCCGTTGTGATCAACACTACTGATGGTTACTGACGAGCAGCAGTTTTAAATAGTTCCCTATAGGTCACGTGGTGAAGCACGTGTCCACGTATTTTGCATAAGTATACACGCATCTGCATGAAGGTTTCCTTGCCCTATTTTCCTATGCCTCCAAAGATATATTTAACTTAAACGCCCCTACGACAGCACTTAGCAAGTCAGAATCACTTACCATGTAACGAACAATGTGAAATAGGTGCTGGGGTTGCGCAGAAGACACTGTGTCTTTTGCCCAACCCCGACTATCTTTTTCTTTTTTTTTCGAGGGGAGTGGGTGATAATATTCAAATATTCTTCCAAATTTTTGCGTTTCTCTGGGAACAAATTAAAGACGTTTTCTCTTCCTGATCTTTTAACACTAAGTCCTGTGCCCAAGTGGCAATAAATTTAGTGCATTTTCTATTGATTCACCTGGAAAAGTAATTTCTTTCAACTTTTTCATTATTTGAACCCTATTATTTCAATTTTGCTTTAAAAAATGCATAAATAAATGAGGTAAAGTGTTTGCGCTTTTAATGAAATACAAAAGTAGTCAAACTTTGAAGATGACAACCCGTTTTTTTTGGTTTTTTTTTTTTTTTGGTGTAAATATGACAAGGATGGTAAGTCAGATAACAACCGAAAACTTAAAATTTTCATCTTCCTGGAGCGGGAATCGAAACCGCGTCTCCCAGAAAGCGCCCGCGTATGCTAACCACTACACCACCCGGAACGACCAAGTCGCAAGTTTCCGATTAATTTGAATATAACCATCACAGGGTTCGCTAGTCAAAGCAAACGTCATTCATGTTTAGCGAATCAGGAGGTTGAGAATCCCATCCCGTGATTGCCCAGAAGAGCAGCTAAATCATGAATGGAATACGGGATTACACCAAACAATACGAATTTTGAAGATGACAATACGTTTTTTGGTGTAAATATGACAAGGATGGTAAGTCAGATAATATCCGAAAACTGGGTAAGTCATAATATCATGAAAACCCTGTGATGATTATATTCAAATTAATCGGAAACTTGTGACTTGGTCGTTCTGGGTGTTTTTGTGGTTAGCATACCCGGGCGCTAACTGGAAGACGCGGATCCGATTTCCGCTCGAGGACGACCAGGTTTTCGGATATTATCTGACTTACAATCCTTGTCATATTTACACCAAAAAAAATGGATTGTCATTTTCAAAATTTGTATTGTTTGGTGTAATCCCGTATTCTATTCAAGACAAAAGTTGTCTTTTTTGAACCACTAAAAGCCGCCCCGGTGGCGCAGTGGTCTAAGGCGCTGGCCTCTGATCATTCGTCCGTAAGGGGTCCGGGTTCGAATCCCGGTCAGGCATGGATGTTGTGTTTGTCTTACGGCACTGGCTCTCTCCTTCCCTGGAACCAGTGACCCTAAATTAGGGACGGGCGACTGCTTATAGCCCATTGAGTTGCTCACGGTGGTCGTTAAACCTCAAAAAAAAAAAAAAAAAAAAAAAAAGAACCACTAAAAATGAAAGTGAGAGAATTTAGAATGTCTATTTTGCAAAGGGGCTTGCTAGCCTTGAAGAGTGGAAAGATGACGCCCCCTCTAGTGATCTGCTAGCTACAACCCTGAACTGTAATACTGTAATAGCGAATTAATTATATCTGTGCTCGTATAACTTGGTGACCTCAAAACATAAATAAAACGAAACGGTCGTTCTCGTTTTGCGATGCATTTTTCAAAAATCGATCATTTCCGTTTGCTACCAACACAATGGATGATTCCAAAATAACCTACTTTCTGCCTTTCGCAACTCCCAAGCTCGAATTACAAAAAGATACGCGACATTTTCACAGAAGTTGTTTAATTTGATTTCACTGTGCTCAATACTTTGATCTGCTATAGACAGACGCTCGCACACACACACGCGCGCATACACAAATTCACGGACGAATAACAAAGCTCATCGTTCGTCCTCAACTGAAAAGCACAGGCTGTGATGTCTGAAGGTCAAAGCCTCCTGCGCTTTATTGATTGGTATCCAAGGTGGCAGACTGGACGTCTGGGCGATGCGGTTCAAACCGACAGGGATGATGTTATTTGAGAAACAAAAAACGGGGTTAAGGAAGGTGGATGAACAAAATCATTAAAACAACGGTATACGCCTTTATCAGGTCCGCAAAAAGCAGGTATTTGGGGTTTTTCACTTTCGGGAATCTCCACTGTGCGGATATACAAGGTGTACAAAAAAGATCTGTACTACGAGCATTATAAAAAAAATTAGTAAAAAGAGATGAGGCAAATTGCATATAATCACAGGAGTTTGGAGTGAAGGACGACTGACAACAAAATTTTTTCACGTCATTTGTGGTCAGTAGATGGCACCACCGCACCGTAGTGTGTCGCCATCATAACGTCCGGAATAGAAACAGTACAAGAACAAGCAGGGGCGGATTTAGGTGTTGGGGGGCCCGGGGCACTTCAGTTTCGGGTGGCCCCTGGAATTCGGAAATTAAAATAAACAGTAGAAAGGAGAATTCACAAAATTTGCTCATCTCAGCTAATGTATTGCTTGTAATTGGAACTGACAAGTTATACATACATAAGTTAGGAAGGTACACTTTACAGGGAAACAGTCTGTCCAATACTTACAGAAAGTCTTTCTTTCTACACTTGACATGTGACAAATCTTTAATGAATTCCTCAAACTCTTAAGAACACTGCTCTTTATATTCAGTAAGCACAGAGGACCTAGTCTTTCATGAGTCATCGTGGTTCTCAAATAATTCTTAATCAGTTCCAGTTTGCTGAATGATCTCTCCTGAACAACTAGTGGCCATCATGCTCAAATATATACTAAGAGCTACATTAACACTTGGGAAGGTATCACAAAGCCCTTCTTCATGGAGTAAAACCGCCTGTTGAGATGGAGTGAAACACGACCTGAGCTCGGCAAAGGCTGCAAACTGAACAATTTCCTCTGTGAACACATTACTGAAATCACGGGGGTAAGCAGTTATAAGTTTCTCAGCTTCAGTTCTTATCTCTGCATCAGGTAGATTACATGAGTTTACTAGGACTTTGAACCTTTTATACACGGATTGGTTAGCTACCCTGCGTTCTTTTAAGGCAACAGAGAAATGATCTAAAATGATATTGAAAGTTCCACATCTGAATTTATCTCTCGAAGAAAAGACAACTTCATCTGATAAAGAGGTTGGATTAACATCATAACGTTGGTTTCTCTTTCTTGACCTGACTGTAGCTGCCTTGTAGTCTGTGGTACAACAAAGGTTCCTGGCATCTGGTTCCAACTCTTCATACCTATTCCGAACTGATTCCAGAAACTTTTCCAGAGAATCAGTTATAGATCCACCACTTTCTTCAGGTCAATTTCAACTCCTTGAACAGCTGTATTTGTGATGTTGAACCGCACAAGAATTAAGTTCCAGACTTTGGCCATCAGATCGGTTTCAAGGCAGTCCATTTTGTCTGCCAATGTCTGAGCTTCATGTCTTGCTTTCAGGTATTTGCTCCAAGTCACTTTCAATATCTCTGAGGGCATTTTGAATGTAGTTGTATCCATCTACTAGGGCTTCAATAGCATCCGCTCTTGCTGACCAACGAGTGTCTGACATGGACTTAAACGTTGGTGCTCTTTTATTTTCTTTCAAAGAATTCATTAGAATTGCCCCATCTCCGTGTTGACGCAGAAAAAAGGTGTATAACTTTTGTATAAAGAAAAAGCAACATGGCGGGACCAAACACCAAAACAACATGGCGGGACCAAACACCAAAACAACATGGCGGGACCAAACACCAAAACAACATGGCGGGACCAAACACCAAAACAACATGGCGGGACCAAACACCAAAACAACATGGCGGGACCAAACACCAAAACAACATGGTGGGACCAAACACCAAAACAACATGGCGGGACCAAACACCAAAACAACATGATGGGACCAAACACCAAAACAACATGGTGGGACCAAACACCAAAACAACATGGAGGGACCAAACACCAAAACAACATGGTGGGACCAAATACCAAAACAACATGGCGTGACCAAACACCAAAACAACATGGCGGGACCAAACACCAAAACAACATGGCGGAACCAAACATCAAAACAACATGGCAGGACCAAACAACAACTACTTCGAAAAAATGTAAACAGGAGGAAATAATTTACGATCTGCTACACAGCTACCACGTTGCCAGTTGCCACCAATTAAAAGTATTGGTGTGATGCCCTTGGAGATAAACCCAGGCGCTCCTCTCTTCACAAACAATAACTTTTATTTACATTTATACAGAAATCAAACACAATATTTGATTCGTTTGACTAGCTACTAATACAATTTCTCAAAGTTCTAGCGGCAGGTAGCCGAAACCATTTCGAGGTCACCTCTCAGAAGGAGCGGACCTGGTCGTTCAATTTGTCACATAGCTCAGCTTCGCCCTCGCACGGCACCTCACGTAAGTATTAAAGTGGTATAATAGCTGAAACATATGGATCACTATTCTATTAGCGTAACAAAAATCTGTAATGGCATTCACTGGACTTTCTCATACATAAACTGAGATGCGAAACTGCCTACCAAATTCAAAAAAAGTGCGATGGGAACTCGCACAATCGCATCCCCGATGTTTTTCAAAGCCTAATGATTACATAATACATAAAAAAGCTGGGCTAAATAATAAATTTCTTGTTGATAATTTCATTAGTAACTACAGATATATCTAATAACCTTGGTAACTACAATTAAAAAATAGGTCATTGTTAAAAATTGTTTGTCACAATTTATCTTTTTTTATTTTCATAAAATAAAGTGAACTTTTAATAATTACATTTTTCATTTGAAAGATGCCCCTTCTACTGAGGGCCCGGGGCAATTGCCCCCTTTCCCCCTATAAAGCCGCCTCTGAGAACAAGCTCAGTGTTGTCTTGTGGTTAAGAGGGGATAAAATCTCCCATTCAAGTTCAAATAAATTATCGCACTATGTATGGAAAAAACACCCCTTCAACTACGACTAGGTCGCCCTAGTGGCCTAAACGCTGGCTTCTGACCATATATTTATCCGAGATGAATACGGGTTCGATTAACCCTTTAACCGGTTGGAACGAATTAACTCGGGGTTAACCAAATCGGCTGAACTCAACTCCAACGAATGTATTCACTGTCTAAGAATTGGTCCGAACGCTACTGGAACGAATTCATTCAGGGTATGTTTAGTGTTCCCAAAGCTGCTCCTACGAGTTACCTTGAAGAATAGAGCTTCGAAAAAGTTGCTAACGCCCTTTGATTTGCTATTCAGACTGGTCATTCAAGAGTACAATTGACACCAATCTCTTCTGACAAATTAATTGATAAAGGACTATGAGTGGAGACGAATTTAAGGAAGGAGAGAGAAGACATCTAAGTATAATTTTTTTTACCCAGTTTCATGACCTTTTTGTTTCAGGAAGACTAGTCCTTCGTTATCACATTTTAGGCCATAGAACAGGGAATATAGGACTAGAAGGCAGGGCTTATAACCAATGACACATTTTTTTTTTTTTTTTTCGTTACTGCTGAGATGAGAGATGTAAAGATAAGTTACTGTACCGTAGCTTTCGTAAACACCGTCGCTATGTGAACATTTCTGTTTGGAGGGAGCAGAAAATTTTGGGGCACCGCTTACTTAAAGCACAGTTTGATTGATTGAAGGTTTAACGACCACCGTGAGCAACTCAGTGGGTTATAAGCAGTCGCCCGTCCCTAATTTAGGGCCACTGGCTCCTGGGAAGGGAGAGAGCCAGGGCCGTAAGACAAACACAACATCCGTGCCTCACAGGGATTCGAACCGGACCCCTTTCAGACGAATGATCAGAAGCCATCGCTTAGATTTCTGCTCAAGCACAATACATCGACCGTTTAAAGAGTTAACTCCCCTCCCCTTCCCTCCCAAAAAACCTAATGCATGGATGCAGAGCCCATTTAAGAGATGGGGGCTAGGGTGCTGCAGCCCCGCATTTCAAGGGATCCCAGAATTATGCAAGATGCTTGAAGAATTAACACAGTTCTACAGATTTTTTTTTTTTGGGGGGGGGGGTGTGTGGATTGCATAACAAAAACTATAAGAAACTGCCTTGTGAAAAAAAAATTATATTTCTTTCCGCGTTTTTTAGGAGGACTCCGCAAAAAGTATAGTCGCTCTCAGTCAATCCTCAGATCTTTCAAAAGTATTACAGAAGTTTTTCTGTACACATCTGTAATTGGAGTAATTTTCCATACATTAAGAATTCGTTTGAATCACGACATTTGTATCATATTATTTTGCCCACTACTTCGATATAATTTCAACAAGCTGAACCCAACCATGGAGGGTAAGGGGATTAAAGCAGAACTGAAATGGTTTCCATTCAACCATGCATTTTTACGTTTTCTTTGTACGCTGTTTCGTCCATGAATCGTAGGATACACACTTCAATGCGGCGGGGATACTTTTTTGGCTTAATCATCATATTTTGGGAATGTTTTCTGCTGGGTATTTTTATTCATGCACCCATACTGAAATCCCAGAATACTGGGACCCCAAAATACTGCCCATCCACCGGGCCACCTGTCTTCTTAAACGTGCTCTGTGTGGATGGCACAGTTTAAAGAGATGAACACGTCTGTCATGCATAGGTGGTGTGATTACCCTTCGACTTCACAAGAAATTGTTGAAAATGTCAGGGAAAAGTTCACAAGAAGTTCGTAAAAATCAATCAGAGTTGAGCAACTTGTACAGGTACATAGTGCGACCAAAAAGTTCCGAGACTAGGTACGTAGCGCGCCAACAGATGGCAGTACGCGGATGCGCGAGCAGCATTCGAGGGCAGTGACCTTCGTGAGTCATTGTGCCGAGTGGCGTCGTTCTGTGAACATCGGGAGCTGTGCTACACGATGATTGGTGACCACGTGCAGATCACAGCTACGATTTCAGTATGGACTACAAACTAGGGCAGCGAGCGAACATCAAATTCTGCGTCAAACTCGGCAAATCGGGAACGAAGAAGCATGAAATGTTGCGGATGGCTTATGGCAAAGAAACAATGAGTCGTGCGAAGTGTTTTGAGTGGCACTCGATTTTCAAGAGCAGCAGAACGGCACTGGAAGACGACGAGAGGTCAGGGCGACCGTCTACGAGCAAAACTCCCAAAAATGTGGACAAAATTAATGAACTGGTGCATTAGGATCGTCGGAGAACCATTCAAGACATTGCTACCATCGTCAATGTGTCATATGGAACAGTACAAGAAATTCTGACGTCGGTTTTGAACATGCACCGCATTGCTGCAAAGTTTGTGCTAAAAATTCTGAACCCCGAACACAAGGCCCTCCGTGTCGAACTCTGTCAAGATCTTCGTCAGCAGGTGATGAATGATCCAACGTTCCTGTCGCGGGTCATCACTGGGGACGAGACTTGGGTCCACGGTTACGACCCGGAGACCAAACAATAGTCGTCGCAGTGGAAGATCCCGGCATCTCCACGACAGAAGAAGGCCCGACAGGTCTGGAGCGCAACCAAAAGCATGCCCATCGTGTTCTTCGACATTCGTGAGGTTGTGTACACTGTGAATTCGTCCCACAGGGCCAGACCGTCACCGCCCTTTGTTACTGCGATGTTCTGCGGCGTCTTAAGGAGAACATTCGCCGCAAACGACCTGAAATGTGGCGCAGGGGCGATTTCCGGATCCATCATGACAATGCAGCAGCTCACAGAGCATTAGCAATACGCTAGTTTTGCAGCCGCAACAGCATGACTACTCTTCCTCACCCGCCTTACTCGCTGGATTTGGCCCCTTGCGACTTCTTTCTATTCCCGAAGATGAAGCTGAAGCTCAAGGGCCGCCGTTTTGAAACCGTGGGACGAGATCCAGCACGAATCACAGACGGTGCTTGACACGATTCGCGAACAGGACTTCCAACAGTGGCAAAATGCTGGCAGCGGTTTATCGCTGCCCAAGGAGACTACTTTGAGGGAGATCATAGCCAGACTTAAGTAACGTAAGTACTTTGTTGTATAGCGGCCTAGTCTCGGAAATTTTTGATCGGACCTGAAAACTTTCCGCAGCGTATTGTGTTCTCTGTTACTAGGATTGAAATCGATGCTGATTAATTATTCGAATAAAGTGCGTTTTAGTAAGAAAGCTACTTTTCGTATATTGAGAATCGGCATAATGTGCACATATGGAGTTCTGAGAATTCTGTTGCACTGTATAAACATGTTGGCGATAGTCCAAAACATTATGTGTGATGCGGTTTGCTCCATAACACTGCTATCGAACACATTTCTTTTAATGTGAAAGAGAACGTTACAGGAACTGTATATCATCTTTCGGAGCAGGGCCCTAGCTAGGTCTCAGAACCGGGGTGGAGGGGGACTCATCTGGGGGTTCTGCGCTCAACGACAAACTATATTTATCCACGAATACAGATGCATGTTTTAATTTCTATTTCTGTGTCGTTCGTTGATTTACTTGAGGGTCATTACCGATGGAGGAAAGATAATTTCCGACTACAGGGTGTTACTCGGCGCCTGAATTTCCCTTATAACTTGCAAACTAATGGATGTAATTCAGTGAAATCTGACACGGACCAATCTTGGTGTATGAGAAGCATGATGATCTCAGACCAAATGTTGAAAGTGGTGTCTCCATTAGCGTCAAGGAATGCGTACACATGCTCCTCCATGTTACGTAAGGTGTTCACCAACACATTGGGGGTCACAGCCTCAATATCCCGCCCAATGTTTTCCTGCAGTTCCATGGTAGTCCGTGGCTTGTTGCCATACACTTCAGCATGCCCCATAGGAAGAAATCCGGTGAGGTTAGGTCAGGCGTCCTTGGTGGCCGAAGACCCTTAGAAAGGACACGATCTTCAAAAAGGAAACAATTTCACCCATGTTGACGTTGGAGGTGTGACAGGTGGCACGATCCTGCTGAAAATAGCCAGTACGGAGTTTCACGCCGTCCAACTGATTCACAAACTCATGGAAGATTTCCACGTAGACTGCGATATCCACCGTTGTATGGAAGAAGATTGGGCCAATAATGCGGCGCCGCGACACCGCACTCCATTTTGTTTATCACGAATTAGTGTCTCATGCACAGTGTTAGGATTCTAGCCCAAATAAGGCTACTCTCTAGCCCGTGTGACGCGCCTGCGCGAAGTGAAGGCCGATTGCTTGTTCGCTGTCCTGGGCAGTTTTCTGACCATCCTTCTCATACAGCAAGGTAGGTCCGTGTCAAATTTCATTGAATTATGTCCATTAGTTTGCGAGATATAAGGGAAAATCAGGGGCCGAGAGCGAGTGAAAAACCCTGTAGCATGAAATAAAACTGTTTATTTTTTTTTTGTTTACTATTCTGGTTCCACGGATCAGTGCAGTGTCATCGTGGAGTTACTGATGCCGAATTTCGACTCTTTCTTCTCCATTTTTAATTGCGCATTCCCTTTCGCTGGTGCTCAGAGATAGTCTCTTCTTACTGTGGTCAACAGTAAAACCTCCGTTCCCCACTCAAAACCAAAAAGCCTTCAGATTCCCGTCAATAAACACTTCTTCTACACATGCGTCACAAAACCTCTCCTCCTTACCACAGATGGAAACGGGTCACGGGTAATAAGGTCAACAGGTCACTGGTAATCGGGTCAACGGGTCGACAATTTCTTGCGGGTCCAACGGTTAGGGTCAAGGTGTTCCTGACCCGGTTTTATTCCCGTTTTATTTTTGAAAAGAGAAAAATATATTCCAAAGAAAAATGCGCGTTGTGGAATTCTGTAGTCGATAGTGATGCCCACGGAGTGAATAATGTTTTGCCATGCAAAAATATTGTCGTCTCTTTCTTAAAGCAACAAAGATTTTCGCCGATCGACGTCAGATACACCTACACCACATCGGACTATTTCCGCAATAAAAACCTAATTTCACAGAGTAGCAATGTTTGCAAAGCAAAAAATCATCATATTTTGGAAGCTCGCATTCAGCTTTATTTCAATCTCCTGGATGCCGACTTCTCATGTACACGTTTAAGCCTCGGTGTAGCTGAAGTGGCGTTATAGTGCTTCCAATACAACAAAATAATTGCTACTTTATTGTTAACAATAGCAAATTATTGGAAATTGTTCAATAAAAAGTTGTTGTTTTTTCCTGGCGGTGGGTGGTTTACACTCTGTGACAAAAAATCTAGGCACCTCAAACTGGCATCCAAACGGTTAGTTATTTTTTTTACTGCTGTGTTCTAATCTAAAGTGGGCTGAAACCAAATGGCAGGGGAATGGTTTACACCACACGTTTTCAGGTAACACTGTAATGGTTTCTTAATAATCAGAAACAGTCTTGTAGTAAAGAGAGGGCATTTTTACCATACCTAATGTTTTGGGGGGGGCCTTCGGCACAGCGTTACCTTCCTAGCATCTTCAATATTTTGCACCATAAGACGGAAAACACGGGTCGTATAAACCTTGTCGCGTCCTGTACTCCAGGTCGTGCAAACCAAAGCAACGGCGTGTTGAGGGCTGCTACGACATATCCAAAGGTCCAAAGATGTCCCGCAGACATCGATGCCAACTTGCTAAACGCATTTGTAATAGACAAGACCGTAGGCCCTCGGTAAGCTGGTTGATCAATTAGCGTGTGTGCATCGTCATGCCAGAACAGTTGGACGTTGTTGGCAACAGTGGTTAAAGAAGGCACCACCAGTCGCCGAAGCTGCACCTGTGCAGTTAGTAGGACGTTAGCACGCATCGATCGGCGTATTCATCGCTAAGTTGTTGTGGAACCGCAAGCTACTGCTGAGAGCGTTCGACGGGTTGTAGCACTTTGGTAGACGCAGGTCTGCGCTCCCGGCAGCCATCGATTGCCATTGACCACAGGGTGTCGCCGAGGTCAGCTGGAGTAGTGCAGTTGGGTGAAGAAGGAAACGGCACTATATGGTGTTCAGCGATGAGTCCCGATTTTGCTTCGGTGCCGACGATCGTCGAATCCGCGTCTGTTGACAACATGGTCACACGGAGGATCCAGCTGTTGTTGTCCATGTGCAGCAGTTGTTATTTCTGGCAACAAAATGCTGTAGGCCATTTTCCATCAAGGTAATGATCGAACACACACTGCTAAAATTTTCCGCCGAACTTGCCTCAATGAGTACATATTTTTCCATAGATAGAGAGATCTTCAGACTCATCACTCATCAAAATCAGTACATATTTTTTCATAGATAGATATATCTCCAGACTCATCACTCATCAAGCATGTACGAGACCTCCGCTTGCCAGCTATTTCTCGGCTGCACCGGAATTCTGCTGAATTATGGGACCAGGTGAACTCCATGCCGCGCCGTATGTATGACTGCATTGCATAGCATAGTGGTCACACAAGGTATTAACTGCTGTCACGTGATCCCGTCAAACTGATACAAATGAAAACTAAATCCTGTATTATTCACCTCACATTCCATGCCTCTGGTGATTTTTGGCTCATTTGACACTCTCTGGGTGGGGCATGTCGAGTAGTGTATTTTAATCTTCCTTGTTGAAGAAATGTGATGTGTGATGTTCAAGCAACTTGGACTTCTGAAAGTGAATCAGGAGGAACGGTTGTACCAGTAATTATTCTCTACTGCATACGCAGGAGATATCAGTTTACAAAACCAGTTCAGAAAGCATCAAACATTAGAAAGTTTGGTATTTGTAAGACTGATGACAATTTCCTGTACCGCCTAAGTAAAGGCACATCAGGATAAGTACACATCTTTAAAGTTGAAAAGTTAACGATAGCAATCCCATCCACTCGAGAGGAGCCGCAGGCCCGAACCCTCGGCACTACTCAACATGGGGGGAATAGGAGACTCATTTAATTCCGACCAAGAGATCGTCGCCACACGAACAAACTGACCAAACTTGGCCTTTATTTTTCAGACAAACAAAATACAACGCCAAAAGGCACATCTTTCAAATTAAAAACACCCCGAATTAATAATATTTGAGAAACAATCTCTGACAATTTACTCCTGAACAAGTGGAGTAGATTTTACATTTCATTCGCCACAAGCGAATATTTCATAACATTTCATTGCACATTTTCCAAAATTTATTACAAAACACTTATTGCTGAATCATACAAAATAACATTCATTAAACTCTAAATGCGAAAAACCAATCTAAACAATTTCCAAACTATTTTATCACAATTCACAACTAGAATTCACTTTAAATTAAAATTTATATACACAGACATAAGTTTAGGTCATATTTGTAAAGCTTTCTAAATTAGATTTACACGGAATAAATCCGTTTGCCAAGCTAGGTTAAAAAGTTTTGTCAATGAGAAAGCTTTAACATTTGCAAAGTTTTCGAAACTACATTCCCGAGGACAAATCCGTTTGCAAGACTAATTTGGAAAGCTTTGCAAAGCTTTTATCGGATAATGATTTTAAAGAATAATCTTTTATTTCAATCATTTTAAGGCCTCGTCTTTGATTTTCATGCCAAACGTAATTTATTTATTTTTATTTTTTTTTTTGCAGTCACAAAGTTGCATATGGAAAACTGATTTTATACGACATTTACGGAGAAATCAGATGCACTTTAATGAAATACAGAGGGCAAGTCGAAAGTTTTGCAATATTTGTATAAACGCATATGCTGCTGCGGGTATGTCACGTGTTTAAACTATTTCAAGTCGAGCACTGCAGTCAGTCGAAAGGGATATAAAGTGGTAGTCGTTGCTGTGAACAGTATTGCAAGTCGTTGTTCTGTCTGTGCTTTGGACGCCTAAAAGATGAACAGCCACCAACCGGCTAATTAGGAAACTTTTGCTTTACGAGTTTGAACTCGGCCATAACGCTGCTCATGCAACATGAAACATTTGTCATGCGAAAGGGGAAGGTCCCATGGATCACAGCACTGCAGCCAGACGGTTTAGGAAATTTCCCTCAGGTGACAGAAACCACGATGATCACCCAAGGTCAGGTAAGCCGCGAACCGTGGATTCGGAGGCCGTGCCGTCAGGCCGTAGAGGCAAATCCGACAACCAGCACTCGGAGATTTTCATGGAAGCTGGGCATGTCACAGACCACCGTGGTTCGTCACCTTCAGGACCTGGACAAGGTCTACATGAGCTGCCGCATTATGCTTCACGAACTGACGCTATCTGAAGCAAACTACCGAGTGGAAGTGTGCACGAAATTTCTAGAAAACCCGCGCGATGTACGTTTCATCAAGAGAATTGTTACATGCGATGAAAAGTGGGTCTATTTCTGTAATCCTAACACACAACGGAAGTGGTTGCCAAACGTGGGCGCTTCGAACACAAGCTCTGCTTCTGGTGGAATTTCGAGGGGATAATCCATTACGAATTTGTTCCAGACGATCGGACCATCTACTCTGAACATCTGGAGCGGATATATGCTGTTTTAGAGGAGAATTATCTGGCACTGGTCAGCAGAAAGCATGCTCTCCAACAGCAGGACAATGCTCGGCATCATACCGCGCGAACAACCCGGGCAAAACTCCAGGGACTTGAGGTCATCGAACTGATGCCACACCCAACTGGATTGCCGTATTTCTGGGAAAACGTCACAGTTTATGCTTCTAAGATCTTCGCGGCCTGGCAATGAGCAACTGCACTGGCTATGTGTTGTCCACTCTTAGTGTACAGACTGGCATGACATGCTATGTAAATTTAGTTGCTTTTGCGCAATATGCAGAGCATGTTATTTTAAATATTTGTGTTTTTCAATAATTTTACTTTTCAGTATTTATCTTCTTGAATTGTACAGTGAATCTTCCATTAACGGACACCTCTAAACAACGGTAATCTCCCAGCAACAGTAACTTTTGGTTGGTACAGAACTGCTACCGTGGGATTAACATTACGATAATCTCCGAACAACGAAACCTCAGAGCCGTAGTTAGGATTTTGGGAGCCTATGCTGGTCAAGCATTTAAAACGCTCCTTTATGAAAAAAAGGTTAATTTAAAACGCTACTATCATAAAATGATAACAAAACTTTAACTATGAAAATTAGCATTCGTGCAATATAATCAGTTTTCTTTTATAAACAATATACAGGGATTGGGCAGAATAATGTGAACACCTCGGAAAACATAGTTTTACGTACCTAATAGAGCGTGAGACCATCTTTGGCATTCAAATACCACCTGAATCGTCCTTGGAATGGACACATACAAATCCTGGATGGTGGTTAGCAGGATGTTATACCATTCTTCATGCAAAAACTGCTGCAGGTCATTGAGAGATGCAGGAGGAGGACAACGGGATCTTACTCTGTTTTACAACACAGGCCGCAATGGCTCAATGATGTTTAAGTTTGGCGATTGGGAAGGCCAAGTAGCGGTGTGAAAGTTCGTCCTCATGTTCCTCAAACCATGGCTGGACATTCCGAGCTCTGTGAATTAGGGCGTTATCATCTTGATAAACGGCATCCTTCGCAGGAAACAACGCCAGAGCCATTGGATGAATTTGGTAGGCCAAAATGGTTTCGTACGCTTGGCCAGTCATCCGTCCTTTCAAGGTGATCAGGGGACCTGCTGGAAACCACGATATCACCACCCAGAGCATGACAGAACCACCACCATGCTGAACTGTTGGGAACACACAGTCTGGGTTGTACGCTTCTTACGGTGTTCTCCGCACATAAGCACCTCCTATGGTAGTGAATAGTGTGAACGTGTGAATTCATCCGACCACATTGCACGCTTCCATGCTTTGGCAGTTTACGTTGTATGCTCATATCACCACTGCCATCGCCATTGTGCATTCATCCGGGTCACCAGAGGTTTCGCGATAGCAGCTCTGCCATGAATATCCTGTCTATGCAGTTCTCTGCTCACTGTTTTCATTGATACTGGGGTCTGGAGATGCAGATTGAGCTCCGCACTAATTTTCGGTTCCATGGTCTTATTACAGGTAACAATCCTCTTTAATGCTCTCCTGTCTCTATCAGTCAGGGTCGTTTTCCGGCCACTCTTGTGTTTTGCAGACGAGGTTGTGCCACGAACACGGTATGCTGTCATGACGCTAAATACAGTAGCTCTCGATACTCCGACTACCTTGGCGACTGTTGTTACAGAGGTACCAACTAGCCGGCCACCAATAACTAGCCCTCTTTCGAAGTCCGTTACGTCGCTCATTTCGTCATCACCCTAAAAGAAATAAATAAATACATCGTTATTAACCACGTTCTAGAAACACACAGCAACCGAAAAATTGTTTTTCTGCCGCCGCCGTGGAAATGAACCAACAGAACTTTCGATATCTAGCCAAGTGCGTTACATATATGCCACGGTGGCCAACAATCCACGGTGCTATGCGTATCTTTTAAGTCAGCTTCTGACATCATAAATCCGTAAGATGGGCTCAGCTACTGAGACGTCCCCATCTGGTGGGCATTAACAGCACAGGCTATATATATATATATATATATATTACAGCAGTTAAATCCAAAGGGCGAGATCCAAGTTGAAAATACTCCAAATACGTGGAACAGCGGCTGCTGAAAAACAATTTTTCGGTTGCTGTATGTTTCTAGAACGTGGTTAAGAGCGATGTATTTATTTATTTACTGTCGCCACGTATTTGGAGTATTTTCACCCTAAAAGAAATTTTGCAACAAGACACTTTAAATGCACTTAAACAGGACCTTGAGGTTCTAAACAAAGCTATGGTGGATACTTTTGCGTATTGCGACGTACGCAGCTGCATTGAAAGTCACGTCTCTGAGCGTGATGTTCACATTATTCTGTCCAACCCCTGTATATATATATATAGTTTTTGATAATGAAAATACTTTATTACTATATTTTTAGCGTTCATTACAAAAGCAAATACAAATTAAATTTACTTGACTTGACTTTTAGTGTCTTTAAGTTTTTTACAAATTGGTCAAGAACATCGTGAAAATCTGTTTCTATACAGGCTTTGTGCCGACCATCTAAAAATATTCCTGTCGTTGTTGCGTCTTACAACATGTTCACCAACCATTTAGGCTGGCCTACTCCTCAGAGCCTGATCCTCTATCAGACAAGTCCCACTTATCGAGCAATATAAAACACAAGCTTACACCCCCCCCCCCCTCGGTCTTAACCTTGGGCTACATTAAGCTTGGTTCAACTGTCAAGAAACTAATAAAAAAAAAAATGTCTGTGGATTTCTAACCAAAAGTCTTGCGGTCAGTTTCTGGAGAAAATAGCAGTTTATGTCGCCGATGAAATGCGAAATCCAGACATATTTAAAATTAAAAGAAAATATTCAAGCATGCAGAAAGTTTGTGTTCCCGCTGCTGTTTTAAACCTTACAATTACTAATTGTGATTGATTTAACTTCCTACAATTCCATGCGGCACCTTTGTCTAATTGATGCGTGCGGCAGGCGCTACACTAGCCATACCCTAGTTACGGCCAAGGAGGTTATATTACTGGAGACACCACTGGCTCTGCCGCCATAGGTCACAGCTAATCTGCAGTGTGACGTCACAAGCAGGCAAAAATGAACTAAATTATACCGTTGATGAAACAGTAAGCTTGTGCATCATTGATAAAGATTATTGAATTACTCATTTTATCTGTTTATACGCTTAGAAGCTTTTGTTCCATTGGTTTCCAAGCAACTTCTCTTCTGCGGCTGCGCCGTGCCTGCTCATGACGTCATTTGCAGCACAGACGGGGACTTATGGTGGCTGATGCTGCGTGGATAGGAGTGGTGTCTCCAGTAATATAACCTCCTTGGTTACGGCCCTGCGAAACTTCTTAACAGCGATCAACGGTCACCCCAGTCAGTCCCAAAGGAGAGCTAACGTATAACTTGCTTTTTAGAATTAATTATATGTTGTTCCTTCGATATTTCGACGAGAGGGATGAGATAGATTTAAAGAATATTACTAAAGTAACTGTGCGTCGGGCATGATGGGTTGAATTACGGCAAGTGAAAAAAACAGCTAAAATTTAGTTCCACGTAAAGCGAGTTCAAGCTTCCGTGTATGCTTCAGTCGCCCTCTGGTGGCTGTTGGTGTGGTTGCTGGTGCCTAGAATGCTGACCGTTTACGACGGTACCTCTTGGTTTGGTCCATGTGGGTTCTTTTCTTGCTTTTCGGAGAGCGATCACAAATCTGTGCAGTTACCCTCCACTGTCTAACGTTTTTCTTTTTTCTTTCTTGTAGCGTACCTTAGTCCTAGTTTGTTATTTCTTAGGGCTATTTAGTACTAGATGTTAGATACTGCTTTCCTAAAAGATCCAGTTATTATACTGAGTTTTATTCAGCATTTGATGAAAGCATTGCAGCCGGGGTTTTTTTTAATTTGTGCATAAGCTCCGTGCACTTATTCTATTTTTGAACAAAACAAACGGACTAGAAATGCTAACTTTGGTCTTACCTCAAAATAACTGCCACCTACCAATCCTACGAGCAGTTATTCGGAGGTTCCACTCTATTTAAATTGTATATCTGAGTGAATGAATTTTGTTGGGACTTTTACAAGCTTTGTACTATTGTATGTTGATCTGTTAATTTATTTTAATTAAAACTCGGAACTGTGGTTAACACTTTTTCTCTCTTCCTATTTTAGGTATAGTAGACTGCTTCGTCCGTATCCCTAAAGAGCAAGGATTTCTTAGCTTCTGGAGAGGCAACTTGGCTAATGTAATCCGATATTTCCCCACGCAGGCTCTCAACTTTGCTTTCAAGGACAAGTACAAGACAATTTTTCTCGGAGGCGTCGATAAGAGGAAGCAGTTTTGGAGATACTTCCTCGGTAACCTCGCTTCCGGTGGAGCTGCTGGAGCCACTTCACTATGTTTTGTGTACCCCTTGGACTTTGCCAGAACCAGGCTGGCTGCCGACGTCGGCAAAGCATCAGGTAGAGAGTTCACCGGACTTGGCAACTGTATCGTTAAAATCTTCAGGACCGATGGTCTTATCGGCCTGTACCGTGGATTCTTCGTCTCCGTTCAAGGCATCATCATCTACAGGGCTGCTTATTTCGGGTTCTTCGATACCGCGAAGGGAATGCTGCCAGATCCCAAGCACACGCCAATCGTCATTTCCTGGATGATTGCCCAGTGTGTAACCATGGTTTCTGGCATCATCTCGTATCCTTTCGACACTGTCCGACGTCGTATGATGATGCAGAGTGGCAGGCCGCAGGCAGAGAGGACCTACAGGAGCACGCCTCATTGTTGGGCCACCATCATGAAGTCCGAAGGCCCTAAGGCCTTCTTCAAAGGAGCCTTCTCCAACATCATTAGGGGTACCGGCGGAGCATTCGTCCTTGTTCTGTACGACGAAATCAGAAACTTGCTCGTTTGATTTCAACGTTAGGTCTAAAATGGAAATGTAGAAGAGGTTTGAGATTCAGGCTTTGATTCGATTTTTATATTGAAGCCGTTTAGAACCAAGAAGCAATCACTGTTAAATTCCACGTTCCTTAGTTGTCTGTCTACGTGATCCGGCGCCGAAACATAATGCCATTAGAAAGAGGGACAAGAGTGGAGCACATTAAATCTATATTTACTGAACCAGAGTTTGTCTGGGTTTTTATTTGTACAGAACTCTTCATTAGTCATTATTTTGAACGCTGCCATTGTTTATTTCAGACCATAAACATTAGCTTATTGTTGATATTTTTGGAACAATTTTATGCTCACGCATACTTCAAATACCTTTCCACATAATTCATGAAATTTATTTATTTATTTGGAGACCACAGTTTCATTTCTTATCTAGGAAAAGGGAAGTGCGATGTTTCATCTGTTATTTATTTTTTAAAATTTTGAGTTTTTCAAGCGAGTGCTTAAATTATTTCTCAGCTACCATATTTTCCCAAGCATAAGACGATCTCCCTAATACTGTACAGCGTTTGTAGGAAAAGGTATGCATTAGACTTTTGGATACACATCAACTTAGTTCTGCCGCCCCGGTGGCGCAGTGGTCTAAGCGATGGCCTCTGATCATTCGTCCGAACTGGGTCCGGGTTCGAATCCCGGTGAGGCATGGGTGTTTTGTTTGTCTTACGGCACTGGCTCTCTCCCTTCCCTGGAACCAGTGACCCTAAATTAGGGACGGGCGACTGCTTATTGCCAATTGAGTTGCTCACGGTGGTCGTTAAACCTCCAATCAAAAAAAAAAAGGGGAAGTGCGATGTTCCATCTGTTATTTATTTTTTTAAATTTTGAGTTTTTCAAGCGAGTGCTTAAATCATTTCTCAGCTACCATATTTTCCCAAGCATAAGACGATCTCCCTAATACTGTACAGCGTTTGTAGGAAAAGGTATGCATTAGACTTTTGGATACACATCAACTTAGTTCTTAAATCAAACCTCAAATACAAATTACGAAAAGCAAACCTAACTTTTAAAAAAAAAAAAAAAAGGTTCCATTTATAACACAGGATGTGATGCAAACATGAAATTACAATTCCGTCACTATGAGAAGCCGAGGCCGCCCCGGTGGCGCAGTGGTCTAAGCGACGGCTTCTGATCATTCGTCCGAAAGGGGTCCGGGTTCGAATCCCGGTGAGGCATGGATGTTGTGTTTATCTTACTGCACTGGCTCTCTCTCCCTTCCTTGGAACCAGTGACCCTAAATTAGGGACGGGCGACTGCTTTTATAGCCCATTGAGTTGCTCACGGTGGTCTATAAACCTTCAATCAAAAAAAAAACCGAGAGTCGGTTTCAATTTAAACATTATCATACGTAAAAACATTGACCCTGACGGAAATTTTTTCTAGTATGTGAATATAAGACGACCCATTGTTATGTGAAGGCTAAATGAGGAAAAAAAAACTCTTCTTATATTTAGATAAATACGGTATTTTAAGCTGCGTAAGTGCAAACTTCCATTCAATTGGAGGGAAAGACGTAAATTCATATACATTTTTCTTTTTCTTTTCATTTATTTTGAGATTTAAATAGCTGATGTGTGCTATTTCCATTTCCCAGAATGTTACACCATTTGATGCGATTCGATTTGCTTTTTTCCAGTGAGATTAATATCTGCTGCATGTTGCGTCAGAGGCATCATATTTTAAGGCTGACTTTTTAAATTTAAGTGAAATGTTCTGACTATTTAAAGCTGATGCTGACGCCTTCTCTCTGTGCTACTTAAATACAATCTTCTTTTCTTCTCATACGAGGGACCAGATCATTTTTGCATCACTCTTTGTCACAAATTCGAAATTTTAAGCACGGCCCTTTTGTAATGCCTTATTTAAGGAATTGTTTTACAGTTGATATATAGTATATTGAATCACTTCTTATTTCATACATGCATACATACATTACATATCACTATGCTGTTCTCTGAGATTCAGAGGTTGGCTCCACAAAGAAATACAAACTACCAGATAACTACTACACTACTGATACTACCCATTTCTGTTCCTTAGAAAAGAGAAATTGCTTTTCTTCTTTTTTTTAAAGTTCTTTATTCTATCGCAGACTAGAGTCACGATGTTTTCAACACTAATCTTTTCATTTCTTTTCCATCCTTAAAAAATATTTGTAAAACCTCATTGATGACGCTTATTCTTCTAAATTACCTGGGTGGAACTTTTTGCCATTGAAATAGTCTCTTTACCTTATAGACTTTCTTTTTTGGTTGGAGACATAAGCTACCTCTTGCTTACGTAAATGGGCAAGTTTTTCAGACGGTGTCGCTGCCTGGGTGTGAGTACAAGAACTAATCGTGACGTAGTTCGTTGCTAAGCAACCATCTTTTACAGCTGGTTCCGAGAGTGCAAAGGCGTTCTACCATAACACACACTGCAATACCGTTGATGCGTGATGTTTATCCAGGTTTAACCTTTTCAGCTCTCCGCTTACAGAAACCACGGCTTTTGTCGTAACTGCTGCAAGCGGTCCAGAGAAGAGCACGTGTCCAATACCGCGTCGTTCGCGATTTCCAGTAAATTATGAGTTAATTTGTAAATAAGCTTACTTCTGGGTTATGCCCAGATTAAACATGCAACACATTTGAAAATCTCTGATGTGAAAATAAACCTTGTAAAATTGTTCGGTTACAGTTGGGGGCTTCATTCTACTTAAACTGTCTAAACATTTTTTCACTCGATACACGAATGAGGAAAGCAAAAAGTTGCATGTCGTTCTAATGCCGTTTTTTTTTCTGAGAGCTTAGATTGACATCAGTGAATTCCTCCAAGTATGTAGTCCCTTATGAAACATATATATGCTATTGAATATAATAATATTTATGACATTCTACGAAGTTCTTGCATGTTTCTTTTTCACATCCTGACAATTAATTTTAGTAAGTTTTTGCTTGCTTCCTAACATTCGGTTAACTTCTTTTTAATTGCATGAATTTTCATCACAACATGCTGTCAGATTTTCCTTTCTGGCATAAATTTATTTTGATAGAACGGTAAAAGGAGACGATTCTGTTTCAGTGGATTATAATGTTCCTCTTCTACATGCTGTTACATCGTTCCAACGTAGGGTTCTAGCAAAGTATTAGATGTACAATTTGTTTTATTATAGGTGTCCAGACGGTACAAATCCTAAGGTTCTGCCCGAATTGTTTCTCACCGAGAAACTAACGAAGGAGACCTTATCGATGCCACGTCGATATATTGTGTAAAACCTGTTTAAACGTGAAATAAAAAGGTACTTTTTAATACTGGGTGCTATTTATTTTTAATGTGTGGTTTAAGTAACTGAATCCATTACCTCTTCTTACCAAGCGAACAAACTTTAAACGTCTTTGACATATTTATTAGTCACTATTTTGGCTACCTGTAATTCAGTTACTCAAACATACAACAGGACCCACGTTCATAAGTTAAGGCATTTAGTGGCGCAGGAACTTGTTACTCGTTTCCCAACTGGTTCCCATCAAACCTCGGAGAAACTACAGCTACAACCCTGTTTCATCAATTTAAGTAACCATGCGTTGACACCTCTACAAATTTCAGCACTACAAAGAGACCAAAAGTTTGCATACCCAGCACTTAGGCCAGATAAACTACAAGTTATTCCACAAGCCGAACAAATTATCTCAGCTTTACCACTTCAACAGCAAGAACCAGCCCGTTAACGGGTTGCCCACAGTGTTCAAAACTTGAAACCTTCTTGCAGTCAACAGGCCTTCACTGTTTTAGCGCTGAGCAAAAAGGATTAAAACTATTGAGTTCAGCACTGAACATTGCCATTTTAAAAGCTGACATGTCCTCTCAAATGGTGTGCATGAATAAGGACGAGTACATTAGTAAGATGAGTGAGGCCCTGTCTAACATTTCTCTTTCTCATGTCTCTTCAGATCCGACTGCCAGCACCTTAACCGCTCTTAGCAAATTAAAAAATCATGATTGTCTTCCTTCTGTTTTGGGTTCTTCGTTGCATCCACCTCCTGGCCCACGCGTCCCAGAATTATTTGGCACTATTAAGCTTCACAAGGAGGGTCATCCTGTCCGCCCTCTTGTCTCGGGACGCGCCAGCTCCACTTATCCTCTAGAACAGGCGTTGGCCCGCCTCCTTTCTCCTTTATTTGCTGGGTCACCGTATTCCGTATCTAATTCGGTTCAAGCCGTTAATCTAATCAAATCTGTTACTCCTTCATCCTCCAATTTTATTCTGCTTCTTTAGATATTGTTTCACTCTTTCTGAATGTAGCAGTCCCCCTTGCCTATGATCTCATAGTTGAAAAACTCACCACTTTGGCAGTTTACCCGGATAAGTCATTCAGGCAATTTTAAGGGCTCTTCGCCTCATCTGTCGCAGGTCTTTTTTTCAGGTTCAACGGACAGATTTTCAGGCAGCTTGAGGGCGCCCCAATGGGGTCGTCCCTCTCCCCACTACTGGCAGAAATTGTTGTGCAACATTTGGAACATTCTGTTTTGGCATCTTGCCCCATTAAACCTCTATTATTTTTGAGCTACGTGGACGACGTGCTCGTCCTATGGCCCATCTCGTTGGATAATTTATTAAAATTTGCAGATTTAATGTCGTCCTTCCTTCCTTCCATTAAATTTACGGTGGAATTGGAGTCCAATGGATCGCTTCCTTTCTTGGATTTTCTGCTTCGTAGGCTTCCGGTTTCCAATCATTTAAGTTTCTCCGTTTACCGCAAACCTTGTTTTTCTCCGGCTATTATTCCGTTCTCCTCTGCACACCCTAACAGCTACAAACTATCCACCTTTTATTTTCTCGTCCGTTGTGCTTTCACTCACTCTTCCAATCGTGCGCTTCTATCGGCAGAATTACAGTGGATTTCTGACCTTGCTGTAACGTTTGGGTATCCCAATCATACTGTCAACATGATCATCGCAAAAACTAGAAGATTGGTATCTACCACTTTAAGGGGTGACCAACCAAAACACCGATTTGTGGGTTCTATGGACTTTGTCCCCGGAGTTACAAAAATCTTAAAAAACATGTGTCATAAGAATAACCTGAAAGAAGGGGAGTCTGAAAGATCTTATGAGTGTCTTTTAACCTTGTATATAGTTCATTAAATGTAATTTTACGAAGTACACCTGTCATCTTCAGACTTCGTTTTAATCGTGCATACACAGCGTTTTTACCTTATCATTTAATCATTTAATTTAAACTTAAAGGCAGCGAGAAAACAAAGGCATTGGGAAGCTCATACTGCAATACGACGCTCGTATCTGTGGCAGCCAAATAAGCGCAGTAGACCTCAGTTTTCGAGCATGCGCATCGGTTTAAATTTGGCGCTTCAATTTTTGATGCAAATGCACAGATATCATATACTAGGTGCTAGATCGAATATCCAGGCATGACAGCGCAGGCGCCATGTTGAGCGAGTCATGGCGCTCCCTTTAAGCATGGCCGTCTTGCTTTCAGTCAACGAAATTTCGAGATTGGTAGGATGTTTGTTATTTATATTTATATTTTAAGTAGATAATACACATTTGGCCAAGAAAATCATAAAATTTAAGCAAAAAAAAAAAAAAAAAAAACCCCATAAAAACAAAAACGTTTTACACGGATATTCATTTATAAAAACTACAATATCAAGGCTCGCGCACCATACTGAGGTAATTCATATTCGATCCGGGCTTATACTCAAACTGACCTTTTATATCACTGATGACTGTACCGGCATCAGTGATATAAAACAAATTAAACTGTTTCAGACTTATTGAGAGTTAATAGAATTTTGAGGTTTCTTGTAAATGAATGCTTACACTTGCATGTGTTATTTAGTTGCATGTTTGCCCTATGAGTACTTAAAAATGCTAAAAACTGAAATCCTATTAATGTGCACCTAAGTGAGAAAAACTTTCTAATATTTGCAATTCACTTTACGTAAGAATTAATATATTTTTAAAGAAGCACAACAAAATAGATCGGAACGACATAGGTAACAGCAAGCGTGGGGGAAACATTCGCATTATTCCAGCTCCTATGTAAAGCACGTGAAAGTCATTATATTTTTCAGGACCAAATCAGTACAAAACAGAACAGAGGTAACTCGTGCTAAAAAGTCATACTATAAACGACAAACCGTCTTCACACGATATATAAGAGTTTTATGGTTTTTTATGTACTGTATATACACTGAAGCATAACGCCCGCCTAGAGACAGCTGGCGTTATGCAAATGTGGTGCTGTGGGCGGTCCCGTAAACGGATACGACAATATAAAGAGTGATGCTACGGGAATCAGTAAGAGTCGGACGCAGTATGGGTAAGACGAAGGATATAAGTGCATTTGATCGTGGGCAAATTGTCGGGGCCCGACGAATGGGTCACTCCATCTCGGAAGTCGTGCAGGCACTGGGATTTTCACGAGCCACTGTGTCACGGGTGCACCGTGAGTACATCGAATCCGGTAAAACCATCCCTGTAAGGGCCAACTGCAGTCGACAACAGCGTGTGGATGAGCGGGGTCATCGTCGGCTAGCTCGCATTGTAACAGCGGATAGACGGGCCACAGTGCAAGAAATCACTCGGCAATTTAACGCTGGTGCACAAAAACGTGTAAGCATCCACACCATCCAGAACCATCTCATCGCTATGGGGTACAGAAGCCATCGTCCCACGAGGATACCGCTGCTGACCGCACATCACAGGGTGCAAAGATTAGCATGGGCGCGGGAACATCGCCACTGGACCCTAGACATGTGGAAAAATGTTGCCTGGACTGATGAGTCGAGATTCACGTTGGTAGATGCGGATGGCAGGATACGAGTACGGCGCAAACCACATGAAGCGATGGATTCTTCTTGGCAGCAGGGTACTCTTCAAGCTGGTGGGGGTGGCATACTCGTCTGGAAACTGTTTACGGATGGACTGAAATGGGACCCCTGGTACGTGTGACATCATCCCTTACAGGTCAACGTTACCGGGATATCCTGGACGACCATTTGCTCCCGTTTGTGCGTCTTCAACATCCCACTGGGGACCTCATCCTGCAATAAGACAATGCACCGTGCCATTGCTCCCGAATTGTATCCTAATGGTTGGATAAACACTCCAACGACGTGACCTCGCTTCCTTGGCAAGCTTGGTCACCTGACCTCAATCCCATCGAGTACATCTGGGATGCCATCGAGAGAGATGTTCGAGGCTCTGACCCCTCTCCATCAAATCTTCGTGAACTGTGGGAGCTTGTTCATGAGTCGTGGATCCATATGGCTTCCCAACGCTTCCGGTGTCTTGCGGAGTCCATGCCGAGACGTATCGCCGCCGTCATCAGGGCGAAAGGTGGTGCTACATGTTACTAGACAGGTATCTCTAATTCAATTGCTCTTCAGTGTATATGCACCACACTGTGAATACTCGGGAGACGCCTATAGCGTATTAAATTCGTTTATTTTTGTGGTGTAGTAAGCTCAAAGATGCACCAAGCTTTCGCACTCCAATTTACGATACGCAGGACCCATCACATATATTCCAGGCTTTACATATTGGTTAAAGAATTTATTACGCAAATACAATATATTAATAGCAATGAAGTCCCCGACCCCGTTATCACGTATAATATCAAGTTGCAAGGAGAGACAGTGTGAGAAAGAAAAGGCAATGTGTGTACGCTCCACCGTTGTTATGTCCTGACAACACGGAAAAGATATATATCGGAATGACAAAGCAATCCTTGGACACTAGATGTGAAGAACGCGCACGAAGTGTGAACCAGGACATGCAGAATACAGCCCTCGCCAGAGAAGTCATGCATTGCTCGGCCGCTCCTGTATGGAATAATATTAAAAGAATTGCATCAAAGTAATGCTCTTTACTTG
Source organism: Macrothele yani (assembly GCA_039090855.1). NCBI lineage: Eukaryota > Metazoa > Arthropoda > Arachnida > Araneae > Macrothelidae > Macrothele > Macrothele yani. The sequence continues at coordinate 12,642,381 of CM077003.1, read as the reverse complement.
TCATGAATGTTTTGTAGCATTTTATCTTCCCGTCACCCTTGTACAGAAGAACATTTTGAGCCGAGTATAAGCGACGGTGGCATGTTTCACTTCTGTGTGATGTTTCACTTCTGTGGTGATGAGTTCTTTTCCTTTTGCAAGTGCTTCTGAAGCATTGTAGTTCGCCAAAGGATTTAATGAATTAATCATCGCAATTACATGGAATGCACAAAAGTTCTTTTTTTTTCTCACTGAAATACCGCAATAAACCGTTGTGTGATTCTCACTGAGCATGAAAGATGGAGTGTCCTGGGGCGGGAATCGAACAAGCATATCCTGATTTCTGACCGAAAGTGTCATCGTTGTACGACCCAGAACAACACATTCGCAACCACCATCGCCAACCAATTTTCAACCATCCAGATCAATTTCAGTGGCTTGTTATCCTGGTGTAACGCACTATTAAAAAAATGTACTTAAAAATGAGAACCTGAACGTACTCGTTTTTTTAAGTTCAATCGTATCGTAAACGAGTACATGACATGCTCAAATATAAGTAACCATACGTACTTACAAATAACTGCGTCAATAAATATAAATATAATCTCGTATTACTTCATTTTAGATATTATAGATTTCAAGAGAAATTGTTTAATAAATGTGTAAAGTGACACACATAAATAATTAGTACAAAATCACTGATCACAATTAATTTAATTATGCACAAAGTATCTTTGTGTGCGTTTTAACATTAACTATGTTTGTGTCAATCTCATTAATAATATATTGTCGCTTCATCACTATATTTGTCACAAAATTATGCGGTTCATTTGCCCAGCATGTGACAAGAAGTATATCTGTTATCCCAGATATGCGAACAAATAATACACTTCCGGTTGATTCTACGAATAAATGAGTATGTATGAAGTACACGTATTCCACACTTGAAATCGAGCCGCTGACGGCTTAGTGGTTAGAGATTCAGACTACTGATGGAGGGACCCCAGGTTCAAACCTAGCCTGATACGCTTGAACTCTCCGTGGTGGTGTGAATTTCTAACCATCGCTGAATATCGGACGAGCACGTTAAGTGACGGCCTCCGCGTAGGAATCCCCCGGTAAAAGATCCTAAGCCCGCCCCCTCCTTAATTTCTCTCTGCTTTCTATGCGCAAAACCATATGCTTGTACCGTGGCGCCATCTAGTGTGCTCTCTCTCTCTCTCTCTCTCACTTACAAGCCATCCTGTCAGAATCGCTAGATTCGCTCTACAGTATATTCCTCCAGTTTCTGTGCCCTGCCCGAAAGGGCACAGAAACTGAATTAAGTTAGGGCAAATACACTATATTCACAAAAGTCGCCTGACACCTAGAACAAAAACACAACATAGTATTTACTGACATATATTAGTACGGTATCGGTCCACCTTTGGCCTTAATGCATGCACTGACACTTCAAGACATGCTTTCGACAAGGTTTTGGAACACAGCGATAGGTATGCGCTTCCATTCAGTACATAATGCTGCCGCTAACTGTTGCTTAGGAGTAGGTTTTGGCTCCAAACTTCTTATGCCTTGCTCTAATTCGTCTCATAGGTGCTGTAAGGGATTACGATCGGGGCTCTGTGCTGGCCAGTCCACACACGATACAGAACTATCGTCAAACCACGCCGTAACAGCCCTTGCTTTATGGATCGGTGCTTTATTTTACTGGTACCAACAAGGCTCGGTTCCATATGCCACAGAGTTGGTAGGGCATAATTGTCCAGAATATCGAGGTAGACGTGCTGGTTAACAGGTTTGTCCATGGTAACCAATGGGCCGGGACCACACCACGAAAAACACACCCACACGAGTACACTGCCAGCTCCGAACTTGACCGTAGAAACAGTTCACTGTGATAAATAGCATTCCCCCGTCTGCCGCCAGACCCACACACGGCCATCAGACTGATTGATCGTGTATCTGGATTCGTCAGTCCATAGGACTCATTTCCATTGATCTATGGTCCACGATAAATGTTCTTTACACCATGCTAAACAACGAGTAGCATTCCGAGTGAAGATGAAAGGCTTATGAGCAGCCGCACAACCACAGTAACTCATGGAATGAAGTTCTCTGCGAATGGTACGTGTACATATCGAGGTTCCAGCATTGTTACTCACTTGTACTCTGAGGTCTTGTGCAGTACTTCGTCGATTAGCTATAACCACTCTCCTGAGGCTTCGACGTCATCTATCACTGATTTTCTTTGGTCTGCCGGTACGGTACGTTTTGCTGCTTCAGGCACACCATGTGTCTTCCACTTATTCAGTACATCCAGAAAAGTTGACTTGGGTATGTTTAAACTCCTCTCGGTTTTTCTTATAGACAACCCGCTAATATAACACCCAACAATCTTTCCTTTCTCAAAGTCAGTTCTCTCCCACCGCGACATTTTCACTCAACCTCACAGTGCGATATGATCGCGGTCAGCTTGTTTTTATACCGTTTGCAGCTGTACCGCGCATATTAACGACGCAGCGGATCCGTTCATTTGCTTTTAAAGGGGTGTCCGGTGACTTTTGTCGATATAGTGTATATTTGAAATATATGGATTTTTTTTAGAGCGAATCTAGCGATTCTGTACCCAAAAATGGGTACATATATTTAAAATTAGAAATGCCAGATATACTCACAATTGATTCCCTGTATGCACTTAAAAATGAGTACTAGTCTTTTCCAAAAATGAGACACAAGTACTCGGAGCTATTATAAGCCCAGAATGTACTCAAAAAACGAATACATTTTGCTTATTTCTAAGTACCAATTTTTAACAGTGCGATGGCATGTTCGAAAGGAAATTGGGAGATTGACTCCCGCACCCTGACAAACAATTTGTAAGTCTTCTGAGAAGCTGGCAACATAAGTGAACAGTGAATTACAGCACTGCGATGCTTAAAATAATGAACTGCAGCTCGGATACTTTTGCGTCTCCTCCGTAAACGTCATATAACATCTCAAGGGAACTTCTTGGAATCTAAGTTGTCGGATATTTCTTCCTTAAAGTTACTGCGTGAAATATACAGTGGGTAATTAAAAAGAGTACAAGAACGCGCGGTGTATTTACTTCTTCAGTACCTTTATCTTCTTATCCCCGTCGTCCATTCCTCCTCTCCTTTTTACTTTCTTATATTTATAGTATAAGAAAGTATAGTGATCGGCGGAAATCGGTATTCTGTGTAGAGTTTACCGGGACTAGTGCCGGCTGGAAAAAAGGTACCCGGAGTCCACTCCAGCCTCATTACACCACTGGAAACATACTTTCCTCTACTGAAAAGCAATCTTCCTGCACAATAGCTTACACAAACAGATTACGGAAAAGAATGACCTTTGCATTGTACGAGATTAACCCTTTAACTGGCTGGAGCGAGTTATCTCCGGGTTAGCAAAATGGGCTGAAATCAGCTCGAACGAATATGCCCACTACTTAAAAAATGGGCCAAACGCGGCTGGAATGAGTGAACCCGAGCATCAGAAAGTGTTCCTTTTTTCTTGAGTTTGTTATTGAATGTGCTCTTAGGGGGTTGATTGACACTAATCCCTTCTGAGTGGTTACCTGCTGAAAGTGATTTCTGAGTGACTAATCCTTTGCGAGTGATTACCTGCTCGAAATGTTATAACAACGGCGACGAATCTAAGAAAGGAGACAGAAGATGCTTGAGTCACTTTTTCCTATCAAGTGGCATGATGCCTATGTCAAGAGGACTAGCTCTTCCTTGTCATGGCTTGAGTCATGGAGCAGAGAATAAAGTACCAGAAGGAACGCTTATCACCATTAATAGGTTGAAGGAACATACTGCTGTGATGGGAGAAAGAAAGGAATTGTTTTGACGTAGCTTTTGTAAAACACGGCCGTCATGTGATCATTTCTATTTAAGAAGCCCCAAAACCTTTGGGCACCATTTGTTTCAGGTACATTGGCCACTTAAAGAGTTAAGAACGATAGGCGCTGAGATTTAAAATCGCACGAACAAAGAGTAAACAGCGATATATATACACTGCTGGATGTAGAAAATAGTACACCATGAACGAATGCACGAAATGAAACGAAACTTACCACTCGTGTAGACAAACAGGTGGGAAAGAAACAGTGGCACTACCAGTGGAGATAGCCCAGGGGCCTGGGCCATCCCCGGGAAGTATCATTTAGTCCTTCGTTCTGTGTTATTAGCTGTTTATTTTTAAATACACGGTCGAGTTACATTATTGATTCCACCAGCTAATATCCAGAGTATTTGCCGCGTGGAGCGCTGACAGCAGCTAGACGGGCTGGGAGTGACTCCATGAGGTGTTGGAAGGTGTTCACAAGCATGTGGAGCCATGCTGACTGCAGTGCATCTGAAAGCTGCTGGAGGTTGCGTGGTGGAGGATCCATAGAGTGAACAACACAATCAAGGTGATCCCCCAGATGCTCAACTGAGTTTAAGTCTGGGGAATCAGGAGGGCGAGGGAAGTACTTTGAAGTCTTTATCGTGCTCTTGCAACCACTCTTGGACATTTCTAGCTGTGTGACACGTCGCATTGTTGTTCTGGAAGATCCCATCTGCCCCAGGGAAGACGATCAGCATGTATGGGTGTACGTGGTCTGCAAGGATGGATGCATAACGAATTCGGTCCATAGAGAATGCCACGAAAACATTCCCCAGACCATAACGCTGCCCCCACCAGCTTGTGTTCTGCCAGCAATGGTTGAAGAGTGTTTGTTCTCCGATGTTTCTCGCATATACGCCACCGTCCATCCGTTCGATGAAGCAGAAAACGCGACTCATCGGAGAAGGCAATCGTTTGCCAATTGGCGGAGGTCCAATTCCAATACAGCCGTGTAAATGTAAGCCTTTTCTGCCGATGCACTTTCATTAGCATAGGTGCAGTGGCCATTCGTCTGCATCGGAGCTCCACTCGCAGCAGGGTTCGCTGAACTATCGTTTTATTAACACTTCTGGTAGCCCCCTGGTTCATTCGGCTAGTGAGTTGCTCCATTGTAGCGTGTCGATCGGCATTCACGCTACTTCGAAGCCGACGTTCACCTCTCACATCAATGGCACTTGGTGCTCCGCAGTTTCTACGTCGCTTACAATTCGCAATACTGCCATTTCTCCAATCACGATACACTCTAGACACAGCAGCACGCGAACAGTTATCAAACTGCGCTGTTTCAGAAATACAGCCACCCTTGTCCCGAAAGCCGATAATCATCCCTGTTTACAAATCTGATTATATCGCTGACCATCATCGCTCAGCAGAGTCCACAGTTTATCGAAATTGCGGGGAAGAGGCGTTAAGTCGTCTGCCAATGACGTCTACACGTTCCCGATTGATTAATTGATTGATTGGAGGTTTAACGACCACGTGAGCAACTCAATGGGCTATAAGCAGTCGCCCGTCCCTAATTTAGGGTCACTGGTTCCAGGGAAGGGAGAGAGCTAGTGCCATAAGACAAACACAACATCCATGCCTCACCGGGATTCGAACCCGGACCCCGTTCGGACGAATGATCAGAGGCCATCGCTTAGACCACTGCGTTACCGGGGCTGCCGTTCCCGATTGGGAAGAAATTTAGGGATTGCAACTAATCAAGGCAGCACCTGGACACCTTACAAGGACTGTCTGCTGATTCTGGCAGTCTGCGGACGGGAGTTATCGTGTTCTAATTGGCAACCAGGGAGACTACTATGATACAGCTACAGAACGGGCTACAGAACTTCATTGGCGTATTGTCATGCTGTCATTGTGCCCCATGCGTAAGTGTGGTGAACGGCTGTTGAAACTGATAGCGCCCCAATGCATGACGCTCAGAGTTGGAAGCAAGATCAGCGTCTTTAGACTCTCAAGCAACCATCGTCGACGCTATAACAGAAGCGAGAGTCGTCGCTGAAAAGGATTTGGTTCCATTCGTCCTGCAATGCATGTCTGGAACGGCACCACTGCAACCTTGCTCGACGATGTGCTGTTGTGAGTGGCAGTCGTTGCAATGTCTGGCCAGAGCGAAAACGTGCTTCAGAAAATCTGCGACTCACAGTTAGTTTCGATGCGGGAATTCCCACAGCTGCCCATACACCGTTTCTAATGTCGTCTGCTGTGGATTGTTGGTCTGATTACAAACATCAATGTAACAAAAGGTGTAAGGTGGTGCAAAGCACATAAAAACTGGGATGCTAAAAACTGACAACGTATCATCTAGTCTGATGAATCGTGCTTCACACTGCTTCCTAACAATCGCAGAGTGTACGCTGGAGAAAATCTGCTGAAGCGTACCACCCTGATTATTTGGTTCAGCCTTCATGACCAAAGATCTTTTTTTTTTTTTTATTGAAGGTTTAACGACCGCCGTGAGCAACTCAATGGTCTATAAGCAGTTGCCCATGCCTAATTTAGGGACACTGGTCTCAGGGAAGGGAGAGAGCCAGTGCCGTAAGAAAAGCACAACATCTATGCCTCACCGGGATTCGAACCCGGACCCTTTCACGTACGAATAGTATTTAGCCAGCGCTTAGACCACTGAGCCACCGGGCGACAATCTTATTACATGATGATTCATAATAATTTTGCCACACAGTCTGTATAAAACAGTGACTTTATTCGATATCATAACGTTGGTAGTGTAGCAAGTACGATTAATAATCACGAAACAGCATGTCAGTAGTTTCGTTTTTTATTCATAAATACAGACATATACATAGATGGGCTATCGTTAAAAAAGAAACAACCTAAAGATTCCTAAAGCTAACAAAAAACCACAATCGTATCTTTAAACATGTACACGCAGTCAATTGTCTGCACTCAAAACTCAACTCCTTTCTGGGTTCAAGATGGCACACGTTCTTTCTTTCTTACTGCGCAGTTAACAGTCATTAGTCTGGTTTCGTTACTAGTGGCTGCTGGTGCTGCTTCCGAGATGTGACAGACGCTCCAACGTGGCAATCAACTCTTTTTTTTTTTTTTTTTCATTCTGTTGATAAACGAAACGCTTTTCCGAATAGTATGATCGGTGGCGGCCATTGGGAATTTTTCCGTGACTCACTTATAAAACGTGGAAAGAGCGAAGATCTTTGTTTGATATTGCTGGTCCACGTTAAATGTCTGTATCTGTATTTATGATAGATGACTTTTTTGCGTAAATGACTTGTTACATCAACGAATGAGATAGGAGTTTACACCATTGTACAACACAAATTTGGAAGATGTGAATCCATTTATTGGTGTAAATATGACATGGATGGTAAGTCAGATAATATCTGGAAACTCGAAAATTTCGCCGTCCTGGAGCGGGAATCGAATCCGCATCTCCCGGATAGCTTCCGAGTATGCTAACCACTAACACAACCCAGAACGACCAAGTTTAAGTTTCCGATTAATTTGAATATAACCATCACGGGATGTTTGGTTATATTCAAATTAATCGGAAACTTGAAACTTGGTCGTTCTGGGTGGTGTAGTGGTTAGGATACTCGTGCAATATCCGGGAGACGCGGGTTCGATTTCCGCTCCAGGACGACGAAATTTTCAGGTTTTCGGATAAAATCTTACTTACTATTCATGTCATATTTACACCAATAAACGCCACCAATTACACCATCATATTTACACCAATTTACACCATCTTTCAAATTTTTATTGACTTGTTACATATTGTACATTGGTGAAATTTCTTCCCAGTGTGGAAAACTATGTGACGTATGTGTGATTGGGAAGTAATATGACTAAAATTTTTGTAAGTTAAAATACTGTAAGACAAAATTCATTTACTAAAATGCGTTAAAATTGAATCACTAGGTATTTAAATACTGTAAGGTTAAATCCTATCAGTGCATTGGTGAGGTTCCTTACCAGTGTGAATCAGCAGATGCTGTGACAGACTACCTTTCGGTGAAAATGTCTTCTGGCATACTGTGCAGATTCTCCTACGAAGTTACAACCTGGTCGGGCATTTCATCCATCTTTACTACAAACATGAAATGGCCCAGCCTTAAAAGTTGTGAGCTCTTTGGGTGGTCAGTTCAAATATGATATAAAACTGAAAGAAGTAAGATAAAATAATTTATGAAGCATAAGCATAAAAAGCAGACTGTACCTGTATGCTATACATCTTATCTTTCATAGAAGCATGAATTTGACCAGGTATTTCCTCGCTATGTGGTTCATAATAAAATGACTGGAAGTGGAAAGTCTTCACATCATTTTCTCCGTGTTGAATTAGCTTCAACTTGTCAGAAAAAAATGAAGAAATTGCACAATATGAGCACGTTTCACCAATCACGTTGAAACGTTATGGGAATCATGGAGGAACAGACATTTGTTTATGACCAGCGCCATCTTGTGACGTCACACTTCAACGACGTATAATGACCAAATCAGTTTTTGTTTTAGAACAGTTGTTGCAAACCCCGATTCGCCTGCCCGGTGGTGCAGTGGTCTAAGCGCTGGGTCACGACCATTCGTCCGAGAAGGATCCGGGTTCAAATACCTGTAAGGCATGGATGTGTTTGTCTCATGGAACTGGAACCAGTGGCCCTAAATTAGGGATGGGGGTTGCTTATAGCCCATTGAGTTGCTCACTGTGGCTGTTAGCAACTCAGTAAGGGCTATTTTATTTTTTTATTGAGTTTCAATGAATAAGTAAATGTAAGAATTTGTAAGAAATTCGAACTTCATACCCAGCGGGAAGACTCGCACACCTCTACTTCACATGTACCCCTGGCTAATCAATCAGTTTTTGTTCTTTACTGCTCGAAAGCTCGCAGTTTATACGCATTGAAAAAGTTATTAAGTTTGTAGCTGAGGAGCATTGCATTACACTGAGCGCTTATTTATTCTTGTGGCAACACGTAACAAATCCCGGCTATCCACGAAGAAAGTGAATAGTGAACACACACAGCAGCGAAGCTTATTTCAAGTCCCCCAAAATAAACGAAAATACGCGGAGCTTCTTGGAAGAACTCCAGCTGTGCAACATGACACCAGAGACCACTGTGCCATCACAGTAGAAGAGGCGGAAAGTTAAGAGAAGGGAGGAAATACGTCATCGTGACGCGTAGTACATGAAAAAGTGGAGATCAGCAAATGGTGGAATATAACAACAGGATGGCGAAAGAAAGTCCTTTATTGGATAGGAAGAAATTAAAGTTTCCAAAGTCATTCCAAACAAATGAAGGCGTATAAAAAATATGTACCGCTCTCGACAGCTGATTTTTCCGGTACGTACAGCGGAAAACACATTTTATTTTATTTTTTCGGTTGGGGGTTTAACGACCATCGTGAACAACTCAATGTGCTATAAGCAGTCACCCGTCCCTAATCACTGGTTCCAAGGAAGGGAGAGAGCCAGTGCCGTAAGACAAATCCAACATCCATGGTTATCCGAGATTCGAACCCGGATCCCCATCACAGACGAATGATCAGAAGCCAGCATTTAGACTACTAAGCCACCGGGGCGGCGGATAAGACTTTTTTTTTTTTTTTTGATTGGAGGTTTAACGACCACCGTGAGCAACTCAATGGGCTATAAGCAGTCGCCCGTCCCTAATTTAGGGTCACTGGTTCCAGGGAAGGGAAAGAGCCAGTGCCGTAAGACAAACACAACATCCATGCCTGACCGGGATTCGAACCCAGACCCCTTACGGACGAATGATCAAAGGCCAACGCCTTAGACCACTGCGCCACCGGGGCGGCGATAAGACTTTGGAAACGGGCGAGGTGAACAGAGCAAATTTCAGAGCAGTTCGTGGGAAAATCATCGCTAAAGGGAAACAGAAAATAATAACCTGATCTATACACCTGTCAAAAATATTAGGATCTTTCATGCCATTCGTAGAAATGTAATATGCTTTTCTAAAGGAGGCAACAAGGGACTGATTCAAAAGCTTACCTTGAGGGGGGGGTGCGCTGATCTAAATAACAGGGGACGGATCCAAAAGCTTACCTTGGGGGGGAGGGGTTGCGCTGGTCTAAATAACAAGGGACGGATCCCAGAGCTTACCTTGGGGGGGCTGGTCTAAATAACAAGGGACGGATCCAAAAGCTTACCTTGGTGAGGAGAGGGTTGCGCTGGGCTAAATAACAAGGGATGGATCCAAAAGCTTACCTTGGGGGGGGCGGGTGCGCTGGTCTAAATAACAAGGGACGGGTCCAAAAGCTTACCTTGGGGGGGGGGTTGCGCTGGTTTAAATAACAAGGGACGGATCCAAAAGCTTACCTTGGGGGGGGATTGCGCTGGTCTAAATAACAAGGGACGGATCCAAAAGCTTACCTTGGGAGAAGGGGAGATTGCGCTGGTTTAAAAAAAAGAGAGAGATTGGTACAGAGACTTTGTGAAAGGGTCACACACACACACACACACACACCTGGTATATGACCGGTGATACCTCTTTTTTTTTTTTTTTTTAAATATTCGTTTACTCTTTTTCAATGCATGATTCCCATTTCTTTTGAAAGGAACTTCCATTCTTTCCTGCGCCATTAATTGTCTTACTGACGATTTTCTCTCAGAAGCTTACCGAAATATTACATTAAACAAAGGACGCACACCTATTGGTTTTTGTGATCAGTCAAAATTTCCTTTCCCTTCGGCGATCAACTTCCTCTGTTCTGAAACTCTAGTTTCTTTTTCTTTCTGTTCTCTCTCTCTCTCTCTCTCTCTCTCTCCCTGAAGCTAGAACAGCAATTTAATCTCAAAATTCACAGCAAATTTTAAAATTTTAATTACTATAAAAATATTTACTGAAATCTGTGCGTCTGTTACTATAATTTTACAAAAAATAAATGGATTAATTATTTACCATCTTGGTCATTTAAAAAGGAGAAGTCTTTCTCAGCAGGGGGGGGATCGCCCCTGTACTCCCTCCTACTGGATCCGCTATTAGAGGCAACATATTACAGAATAGCTTTCCTATTGAATTTTTCGCATGCACAAAAAATTAAAATTATTTTCCGCAGTTACGTTTAAAAATTTATTTTACTTTGTTTTCGCATGCATATATGAGTCAAAAAATGTCAGTCTCATGTTAGTTTTTTGTAAGGCCGTTTGTCGTACCTTTTGAAGATACGATGTGTCTGTTTCGAGGAACCTCACGAATTTCTTTTTGTTTTGCACACTCACTGACAATGAAATTTGTGCACCTGGAAAAAAACATGCTACAACCGCGAAACTTTTCAAATAGCTAGAGTGCATGCTGGTGTGCAATCGATCCACGTTTGGTGTTAGTGTGCATGATCGCACACCCTGTGGTGGCGCTGCAAGCACGAACCGGCAGCCTTACAAACCGGAGTGTAGTCGATGCCCTATGAAAGCGAAAAGCACCGGCCAGCGCAAGCAAGAGTACAGAGTGACAAGAATGCCGGGCAGACGCCAGAGACGTCGATTTACGCAACTTAACGGACTTTGAGAGAGGCCTTGTCATCGGGCTAAAACCCGCAGGGTGTTCAGCGCAGCGTATAGCCCGTCACGTGGATCGTTCTGACCATACCGTCCGACTATGTTGGGAGCCGTGGACACGCGACGGCACTGCCACACGGCGGAGCGGCTCCGGACGGACCAGGAGGATCACGGGTACAGGGGATCGACGGATCGTGTGCCAGGTACGAGCGGATCCCACGGGGACCCGGTCCGCTATACAGGCAGATGTAGCAACTCCTGGGTTCCCACGAACCATTTCCCGACGCATCGCGGAAGCGAATCTGCGATCCCAGCGCCCCTTACATGTGCTTCCATTAACACCGGAACATCGCCGGCTCCGTGTGCAGTGGTTCCAGGCCAGAGCGACGTGGAACGCCACATACTGGCGGCTTGTGGTGTTTAGCGATGAGTGCCGCTTCGTTTTGGGAGCAGATAATAATCACCTCCGGGTGTGGAGGTCCCCGGGTCAACGGCACAATTCCAACCTCGCTATCGAGCGCCCCACCTCAACCACTGCAGGCATTATGGTCTGGGGAGCCAAAGCCTACAATAGCCGATCAGCTTTAGTAGTGTTACGCAGATCTTGACGGGACAGTGGTATGTGGATGAGATCCTACGCTCCCATTCCTGGACGGGATTCCAGCTCCGCTATACCAGCAGGATATTGCCCGCCCACACACGGCTCGGGTTGCCCAGGACTGCCTATGTCATGTCCAGACACTTCCATGGCCTTCCCGCTCTCCGGATATGTCCCCTATCGAGCATGTGTGGGACCGGTTTAAACGTCAGCTGCCGCCGTGCCGCACTATCCGGGATTTGGAGCATACCGTCCAACACGTGTGGGCCAATCTGCCGCAGAACAACATCGCCTCCATGCCGGACCGTATTGCAGCATGTATCGCCACACGAGGCGGTGCAACGCGCTATTGAAGATGACCGGACTGCGTGCGATAGATCCCTCTGTTTTTGTCATCATGTATATCATTCATCTGTATCATTACGTGTCCATAAAATTTCAGTTCAATCCGATGCTTCCTTCTTGGTGCGCAAATTTCATTGTCCGTGAGTGTAATTATTTTGCTGGGTTGCAACGTTGCGTCCACTTTTTCTTCAAGAAAATTTTACACGAGGTTTCGCAGTGGTGAAATTCAGTGAAATGTTTTGGGAGAATGCAGTGTTTAAATTGACCGTAAATTTTGGGGATACTGGGTACATGTGTATTGAACACTATATACACAGGCACACACAGACACACTGCATGTGTACTTATTGCTTGAGGTTCCGTGATCTGAAAAGTTTAAGAAGCACTGGGATAGATTAATACCAGACTGTTATCGAAATTTTGGTAGTGTCCATGCTGCATGAATTCTTATAAGATGTTATCGAAATTCTGGGAGTGTCCCTGTCCTATAAATCCTTATAAGGTACTGTTCCTACCGTATTAATCATCATAACTTGTTATCGAAATCCTTGTAGCTACCAAACCTATGAATCCTTATAACACTCGCATTCTTGCTCCACCTCGCGGCACCACACACAATTCCTCCTTCTGTTCTGTTCAAGGCAGTGGTGAAATTCAGTGAATTGTTCTGGGAGAATGCTGTGTTTAAATTGACGGTAAATTTTGGGGTTATTGGATGTACGTGTATTGAACTATAAACGAGCGGGCACGCACGCACGCAAGCACATAGGTTGACGGTAAATTTTGGGGTTACACACACATATACACTATATTGACAAAAGTCACCGGACAGCCCTTTAAAAGCAAATGAACGGATCCGCTGCGTCGTTAAGACGCGCGGTACAGCTGCAAACGGTATAAAAACAAGCTGACCGCGATCATATCGCACTGTGAGGTTGAGTGAAAATGTCGCGGTGGGAGAGAACTGACTTTGAGAAAGGAAAGATTGTTGGGTGTTATATTAGCGGGTTGTCTATAAGAAAAACCGAGAGGAGTTTAAACATACCCTAGTCAACTGTTCTGGATGTACTTAATAAGTGGAAGACAGATGGCGTGCCTGAAGCAGCAAAACGTACCGGCAGACCAAAAAAATCAGTGATAGAGGACGTCGAAGCCTCAGGAGAGTGGTTACAGCTAATCGACGGAGTACTGCACAGGACCTCAGTGTACAAGTGAGTAACAGTGCTGGAACCTCGGTATGTACACCTACCATTCGCAGAGTAACCCATGCATTCAATGAGTTACCGTGGTCGTGCGGCTGCTCATTAGCCTTTCATTTCCACTCGGAATGCTACTCGTCGTTTAGAATGGTGTAAAGAACTTTTATCGTGGACCGTAGATCAATGGAAACAGATCCTATGGACTGATGAATCCAGATACACGATCCATCAGTCTGATGGCGGTGTGTGGGTATGGCGGAAGTCGGGGGAACGCTATTTATCACAGTGTAGTGTTCCTACAGTCAAGTTTGGAGCTGGCAGTGTACTCGTGTGGGGGTGTTTTTCGTAGTATGGTCCCGGCCCATTGGTTATCGTGGACAAACCTGTTAACCAGCACGTTTACCTCGATATTCTGAACAATTATGTCCTACCAACTCTGTGGCAATACTATGGAACCGAGCCTTGTTGGTATACCAGCAGGATAATGCACCGAGCCATGAAGCAAGGACCGTTACGGCGTGGTTTGACGATAATTCCGTATCGTGTGTGGACTGGCCAGCACAGAGCCCTGATCTTAATCCGATAGAGCACCTATGGGATGAATTAGAGCTCCGCATAAGAAGTTTGGAACCAAGGCCTACTACTTAAAAACAGAGTTAGCGGCAGCATTATGTACTGAACGGCAGCGCATACCTATCGCTGTGTTCCAAAACCTTGTCGAAAGCAGGTCTCGAAGGGTCAGTGCATGCATTAAAGCCAAAGGTGGACCGACACCGTACTAATGCATGTCAATAAATGCTAAGTTGTGTTTCTCTTCTAGGTGTCTGGTGACCTTTGTCAATACAGTGTATATATATGTATATATACCAAGTGCTAAAAACAACAAATTCTGTAGACACCAAGTGCTGATCTGTACGACAGTACTTTTAAGGAAAGGATATGTTGACATGATAAGGATCACAAATATCTGAAATTGTCTTTTAAATGTCATGTTAGCCAGTAAACTACACTCTCTGAGAAAAAAATTAAACATCCTGGAGGAATCATTGAATCGAAATAAAAATTGCTATGTGCAATGTATATGTATAGGAAAGGAGATGACTGCAATTCTAAAGCAGTTGTGCCATTTATTCGGATAAAACAGCTAAACGAGTGGAATAAGTTAGTATTCCACCTCTGGTTCGTATACAAGGCGTTACCCGGCGTGACATATACGCATACAGTTCACGGATACTGTCCCAAGGTACAGCATGCCAGATGGTGTCCAAATTACGGACCGGTTCACCGACATTCCGGTATGGGCGTACCTAGGTGGCGTCTCATCATGTCCCAAACATGTTCGACAGGTGAGAGATCGGACGATCCGGCTGGCCATGGAAGGGTGTCGATCGCCCGATTTCTCACCGGAGGCAGGGCGTTATCCTGTTGAAAAATTGCACGGTGGTGCTGCCACAGGAATGGCAACACAGCAGATCGTAGAATGTCGTTGACGTATCGTTGAGTCGTGAGGGTTTTACGAACGTCTACCAAGGGTGTCCAGCTATCGTAGGAAATGGCTCCTCAAACAATCACTCCCGGAGTGCGAGCAGCCGTGTGCCCTTCTACTGTAAAGGCAGGATCAGTGCGCTGGCAGGCTCGTCTCTAGACACGTATGCGCTTGTCATCGGCGTCAAGTGCAAACCGTGACTCATCATTGAAGACAACACGACGCCACTGGACACTATCCCACGTTGATCCGGCCAGACACCGCTGCAACCGGTGCCGACGATGCTTGCTGATCAGTGGTAGACGACGGAGTGGCTTCCTTAAGTTTAGTCCCTGCTCCGCAAGTCGTCTGGCAATGGTCCGGATGGCCGCTGATGGTTGAAAGCGACGAATTCGGTTCTGTATGTGCGGCTCTCACGATTGCTCGATCCTCGCGTTCTGTCGTTACCCTCGGCCGTCCACTGCCCGCGTGCTGCTCGGTTGTGCCCTCCTCGACCCATTGGCGCCAACATCGTCCAATTGTCGTGTCGCTCAGACCCAATTGCCTGGAGATACGGTGATTTGATCAACCGGCCTCTTCCAGCCCAATTATACTTTCTCTCTCAAACTCGCTCAACTGCTCGAATTGAGCACGGATCCGACGCCGAGGCATCCTCGCTGTCCGTGGAGGTTTATCCAACCGCAACCCGCTGTCATAATTGTCCCTGCGTGCGAACTTTGCTCTCGATATACCTTCCCAGATCCGCGGTTCCCATGCGCTGTGGCGGACCACTATATAGTCATTTGTCGTTATTTTTTAGTTATTTACATATTCGGGCCTGAGGTACTTGCATGAGAAATTTCATCAGGATCAAACGACTTTCTCTGAATGCTTCGGGTTTTTTTTTTTTTCAGTTGTTGTTTTGTTTTGTTTTGAAAAGATGTATTTCAGGAATGATCCTGATAATATTTTCTAGAGTCTTAAATATTCTGTTTTGGCTTGGTTCATATTCAGTCCTATATTTTTGATAAGACTTTTAAGTGTTATAGAGTGTCGTACATGTTTTCGCCATTTTTTTCCAGCATATCGGTCACGATGTATATCCTAATACTTTTACGGAGTTTGGACCCTTGTGTTTGGTTGTTTCCTGAGTTACTGTTTCTAGGGCATATAAAAAATAATTATTGATAGCTGTGTTTAAGGAATATTCAGCCAGACAAAAATATACTCAAATTTGCAGTTGCTTATTTACCAAATTTCGAGGCTAGGAAAGCATTACTACATTAAAACAGTTCTGTTTCTCGCAGATTTTATTCGAAAATGTAATTAAAATGAGGGAAAAGTTTTATTTTTCCACTTTATTTTGGGGTTCAACGGCCACCATGAACGACTTTACAATCTATAAGTTATCTCTTGTTCGACATTTACTGTTACAGGTTCCAGGGAAGGGAGAGATTCAGCACTGTAGGACAAACGAACCACTCATACCTTATTCCTAACTCTAACCAAGGCCTTCTAGAAAACACAAGGCCATGACATTCAAGGGATAAGTTCCCTCCGTTTGTGTTGTTGTCGTTAATCGGAGGTTTAACGACCACCGTGAGTAACTCAATGGGCTATAAGCAGTCGCCCGTCCCTAATTTAGGGTCACTGGCTCCAGGGAAGGGAGAGAACCAGTGCCGTAAGACAAACACAACATCCATGCCTCACCGGGATTCGAACCCGGACCCCTTTCGGACGAATGATCAGAGGCCAACGCTTTAGACCACTGCGCCACCGGGGCGGCGGACGAATGATCAGGGGCCATCGCTTGAACCACTGGGGCCACTGGGGCGGCCTCCGTTTGTGACGTCACACTCATGTTACACGGTCTGATACTTCGGTGTCGTGCTTGATGTCATACACGACATCATTCGAAACCAATCAGAAGCCATGGTTTCAGCATGACGTCACGTAAAGAGAGAACTCATCTCTCTACTGTCATGGCCTTGTACTTTGTAGACGGCCTTGCTGGAACCTGGACTCAGCTGGGATGATTAGCCAGCAACCAGCGCCTCTGACCACTCGGCCACCGGGGCAACAAGATAAGGAAACATCTGCAAATCAATATTACTTTTTTTAAAATTAAAGTTCAATACATGTCAAGAAACTAAATGCACAGCATTTTTTTCTTTTTTCTTAAAGATTTACTCAAGAGAAGAAGGTAAAATATCTTTCCTTGGAAGATCAGGTCGTAAAGGTTTGTGCTACCAGAAAACTAGCACGAGCTGTAGCGGTGAATAAATGATACAACATTTCAACGATTTAGACAAGTTATGTCAAATACAGCTTGTCTTCATTCATTGTATATTCCTTATCATAAAACTGCAGTTTCAAATGATACACTGACTGCAAGTATTCCTTTTCAAGAGTAAGGACATATCAATTAGTAGGCATGGTGTGTGTAGGAATAATAATACTGAGGTTGAAGAAGCATGGAGCATTAAATATAAACAAAAATGTATAAATAAAGCTCATGTAGCAGAAAAGCACGAATTAAAATGTACTATAAAAGAACTGTATTAATATTTCTTGGAAAATTAAAAAATGTAGCTTGATTTTCTTAAATTCTAATCTCTAGTGATTAATTACGTAGACCGAAATTTAAGAAAAAATCATCTGATTTTTTTATTACAAACTGGAAAGCATGCGACATGCAGATTTTCTGCATTGCATGATAACTGCTTCATTTATGCGTTAAACTGAATAAGTATCTTTTTTTTTTTTTTTTTTAACGCCTTCATATCAGTAAAGTAGCTCTTGCAATATTTACTGAAGGATTGTCAGACTCAAATTTTAAGAAACAACGGATCTGAGATTGTTTAGTCGTCAAACAAAACTACTTCTCTTTTTGTCTTACAGAGTAGTACATCTTCCGTGATTTCTCTTCCGTTTTTCTGAATGTTTTCAGACTTCAGCATTACCAGAGTCTTGTGTGTTCCTCCGTTGCAAGGTGACTTGCTCGAGTTAAAAAGAAAAAAAAAAAAAAAAAGCTTGGCTTCCATCCAGCGAGATGAACCGGTAGCAGCACCGACGAAAATAACGTGGCATAACAGCATGCATGCATGCATGCCTTCACGAAACGTGATCGGCAGACGAAACTTTATTACGTCACGTCCTTGCATAACACTGACATACAACTGCCTTCCAATTCTGTTCCGCATTCATTGCTAAATTTTAATAGCTTTATTGCTAGACAGATAATGTGAATTCCCTAGTGTAAAAACAAACTCCAGCGGTCTTAAACTATTTGAAAAACTTTACGAAAATTTTTGTATCATGTATAATTCGTCATGAGAAGGCAAACTCATTTCTTTTTGTCTTTGTAAATGTCAAATAGGGTATGAGAAGTGCTTTAAAACCAATTAATTATGATTACAATAGACTGGCTTTAAAGTACTTTCTCTCCAGTTATTAAGTTCAGTTCACGAATTTGCAATGTGATTATGAACAACTCTTTTGTTTGAAGATGAAGGGGAAGCAAAATGTGCATTTAATTCAGATTTTACGAAAATTTTGTACAGTGTAAAATCTGTCATAGGAAGACAAACTCAATTTTTTTTAAAATCCTGAAACAGGGTATGAGAAGTACTTTAAAAACAATTATGATTACAATAAATCGATATTAAGATACTTTCTCTCCAGCTATTTATTAGGGGTATGCAAAAGTTTCCACCGCCCCCGCTAGCCGGCGCTGTAGGGGTCTGACCGGCCGGCGACCGTGCTGTCAGTTCGTACATGAAGCCAAGCATGGCGGTCGATAAAGTTCATTTGAGGTACTTATTCATGTTTAATTGAAGGAAAAGTGCGAGTGAAGGATACGGTTCAGTATGTAAGGCGTATGACGAAACGGTTATGGGGGAGCGGACGTGTCGAGAACGGTTTGCCAGGTTTAAGAAAGGTGATCTGAGCTTGGGAGACAAGCCACGTGCAGGTAGACGGCAGGAACTTGCAGGCGAGGAGCTGGAATCGCTGTTGCAAGAGGATGCCACACAATCGACCACGCAACTGGCGAAACGTTTGAAAGTGGCTTAGTCGACGGTGGTACGGCGTCTACAAGCCTTAGGAAAGATCTAGAAGATTGGTACGTGGATTCAGCATATTGAGTATCTGCATGTCGTTGCAGAAGAGGTTTCAAGGGAAGAATTTCTTGTCGAAGGTAATCACCGGGGATGAAAAATTGATCTATTGCGACAACCACGTACGCAAGCGATCCTGGATTAACCCAGGCCAGCTATCAACATCCACTGTTAAGCAGGATATCCACGGGGGAAAGGTGCTGTTGTGTGTGTGGTGGAATATGCATAGAGTGCTGTACTTCGAACTGTTGAAACCGGGCGAAACAATCACTGCACAACGATATAGCAATCAGTTGATGAAACTAAACGCTGCAATCGGGCAAAAACGTCCATGGACAGGTAAAGGACGCTGCCCAGTCATCCTGTCACACGATAATGTCAGGCCACATGTCGCTGACACCACGAAATCAATCCTTGAGTAGTTACACTGGGGGGTTTTACCGCACTCGTCTTACTCCTTGGGCATTGCACCCTCACTTTCATCTGTTTCACTCTATGCAAAATGCCCTAGCCCAACAGCGGTTCACCACAGTTCCAGATGTGGAAAATTTCGTCACTGCGTTCTTCAGCTCAAAACCCGAGTTATTCCATCAAACCGGCATTTATTTGTTGCCTGAAAAATGGCAAAAGGTCATTGGTGCTAACGGCCAATATTTCGTTGAATAAATGCGTACTGGTTTCCTGATTGTTCTTGTCTCCTTTCTCCTTAAAACAGCGGAAACTTTTGCATACCCCTAATAGTTCAGTTAATGACATTGCAATGTGATTATAAACAACTCTTTTGTTTGAAGATGAAGAAGGTACAAAAACTACATTTACTCATAGCACCTCATCGCCTGATCATATTTTCCGCATTCAATGAATTTTTTTTTTTTTTTTTTCATTCTTTTTTTTTACTCGTGATCGCGTGGCCCGCCTAAAGGTCTGTGCACACTTGTGTCAGGCTTTAGTGACTTCCCCCATAAGCATTTTTGCGTAACCCATTCCTACTTTAGGGTCGCTGATTCCAGGGAAGCGAGAGAACCAACACCTCAGGGACAAATACAGCAACTTTGTCCAGCCTCGGGATTCGAACCCGTATCAAACAATACTAAAATCTGAAGCCTGGTTTTATAGATCACAGACACGTGGTACGTATCCATAATCTTGTATTTGAATTTTTTAAATGTCCAGGACATTTTCCCTCACTTCTTCTCGAAATTCTAGGTTTATTCGGAGTTCAAACACTAAATCACTGTTCTTCCTCTTCGAAAGGATGGCTTAGGGAAATCAATCACCCCTAAACTTCTTCGTCATAATATGCGGCCCCTTACCAGTGTTGCCCGATGGAACAGACAGCAGTTTCGCTATTTTTTCACCAATTTAATATTACTACACATATACATTATTGCATTACCTTTAGTAGAGTATGCCGCTTTACTGGCATCAATCAAGATAGGTAAGGCTTAAACTGTATAGATCTCTTAATTAATACAAACATTTGGCGCGGACTAGGAGCATCAAGCAGAAGTCATCGCTCTTTCCATGTTTATAATTCAGTCACGGAAACATTCTCATTGGCCGCCACCGAGAATCGAACCCAGGGTCTTCCAGTTACACGCAGGATATGCTTCCACTGCACCACAGTGGCCTCGGATTCCTCCAGACTCACATACAGTAACTGCCAAGCCAATTGGCAGATTGGTTTGGCCCAGCATTGTGCGGGGTTCCAAGAAGCAATCTGCTAATTGGCTTGGCAGTTAGTGTATGTGAGTCTGGAGGAATTCGAGACCACTGTGGTGCAGTGGAAGTATATCCGGCGCGTAACTGGAAGACCCTGGGTTCAATTCTCGGTGGCGGCCAATGAGAATGTTTCCGTGACTGAATTATAAACATGGAAAGAGCGATGACTTCTGTTTGATGTACAGATCTCGATCGGTTTTGTTTTCCATTTTTTTAAAAGGAAAACAAACTAACTTTTTCAAAAGCATGAGGCGTATACCTTTAAATAACCTTCCTTGTGAGTTCCTGTGTTTTTATGTAAATTTCGTTACTCCTTGGTTAAACATTTTCCAGCTGAACGACACATCACTTCCCTGAACAGCTTTTACAATTTGACAACACTGACAGTGAGTTACAGCCGAATAAATTAACGACGTTGACTGAAAATAGTGTAGAGATAGTGGAGTTCTAGAGAGAGACGAGAGTTACGTACGAAAGATTTCGAGTGGATTCTAAGCGTTAATATTGCCGCCCCGGTGGCGCAGTGGTCTAAGCGATGGCGTCTGATCATTCGTCCGTAAGGGTATAATGAATTAGCTTTGCTTACCTTTTTGCTAAGCTAATTATTATGAATGAATAATGCTCTAAGCTTCAAAATGATGAATTCCCAAAAGGGTGTTGTTACTCGTTAATTATGAACTTAAACAAAGTCTCAACGCTGGTTATTTATATTAAGTAATCAAAGTCATAAACCTAACAGCCAGACAGAGGTCTGACAAAACTAAGAATTGAGAAAGACTGAACTTACAGAACAACTTGTTTATTATGATGACTCCTGGTCAACTAAGGCACTCATATATCACTACTACATAACAACACACTGCAACGCAACGCAACACACCAACTACACCAACCACACAACTCCAACGCAACAACACAACTACAACGCAACAACACAACACAACTACTACAACGCAACAACACAACACTAACGCCACTCGATGAACGCGCCTATATACGAGCTACCACCACGTCATGACTTACACTCATTGCCAGATCTCATTCAGCGGGGGTGAAATAATATTTCGTTCAGTAGGAAGATAATTTACATAGTAAAATAAAATAACCAGAGATAGTAAAATCAAAAGGAAAGTGAATATAGAGTATACGTTACATCATCTCCCCCTTAATTTTTTCTTCTTTTTTTTTCTTTTTTTTTTTTTTTTTTTTTTGGTTTCCGAAAAATCTATCAATTTTGGAGTGTAAGTCTTACATTTCGATGATTGACGTTTCTCGATCTTTTTTTTTTGATTTGTTGTTTGGTGGTAGCCGTATTTACATTATCAACTTGGCATAACAATTTACGAATCTGTATTCGACTGTGAAATTTGTAGTGTAGAACAAACCAAACCTGCATCGGCATACTTTCCTTTTATTCTGCCTAGCAGGAATCACTTTTTTTAATTTCAAATTACGTGCCTCATTCATTGAAATACAGAACAACTGTATCAGCAGCGAAGATTGCCTGAAGCTGCCTAACAGTAACAATTTTATTATTTTCATTTCAAATTACGTTTGCCTCATGCGTTGAAATACAGAACAACTGTATCAGCAGCGAAGATTGCCTGAAGCTGCCTAACAGTAACAATTTTATTATTTTCATTTCAAATTACGTTTGCCTCATGCGTTGAAATACAGAACAACTGTATCAGCAGCGAAATTTACCTGGAGCTGCCTAACAGTAACAATTTTATTATTTTCATTTCAAATTACGTTTGCCTCATGCGTTGAAATACAGAACAACTGTATCAGCAGCGAAGATTGCCTGAAGCTGCCTAACAGTAACAATTTTATTATTTTCATTTCAAATTACGTTTGCCTCATGCGTTGAAATACAGAACAACTGTATCAGCAGCGAAATTTACCTGGAGCTGCCTAACAGTAACAATTTTATTATTTTCATTTCAAATTACGTTTGCCTCATGCGTTGAAATACAGAACAACTGTATCAGCAGCGAAATTTACCTGGAGCTGCCTAACAGTAACAATTTTATTATTTTACCCCTAAGCACATAGATATATATAAAAAAAGTGGATTAGTAGATGGACATAGAAGAAATATAAAAAAAAAAACACATATATACACAAAAAGAATGCATAGGCCCACACGAAAAAAAGAAATTCTGACACGCCAACTGGTCGAGCAGGAAAAACAACAAACTGAGAAAAGAACCTGTCCACGAGAACTTACTTATCTCGAGGACGCATAAAAAATTCTAGTGCGAAAACGTTTTCCAGGCCTAATGGGACTGGGGAAATCAGGTGGCTTGGATCTCTTCCGGGACGGTAATGGAACATCGGTCTGTTGTCGGTCAGGAATCTGGCGGTCTGGAAATCCCTGCGGCTGAGAAGAACGGTCAGGAACGTCAGAAGTCTGGCGGTCCGGAAATCCCTGCTGCGGCTGATAGGAACGGTCAGGAGTCTGGCGGTCTGGAAATCCCTGCGGCTGAGAAGAACGGTCAGGAACGTCAGAAGTCTGGCGGTCTGGAAATCCCTGCGGCTGAGAAGAACGGTCAGGAACGTCAGAAGTCTGGCGGTCTGGAAATCCCTGCGGCTGAGAAGAACGGTCAGGAACGTCAGAAGTCTGGCGGTCCGGAAATCCCTGCTGCGGCTGATAGGAACGGGCTCCCCCAGGCTTTGGATATGAAGTCCCTTGATGCTGGGGCCCGTTGTGTCCTTCAGGATCTTTTTGGAGGGACGTGTCTCCGGCCACATCGCTTGTTTTCGTTTACGCCCACGGGGCATGATAGTAGTAGCAGGCATCGGCCCTGTTTGCCCTGAACGGAGGTTCCAGGGGCGAAACCCGGGCGGATGCAAAGATTTCTGCCTTCGTCGCTGTTGCGGCGAAGCAGATTGGGGAGACAAGTGACGTTTGCGCCCAGCTTTTGGTGGTGCTGGACGGTGTGGAATATTAAATGTTGGATTCATAACTGACAAATCCGAAATGTCCGACGCCTCTGAGTCGCTGCTATAATTCAGCGGTCGTGCAGGGCGATGTTTGGATTTGCCTATAGGAATACTTTCCGATGAGGTATTCAAAGAAGAAGTATCCCGCGTTGGTGCAGAGTTAGCCGGAAACGGCGCAGCAATAGTCTTGGCAATGGTTGGAGGGAAAGGAACGATACTAGTATTCGACGAACGCGAATCGAGCCTTGGTCTCACGGGAGAATCAGGTTGCGGTTGTAGAAACTCGTCTGGAGGGGGGAGGGTGAAGGAAAAATCACTGGTGATTCATCAAAAATGTTCGGTGGGTCGTCCACAATTTCTGGCGGTGGAACATGAGATATAGATTCTTGAGTCTGTGGAACAGAAGGTTGAGTAGGATTGATAATGAACTCGATATCCCGTTCGTGATACTTGCGACATTGATCAACATGTACATATTGAAAATTGTTGTTCGGTTTCTCCAGAACAATATTATTTTCAAAGACATTTGCCACCCGATATGGACCTTCGTAGCTGGGTGCAAATTTCTTCACTAAAGTATGCGAAACAGAAGACTGGAAGTGTGTTTCCACGAGAGTGAGATCTCCAACGACAAGATCTGGTTCCCTACGCCTAGAATTATAATATCGTGCTTGAGCCGCTTGTGCTCCTAGCATTGCAACACGAGCTTTTTCTGCCATAATGTGTACTGATTGCGGAGTTGGTCGCTGGTTTAATTCGTCGATAATCCCCGTTAAATTTTCAAAAGGGGTTTTAATTTTGCGACCCAGAAAAAGTTCTGCAGGAGTAATTTTAGTAGACTCGTGGACAGACGAGCGGAGGGCGAACGCAAAAAGTTCTAAATGGTCATCCCATCTTTCATGGTGGTCCATTACGAAAGTCGCAATCATTTTCACTAGCGTTCGGTTAACGCGTTCTGCAGGATTACTCTGGGGATGATATGGGAAATGAATTTGTGTTTAATGTGTAGTCTCGCACACATTCTTTCAAAAATGTCAGAAATAAATTGAGGACCATTATCCGAAACTACTTTATTAGGTGCACCATATCTAGAAAATACTTCATTAACTAAGACATTACAAATAACCTCAGCCGTAGCGGCTTTAATGGGAAAAACTTCAACCCATTTAGAAAAATTATCAGTTAGTACTAAAACATAACGAGCTTTATTTTTAACAGATAATGGATAAGGTCCCAATAAATCTATGGAAATAATATCAAATACATGAGAACTTGAACTAGATTTCAAGTGACCGGCCGGTCTTACATTACGGTAATTATTAATCTGACACAAGTGACATGATTGAACGTATGCGAGCACACTTTGGTACATGCCAGGCCAATAGGCAACATCCCGCAATTTACAACGGGTCTTGCGAATACCTAAATGGCCTGCAAGAGGTTTGTCATGAAATTCATTTAAAAGAGCCATTCTAAGGGTTCGCGGAATACATGGGCGAAACTCTGCCCTAGTAGTCCGAGACTTTGTATAATAAAGAAGACCCTCTATTACTTCAAAATGTTGTGACCTTCCAGCCAGAGAAGGATCACTTGGTAGGGGCGAACCCGCAAGCAAAAAATTGTAAATATCCCCAAAATCTGGATCATTTATTAGTTCTGCCATTATCTGCTCTCTGGATGTGATATCAGCTATCAGAAGTAAAGGCTGACATCCAGGAGTAGTTTCGGTGGGGACCCCACTAATCGGAACGCGAGATAATGCGTCCGGTAATTGATTCTTATTACCTGGCTGATACGAAATTTTGATATTGCTCTCTTGTAACTTCAGAGCCCACTTCATAAGTCTTTGAGATAGGTGTTTAGCAGAATTCAAATACTGAAGGGCAGAATGATCCGTAATTATGTTAACTGTCAATTCGTTAAGATAACATTGAAATTTATTCAGTGCATACACAACAGCAAGACATTCACGTTCCGTAGCTGAATAATTGCGTTCAGCTTTAGCTAAAGTACGAGACGCAAAAGCTATTGGATGCCCAGCTTGTGACAAAACGCAACCAAGACCAACTCCGGATGCATCAGTATAAATATCAAATTCTTTAGAATGATCCGGGAAAGCCAACACCGGAGGCTGAGTCAATGCAGACTTCAGTGTTTCGAATGCAGCGTTAGCTTCAGGTGTCCAAATAAACTTCTTGTATTTACGCTTTAAAGCATACAATGGCTCACATATTGTAGCATAAGCGGGGACGAACTGCTGATACCATCCGGTCATTCCCAGAAAGCGGGATAGTTCTTTTGCTGTTTTAGGCCGAGGAAAGTCAGCAATAGGCCTAATTTTTTCATTATCAGTGAATAAGCCGTGAGGGAGTAATTTTCAACCCCAGATATACAATCTCGTCCCTCGCTATCTGGCATTTACTAGGTTTTAACGTCAAGCCAGCATTGTATATAAGTTGGAACACCTGTTTGAGCAGAGAAAGGTGCTCGTCAAAAAGTCTCTGATGTTATAATAATATCATCCAAATAGACATGCACATGTGGACCCAGGACAGGTCTGAGAACCGTGTCCATAAGCTTTTGGAAAGTAGCAGGTGCAGAAGCTAAACCAAAAGGCATACGTAAATATTCATAGGCCCCAAAGGAGTCACAAAGCCTGTTTTATCGACCGAGTCCGGATGTACTGCCACCTGCCAATATCCACTCGCCAAATCCAAAGTTGACATCCATTTGGTTGACGACAAGTCATTTAGAATATGTGACATGACAGGTAGGGGATAATTGATTGTTTTGTGACTTGGTTGAGCTTGCGAAAATCTGTCACGAAACGAAATTCATTTGGTTGTTTCTTTGGAACCAAGAAGGCAGGAGCCGCCCAGGCGCTTGTTGATTCCCTGATTATGCCCTGCTTAATCATTTCCGCAATTTGACGTTGCATTTCCTGTTTTTTATGTGGAGCACAAGGGTAAGGTTTCGTCGCAATGGGTTTCGAACCATCAGTGTCAATAACATGATAAACCACCTGTGTGAAACCAGGTTGATCCGAAAACAAACCAGGGCTTTCCTGCAAAAGGAGAAAAGCTGGTCTCGTTGCCCCTCATTCAATTGGTCACTCAACAATAAACTCGTAATATCTACAGGAACCGTCGGAATCATTTCGACAGGTTCCGGAAAGAGAAATCACATGTTGTACAAAATTCAAAGTTATTTGAAACTTGTTAATAAAGTCCATACCCATGAGACATTTCACGGGTAGCTCGTCTATAAGCAGGAAAGAATGTGTAAAACGAGCTTTTCCCAGCCCTAAAGATAATGTGACAGTTCCTGCGATACTGAAGATTTCGTTATTTGCACCTCGCAAATACTGCGTTGCAGGCTGAACATGTATTGCAGAAAAAACATCATTGCAAAACTTTGTATTTAGGGCTGATATCTCAGACCCAGTGTCGAACTTTGTCTCGACAATAATGTCTTCAAGTGTCAAGAATACATCAGGCAACTGAGGAGTTTGAACAGTCACTAATACTGTTTTAGGGTCAGGATGTTTGGTATCAGGAAGCAGGACCGACCCTTCGTCTACTTCCTGTGGAAGTTTAAAGGAATTCTGGTGGTGTTATCATGTGGTCGGAAACCTCGACCCTGCCGGGTATCGGGAAAATTTTCACGATAAGGAAAATTGCGTGCACCCTGCGTCGGGAACTCCGCGTGTCTGTTGACATTTTCATATTCGTTACGTCTGCCCTCAGCACGGGCAGAAAAATTATTATTGCCCTGAGCATGATAACGTTCCGAATGCTGCTGAGTGGAACGGGGTCGAGCATACTGTGCATTATGACGATACCCCGTAGCTTGCTCCGAAACTCGTTGCTGGTTCGCCACTCTTCTGTGTGGTGGAACGTATGAAGCTTGGGTGGGCACGTGTGTATGCTCGCGCTGAAAGTTTTGTCCATTATGCCGCTGAGGGTTTTCGTAATAAGCCTCGCGGGGTGCCCGAGCATGGTGAGTTGCAGCATGTTTGCCATGTCGCTCTTCATACGTGCGTATGAGGCGAAGGCATTCATGAATAGTGGTAGGGTGTCGAACCTCAAGAAAATCTTGCAAGAATGGGTCGAGCTGCTGTAAGAGGGTATCCAACATGTCAACATGACTGGCATGTGGATCCCATAGATTATATAGGCGTGTAGTTTCCAACGCAAATGCAACAGGGCTATCATTGGGACCCTGCTGACGAGAAAACAGCTGTTGAGCAAGGCTAGCTCGACTGAGGCCGAAAGGAAAGACCTCCAAGAATTCTGCACGGAAATTCTCATAATGAGAATCCGGGTTCGACCCTCGCCACTGCCGATACCAGGTCTTGGCGGTATCTCTCAAGCAAGTTCCGGCAATTTGGACCTTGCAGTCTTCCGGAATATTATATAAATCAAAATGGTCTTCCAGATCTTCGAGGAACTTTAAAGACCCCTCCAAACCATTGAAATGAATTGTGCCAGCATGCGGCACGAAATGGGCAAGCATTCTGCTTCGCTGAGAGGATTGAATTCCCTCAGCTACGACCCGCGACTCAGAGTGATAAGAAGCTGGTGCATTCCGAAATGGTGAAGAATGCTTGGGTATGTGTAGATTATTCATATCCAAGTCAGAGCCACAGGCTTCGTACAAATTGTCCAAACAAACACCATTACCCTCGAGACTTGCCGGAAGGTGGAAATTTGCAGTTGTCTCAGGTAAGGAAGCCATGGGTAATAATAGTCAGGATCTCGTGTTCGAAAAAAGTTCGGGCGCCAATTATAATGAATTAGCTTTGCTTACCTTTTTGCTAAGCTAATTATTATGAATGAATAATGCTCTAAGCTTCAAAATGATGAATTCCCAAAAGGGTGTTGTTACTCGTTAATTATGAACTTAAACAAAGTCTCAACGCTGGTTATTTATATTAAGTAATCAAAGTCATAAACCTAACAGCCAGACAGAGGTCTGACAAAACTAAGAATTGAGAAAGACTGAACTTACAGAACAACTTGTTTATTATGATGACTCCTGGTCAACTAAGGCACTCATATATCACTACTACATAACAACACACTGCAACGCAACGCAACACACCAACTACACCAACCACACAACTCCAACGCAACAACACAACTACAACGCAACAACACAACACAACTACTACAACGCAACAACACAACACTAACGCCACTCGATGAACGCGCCTATATACGAGCTACCACCACGTCATGACTTACACTCATTGCCAGATCTCATTCAGCGGGGTGAAATAATATTTCGTTCAGTAGGAAGATAATTTACATAGTAAAATAAAATAACCAGAGATAGTAAAATCAAAAGGAAAGTGAATATAGAGTATACGTTACAAGGGGTCCGGGTTCGAATCCCGGTGAGGCATGGATGTTGTGTTTGTCTTACGGCACTGGCTCTCTCCCTTCCCTGGAACCAGTGACCCCAAATTAGGGACGGGCGACTGCTTATTGCCCATTGAGTTGCTCACGGTGGTCGTTAAACCTCCAATCAAAAAAAAAAAAAAAATAAGCGTTAATATTACGAAAGAGTTAAAGCCTGTTATATGCAAATGTGGTCGATTTTTGCTGTTATTCGATTGTGTGGATTACCAGCAAGTCGCATTGAAGCGGTGGAATATACAGAGGATGTTCACACATTTTTAGGACTATTTTTTGATAAGAAATTACAGAAAATAAAAGTTCAAAGAATTGAAACTAGCAACAGCGTGTTAGATGAGCAAGTAAGAAACATCTGCTCCAGTTAAATATCGTCCGCTAAGAAATTGGTTCTCGTAAACAAGCTGTGAATAGAAGGTGATGTTTTTGCTCTTTACGAAGATAAATATTCCTATTTTATAATTACAAAGAGCTGTGAAAATCATAAAATTAGCATTTATAAATGTAAAATAAGTGATATGATTAATAATAGAGGGAAAATCATCAAACATTGCTTTAACAGGAAAAAGAACTCCAAACGAATATCCAAAGAAGGTACGTACTTTTACGGCTGTTTCAAAAGTAAGGCCTCTGATCTTAAAAGAAAATTCACCGACCAAAAAAGCAATCGTTAAGTCGTCAGGAATTTCTGTATCAACTTTAAGCAAGGTAATAAACAAAGATTTGACTCCGAAAAAAAATTAAAGAACATATTGTTTACCGCCTTTTGCTTTGGCACGTGACTGAGAGCAAAACCAGTGGCGTAACAACCATCTCCGCAGCTGCGGTGGTGGGTCGCAGGTAACGAAGGGGCGTTCTGCAGCTGCCAGTCATAGTTTTATAAAAAAAATTCGAATACGCACAATAATTAACCCAAAGATTCATATTTTACTTTAAGATATATTTAGATTTGCCTAAATAAATGCCTAGTTTCACTTTTAAAACTATGAATGTCCTTCGGATTGAAAGTGTTCGACTCTTTGACTTTGGGTTGTAATACGATTGCTCTGAAATCAGTTGTAAATAACCCGACCGGCTTCCCCGGTGACGTAGTGGTCTAAGCGATGGCCTCTGATCTATCATCCGCGATGGGTCCGGGTTCGAATCCCGGTGAGACATGGATGTTGTGCTTGTCTTACGGCACTGGCTCTCTCCCTTCCCTGGAACCAGTGACCCTAAATTAGGGACGGACGACTGCTTATAGCCCATTGAGAATCGCTTTCTCTCTGCACTGCTGAGAAAAATCGCGAGACCATAGTGGGATTCCCCGTGGAAGATGTGGGAAAAGTCAGTTACCTAGGATTACGTGCACGACAAGCGTCAACATTTATTCATAGCAGCCGCAGATCTTCCATGTGCAAGAGGATGATTTCTTCAAGTGATTTGTTTTAGTTTTGGGCAAACCAATTACACGCATTGTCAAATCTATTACTTAAAAAGTTAAAACTACAGGGCTCTAGGTACCACCATTACTTTTGCAGACACTCTCCCTCACTTTCTAACCCCCTCCAACCACCACACACGCACACACACCGCGAAAAATGCGACCTCCCTCGTGTTCGAAATTCTGGGAAAATTACTGTGCTTAGGGGTGCTGTAGTAAATCTTGGGGGGGGGGGGCACGTTGTGCTAGTTACGCCATTGAGCAGAACACGGGGTGGACTTCTTTATGAAAATCACTTAGACGGAGCCAGATGGAAATTCATTGTGACTATTGATGAAGCATGGATCTATCTAAACGGCTGTAACAAAAAAGGTCGATTTACTATCGCAAAAGAGCAGAAAAAGCCTTACAAATTTGGTTCCAAGAATCCAAAGAAAGTTTCAGTAAAGGATTCATGATTATCGCTGAGCCGCCCCGGTGGCGCAGTGGTCTAAGGCGCTGGCCTCTGATCATTCGTCCGTAAGGGGGTCCGGGTTCGAATCCCGCGGTCAGGCATGGATGTTGTGGTTGTCTTACGGCACTGGCTCTCTCCCTTCCCTGGAACCAGTGACCCTAAATTAGGGACGGGCGACTGCTTATAGCCCGTTGAGTTGCTAACGGTGGTCGTTAAACCTCAAATCAAAAAAAAAAAAAAAAAAAAAAAAAAAATATTATCGCTGATTTCTCGTTCAATGGGAAATTAAAGTTAAGAAAAGTTGAAAAAAAATATTAAAATCAATTCTACATATTACCGAAATAATATTTTAATTCCTATATTTAAAGAGAAAATACCATTCCTTTATCCACAGAGCCTTCAAAGAGTAGAACTCCATCAAGATAAGGCTGTCAATCATACATCCAAATCTACCACTCTGTTTCTTGAAAAAAATGAAAAAAGAGATAGGTATGAAGTCTATATCTTCTGTTCATATTCCTTGAAAGTCCTCTGATGTGTCACCAATGGACTATTGTGCCTTTGGACTGCTAAACAGAGTGCTTTTTAAACGCAGACCAAAAGCAATGATATGGTCTACTGAAGGCAGTGAAAGAGGAAAATAAAATGCCACTACCAATTTTTAGAAATGGCCTGTTATATCTTGGAAATCTAGATATAGGTTCATATTCAGAGAAAAGGCTATCAGATAAAACATTTAAGAAAGAAATCATTTTATTTTAAGCATTAATTTTGTTTCTGGAAATCGATCTGAAAGTGTGTGAGCGTCCCCGGTATTCATTCCATGTAACCTTACAGTAAGTGGAAGAATGAAGACATTGGAATTGGTAAGAAAGTGTCCTATTGTACCGAATGAGTCAAATGAAAGATGAAGCAGCGATAAGCCTGCCAATGTAGTTCAACTCGGAGAATAGCAGCTCCGGAGTAGCAAGATGTGGGTTAGAATCTCACTACCAGAAAATAACAGGTTACAGGGACACGCATTACGACATGCATGCAGTATATTACATATAGAAATAACGAAGGTAGAGGTAATGAAATAAGCATAATGATGGCCCTGTGTCAGAGTGGTACGAAGGGCTGGCTTCTACCCACTCGTCCGAGATGTGTTCGGGGTTCGAATCCCATTTGAGGCATGGATGATTTGTTTGTCGTACGGCACTGGCTCTTTCCTTTCCCTGGAAACAGTGGTCCAAAATTAGGGACGCAGACTGCTTATAATCCATTTAGTTGATCCTGGAGGTCGTTCAACCCCCGAACAAATGAAGAAATGGGCTATTTCATATTCATAGATAAATCACGATTCGGCATAATTTTGTATTTACTTATTTAGACAAAACTTGGGAAGGGAACACTAAATTCATTTGATAATAAAAATAGAGAGAAAAGGGTCACCTTACAATAGGCGTTTCATACTTCGTCACGAGCTATGTGTGTTTGTGAATGAAGAGAATGTTTTCGGAGATGTGAAATAATTTCCGATAGCATTATTAATACACTTGAGCATTATTAGTTTCACTTTAAGTCTTACCGTCACTGAGACATTAATTTCTGTTCTCGCTGAACTATGATAAGATTGAGTCATTTTATTCTATTTTATTTTTCTCTTTGTTGTATTTTCCTTTGTGGTGCCAATAGTGTATAGCAGAAACCCGGCTGGCGCCCAAGGTCGGGCAGCTGCTTTCTTAAGTGCCAAGTCATTCTATTCTCGTTCGCTTCCATTGCACAAGAGCCTCATGAATCGTCGAATTATTAAGGTCAAATGTTATGTTCTAGCTGTGCCAGCACATGTAATTTACTTTTATGACTTCCCAGCGGCACACAAGGTGAAATTAGGAGTATTCATGTTTCTATTGTTCAAAACGGAGACTGGCGAAATACACCGGGTGTAATACGAAAGATGAAAAACGCCACTGAAACTTCAGTTTCCTTACTAAACTTTCGGGTTTAATTTATTCCAAATGGAATAATTAAACCTGAAAGTTAGATGAACGAACCCCGGAACACAGCGCTGTGTTCCGGGTTTCGTTCACTGTCCTGTGTTCTTGTAGGTGCGCTGGTTGCTTCGATCAATTCCTCGCATTCTCGAAGCTGTATTTCTGGCACAAGAACGAGAAAAGACACTGCTGCGGTTATGGCTACATATGGAACAGGAAGCAAAGCTGCAATCCAGTGACAAAATACACGAATTCTAAATTTATTCATTATTATTTTCATATTTTATTCTTGTTACTTTCATCAACTTCATCATCAACCACTCCAGATTCACAGTTCGATGAAAGTCACACCAGGTCTTTTTCAAAAATATTTGTCTTGAGCAATTTTTTTACATGTCGCTACGGCATGTTTTCGAATTTCGTCCACTCTTCTACTACGTGGCTTTCTTCTGGGTCGTTTTCTTTCGGATCCAGTCTAGTACTTCAGTTGTCCAACGATGGTCGGTTCTAGAAATGAGTTCATTCCATTGCCACTTTAGAATCTTTACTTTGATTACGATGTCATCCACTCTTGTCATTTTCCTGATCCATAGTTCCTTTTACAATCATTTTTATCATTCCAACAATGCTATCCATCATTCATATTATATCATTCCATCATTCCGATTATACTATCCATCATTCATACTATATCATTCCATCATTCCAATCATACTATCCATCACTCATACTATACAATCATACTATCCATCATTCATACTATATCTTTCCATCATTCCAATCATACTATCCATCATCCATACTATATCATTCCATCATTCCAATCATACTATCCATCATTCATACTATATCATTCTATCATTCCAATCATACTATCCATCATTCATACTATATCATTCCATCATTCCAATCATACTATCCATCATCCATACTATATCCTTCCATCATTCCAATCATACTATCCATCATCCATACTATATCATTCCATCATTCCAATCATACTATCAATCATTCATGCTATATCATTCCATCATTCCAATCATACTATCCATCATTCATAGTATATCATTCCATCGCCGCCCCGGTGGCGCAGTGGTCTAAGGCGCTAGCCTATGATCATTCGTCCGTAAGGGGTCCGGATTCGAATCCCGGTGAGGCATGGATGTTGTGTTTGTCTTACGGCACTGGCTCTCTCCCTTCCCTGGAACCAGTGACCCTAAATTAAGGACGGGCGACTGCTTATAGCCCATTGAGTTGCTCGCGGTGGTCGTTAAAACTCCAATAAAAAAAAATATCATTCCAATCATACTAAGCATGCATCTCTCTATGCTGTTTGAGTTGGCTGTAGCTTCTGTACATCTTGTTTTGTTACGGTCTATATCTCTAATCCATAAGTAAACACTGAAAGGATACACTAATTTAACACTTTTTGTTTAAGGCATAATTGTAAGTCATTCTTGAAAATTGCACTCTTTCTAGTCAGATTTTGTAAGCCTAACATTTTCATGTGGCTCTCGCTTGATATCTGTCCAAGTTAGAGGCAGGCAAAAGTTACTTCTAAACTTGCATAATCAACCTCTAAACATTCAGTTCTTGTGAAAGTATTAAACATCGATTTGGTTTTCTGTCAGTTTCATGTTTAATACCAATTCTTTGCTTTTGTCAGTAAATTTCTGGATCATGAGGGCGTACGTGCAACAGTGACTATGTCGTCAACAAAACGAGAAGGTGTGTTAATCGATATCCATTAATCCTTTGATCCTCCTTGGCTTCCCAGTTCAGTAATTGAAAGTTTGCCTATTGCACCGTGGAAAAGTGTCACAGTACTCCTGATGAAGTCGACTCAGCACACTCAAGTGTCCATGGCCGCCCCGGTGGCGCAGTGGTCTAAGGCGCTGGCCTCTGATCATTCGTCCGTAAGGGGTCCGGGTTCGAATCCCGGTCAGGCATGGATGTTGTGTTTGTCTTACGGCACTGGCTCTCTCCCTTCCCTGGAACCAGTGACCCTAAATTAGGGACGGGCGACTGCTTATAGCCCATTGAGTTGCTCGCGGTGGTCGTTAAAACTCCAATAAAAAAAATATCATTCCAATCACACTAAGCATGCATCTCTCTGTGCTGTTTGAGTTGGCTGTAGCTTCTGTACATCTTGTTTTGTTACGGTCTATATCTCTAATCCATAAGTAAACACTGAAAAGATACACTAATTTAACACTTTTTGTTTAAGGCATAATTGTAAGTCATTCTTGAAAATTGCACTCTTTCTAGTCAGATTTTGTAAGCCTAACATTTTCATGTGGCTCTCGCTTGATATCTGTCCAAGTTAGAGGCAGGCAAAAGTTACTTCTAAACTTGCATAATCAACCTCTAAACATTCAGTTCTTGTGAAAGTATTAAACATCGATTTGGTTTTCTGTCAGTTTCATGTTTAATACCAATTCTTTGCTTTTGTCAGTAAATTTCTGGATCATGAGGGCGTACGTGCAACAGTGACTATGTCGTCAACAAAACGAGAAGGTGTGTTAATCGATATCCATTAATCCTTTGATCCTCCTTGGCTTCCCAGTTCAGTAATTGAAAGTTTGCCTATTGCACCGTGGAAAAGTGTCACAGTACTCCTGATGAAGTCGACTCAGCACACTCAAGTGTCCATGGCCGCCCCGGTGGCGCAGTGGTCTAAGGCGCTGGCCTCTGATCATTCGTCCGTAAGGGGTCCGGGTTCGAATCCCGGTCAGGCATGGATGTTGTGTTTGTCTTACGGCACTGGCTCTCTCCCTTCCCTGGAACCAGTGACCCTAAATTAGGGACGGGCGACTGCTTATAGCCCATTGAGTTGCTCGCGGTGGTCGTTAAAACTCCAATAAAAAAAATATCATTCCAATCACACTAAGCATGCATCTCTCTGTGCTGTTTGAGTTGGCTGTAGCTTCTGTACATCTTGTTTTGTTACGGTCTATATCTCTAATCCATAAGTAAACACTGAAAAGATACACTAATTTAACACTTTTTGTTTAAGGCATAATTGTAAGTCATTCTTGAAAATTGCACTCTTTCTAGTCAGATTTTGTAAGCCTAACATTTTCATGTGGCTCTCGCTTGATATCTGTCCAAGTTAGAGGCAGGCAAAAGTTACTTCTAAACTTGCATAATCAACCTCTAAACATTCAGTTCTTGTGAAAGTATTAAACATCGATTTGGTTTTCTGTCAGTTTCATGTTTAATACCAATTCTTTGCTTTTGTCAGTAAATTTCTGGATCATGAGGGCGTACGTGCAACAGTGACTATGTCGTCAACAAAACGAGAAGGTGTGTTAATCGATATCCATTAATCCTTTGATCCTCCTTGGCTTCCCAGTTCAGTAATTGAAAGTTTGCCTATTGCACCGTGGAAAAGTGTCACAGTACTCCTGATGAAGTCGACTCAGCACACTCAAGTGTCCATGGCCGCCCCGGTGGCGCAGTGGTCTAAGGCGCTGGCCTCTGATCATTCGTCCGTAAGGGGTCCGGGTTCGAATCCCGGTCAGGCATGGATGTTGTGTTTGTCTTACGGCACTGGCTCTCTCCCTTCCCTGGAACCAGTGACCCTAAATTAGGGACGGGCGACTGCTTATAGCCCATTGAGTTGCTCGCGGTGGTCGTTAAAACTCCAATAAAAAAAATATCATTCCAATCACACTAAGCATGCATCTCTCTGTGCTGTTTGAGTTGGCTGTAGCTTCTGTACATCTTGTTTTGTTACGGTCTATATCTCTAATCCATAAGTAAACACTGAAAAGATACACTAATTTAACACTTTTTGTTTAAGGCATAATTGTAAGTCATTCTTGAAAATTGCACTCTTTCTAGTCAGATTTTGTAAGCCTAACATTTTCATGTGGCTCTCGCTTGATATCTGTCCAAGTTAGAGGCAGGCAAAAGTTACTTCTAAACTTGCATAATCAACCTCTAAACATTCAGTTCTTGTGAAAGTATTAAACATCGATTTGGTTTTCTGTCAGTTTCATGTTTAATACCAATTCTTTGCTTTTGTCAGTAAATTTCTGGATCATGAGGGCGTACGTGCAACAGTGACTATGTCGTCAACAAAACGAGAAGGTGTGTTAATCGATATCCATTAATCCTTTGATCCTCCTTGGCTTCCCAGTTCAGTAATTGAAAGTTTGCCTATTGCACCGTGGAAAAGTGTCACAGTACTCCTGATGAAGTCGACTCAGCACACTCAAGTGTCCATGGCCGCCCCGGTGGCGCAGTGGTCTAAGGCGCTGGCCTCTGATCATTCGTCCGTAAGGGGTCCGGGTTCGAATCCCGGTCAGGCATGGATGTTGTGTTTGTCTTACGGCACTGGCTCTCTCCCTTCCCTGGAACCAGTGACCCTAAATTAGGGACGGGCGACTGCTTATAGCCCATTGAGTTGCTCGCGGTGGTCGTTAAAACTCCAATAAAAAAAAAATATCATTCCAATCACACTAAGCATGCATCTCTCTGTGCTGTTTGAGTTGGCTGTAGCTTCTGTACATCTTGTTTTGTTACGGTCTATATCTCTAATCCATAAGTAAACACTGAAAAGATACACTAATTTAACACTTTTTGTTTAAGGCATAATTGTAAGTCATTCTTGAAAATTGCACTCTTTCTAGTCAGATTTTGTAAGCCTAACATTTTCATGTGGCTCTCGCTTGATATCTGTCCAAGTTAGAGGCAGGCAAAAGTTACTTCTAAACTTGCATAATCAACCTCTAAACATTCAGTTCTTGTGAAAGTATTAAACATCGATTTGGTTTTCTGTCAGTTTCATGTTTAATACCAATTCTTTGCTTTTGTCAGTAAATTTCTGGATCATGAGGGCGTACGTGCAACAGTGACTATGTCGTCAACAAAACGAGAAGGTGTGTTAATCGATATCCATTAATCCTTTGATCCTCCTTGGCTTCCCAGTTCAGTAATTGAAAGTTTGCCTATTGCACCGTGGAAAAGTGTCACAGTACTCCTGATGAAGTCGACTCAGCACACTCAAGTGTCCATGGCCGCCCCGGTGGCGCAGTGGTCTAAGGCGCTGGCCTCTGATCATTCGTCCGTAAGGGGTCCGGGTTCGAATCCCGGTCAGGCATGGATGTTGTGTTTGTCTTACGGCACTGGCTCTCTCCCTTCCCTGGAACCAGTGACCCTAAATTAGGGACGGGCGACTGCTTATAGCCCATTGAGTTGCTCGCGGTGGTCGTTAAAACTCCAATAAAAAAAAAATATCATTCCAATCACACTAAGCATGCATCTCTCTGTGCTGTTTGAGTTGGCTGTAGCTTCTGTACATCTTGTTTTGTTACGGTCTATATCTCTAATCCATAAGTAAACACTGAAAAGATACACTAATTTAACACTTTTTGTTTAAGGCATAATTGTAAGTCATTCTTGAAAATTGCACTCTTTCTAGTCAGATTTTGTAAGCCTAACATTTTCATGTGGCTCTCGCTTGATATCTGTCCAAGTTAGAGGCAGGCAAAAGTTACTTCTAAACTTGCATAATCAACCTCTAAACATTCAGTTCTTGTGAAAGTATTAAACATCGATTTGGTTTTCTGTCAGTTTCATGTTTAATACCAATTCTTTGCTTTTGTCAGTAAATTTCTGGATCATGAGGGCGTACGTGCAACAGTGACTATGTCGTCAACAAAACGAGAAGGTGTGTTAATCGATATCCATTAATCCTTTGATCCTCCTTGGCTTCCCAGTTCAGTAATTGAAAGTTTGCCTATTGCACCGTGGAAAAGTGTCACAGTACTCCTGATGAAGTCGACTCAGCACACTCAAGTGTCCATGGCCGCCCCGGTGGCGCAGTGGTCTAAGGCGCTGGCCTCTGATCATTCGTCCGTAAGGGGTCCGGGTTCGAATCCCGGTCAGGCATGGATGTTGTGTTTGTCTTACGGCACTGGCTCTCTCCCTTCCCTGGAACCAGTGACCCTAAATTAGGGACGGGCGACTGCTTATAGCCCATTGAGTTGCTCGCGGTGGTCGTTAAAACTCCAATAAAAAAAAAATATCATTCCAATCACACTAAGCATGCATCTCTCTGTGCTGTTTGAGTTGGCTGTAGCTTCTGTACATCTTGTTTTGTTACGGTCTATATCTCTAATCCATAAGTAAACACTGAAAAGATACACTAATTTAACACTTTTTGTTTAAGGCATAATTGTAAGTCATTCTTGAAAATTGCACTCTTTCTAGTCAGATTTTGTAAGCCTAACATTTTCATGTGGCTCTCGCTTGATATCTGTCCAAGTTAGAGGCAGGCAAAAGTTACTTCTAAACTTGCATAATCAACCTCTAAACATTCAGTTCTTGTGAAAGTATTAAACATCGATTTGGTTTTCTGTCAGTTTCATGTTTAATACCAATTCTTTGCTTTTGTCAGTAAATTTCTGGATCATGAGGGCGTACGTGCAACAGTGACTATGTCGTCAACAAAACGAGAAGGTGTGTTAATCGATATCCATTAATCCTTTGATCCTCCTTGGCTTCCCAGTTCAGTAATTGAAAGTTTGCCTATTGCACCGTGGAAAAGTGTCACAGTACTCCTGATGAAGTCGACTCAGCACACTCAAGTGTCCATGGCCGCCCCGGTGGCGCAGTGGTCTAAGGCGCTGGCCTCTGATCATTCGTCCGTAAGGGGTCCGGGTTCGAATCCCGGTCAGGCATGGATGTTGTGTTTGTCTTACGGCACTGGCTCTCTCCCTTCCCTGGAACCAGTGACCCTAAATTAGGGACGGGCGACTGCTTATAGCCCATTGAGTTGCTCGCGGTGGTCGTTAAAACTCCAATAAAAAAAAAATATCATTCCAATCACACTAAGCATGCATCTCTCTGTGCTGTTTGAGTTGGCTGTAGCTTCTGTACATCTTGTTTTGTTACGGTCTATATCTCTAATCCATAAGTAAACACTGAAAAGATACACTAATTTAACACTTTTTGTTTAAGGCATAATTGTAAGTCATTCTTGAAAATTGCACTCTTTCTAGTCAGATTTTGTAAGCCTAACATTTTCATGTGGCTCTCGCTTGATATCTGTCCAAGTTAGAGGCAGGCAAAAGTTACTTCTAAACTTGCATAATCAACCTCTAAACATTCAGTTCTTGTGAAAGTATTAAACATCGATTTGGTTTTCTGTCAGTTTCATGTTTAATACCAATTCTTTGCTTTTGTCAGTAAATTTCTGGATCATGAGGGCGTACGTGCAACAGTGACTATGTCGTCAACAAAACGAGAAGGTGTGTTAATCGATATCCATTAATCCTTTGATCCTCCTTGGCTTCCCAGTTCAGTAATTGAAAGTTTGCCTATTGCACCGTGGAAAAGTGTCACAGTACTCCTGATGAAGTCGACTCAGCACACTCAAGTGTCCATGGCCGCCCCGGTGGCGCAGTGGTCTAAGGCGCTGGCCTCTGATCATTCGTCCGTAAGGGGTCCGGGTTCGAATCCCGGTCAGGCATGGATGTTGTGTTTGTCTTACGGCACTGGCTCTCTCCCTTCCCTGGAACCAGTGACCCTAAATTAGGGACGGGCGACTGCTTATAGCCCATTGAGTTGCTCGCGGTGGTCGTTAAAACTCCAATAAAAAAAAATATCATTCCAATCACACTAAGCATGCATCTCTCTGTGCTGTTTGAGTTGGCTGTAGCTTCTGTACATCTTGTTTTGTTACGGTCTATATCTCTAATCCATAAGTAAACACTGAAAAGATACACTAATTTAACACTTTTTGTTTAAGGCATAATTGTAAGTCATTCTTGAAAATTGCACTCTTTCTAGTCAGATTTTGTAAGCCTAACATTTTCATGTGGCTCTCGCTTGATATCTGTCCAAGTTAGAGGCAGGCAAAAGTTACTTCTAAACTTGCATAATCAACCTCTAAACATTCAGTTCTTGTGAAAGTATTAAACATCGATTTGGTTTTCTGTCAGTTTCATGTTTAATACCAATTCTTTGCTTTTGTCAGTAAATTTCTGGATCATGAGGGCGTACGTGCAACAGTGACTATGTCGTCAACAAAACGAGAAGGTGTGTTAATCGATATCCATTAATCCTTTGATCCTCCTTGGCTTCCCAGTTCAGTAATTGAAAGTTTGCCTATTGCACCGTGGAAAAGTGTCACAGTACTCCTGATGAAGTCGACTCAGCACACTCAAGTGTCCATGGCCGCCCCGGTGGCGCAGTGGTCTAAGGCGCTGGCCTCTGATCATTCGTCCGTAAGGGGTCCGGGTTCGAATCCCGGTCAGGCATGGATGTTGTGTTTGTCTTACGGCACTGGCTCTCTCCCTTCCCTGGAACCAGTGACCCTAAATTAGGGACGGGCGACTGCTTATAGCCCATTGAGTTGCTCGCGGTGGTCGTTAAAACTCCAATAAAAAAAAAATATCATTCCAATCACACTAAGCATGCATCTCTCTGTGCTGTTTGAGTTGGCTGTAGCTTCTGTACATCTTGTTTTGTTACGGTCTATATCTCTAATCCATAAGTAAACACTGAAAAGATACACTAATTTAACACTTTTTGTTTAAGGCATAATTGTAAGTCATTCTTGAAAATTGCACTCTTTCTAGTCAGATTTTGTAAGCCTAACATTTTCATGTGGCTCTCGCTTGATATCTGTCCAAGTTAGAGGCAGGCAAAAGTTACTTCTAAACTTGCATAATCAACCTCTAAACATTCAGTTCTTGTGAAAGTATTAAACATCGATTTGGTTTTCTGTCAGTTTCATGTTTAATACCAATTCTTTGCTTTTGTCAGTAAATTTCTGGATCATGAGGGCGTACGTGCAACAGTGACTATGTCGTCAACAAAACGAGAAGGTGTGTTAATCGATATCCATTAATCCTTTGATCCTCCTTGGCTTCCCAGTTCAGTAATTGAAAGTTTGCCTATTGCACCGTGGAAAAGTGTCACAGTACTCCTGATGAAGTCGACTCAGCACACTCAAGTGTCCATGGCCGCCCCGGTGGCGCAGTGGTCTAAGGCGCTGGCCTCTGATCATTCGTCCGTAAGGGGTCCGGGTTCGAATCCCGGTCAGGCATGGATGTTGTGTTTGTCTTACGGCACTGGCTCTCTCCCTTCCCTGGAACCAGTGACCCTAAATTAGGGACGGGCGACTGCTTATAGCCCATTGAGTTGCTCGCGGTGGTCGTTAAAACTCCAATAAAAAAAAAATATCATTCCAATCACACTAAGCATGCATCTCTCTGTGCTGTTTGAGTTGGCTGTAGCTTCTGTACATCTTGTTTTGTTACGGTCTATATCTCTAATCCATAAGTAAACACTGAAAAGATACACTAATTTAACACTTTTTGTTTAAGGCATAATTGTAAGTCATTCTTGAAAATTGCACTCTTTCTAGTCAGATTTTGTAAGCCTAACATTTTCATGTGGCTCTCGCTTGATATCTGTCCAAGTTAGAGGCAGGCAAAAGTTACTTCTAAACTTGCATAATCAACCTCTAAACATTCAGTTCTTGTGAAAGTATTAAACATCGATTTGGTTTTCTGTCAGTTTCATGTTTAATACCAATTCTTTGCTTTTGTCAGTAAATTTCTGGATCATGAGGGCGTACGTGCAACAGTGACTATGTCGTCAACAAAACGAGAAGGTGTGTTAATCGATATCCATTAATCCTTTGATCCTCCTTGGCTTCCCAGTTCAGTAATTGAAAGTTTGCCTATTGCACCGTGGAAAAGTGTCACAGTACTCCTGATG
Organism: Macrothele yani; assembly: GCA_039090855.1. Lineage (NCBI taxonomy): Eukaryota > Metazoa > Arthropoda > Arachnida > Araneae > Macrothelidae > Macrothele > Macrothele yani. The sequence goes on along the minus strand of CM077003.1, from coordinate 12,599,591 downwards.
AAGTCGACTCAGCACACTCAAGTGTCCATGGCCGCCCCGGTGGCGCAGTGGTCTAAGGCGCTGGCCTCTGATCATTCGTCCGTAAGGGGTCCGGGTTCGAATCCCGGTCAGGCATGGATGTTGTGTTTGTCTTACGGCACTGGCTCTCTCCCTTCCCTGGAACCAGTGACCCTAAATTAGGGACGGGCGACTGCTTATAGCCCATTGAGTTGCTCGCGGTGGTCGTTAAAACTCCAATAAAAAAATATCATTCCAATCACACTAAGCATGCATCTCTCTGTGCTGTTTGAGTTGGCTGTAGCTTCTGTACATCTTGTTTTGTTACGGTCTATATCTCTAATCCATAAGTAAACACTGAAAAGATACACTAATTTAACACTTTTTGTTTAAGGCATAATTGTAAGTCATTCTTGAAAATTGCACTCTTTCTAGTCAGATTTTGTAAGCCTAACATTTTCATGTGGCTCTCGCTTGATATCTGTCCAAGTTAGAGGCAGGCAAAAGTTACTTCTAAACTTGCATAATCAACCTCTAAACATTCAGTTCTTGTGAAAGTATTAAACATCGATTTGGTTTTCTGTCAGTTTCATGTTTAATACCAATTCTTTGCTTTTGTCAGTAAATTTCTGGATCATGAGGGCGTACGTGCAACAGTGACTATGTCGTCAACAAAACGAGAAGGTGTGTTAATCGATATCCATTAATCCTTTGATCCTCCTTGGCTTCCCAGTTCAGTAATTGAAAGTTTGCCTATTGCACCGTGGAAAAGTGTCACAGTACTCCTGATGAAGTCGACTCAGCACACTCAAGTGTCCATGGCCGCCCCGGTGGCGCAGTGGTCTAAGGCGCTGGCCTCTGATCATTCGTCCGTAAGGGGTCCGGGTTCGAATCCCGGTCAGGCATGGATGTTGTGTTTGTCTTACGGCACTGGCTCTCTCCCTTCCCTGGAACCAGTGACCCTAAATTAGGGACGGGCGACTGCTTATAGCCCATTGAGTTGCTCGCGGTGGTCGTTAAAACTCCAATAAAAAAAAAATATCATTCCAATCACACTAAGCATGCATCTCTCTGTGCTGTTTGAGTTGGCTGTAGCTTCTGTACATCTTGTTTTGTTACGGTCTATATCTCTAATCCATAAGTAAACACTGAAAAGATACACTAATTTAACACTTTTTGTTTAAGGCATAATTGTAAGTCATTCTTGAAAATTGCACTCTTTCTAGTCAGATTTTGTAAGCCTAACATTTTCATGTGGCTCTCGCTTGATATCTGTCCAAGTTAGAGGCAGGCAAAAGTTACTTCTAAACTTGCATAATCAACCTCTAAACATTCAGTTCTTGTGAAAGTATTAAACATCGATTTGGTTTTCTGTCAGTTTCATGTTTAATACCAATTCTTTGCTTTTGTCAGTAAATTTCTGGATCATGAGGGCGTACGTGCAACAGTGACTATGTCGTCAACAAAACGAGAAGGTGTGTTAATCGATATCCATTAATCCTTTGATCCTCCTTGGCTTCCCAGTTCAGTAATTGAAAGTTTGCCTATTGCACCGTGGAAAAGTGTCACAGTACTCCTGATGAAGTCGACTCAGCACACTCAAGTGTCCATGGCCGCCCCGGTGGCGCAGTGGTCTAAGGCGCTGGCCTCTGATCATTCGTCCGTAAGGGGTCCGGGTTCGAATCCCGGTCAGGCATGGATGTTGTGTTTGTCTTACGGCACTGGCTCTCTCCCTTCCCTGGAACCAGTGACCCTAAATTAGGGACGGGCGACTGCTTATAGCCCATTGAGTTGCTCGCGGTGGTCGTTAAAACTCCAATAAAAAAAAATATCATTCCAATCACACTAAGCATGCATCTCTCTGTGCTGTTTGAGTTGGCTGTAGCTTCTGTACATCTTGTTTTGTTACGGTCTATATCTCTAATCCATAAGTAAACACTGAAAAGATACACTAATTTAACACTTTTTGTTTAAGGCATAATTGTAAGTCATTCTTGAAAATTGCACTCTTTCTAGTCAGATTTTGTAAGCCTAACATTTTCATGTGGCTCTCGCTTGATATCTGTCCAAGTTAGAGGCAGGCAAAAGTTACTTCTAAACTTGCATAATCAACCTCTAAACATTCAGTTCTTGTGAAAGTATTAAACATCGATTTGGTTTTCTGTCAGTTTCATGTTTAATACCAATTCTTTGCTTTTGTCAGTAAATTTCTGGATCATGAGGGCGTACGTGCAACAGTGACTATGTCGTCAACAAAACGAGAAGGTGTGTTAATCGATATCCATTAATCCTTTGATCCTCCTTGGCTTCCCAGTTCAGTAATTGAAAGTTTGCCTATTGCACCGTGGAAAAGTGTCACAGTACTCCTGATGAAGTCGACTCAGCACACTCAAGTGTCCATGGCCGCCCCGGTGGCGCAGTGGTCTAAGGCGCTGGCCTCTGATCATTCGTCCGTAAGGGGTCCGGGTTCGAATCCCGGTCAGGCATGGATGTTGTGTTTGTCTTACGGCACTGGCTCTCTCCCTTCCCTGGAACCAGTGACCCTAAATTAGGGACGGGCGACTGCTTATAGCCCATTGAGTTGCTCGCGGTGGTCGTTAAAACTCCAATAAAAAAAAATATCATTCCAATCACACTAAGCATGCATCTCTCTGTGCTGTTTGAGTTGGCTGTAGCTTCTGTACATCTTGTTTTGTTACGGTCTATATCTCTAATCCATAAGTAAACACTGAAAAGATACACTAATTTAACACTTTTTGTTTAAGGCATAATTGTAAGTCATTCTTGAAAATTGCACTCTTTCTAGTCAGATTTTGTAAGCCTAACATTTTCATGTGGCTCTCGCTTGATATCTGTCCAAGTTAGAGGCAGGCAAAAGTTACTTCTAAACTTGCATAATCAACCTCTAAACATTCAGTTCTTGTGAAAGTATTAAACATCGATTTGGTTTTCTGTCAGTTTCATGTTTAATACCAATTCTTTGCTTTTGTCAGTAAATTTCTGGATCATGAGGGCGTACGTGCAACAGTGACTATGTCGTCAACAAAACGAGAAGGTGTGTTAATCGATATCCATTAATCCTTTGATCCTCCTTGGCTTCCCAGTTCAGTAATTGAAAGTTTGCCTATTGCACCGTGGAAAAGTGTCACAGTACTCCTGATGAAGTCGACTCAGCACACTCAAGTGTCCATGGCCGCCCCGGTGGCGCAGTGGTCTAAGGCGCTGGCCTCTGATCATTCGTCCGTAAGGGGTCCGGGTTCGAATCCCGGTCAGGCATGGATGTTGTGTTTGTCTTACGGCACTGGCTCTCTCCCTTCCCTGGAACCAGTGACCCTAAATTAGGGACGGGCGACTGCTTATAGCCCATTGAGTTGCTCGCGGTGGTCGTTAAAACTCCAATAAAAAAAAAATATCATTCCAATCACACTAAGCATGCATCTCTCTGTGCTGTTTGAGTTGGCTGTAGCTTCTGTACATCTTGTTTTGTTACGGTCTATATCTCTAATCCATAAGTAAACACTGAAAAGATACACTAATTTAACACTTTTTGTTTAAGGCATAATTGTAAGTCATTCTTGAAAATTGCACTCTTTCTAGTCAGATTTTGTAAGCCTAACATTTTCATGTGGCTCTCGCTTGATATCTGTCCAAGTTAGAGGCAGGCAAAAGTTACTTCTAAACTTGCATAATCAACCTCTAAACATTCAGTTCTTGTGAAAGTATTAAACATCGATTTGGTTTTCTGTCAGTTTCATGTTTAATACCAATTCTTTGCTTTTGTCAGTAAATTTCTGGATCATGAGGGCGTACGTGCAACAGTGACTATGTCGTCAACAAAACGAGAAGGTGTGTTAATCGATATCCATTAATCCTTTGATCCTCCTTGGCTTCCCAGTTCAGTAATTGAAAGTTTGCCTATTGCACCGTGGAAAAGTGTCACAGTACTCCTGATGAAGTCGACTCAGCACACTCAAGTGTCCATGGCCGCCCCGGTGGCGCAGTGGTCTAAGGCGCTGGCCTCTGATCATTCGTCCGTAAGGGGTCCGGGTTCGAATCCCGGTCAGGCATGGATGTTGTGTTTGTCTTACGGCACTGGCTCTCTCCCTTCCCTGGAACCAGTGACCCTAAATTAGGGACGGGCGACTGCTTATAGCCCATTGAGTTGCTCGCGGTGGTCGTTAAAACTCCAATAAAAAAAATATCATTCCAATCACACTAAGCATGCATCTCTCTGTGCTGTTTGAGTTGGCTGTAGCTTCTGTACATCTTGTTTTGTTACGGTCTATATCTCTAATCCATAAGTAAACACTGAAAAGATACACTAATTTAACACTTTTTGTTTAAGGCATAATTGTAAGTCATTCTTGAAAATTGCACTCTTTCTAGTCAGATTTTGTAAGCCTAACATTTTCATGTGGCTCTCGCTTGATATCTGTCCAAGTTAGAGGCAGGCAAAAGTTACTTCTAAACTTGCATAATCAACCTCTAAACATTCAGTTCTTGTGAAAGTATTAAACATCGATTTGGTTTTCTGTCAGTTTCATGTTTAATACCAATTCTTTGCTTTTGTCAGTAAATTTCTGGATCATGAGGGCGTACGTGCAACAGTGACTATGTCGTCAACAAAACGAGAAGGTGTGTTAATCGATATCCATTAATCCTTTGATCCTCCTTGGCTTCCCAGTTCAGTAATTGAAAGTTTGCCTATTGCACCGTGGAAAAGTGTCACAGTACTCCTGATGAAGTCGACTCAGCACACTCAAGTGTCCATGGCCGCCCCGGTGGCGCAGTGGTCTAAGGCGCTGGCCTCTGATCATTCGTCCGTAAGGGGTCCGGGTTCGAATCCCGGTCAGGCATGGATGTTGTGTTTGTCTTACGGCACTGGCTCTCTCCCTTCCCTGGAACCAGTGACCCTAAATTAGGGACGGGCGACTGCTTATAGCCCATTGAGTTGCTCGCGGTGGTCGTTAAAACTCCAATAAAAAAAAAATATCATTCCAATCACACTAAGCATGCATCTCTCTGTGCTGTTTGAGTTGGCTGTAGCTTCTGTACATCTTGTTTTGTTACGGTCTATATCTCTAATCCATAAGTAAACACTGAAAAGATACACTAATTTAACACTTTTTGTTTAAGGCATAATTGTAAGTCATTCTTGAAAATTGCACTCTTTCTAGTCAGATTTTGTAAGCCTAACATTTTCATGTGGCTCTCGCTTGATATCTGTCCAAGTTAGAGGCAGGCAAAAGTTACTTCTAAACTTGCATAATCAACCTCTAAACATTCAGTTCTTGTGAAAGTATTAAACATCGATTTGGTTTTCTGTCAGTTTCATGTTTAATACCAATTCTTTGCTTTTGTCAGTAAATTTCTGGATCATGAGGGCGTACGTGCAACAGTGACTATGTCGTCAACAAAACGAGAAGGTGTGTTAATCGATATCCATTAATCCTTTGATCCTCCTTGGCTTCCCAGTTCAGTAATTGAAAGTTTGCCTATTGCACCGTGGAAAAGTGTCACAGTACTCCTGATGAAGTCGACTCAGCACACTCAAGTGTCCATGGCCGCCCCGGTGGCGCAGTGGTCTAAGGCGCTGGCCTCTGATCATTCGTCCGTAAGGGGTCCGGGTTCGAATCCCGGTCAGGCATGGATGTTGTGTTTGTCTTACGGCACTGGCTCTCTCCCTTCCCTGGAACCAGTGACCCTAAATTAGGGACGGGCGACTGCTTATAGCCCATTGAGTTGCTCGCGGTGGTCGTTAAAACTCCAATAAAAAAAATATCATTCCAATCACACTAAGCATGCATCTCTCTGTGCTGTTTGAGTTGGCTGTAGCTTCTGTACATCTTGTTTTGTTACGGTCTATATCTCTAATCCATAAGTAAACACTGAAAAGATACACTAATTTAACACTTTTTGTTTAAGGCATAATTGTAAGTCATTCTTGAAAATTGCACTCTTTCTAGTCAGATTTTGTAAGCCTAACATTTTCATGTGGCTCTCGCTTGATATCTGTCCAAGTTAGAGGCAGGCAAAAGTTACTTCTAAACTTGCATAATCAACCTCTAAACATTCAGTTCTTGTGAAAGTATTAAACATCGATTTGGTTTTCTGTCAGTTTCATGTTTAATACCAATTCTTTGCTTTTGTCAGTAAATTTCTGGATCATGAGGGCGTACGTGCAACAGTGACTATGTCGTCAACAAAACGAGAAGGTGTGTTAATCGATATCCATTAATCCTTTGATCCTCCTTGGCTTCCCAGTTCAGTAATTGAAAGTTTGCCTATTGCACCGTGGAAAAGTGTCACAGTACTCCTGATGAAGTCGACTCAGCACACTCAAGTGTCCATGGCCGCCCCGGTGGCGCAGTGGTCTAAGGCGCTGGCCTCTGATCATTCGTCCGTAAGGGGTCCGGGTTCGAATCCCGGTCAGGCATGGATGTTGTGTTTGTCTTACGGCACTGGCTCTCTCCCTTCCCTGGAACCAGTGACCCTAAATTAGGGACGGGCGACTGCTTATAGCCCATTGAGTTGCTCGCGGTGGTCGTTAAAACTCCAATAAAAAAAATATCATTCCAATCACACTAAGCATGCATCTCTCTGTGCTGTTTGAGTTGGCTGTAGCTTCTGTACATCTTGTTTTGTTACGGTCTATATCTCTAATCCATAAGTAAACACTGAAAAGATACACTAATTTAACACTTTTTGTTTAAGGCATAATTGTAAGTCATTCTTGAAAATTGCACTCTTTCTAGTCAGATTTTGTAAGCCTAACATTTTCATGTGGCTCTCGCTTGATATCTGTCCAAGTTAGAGGCAGGCAAAAGTTACTTCTAAACTTGCATAATCAACCTCTAAACATTCAGTTCTTGTGAAAGTATTAAACATCGATTTGGTTTTCTGTCAGTTTCATGTTTAATACCAATTCTTTGCTTTTGTCAGTAAATTTCTGGATCATGAGGGCGTACGTGCAACAGTGACTATGTCGTCAACAAAACGAGAAGGTGTGTTAATCGATATCCATTAATCCTTTGATCCTCCTTGGCTTCCCAGTTCAGTAATTGAAAGTTTGCCTATTGCACCGTGGAAAAGTGTCACAGTACTCCTGATGAAGTCGACTCAGCACACTCAAGTGTCCATGGCCGCCCCGGTGGCGCAGTGGTCTAAGGCGCTGGCCTCTGATCATTCGTCCGTAAGGGGTCCGGGTTCGAATCCCGGTCAGGCATGGATGTTGTGTTTGTCTTACGGCACTGGCTCTCTCCCTTCCCTGGAACCAGTGACCCTAAATTAGGGACGGGCGACTGCTTATAGCCCATTGAGTTGCTCGCGGTGGTCGTTAAAACTCCAATAAAAAAAAAATATCATTCCAATCACACTAAGCATGCATCTCTCTGTGCTGTTTGAGTTGGCTGTAGCTTCTGTACATCTTGTTTTGTTACGGTCTATATCTCTAATCCATAAGTAAACACTGAAAAGATACACTAATTTAACACTTTTTGTTTAAGGCATAATTGTAAGTCATTCTTGAAAATTGCACTCTTTCTAGTCAGATTTTGTAAGCCTAACATTTTCATGTGGCTCTCGCTTGATATCTGTCCAAGTTAGAGGCAGGCAAAAGTTACTTCTAAACTTGCATAATCAACCTCTAAACATTCAGTTCTTGTGAAAGTATTAAACATCGATTTGGTTTTCTGTCAGTTTCATGTTTAATACCAATTCTTTGCTTTTGTCAGTAAATTTCTGGATCATGAGGGCGTACGTGCAACAGTGACTATGTCGTCAACAAAACGAGAAGGTGTGTTAATCGATATCCATTAATCCTTTGATCCTCCTTGGCTTCCCAGTTCAGTAATTGAAAGTTTGCCTATTGCACCGTGGAAAAGTGTCACAGTACTCCTGATGAAGTCGACTCAGCACACTCAAGTGTCCATGGCCGCCCCGGTGGCGCAGTGGTCTAAGGCGCTGGCCTCTGATCATTCGTCCGTAAGGGGTCCGGGTTCGAATCCCGGTCAGGCATGGATGTTGTGTTTGTCTTACGGCACTGGCTCTCTCCCTTCCCTGGAACCAGTGACCCTAAATTAGGGACGGGCGACTGCTTATAGCCCATTGAGTTGCTCGCGGTGGTCGTTAAAACTCCAATAAAAAAAATATCATTCCAATCACACTAAGCATGCATCTCTCTGTGCTGTTTGAGTTGGCTGTAGCTTCTGTACATCTTGTTTTGTTACGGTCTATATCTCTAATCCATAAGTAAACACTGAAAAGATACACTAATTTAACACTTTTTGTTTAAGGCATAATTGTAAGTCATTCTTGAAAATTGCACTCTTTCTAGTCAGATTTTGTAAGCCTAACATTTTCATGTGGCTCTCGCTTGATATCTGTCCAAGTTAGAGGCAGGCAAAAGTTACTTCTAAACTTGCATAATCAACCTCTAAACATTCAGTTCTTGTGAAAGTATTAAACATCGATTTGGTTTTCTGTCAGTTTCATGTTTAATACCAATTCTTTGCTTTTGTCAGTAAATTTCTGGATCATGAGGGCGTACGTGCAACAGTGACTATGTCGTCAACAAAACGAGAAGGTGTGTTAATCGATATCCATTAATCCTTTGATCCTCCTTGGCTTCCCAGTTCAGTAATTGAAAGTTTGCCTATTGCACCGTGGAAAAGTGTCACAGTACTCCTGATGAAGTCGACTCAGCACACTCAAGTGTCCATGGCCGCCCCGGTGGCGCAGTGGTCTAAGGCGCTGGCCTCTGATCATTCGTCCGTAAGGGGTCCGGGTTCGAATCCCGGTCAGGCATGGATGTTGTGTTTGTCTTACGGCACTGGCTCTCTCCCTTCCCTGGAACCAGTGACCCTAAATTAGGGACGGGCGACTGCTTATAGCCCATTGAGTTGCTCGCGGTGGTCGTTAAAACTCCAATAAAAAAAATATCATTCCAATCACACTAAGCATGCATCTCTCTGTGCTGTTTGAGTTGGCTGTAGCTTCTGTACATCTTGTTTTGTTACGGTCTATATCTCTAATCCATAAGTAAACACTGAAAAGATACACTAATTTAACACTTTTTGTTTAAGGCATAATTGTAAGTCATTCTTGAAAATTGCACTCTTTCTAGTCAGATTTTGTAAGCCTAACATTTTCATGTGGCTCTCGCTTGATATCTGTCCAAGTTAGAGGCAGGCAAAAGTTACTTCTAAACTTGCATAATCAACCTCTAAACATTCAGTTCTTGTGAAAGTATTAAACATCGATTTGGTTTTCTGTCAGTTTCATGTTTAATACCAATTCTTTGCTTTTGTCAGTAAATTTCTGGATCATGAGGGCGTACGTGCAACAGTGACTATGTCGTCAACAAAACGAGAAGGTGTGTTAATCGATATCCATTAATCCTTTGATCCTCCTTGGCTTCCCAGTTCAGTAATTGAAAGTTTGCCTATTGCACCGTGGAAAAGTGTCACAGTACTCCTGATGAAGTCGACTCAGCACACTCAAGTGTCCATGGCCGCCCCGGTGGCGCAGTGGTCTAAGGCGCTGGCCTCTGATCATTCGTCCGTAAGGGGTCCGGGTTCGAATCCCGGTCAGGCATGGATGTTGTGTTTGTCTTACGGCACTGGCTCTCTCCCTTCCCTGGAACCAGTGACCCTAAATTAGGGACGGGCGACTGCTTATAGCCCATTGAGTTGCTCGCGGTGGTCGTTAAAACTCCAATAAAAAAAAAATATCATTCCAATCACACTAAGCATGCATCTCTCTGTGCTGTTTGAGTTGGCTGTAGCTTCTGTACATCTTGTTTTGTTACGGTCTATATCTCTAATCCATAAGTAAACACTGAAAAGATACACTAATTTAACACTTTTTGTTTAAGGCATAATTGTAAGTCATTCTTGAAAATTGCACTCTTTCTAGTCAGATTTTGTAAGCCTAACATTTTCATGTGGCTCTCGCTTGATATCTGTCCAAGTTAGAGGCAGGCAAAAGTTACTTCTAAACTTGCATAATCAACCTCTAAACATTCAGTTCTTGTGAAAGTATTAAACATCGATTTGGTTTTCTGTCAGTTTCATGTTTAATACCAATTCTTTGCTTTTGTCAGTAAATTTCTGGATCATGAGGGCGTACGTGCAACAGTGACTATGTCGTCAACAAAACGAGAAGGTGTGTTAATCGATATCCATTAATCCTTTGATCCTCCTTGGCTTCCCAGTTCAGTAATTGAAAGTTTGCCTATTGCACCGTGGAAAAGTGTCACAGTACTCCTGATGAAGTCGACTCAGCACACTCAAGTGTCCATGGCCGCCCCGGTGGCGCAGTGGTCTAAGGCGCTGGCCTCTGATCATTCGTCCGTAAGGGGTCCGGGTTCGAATCCCGGTCAGGCATGGATGTTGTGTTTGTCTTACGGCACTGGCTCTCTCCCTTCCCTGGAACCAGTGACCCTAAATTAGGGACGGGCGACTGCTTATAGCCCATTGAGTTGCTCGCGGTGGTCGTTAAAACTCCAATAAAAAAAATATCATTCCAATCACACTAAGCATGCATCTCTCTGTGCTGTTTGAGTTGGCTGTAGCTTCTGTACATCTTGTTTTGTTACGGTCTATATCTCTAATCCATAAGTAAACACTGAAAAGATACACTAATTTAACACTTTTTGTTTAAGGCATAATTGTAAGTCATTCTTGAAAATTGCACTCTTTCTAGTCAGATTTTGTAAGCCTAACATTTTCATGTGGCTCTCGCTTGATATCTGTCCAAGTTAGAGGCAGGCAAAAGTTACTTCTAAACTTGCATAATCAACCTCTAAACATTCAGTTCTTGTGAAAGTATTAAACATCGATTTGGTTTTCTGTCAGTTTCATGTTTAATACCAATTCTTTGCTTTTGTCAGTAAATTTCTGGATCATGAGGGCGTACGTGCAACAGTGACTATGTCGTCAACAAAACGAGAAGGTGTGTTAATCGATATCCATTAATCCTTTGATCCTCCTTGGCTTCCCAGTTCAGTAATTGAAAGTTTGCCTATTGCACCGTGGAAAAGTGTCACAGTACTCCTGATGAAGTCGACTCAGCACACTCAAGTGTCCATGGCCGCCCCGGTGGCGCAGTGGTCTAAGGCGCTGGCCTCTGATCATTCGTCCGTAAGGGGTCCGGGTTCGAATCCCGGTCAGGCATGGATGTTGTGTTTGTCTTACGGCACTGGCTCTCTCCCTTCCCTGGAACCAGTGACCCTAAATTAGGGACGGGCGACTGCTTATAGCCCATTGAGTTGCTCGCGGTGGTCGTTAAAACTCCAATAAAAAAAATATCATTCCAATCACACTAAGCATGCATCTCTCTGTGCTGTTTGAGTTGGCTGTAGCTTCTGTACATCTTGTTTTGTTACGGTCTATATCTCTAATCCATAAGTAAACACTGAAAAGATACACTAATTTAACACTTTTTGTTTAAGGCATAATTGTAAGTCATTCTTGAAAATTGCACTCTTTCTAGTCAGATTTTGTAAGCCTAACATTTTCATGTGGCTCTCGCTTGATATCTGTCCAAGTTAGAGGCAGGCAAAAGTTACTTCTAAACTTGCATAATCAACCTCTAAACATTCAGTTCTTGTGAAAGTATTAAACATCGATTTGGTTTTCTGTCAGTTTCATGTTTAATACCAATTCTTTGCTTTTGTCAGTAAATTTCTGGATCATGAGGGCGTACGTGCAACAGTGACTATGTCGTCAACAAAACGAGAAGGTGTGTTAATCGATATCCATTAATCCTTTGATCCTCCTTGGCTTCCCAGTTCAGTAATTGAAAGTTTGCCTATTGCACCGTGGAAAAGTGTCACAGTACTCCTGATGAAGTCGACTCAGCACACTCAAGTGTCCATGGCCGCCCCGGTGGCGCAGTGGTCTAAGGCGCTGGCCTCTGATCATTCGTCCGTAAGGGGTCCGGGTTCGAATCCCGGTCAGGCATGGATGTTGTGTTTGTCTTACGGCACTGGCTCTCTCCCTTCCCTGGAACCAGTGACCCTAAATTAGGGACGGGCGACTGCTTATAGCCCATTGAGTTGCTCGCGGTGGTCGTTAAAACTCCAATAAAAAAAAAATATCATTCCAATCACACTAAGCATGCATCTCTCTGTGCTGTTTGAGTTGGCTGTAGCTTCTGTACATCTTGTTTTGTTACGGTCTATATCTCTAATCCATAAGTAAACACTGAAAAGATACACTAATTTAACACTTTTTGTTTAAGGCATAATTGTAAGTCATTCTTGAAAATTGCACTCTTTCTAGTCAGATTTTGTAAGCCTAACATTTTCATGTGGCTCTCGCTTGATATCTGTCCAAGTTAGAGGCAGGCAAAAGTTACTTCTAAACTTGCATAATCAACCTCTAAACATTCAGTTCTTGTGAAAGTATTAAACATCGATTTGGTTTTCTGTCAGTTTCATGTTTAATACCAATTCTTTGCTTTTGTCAGTAAATTTCTGGATCATGAGGGCGTACGTGCAACAGTGACTATGTCGTCAACAAAACGAGAAGGTGTGTTAATCGATATCCATTAATCCTTTGATCCTCCTTGGCTTCCCAGTTCAGTAATTGAAAGTTTGCCTATTGCACCGTGGAAAAGTGTCACAGTACTCCTGATGAAGTCGACTCAGCACACTCAAGTGTCCATGGCCGCCCCGGTGGCGCAGTGGTCTAAGGCGCTGGCCTCTGATCATTCGTCCGTAAGGGGTCCGGGTTCGAATCCCGGTCAGGCATGGATGTTGTGTTTGTCTTACGGCACTGGCTCTCTCCCTTCCCTGGAACCAGTGACCCTAAATTAGGGACGGGCGACTGCTTATAGCCCATTGAGTTGCTCGCGGTGGTCGTTAAAACTCCAATAAAAAAAAATATCATTCCAATCACACTAAGCATGCATCTCTCTGTGCTGTTTGAGTTGGCTGTAGCTTCTGTACATCTTGTTTTGTTACGGTCTATATCTCTAATCCATAAGTAAACACTGAAAAGATACACTAATTTAACACTTTTTGTTTAAGGCATAATTGTAAGTCATTCTTGAAAATTGCACTCTTTCTAGTCAGATTTTGTAAGCCTAACATTTTCATGTGGCTCTCGCTTGATATCTGTCCAAGTTAGAGGCAGGCAAAAGTTACTTCTAAACTTGCATAATCAACCTCTAAACATTCAGTTCTTGTGAAAGTATTAAACATCGATTTGGTTTTCTGTCAGTTTCATGTTTAATACCAATTCTTTGCTTTTGTCAGTAAATTTCTGGATCATGAGGGCGTACGTGCAACAGTGACTATGTCGTCAACAAAACGAGAAGGTGTGTTAATCGATATCCATTAATCCTTTGATCCTCCTTGGCTTCCCAGTTCAGTAATTGAAAGTTTGCCTATTGCACCGTGGAAAAGTGTCACAGTACTCCTGATGAAGTCGACTCAGCACACTCAAGTGTCCATGGCCGCCCCGGTGGCGCAGTGGTCTAAGGCGCTGGCCTCTGATCATTCGTCCGTAAGGGGTCCGGGTTCGAATCCCGGTCAGGCATGGATGTTGTGTTTGTCTTACGGCACTGGCTCTCTCCCTTCCCTGGAACCAGTGACCCTAAATTAGGGACGGGCGACTGCTTATAGCCCATTGAGTTGCTCGCGGTGGTCGTTAAAACTCCAATAAAAAAAAATATCATTCCAATCACACTAAGCATGCATCTCTCTGTGCTGTTTGAGTTGGCTGTAGCTTCTGTACATCTTGTTTTGTTACGGTCTATATCTCTAATCCATAAGTAAACACTGAAAAGATACACTAATTTAACACTTTTTGTTTAAGGCATAATTGTAAGTCATTCTTGAAAATTGCACTCTTTCTAGTCAGATTTTGTAAGCCTAACATTTTCATGTGGCTCTCGCTTGATATCTGTCCAAGTTAGAGGCAGGCAAAAGTTACTTCTAAACTTGCATAATCAACCTCTAAACATTCAGTTCTTGTGAAAGTATTAAACATCGATTTGGTTTTCTGTCAGTTTCATGTTTAATACCAATTCTTTGCTTTTGTCAGTAAATTTCTGGATCATGAGGGCGTACGTGCAACAGTGACTATGTCGTCAACAAAACGAGAAGGTGTGTTAATCGATATCCATTAATCCTTTGATCCTCCTTGGCTTCCCAGTTCAGTAATTGAAAGTTTGCCTATTGCACCGTGGAAAAGTGTCACAGTACTCCTGATGAAGTCGACTCAGCACACTCAAGTGTCCATGGCCGCCCCGGTGGCGCAGTGGTCTAAGGCGCTGGCCTCTGATCATTCGTCCGTAAGGGGTCCGGGTTCGAATCCCGGTCAGGCATGGATGTTGTGTTTGTCTTACGGCACTGGCTCTCTCCCTTCCCTGGAACCAGTGACCCTAAATTAGGGACGGGCGACTGCTTATAGCCCATTGAGTTGCTCGCGGTGGTCGTTAAAACTCCAATAAAAAAAAAAATATCATTCCAATCACACTAAGCATGCATCTCTCTGTGCTGTTTGAGTTGGCTGTAGCTTCTGTACATCTTGTTTTGTTACGGTCTATATCTCTAATCCATAAGTAAACACTGAAAAGATACACTAATTTAACACTTTTTGTTTAAGGCATAATTGTAAGTCATTCTTGAAAATTGCACTCTTTCTAGTCAGATTTTGTAAGCCTAACATTTTCATGTGGCTCTCGCTTGATATCTGTCCAAGTTAGAGGCAGGCAAAAGTTACTTCTAAACTTGCATAATCAACCTCTAAACATTCAGTTCTTGTGAAAGTATTAAACATCGATTTGGTTTTCTGTCAGTTTCATGTTTAATACCAATTCTTTGCTTTTGTCAGTAAATTTCTGGATCATGAGGGCGTACGTGCAACAGTGACTATGTCGTCAACAAAACGAGAAGGTGTGTTAATCGATATCCATTAATCCTTTGATCCTCCTTGGCTTCCCAGTTCAGTAATTGAAAGTTTGCCTATTGCACCGTGGAAAAGTGTCACAGTACTCCTGATGAAGTCGACTCAGCACACTCAAGTGTCCATGGCCGCCCCGGTGGCGCAGTGGTCTAAGGCGCTGGCCTCTGATCATTCGTCCGTAAGGGGTCCGGGTTCGAATCCCGGTCAGGCATGGATGTTGTGTTTGTCTTACGGCACTGGCTCTCTCCCTTCCCTGGAACCAGTGACCCTAAATTAGGGACGGGCGACTGCTTATAGCCCATTGAGTTGCTCGCGGTGGTCGTTAAAACTCCAATAAAAAAAAATATCATTCCAATCACACTAAGCATGCATCTCTCTGTGCTGTTTGAGTTGGCTGTAGCTTCTGTACATCTTGTTTTGTTACGGTCTATATCTCTAATCCATAAGTAAACACTGAAAAGATACACTAATTTAACACTTTTTGTTTAAGGCATAATTGTAAGTCATTCTTGAAAATTGCACTCTTTCTAGTCAGATTTTGTAAGCCTAACATTTTCATGTGGCTCTCGCTTGATATCTGTCCAAGTTAGAGGCAGGCAAAAGTTACTTCTAAACTTGCATAATCAACCTCTAAACATTCAGTTCTTGTGAAAGTATTAAACATCGATTTGGTTTTCTGTCAGTTTCATGTTTAATACCAATTCTTTGCTTTTGTCAGTAAATTTCTGGATCATGAGGGCGTACGTGCAACAGTGACTATGTCGTCAACAAAACGAGAAGGTGTGTTAATCGATATCCATTAATCCTTTGATCCTCCTTGGCTTCCCAGTTCAGTAATTGAAAGTTTGCCTATTGCACCGTGGAAAAGTGTCACAGTACTCCTGATGAAGTCGACTCAGCACACTCAAGTGTCCATGGCCGCCCCGGTGGCGCAGTGGTCTAAGGCGCTGGCCTCTGATCATTCGTCCGTAAGGGGTCCGGGTTCGAATCCCGGTCAGGCATGGATGTTGTGTTTGTCTTACGGCACTGGCTCTCTCCCTTCCCTGGAACCAGTGACCCTAAATTAGGGACGGGCGACTGCTTATAGCCCATTGAGTTGCTCGCGGTGGTCGTTAAAACTCCAATAAAAAAAAATATCATTCCAATCACACTAAGCATGCATCTCTCTGTGCTGTTTGAGTTGGCTGTAGCTTCTGTACATCTTGTTTTGTTACGGTCTATATCTCTAATCCATAAGTAAACACTGAAAAGATACACTAATTTAACACTTTTTGTTTAAGGCATAATTGTAAGTCATTCTTGAAAATTGCACTCTTTCTAGTCAGATTTTGTAAGCCTAACATTTTCATGTGGCTCTCGCTTGATATCTGTCCAAGTTAGAGGCAGGCAAAAGTTACTTCTAAACTTGCATAATCAACCTCTAAACATTCAGTTCTTGTGAAAGTATTAAACATCGATTTGGTTTTCTGTCAGTTTCATGTTTAATACCAATTCTTTGCTTTTGTCAGTAAATTTCTGGATCATGAGGGCGTACGTGCAACAGTGACTATGTCGTCAACAAAACGAGAAGGTGTGTTAATCGATATCCATTAATCCTTTGATCCTCCTTGGCTTCCCAGTTCAGTAATTGAAAGTTTGCCTATTGCACCGTGGAAAAGTGTCACAGTACTCCTGATGAAGTCGACTCAGCACACTCAAGTGTCCATGGCCGCCCCGGTGGCGCAGTGGTCTAAGGCGCTGGCCTCTGATCATTCGTCCGTAAGGGGTCCGGGTTCGAATCCCGGTCAGGCATGGATGTTGTGTTTGTCTTACGGCACTGGCTCTCTCCCTTCCCTGGAACCAGTGACCCTAAATTAGGGACGGGCGACTGCTTATAGCCCATTGAGTTGCTCGCGGTGGTCGTTAAAACTCCAATAAAAAAAAATATCATTCCAATCACACTAAGCATGCATCTCTCTGTGCTGTTTGAGTTGGCTGTAGCTTCTGTACATCTTGTTTTGTTACGGTCTATATCTCTAATCCATAAGTAAACACTGAAAAGATACACTAATTTAACACTTTTTGTTTAAGGCATAATTGTAAGTCATTCTTGAAAATTGCACTCTTTCTAGTCAGATTTTGTAAGCCTAACATTTTCATGTGGCTCTCGCTTGATATCTGTCCAAGTTAGAGGCAGGCAAAAGTTACTTCTAAACTTGCATAATCAACCTCTAAACATTCAGTTCTTGTGAAAGTATTAAACATCGATTTGGTTTTCTGTCAGTTTCATGTTTAATACCAATTCTTTGCTTTTGTCAGTAAATTTCTGGATCATGAGGGCGTACGTGCAACAGTGACTATGTCGTCAACAAAACGAGAAGGTGTGTTAATCGATATCCATTAATCCTTTGATCCTCCTTGGCTTCCCAGTTCAGTAATTGAAAGTTTGCCTATTGCACCGTGGAAAAGTGTCACAGTACTCCTGATGAAGTCGACTCAGCACACTCAAGTGTCCATGGCCGCCCCGGTGGCGCAGTGGTCTAAGGCGCTGGCCTCTGATCATTCGTCCGTAAGGGGTCCGGGTTCGAATCCCGGTCAGGCATGGATGTTGTGTTTGTCTTACGGCACTGGCTCTCTCCCTTCCCTGGAACCAGTGACCCTAAATTAGGGACGGGCGACTGCTTATAGCCCATTGAGTTGCTCGCGGTGGTCGTTAAAACTCCAATAAAAAAAAAATATCATTCCAATCACACTAAGCATGCATCTCTCTGTGCTGTTTGAGTTGGCTGTAGCTTCTGTACATCTTGTTTTGTTACGGTCTATATCTCTAATCCATAAGTAAACACTGAAAAGATACACTAATTTAACACTTTTTGTTTAAGGCATAATTGTAAGTCATTCTTGAAAATTGCACTCTTTCTAGTCAGATTTTGTAAGCCTAACATTTTCATGTGGCTCTCGCTTGATATCTGTCCAAGTTAGAGGCAGGCAAAAGTTACTTCTAAACTTGCATAATCAACCTCTAAACATTCAGTTCTTGTGAAAGTATTAAACATCGATTTGGTTTTCTGTCAGTTTCATGTTTAATACCAATTCTTTGCTTTTGTCAGTAAATTTCTGGATCATGAGGGCGTACGTGCAACAGTGACTATGTCGTCAACAAAACGAGAAGGTGTGTTAATCGATATCCATTAATCCTTTGATCCTCCTTGGCTTCCCAGTTCAGTAATTGAAAGTTTGCCTATTGCACCGTGGAAAAGTGTCACAGTACTCCTGATGAAGTCGACTCAGCACACTCAAGTGTCCATGGCCGCCCCGGTGGCGCAGTGGTCTAAGGCGCTGGCCTCTGATCATTCGTCCGTAAGGGGTCCGGGTTCGAATCCCGGTCAGGCATGGATGTTGTGTTTGTCTTACGGCACTGGCTCTCTCCCTTCCCTGGAACCAGTGACCCTAAATTAGGGACGGGCGACTGCTTATAGCCCATTGAGTTGCTCGCGGTGGTCGTTAAAACTCCAATAAAAAAAATATCATTCCAATCACACTAAGCATGCATCTCTCTGTGCTGTTTGAGTTGGCTGTAGCTTCTGTACATCTTGTTTTGTTACGGTCTATATCTCTAATCCATAAGTAAACACTGAAAAGATACACTAATTTAACACTTTTTGTTTAAGGCATAATTGTAAGTCATTCTTGAAAATTGCACTCTTTCTAGTCAGATTTTGTAAGCCTAACATTTTCATGTGGCTCTCGCTTGATATCTGTCCAAGTTAGAGGCAGGCAAAAGTTACTTCTAAACTTGCATAATCAACCTCTAAACATTCAGTTCTTGTGAAAGTATTAAACATCGATTTGGTTTTCTGTCAGTTTCATGTTTAATACCAATTCTTTGCTTTTGTCAGTAAATTTCTGGATCATGAGGGCGTACGTGCAACAGTGACTATGTCGTCAACAAAACGAGAAGGTGTGTTAATCGATATCCATTAATCCTTTGATCCTCCTTGGCTTCCCAGTTCAGTAATTGAAAGTTTGCCTATTGCACCGTGGAAAAGTGTCACAGTACTCCTGATGAAGTCGACTCAGCACACTCAAGTGTCCATGGCCGCCCCGGTGGCGCAGTGGTCTAAGGCGCTGGCCTCTGATCATTCGTCCGTAAGGGGTCCGGGTTCGAATCCCGGTCAGGCATGGATGTTGTGTTTGTCTTACGGCACTGGCTCTCTCCCTTCCCTGGAACCAGTGACCCTAAATTAGGGACGGGCGACTGCTTATAGCCCATTGAGTTGCTCGCGGTGGTCGTTAAAACTCCAATAAAAAAAAATATCATTCCAATCACACTAAGCATGCATCTCTCTGTGCTGTTTGAGTTGGCTGTAGCTTCTGTACATCTTGTTTTGTTACGGTCTATATCTCTAATCCATAAGTAAACACTGAAAAGATACACTAATTTAACACTTTTTGTTTAAGGCATAATTGTAAGTCATTCTTGAAAATTGCACTCTTTCTAGTCAGATTTTGTAAGCCTAACATTTTCATGTGGCTCTCGCTTGATATCTGTCCAAGTTAGAGGCAGGCAAAAGTTACTTCTAAACTTGCATAATCAACCTCTAAACATTCAGTTCTTGTGAAAGTATTAAACATCGATTTGGTTTTCTGTCAGTTTCATGTTTAATACCAATTCTTTGCTTTTGTCAGTAAATTTCTGGATCATGAGGGCGTACGTGCAACAGTGACTATGTCGTCAACAAAACGAGAAGGTGTGTTAATCGATATCCATTAATCCTTTGATCCTCCTTGGCTTCCCAGTTCAGTAATTGAAAGTTTGCCTATTGCACCGTGGAAAAGTGTCACAGTACTCCTGATGAAGTCGACTCAGCACACTCAAGTGTCCATGGCCGCCCCGGTGGCGCAGTGGTCTAAGGCGCTGGCCTCTGATCATTCGTCCGTAAGGGGTCCGGGTTCGAATCCCGGTCAGGCATGGATGTTGTGTTTGTCTTACGGCACTGGCTCTCTCCCTTCCCTGGAACCAGTGACCCTAAATTAGGGACGGGCGACTGCTTATAGCCCATTGAGTTGCTCGCGGTGGTCGTTAAAACTCCAATAAAAAAATATCATTCCAATCACACTAAGCATGCATCTCTCTGTGCTGTTTGAGTTGGCTGTAGCTTCTGTACATCTTGTTTTGTTACGGTCTATATCTCTAATCCATAAGTAAACACTGAAAAGATACACTAATTTAACACTTTTTGTTTAAGGCATAATTGTAAGTCATTCTTGAAAATTGCACTCTTTCTAGTCAGATTTTGTAAGCCTAACATTTTCATGTGGCTCTCGCTTGATATCTGTCCAAGTTAGAGGCAGGCAAAAGTTACTTCTAAACTTGCATAATCAACCTCTAAACATTCAGTTCTTGTGAAAGTATTAAACATCGATTTGGTTTTCTGTCAGTTTCATGTTTAATACCAATTCTTTGCTTTTGTCAGTAAATTTCTGGATCATGAGGGCGTACGTGCAACAGTGACTATGTCGTCAACAAAACGAGAAGGTGTGTTAATCGATATCCATTAATCCTTTGATCCTCCTTGGCTTCCCAGTTCAGTAATTGAAAGTTTGCCTATTGCACCGTGGAAAAGTGTCACAGTACTCCTGATGAAGTCGACTCAGCACACTCAAGTGTCCATGGCCGCCCCGGTGGCGCAGTGGTCTAAGGCGCTGGCCTCTGATCATTCGTCCGTAAGGGGTCCGGGTTCGAATCCCGGTCAGGCATGGATGTTGTGTTTGTCTTACGGCACTGGCTCTCTCCCTTCCCTGGAACCAGTGACCCTAAATTAGGGACGGGCGACTGCTTATAGCCCATTGAGTTGCTCGCGGTGGTCGTTAAAACTCCAATAAAAAAAATATCATTCCAATCACACTAAGCATGCATCTCTCTGTGCTGTTTGAGTTGGCTGTAGCTTCTGTACATCTTGTTTTGTTACGGTCTATATCTCTAATCCATAAGTAAACACTGAAAAGATACACTAATTTAACACTTTTTGTTTAAGGCATAATTGTAAGTCATTCTTGAAAATTGCACTCTTTCTAGTCAGATTTTGTAAGCCTAACATTTTCATGTGGCTCTCGCTTGATATCTGTCCAAGTTAGAGGCAGGCAAAAGTTACTTCTAAACTTGCATAATCAACCTCTAAACATTCAGTTCTTGTGAAAGTATTAAACATCGATTTGGTTTTCTGTCAGTTTCATGTTTAATACCAATTCTTTGCTTTTGTCAGTAAATTTCTGGATCATGAGGGCGTACGTGCAACAGTGACTATGTCGTCAACAAAACGAGAAGGTGTGTTAATCGATATCCATTAATCCTTTGATCCTCCTTGGCTTCCCAGTTCAGTAATTGAAAGTTTGCCTATTGCACCGTGGAAAAGTGTCACAGTACTCCTGATGAAGTCGACTCAGCACACTCAAGTGTCCATGGCCGCCCCGGTGGCGCAGTGGTCTAAGGCGCTGGCCTCTGATCATTCGTCCGTAAGGGGTCCGGGTTCGAATCCCGGTCAGGCATGGATGTTGTGTTTGTCTTACGGCACTGGCTCTCTCCCTTCCCTGGAACCAGTGACCCTAAATTAGGGACGGGCGACTGCTTATAGCCCATTGAGTTGCTCGCGGTGGTCGTTAAAACTCCAATAAAAAAAATATCATTCCAATCACACTAAGCATGCATCTCTCTGTGCTGTTTGAGTTGGCTGTAGCTTCTGTACATCTTGTTTTGTTACGGTCTATATCTCTAATCCATAAGTAAACACTGAAAAGATACACTAATTTAACACTTTTTGTTTAAGGCATAATTGTAAGTCATTCTTGAAAATTGCACTCTTTCTAGTCAGATTTTGTAAGCCTAACATTTTCATGTGGCTCTCGCTTGATATCTGTCCAAGTTAGAGGCAGGCAAAAGTTACTTCTAAACTTGCATAATCAACCTCTAAACATTCAGTTCTTGTGAAAGTATTAAACATCGATTTGGTTTTCTGTCAGTTTCATGTTTAATACCAATTCTTTGCTTTTGTCAGTAAATTTCTGGATCATGAGGGCGTACGTGCAACAGTGACTATGTCGTCAACAAAACGAGAAGGTGTGTTAATCGATATCCATTAATCCTTTGATCCTCCTTGGCTTCCCAGTTCAGTAATTGAAAGTTTGCCTATTGCACCGTGGAAAAGTGTCACAGTACTCCTGATGAAGTCGACTCAGCACACTCAAGTGTCCATGGCCGCCCCGGTGGCGCAGTGGTCTAAGGCGCTGGCCTCTGATCATTCGTCCGTAAGGGGTCCGGGTTCGAATCCCGGTCAGGCATGGATGTTGTGTTTGTCTTACGGCACTGGCTCTCTCCCTTCCCTGGAACCAGTGACCCTAAATTAGGGACGGGCGACTGCTTATAGCCCATTGAGTTGCTCGCGGTGGTCGTTAAAACTCCAATAAAAAAAAAAATATCATTCCAATCACACTAAGCATGCATCTCTCTGTGCTGTTTGAGTTGGCTGTAGCTTCTGTACATCTTGTTTTGTTACGGTCTATATCTCTAATCCATAAGTAAACACTGAAAAGATACACTAATTTAACACTTTTTGTTTAAGGCATAATTGTAAGTCATTCTTGAAAATTGCACTCTTTCTAGTCAGATTTTGTAAGCCTAACATTTTCATGTGGCTCTCGCTTGATATCTGTCCAAGTTAGAGGCAGGCAAAAGTTACTTCTAAACTTGCATAATCAACCTCTAAACATTCAGTTCTTGTGAAAGTATTAAACATCGATTTGGTTTTCTGTCAGTTTCATGTTTAATACCAATTCTTTGCTTTTGTCAGTAAATTTCTGGATCATGAGGGCGTACGTGCAACAGTGACTATGTCGTCAACAAAACGAGAAGGTGTGTTAATCGATATCCATTAATCCTTTGATCCTCCTTGGCTTCCCAGTTCAGTAATTGAAAGTTTGCCTATTGCACCGTGGAAAAGTGTCACAGTACTCCTGATGAAGTCGACTCAGCACACTCAAGTGTCCATGGCCGCCCCGGTGGCGCAGTGGTCTAAGGCGCTGGCCTCTGATCATTCGTCCGTAAGGGGTCCGGGTTCGAATCCCGGTCAGGCATGGATGTTGTGTTTGTCTTACGGCACTGGCTCTCTCCCTTCCCTGGAACCAGTGACCCTAAATTAGGGACGGGCGACTGCTTATAGCCCATTGAGTTGCTCGCGGTGGTCGTTAAAACTCCAATAAAAAAAAAAAATATCATTCCAATCACACTAAGCATGCATCTCTCTGTGCTGTTTGAGTTGGCTGTAGCTTCTGTACATCTTGTTTTGTTACGGTCTATATCTCTAATCCATAAGTAAACACTGAAAAGATACACTAATTTAACACTTTTTGTTTAAGGCATAATTGTAAGTCATTCTTGAAAATTGCACTCTTTCTAGTCAGATTTTGTAAGCCTAACATTTTCATGTGGCTCTCGCTTGATATCTGTCCAAGTTAGAGGCAGGCAAAAGTTACTTCTAAACTTGCATAATCAACCTCTAAACATTCAGTTCTTGTGAAAGTATTAAACATCGATTTGGTTTTCTGTCAGTTTCATGTTTAATACCAATTCTTTGCTTTTGTCAGTAAATTTCTGGATCATGAGGGCGTACGTGCAACAGTGACTATGTCGTCAACAAAACGAGAAGGTGTGTTAATCGATATCCATTAATCCTTTGATCCTCCTTGGCTTCCCAGTTCAGTAATTGAAAGTTTGCCTATTGCACCGTGGAAAAGTGTCACAGTACTCCTGATGAAGTCGACTCAGCACACTCAAGTGTCCATGGCCGCCCCGGTGGCGCAGTGGTCTAAGGCGCTGGCCTCTGATCATTCGTCCGTAAGGGGTCCGGGTTCGAATCCCGGTCAGGCATGGATGTTGTGTTTGTCTTACGGCACTGGCTCTCTCCCTTCCCTGGAACCAGTGACCCTAAATTAGGGACGGGCGACTGCTTATAGCCCATTGAGTTGCTCGCGGTGGTCGTTAAAACTCCAATAAAAAAAATATCATTCCAATCACACTAAGCATGCATCTCTCTGTGCTGTTTGAGTTGGCTGTAGCTTCTGTACATCTTGTTTTGTTACGGTCTATATCTCTAATCCATAAGTAAACACTGAAAAGATACACTAATTTAACACTTTTTGTTTAAGGCATAATTGTAAGTCATTCTTGAAAATTGCACTCTTTCTAGTCAGATTTTGTAAGCCTAACATTTTCATGTGGCTCTCGCTTGATATCTGTCCAAGTTAGAGGCAGGCAAAAGTTACTTCTAAACTTGCATAATCAACCTCTAAACATTCAGTTCTTGTGAAAGTATTAAACATCGATTTGGTTTTCTGTCAGTTTCATGTTTAATACCAATTCTTTGCTTTTGTCAGTAAATTTCTGGATCATGAGGGCGTACGTGCAACAGTGACTATGTCGTCAACAAAACGAGAAGGTGTGTTAATCGATATCCATTAATCCTTTGATCCTCCTTGGCTTCCCAGTTCAGTAATTGAAAGTTTGCCTATTGCACCGTGGAAAAGTGTCACAGTACTCCTGATGAAGTCGACTCAGCACACTCAAGTGTCCATGGCCGCCCCGGTGGCGCAGTGGTCTAAGGCGCTGGCCTCTGATCATTCGTCCGTAAGGGGTCCGGGTTCGAATCCCGGTCAGGCATGGATGTTGTGTTTGTCTTACGGCACTGGCTCTCTCCCTTCCCTGGAACCAGTGACCCTAAATTAGGGACGGGCGACTGCTTATAGCCCATTGAGTTGCTCGCGGTGGTCGTTAAAACTCCAATAAAAAAAAATATCATTCCAATCACACTAAGCATGCATCTCTCTGTGCTGTTTGAGTTGGCTGTAGCTTCTGTACATCTTGTTTTGTTACGGTCTATATCTCTAATCCATAAGTAAACACTGAAAAGATACACTAATTTAACACTTTTTGTTTAAGGCATAATTGTAAGTCATTCTTGAAAATTGCACTCTTTCTAGTCAGATTTTGTAAGCCTAACATTTTCATGTGGCTCTCGCTTGATATCTGTCCAAGTTAGAGGCAGGCAAAAGTTACTTCTAAACTTGCATAATCAACCTCTAAACATTCAGTTCTTGTGAAAGTATTAAACATCGATTTGGTTTTCTGTCAGTTTCATGTTTAATACCAATTCTTTGCTTTTGTCAGTAAATTTCTGGATCATGAGGGCGTACGTGCAACAGTGACTATGTCGTCAACAAAACGAGAAGGTGTGTTAATCGATATCCATTAATCCTTTGATCCTCCTTGGCTTCCCAGTTCAGTAATTGAAAGTTTGCCTATTGCACCGTGGAAAAGTGTCACAGTACTCCTGATGAAGTCGACTCAGCACACTCAAGTGTCCATGGCCGCCCCGGTGGCGCAGTGGTCTAAGGCGCTGGCCTCTGATCATTCGTCCGTAAGGGGTCCGGGTTCGAATCCCGGTCAGGCATGGATGTTGTGTTTGTCTTACGGCACTGGCTCTCTCCCTTCCCTGGAACCAGTGACCCTAAAATTAGGGACGGGCGACTGCTTATAGCCCATTGAGTTGCTCGCGGTGGTCGTTAAAACTCCAATAAAAAAAATATCATTCCAATCACACTAAGCATGCATCTCTCTGTGCTGTTTGAGTTGGCTGTAGCTTCTGTACATCTTGTTTTGTTACGGTCTATATCTCTAATCCATAAGTAAACACTGAAAAGATACACTAATTTAACACTTTTTGTTTAAGGCATAATTGTAAGTCATTCTTGAAAATTGCACTCTTTCTAGTCAGATTTTGTAAGCCTAACATTTTCATGTGGCTCTCGCTTGATATCTGTCCAAGTTAGAGGCAGGCAAAAGTTACTTCTAAACTTGCATAATCAACCTCTAAACATTCAGTTCTTGTGAAAGTATTAAACATCGATTTGGTTTTCTGTCAGTTTCATGTTTAATACCAATTCTTTGCTTTTGTCAGTAAATTTCTGGATCATGAGGGCGTACGTGCAACAGTGACTATGTCGTCAACAAAACGAGAAGGTGTGTTAATCGATATCCATTAATCCTTTGATCCTCCTTGGCTTCCCAGTTCAGTAATTGAAAGTTTGCCTATTGCACCGTGGAAAAGTGTCACAGTACTCCTGATGAAGTCGACTCAGCACACTCAAGTGTCCATGGCCGCCCCGGTGGCGCAGTGGTCTAAGGCGCTGGCCTCTGATCATTCGTCCGTAAGGGGTCCGGGTTCGAATCCCGGTCAGGCATGGATGTTGTGTTTGTCTTACGGCACTGGCTCTCTCCCTTCCCTGGAACCAGTGACCCTAAATTAGGGACGGGCGACTGCTTATAGCCCATTGAGTTGCTCGCGGTGGTCGTTAAAACTCCAATAAAAAAAATATCATTCCAATCACACTAAGCATGCATCTCTCTGTGCTGTTTGAGTTGGCTGTAGCTTCTGTACATCTTGTTTTGTTACGGTCTATATCTCTAATCCATAAGTAAACACTGAAAAGATACACTAATTTAACACTTTTTGTTTAAGGCATAATTGTAAGTCATTCTTGAAAATTGCACTCTTTCTAGTCAGATTTTGTAAGCCTAACATTTTCATGTGGCTCTCGCTTGATATCTGTCCAAGTTAGAGGCAGGCAAAAGTTACTTCTAAACTTGCATAATCAACCTCTAAACATTCAGTTCTTGTGAAAGTATTAAACATCGATTTGGTTTTCTGTCAGTTTCATGTTTAATACCAATTCTTTGCTTTTGTCAGTAAATTTCTGGATCATGAGGGCGTACGTGCAACAGTGACTATGTCGTCAACAAAACGAGAAGGTGTGTTAATCGATATCCATTAATCCTTTGATCCTCCTTGGCTTCCCAGTTCAGTAATTGAAAGTTTGCCTATTGCACCGTGGAAAAGTGTCACAGTACTCCTGATGAAGTCGACTCAGCACACTCAAGTGTCCATGGCCGCCCCGGTGGCGCAGTGGTCTAAGGCGCTGGCCTCTGATCATTCGTCCGTAAGGGGTCCGGGTTCGAATCCCGGTCAGGCATGGATGTTGTGTTTGTCTTACGGCACTGGCTCTCTCCCTTCCCTGGAACCAGTGACCCTAAATTAGGGACGGGCGACTGCTTATAGCCCATTGAGTTGCTCGCGGTGGTCGTTAAAACTCCAATAAAAAAAAATATCATTCCAATCACACTAAGCATGCATCTCTCTGTGCTGTTTGAGTTGGCTGTAGCTTCTGTACATCTTGTTTTGTTACGGTCTATATCTCTAATCCATAAGTAAACACTGAAAAGATACACTAATTTAACACTTTTTGTTTAAGGCATAATTGTAAGTCATTCTTGAAAATTGCACTCTTTCTAGTCAGATTTTGTAA
The DNA here is from genome assembly GCA_039090855.1 of Macrothele yani. Classification (NCBI taxonomy): domain Eukaryota; kingdom Metazoa; phylum Arthropoda; class Arachnida; order Araneae; family Macrothelidae; genus Macrothele; species Macrothele yani. The sequence continues at coordinate 12,572,286 of CM077003.1, read as the reverse complement.
GCCTAACATTTTCATGTGGCTCTCGCTTGATATCTGTCCAAGTTAGAGGCAGGCAAAAGTTACTTCTAAACTTGCATAATCAACCTCTAAACATTCAGTTCTTGTGAAAGTATTAAACATCGATTTGGTTTTCTGTCAGTTTCATGTTTAATACCAATTCTTTGCTTTTGTCAGTAAATTTCTGGATCATGAGGGCGTACGTGCAACAGTGACTATGTCGTCAACAAAACGAGAAGGTGTGTTAATCGATATCCATTAATCCTTTGATCCTCCTTGGCTTCCCAGTTCAGTAATTGAAAGTTTGCCTATTGCACCGTGGAAAAGTGTCACAGTACTCCTGATGAAGTCGACTCAGCACACTCAAGTGTCCATGGCCGCCCCGGTGGCGCAGTGGTCTAAGGCGCTGGCCTCTGATCATTCGTCCGTAAGGGGTCCGGGTTCGAATCCCGGTCAGGCATGGATGTTGTGTTTGTCTTACGGCACTGGCTCTCTCCCTTCCCTGGAACCAGTGACCCTAAATTAGGGACGGGCGACTGCTTATAGCCCATTGAGTTGCTCGCGGTGGTCGTTAAAACTCCAATAAAAAAAATATCATTCCAATCACACTAAGCATGCATCTCTCTGTGCTGTTTGAGTTGGCTGTAGCTTCTGTACATCTTGTTTTGTTACGGTCTATATCTCTAATCCATAAGTAAACACTGAAAAGATACACTAATTTAACACTTTTTGTTTAAGGCATAATTGTAAGTCATTCTTGAAAATTGCACTCTTTCTAGTCAGATTTTGTAAGCCTAACATTTTCATGTGGCTCTCGCTTGATATCTGTCCAAGTTAGAGGCAGGCAAAAGTTACTTCTAAACTTGCATAATCAACCTCTAAACATTCAGTTCTTGTGAAAGTATTAAACATCGATTTGGTTTTCTGTCAGTTTCATGTTTAATACCAATTCTTTGCTTTTGTCAGTAAATTTCTGGATCATGAGGGCGTACGTGCAACAGTGACTATGTCGTCAACAAAACGAGAAGGTGTGTTAATCGATATCCATTAATCCTTTGATCCTCCTTGGCTTCCCAGTTCAGTAATTGAAAGTTTGCCTATTGCACCGTGGAAAAGTGTCACAGTACTCCTGATGAAGTCGACTCAGCACACTCAAGTGTCCATGGCCGCCCCGGTGGCGCAGTGGTCTAAGGCGCTGGCCTCTGATCATTCGTCCGTAAGGGGTCCGGGTTCGAATCCCGGTCAGGCATGGATGTTGTGTTTGTCTTACGGCACTGGCTCTCTCCCTTCCCTGGAACCAGTGACCCTAAATTAGGGACGGGCGACTGCTTATAGCCCATTGAGTTGCTCGCGGTGGTCGTTAAAACTCCAATAAAAAAAAAAATATCATTCCAATCACACTAAGCATGCATCTCTCTGTGCTGTTTGAGTTGGCTGTAGCTTCTGTACATCTTGTTTTGTTACGGTCTATATCTCTAATCCATAAGTAAACACTGAAAAGATACACTAATTTAACACTTTTTGTTTAAGGCATAATTGTAAGTCATTCTTGAAAATTGCACTCTTTCTAGTCAGATTTTGTAAGCCTAACATTTTCATGTGGCTCTCGCTTGATATCTGTCCAAGTTAGAGGCAGGCAAAAGTTACTTCTAAACTTGCATAATCAACCTCTAAACATTCAGTTCTTGTGAAAGTATTAAACATCGATTTGGTTTTCTGTCAGTTTCATGTTTAATACCAATTCTTTGCTTTTGTCAGTAAATTTCTGGATCATGAGGGCGTACGTGCAACAGTGACTATGTCGTCAACAAAACGAGAAGGTGTGTTAATCGATATCCATTAATCCTTTGATCCTCCTTGGCTTCCCAGTTCAGTAATTGAAAGTTTGCCTATTGCACCGTGGAAAAGTGTCACAGTACTCCTGATGAAGTCGACTCAGCACACTCAAGTGTCCATGGCCGCCCCGGTGGCGCAGTGGTCTAAGGCGCTGGCCTCTGATCATTCGTCCGTAAGGGGTCCGGGTTCGAATCCCGGTCAGGCATGGATGTTGTGTTTGTCTTACGGCACTGGCTCTCTCCCTTCCCTGGAACCAGTGACCCTAAATTAGGGACGGGCGACTGCTTATAGCCCATTGAGTTGCTCGCGGTGGTCGTTAAAACTCCAATAAAAAAAATATCATTCCAATCACACTAAGCATGCATCTCTCTGTGCTGTTTGAGTTGGCTGTAGCTTCTGTACATCTTGTTTTGTTACGGTCTATATCTCTAATCCATAAGTAAACACTGAAAAGATACACTAATTTAACACTTTTTGTTTAAGGCATAATTGTAAGTCATTCTTGAAAATTGCACTCTTTCTAGTCAGATTTTGTAAGCCTAACATTTTCATGTGGCTCTCGCTTGATATCTGTCCAAGTTAGAGGCAGGCAAAAGTTACTTCTAAACTTGCATAATCAACCTCTAAACATTCAGTTCTTGTGAAAGTATTAAACATCGATTTGGTTTTCTGTCAGTTTCATGTTTAATACCAATTCTTTGCTTTTGTCAGTAAATTTCTGGATCATGAGGGCGTACGTGCAACAGTGACTATGTCGTCAACAAAACGAGAAGGTGTGTTAATCGATATCCATTAATCCTTTGATCCTCCTTGGCTTCCCAGTTCAGTAATTGAAAGTTTGCCTATTGCACCGTGGAAAAGTGTCACAGTACTCCTGATGAAGTCGACTCAGCACACTCAAGTGTCCATGGCCGCCCCGGTGGCGCAGTGGTCTAAGGCGCTGGCCTCTGATCATTCGTCCGTAAGGGGTCCGGGTTCGAATCCCGGTCAGGCATGGATGTTGTGTTTGTCTTACGGCACTGGCTCTCTCCCTTCCCTGGAACCAGTGACCCTAAATTAGGGACGGGCGACTGCTTATAGCCCATTGAGTTGCTCGCGGTGGTCGTTAAAACTCCAATAAAAAAAAATATCATTCCAATCACACTAAGCATGCATCTCTCTGTGCTGTTTGAGTTGGCTGTAGCTTCTGTACATCTTGTTTTGTTACGGTCTATATCTCTAATCCATAAGTAAACACTGAAAAGATACACTAATTTAACACTTTTTGTTTAAGGCATAATTGTAAGTCATTCTTGAAAATTGCACTCTTTCTAGTCAGATTTTGTAAGCCTAACATTTTCATGTGGCTCTCGCTTGATATCTGTCCAAGTTAGAGGCAGGCAAAAGTTACTTCTAAACTTGCATAATCAACCTCTAAACATTCAGTTCTTGTGAAAGTATTAAACATCGATTTGGTTTTCTGTCAGTTTCATGTTTAATACCAATTCTTTGCTTTTGTCAGTAAATTTCTGGATCATGAGGGCGTACGTGCAACAGTGACTATGTCGTCAACAAAACGAGAAGGTGTGTTAATCGATATCCATTAATCCTTTGATCCTCCTTGGCTTCCCAGTTCAGTAATTGAAAGTTTGCCTATTGCACCGTGGAAAAGTGTCACAGTACTCCTGATGAAGTCGACTCAGCACACTCAAGTGTCCATGGCCGCCCCGGTGGCGCAGTGGTCTAAGGCGCTGGCCTCTGATCATTCGTCCGTAAGGGGTCCGGGTTCGAATCCCGGTCAGGCATGGATGTTGTGTTTGTCTTACGGCACTGGCTCTCTCCCTTCCCTGGAACCAGTGACCCTAAATTAGGGACGGGCGACTGCTTATAGCCCATTGAGTTGCTCGCGGTGGTCGTTAAAACTCCAATAAAAAAAAAAATATCATTCCAATCACACTAAGCATGCATCTCTCTGTGCTGTTTGAGTTGGCTGTAGCTTCTGTACATCTTGTTTTGTTACGGTCTATATCTCTAATCCATAAGTAAACACTGAAAAGATACACTAATTTAACACTTTTTTGTTTAAGGCATAATTGTAAGTCATTCTTGAAAATTGCACTCTTTCTAGTCAGATTTTGTAAGCCTAACATTTTCATGTGGCTCTCGCTTGATATCTGTCCAAGTTAGAGGCAGGCAAAAGTTACTTCTAAACTTGCATAATCAACCTCTAAACATTCAGTTCTTGTGAAAGTATTAAACATCGATTTGGTTTTCTGTCAGTTTCATGTTTAATACCAATTCTTTGCTTTTGTCAGTAAATTTCTGGATCATGAGGGCGTACGTGCAACAGTGACTATGTCGTCAACAAAACGAGAAGGTGTGTTAATCGATATCCATTAATCCTTTGATCCTCCTTGGCTTCCCAGTTCAGTAATTGAAAGTTTGCCTATTGCACCGTGGAAAAGTGTCACAGTACTCCTGATGAAGTCGACTCAGCACACTCAAGTGTCCATGGCCGCCCCGGTGGCGCAGTGGTCTAAGGCGCTGGCCTCTGATCATTCGTCCGTAAGGGGTCCGGGTTCGAATCCCGGTCAGGCATGGATGTTGTGTTTGTCTTACGGCACTGGCTCTCTCCCTTCCCTGGAACCAGTGACCCTAAATTAGGGACGGGCGACTGCTTATAGCCCATTGAGTTGCTCGCGGTGGTCGTTAAAACTCCAATAAAAAAAATATCATTCCAATCACACTAAGCATGCATCTCTCTGTGCTGTTTGAGTTGGCTGTAGCTTCTGTACATCTTGTTTTGTTACGGTCTATATCTCTAATCCATAAGTAAACACTGAAAAGATACACTAATTTAACACTTTTTGTTTAAGGCATAATTGTAAGTCATTCTTGAAAATTGCACTCTTTCTAGTCAGATTTTGTAAGCCTAACATTTTCATGTGGCTCTCGCTTGATATCTGTCCAAGTTAGAGGCAGGCAAAAGTTACTTCTAAACTTGCATAATCAACCTCTAAACATTCAGTTCTTGTGAAAGTATTAAACATCGATTTGGTTTTCTGTCAGTTTCATGTTTAATACCAATTCTTTGCTTTTGTCAGTAAATTTCTGGATCATGAGGGCGTACGTGCAACAGTGACTATGTCGTCAACAAAACGAGAAGGTGTGTTAATCGATATCCATTAATCCTTTGATCCTCCTTGGCTTCCCAGTTCAGTAATTGAAAGTTTGCCTATTGCACCGTGGAAAAGTGTCACAGTACTCCTGATGAAGTCGACTCAGCACACTCAAGTGTCCATGGCCGCCCCGGTGGCGCAGTGGTCTAAGGCGCTGGCCTCTGATCATTCGTCCGTAAGGGGTCCGGGTTCGAATCCCGGTCAGGCATGGATGTTGTGTTTGTCTTACGGCACTGGCTCTCTCCCTTCCCTGGAACCAGTGACCCTAAATTAGGGACGGGCGACTGCTTATAGCCCATTGAGTTGCTCGCGGTGGTCGTTAAAACTCCAATAAAAAAATATCATTCCAATCACACTAAGCATGCATCTCTCTGTGCTGTTTGAGTTGGCTGTAGCTTCTGTACATCTTGTTTTGTTACGGTCTATATCTCTAATCCATAAGTAAACACTGAAAAGATACACTAATTTAACACTTTTTGTTTAAGGCATAATTGTAAGTCATTCTTGAAAATTGCACTCTTTCTAGTCAGATTTTGTAAGCCTAACATTTTCATGTGGCTCTCGCTTGATATCTGTCCAAGTTAGAGGCAGGCAAAAGTTACTTCTAAACTTGCATAATCAACCTCTAAACATTCAGTTCTTGTGAAAGTATTAAACATCGATTTGGTTTTCTGTCAGTTTCATGTTTAATACCAATTCTTTGCTTTTGTCAGTAAATTTCTGGATCATGAGGGCGTACGTGCAACAGTGACTATGTCGTCAACAAAACGAGAAGGTGTGTTAATCGATATCCATTAATCCTTTGATCCTCCTTGGCTTCCCAGTTCAGTAATTGAAAGTTTGCCTATTGCACCGTGGAAAAGTGTCACAGTACTCCTGATGAAGTCGACTCAGCACACTCAAGTGTCCATGGCCGCCCCGGTGGCGCAGTGGTCTAAGGCGCTGGCCTCTGATCATTCGTCCGTAAGGGGTCCGGGTTCGAATCCCGGTGAGGCATGGATGTTGTGTTTGTCTTACGGCACTGGCTCTCTCCCTTCCCTGGAACCAGTGACCCTAAATTAGGGACGGGCGACTGCTTATAGCCCATTGAGTTGCTCACGGTGGTCGTTAAACCTCCAATCAAGTGTCCATGTGCCCTTCACAGACATACAGATCTGTGCGACCATACAAGTAGATCCCTCCCCACTCCATGACTGAGCCCTGCCAAACGAATACATAGGTTGGCATAGACACAAACTGCGAACTTAACTGCAAACAGACACAAACTGCAAACGTAACTGCAAACAGACACAAACTGCAAACTAAACTGCAAACAGACACAAACTGCAAACTAAACTGCAAACAGACACAAACTGCAAACTAAACTGCAAACAGACACAAACTGAAAACTAAACTGCAAAAAGACACAAACTGCAAACTAAACTGCAAACAGACACAAACTGCAAACTAAACTGCAAACAGACACAAACTGCAAACTAAACTGCAAACAGACACAAACTGCAAACTAAACTGCAAACAGACACAAACTGAAAACTAAACTGCAAACAGACACAAACTGAAAAACTAAACTGCAAAAAGACACAAACTGCAAACTAAACTGCAAACAGACACAAACTGCAAACTAAACTGCAAACAGACACAAACTGCAAACTAAACTGCAAACAGACACAAACTGCAAACTAAACTGCAAACAGACACAAACTGAAAACTAAACTGCAAAAAGACACAAACTGCAAACTAAACTGCAAACAGACACAAACTGCAAACTAAACTGCAAACAGACACAAACTGCAAACTAAACTGCAAACAGACACAAACTGCAAACTAAACTGCAAACAGACACAAACTGCAAACTAAACTGCAAACAGACACAAACTGAAAACTAAACTGCAAAAAGACACAAACTGAAAACTAAACTGCAAACAGACACAAACTGCAAACTAAACTGCAAACAGACACAAACTGAAAACTAAACTGCAAAAAGACACAAACTGCAAACTAAACTGCAAACCGACACAAACTGCAAACTAAACTGCAAACAGACACAAACTGCAAACTAAACTGCAAACAGACACAAACTGAAAACTAAACTGCAAACAGACACAAACTGCAAACTAAACTGCAAACAGACACAAACTGAAAACTAAACTGCAAAAAGACACAAACTGCAAACTAAACTGCAAACAGACACAAACTGCAAACTAAACTGCAAACAGACACAAACTGCAAACTAAACTGCAAAAAGACACAAACTGCAAACTAAACTGCAAACAGACACAAACTGCAAACTAAACTGCAAACAGACACAAACTGAAAACTAAACTGCAAAAAGACACAAACTGCAAACTAAACTGCAAACAGACACAAACTGCAAACTAAACTGCAAACAGACACAAACTGAAAACTAAACTGCAAAAAGACACAAACTGCAAACTAAACTGCAAACAGACACAAACTGCAAACTAAACTGCAAACAGACACAAACTGAAAACTAAACTGCAAAAAGACACAAACTGCAAACTAAACTGCAAACAGACACAAACTGAAAACTAAACTGCAAACAGACACAAACTGAAAAACTAAACTGCAAAAAGACACAAACTGCAAACTAAACTGCAAACAGACACAAACTGCAAACTAAACTGCAAACAGACACAAACTGCAAACTAAACTGCAAACAGACACAAACTGCAAACTAAACTGCAAACAGACACAAACTGCAAACTAAACTGCAAACAGACACAAACTGAAAACTAAACTGCAAAAAGACACAAACTGCAAACTAAACTGCAAACAGACACAAACTGCAAACTAAACTGCAAACAGACACAAACTGAAAACTAAACTGCAAAAAGACACAAACTGCAAACTAAACTGCAAACCGACACAAACTGCAAACTAAACTGCAAACAGACACAAACTGCAAACTAAACTGCAAACAGACACAAACTGAAAACTAAACTGCAAACAGACACAAACTGCAAACTAAACTGCAAACAGACACAAACTGAAAACTAAACTGCAAAAAGACACAAACTGCAAACTAAACTGCAAACAGACACAAACTGAAAACTAAACTGCAAAAAGACACAAACTGCAAACTAAACTGCAAACCGACACAAACTGCAAACTAAACTGCAAACAGACACAAACTGCAAACTAAACTGCAAACAGACACAAACTGCAAACTAAACTGCAAACAGACACAAACTGCAAACTAAACTGCAAACAGACACAAACTGAAAACTAAACTGCAAAAAGACACAAACTGCAAACTAAACTGCAAACAGACACAAACTGCAAACTAAACTGCAAACAGACACAAACTGCAAACTAAACTGCAAACAGACACAAACTGCAAACTAAACTGCAAACAGACACAAACTGCAAACTAAACTGCAAACAGACACAAACTGAAAACTAAACTGCAAAAAGACACAAACTGCAAACTAAACTGCAAACAGACACAAACTGCAAACTAAACTGCAAACAGACACAAACTGAAAACTAAACTGCAAAAAGACACAAACTGCAAACTAAACTGCAAACAGACACAAACTGCAAACTAAACTGCAAACAGACACAAACTGCAAACTAAACTGCAAACAGACACAAACTGAAAACTAAACTGCAAACAGACACAAACTGCAAACTAAACTGCAAACAGACACAAACTGAAAACTAAACTGCAAAAAGACACAAACTGCAAACTAAACTGCAAACAGACACAAACTGCAAACTAAACTGCAAACAGACACAAACTGCAAACTAAACTGCAAAAAGACACAAACTGCAAACTAAACTGCAAACAGACACAAACTGCAAACTAAACTGCAAACAGACACAAACTGAAAACTAAACTGCAAAAAGACACAAACTGCAAACTAAACTGCAAACAGACACAAACTGCAAACTAAACTGCAAACAGACACAAACTGCAAACTAAACTGCAAAAAGACACAAACTGCAAACTAAACTGCAAACAGACACAAACTGCAAACTAAACTGCAAACAGACACAAACTGAAAACTAAACTGCAAAAAGACACAAACTGCAAACTAAACTGCAAACAGACACAAACTGCAAACTAAACTGCAAACAGACACAAACTGAAAACTAAACTGCAAAAAGACACAAACTGCAAACTAAACTGCAAACAGACACAAACTGCAAACTAAACTGCAAACAGACACAAACTGAAAACTAAACTGCAAAAAGACACAAACTGCAAACTAAACTGCAAACAGACACAAACTGCAAACTAAACTGCAAACAGACACAAACTGCAAACTAAACTGCAAACAGACACAAACTGCAAACTAAACTGCAAACAGACACAAACTGCAAACTAAACTGCAAACAGACACAAACTGAAAACTAAACTGCAAAAAGACACAAACTGCAAACTAAACTGCAAACAGACACAAACTGCAAACTAAACTGCAAACAGACACAAACTGAAAACTAAACTGCAAAAAGACACAAACTGCAAACTAAACTGCAAACAGACACAAACTGCAAACTAAACTGCAAACAGACACAAACTGCAAACTAAACTGCAAACAGACACAAACTGAAAACTAAACTGCAAACAGACACAAACTGCAAACTAAACTGCAAACAGACACAAACTGAAAACTAAACTGCAAAAAGACACAAACTGCAAACTAAACTGCAAACAGACACAAACTGCAAACTAAACTGCAAACAGACACAAACTGAAAACTAAACTGCAAACAGACACAAACTGCAAACTAAACTGCAAACAGACACAAACTGAAAACTAAACTGCAAAAAGACACAAACTGCAAACTAAACTGCAAACAGACACAAACTGCAAACTAAACTGCAAACAGACACAAACTGCAAACTAAACTGCAAAAAGACACAAACTGCAAACTAAACTGCAAACAGACACAAACTGCAAACTAAACTGCAAACAGACACAAACTGAAAACTAAACTGCAAAAAGACACAAACTGCAAACTAAACTGCAAACAGACACAAACTGCAAACTAAACTGCAAACAGACACAAACTGCAAACTAAACTGCAAACAGACACAAACTGAAAACTAAACTGCAAACAGACACAAACTGCAAACTAAACTGCAAACAGACACAAACTGAAAAACTAAACTGCAAAAAGACACAAACTGCAAACTAAACTGCAAACAGACACAAACTGCAAACTAAACTGCAAACAGACACAAACTGCAAACTAAACTGCAAAAAGACACAAACTGCAAACTAAACTGCAAACAGACACAAACTGCAAACTAAACTGCAAACAGACACAAACTGAAAACTAAACTGCAAAAAGACACAAACTGCAAACTAAACTGCAAACAGACACAAACTGCAAACTAAACTGCAAACAGACACAAACTGAAAACTAAACTGCAAAAAGACACAAACTGCAAACTAAACTGCAAACAGACACAAACTGCAAACTAAACTGCAAACAGACACAAACTGAAAACTAAACTGCAAAAAGACACAAACTGCAAACTAAACTGCAAACAGACACAAACTGCAAACTAAACTGCAAACAGACACAAACTGAAAACTAAACTGCAAAAAGACACAAACTGAAAACTAAACTGCAAACAGACACAAACTGCAAACTAAACTGCAAACAGACACAAACTGAAAACTAAACTGCAAAAAGACACAAACTGCAAACTAAACTGCAAAAAGACACAAACTGCGAACTAAACTGCAAACAGACACAAACTGAAAACTAAACTGCAAAAAGACACAAACTGCAAACTAAACTGCAAAAAGACACAAACTGCGAACTTAACTGCAAACAGACACAAACTGCAAACTAAACTGCAAAAAGACACAAACTGCAAACTAAACTGCAAACAGACACAAACTGCAAACTAAACTGCAAACAGACACAAACTGAAAACTAAACTGCAAAAAGACACAAACTGCAAACTAAACTGCAAACAGACACAAACTGCAAACTAAACTGCAAACAGACACAAACTGAAAACTAAACTGCAAAAAGACACAAACTGAAAACTAAACTGCAAACAGACACAAACTGCAAACTAAACTGCAAACAGACACAAACTGAAAACTAAACTGCAAAAAGACACAAACTGAAAACTAAACTGCAAACAGACACAAACTGCAAACTAAACTGCAAACAGACACAAACTGAAAACTAAACTGCAAAAAGACACAAACTGCAAACTAAACTGCAAACAGACACAAACTGCGAACTTAACTTCAAACAGACACAAACTGAAAACTAAACTGCAAAAAGACACAAACTGCAAACTAAACTGCAAACAGACACAAACTGCAAACTAAACTGCAAACAGACACAAACTGAAAACTAAACTGCAAAAAGACACAAACTGCAAACTAAACTGCAAACAGACACAAACTGCAAACTAAACTGCAAACAGACACAAACTGAAAACTAAACTGCAAAAAGACACAAACTGCAAACTAAACTGCAAACCGACACAAACTGCAAACTAAACTGCAAACAGACACAAACTGCAAACTAAACTGCAAACAGACACAAACTGCAAACTAAACTGCAAACAGACACAAACTGAAAACTAAACTGCAAAAAGACACAAACTGCAAACTAAACTGCAAACAGACACAAACTGCAAACTAAACTGCAAACAGACACAAACTGAAAACTAAACTGCAAACAGACACAAACTGCAAACTAAACTACAAACAGACACAAACTGCAAACTAAACTGCAAACAGACACAAACTGAAAACTAAACTGCAAAAAGACACAAACTGCAAACTAAACTGCAAACAGACACAAACTGCAAACTAAACTGCAAACAGACACAAACTGAAAACTAAACTGCAAAAAGACACAAACTGAAAACTAAACTGCAAACAGACACAAACTGCAAACTAAACTGCAAACAGACACAAACTGAAAACTAAACTGCAAAAAGACACAAACTGCAAACTAAACTGCAAACAGACACAAACTGCAAACTAAACTGCAAACAGACACAAACTGAAAACTAAACTGCAAAAAGACACAAACTGCAAACTAAACTGCAAACAGACACAAACTGCAAACTAAACTGCAAACAGACACAAACTGCAAACTAAACTGCAAACAGACACAAACTGCAAACTTAACTGCAAACAGACACAAACTGCAAACTAAACTGCAAACAGACACAAACTGAAAACTAAACTGCAAACAGACACAAACTGCAAACTTAACTGCAAACAGACACAAACTGAAAACTAAACTGCAAACAGACACAAACTGCAAACTTAACTGCAAACAGACACAAACTGCAAACTAAACTGCAAACAGACACAAACTGCAAACTAAACTGCAAAAAGACACAAACTGCAAACTAAACTGCAAACAGACACAAACTGCAAACTAAACTGCAAACAGACACAAACTGCAAACTAAACTGCAAACAGACACAAACTGCAAACTAAACTGCAAACAGACACAAACTGAAAACTAAACTGCAAAAAGACACAAACTGCAAACTAAACTGCAAACAGACACAAACTGCAAACTAAACTGCAAACAGACACAAACTGCAAACTAAACTGCAAACAGACACAAACTGCAAACTTAACTGCAAACAGACACAAACTGCAAACTAAACTGCAAACAGACACAAACTGAAAACTAAACTGCAAACAGACACAAACTGCAAACTTAACTGCAAACAGACACAAACTGCAAACTAAACTGCAAACAGACACAAACTGCAAACTTAACTGCAAACAGACACAAACTGCAAACTAAACTGCAAACAGACACAAACTGAAAACTAAACTGCAAAAAGACACAAACTGCAAACTAAACTGCAAACAGACACAAACTGCAAACTAAACTGCAAACAGACACAAACTGAAAAACTAAACTGCAAAAAGACACAAACTGCAAACTAAACTGCAAACCGACACAAACTGAAAACTAAACTGCAAACAGACACAAACTGCAAACTAAACTGCAAACAGACACAAACTGCAAACTAAACTGCAAACAGACACAAACTGCAAACTAAACTGCAAAAAGACACAAACTGCAAACTAAACTGCAAACAGACACAAACTGCAAACTAAACTGCAAACAGACACAAACTGCAAACTAAACTGCAAACAGACACAAACTGCAAACTAAACTGCAAACAGACACAAACTGCAAACTAAACTGCAAACAGACACAAACTGCAAACTAAACTGCAAACAGACACAAACTGCAAACTAAACTGCAAACAGACACAAACTGCAAACTAAACTGCAAACAGACACAAACTGCAAACTAAACTGCAAACAGACACAAACTGCAAACTAAACTGCAAACAGACACAAACTGCAAACTAAACTGCAAACAGACACAAACTGCAAACTAAACTGCAAACAGACACAAACTGCAAACTAAACTGCAAACAGACACAAACTGCAAACTAAACTGCAAACAGACACAAACTGCAAACTAAACTGCAAACAGACACAAACTGCAAACTAAACTGCAACTGCAAACAGACACAAACTGCAAACTAAACTGCAAACAGACACAAACTGCAAACTAAACTGCAAACAGACACAAACTGCAAACTAAACTGCAAACAGACACAAACTGCAAACTAAACTGCAAACAGACACAAACTGCAAACTAAACTGCAAACAGACACAAACTGCAAACTAAACTGCAAACAGACACAAACTGCAAACTAAACTGCAAACAGACACAAACTGAAAACTAAACTGCAAAAAGACACAAACTGCAAACTAAACTGCAAACAGACACAAACTGCAAACTAAACTGCAAACAGACACAAACTGCAAACTAAACTGCAAACAGACACAAACTGCAAAACTAAACTGCAAACAGACACAAACTGCAAACTAAACTGCAAACAGACACAAACTGCAAACTAAACTGCAAACAGACACAAACTGCAAACTAAACTGCAAACAGACACAAACTGCAAACTAAACTGCAAACAGACACAAACTGCAAACTAAACTGCAAACAGACACAAACTGCAAACTAAACTGCAAACAGACACAAACTGCAAACTAAACTGCAAACAGACACAAACTGCAAACTAAACTGCAAACAGACACAAACTGCAAACTAAACTGCAAACAGACACAAACTGCAAACTAAACTGCAAACAGACACAAACTGCAAACTAAACTGCAAACAGACACAAACTGCAAACTAAACTGCAAACAGACACAAACTGCAAACTAAACTGCAAACAGACACAAACTGCAAACTAAACTGCAAACAGACACAAACTGCAAACTAAACTGCAAACAGACACAAACTGCAAACTAAACTGCAAACAGACACAAACTGCAAACTAAACTGCAAACAGACACAAACTGCAAACTAAACTGCAAACAGACACAAACTGCAAACTAAACTGCAAACAGACACAAACTGCAAACTAAACTGCAAACAGACACAAACTGCAAACTAAACTGCAAACAGACACAAACTGCAAACTAAACTGCAAACAGACACAAACTGCAAACTAAACTGCAAACAGACACAAACTGCAAACTAAACTGCAAACAGACACAAACTGCAAACTAAACTGCAAACAGACACAAACTGCAAACTAAACTGCAAACAGACACAAACTGCAAACTAAACTGCAAACAGACACAAACTGCAAACTAAACTGCAAACAGACACAAACTGCAAACTAAACTGCAAACAGACACAAACTGCAAACTAAACTGCAAACAGACACAAACTGCAAACTAAACTGCAAACAGACACAAACTGCAAACTAAACTGCAAACAGACACAAACTGCAAACTAAACTGCAAAAAGACACAAACTGCAAACTAAACTGCAAACAGACACAAACTGCAAACTAAACTGCAAACAGACACAAACTGCAAACTAAACTGCAAACAGACACAAACTGCAAACTAAACTGCAAACAGACACAAACTGCAAACTAAACTGCAAACAGACACAAACTGAAAACTAAACTGCAAACAGACACAAACTGCAAACTAAACTGCAAACAGACACAAACTGCAAACTAAACTGCAAACAGACACAAACTGCAAACTAAACTGCAAAAAGACACAAACTGCAAACTAAACTGCAAACAGACACAAACTGCAAACTAAACTGCAAACAGACACAAACTGCAAACTAAACTGCAAAAAGACACAAACTGCAAACTAAACTGCAAACAGACACAAACTGCAAACTAAACTGCAAACAGACACAAACTGCAAACTAAACTGCAAACAGACACAAACTGCAAACTAAACTGCAAACAGACACAAACTGCAAACTAAACTGCAAACAGACACAAACTGCAAAACTAAACTGCAAAAAGACACAAACTGCAAACTAAACTGCAAACAGACACAAACTGCAAACTAAACTGCAAACAGACACAAACTGCAAACTAAACTGCAAACAGACACAAACTGCAAACTAAACTGCAAACAGACACAAACTGCAAACTAAACTGCAAACAGACACAAACTGCAAACTAAACTGCAAACAGACACAAACTGCAAAACTAAACTGCAAACAGACACAAACTGCAAACTAAACTGCAAACAGACACAAACTGCAAACCAAACTGCAAACAGACACAAACTGCAAACTAAACTGCAAACAGACACAAACTGCAAACTAAACTGCAAACAGACACAAACTGCAAACTAAACTGCAAACAGACACAAACTGCAAACTAAACTGCAAAAAGACACAAACTGCAAACTAAACTGCAAACAGACACAAACTGCAAACTAAACTGCAAACAGACACAAACTGAAAACTAAACTGCAAACAGACACAAACTGCAAACTAAACTGCAAACAGACACAAACTGCAAACTAAACTGCAAACAGACACAAACTGCAAACTAAACTAAACTGCAAACAGACACAAACTGCAAACTAAACTGCAAACAGACACAAACTGCAAACTAAACTGCAAACAGACACAAACTGCAAACTAAACTGCAAAAAGACACAAACTGCAAACTAAACTGCAAACAGACACAAACTGCAAACTAAACTGCAAACAGACACAAACTGAAAACTAAACTGCAAACAGACACAAACTGCAAACTAAACTGCAAACAGACACAAACTGCAAACTAAACTGCAAACAGACACAAACTGCAAACTAAACTGCAAACAGACACAAACTGCAAACTAAACTGCAAACAGACACAAACTGCAAACTAAACTGCAAACAGACACAAACTGCAAACTAAACTGCAAAAAGACACAAACTGCAAACTAAACTGCAAACAGACACAAACTGCAAACTAAACTGCAAACAGACACAAACTGAAAACTAAACTGCAAAAAGACACAAACTGCAAACTAAACTGCAAACAGACACAAACTGCAAACTAAACTGCAAACAGACACAAACTGCAAACTAAACTGCAAACAGACACAAACTGCAAACTAAACTGCAAACAGACACAAACTGCAAACTAAACTGCAAAAAGACACAAACTGCAAACTAAACTGCAAACAGACACAAACTGCAAACTAAACTGCAAACAGACACAAACTGCAAAACTAAACTGCAAAAAGACACAAACTGCAAACTAAACTGCAAACAGACACAAACTGCAAACTAAACTGCAAACAGACACAAACTGCAAACTAAACTGCAAACAGACACAAACTGCAAACTAAACTGCAAACAGACACAAACTGCAAACTAAACTGCAAACAGACACAAACTGAAAACTAAACTGCAAAAAGACACAAACTGCAAACTAAACTGCAAACAGACACAAACTGCAAACTAAACTGCAAACAGACACAAACTGCAAACTAAACTGCAAACAGACACAAACTGCAAACTAAACTGCAAACAGACACAAACTGCAAACTAAACTGCAAACAGACACAAACTGAAAACTAAACTGCAAACAGACACAAACTGCAAACTAAACTGCAAACAGACACAAACTGCAAACTAAACTGCAAACAGACACAAACTGCAAACTAAACTGCAAACAGACACAAACTGCAAACTAAACTGCAAACAGACACAAACTGCAAACTAAACTGCAAAAAGACACAAACTGCAAACTAAACTGCAAACAGACACAAACTGCAAACTAAACTGCAAACAGACACAAACTGCAAACTAAACTGCAAACAGACACAAACTGCAAACTAAACTGCAAACAGACACAAACTGCAAACTAAACTGCAAACAGACACAAACTGCAAACTAAACTGCAAACAGACACAAACTGAAAACTAAACTGCAAAAAGACACAAACTGCAAACTAAACTGCAAACAGACACAAACTGCAAACTAAACTGCAAACAGACACAAACTGCAAACTAAACTGCAAACAGACACAAACTGCAAACTAAACTGCAAACAGACACAAACTGCAAACTAAACTGCAAACAGACACAAACTGCAAACTAAACTGCAAACAGACACAAACTGCAAACTAAACTGCAAACAGACACAAACTGCAAACTAAACTGCAAACAGACACAAACTGCAAACTAAACTGCAAAAAGACACAAACTGCAAACTAAACTGCAAACAGACACAAACTGCAAACTAAACTGCAAACAGACACAAACTGCAAACTAAACTGCAAACAGACACAAACTGCAAACTAAACTGCAAACAGACACAAACTGCAAACTAAACTGCAAACAGACACAAACTGCAAACTAAACTGCAAACAGACACAAACTGAAAACTAAACTGCAAAAAGACACAAACTGCAAACTAAACTGCAAACAGACACAAACTGCAAACTAAACTGCAAACAGACACAAACTGAAAACTAAACTGCAAAAAGACACAAACTGCAAAACTAAACTGCAAACAGACACAAACTGCAAACTAAACTGCAAACAGACACAAACTGCAAACTAAACTGCAAAAAGACACAAACTGCAAACTAAACTGCAAACAGACACAAACTGCAAACTAAACTGCAAACAGACACAAACTGCAAACTAAACTGCAAAAAGACACAAACTGCAAACTAAACTGCAAACAGACACAAACTGCAAACTAAACTGCAAACAGACACAAACTGCAAACTAAACTGCAAACAGACACAAACTGCAAACTAAACTGCAAACAGACACAAACTGCAAACTAAACTGCAAACAGACACAAACTGCAAACTAAACTGCAAAAAGACACAAACTGCAAACTAAACTGCAAACAGACACAAACTGCAAACTAAACTGCAAACAGACACAAACTGCAAACTAAACTGCAAACAGACACAAACTGCAAACTAAACTGCAAACAGACACAAACTGCAAACTAAACTGCAAACAGACACAAACTGCAAACTAAACTGCAAACAGACACAAACTGCAAACTAAACTGCAAACAGACACAAACTGCAAACTAAACTGCAAACAGACACAAACTGAAAACTAAACTGCAAACAGACACAAACTGCAAAACTAAACTGCAAAAAGACACAAACTGCAAACTAAACTGCAAACAGACACAAACTGCAAACTAAACTGCAAACAGACACAAACTGCAAACTAAACTGCAAACAGACACAAACTGCAAACTAAACTGCAAACAGACACAAACTGCAAACTAAACTGCAAAAAGACACAAACTGCAAACTAAACTGCAAAAAGACACAAACTGCAAACTAAACTGCAAACAGACACAAACTGAAAACTAAACTGCAAAAAGACACAAACTGCAAACTAAACTGCAAACAGACACAAACTGCAAACTAAACTGCAAACAGACACAAACTGCAAACTAAACTGCAAAAAGACACAAACTGCAAACTAAACTGCAAACAGACACAAACTGCAAACTAAACTGCAAACAGACACAAACTGCAAACTAAACTGCAAAAAGACACAAACTGCAAACTAAACTGCAAACAGACACAAACTGCAAACTAAACTGCAAACAGACACAAACTGCAAACTAAACTGCAAACAGACACAAACTGCAAACTAAACTGCAAACAGACACAAACTGCAAACTAAACTGCAAACAGACACAAACTGCAAACTAAACTGCAAACAGACACAAACTGCAAAACTAAACTGCAAACAGACACAAACTGCAAACTAAACTGCAAACAAGACACAAACTGCAAACTAAACTGCAAACAGACACAAACTGCAAACTAAACTGCAAACAGACACAAACTGCAAACTAAACTGCAAAAAGACACAAACTGCAAACTAAACTGCAAAAAGACACAAACTGCAAACTAAACTGCAAACAGACACAAACTGCAAACTAAACTGCAAACAGACACAAACTGCAAACTAAACTGCAAAAAGACACAAACTGCAAACTAAACTGCAAACAGACACAAACTGAAAACTAAACTGCAAAAAGACACAAACTGCAAACTAAACTGCAAACAGACACAAACTGCAAACTAAACTGCAAACAGACACAAACTGCAAACTAAACTGCAAAAAGACACAAACTGCAAACTAAACTGCAAACAGACACAAACTGCAAACTAAACTGCAAACAGACACAAACTGCAAACTAAACTGCAAAAAGACACAAACTGCAAACTAAACTGCAAACAGACACAAACTGCAAACTAAACTGCAAACAGACACAAACTGCAAAACTAAACTGCAAAAAGACACAAACTGCAAACTAAACTGCAAACAGACACAAACTGCAAACTAAACTGCAAACAGACACAAACTGCAAACTAAACTGCAAAAAGACACAAACTGCAAACTAAACTGCAAACAGACACAAACTGCAAACTAAACTGCAAACAGACACAAACTGCAAACTAAACTGCAAAAAGACACAAACTGCAAACTAAACTGCAAACAGACACAAACTGCAAACTAAACTGCAAACAGACACAAACTGCAAACTAAACTGCAAACAGACACAAACTGCAAACTAAACTGCAAACAGACACAAACTGCAAAACTAAACTGCAAAAAGACACAAACTGCAAACTAAACTGCAAACAGACACAAACTGAAAACTAAACTGCAAACAGACACAAACTGAAAACTAAACTGCAAAAAGACACAAACTGCAAACTAAACTGCAAACAGACACA
The DNA here is from genome assembly GCA_039090855.1 of Macrothele yani. Lineage (NCBI taxonomy): Eukaryota > Metazoa > Arthropoda > Arachnida > Araneae > Macrothelidae > Macrothele > Macrothele yani. The sequence continues at coordinate 12,552,232 of CM077003.1, read as the reverse complement.
AACTGCAAACTAAACTGCAAACAGACACAAACTGAAAACTAAACTGCAAACAGACACAAACTGCAAACTAAACTGCAAACAGACACAAACTGCAAACTAAACTGCAAACAGACACAAACTGCAAACTAAACTGCAAACAGACACAAACTGCAAACTAAACTGCAAACAGACACAAACTGCAAACTAAACTGCAAACAGACACAAACTGCAAACTAAACTGCAAACAGACACAAACTGCAAACTAAACTGCAAACAGACACAAACTGCAAACTAAACTGCAAAAAGACACAAACTGCAAACTAAACTGCAAACAGACACAAACTGCAAACTAAACTGCAAACAGACACAAACTGCAAACTAAACTGCAAACAGACACAAACTGCAAACTAAACTGCAAACAGACACAAACTGCAAACTAAACTGCAAAAAGACACAAACTGCAAACTAAACTGCAAACAGACACAAACTGCAAACTAAACTGCAAACAGACACAAACTGCAAACTAAACTGCAAACAGACACAAACTGCAAACTAAACTGCAAACAGACACAAACTGCAAACTAAACTGCAAACAGACACAAACTGAAAACTAAACTGCAAAAAGACACAAACTGCAAACTAAACTGCAAACAGACACAAACTGCAAACTAAACTGCAAACAGACACAAACTGAAAACTAAACTGCAAAAAGACACAAACTGCAAACTAAACTGCAAACAGACACAAACTGCAAACTTAAACTGCAAACAGACACAAACTGCAAACTAAACTGCAAACAAGACACAAACTGCAAACTAAACTGCAAACAGACACAAACTGCAAACTAAACTGCAAACAGACACAAACTGCAAACTAAACTGCAAAAAGACACAAACTGCAAACTAAACTGCAAACAGACACAAACTGCAAAACTAAACTGCAAAAAGACACAAACTGCAAACTAAACTGCAAACAGACACAAACTGCAAACTAAACTGCAAACAGACACAAACTGCAAACTAAACTGCAAACAGACACAAACTGCAAACTAAACTGCAAACAGACACAAACTGCAAACTAAACTGCAAACAGACACAAACTGCAAACTAAACTGCAAAAAGACACAAACTGCAAACTAAACTGCAAACAGACACAAACTGCAAACTAAACTGCAAACAGACACAAACTGCAAACTAAACTGCAAACAGACACAAACTGCAAACTAAACTGCAAAAAGACACAAACTGCAAACTAAACTGCAAACAGACACAAACTGCAAACTAAACTGCAAACAGACACAAACTGAAAACTAAACTGCAAAAAGACACAAACTGCAAACTAAACTGCAAAAAGACACAAACTGCAAACTAAACTGCAAACAGACACAAACTGCAAACTAAACTGCAAAAAGACACAAACTGCAAACTAAACTGCAAAAAGACACAAACTGCAAACTAAACTGCAAAAAGACACAAACTGCAAACTAAACTGCAAACAGACACAAACTGCAAACTAAACTGCAAACAGACACAAACTGCAAACTAAACTGCAAAAAGACACAAACTGCAAACTAAACTGCAAACAGACACAAACTGAAAACTAAACTGCAAAAAGACACAAACTGCAAACTAAACTGCAAACAGACACAAACTGCAAACTAAACTGCAAACAGACACAAACTGCAAACTAAACTGCAAAAAGACACAAACTGCAAACTAAACTGCAAACAGACACAAACTGCAAACTAAACTGCAAACAGACACAAACTGCAAACTAAACTGCAAAAAGACACAAACTGCAAACTAAACTGCAAACCGACACAAACTGCAAACTAAACTGCAAACAGACACAAACTGCAAACTAAACTGCAAAAAGACACAAACTGCAAACTAAACTGCAAAAAGACACAAACTGCAAACTAAACTGCAAACAGACACAAACTGCAAACTAAACTGCAAAAAGACACAAACTGCAAACTAAACTGCAAACAGACACAAACTGCAAACTAAACTGCAAACAGACACAAACTGAAAACTAAACTGCAAAAAGACACAAACTGCAAACTAAACTGCAAAAAGACACAAACTGCAAACTAAACTGCAAACAGACACAAACTGCAAACTAAACTGCAAACAGACACAAACTGAAAACTAAACTGCAAAAAGACACAAACTGCAAACTAAACTGCAAAAAGACACAAACTGCAAACTAAACTGCAAACAGACACAAACTGCAAACTAAACTGCAAACAGACACAAACTGCAAACTAAACTGCAAAAAGACACAAACTGCAAACTAAACTGCAAACCGACACAAACTGCAAACTAAACTGCAAACAGACACAAACTGCAAACTAAACTGCAAACAGACACAAACTGCAAACTAAACTGCAAAAAGACACAAACTGCAAACTAAACTGCAAACAGACACAAACTGCAAACTAAACTGCAAAAAGACACAAACTGCAAACTAAACTGCAAACCGACACAAACTGCAAACTAAACTGCAAACAGACACAAACTGCGAACTTAACTGCAAACAGACACAAACTGCGAACTTAACTGCAAACAGACACAAACTGAAAACTAAACTGCAAACAGACACAAACTGCAAAACTAAACTGCAAAAAGACACAAACTGCAAACTAAACTGCAAACCGACACAAACTGCAAACTAAACTGCAAACAGACACAAACTGAAAACTATCGGCATATAGGCCAAAGCTAGTCTCATCACAGAATAGGACATTTTGCAGCTCATCATACCACCGATAGTCACCCGTTTCTAATTTAGGGCCACTGGTTCCAGGGAAGGGAGAGATCCAGCGCCGCAAGACAAACACAACATCCATGCCTGACCCATAATTTGAATCCGGGTCCATCTCGGACAAATGACCGAAAACGTAGACCACTTAAACCACTGAGCTACCGGGACGGCAAATTAGAGATTTTGCCAGTGCAAAAAGTAAGAAAAAATGTTTTCTAATATGAAAATATAAAAATTTATTTTAACGAAATGAATGCTATTACAAGTTAAAATATATGCATTTATATTTTCTTTGTTTGTTTTGCAAATAAAGAAGAAATAGGGGGGGCGGGGTCTATTTTATAATTCTGCTTAAGGACTAAAAATTTGTAGCTACGCCACTATTAAGACACGCCTTAACAGATTCACTGCTTGCAAGTCGTTGTTTCTCCTACATCTTTATTGCGCTTGTGCGTACATGACGGTAATGCGAAACCTAAAATTTGCATAAAGTCGTTGACTTGCTTACTGACCCAGCTACCATTCCAACCTGACAAGATTTGCATAAACTTCTAAATCGTATCATCGCTAACCTTTTTTTTTTCCTAACAGTTTGTTTCGCACACAATTTATGCCACTGTTGAAAGAACACTGCAACTCGAATTTAATGAAAAAAATCTAGCAATAATTTCACTCAGAATGAACTATGTCAAATTGAAATTGAAGCAGACTCAAATATAAACAAAATGGATGATACCGAATTCTCTGGTGTAATGAGCACTTCTTTTGAATCTCTTCCTTTCTCAACTGCATGCACTGTTCTGTCCCAGGTACAATCCTCCACATATACAGTATGCTTTCTGTATTCTTCTCACTCCCCTGACCCAACTCCTTTCAGAATCCTTTCCTGTACCTGCAATTTGCCGCACTCCTCTGCCAACTATGAAAAGTGATCTCCACTAGTGGACATTCAACTGTCTGCCCTTTTATGTGCATCTTGACGAAAGCTGTCATCTATACCAAGGTGGTTAGAATAAGATATCTGGAGATGCCCTTGTTAATGGAGCAGTACTACTTTGCGTGAAGCCTATATAACCGGAAGCGGCTGCCGTTAAAGTGTGGGGAAGCTGGTGGTTTTCAAGGCTATTGCAATGCGTTTTGTGTTGGCCAAACAGCATTCTTTCGTCGCAAATGTTTCTAAAACATTGAACCGGAACGGGTACGGATAACACGGTGTGAACACCGGAATATAAATGTTCGTCGTCTTCTGTTAAATAGCGTACTTAGTTGTTTGTTTATGGTTTAAAAAGTGATCCGCGTCGTCGTAAGTCTTGGTTTTTTTTATAGTAAGATAAACTGTATTTTGGATTCGATAGAATCTGCATTTACCTAGTGGCACAATTTTGCACCGGGGAAAAAACAATATTCAACGATCATCATTCTCACATTTCGGGCTTTTTGATGCAGAAAGAATTTCCTATAAATCACACTTACAGGAGCAGAGATATGGTGTTTACAGACGGACCGGCATAGTGATACTGTAAGCCATGGGTGCACAAACTTTGAACACCTATATGGGCCAATTTCAAACTGACTGAACAACGGTGGGCCGTAGGGGCGCCCCCTCCCCCAAAAAAAAATTACAAAAAAAAATCGCAAAGCTGAATTATTAAAAAAAATAAAAACTGGAAAAGTGTATAGAAATTGATTAAACAAAACTTACTTGCTTGAAAAATATACAGGTGTCGCTAAAACCCTTTTTTTTTTGTAGGTCTCTAGGGAGGAATTTTGAGTGTTTGTTTTTTATTAGTCTTTCAATATCTGGTTCAATGTTGGACACAGCGATCCGCAGGTTTCCCTCCAAGTGTTCATCAGTTAGACAAGAACGATGTCTTAATTTCAGCTGTTTCATTACAGAAAATGATTATTCGCATAAATAGATAGGCAAAATAAAACATATACACAGTGGAACTACACTTCTTAAATATTTTTCAACATAAGACCCGCGACGCTGGAGATATTTGCCCCAGCGTGGTACCAGTTTTAGTATACCTTGTTCAAAAAAGTCCGTTTTCTGAGCTTATAGCCACCTACGAACACTCGATTTGACTTCTTCCGTCAGACTGAAGCGTTAGCCGCCCAAGAATCTTTTCAAGGGATCAAACAGATGAAAGTCCGAAAAAACCTAGTCCGACTGTACGGTGGGTCCTGGAGCATCTCCCAGCCAAATTGCGCAATTTTGTTACGAACGTGTTGTGCCACATGTGGGTGAGCGTTGTCATGAAGCAGACTGGTATTTGTTTTGTTTTTATTGGAGGTTTACCGACCACCGTGAGCAACTCAATGGGCTATAAGAAATCGCCCGTCCCTAATTGAGGCCCACTGACTCCAGGGAAGGGAGAGAGCCAGTGCCACAAGACAAACACAGCATACATGCCTCACTGGATTCGAACCCAGACCCATCTCGGACGAACAGTAAGAAGCCATCGCTTAGACCACTGAGCCACCGGGGCGGGAAATGGGTAAGGTTACCACGGCCCTCTGGAAAGAAACTGCACCAACTAGAGATGTTGCTGCCGTCGAGGCAATCACCACCATACACTTCGACCATTTCTTCGTCGGAGTTTTCCGTTTATCCCACAAAAATCGGACTACACTGCGCTGCCTTTCATTTAGACGGTGTTAACAAACGCGACATCTTTGTGCCGTCGTTCGCACTGTCTTCCACCACGACGACACCTGATCCAGCCAAGCCGGTCTGTTGCAGGATATTCAAACTCGTTGTGTGCCAAACTGTAACCTGCTACTTGCAACCTGCAAAAGAAAAAAATTGCTGTGCGATACTTTTCGATCCTCCCTGGTAAAAATAAGCACATTTTCCATATTTCGCGAAGAAGACTACTTACGGGTGCTTGTGCTGCTGCAATAAATTATTTGTTTTTGTAAAGTACTTACATGTGTATGGGTTTTTTTCCCCTTTCTGTTTGTTTTACACACCAAAATTTCTTCATGTGCGTTGTTAGAAAGGAAAATTTCATTTCTTGTTTGCAAAAAGAAAAAAAAACTTAAAAAAATTGGTAGTGTAAAAAAAACAAAGGGGAGGATGTTGCTATTATTAAACTTATTCTTGGTGGCTCTTTAAAAGCTGTGCGGTTCCAGGCCCGATCTTTGATCAACTTTCCGGTGATCAGGTCCTGTTGTGTTCCTAAGGGAAAGGAATAAATATAGAATATTGTTCAAGAGTTAGGGCAACGCATAAGATGTCAAGTAGAGGCAGATAGATTGTGGTACACGTATTACACTGTGAAGTGGTCGTCTCCTCGTACGAAAAAGGTTACGTTATTTGACAAAAGGCAATGGAAAAAAACGAAAGCATTTTCCTCCTTTTTCTTACAAACGGCCTTGAAAAAAAGTTAAAACAGTGCTTGTTCTTCTAAAAGAAAAGATCCATACCGTTGGAATTTTCAGAAACAGAAGTAAATATGCAGTGCTTGAAATGAATTTGCCGCCCCGGTGGCGCAGTGGTCTAAGGCGCTGGCCTTTCATCATTCGTCCGTAAGGGGTCCGGGTTCGAATCCCGGTCCGGCATGGATGTTGTGTTTGTCTTACGGCACTGGCTCTCTCCCTTCCCTGGAACCAGTGACCCTAAATTAGGGACGGGCGACTGCTTATAGCCCATTGAGTTGCTCACGGTGGTCGTTAAACCTCCAATAAAAAAAGAAATGAATTTCTCTTTTTCACGCTTTCCAACCGTAGGTTGAAGAAGTGTATATGCTCCAGCTTTGTCCGTCTGTCTGTCCGTGCGCACGATAACTCGCGTAAAAATGGTTCCATTTTGATGAAATGTTAGTATGTTGTAGAGGACCACTGGGGACGAACCCTATTGAAAATGGGCGAAGTGAGGTCAAACGTCAGGAGATAGGAGCAGGATGCATTCTATTGCCCTTATGCGTCGTAACTTGCGTAAAAATGGTTCGATTGAGACAAAGCTTTGTCATGTTGTTCCAGAAGTATACTTTACCGGTTCTGTTGAATATCATCAAAATGAGGCCAAAGGTCAGGTCATAGGAGCGAGATTTATTCTACAGCCATTATCCTCATAACTTGAGTAATGATTTCTGCTATGTTGGAAAACGCATCATAATCAATGCATTGCATGATTTTATTAACTTGTTTTGATTGACGGAACGCAGAGTTACAGTACAATGACTTCTGGCCGCTGCTGCTGCCTGGAAGTACTGTCTTCTTTCAAAAAAAAAAAATAATAATTTTTTGGGGGGTTTAGATAACAAAGTACAAATAGTCTTTTGAAAATAAGTAAATGAAATTAATTGCGTTCAAATATGAAATTCCAATGGCAAATTCCTTCGGCTGTTTAGAAGGTGCAAAAACTTTTAGACACCGAAGATGCACAGCGAAAAATCTGTTAACGTACACCCCCAAACAGAGTTTGAAACGGGTCAAAAATTTGGGACCCGGACCCGAACGTCACATAATTGGACCTGACACAGACCCGACCCTGACAAATCTGCTTTGAACTATTTATATATATACAGGGCGTTCAAAACGTCTCTTCGCAGGGGCCGCGGGTTGCCTAGTGGGCAACGTTCGTGACTGCCATGGGGAAGACCTCAGGTTCGATCCCAGGAAGGTACGAACGCTCGATCCACTAAATATCCGCCGTGCGTCGGATGGGCACGTTAAGCCGTCGGACCCCGGGTACTGGTAATAAATAAGGGCGTCTTCCTACCTCGCTTCCGTGTCACTTTCCTATCAGGCACTCTAGCCCAAATCTCTTAGCTTCCTATTTCTAAGGGTTGTTTAAGACTTGGGGTCAGACACTCGTTTCCTAAAAACCTCTACATTTGATCATTGATCAGTCTCTTCGCAGTGGGTATCTTTGGTTATATGGAAATCAAACAAATATATTATCGGAATGTATAATTTACTCACAGGAAGTATTGAAACTGTCATCCTTCATTTGCATGACATTACCTAACTGACTGTTTTACACATGTTTTCAAACACATCTGCGAAAGTCAAAATGTCCCTCCGCAGTAACTTTAAGGCTGTTGCTCCTAATTTTGATGTTGCTACAGTCAAAAGTTTTGAATTAAGCAACTTGTATGTTTAATTTTAGATTTTGCTGTTTTCTTGATAACATATCAAACTTCAGAATATGTTTCACAGCAACACCAATTTTTACAAGTTTATGATGACCTGAAAGTTTCCAAAATGTGCATGTTGTTTTTATGATTGCCCCTCAGAAAGAAGTGACACTTTTCTTTCTGAGGACATGCTTCCTTCGAATCATTTCTTAGTCCGTGGGCACCAGTATCCAACACAAAATTCCACAGTGCGTACTTTTCTTTGAATTTTTCTTTTTTTTTTTTTTTTTTTTTCAAAAATACAACGGAAATAAAACCAGGTCGAAATCGAATCAGGAACACATTGACCCGACCCATTTGCCCCGCTAGAAATTGTTGACCCCTTGACCCGTAACTCGTTTCCATCTCTGCCCCCAACAACGGTAAGTTTTGCTGGTTCAAAACAGCCACGATA